>OX382207.1:4394676-5845432 GCA_947507515.1 Eulithis testata
CCGCACAGAAAAATGTTTTAAAAATATTCTTTGGGTCTTGAATAATTCAAGCCGCAAAATGCCTTAGCTACAATACGGTTTAAAATAAGGAAATTAAGAAAACGCTTGTAGTTTTTTGTATGATAATCTTTTTTGAGAGCTTATTGGGTCTTGGAAGGCTGATACAGTGACGTAAGCAAAAGAAAGATATCGTCCAGTTATAGTATCGTCGTACAGTAATCCTTTCTTTCTTTCGAACGTATTGAATTATTATTGATCCGATTGTTATGTTTGATCGACTTTCTTTGTACTTTTCCTTTGAATTCTTCAAAGCAGCTTTTTGTGTTTCACCCAACGATGTGATTGTGATAAATCAATGGATTCATCATCGTAATTTTTGGTTATTACGCTCGAGCCCACCGACCGGCCCACCGGTGGCCCAGATAGAAAAAAAAATCTCATCGAGCCCTCACATTTGCACAGTGAGCTCATAGGGATTTTTTTTCCCATCTGGCCCACCAGTGGGCCCGTACAATAATCATAGAGATCCTACTATAATAGTATAAACGCGAAAGTTTGTAAGTATGGATGGATGGATGGATGTTTGTGACTCTTTCACGTAAAAACTACTGATGAAACGAGGAAATTTTTGAAATACTTTTTTGAGATGTATAATCCAAACTAACCAGAGAATTTTCTCTACAAAAGAAAATCCCAAATGAAAACAAAAAAGTGACAAAACATAAATAAGATTACCTTTTTATAAACCCCTTCTAACCGTGATAAATAGCTTCATAATAAGTCAACCAGCCTATTTTCAGTATTTACCGTGAGAAAGGAGTTTATTTCTTTTACAGAAACGATAAATATCACATTAAAGCTACTCGGGCTCTAAAGATTTATTAATACCGGGTAAAGGAGGTTGGGCAAAATGTATGAGCGATTGGGTCAATACGCGACCAAAGATATCCTAAGCTTAGTTTGAAAAGGCGTAAAAAATTGAAAAAAATAGTTATGTAATATTATACGCCACAAATACATTTCGTATAGAGTGAGTGTTATGTTGTAAATAAATAGTCTAGTCAACAAGTTGAAAAACGTGAAAAATAAACATAAAGCTCTTAAAAAAAGTTTTGAAGGATTTTAATGCACGTAAAAAATTGCGATTGAAAATAAGTTTAAATAAATACTAGTTTTATAAGATGGGGATAGTTTAATTTTATTTATAAAAAAAACAATTAAGATTAAAATTAAAATAAAATAATTACAACAAAAATAATTAAAAAAATAATTAATGAAACAATAATTATAGTTAATTAAAATAAATTACCTTGTACCTTTGTCATAATGTATCTGGTTTTCAGAGTGAATTCCTTGCCAACCTGTAGGTATGAATGGATAAAAATACTAGATTAAAATTATATAAGTATCAAGGTGCTTCGTTCCTTAGATTATTTTATGCGCAGCTACTGGTACTAGGTATTAAAAAACTATTTCATATTAGGCAGCGTTTTTTGGTTTAAATAACTTTATAACAACTCATACTTACTAGAACTTTACAGTCCACTTATAATAAGCTTAAATTATAATTTTAGTAAGTTTAGTAGTAGTCTTAATAATAAGTAGGTAAGTAATATAGATAACACACAAAAGGTAGGTAGCTTTTATACAAAAACATATCTGTGGACGAATTGATTCGTCCAAGACTGTATGTATGACGATATCGTGTTGATGTTTTGTCGTATTTGTTTTATAGCTTTGGTTATAAGAGATTAAAAACAATTTATTATATTCCTACACAAATTAATCTTTCGTCTGTTCAACCTCAATACAATTTACATACAGTCAGAATTAAAACAAAGCCTATTCCATTGAAACTACTTCGCGGGCTCAAAGTCAATTACTGAGTGAAAACAATCCACATAATGGAGTCAGGAATTATTGTTATTGTAACGCAGAACCAATTTTCTACCTACAGGCCTACGCTGAAAATAATTATACAACTTTTTTCGGTCAGCATTAACAATAAGTAGTGAAGTGACCTTTCTTTTTAACCGACCGAAAAGGAGGAGGTTCTCAATTCGGTTGTATTTTTTTTTATGTTTGTTACCGTCCGTCCGTCCGTTACTCCGTCATTTATTAACCGATTTGAAAAGTTATTATTTTATCTGAAAGGGTATGCTTCCAGATTGGTCCCATAAAATTTTTACCATAATCGGTTCAGTAATTAAGCAGTTAAATAAGAATAACTGAAAAAAACACGTCATACACGTACACGACATTGCGTGTTATGCTTTTCTGTGATGTTTACGGTCAATAGAACAGTCTCAATGAACTGCCATCAAATTTGAAGTCGGTTTTTCCAGTTTTTTAAACTTATAAATTATTATAGATTAGTAATTTGTACAACCTAACAACAATCTTAATTTAAATTGCTCAGATAAAATATTATATTGCTTGCGACTTCTATCATTCTATCTCTCTTTGATTAGAAATATGCCACAATAAATATGTTTGCACGATCATCAAGGTACAATGATTACATCTTGCACCATGAACTACGCACTGCGTTTTAAAAATGGGACGATAAAAATGGCTTATTCCCATTATTTTTTTATAGCATTATTTTTTGGTAAACAAAATAAAAATTTAAAGTACTCACCTACGTTTTTATCTAACTAAATTATCCCACGTTTCCTTTGTTTTTTCGCCTTGGAAATGTTAACGCCGCTTTATTTTTACCTTCCCCTTTTACATAACACCCTTTGTATGCGATAAATAACATTAAAAACTGATTTCGTTTCCACTGAGTGGAGCGAAGTGGATTGCTGACGAAGTTTGTATTTATGACACGTATTCGTACCCTTCATTTTTACCTTAGCTGTATGTTTTTAAAACAAAAAAGTATGAAAGAGATCTTCTTTTTTAAAAATAGAAAGGGTTAAAGAAATAACACTTTTATGAGATAGTATCAAGCACCACTATAGTTTCACCTTTAATTTTTTGTTATAATTTGGTGGAATTTTGCAGCATACTACGAGTATTATATATTATTTAGGTAGCGTCAACCTAAACCAACTAATTAGATTCGGCTATGAATACACTGGAGCTATTTGCGAAGCCTGTCAATAGCCAGATGCGACTTATTTGCTCGAATTAGTCTGACTCTCAATATGGTACATTTTATTATAGCGATGACATTTCTTTTTATGTTCTCTCTACTGAACGCGAGCATTTATCCGGCCCACCAGTGGGCCGGCCAGTGGGCTCGGTGGGAATAAGCATTTTTTTACAGTCGTGGTTTTTAGTAAATAGTTAACCATGACTGTAAAAAAAATCTGAATTTTAGTAGTCTAAAAACAAGTTGACTAAACCATATTTTTCACCAGGTGGCCGTTGAAGGCGAACGTCTACGAAGGCTACGAGAACGCGTAGAGGCGCAGGAGTTGAAGCTACGACGGTTAAAAGCGCTACGCGGCCAGCTCGACCGAAACAAGCAAGCGAATATCGCTCTAAGTAAGTTGATTTATAAAGATTATTTTTGTATAATACATGTACGGAAAAGTGCTACGGAGCTAAGCAGAATGAAAACGAGTGCAGTAATATTACGCTACGGTTTTAATATTTTTATCCGTTCACTTGAAAATATTTGTCATACAGATGCGAAGAAAGGGAGCAATTTGGTAAAATATTTTGTATTTTCAAGATAATGAGAATTATAAAGACATACTATTTTACATAAAGAAAATATAATATTCAAAGTAGTCAAGCTGCGCTGAGTTGATTTAACCACAGATTTAACTTACTTAGATACTTATAATATTATATAACCTGTGTCATCATGAGTACCCAAATAAAATTTACAATTATATGGTAAAGCATGGTCACTCTCAAACTTCATACAATATTCAAATAATCATTTTCGCCTGATAAAAACTGAATATTTCACCAAAGTGAACAAATTGGCATAATAAGTTAAAAAATTCAAAGGGTAATTTAGGACAATGGTGATAAAACACACCTGGAGTCTAAAGTACACTCAGCGACAAAAGTAGCCTTAAAAACATCTCTCAATGGTTTGTACAATCGTAGTTGCCCTCGTCGAAAGAAAATGTTTGATGAAACAAGATTTATTTATTTATTTGATACAGGTGATGCAAAGTGACCGTTGGGTGTTTCTTATCTGTTTCTTTGTAGTTTCTCTTATTTTTAATAGGTTCTTTCGTTTGGCAAATAAATTCGAATGCTGGAAGTCGATGTGACAAAATTTCAAAGGTCATTTGCTTCTTTCGCTGACTGTACCAGCAGAATATGGTAGGAAGTTAATAACTGGCACTGATTATGTTTTTATATTCTACTCCGAGTGTACCCATGTGGTATATACAAAATGAAGCAACTCCTATAACAATTATGTTACAAATTAGTTTGTCAACTTTGAATAGCAGTTTTTTATATTATCGATTTTTTTATTTTATCTTTTGTATGAGCCCTTATTCCTTAGCAAACGAGAGGTAACCGTTTTTCTTCATACAAAAACCCTCGAACGCAATTTTCGAGAATGGAACTCAGAGTCGCTGCAGAATAAAACAAGTTTTAACGAGATGTGTTACATTATACCACAGAATAGATACCAGTATACGTTATAGTACGTAGATAGTATCTCTATAAATAAGGAAAAGTACAAGAAAGAATCATGCCCTGGGGGTTTCCGTATCATTACCTTGGCCTAACTTGTCCCATCTATGTAATGCGAGTAGGATAGGGTACTAGGAGTGGTATAGGATGGTATAAGTACGTTTATACTACACCTGCTTGGAAAGTACCTTGATACTTTATCAAATTTACGGTAGAAAGTACGTCATTGCATATCGAACAAATATGCGGGGAGAAAACGCATCTGAACTGGAGAGAAAAGTGTATGAAAATCCATTTCTTACGTGGTTTTTCTTTTTTAATTTTGGGTAAGACTATGCGCCGGTAACCTAAATATCAAAAGCCAAAAAGTTTTTACAGTGAGTTTTTATCTCCAAGTTCGCAAAATGACACTGGCCACTAGCTGTGTGTTGGATGGTGTCGGGCTGGCAGTGCGACCCTGCGGCGGCAGGATAAACAATTTGAAAAAAGAACATGTGAAAATTGCAGACGCTATTGGCGCCATTTTCAATTTGTGTGTTGTTTGAGGATTCAGTTTTCGTTTTTTATTTTCCTCGTAGGTGTAGTATAAAGCACTATGCATCACTCGAGAGAAAGTGCGATTCCCGATCTCGGGTGTTTTTAAGCCCTCGCCAATCGGTCACTTTCTCCTCTCGGTGAACAATGTACTATTTCATGCTTGTAGTGTGCTACCATGAACTATATTGATGAATGAAATGCATGAGAATTATAAAACAAGATATTTTAGGAGTCAAAAGCTTAAAAAGCTGGTTTCAGATCCTGTCTTAATTATACTAAACAGTGCTCTTATTACTGACTTTTGTTGCATTGCAACCATGTTTCTTTGTATAGTTAGGTTTTTATAATAACATCTCAAAAATCGAGCGGGATTCGAACTCGCGACATTCTTCTTGCACTCTTCATCAAAAAATTTTGAACAAATCGATAGAGACATAAAATAATATTTTTCCTTGATGGCACTACTGGTTGTGCCAAGCAGTTGTGTCACGGGGGATAAACGAAAAATATTCGGAATCCGATGGGTAACATTACTGACATTAGGGTTCCACTTCAGTCGAACTGAGTACTGAACGTTTGCTAGGTTCCTTATTATCGAAATACAAATACCAATCCCAATTAATGTTTCAGTAATTGGCAGTTCTGACCGCATTGCAGCGTCAGCAATCCGATTACATTTTCGACTAACGATGAGAGCTATCAATTGAATCTCGAGCATCCTAGACGTATCTAGAACACTCGATAGTTGGTTTAAGATTGTGTACATTCTAGGTGAATGCTTCAACTCGACAGGCGTCATGGCTCAGTCGGTAGTAGCTCTGCCTTCTGTGCTGTGGGTCGTGGGTTCGATCCCCACCGAGAACAAAAATTTGTGTGTTGCTAACATAGATGTTTGTTCTGTGTCTGGTTGTTACTATGTATCATATGTATGTATTTACAAAAAAAAATGTATCTAAGTAATGTATCAGCAATCTACTAGTTCCCATAGTACAAGCTCTGCTTAGTTTGGGACTAGAAAGCGTTGTGTGTAATGTCCAAGAATATTTGTGTGTAATGTCCAAGAACTGGCTTATACAATCAATGTTTTAAAGCACAGGTAACAAGCGTTTGGTTGAATAAGTTCGTAGAAATACCAAACTCTATACTTAGTACCTCCTTTCATCCACCTTTGCTCTTCTCTTCAAAGAAGTTAAAGTAATTTAGTTTTTCGAGGTCGATACAGAGGTCGACATTTGTTGGTTTTTTGTAAGCCTGTTGGTAGATATCTATACAAAATATTATACAAGTAAGAAGTAGGTATAAGAGATGATGGATGGACTATGTGAAGGATAATGGATCATCGAGATGATGACGAATAACAGAATTATATTAACTAGCGTTAGACAAGGGCAGTAAGATAATGTGCGTAGATCATCAGTCAGCCCCAATACTGCGCAAAATTATTTTTTAATTTATCTTTTTCTAAAACAATCCCTCAAATATTCACTGCCTGTTGATTCAAGCGCAGATCCGCCGGTCATCCAATAAAGCTTCCATTTTCGGAGTTCATTCCATCTGTCAGTCCAATATATTGCTATACGGGTGTTGACATAACCATTAGGAAGCGGCTTTTACTCCATAGGTATGCTTGAAAGTGACACACCCTTTAGATGATTCGGCGTGGCGTGACACGACGCCTGTGTTTGATTTGATTCATACTATCTAGAAATAGAGTAGAAATATAGAATACAATTCTCTATTTCTACTCTATTTTTAGATAGTATGTACCTACTTCTGATTTGGGCGAGGCGACTAATGGTATGCCTAATAAATGTTTCTTTTAAAAACTATTTCACAAATCTCAAAAGCTGTTTTGAATAATTAATGTAGTGTTACAAAAATCCTGTAATTCAAAAGCTTATAATTTTGCCATCTTTCTAAGCCGGTTAATAATTTAAATACTAATCTGAAATAATTACAGATAAGCAAATATTAGGTGTAAAAAGATTACTATAAAAACTGAAACATTAGCTTCAAAACTTAGAGCCCTATAAAATTACAGCCCTATAAAATTACATGAAAAATCCAACTCTGACGTTCTTGTAAAAATTACGATGTATTATTTTAGTGCAATATATTCTACATCAAAACAACTGTTGTAAACTGAACATACCTTTGAATAACGTTGTTTTACAAGTCCTGAACTTCTAATTTCACGAGCGTCATTTTACACCCTATATACAATTAAATGCCAAGTAATTAAGTTCGTCGTAAATCCATTACCAGCAGCTGATTTGAATGGCAAAGTGATTACAGATTGGGCGAATCCGACCGCGAATCCAATGTCAGAGCCGTCTGACCGGGAATAGAATGCTCTTGAGCTGATAATGGAGACCGACGGAGTAATAAAGGATAGGCTATGAGCTTGAAATTCGTTATGTGTTAAAACTGAAGAAGCAGAATGCGCTATCTCACAAAGCTATGTGTACTACACTCGGCCCAACTCGCACTTGGCGCTGTCGGATACGTATTTTAATCTGATGTCGTGTCGTGTCAGTGTGAACGGTGTCATACATTCGGTGTATTCTAGCTGTGCTTCTAGTTCATCGTGCTACATCATCGACCACATCGCTTAACCTCAGATGAGACGAAAGGCCACATGTACCTAATATTCAATGTCTCTAATTACACCTGTCTTAAATTATCAGTATCAGTACCTAGCAAGCAAAATTAAGTAGATGTCTTATCTATTTATCTATCGGTAGCAAAAAATGGTTTCTGCCACGCTCGGAAGTATTCCTTGGCACCACCACCGGCGTGAACGTATCATAATATATTGAGCCTTACCCAAAGGCTACTAATACCATGTCCAAAGTGGTACATTTTGAGTATCTAACATCTATCATAGCTAGGTCGCTGTTACTCTTCAGTATGACCTATATATAGTGCACAGAATAGCCGCCACCGTATTCAGCAAAGATTGCCCATCGCCTAGGTCTAGTTTCCAGAGAAAAGCTGATATTATCTGAGATATCGAAGAAATCGACTTACCCCTACTTAAAGAGCCAACGACAATATTGCGAGAGAAGAAAAAAGTTGAATGAAGAAAATATAGGATGTTTTGTCCTTTTAAAAATGGATAGTTTAACTTTGTATATATTTATAAGCGAATTTGATGTACTCTCTATAGGTACACACCTACTCAACAATATTTTAATATCTTTTTCAGTAGCCCAGGAATTACTTTTCGTGTCTTCGATAACAGAATTCCGTGGCACGTGTCTAAGCAAACGGTATAATGCTAATTTACATAATTTTGTATTAGCATATTATTAACACGGTACACGGATAACCGTGTTCTTACTTGTTGCTGTATTAATATTTGGATACAAATTTAATTGAACCAAACATGATCTGCGCAAGGTTTACTATGCGAAATGTTTATCTACTGTGAAGCGGAAAATAAAATTGTTTCATGGTTATGGGTCGTATACGTGCCTAAAAACCTGGACACGCTCTTTCAAAATCCTTTGGTTAAGAGCCTTTAACAAATAGTTCATAAAATACTAGGACTATTCTGCTACAAAAATATCATAGGTACCTAATTTTAAACACAACTTTCAATTAAACTTTGATGGCACTACTATAGCCCCTCAAAACATAATCACCGTTATTAGTAGCATCTGACTTTGTTATTAGTAAAAAATTAAACTTTTGATGGATGAAGAAAGTTAACAAAAATTAAATAAAATCATTTCTACGCGGTTGGTAAACCGTTAAGTTATTTCACATAAATAATTTCACGAGAAATCATCATCATCATATCCCTGTCCTTATCCCACACTAAGTAGGTTCGGCACAACAGCTGCACAACACGGTTTTCTTCCACTCCTATCATTCGTCACTCTGTATCTACTCCTCTTAAATTCAAATGATCACTAACACAATCCAACCATTTTTTCGGCCCTCCTCTACTTGCGTACCCAAGTCGCTTGCGTTCGTAAGCGAGAAAATTGAAAGAAAATACCGTACACCTCGTAAATTCGTCAAAGAATGCAGGCCACGTCTCACGCCTGGATCTTATTTATGTGGACGAGACTTCAGCTTTTCACGTCACCTACGGAAATTAAGGGCCCTCTTGTTTATGCTGATGGAAATTCTAATTTTGGCTTTGCTGGAAAATATTTTCCTAATTTAGCCTAAAATATTAAGGTGAAAATGATTTCCCGTGGGCCTAACTCTTGTGTGTTTCAAAATGATTATTCTAAGACTAGTGCCGCTTTATACTAACTACAATATACCAACGTGAATCGGTCCGGTAATCCAAACCGTTTGTTGCAGTAACAGCGTTACGTCAAGAATAAAGTGGTTTAGTTAAACATCTGTGAAAAAAGATAGTTCACGCGACTCCTGCGAAGTCATTTTGCAGTATTACAAAAACTAAGGTTTTTAGGTGTATTCTGCTATATTTTAATTTGGGTTTTCGCTTCTTACGATATTTTGCGCCATCGTCCTAATTATTAATTCCAGCAACGATAAAACCTGTAGAACGATTTTCCAAACAATTGCCAATATTCTTTCATCGCCTACTTTTCTTGACGTGATAGATAGATGGGAGTCTCGGAAATCCAGTTACAGGGTGTGACCTTTTCGGTTTCTCACTTTATCGAAATTGACCGTAAACTTTTGTCAACATTGATTGAGTTCTATAACAATATAAAAGTCCTTTATTGGTAGAGGTATCATTATTGGAAACTTTTTGTTCAGACGCTGATATCATTACATTTTTGCTCGCTAACTTCAGAATTGTAAGCGCAGTACCGCAGAACCTATTCATTAATTCTTAATGAATGATAATGGTACCATTAGCTTTCATTATAAGTGTATTACTTATTCCATTGTTCTTTACAAACGTAATTTTATGTCCAAAGAGAGTTCATTTGCATAAAAATATTTTTATTTAGCTCCAATTATCGTAAAAAGCGAAGAGGGAGCGACGCGCTCTCAACGATCGTTGTGCTCGGATAAAGCCTATATCAGTTCAGATTGTTCGATTCGAGAGGTTTTTCCGAGTGGGAATCCGATTTTATCTCACATTCGAACAAATATCCAATTACTTAGGGAGCTTTCAGTGCTCAAACAAATACACTGAGTATTATTACAATGTGAGCATTAAATCGCTAAATATGGCTTTCACGAAAAGGTTTTGTTGAAGTTTAATGTTCTGTTCCCTTTAAACGCTCCTTTATATTTTCGGCAAACACAATAACTCTCCCTTGAACTAATACAATATTAAGTGCCTATTTCACTATTCGCATGATTGCGCTATCTAGAGCATGCAACCCGTAACTCGGTATCAAAATTACCGGGGAATTACCGGTACTTTTACAAGATTTATTTAAATTTAAAATTGAGGCAGTATCGAAAGTACCGGTATTTACCGATACTGGATCCAGTACTGGTACGTACGTACGTACTGCATACCCTAGCGCTATCCTAGAATATCTCTGTCTCTGCTTTACACTTATCATATTTTTGTCTTGGATGTTGCTAGGTACATATTTTTATGTGATGGACAGCGTTACCCAGAGATGGTAAAATGAGTTCGTTTTAATATAACCAACACTGTAACAAAATAACTTTTCAAATCGGTATCGATTTTCCAACTTTAGCTGATGTCACTTTCCGTGCCATTCCGAGAATGGTACGGGCTTAGGAAAACTTTTGTGTAACTTGTAATAAATAAACGTTTTATGAATCTGCATCGTGTGCCAAGTTTTTTTAGGCTGTAGGAAGTTGAGTAACGATTTATGAACACGCAAACCAAATGTAAAATAACGATTCCATGCTATGAATAATTTATTTTAAGTTGGGTATAAGTATGTTTCATGTAAAGTACCTGCACGTTCTACTCCTGAAAACTTTATTTCATTTTATTTTTTTATCGAAACGCTGAAAGGACAAGAATAAATTAGTCCATTTTAAAGGGGGTATTGATATCATTCAAGAATTATTTTGTGATTACTTTTTTAGTTGTTGTTATGCCTAAAACATTTCAAAAAGTATTGTTTTTAAACCATGTATAAGTTAGCTTCACTTTTGGATACATTATGGAAATCAGTTCAGCTTCTTTTGATTTTTCAATTAGAAAATGGCAAAGTTGTAGGAAAAATTACTCAAATTGCTTACGCTCTGACGTTTGAAATAATTATGGAGGTGCTCCATCACAGCCCCGCCTAGTTTGTGGGTTTGGTTTACGACCTGTGAGCTTTGTGCTGAATAACCATTACTGAATTCGTAGGTTCGATAAGATTTAGAACAATCGGCAATGACATCATTTTAAGCGAAAAAATAAACAAGTGACAATTATTATAGTTTAGAAAAAAAAGTGTTATAGAAAAATCATAATAATATACAATTTTGGCTACAGATAAAGTGAATATTCTAAAACAACTAAGTTTTTAATGTAATTAATTATAGTTAAAATGTAAATACCATTTGTAAATGTCCTGGGACTTGATGTCTGGTTTTTGCGGCTTTACATTAGCTGGGTATAGTTGGGACATATTATACGAACACCTAACTAGTAACTCAACTACAGAGAGTTTGCTTGGTTCATGCAGTTAATAATAAAAATAAAATTTGGATTGTACTTTGTGAACGTAAAAACCAAAGCCACTCTGAAACCGACGCATTTGGCAGTCAGTGGTTATATCATGGAAATAACGATAGATCTACGAGTGACACAATAAAAAAAATTTAACCAGTAGCCAGTTCAGTCAACCTTATTTTGATTCAAGTCTATTTTAGTAGAAACGAAAACAAATACTTCTTTTTAATACAAAAATTCCAACCCGCTTTTTGCAAATTATAAAACAAAATCTCTGTACTAAAACACTATGGTTTCTCAGGTCCTTAGTGTGTAGTTGGGTAGCTAATCGCTACGCAAGTTTCGCCTTTCGCCTCATTTAACTAAACCCTGTTGTGTTTAGTTTTACAAAGGGACCTGTGAAAGGGTGATGATGACAAAAAGTGATGAATGTCTTGCTTCTAGCAATTTGTTTCAAACCAACAGAGTTTTTATTCCTGAAACTATTCAAACACAACGTTCATCAGGGTAAGTAATACGTCAACACAACACTTATCAACAGTGCCTCTTGGCGTTGCAGATATCAAAGAGCAACAGAAATCAGTCACAAACGGCAAAACACAGTACAGTAAGTACACAAACCTTTGCATCGGTGCGCTAATGGTCTCTAAAGCAGAGTTTCGGCAGTCGTAACGCACAACGCTGCGGCTCAGATCATATTATTATAATACTATACTAGTTTGCAGCTCAACGCAGAATACCGCGTTTGCTCTTCGCCGCTGACGCAGACTGTGACGGAACAAGAGACCATACTATAGTAGGTGCCAATTCTATCCAGGGGCATTATTCTGTATGACTTAGGGGATTCCTTGCCGTAACCGTATGACGTCACGGTAAGGAATGACATTTATGGCATAGGAAATACGGCATAGGCATAGGGCGATTTCACGCCGCTGTCTTGTCGTGCTGCGTAACGCGCTTGTATTGGTCATAGTGAATAAGGCCCCAGTCCTACCAGTAGTTCGATTATCTAACTTTTTGGACAAAAATATTCCAAACTGTTAATCTGACTAATCGAATATTTTGGATACACAGATTAGTCAGTCTAAAAATTTGGAATATTTTTGTCCAAACAGTTAGATAATCGAACTACTGGCAGGACTGGATGGAATAAATCCAAATAACACCGCAATACCAGTTATTCACCCACCTTCACCTTGATATCGTAGAATTCTATTTATGTATGGTAAACAAACAGTACTACGAGATTCGAGCGATTACCGTCTTAGCGAAAGGTTTGTATGGAAAGCGACAGAATTAGCCATTCATAAATTGAATTTTGCGACATCGTGGTGAAGGTGGGTGAATGACCTGTACTGCGGTGTTATTTGGCACCTACTATAGACTTTTCCATACGATTATGTGTCCGGCGCCGCATGTCGCATACCGCAGCGTTGTGCGAAGCTTTAGTTGGTACGATCCAAGTTTTTAAGGGGTTTTTCAATAAAAAAATTAAAAGCGTTTGGCTTTTGAATCTTGTTTCAGTGTGCCTTTTATACTTTAGTCAAATAGAGTAGGTAAGTTACAGAGATCTAATAAACTAAAATACTTCAGTCCTCGAAGTAGGTTCGTTCTAAATCAATTTCGTCGGGTCAGATACCGATACATCTCTTGAGGAATATTCCATTATTCGAGGACTTGGGACCCTCTTTGTTTTCAATCGCCTCTCGATGCCCTATTCTCACTTCATAGCTAACTCCGATGCAATATAAACTTTATCGCAGTAGCACAAGGGTCCATAATGATACAAGATTGAATACCATGAAGCGGGCCAAACTTAGATGAAAATACTAATTACGCCTACAGTAATTGTATAGTAGAGAATGATTCCATGGGGTCCCCTGAAAGTTTAATTCATAATTTTTTTATGTTTACTAGTTTTATAGATCCATAGTAGGTACTATTTAATTATTATTTTAAGTATGTTCATTGTTAAAATATTTATATTTAAGGTCTTGATTAAAAAGTTTTTTTTACATAGGTATATATTTTTTTTAAATTTATAGATTTTACCTACAGTTATTTTCACTGACCCTTAGCTATTTTAGCTATCTTTTTTTTAGATTTAGTTTGGTTCCACTCTGGACTATATTCTCATAGGTATGTATATCTGAAAATATTCATTTACAACTGAGTTACTATGTACAAGGTATAGTCTTTTATCCAGAATCTTCTTGGAAACGATAATTTAGTTTCCTTCCGCATAAACGATCCACCAACTGATTGACACTCATATAGATAAAGCCGACTTTATTGTGTTCGGTAATTGAAAGGTCGGGCCCTTCTCTTTAAATGTGACCCATCTGGGTTCGGAATAGCATTTTTGCTCACTAAAGCGTTCTAATGTCGCTATTTTATACCGTATTGTAGAGCAATAAGGAATCATTTGACATGATTGAATTGTCACTGAATATTATATGTACCTACCTATACTAATATAATCAAAGTGTTACTATGCTGAGCCTAGGCACTAAGGCCTTTCTAGAAGAGATAAATTTAGTCTTATCAAGAGCTAAATACTTACGTTTTTCAACTTGTTTTTCTGTGAACAAGTTTAAATTCTATGACACGGGGACTCTCCAAAATGTAAATAAGTATAATGAGCTAAGAATATTCTCCTTCACGCAACATTTCGTCACGTGAAACGAGATGAAAAGTATCTAAATTGCCACATTTTATGGTACATTCCATCTTTTTAATGTTTCCTGCGTCGAGTGATATATGTTGTGAAATATTCAACGGGGATCGTCTTTCATTATCATTAAGAGAGCACTGTCTTTAGTAATCACTAATTACAACTAAAAAGTACCTCCCAGTAGATTTTTTACGACCTCTAGTGCTGCGTAGGACTTACCAACTAAGTGTTTGATTCAGGGGGAAATTTCATGGCGATGCAGTCTGCAAATATTTGTTTGGAATCTGGGCCATTCTCATTCGTAAAAAAACTACACTGCAGAAAGGAAAGCATCCTAAATTCCAAATTGGAAAGCATAAAATATCCTAAATTATTCCATGACTAGGTGCCGCCCGCAACTTTGTTCGCGTCCCGTTGGATCCCGTTGATTTTTAGGGACAAAAAGTTGCCTATGTGTTAATCCAGGTCACGGACAATATAATATATATTCCAAGTTTCATCCAAATCGGATCAGTGGTTTTACGTGAAAGAGTAACAAACTTCCATCCATCCATCCATCCATCCATCCATACTTACAAACTTTCCCGTTAATAATATTAGTAGGATTATGCAACCACTGACAATGTAAGCAAAGTTTTCTCTCGCAGTAATGAGAACTAATTTCATTCGCCTAAAAGCATCCTGAAAAGCCATTCTTCGCGCGCATTTAGTTTTATTCCCATTTACAAGTTTCTAGCTTGATGTGATGCGACATCGCCATTTCTAGGTAGCAATAACTGAGGAGTCAGAGCACGAAACAATTCTAGCAGCTGCAATCTTATCTTAACGCTAGTGTATCAAGTCACATTGCGCGTCAACTACAGCTCGACTGCCGAACGTTCCAGCGACACCCCGCAGTGTCTCTCGCATACGCTATCGTTGCGATACGATTGTGATTTTCAAAATTATTCGTGTTTACCCTCTGTGCCTACTTACATTACATTTAAAGAGGAACTCGGGTGCTATTTCATTACAGTCCATTAAAGTGAGGAAAGTGTCTGTCGTAAATTTCACTATGAAAAATCTGCAGAGAATGCTCATAGCTCATCGTAGTGGGGACAAACTATGAATAGGAAATTTTTAAAGAGCATTTCTTACACTACCGGCGTACATTGTCGCAAATCCTTAAACTATGTGATCGTGCCTCTTAGATAATAGATAATATAAATATTTATGTAGTTATTTTTATCGAAATCATGACGTGTACATAATAAAATGAAGACCGCAAAAAGAAATCTTTTTTGAAGTTATGCTTCTAATGCGACTTCCAACAAGGTTGCGTTAAACGGGAAGCGTTAGTCTCGATTAGAGACTAGCGAGAGTGATCACGTACGGAGACCCCCACAAAACGCAAAACACTTCGATAGCGCGTTCTAGGATCCGACCAAACTTAGCAGCGTTATCTAGTTCTGATTTAGGCAACAAGCATAGAACCTTTTCTAACTAAATAAATATGTATTGCATATTGGTTAAGTGCATAAAATTAATACTAAATTAATTTCACATTAAACACAGAGCGAGAGTGAATGCGTGGCACTCGAAGTATAACTTCTTCCGCGCGGAGGGACTCCACGCACTTTTTTTTTTAATCTTTGTTTCTATCTGACATTCATTTATTTGTCCACAGCCAGTGACTTAGAGTCAATACGAGCGTTATTCAATGAGAAAGAAAAGGAGCTCTCTGTGGCTGTGGCCAAGGTGGAAGAGCTGACGAGGCAGCTGGAGGAACTGAGGCGGGGGAGGGTGCAGCCCGCACCACCCTCTGCGCACGAGCTAGATAAACTAAGGAGAGAGCTTATGGTGAGTTGACTGATTTATCTCTGACTAGCTTACGCTCGCGACTTCGTTCGCGTCCCGTTGGATCCCGTTGATTTTCCGGGATAAAAAGTAGCCTATGTGTTAATCGAAGTCACGGACAATATTTATTCCAAGTTTCATCTAAATCGGATCAGTACTTTTTGAGCCAATTCGTTACAAACATACTTACATACAAATCTTTCCTCTTTATGACATTAGTATAGATGGAAACCGATTGGTTATCATAGCCAGCGCAGTTTTCTGCACACGAGCTGGTTGAACAGAAAGAGCAGTTTACTGCTTTTTATCATTCATGGAAACTGACGGGAAAAATAGAGAAGATTTACAAAGGTATTCATATTATTTAGAGGAAGATTTGAAACTAAAACGTGCTGAATGTCGCGCAATGGGCTATGGAGACAGATACTGGCCGTTTTTGATAAAATCCGAAGCGAGGGAATCCGTAAAAGAACCACGGTCGACAGTATAGCTCTCAGAATTATCAAGTTGAAGTGGTATTTAGGCAGGCTATATAGCATGAACCAGGAGGCGAAGAATTGGACGGGCTCTCACCCGAAGTGAATTGTTGGGATCATAGAAAATTTGTGGATAAAGAAGTGGCTTGTTTATCTAAACACTAGCAGCGCCTCGCGGTTTCACCCGCGTAATTCCCGTTCCCGTGGGAATTCCGGGATAAAATATAGCCTATGTTCATCAGGGATAATGTAGGATTCTAATGGTAAAAGAATTTTTTTAATCGGTCCAGTAGTTTCGGAGCCTATTCAATTCATACAAACAAACAAACAAACAAACAAAAAATCAAACCTTTCCTCTTTATAATATTTGTATAGATGTATAGATATTCTTGTCATAATGTTGTCAAAATTGAAAATACTCCTTCAAACGCCTTCAAACGGACAATTTGAACTGTAGGTGCTAAAAACCCTTATAGAAAGT
The DNA here is from genome assembly GCA_947507515.1 of Eulithis testata. Lineage (NCBI taxonomy): Eukaryota > Metazoa > Arthropoda > Insecta > Lepidoptera > Geometridae > Eulithis > Eulithis testata. Next base: position 4,411,884 of record OX382207.1, read on the forward strand.
GTACGAGTTTTGTTCATGAATCATTTCCCACCCGTTTTAATTATATTGAAAAAAATATTGGATATTCCTTTCAGTTTCTGCGAAAATTTTAACCAACAAATCAGCCAGTACTTTGAAACAATAACCAGCTGATAGGCGCTTTATAAAACTCCATAATTACTTCGCTCTAGGGGAGGAAGTTCAGTGTATTTTATTGTAATTAAGATAACAACCCCCATTCAAGACTTGTAATTAATTGGGAACAGTTGATGGAGTGAAAATAGGCCCTTAAGTGGTTCTGATGAACACTTATAATTGCACCTGATATAAAGATTATAAACGGACAGAATCCAGATTTATCTAGATTCAAGTCAGCATAATATAAATGATAGTTAATCATATATTTTCAGACTCTCATTTAGTGCTTTTTGAATGATATTGTCAAACCAACCCACAGAGTATTATACATATATAATGTGTGCCCACAGGCTCAACGTTTTAAAGTTTTTTTACTGTTATTGGTCGGTTTCTATATATACCTCTGTGAGATACCTATATCCGGTAGGTAGGAGATAGGCTTATAATATATTGTAATTTGAGAAATTGGGTAATATTGTTTATTTGTACAAATATATGTACCTAATATACGGCATAATTTTCTCTACGAGCGATTATAAATTGATGATAATACTTTTGCCTCTGTCGCAAACTTGCCGCACGTAGACAGTTGCAATACCCAAGCTTCCGAAACTGCAGACATTTTGCAAACAGCCAAAAGTTTTGTATAGTTTGACAGTTGCACCTTGCAGACTTGCAGATGTGTTGAATGTGGCTGTCAACGTGTTTAAAAGTTTCATTAGTTAGCTCGCGTCTCATGCATTTTAACAATTTTGATTCTAGATCGAACGGAATAAAGCTCATTTTTAACTGTTAACGGGCCGTAGTATCATGCTTTGTGGTAATGTAGGACCGTTTTTACAGTGCAACAAACTTGATAACTCATAAAAATTATAAAACAAAAGGTGACAATCGTTTCGACATCTCATTTTGTAATGAACTGAACTCATAATCTAGTGGCTTTCTACACTTAGTAATTTTATGAGTATATCAGTCAACACCAGGGGCCGCGTAAGATTGTGGTACTGTACACCTGTATCTACTACATAGTTTTTGCGTAGCGCACGGCACGTCGAGCCAAGTAGGTTGCGGGCAATCGGACGTACCGGCTTGGACTTGATTGCTGATACTGTAAATAAATAGATCTTATCTTCATTTATAGGAAAGGTATTCAAGAGCAATGAAGAAAATGAAGGAATGGAGATTGCTACGCCGTAGCACCGCGTAGAGCGTTGCTACGAGCGCCTAATGAAAACGCAATTTACGCGATATTTTATTCTGCGTTTAGAATGATAGAGTAAAAGCTACGTAGACGTTTAAATGTTGCTATACAACATGATAGTTTTAATAACTTATTTTAATTTATTTATTTTCTGAATTCCATGGAAAAACGTCCACAGTAATTGAGTCCAACTACTAACAGCTACAAAAAATACGAAGCAAATGTATTTTTTTGTAATGAAAAAATATGCGGTGTAATAAGTACTGCATTATTTTAGGGTTCCAAAGGACTATTGTAATCTCTAAGCACGGTAGATATCCTCTATATCTCTTGGCACTGAAGATACAAAAGACTAATATAACAAAATACAACTTCAATACCAACTACGTGGAACAAGGCAATACCCAATAGACATAACTCGGTGGCCTCAAATAAGAAAACAAAATTGAATTCGGCGAACTAGAATAATGAATGAGCCGAACGATATAATGAATGAACGTTGCTAACAGGAACCGGTTTTGCTGGAAATTTTGCTCGAAGCATGTATTTTGGAGTGTTTTGTACAGAACAGTACTGTAGTGTAATTAAACTACCGGTTATCGTAGATTTCGGTTTATAAGTAAAGTCTTTTCTATCTCAATCTAAAAAAAAACATAAGTACACCAAGCTTACATCCAGTTGAGAATCGATATAAATTCGGAATATTTATTTATAGAATTACATTCACTCATGTAAATTTGATGATCTATAAATTACAATTAGTACATAATCTCATAAGCAATTAGTTTAAAATCCATATCTAGTAGTCCGCCACGAACTGAGATCTCGTTATGGTCGGTGGTTCATAAAACCCAAACAATTTTTATTGATCAATGGTTGTAGTAAACTTTGCAAATCGCTTCGAAATTGCCGTCTAGCTAAGTACCAGTCTTACTTGAACTATAAAATCATTGAAACTCCAAGGAATGTCCTACTTTTAAGTACTGGCGTGCGGCCTGCTCGTTGTGTTTTTGTTGCGGCGAATTTTTAAATTAATATTTCCACTCAAAATACCGGTTTATAGTAGCTAAAATACAATATTCATAGGCGTCTATTGTGGATCCCCTCACGGCGGGGTGCTGGAAAGGCGTTCCCATCAAAAATAATGTGTTAGTCACAAGCATCACGCTGGCATAACCTCTCTTCACCTCTGTTTCGAACAAGTCTAAAATTGAAAGTAAAACGGCAAAAACATGCAGGACATCTTAGATTCGCAGCGTAGTATCGAATCCCAAGTTGCCACAAGGCTGGAGCAGTTCGAGAAGGACCTCTGCTCAGCACGCGCCAAGAAGACGTCAGTGGAGGGTATAGCTCAAGATTTCAACATCTTCAAGGAACTAGTTTGGTCGGCCTTCAAAGCCTTGCGCTCTCAAATCCAAGCCCTAGCCCATCAAGTGGATGAACTGGACAACTTCAATAGGAAAAATGCCCTGTTGTTTAGTGGCATCACTGAAGATGAAAACGAAGTCTGCATGACAGTCATCCTCTCTGTCCTGAACACCTCTATGTGCCTAAGTGATATAAATTTGAGCTCCTTCCTTCTCTGCCATCGTCTGGGCATAAAAAAAGCCTCCGGTTGTCGTCCAATACTGGTTAGATTCAGGGACATTTCAACTCGGAACACAGTATGGATCAACAAGAAGAACCTAAAGTCATCCACTACAGTGATTCGAGAGTTCTTGACAAGGCCCAGGCAAGCAATGTTTGGCGCAGCGCGCAGCCACTTTGGACCCAGGGGATGCTGGACAAGAGATGGGGCAGTTTTTGTCAAGCCTCCGGACAGTGACCCCAAACGCATTGGATCTATGATGGAGTTGGAGCGACTGATATCAAAATACCCCTCTGCTGTGATAGCAAATACTGTGACAGCAACACCTCGACGTGCTGCCAGCAAAGCAAAGATAGCGCAGGCTACCGCAGTGACAGTGACGGTGCCAGCGGTAGTGGCTTCGGTGCCGGCAGCGGCGACGGCTGTGACGACGGCTGTGCCAGTGGCGGATGAGGTGGTGCCAGTCGTGGCTGCGGCGGTGGCGGCGGTGCCGACGGTGCCGACGGTGCCGGCGGCTGCCTCTGTGCAAGCAGCGGCGGCGGAGATGCCAGCGGAGATGGTTGCGGCTGTGGCGTCAAAGTCGGCAGCGCCCATGCGTCAGCCTTCATCGCGCAAGACTGCGCCCCCTAGCCGACTAGTGCACAAGTGAACTGATCCTAAAACTTTTCCTGAAAAAGTCTTACCCTAAGGATAGGCCTGATGACCTACCCTAGTCTCTTACTTATTGAGTTTGTTTTTGTTTTGTTATATTTCTATTCTTTTACTTTCAGTCATGCCTTGCGACTTGTTTTTTGTTAAAAATTCTCATATCTAATTTTGCCAGCAGTGTGTGCAAATTAATGTTAGCCTATTAGTTTTAAGAGTTACATAACTATAACATAGTTCCTATTAGTATTTAGGTTCCACTTTAGTACTATTATTATAAGTGTTAGGTAGTATATTTTTGGTATATTAGTATTATTATTGTTTATTGATAACCTATTATTATTATTATTGTTATTGTTTCTCAATAATGTCTTACAGTGATGATGATTCCTTTCTTACTGCTGAATCTATATCTGATTTATCTTTTGTAAGTGCGGATAGTGACAACCATGCTTTCACTTTGGGGGAACTTTTAAAAAATGTTTTCAGTCAAAACACCAAATTATTTAATGTTTGTCATATCAATGCTCAAAGCATACCAGCGCACTTGTCTGACCTTCTTGAAAGTTTTGAATCTGGTGAAGTTAATGCAATTCTTGTCTCAGAAACGTTTCTCAAGCCGTCTCTCCCATCTTCCTTTTTCCCTATCCCAGGTTATGTTCTAGTCCGTAATGACCGCACAGGTAAAGGTGGGGGGGGTGTTGCTATATATCTAAAAAGTAACTTATCCTACAAAGTAGTATGTCAGTCTGCTGCACAATACAGTGCTTCCCCAGAATATTTATTTTTAGAAATTGACTTCGGTACTAAATTGTTACTTGGTGTGGTCTACTGCCCACCCAACATTACTTCCTCCAATAATTATCTGGATAAACTTGAATCTATCTTAGAGAACCTAACATCTGACTATACACATGCAGTAATTATGGGTGACCTTAATACTTGCCTTATCTCAAACCCAAAGTCCTTAAAACTCAAAAACATAATCGAATCTGTAAATCTCAACCTCTTAAACTCTGAACCTACTCACCATACTGCAACTAGTGACACTGTGCTTGATCTAATTATTACCTCTAATGTGGATCTGGTAGCAAAGCATGGACAACTCTCCGCTCCGGCCTTCTCGCATCATGATCTTCTTTACCTATCTTACAAGATCCGTGCACCTAAACCTAAGCCTATAACCCTTGAACAACGTAATTTTTCGCGCATGGATGTGACTAAACTAAATGAGGATGCATCTGAATGTTGCTGGAGTGAGGTTGAGAACTTGACGTCGGTAGACGAGAAGGTCGAATTCCTTAACACCAACATTATATCCCTGTTTGATAAACATGCTCCTGTACATTCTGTTAAATTGAAACATTCTCCTTCTCCATGGATGACAGACCACATTCGAAAAGCTATGGCTAGGAGAGATCGCGCTTTCCGTAAATACAAACGTAATCGATGTGACGAAAATTGGTCTTTATACAAAAAGATGAGGAACCGTTGTAATCTAGTGGTCCGGAATGCTAAGAAACTTTACATCGCTGAACAGATCGAGCTGTCAACTCCAGCTGGCCTTTGGAAATTTCTGAGGTCGCTTGGTATAGGTAAACCTAAATGTCTTGTTTCTAAACTCTCATTTGATTTAGATACCCTCAATGCTTATTTCTCATGTAGCACCAAGCTGGATTCATGTGCGAAAACTGAAGCCTTAACCGAAATTATTAATATAAATACTCCAAACATCCAACCCTTTGTGTTCGCTCACGTCACCCAGGATAGAATTCAGAAGACCATTATTTCACTTAAATCCAAAGCTGTTGGCAATGACAATATAGGTCGCATTATGGTTTCATACGTTCTAACGCATCTTCTTCCTATTCTAACCCATATTGTCAATTTTTCGCTCACTTCCTCTCAGTTTCCTAACCAGTGGCGACAGGCTCACGTTATTCCTCTTCCTAAAGTACCTAACCCTACTCTCCTCAAGCAATATCGCCCCATTTCCATACTGCCGTTCTTTTCTAAAATAATTGAATCCGTCGTTCACACCCAAATAACTGACTTCCTTTCAGATAACCGTCTCTTTAACCCATTCCAATCTGGTTTCCGTAAAGGACACAGCACCACTTCTGCTCTCCTTAACGTTACAGAGGACATCCGGACAAACATGGATAACTCCCGTGTGACGGTGTTAGTTCTCATCGATTTTAGCAATGCCTTTAATGCTGTCGACCACGATCTGTTATTAGCCATTCTCCCCAAACTCAACCTGTCACCTCCTGTCATAGAATGGTTCTCCTCTTACCTGAGTGAACGTCGTCAACAAACTCGGAATGGCCAGGATAGCTCTGAGTGGAAAAGTGTTGAGGCCGGTGTACCACAAGGAGGAATTCTGTCCCCTCTCCTCTTTTCATTATTTATAAATGTGTTGTCTCCACACCTTCTTAGTCAGTATCACATGTACGCCGATGATCTCCAGTTATATTCTTCGGCCTCTGTTAACAATCTAGATAGCGCGATTCAATCTCTTAATGATGACCTAATTCGATTGTCAGCCTGGTCAAACCGTTTTGGTATAAAAGTTAATCCTGATAAATGTCAAGCCATAATAATAGGCAGCTCACGCCAGCTCACCAAAATTAACTCCCTGGATGTCCCTCTCCTATGCTACAACGGTTCCAACATTCCTTTTTCACCCACTGTTACAAATTTGGGGATAGTATTCGATGCTAGGCTTAGCTGGGCTCCTCATATTAAGGTAGTTTCACGTAAATTCTATGCTGCTCTTCATTCTATCATCCGTCTGAAACACTTTCTGCCTACGTCTACCAAACTGTCATTAGTAAACTCCCTTCTCCTACCTATAATAGACTACGCCGATGTAGCTTTCTTAGATCTTACTGAGGAACTGATCAACAAACTTGACCGCCTTTTGAATACCTGCATACGTTTCATTTTCTGTCTTCGTAAATTCGACCATGTTAGTTCTTTTCGCGCTCAACTTAAATGGCTACCCATTCGGGAACGGAGGAATCTGCGGATCCTCTGTGTTCTTTTTTCTACACTTAAAGATCCTTTCTCCCCAGACTATTTAAAAACCCGCTTCCAGTTCCGATCAGACACGCATGACAAAAATTTGAGATCAGATGACAACCTCCTATTAGAAACCCCTCAACATTCAACTTCTTTTCGCGGTAACTCCTTTTCTGTCGAAGGGGTCAGGCTATGGAACGAACTGCCTTACGAGATCAAAAAGGTAGAGACAAGGCAACACTTCAAAAAACTGACCCGCGAGCTTTTCCTTAAACAGCTGTATGCATGATGTCACCTTTCACAACATAATTTTTTGATAAAGGTAGATTCCACCTTGTTTTACCATACCTACCTCTGTTTCTGTTACGTAATGTTCTATTTGATTTGTTATATATATATATATATATATATATATATATATATATATATATATATATGTATATGGTTATATATTAAATTATATAGTAGGTATAGCTCTTAGTTTGTAAGATAAATATTATTCAATGTAATGTCGCACGCCAACCTCCTCACTACACCACCACGTTTGGGTTGGCTGGCAGACAATGCTTTCAGCATTAAGTCCACCCTTTGTAACAAATTTGTAATTTTGTGCAATAAAGTATTAAATAAATAAATAAATGTCAGCTCACGTTATACTGGGTTTGCCAATTTTATAATTTTTACAACAACTCAGAAACCCTAGAACAGACCTAGAATCAAAATAAAACTGTTTTGGACTGTTTAAACAAAACCCTATCATATGACACCCCACTTGATAATTTTGGACGACTTTTTTTTTTACTCTCTTTGGACCCTCATAACTTCGCGATCCCTTGACCGATTTACTTCATTTAACAAACCAGTAAAACTTAAGAGTATCATCCGTATACCTACTAAATTCTGTGAAGATAGGATAAGCGGTTCAAAAGATCTCGAAGAACAAACATACAAACATACAAAGCATTTTTGTCCAAGTTGTCACTAAGATCTCGTTCGCTTTGATCACTCGATCAATTAATTTTCACAAACGATCAGTGAGATTTTGCTAACCACTAACAAATTAATCTGTCAGGTGATGACCCTGGTGAGAGCTTAGCCGACTAATAGTGCATGTAGGTACTTACAATACACAGCAATTAGGCAACTAATGTATGTGTTAGGGTTATCACAACACTGTGGTACACATTTGATTAAGATTCGTAGATTTACTTCAATTCTTTTTCTAGACAGTTTGTAAAATGAATATTATTGAAGTGAAACTTCTAATGTGACTTCCAACAAGGTTGCGTTAAATGTTTAACGCTCCTGGGGAGAGGGACTACAAAGAGACAGAGCGAGAGTGAATGCGTGTACTCGAAGTTTCACTTCTTCCGCGCGTAGGGACTCCACGCACTATTTTTTATCAGTTTATCAGACATTGTTATCGTTTGCCACTTATTTTAATAACTCTAAAGTAATTATAATTTGCTTATAAAAAGTTCTTAATTTATATAAACTAAAGTCCAAATTAGCACAAACGTAATTTTAGTTAGTTTGCTGTAACAACGGAATCGCCACCAATCTTTCGAAAATATTTTACCAATAATATAAATATTACAATTTCATACATAACATTATAAATATCATAACTTTTATGCTAACTGTACAATAAAATCATGTAGAAGTTTTGCCAGGTATTTTTAGACCCATAATAAGAGTCAATAACAGTAAAGCTATGAATGTATACTAAAGCCCGAAATGTATGTTGATAAAGAAAGTCGTCCTAGATCCAAGCATAGATTTAAGTAGAGATTTTAATACAAAAATCGAAGCCTAAGTCCGGATCAGTGCTTGAGCAATTTGAGCATTAAATCAGCATACGGGCCTAGGGCTTCACTTCCGTACCTCAAAGTTTAATATTGTAATATTAAGCCTGAACTACGCAAGCGAATATCTAGTTTTAGTTTGAATATTGATTCATTTAAGAACACACAAGTAACAAGCTGTTATGTAGAGCTTGTCAACTACCGTGGCTTTGAAGTTTAGATAGGTTAGTAGCACAGTTTCTTACGTCATCATTACGTCACCCCCGATCGTCTCTTCATAACTGGTCTGCTTTTTATTTATGCGTAAAGCGTTTTTCATTAATTTTTGTGTCTCATTTGAGTTAAATTTTCGTCGATGTAACTGTTGCTTTATTTTCTGGTTTTTTTTTAAGAAGTTTTCATAAAATATAACTGGGGCTTGATTACTAAATGCATTTGAGTTCACTATAAACAAGTGAAACAATGCTTGACCTCATTGCCTACTATATATTTTTTTAAACACATTTAAAAAATAATTTAGTGGGACAGTAACCCCCAAATTATGTTTCCAGATTTATCTTGGATCTAACAAAACCCGCCAAAAACCGCGTGTGTTTTGGACTTAACCCCTGTTAATAAGTTGTCAGATTTATATAATACAATAAATCTGACAACTTATTGACAGGGAACTAAGTCCAAAACACACGTGGTTTTGGGCGGTTTTTGTTAGATCCAAGATAAATCTGATAACGTGGTAAGGCCGTAAGAGTTCTAAGAAAGGGTTATAAAAAGTCAGAATGGGGCAGACCGGAGGTTTGACATTTAATTTAAAATCAAATCTACCTACCAACCCTGCAGGTAACAACCCAATCACGTCATTGTACTAATTCCGCTGGCACATCCGATGCCAACGTTTGATTCAGAGTTCAGAGTAACATTTAGTTTCAGTCGCGACTTCCATCCGGTGACAAGCAAAATACAAACAAAGAGTTCTTTTAGACAACTCTATAGTAAAAACTATACTATATTAGTACTTATTCTGAACGAAAATAGTCTAAACTAAAAATACTTCTTTGCCAAGTTGTGAAAGTGTTGGGAAAGGTCAGGTTTAGAGGTGAACAAAGTTGATGCAGTGAAAAATTTTATGGGATTGAAACGTGTGTTTTAAGTCAAATGAGCAGATACGATCAAGTTTTTGAAACAGTAAGTTGTTTCTAAAATATATACGTGTCTAGATAGATCTGTTATAGGCAGAGGTTACCGCTTAACTTCAAATGGGCTATCAGTTACCTATACTCCGTTCGCGGAGACAAGCTAATAGAGCGCGCGCTCTCTTGCACTATTGTATGAAAATGAACAGGATAGAGCGCTCGCTCTCTTGCTCTAATTGTATGAAAATGAACAGGATAGAGCCTTGATAGAGCGCGCGCTCTCTTGCACTATTGTATGAAAATGAACAGGACGGGACGATTTCCCTATTAGCTTGTCTCCGCGAACGGAGTATAGTAGCTATACCTACCTAATGTAACAATAAATGAAAAAAAAAAACTTATTCTATTTAAAAAAGGTTGAGTTTATTTATGTGTTTTCTAATCACGTTTCTATGTAAAATGAATTTGTAAACAAATTATCTATCATATTTGTAACACAACACAGTGTAATAATCATTTTAATTTCAGTTTTTCCTAATTTTTTACCTTTTCCTTGAGAATATTCAAGCTTTCTAGGGACTAGGCTCCTAGGTCCTTTTTAATAGGATATCGAAAATATTAGAAAATTCACTGTACTCCGCTTACGGTTATGTAAAAAGAAGTACTTACTGCCTAGTAATAAGCCCCTGAAACTTCTATAAGCAGAATCTTAATTATAATTAAAATCATAAACATTCTCTAAAATCCATTATTTTTTTCAGTAATAGAGCATTCTTTTTTTGACTCCTTCCATTATTTTAATTGAAAATATGCGGTTGTTTTAGCCTGAATATGTCATTGTCTTACTTTTAGTAAGCTAAGATCCAAAGTTCGTTAGTTTAACTAAGTCTGCAGAATCGCAATGGGTAACCTATGGTAAGTTTCGTGGTACGTGCTGCAGACTGAGCGTGGCCAGACTCTACCCATACCTATTTCTAATTATAAAGATTTGAGTTGAGAGCCTCGCGGTTGAAACATTGAACAACGAAAAGTTATACATGACACTCACGAAGTTAGTCCCAAAACGACTGTTGTACCCTTCGTCGTATCTCCTCCAGATTAATATCCTCACTTTGGATTTTAGCTGTTTAATTCTCTCATTCTCCTAATTTATGACGCCAATCTAGAGAGGTTACCTTTGAGATGAAAGTTACGCTTAAACATTACGCTTTGAAGGGCTTTTAACTTGACGTGGGTAGTGGTATCCAAGGTGAACCTTGAAAATTAAATTAGGCTGCGTAAAAGTTAGTATGTACCTACTTTTTTTTTTGAAATCAAAAGAACACCAAAAGAGTTCAAACGAGTTCAAACAAGAAGTTCAAATCTTTGACCTCTGGTCACGATTTAGCTATTTCTGCCTATATACTAGTGTAGTTTAACTATAATTAATTGTAATAATTAATGTACCTACCTAAATGACCGATGTAATTGATTTACAAATAAACATTATTATTATAAAAAATTCTCTAAAATAATCTTCTCTACCGTATATTTTTTGTAAAAATTTTCATAGTCTCGTAGGCTCGTAGACCTATGGTATGGACTTCGTAGACCCTGCTACAAAATCGTAGAGCTCCACTTCAATTTGTACGACTACGCGTGAAATTCGTGCGGAATGTTTGCCGCTGTTTGTTTCATAGGTACATTTTAGAATTATTATTGCTATTAAAATAGTAGGTACTAACTAGATGATGTGAATAGTACATGGTTAATATTTTTGAACTGTATTTCATTCGGTGAAGTTCCATAAGCACTTGGAATGGTTTGAATAGTGTGGGTTATGAATGGCACTACACCATAATTAGACAGGGATGCGATCATTGAATCAAGAGGATATTAGGTACAATAACTATATTTAACACATCAAATAAATAGTTTTTGATTTGAAAATGTTTTTTTATTGATTTCTACCACATTTGAATCGAAAAAACATCTTTCTGTAAAAATAAATAATTTTGTGAAACATCTGATGACTAGACTCCGGCCTAAACTCAAGAAGTACGGGTTTGATTCCCATCACTTTAAAACAGATGTATTAGATACATAATTATAATGTTTCATCCAATATCTTACCTAATTTATATGTCATCTGCAAAACACTCTGTTATTTTATTTCGTTGAGCTTAATTACTTTCTTGGGACCGTAGGTAGATGTCACAGCTCATGACTTCTTGCTCCAAATAAGGTTGGATGAGAAAATTATTGTATCCCACATTAACAAACTTGTCAGTGTAATGAGACTGCTAAACTTGTTTCTTTCTGTCTTTGTATGGAAACCCTTTTGCAAAAATAGGTGTTAACTTGTAAGTTTATACCTACATACCAAGCAAACTAGATCTTGTTAGGTTCAAGGCGTGCTGCGCGTAATATTTTTTTTCATAACGCAGCCATATTTCAAAACATAGTCGTAGCTTAGACCTACCCACGCATTGCTACAATTGGTTAATATATTTTTTACATTAAAGCTTTTACAAAGAGTGTTTAGTCCATGAGAATAACGACCAATAGATACATAATGTCCGATCATAAATCTATTTCGACCAGATTCTACTCTATCCACAATAGGGACTCTGCGTGATAGCTTTCGCCCGCGACTCGCTTCTTACCGTAGATGATTTTTTGAGATAAAAAGAAGAAAAAATGAATTCTATATGTACCTACTTAAGTAATAGGTATAGTCATTCTGGTTATACTTTACCTACGTGAGTTTTATCCTAGTATATCCACTCGTTACGATGAGAATGAAAAATCAACATCCCAACCCAACATCTAGGAACGAAACATTCACATTTGAATTACCCCACCTTGTTAACTATTTTATCTATAAAGATCTACTTTTTTTAACAAACGTAGAAGGTATTATGATATAAACAGACTCTGTAAACCTTTCTATTTTACCCTCCAACACACGAAACCGAAACAAATCATTGGTATAATACCTATAATAGAGAGTTCGTTCACTTGAAAAAGTTCATTCGCATGGAATCAGCAATTTTATAGTGGTTTGATAGACTGTTAGGTACCTAACTATGTAGGTACTTACCATGATATAAAAATAAAATAACTAACTATTGAGTACCTACTCTATGGGTAGTCCAGACCATTTATAGTAGGTAATAAGGAGGTTAGCTAGGGAATTAGGATTTTCAGTATTCGGGCGTTATTGTCGAAATCTTTCAGGAATCCACCAACTCCACAATATCTCAACGGTGGTGCCAGTAGATATTTACCAATAGCTACCTAGGTACCTGCTAGGTATTTAGACCATAAAGCCATTCTGTTCTAAAAAAGTTATCACACGCATTTAAGTATAAGGCCCGTATTCCGAGACAGAAATCGTTACTCAAGCATAGATTTGAGTAGAGATTTTCATACAAAAATCTATGCTTGAGTACGGATCAGTGCTTGAGTAAGGCTACGGAATACGGGCCTAAGAGTGTTCCCTATCCATTTGCAAGATACTTCATTCTGTGGGCAACATCTCATTCTGAGTTCTCTCATTTCAGTACCGAAACAAACTGAACGAGCAGCAGAATGGAAGGCTATCAGCGCAGAGAGCGGCACTGGGCGCCAGGCAGGAAGAAATGAGGAGCATCGACAGACGAGTGTCGGAACTCCAAGCCAGACTACTCAGGAAACGAGCTTTGAACAGGCAGCTAGCGGCCGCGCATAGACAACCGCAGCAAAGGTATAAATTCACTTCTACTGTGGGTTTAAATTAATTTTATTGTAAGTGTAAAGTAGCCTTTATTTACCTAAAGAATATTTTTTATTCTAAATTCCAGAACTAATAACCCCACGCCTATGCAACAGCTGCCTAACTATCCAGCTGGTGCCGGCATAAACAGTCAACCAAAGAATCAGCAAGCAAGAGGCAACATAGTTGCTGTCGAACCTTACAACCATGTGCCGCACGCGCAGAGCGTCAATCATAATAATACTAATTTACAGGTTAGTACCTACTATCTATGTACATTATCTAAATAATCTAAATACGCAGCCTAGAGCCTACTTATATACCTAACGAAACTTGTGTAATGTGATTATAAGGCTGCGGGTAAGGGCCTCTAGCTGGCGACACTTACCCTAGCTTTAAGTCATGTTATTGTCATTATGCATTGTCAAAATCAGCACTGGCAGGATGTCACTGTCAAGTATGTCTATACTGTCATATCAAGCAAATATCAAATTGAAATTTGATTGAAATGAAATGAAGAAGAAGAAAAACTCAAGTCATTAATAACGCCCGGGAAGAATCGAAAGAAAATCTAACTTTTTCTAAATGAAAACTTGGATTTCTAGAACTAAAACACCTTTCTATTTTCAGGCTAATAAACATAACGTTATACAAAACAACGTGCCATTAAAACCGTTTACTCAGAGTGATAATATTATCCAATCGCATTTGACGCAAGAAACTCACTATTTGCAGCAAAAACCTATGATAAATCCACTCTTCAACGGCTATCCTCAGATGCCAGGGGTTCAGGACAACCAGTATCAATATCAAAACAAGCACGAGGGTTGTAGCCACGTCCAGCAAGGCATAGGTAATGCCTACGACCAGAAGTACCAGGATTACATGAAGCAGCCGCAATACAGCCCCAACAGTACTAGCAGCTCGAACAGCAATCAAACCGGTAAAGAATTAAAAATAAACGAACAAGAGTTCTTGCCAGAATTTGCTGCAAGCAAATCCGATCCCAAGTATCAAACGTTGCCATACAACACAAAATTTCCTCAAAGTACAAACGGTAAAGCAAAGCCAGAAGTGAACGGCAAAAATGTTGATGACAAGAATGGGATAAACGTGAATCACATGACAGTGCATTCCACACCTCTATCGGTTGTGAATAAAAGTCTAGCAACACCTCTAAGTCAAACAGAACAAGCATATCAGCAAGATGCATATCAGTTGCAGAAATCTGACTCCTCTAGCCGATGTAACCAGGAGGGGAAAGAGAACAATGCATATCAGAACAGTAGGCTAAGTACAAATCAAAGCAGCGATGCATCTAAAGGCAGCGGAATTACCCAATCAGTCAAAACTAGTTCAAACTCTAATAATACTACAAGCAGCTCTTCTATAGGATTTGGGGTAAGCGGAATGAATTGACCTTTCTAACCATTTCACTCAATACAAAGCTTACACATAATCAATGTAAAAAAAATAACTACCAAGATTTTATTCTTAAAATCTAAGTTTCTGGTTTTACTAACCTGCTTATTCATAAATTGCTGAGTCACCTGTGCCTTGATCACAAATAAATGTGACAATTGTAACGCTTCAAGACATACTGCTCTGTGTTGCTGCTACATTTGGCAGTCGAGCCGGTGTTAACGGGCAATATGATTTGAAATACGGGTTTACGTAACGCGGCGACTGTCAGATTTGTTCGTGATCACCCCTCTGTAAATACTATCATCATTAATTACAGAAACCGGTATCGAGTGTTGCACCCACCACGGTTCAGGTAGCGAGTGCGAAACCATCACCCATTTATCAGACATCATCCACAAAGATCCAACCGGTCCAACCTCAGACTGTACAGCCCCAAACCATCACCAATCATGTAATCATCCATTTTGTAAATACTTTTTTCTTGATAGATATGTACATTCTAATTTTAATTCTAATTCAAAGTGGGGTAATAAGATCTGCACTGACGTCCCACGTTGGGGTGTATTGTGCATTGTCCCCCTGGTGACCTCACCCCAGCCAGCCCAACTCCTTAAAGTAACGGAGAAGGACTTTGGGTTGATGGCAGCAATGTTCCATCATCTCCGATGGTGTTGTGAACATTGTTGGTTCCATAAGAATTTAGTTTTATATTGATTAGTACTTAAAGCCCTCCAAAGTTTTCGGAAGTGCTCTTCTTATACACTGTATGTATAACAAAACAGGTTTAAAGAGTTACAAAACATGGTAATTAGTGGTACCTAAATAGTAGTGCATACATACATTCCAAAAAATCCTATTCAAAAATGTTCTAAAACTATGCCTGCCTCAACAGCCAATCAGAAACACAGCATCGGGCCTATCGTCGAGTTCACAAAGCATTCTGTTGTCTCCGCCACAAAGTGCCAGCACTCCGCTATCGACGCCTGACGTCAGCACTGACAAGTCTCCTAAACCAGCGTTACCGCCGAAACCTACTATCAAGGTGTGTTGTGTATAAAATCCTATAGATAAATATGAGGAAAACATTAGACGACCTCGAATGACGAACACCAACCGGAAAGCGAGATTAAGGAAGTCATGAAAATCTCAAACCTTTTAGAGGAATGAAAAATTGTTTGGGCCTAATGTCGGTACATGGGCTTTATGCTCACTTCAGCAGACATTTTATTCTAATAGAGATAACGTCAAAATGACGTCGAAATCTGCCGAGATATGACGTTATTCCTATAAAGCCCTTCTTCCATTGCGATACGCACAGGCAATTCAAGTATCCTGCAAGTCTCGGAGACTAGTCGCCGCCAAGTATCTCACATACCTACATTTGAATGCAGGATACCAGTAGCGTAGTGTGCGAGCCTGAGTAATGTGAGAAGGGCTTTAGAGTAAAATCTCTGCCGTGCGCATATGGCCTCAGCAGTTGACTTACAAAATCCAAAGCCCATTTATTTTTTCATGTCTCTTTGAGAATGTCCATAGATTGTAATCAGCTGCTATTGATTTGTTTCAATTCCATCCTTAACACTTCATCTGTTATCATTTCAGACACCACCACGGCAGTCCGTCAACCCAGATGGAGCCTTCAGCCAATCCACCGAAAACCTACCCGCCATACCGATCCCAGACTCAGACAGCGAGTTACAAAATCAAAAAGAAACAAACGGCGATATGATCATCAAAGCGCGCCCACTAACAATAAGAAAACCACCAATGAGCGAGCAGCCTAAACTCCGCAACCATACCGCGAAGAATGGCGTCAGCGTCAGCATAAACAGACGAATCGAAATGCCGCCAGCTTTTCTCTTCCCCGAAATGGATCTGAATTCAGAAAACGAGGGTGTAAAGAAACGTGATGAGGTAGACCGAGCTCAGAGCGTTTCTAGTGAGGAGAGTCACGTTGTTTCTGATATAACGGAGCAGATCAGCTCTGTGGCTTTGAGTCAGGAGGATGAACCAGAAAGGCGGAAAAAGGGTAATTTGAAGCAAGGCAGAAAGGCGCCACTAGCTCGGCGAGTAAGCTTTGATCCCCTCGCTCTACTGTTGGATGCCAGCTTGGAAGGCGAGTTGGAGCTTGTCAAGAAAACGGCAACACAGGTACTTACCTAGTTCTTTTATTACAACTTAGTTTTTACTAGAAACGTGATGTGTACCACGTGATTTGCGAGTTTGATTATCATGTTTAATATTCCGTTTTTAGTAGAACATTCATAGGTTCAAAATAAAAATCATATAAAAAAACTTAGGTCGCACAAGTACAACACAAAAGTTTGAAGAATACAATAAAGAATCCCCACTCATATGTACCCCAACACATAATAATGTAGCTGTCTTTCTTCTATGTTATGTGTTATAATGGTCCATAACACACTTTGTTAGATCTATTTTTCTTGGGGTTTGGGCCAAAATAGTTTCCGAAACGGCTCACTAGAGGCGCTGTGAAAAACTTCTAAAATCAACAGCGAAAACTGAATAATACTGCAGTGCTAACTATTTATTGAACGATTTCAGGTGCAGAATGCAAGCGCTGCAAATGACGAGGGCATCACAGCTTTACACAACGCCATCTGTGCGGGGCATTTCGAGATTGTCAAGTAAGTTTACCATCTGTACCTAGGTACTAAATAATGAAAATTATGGGTACTTTTTACAAGAAAAAATAAAGACGAAACTGATGAAATGCCCGATCTGAGATTGAAAGGTTTCCTCTTTTTGAAACAATAATAATTGCACTACTCACAAAACACGTTCACGAAGATGTGCCTTTGCCCATAATTGCACCTGACTGTGGGACGAACGGGAATAAAATACTACTTATTTTTTGTATTCCCATTCGTCCCACCAGTGGGGCGAATAGGAATGAACGGGTTTCATGATAACTTTTCTCGCCCATAATGATCAAGGAATAGTCCCATCTTCCACCAAATTTTAAGTACCTACTTACTCGTAGTAGGTACCTACCAGTCTATTTGGCGCGATAGACGACAAGGTCGGGATTTGGATTCTGCATGGTCAAATTCAACCGACCCGGCAACGACACGATCGCGGCCGTGTAGCATGAGCAAAAAATGTACCTACCTGTAGGCACAGATCATAACTAGTATGTACCTACTGTAGACATTTCTAACTAACTAATAGATAGGTAACATTTCTAACTAAAAACGTTAATTTCCAGGTTTCTAGTAGAGCTGGGTTGCGACGTGAATGCACAAGATTCCGACGGGTGGACGCCTCTACATTGCGCAGCGTCGTGCAATAACCTCTCTATGGTCAAATTCCTCGTCGATAATGGTTAGAATCCAATCAATATTATAAAAATCACTTTGAAACTTCTATGAACTAATTTACACGCAATCAAAGTTTATAACTGGCTCAACATAGGTATATATCTACGTCACAGATCATTATAAACTAGTACCTACCTACGTCTGAGAGAGAGACACCCGATGAACCAACGATATTTTTGAAGATAGTGGTAAAAATACCTGAAACCCGTGCTTATTTACATTTTCTTTTAGAAATCTATAAGAAAAATATGCATCTGCAGCCATTGTTTTTCTAGACACTTTGTTCCAGACGCCGTAATATTTATGTAGTCTGTGGGTTTCTAGCTACATAAATAATGTATTTTTGGTTTTGTTTTCAGGAGCGTGTATATTCGCAACTACGCTGTCCGACCACGAGACAGCGGCTGAGAAGTGCGAAGAAGACGAGGAAGGATTCGACGGCTGCTCCGAGTATCTTTACAGTGAGTATCGCACATTACTAGATAGAGACCATGTTCCGGACTTATTGCCTCAGTAACATCGCCTTTATTCTTATTAAGAAGCAAGGGCCTGAACATGCCGGGACAGAGGCATGATCGTGTTTAGACTATGCTCATGCCGAATTCCCTGCCGACTGCAGCCGAGTGTGAACGCAGCATGAATATAAGAGCGTCACTGCGTTCGGTATAGCGAGCAAAGTCCACTGACTAGCCCACTGTCGGTCCTAACGTCAAAATCAACACTTTTATTAGAAAAATTGACGCAATAAGCCGATTAAGAAATTCAGAAATTGTAGACCTTATATTTTAACTCTATTTTCCAGGTGTTCAAGAGAAGCTCGGCATTATGAATGGCGGCGTAGTTTTCGCCGTGTTTGCATACAACGCAGCGAGAAGCGACGAACTATCCTTTACTACCGGTGATCGATTGCAAGTGATTCGGAAAGGCGACGATGCTGAACGAGAATGGTGGTGGTGTCGAGATAGCCGCAATGTAGAGGGCTATGTGCCTAGAAACTTACTTGGGGTATGAATTCTTTACTCATTTGTTTTCTCTCCACAAAAGAATCAAAACATAAATACCTACCTAGTAGGTAGGTGTAGGATATAATTCTATTTTGATAAATCCCACCGGCTGCGCCATATAAAACCGAAAATAGTTTGTGAAAAAACCTCAGTGCATTGTCAATAACTAGACAGTAGAAACCTTGAAGAAGTTTATCCTATTGGTTGCGCTATATCAAACCCAAGCCACATGCAAACCACCAATCGCAAAATGTAACCCAAAACCTATAGCGCAACTACTACTGGTTACTACTAGATAGTATTATATGATCTGTGCTACTAGGTAGGGTACCTATGTACCAACTTATCTGTGATTCCAGTCAATAATTTTTTTTGTTATTTGTTCCAGTTATATCCCAGAGTGACCGGACAAACGGATTGAAGAATAGCTGTAATCAGTGGCCTCTGACTTGAGTCTTGTAAATACAATTTAACTTTCCTTATTTTTTATGTATTTATATCACTGTAATCTAAAAATATCAATATTGTATACAATTTTATCAGATATAAGTAATATTTTGTAAATATTTAAACATGTTAAGTTCAAAACGAATGAGATTATATTGATTTATTGTACATTTTATAAATATGTGAGTCATAATTGGATATAAAATTTGTATAATTGTACTTAGGGATGTCTGCAAATGTTGTGAGATCTAACACATAAACTGACAATACAAAATAATAATGAATCTGCATTTTATTTTTTACCATTACCCCATTATCGACCAAACGGCCTTATCCGACCTTTTGTAGATTCAGCAGAAACCAGAGAATGTGTGGAGGCAGTTGGATGCCCATAATCTGCACCGATGTTTTTAGATAGACACCCAATTTCTACATTCGTAGCTAAGTTCGAAACCTCCATAGAGCCATTGCTTAAAACCTGCAATACGCGAGTGTAGGCAAATCGGTACAAGGCATGACCACGGCGGCGCCACCTAATTATACAGCATTAAAATTGTTGCTATCTCAATAAGCTAAAACGAGAAAAACAGTAATAAATATCTTTGGACATTACACACAACGCCCTCTAGTCCAAAACTAAGCAGTCGAGCTTGTACTATGTAGTAACGCCCAGACAGGCGCTCCTAAACGGGCTATACTTTTCGGCAATATGTGGCCGGCAATACATTGCCCGGCAACATTGCTGGCATGGCTGGCTATACCAGCCAGACTATGCAATAATGCAGTAGTGGCCCGGCAATAATTGCCAAACATTTTAGGTGTGGCCCGTACGTATGGCCGATATTGTTGGATAGTATGGCCGGGCGATCGCTGACCCATCGATATTAGCTGCAATATTGCCCGGCTAGTTCTATTGTTGTTTCAGTCGCTCCCTATTGTAATGGCATAGTGCATCTTTCTACCGACATGAAGTTTCTTATGAGTGATGCTTTTACTAATTGCTATGTTCTGTGCTTTGTTGTTTGTTTTTGATAAACAGAAGAATTTTAATAAACAAAAATGACTAATATGTGGACTAACGAGAAGATTATCGATTTCATTCAACAATCTCTTTTTTATTTTAAAATAAGCCGCTGCGACAAGTGTGATTTCGTCAGCCATTGTTGCCGATTTGTGTAGCCCGTTTACGAGTCTGCATCATGAGCCACCCTATAGCCGATATATTCGCAACACATGGCCCGGCTATAGATTGCTCGGACATATGTAGTATCCGAGCAATATTTTTGTAATGGCCGGGTATTTAGTGGCCGATGGTGCAGCCACATATTGCAGAAAAGTATAGCCCGTTTAGGAACGCCATAAAACCAACACTATGCTTGCCACACACGTTTGTTCGCGGTGGGGATCGAACCCACGACCCACAGCACGGAAGGCAGAGCTAGAGTTTGTTATTAGTATATATTGTATATATATTATATATATATATTAGTTATTATTGTATATTAGTTTGTTCCTGTTGAATGTAATCCAGTCTCCTTTAGTTTCTTAGTTTTAATAAACAAATTGACTTATCGTATTATTATTTTATTTTTTTCATCGATAATTAATTCCAACCATATCGCAGTGGGTACACGGGTAAACAGGAATTACCCCTACACCCACCGGTGGGTGAAGCCAGTGGGTGCACGGGTCGCGGGTCGCTAATACTGACTGAGCCATGACGTCTGTCAAAATAAAATGAAACCACAATATAAAAATAAGAATTTATTGCAAGGTCTATCATCTAGTTTACATTTCCCCCTCATCAGAATCCTCAACATCTGCCAAGGCTTGTTTGGCGAGGTTCTCAGCTTCAGCGGCAGTCTCACGAGGTACCATCTGATGACGGCCCTTGGTATCCTTTGATACCCACGATAGTTCGAGCTCGAACTGTTTGTCTTTCAACTCATCATGGACCAGGTAGATTCTGGAAAACACAAATTTGCTGTTGTAGGTAGACAATATAGGGTTATTTGGCTAATATTGAATGAGGGAAAAGTAAAGAATCCAGCAGATTGTACAAAAATGGCTCTGGTAAACGCGAAAACCTGGGCCTCTACTGCGAATATTGATTTCCGAAGATTCGATAGTGACGTTTGTGTTACACTGCGCGGTCGCCTCGAGCGATAGTCTAGGCTCTTTCGAACTCACAGCGTTACTGATCATTATTCGATTAAAGTTCGATTCCCGCAGTGGGATGAAATCTTTGAAAATAATGGAGATATTGAGCAAAACACATGTCTCGGTTTGCCAGGTATCCAGCAGTGAATGTATGGGCTAGCCAGGCAAATTACGTTGGCACGTATGAAAAGAGTTTACTTACATCCTAGCTGCCTCCTTGATCAATTCCTTGACAGTGAGGTCAGCCAGCTTGAGCTTTTCAATTTCAGTCTTGGCAGCTTGTCTTGCTTTGCCTACCGCACATCCAAAGTACGACTGAAAAAGATGATTGTTTTTATTATTGTAGCTCAATTTAAATTCTAATTTAGGACGAAATAAAATCTGCACTGACATTCCGCATTTGGATGTATTATGCATTGTCCTTCTGATAACCTTATCTCAGATAGTCCAACTCCCTAACTCAACTATTTGTCACTGCTTGTATGGGAACTATGAGAAGGGATTACAGATTCAATTGTTATGGAAAGGTATTGCACTGGTGAGCACAAAAAGAAACTCAACCAATAAGTTTATATTTTGGTATATCAAACAATGGCTAATAATTGAACCAGCAGGTATAGTAGGGCTCCAGGATTAGTAGGATCAGTGTACATATAGTAGGTCTATCAGGATTGGTACAACACTCCCAAATATAATAATTGAAACCTTGGTCTGCTTACTTTCCTGTTGCAATACCTTGAACCGCTGATACCTAACTATGTTGTACCATGTGAAAGCAATAAATTGTAATGAATATTGATCAGCTTACTACCATGCTTTGTAGGGCACGTTGCATGATGGAGACCTCAAGGCTCACAAGAGGTGGCCACTAACTCATACAAGGTTACTTATTAGATTACTAATTAGGAATACTTACAAATGAGACACCACTCGGTTCAAGCATGAACATTTGAGGTCCATCATGCTCCGTCCAGGTTCCCATCACAACGGAGCAGCCATACGGACGGACAGCACTATATAGAGTGTAAGCGTGCATATACATCGATACTCGCTCATTCAGATACTTTAGGGGTACAGGTGTACTGTACTGAGATCTGTAGTTGGATGCTTCTGATCGGGCAGTTTCACAGATCTGTCGGGCATCAGATATGAGACCAGCTACAGCCTGGAATAGAGAAATTGAGATTGTTATATTATTAGCAGGATTTTCTATCATGCAAGATTCTTTTTTTTTAATCTATTTTTGTCAAGAGATGGTAAACACTTGACTTAGACCAGAGAATGTAGACTGTTCTCATTACTAAATGGTGTAACTTGCTGGAGTCTCACCGCAACATTCATATATCATGAACCAATCTGATTATGGCTAAGTAGCCAATCGCAGATCAATTAAGAATATAAAAAAAAACTATTTTGTGCTACATTTTTGTTACCATTTCATTGTAGAACTACACCATATTTTGACAAATCTTGCATGTGCAACATTTGCCAAAAATGACGGTATGTGAAGGAAGAATGTGGTCGCATTAGTGAAGCTGAACTTATTTCAATGATATTTGGAATGAACATAAGATTGAGGGTTGTTTTCCCAGTCTGACAAATTTTATTGGTAAATATAAAAAGTAACATATATCAAATTCTTAGAGTAGGCATTCCCAGTATTGTTAAGGAGAATGGTACCGGTACTGCATGCCCTAGTAGACATGTTATGTTACTCACCATGCCAACATGTTCATCAATATGGAATATCCTCTTGTTGGCACCAGGCTCATACAACTTCGATGTAACTAACTTCTCCACAGCAAATACTACTCCATCCTTTCCTCGCAGTGCAATGACTGTTCCAGAGTTTTCCACCGCCTTACCAGCATATTCAACTTGGAATACACGACCATCGGGAGAGAATTGTGAAGCTGAGAGGTCATACTGAAAGAAAAAAGTACTTTGGTGATAAGATTCCTGACAATGACTAGCCAGTATATATCTTGAGGGCATCGAGGAATTACAGTATGCGAACACCACTAAAGTCTTGTTTTGCGGTTGTTTCATGTCCTCTTAGAGGAAATTGAAAAGATAGGTAGTGGTATGCTTGTGATCATGGTTATGTTCAACAACAAAAACGATGCAATTACTTACGCCTGTGCCGATAGAACTCATGATTGAGAGTGTCGGAGGTTAATTGCGTCGACTTGCACGTTTTGAGTTTATAGTTTCACATAAAAACACAAGAATTATGTTTTATTTTCAACTTTCGGCGACGATGACAAGCAAAACGCGAAACTCTTAGTGTTGCCGCATGTTAATTTTTGACTTTGCGAAAAAACCAGCAAGCAGGTATTGTGGGTACATAATAATGTGTTAGTAAAAAAATCTAGGGATCTCGGACATCTATGTAAGTACCTAATTTATCTAACTATTTATTTCGTTAACGCTTTTCATCCCACAAAATTATACTGAGGCAGTTTTAATTTTTTATCTCGGTTAATTAAAAAGATGTTCGTCCAAAAAGCCTAGGTACCTACCCATAGCTCCGATTTTAACGTTAAAAACTTACTTGCAGTTTATTGGCAGGTACCTACTTACGTTATCTAATCTAGTCTTATTGCACAGTTTTTAATAATATACCTACGTACTCCATAGTATTAAAACTCATACCTACAGAAGACGCGATTTGAAAATTTCAGAACACTCTGGCATAGGGAGATTCAGAAATACAGCTAGTTGACTGCACCGGTTCACGCAACTTGAGATTGACGTTGCAGGAGATCGTCTGGGAAATCAGGAGAGGTGGCATCCCAATTTGAAGACTTGGCAAAAAGACAAGCATGCAGAAAATATAAAAAAAAAATGGGTGGTTTGTTTCCAATGATGACTTCGTGTTTTTTTTGTCTATCTGGCAAACATTGTCCAATTTTATGTAGAGTCCTTTCCATGAAAGAAGTCCCGCAGACGCGTCGCTGTAGTCGACCTTAAGTATTATTTCTCGGTCAGCACTTTTAACAACTTTAGGCATTGAAAACAAGACTTTGATCACAGAAACCAAATAAAAACGCACTAGCATCCGAACACATTAGCAGCACCTGACAACTAATATAAAATTTAGTTATAGAAGTTAGTTCCGGAAATTTCCGCGGGACTTCTTTCATGAAAAGGACTCTAACACTCAACAAAAAAAACGAATGTAAATGAGAAGAAACGTTGAACTAGTTAGTACGTTCTAAAAGTCATAGGTGGCGCTATTTTAAGTCAGTTATGTTATTTAAACCTACCTTACCATAAAATAGGCATAGATGGCGCCTTGATGGCGCCATCGCCATCTATGCCTATTTTGCCTATTTTGGTTGAATAAAAGGAAGATTTAGAACTGTAGGTATCTGGGATGGTAATGGTACAAAGCAATGTTTTAGTTGCGTTATGTTATGATATGACATAATGTGTTTTAATAATAATAGGTAATGATCTCTATCTATGGTTACGTACAGGCAGTTAGGTAGGTAGGTAGGTACCTACCTTACAGAAGAGATAAATAGCACAATGGATACCTAATTTAGGTTTTCTGTCGGTGCAAGCAGTGTAGGTAGGTTTGGTACCTACCAAATTGCTATTTATCTCTTCTGTAAGTGCACCTTACCAAGGTAGGCCTACCTAACCTACCTACCTACCTACTGCCGGTGCTAACCTGAAGATGATAGGTATACCTACCTACCTACTTCCTACCTAGGTGGGTCGTAGGTAGGTATAGGTAGGTACCTATATGCACGTAGGTACTTACCATCATCCTCCCAGCCAGTATTACCATGTCAAAAGATTTTATCCCTGTTTACAATGTTTGCACCACCCCAAAAAACCTATGAGAACTCGAATCTTGTGTTATATTGTCAAAAACCATTTAACCTTGGGACGCTACATGATAATAATTTATAAGTTTAAAAAAAACTGGAAAAACCGACTTTAATTTGATACGCATTCATCATCAAATGATGATGATGATAGCAGTTCATTGGGACTGTTCTATTGATCGTAAACACCACAGAAAAGCAAAATACGCAATGTATCCGAGATACACTGCGCGGTGACACTACAACGGTTGGCGGTCGAGCTGGCAGTGACGCGCAATGTAACTCGAATACGCTAACGCGGCGACTGTCAGATTTGTTCGTGGGTACCTACTTACGTTCTATTGCTCGTAAACGTCACAGAAAAGCAAAATATGCAATATCGTGTACGCGTATGACATCATTTTTTCCAGTTATTCTTATTTAACTGCCTAATTACTTAACCGATTTTGATAAAAAAAATTATGGGACCATTCTGGAAGCATACCCTTTCAGATAAAAAAAGTTTTTTTCAAATCGGTTCATAAATGACGGAGTCCTGAGGTTACAAACAATAAAAAAAAAATACAACCGAATTGAGAACCTCCTCCTTTTTTGAAGTCGGTTAAAAAGGGACAAAAGTTCGTATTACAGGGTCGTTAGACCTCGATTTGAATGTGTGAAATTTTTAACACGGCGATTATGTATTTTCTTGGTGCTCACTCACTCAACTTCGAAAGCATCTTACCCAGGCGTATACCTATCATCATAGGTAGGTAGGTACTCTATACGTAGGTAGGTAGGTACCTACTGGAGCTTCAACAACGGCCGCCTGTGCTCTGATCTAAGTGCCTACCTAAGTGGTATTCAGGTGGTAACCAGGTATTCAGATTCTGCCCGAATCGGCCTGATGCTTAACAGAATGTTTTAATTTTATTATCCAGAAGGGGCATTGTCTCATGAAGTGTCGCGTCAAGCTTGAATCTTGAAACTGTCTGGATAAAGCCAAAATCCGGTGTTTACTGATGGTCTTCCCACTTAAGTTTCTTCTTTGTGTTCTGTGGTTCCTACGTACAAAAAAGATTCCCTTGCGGAGGCAGTCTTCTGGATTCTGTGGTCCGTACTCGAAACATTACAGAAGCATTTTCTATTGCTCGATGATTGTTATGTAGGTACCTACCTATTCTTAACCAAACACTAGCAGATCCAGAGGCCAGGGATAGACGGCTCAAGCCCAGGACCAGGGTTCCAGACCAGGGTTTGTGCGGGAAAACCCTAATCAGCTAAGACAAGCCCCCTCCCCTGACCCCGAACCAAAATCCTGGATCTACCACTGTATCCTATCCAACCAACACTATTCAGATAGTACAATCGCTACAATAGAAATGTGGGTAGGTAAATACACTCTCAAAAGGGTTCGGCTGCCTTCAAGTAGTAGAATAAAACAAAATGAGCTTTTCTATTGATCCGCGTGGAACGTGCAGTTTATGAACCTCTTGTGCCTACCTTCCTCATGCTGGCTTTTACTAGTCGATGGGTTTGTTAGAGTACTTAGCTGTGTTATGTTCATGGGTAACGTTATTTTTTATTGATACCTAATCTACTTCGGGGCTAAGCGATTATCTCCGGGGACGGTCAATTCCAATCTTATTTTTTTGGTTCCAATGTTCAATAAGGACGTGCTGGCCTCCGCCATGGTATACGTATCATATTTTAGGAGATAGGTGAGGAGAACATTGTGGGATATTATGTCCTCCTACGAAAAGGGAAGATCTTCCATGCCGAGCGACCTTTGGCTCGGGGTCCGAGGACCAATGGATGGTATTCGGTAGTACCTATTACCACAGATTATATAATACTATACTAGATTACTTATGTTCAAATTCCGTGATAACTTCGTTTGCGCGATCTAGGATATTTCTCATGTTAGTTCTTATGTAGCGAGATAGATGGTTATATTTGAACTTAGAACAATATGCTTTAGTTTCACAAGAGAAGCGTCACTAAGTCAAAAGATTTTGCAGTGCTAGTTAAAGGTAGTTTCAAAATATGATAAATAGATAATATTAAGATAGGTTACTTTAAAATAAGATCTCTATTTTCTATCTTCACAACCTTTCATTGGTATCTGAACCAGAGATCATAATAATACTATAGCTATAGGTAGGTACTCTAAACTAAGCGAGCAAGTAGGTACCTATGTATCTACTACCAGGTAGACGTTGTCCTCAATTTAAGACTTTTGCTCCTAAACTTTGTCCAGCTTTTCCATTTGACATTCAAGCGGTATAATTGTTCCTTGAGCTTTGAATTTGTTTTAAAATTATTCCACTTCTTTGTCCTCGGACTTTCCAACTCGAAGGTACGGGATTAACTTGAAATATGAAGAAGGCACGTAAAGCTACGCGAATACCCTTTTGTGTTAATTTACTTACGCGTATTTTCCTTTTGTTTTGATAAAACAACCTACCAGAAAAGTAGAGCACCTACCTATACCAATAACTGCAGACTTGACATGACATCATGGCATTTACATAAATGGATCATCATCTCTCTCGAACCGGACAACGGAAGGTTTCTAACTTCCAATTATTTTAACCCGAAAACTCGTCATTTTACAATGTCATGAGTTCAACGAAAGACTCATGAACCTGTACCTAAATTTCCAACGGCTTCTGTGAGTTCTACGAGTTCCGGTTTTGTGAAAGACGTTCTGTGAGTTCTTTCCTCAACAGCTGCTAGAGAGTTCTAAGAAAATCGAAGGCCGTTACATTTCACGTGGCTCTAACTTTATGATGTGCTATACCAAAAGCCGAGAACTGCCTGAATATTGTAACAGGACGGAAGGATAAAAACGCCACGCTAATTAGGATGTCTGCTACGCAAATAATAATCCCAGTTTTGTTCATTTAAAATGCGGCCGGGCTTGCGGCCAAAAAACTTATCTTGGCATTTTTTGGACAAAGCAATTACAGGAATATTTACCCTTCATCCGTCGGAAAAAACAATGTAGCAATGTTCATAAATTTATAACGGGCTTAGGTGTGTATTATCTGTGGTGTACAGATTGGTTTATCATGATAAAGGTGTGACCCCCGTAGTGCTGAGGCAAAGCATACCTACGGCAAAAGAGCAAAAACGGACATAACGCTTTGACCTCAGAACGTGGTCCAATTATGCGTCACCCTAGAGATAGGTCAATCTGTCATCTTGATTTGGTATCTTTATCTAGGCCATTAGGAATTTTAAACAAGTTCCTTACCTACGAGGAAACAGAAACAGTTGACAGGCGTACAAACAGGTTTACTACCTACTCACTATACCTCTCTGAGTATAAATTTTTTCCTGTTTGGTTTGACATAAAACCCACTTCCACATAACAAATAAAAAGTCACTTTGCTAAGATAAAAGTTGGGAACTATTTTCCCTCGAAGTTTGGGTTCAATTTAGCTCTCCCATGGGAGGGTTCTCATCGTCGAAGTCATCAGGAGACGCGTGCCTTCGTACGACTACGGTATTAACTTATCAAGACTATGTCACACTTCCAGCTAGTTCCAACCGTAGTTCTGACACTATAGAGTATCCGTTAACTTTGATCATTATACTGTTTTGTTGTTACCTACCATCTTTCTAAGATATCATCGCAAAAGCGTTAGTTTATGTGTCCCCCTGGGATCTGCTACTGCCAAATTACACCGTTTCCACTATAGGTAACTTGCAATTTATATTCTGTGTTATAACAAAGAAACTCATCAAAGACCAACGGCTTTTTGATTTAGAGTTTTTGGATATTTTTGGGTCTCCATTCAGCAACTTCTCACAATGTCGTCAGTCCATCGCGAGGGTACATTTTGGCTTAACTCGATTACACCGACATAATTTGGTGTTAAATCGAGCGCATGTTCCCTTTTATCGACTGCACTGTTTCAGACGTTGGTAGTGCTGCTATAAATTACCAATCACCTGGTTACAATGGGCGACTCTCGATGCCCAACTTTGTTGAGTATGGGCCAAGTTCGCCCATGAATTATTATGTAGATTCTATTCATCCACCCCGGTGTAAAGTGCACTTACTTGCATAAAAGAGTAGATAAGTTGTGGGAAAATTAGACTATGACACAGTAAGCAAAATAGAGTAAAAAAGAAAAAAGTCGTACAAAAATATCAAATTTGATGTCATAGAATAGGGTTTTGTGTAGAAATTCTAAAACAGTTTTTATTTTTATTCTAGCTAAAATAGTTTTTGAGTTGCAGTAAAAATTATAAAACTTTTTGAATCGTATATGTCTCGTAATATCTCAAAAACGGTGGCTCGTAAGAAAAAAAGTATTGATGCGTTTTTTATAGATAATTTTATGATCTACAGCTTTTATCTGGTGTACTCTCATGATAAAACTTAAAGTTTTGCTGAAAATCGTGAAAAACTCTTTTTTTTAACCTTTGACCTCGAGTAACATTTTTTTCATACACGGGAATGATGGGGAACTTACAAGTTTTGTTTTTAATTATGTTTTGAACAATTTTACAGATTTTCAGCTTGTTGGGATTTTATGCACCAGCTTCACTCTCATTTTTTTGTCTAAATTGACCGGACTGCCTCGGGTAGATAGCTACATTTTTCCTACAGCCAGTTGTGCCTCTGAGTGCAACCATTACATATTCAGCTATTTCGTCCCACTCAGTCGGAAAAGTGCTGCCAAATCGTGATGGCAGGATAAGTAAATTTGAATATACTTGACTAAACAGAAAATGGTTGTCGCTTTCAAGCTTCCTTTGAGTACCTATGTCTAGAGATGCTCTATGTGGTTGAGCATGAATGATCCTGTAGGTCGCTGTAAATCCTGTGTAACTGGAAAAAACTTTTTAGTTTTTTCTGACAAATGCTAATAAATTACCTACTCAATTGAAATTTCCAGAAAATAGGGTAGGTACCCTAAAGCTCCTGAACCTACTTACCAATCTTGATATTTTTTGCAAATGTATGGTTATCAGTCATATAGATTCTACAACCTTCTAGACATGTGCGACACCATAGCATTGTACCTACACCATAAGTCGTAACCCGGAACATCAAATTGAAACCGGACTCTATGAAATGCTACCTCCATAAAATTTTATATGGAAACTTCACATACATTGCGGACAAAAGTGGACATTAGGGGTAATCTATGTGTCGTGAAATCAGAACTGTTCTTTTCAGTGCTTTCGGTGTCCTTTTTGTTTGGACAATGAGCCATTTCGAGTTTCAAGTTTTCAAGTAGCATTCGTAGTTCGTAGTATTAAATTTTTAGGTACCTACTAGGTTACCTACTAAGTTGTACATGACATGGCAGATCTGAGAGATTTATAATAGTTTTTAAGTTTTGTTTACTAACTCCATGGGTATCATGCCTGAAACAAAAAGTTTTAGCAGTAAATTCTCTGCCATCCATGATAAAACCATTGAACTCACAAGTTTTAAATAAGTCATTTATGTACCAATATTTAACCAAAAAAACCCTTGGTTACGAGAACCTTAGAAGGTATTGAAAAATAATTTAATCTTTTAAAATACGACATTCAAATCCTATTCCAAGCGGCTAAGCTCATTGAATCCACAATTTGCGATCGCTCTTGTCAAACGAATCTCGTTTTCACTTACAAAATGGACACGTCGGTATCAAATGAGATTTTTCAGAATTTGCTCTGTATATTTCACAAATTCACGCGCTATTTAACATGCGCAATAAAATATCCATTAATTTCGAAGACGGCCATTTTCCGGTGCTGTGAACATGAAGATGTTAGAGTTTTGGGGTCAACCTTCGGAAGGTAAATCTTGCATTTTCATGGTCCCGTGTTCAGTCTAGTGACTATGAAAAACTTTGTGAATAAATTACAAAATGTTTACTGATTGCCTTTAGAGAAAGTAAAAACCGAAAAAAAAATTAAGATTCAGTCAAAGTTTGCTTGATTCTTTCATCTCGTGAAAGGATTGGAATAATTCGCGATGATAGTGCAAATGAAATATAGCAGGAAACACTCAAGGAGAGTACTCTTGGAGGGAACTAATATCAGTGTTTGCCAAGCAGTTCGCATTTACGAAATTGGGGTGACAGTCTGTAGACTGTGGAGCTATTAGAGGAGACGGAATGAAATGGAGAAGAGCCTTGGTAATGTTAAATCGAAGAAATTGTATACAAATAGGAACTGAATTTTCAAAATAATGCCGAAAGCTGATGGTGATTGGAATGGAATTGGGAGATAAGTAAATAAGTATCTTACCTAACCTATATACATAGGATCTCTTAGAAAGCCTAGGACAACGATTAACAGAAAATCCAAAAATCAAATGAATAATTATAAGGCTTCTAATTTTGAAGTGACGTTGTTATTATTGTAATGCAATCCTCTGGCAGTCCCATACAAAGATTTTCTTGATGTGCTTATGAATTTGTAAAACAAAATTGGCTCGTTGAATGGACTTATCTATCGAAATACGTACGTCTTCGCGAGATTCACAATAGCAGCGCTTATCAGAACGGCACAACGTTATTAAATAAACAGCCAGTACAACCTACTGCAAAAGTTACACTAGACAGCTCATCCAAATTGAACCTTACGGGCTACGGTATAAGGTTAGAGACTGCAGTCAGATTGGGTGTACTTGCCGGGTGTGAGCACCCTCTCTTGTGTTCCTATTTCCTATCGGTGTATGACTGCAGAGACTAGTGCTTGGATAAATTATTGAAATCTGTATTTGTCGATGGCAATAACTGCAGATGTTTCATTTTCAGTCTGCGAGTTTCATGATATTGCTTTTAAATTCTTCAAATAAACTACTGACTAGTATTACTCTGGTGATTTATGATCTGATGATCAGATGAAAAATACATACCTAAATTTATAATCGTTGGTAAAAACTTTTTACGTAACTTGGTAATTTTTGATAGGTATCAGAACCTTAGAAAACTATCGCTTAGAATTCGATGAGAATACGAAAAGAAACTGCGGAAAAGACGTTTTTCAAGGGGAATTCCGGATGATTCAATCTTTAGCTTCTTTTAAACGGAAAACGTCTATGAAGGAACGCCTCAATAGTGGCAAATGAGGCACGCTCACCGCTCGCAGTTTTAAGAAAATTTCTTACAGAAGCTTTAATTCAGCGTCTTCAGAAAATGCAGCCGGATTTACTTTTAATGAGTTTGGAGTGTAACTTGGGGTTTACTTTGTAAATGAATGCAGCTTGGCTTGGCTTGAATCGGATCTTTATTTATGAATTTAATCGTATTGGCTCTCAGTCAAGTGGGTTTTGTAAAACTTGGGCAGAAGTTTGCTATGATACAATCTTGAGAATCAACTTATTTATTCTTCGTTTTCATAAAATTAATTCATAGCCTCGAGAAATTTTCTTTAAATTTATCCAACAGAACATTAAAAAACCTTGCGTATTTAAAAACCTAGAACTCTGAGATAAATAATTGCTTGGGTGGGTGCGGGTGTGAAGAACAGAAGAGTGTTATAAACGAAAACTTGAACATTGATAGACATAAGTCATCACGTTTGACGTGCGAATACGTGGCCAAGAATGCCCATAAATCTTCCTTAAAGCTTAGGTACACGGAAGGAAATTATTATACTTAGGGGAAAGTAAATTTTGGAAATCACTTGAGGTGCTAGATTTTTTTAGTTAAATTCGCTGCTGCTAGTTTGCGGAGTAATCTCGTATTGTTATTATAATCTCTCTGGCTTTGGTTTCAAGAACCTAGCTCTTAGGATCATCTAGCATAGGACAATTCTAAACAATCCTTTGATTTTTATAAATTAATGAGTATTGTATATTGACTATTGACTCTTTTTAGACAAGAAAATGTTCACATTTGTCATTGACGAAAAGTCAAGACTCCAGTCGGACCAAGTAAAGAATTTCCCCTCATCTTCCCCTGATTGTGCGCCATGTAAGACCCGGTTTACCCAGGGCACAGGGTTAAGCGTTGACTTTGATGTCAATTGAGCAAGCTCCGTGATGGATGGCACCGCGGGAGTCGAGTTCAGCCCTTCAAATTACTTAATACACTACGGTTGAGGTCACAATTTTTCCGACACGATGAAATTGCTTTTATGATTTCGGGAAATTTTAAGCGCTACATTTAGATTTGTGTCAAACTTGATCAAATGGAATAATAATTATTCCATTCAATCGCTGGGTGATACTTTTGACAAAATAACAGTACCTAAATCTATCGAACTAATACCAATTTGCTCAGGGGATTTGCTTTTTAAGCGTAATTAATAAGCCCACAGCTAAGTAAACCTTGAAGATACTGTCGCATCTCACATCGAGTAATCACAGGTTTAAGTTAATTCTAACTGAATTTATTAGGCCGTGTACCTACAGATTGAGTTGTGACGCAAGGCGCGATAAACCAGCTAAGTGATGCCATAGTAGAGATAAACTACAGTAGAAAAAGTTTTAATCCAAATCTAGACCACTTTTATAAATATTTTCTAAATCTTTTCGAAATCTCAAAAGTCGTAAAACAAACATTGTTTGCCATGACATGAGTATTCCAATTATTATAAAGAGTGCAAGCTGCTCAGAAAAAAAATCTATTAGTCATTTTATCTATTTATACCTAGTGGATGAGGAATTTTTGGTTGGTTTTTATTGACGTTGCTTTTTGCCCTCTACCTACCTACGCTTGTGGTTTGAATAGAGCATGTAGGTACCTTACTTATACCTTGTATGCTTACTTTACTTATGCTTAATGTATTAGTTTAAGATTTTCTTTTTTTTCATGTAATTTAAGTGGTGGTTTGAATAAATGGTTTTCTTTTTTTCTTTTTTTCTTTCAACCTAGATGTTGTATGTCTTGGGACAGCGAATAGACATAACAATAGAATGGACACCTGACATTCACAGATAGCAGAACTGGCTATGAGAGCTGATAGCTTTCTGATAGCCTAAACTAGTCGTTTATCAATAGCGGTTCGAACCGGTTACAAAATAAACCCTGATATTTATACTGATAATATCTTTCTTATAGAAGGATAAGTTTCGATATGAAATAAATCTTTTAAATAATATAAAACTCTTTTGAAGCTGACTGACAATCACCGCACATCCTAAACTATAAGTCCTAGAGGTATGAAGTTTGGAGGGTAGGATCCTTATGTAGTGGTGGAGTGCACTAAAAAAGTAATTTTGAAAAATCGCACCCTAAAAGGTATAAAATTAGGATCAAAGATTTTAACCAAATAATGCGTATGCTGCTACCATGCGAGCAAAGCCGCGGGTGACTGCTAGTAATATATAAAAGTATACTCCTGAAGCTCACTGTACCTACTAAAGTTTGTGATAGTCAGTGGTTGGTACGTGGACGTTCGCAGCCAATATGAACTTAGAAGTTTGTACGGTGCCGGAATAAGAATGGTTTGGATCGATACCACGCACCAGGATCAAATGGCATGGAGGGAATTGCAAAAAGGCTTAACGTGAACTGGAACTACGAATTTAGTAAGTTCTTAGAAAAGTATACAAATAAAAAAAGAAATCACGACTGCAATCTGCATGGTAGTTACTATGTTCCTAGGATCTCTTCATACCAATATTTTTAGGGACGTACCATCGAATGATGGGATGAAATGGAAGAACGTAACCTTTGAGTTCATAAGCGATGTAGAGCCTCCTCTAGACGCATTCTGCAGGTGGTGCATAAGAAGAATTAAAGTTGAAACTGGTTTGGCAGACTGAACAATTGTGAATTGGGACACGTCGAAGCATTTATATAAGGCTCACTTTTTGAAATCCGCAAATAGAACTCCTAAGGGGAGTTAAAGCAATATTAGGTACCTACTCAAAATCATAATCCTACTTGAATACATCTATCAATCCTCAAACACTTAACACGTCCTTCTTCAGCGTGTTTATTCTGCAAACTAAAAATATAGCCCATTTAAGCTGTTTTTCACAAAGTTTCAACGTTAGCATTTACTTTGCACTCTTTGCTTTAAAGAAAATATTATTATACCGGCCTCTCATAAGTTTAGAGATTATTTTGTTAGGAAAGAAAAGAAGTTTTGAGCTTGGATACGAAAGGTCTTTAGCAATTTTCAGGCAAAGAAAAGTTTTTTTTCTTTTTGCGTCTTGGAAGTTGTAAGACGGTTCTCCATTAGTGGGCATCCAAGCATGTGCGTTACACGGAAAACTTGCCAGGGCAAACTTTCTAAAAGTTCAAAATTCGAATGCAATTTGAAATCGGACGAAGCTTTAAGATTAGAAGAATAGTAAGAGAGAACACCAAATAAACAAAAAATAACATTATGTAAGTAGTAAAATGATAAATAGGTACAATAATGAACTAAAACAGCAAAAATACATCTTCTTCTATTCTAAATGTATAAAACTCTTTTGAAACTGACTGACAATCAACACACAGCGTAAACTATAAGTCCCAGAGGTATAAAATTTGGAGGGTAGTATCGTTATACATATATAGTGTAGGGAAGCATTATAAGAAAAAAAAATTTAAACGTCAAACTCTAAAGGGTCTAGAACGCGAGTATCGCCGCGGGCGTTACGACTAGTTATGTATAAAATAAAATTACTTATAATACTGTATTTAACAAAAAGCTTAATATTACCCAAGCGCTAAGCGCACTGTCTGCTGATTTCTCCGCACCTACTAGTTTCCATAGAGTTCCAGTTCAAATTCAAAAGAAACTTTTCAGACTCAGCTAAATTAGATCTGAGTCATATTTTCTGTAACAAAAAACTTAAAACTTTATGAATTCACCTTTTGAGAAAATCCCGCTTACAAGAAATTTATTCTCACTAAATCTGTCATTCTAGCAATTTCAGGGTGGGTCTCCAAGGTAAAAGTACTTACCTACTTCATTCTAAATTGTACCAAATCTGGTAATATACCTATACCACATTTAAATAAGGATAAGAGAGCCCCTAATCGAACCCTTAACGAGATTTATGAAGCAAATATATAAAATGGGGTAGGAACGGGGAAGTTTGCCTAAATCGTCGTTGCTGTGAGTACCTACTACCTATGCCACAAAATTAAATATTACACAGAAGGAAAGCTTTACTAGACCAGGACATTAAAGACTGAAAGGATATCACATTGTTTCATCATTCTAGCGTTCATTGTCATGAACTTACTGCTTTTGTCCTCAAGACTGTCACAAGCACTACCCATATTTAGAAACTAGCTGATACCCGCAACTTCGTACGCGTGCGTAACTTTCCACCAAAAAATATCTGTCAACCAGCATACGATGAACCTCGTGTCAAAGGCTGCTTTTGGTTTGGAGAAGTCAAGTTGTATCTAAGAATCCACGTCTTTAATTTCAATAAAATATAGCCTGTGTTTCAATCTGGAAAAAGGGCTTCTGAATGATATAAGTTTCATTGAAATTGGTCCAGTAGTTTAGGCGTGATGCGCGAATAAACAAACAAGCAAACAGACAAACTCGATTTTCGGGATCAGAATCGTTTATTTAGTAGATCTGTATTGGTTTATCCATATCTTTAATTTAGTTTTTGGGTTTTTTACAGTTTTATAATAGTATATTTTCACATGAGTACAGGTTGTAGCCGAAGGAATCAGTTATTGTTGTACATTATCCTTCCTTCCCTACGTTTTTACCTTCCTCGAGACCACCGGTAATTAGACACTGTGGATATCATTACCATCCATCAAATTGTAGGTACCGTACCATCATTACTCGGGTGCCCATCCCAATATCGCTTCTGTACAGAATGTAATTGCTTTCGTTCAATGTAAGATCCAATTATTTTTCTAAACCTTGAAAAGATTTATCCGATACGAAGTATCCGTTCATATTGGAAAACGATATTCTATGATGGTTGCCAATCTACTGCGCTCGTTTCAGTTTCAAGTAGGTACTAGTTATACTAAATTATTAAGTTTACGATCAAAAGTATTTTGATGTTTTATTTAAAAGCACAGCGATCAATATACTTCGCGATATGATTTAGATACAGAAATAATAAGAATTTAATGAAAGAAAAATTTTTGATTCTTGAAATGTTATTTGAAATCTTCTCTAGCCAAGTCCTACCTACTCATTTATGCAAATACAAATATTACATAATCATTATTCTTTTTAGAGACAAATAGGTACTTAACTCTAACTTTGACTACAAACTCCATTGGCTCCGGTACGTTTGTTTCCTAAATTCGGTAAGTATAACTAATTTGAATACGGATGACGTCAAAGTTTAATCTGAATCTCAATATTGATCCTAGAGTGAGGTTTTTACATTACTAACGAACCGAATCGGGATGGTAATGAACTTACTCTAAGCACGAAATAATAATGTAATTGGTTTGAGGACGTATTCTACAACAAATTGATTAAACAAGCTGACATGTAACATTGTGTTAGAAACAACTTAATATTGGCGCCCAACGTGGGGCCTAGTTTTATTAGATTGGTCCATCCATACTCTACTAAAAAGAATACGTACCTATATGTAAATAAATCTTTCCATTTGAATATTTTTCTCAGTACGTTTAGTTGTAAGTATATCGGGAGCCAACATGAAGCCCTATTTCAATCTACGTTTTTATTAAAAAAAAATTTTTGTACCTATACTTGTTGGATGATCTTTAGGAGGTAACGTAGATTTAAAAACAGTGCTACGGAAATTAAATAGCGAGCTATTAAGAAGAAGGAAATGTACCGAAATTTTAGCTACTAAACGTTTAACCTGTCTGAACGCTGTTGCTATACAATGTATAACTACAGGGGCTCTTAGGAAGCTGAGACAAAGGTGAGCTTATTGCAAATTCCTTCGCTCACCTTGCGTTGCTATTAAACTTTTAGCAATACCGCATCCTGGGACCGCATCATGTTTGTACTGAAGCACATAGCTTCTGAGGAAGATATGGTATCGGTCAAAGGGATGCCAGCTTTGGCCAGATAATTGAAATCGCTAGAGTTTTTCTAAGCACTCCTCTAAAAATATTGATACCTTGGTAATCTGAGGTACTCACAATTGAGGGATCGCTACTCGTAAAAAGTAACGTGTTGACCCCCTAAGACTTTATCACCACAATAAAAACAGACAAAGTATTTTTACTCAGCTACTAATTGGAGCTACCAAAACAATGATTAAAACGAACAAACCTTTCATCAAAGTCTACAGCGGCAGCGCTAGCGTCCCATTCCGTATCATAAAAATATTCATACGAACGAAGTATGGAAAAATTTC
Organism: Eulithis testata; assembly: GCA_947507515.1. NCBI lineage: Eukaryota > Metazoa > Arthropoda > Insecta > Lepidoptera > Geometridae > Eulithis > Eulithis testata. The sequence continues at coordinate 4,450,553 of OX382207.1, forward strand.
CACAATCAGTGAAAGCGGTCCCCGCGGGCGTATTGTGGTACGGAGTTTTCATTAAACACAGCCCGGGTTTGTCCAAAAAAAACTGACAAGTGTGGTTAGAACTCGCAAGCTCATATAGGTTCCGTAGTTTTCCGAAACCAAATGTGGCATGTTGTAGCTCCCTACGACGCACACATTATTATTTTTCTATTGCTCACTATCTATATTCTTCAATGTTTCTTTTACCAGTCTTTTTTAGGATACCTCTAAAACATTGTTGGATCCATTTGACCTAATAATCGTGAAAATATCCTAGAAATAACCAGTTTACAAAAAATATTGCACCGTAGTTTTTAAAAAGAAGTGCATTAGAGATTTGTGGCTAGTCCATTTAAGACTAAACCACAGACCATTGCAGCTCCCTGGGCTACTCCATGGACTGGTAAAAGTTGGCCTAGTAAGGTGAACGCTGCTTTCTGCTTTCTCTTTACAGAACCCTAAAGCTGTGCCTCGAGCGTCTCCCTCACATAAGGAATGTTGTCGCAGGGAAATTAGTTCATAAAATTTTGGGAAACTCGTAGACTTTCATACTGAGGGGGCGATGGCAGCATGTTGTGGTGTGGTACCTTATAGCATTAATACAAGTTTTTTTTGTTCGAAAGTATCAGAGTTTTACGTTCCTATACGTGCTACGAAATAAATTAACTCACGAATTATTATTATAATAATAGGTGAATTATAGGCACACAAGGTATAACTGTGTTGTATATAGGAGGATAACTAATACCTTGATCTAGGAAACTGCTTCGCTGCTACGTTGCGTGACGCCCTGTATAATATAAATTAGGTACATCAGACCAAGGTGAGACGCAACTTTCTAAGTGTACCCTACTCAATCAAGTTACTTCATATGAACTTTCAAATACCTTCAGGCACCTATTAATGAAAAATCTATCACCTAAGCCCATACTAATAATGTTCACGATTGTTTTCATAACATTTCAATACTGCAGCAAGTGATTAGGGGGAGGGGTCAGCGCAGGATTGTATAGAATGGCCGGGGACACTTACCGAAATTGCTAACACAGAAAACTAATATCAGTGTTTGCCAGACGTCCGCTATAAGGCTTGGTGTAATTGATACGAGGAAAGAGCTGTACCTAACAGTTACAGGGAAATGAGGCACATTCTCTTTACGCCTCAGATCTCAGAGAGAGCAGCAGAACGCAGCGCAATGCTTTACATGATACGTCTCTTTGAAGTACTTATCATAATTATCATAATCATTATTATAGACAGAGGTTTGGGTCACCTCCTAAAGGTAAGGTTGCTATAACTAGAATAACGGTTCTTGAAACGAGAGCGTTTCTGAAAAAAACGCACAAAGTTTGCAACTTGAGGCACGCTTTCGAGCCATGATCCCGTCCACATATTGGTCGGCGGAAAGGCGCAGTTCGGTTACTCCACTTAGGATACTTTTATTGGTTTTTAGGAAGGCTGGCCTGTCAAGTCAGCTTCATTGATTCGCTTGACTGCGAACTGCTTAATTGTTCTATCTCAGAAAGTTCGTTTGATCATGCGTATGAACGAACAACGCCATTTTGAAACTGAAATTAACCCGTAGTAATTGTGTAACAAGTTATTTTACAAATATTAAAAACGAATATTTGTAGTCCATGAAAATCTACTTTGACCCTGTTTATCAATGTATACCATCTATTGAAGATGATTTATACAGGGTCAGGAGGCAACCTACGCCTACACTTAACGGGACACTGTAGTGTCTGGGATATTGTTTAGATGGTGAAGGAAAACATCGTGAGGAAACCCTTTGCTTAGTCAGCTAAGGGTTTCCTCACGATGTCAGAAAACGAATGCTCGTCTTCTTCTAAAGTTGCACAAACCAACGCAAAGCTACGCGGCAATGTAGTGGCATTATTTCCAATTTCACAGTCCCATACGTTTTCCATTTCAACGTAAGCAGCGGATGCCAAAAGAAGTTATGGTAAAAGTTGGTAACTTTAAGCTCATCACGTTGTTGTTTAACTTAGCCGGATACTTACTTACGTAGGTGATGTTAGCACGAGTATTCAGAAATTGGCTGAAGATCCGTTGCAAGCTTGGTACCTACTCTATAAATGTTTTTTTGTGGTGTAAATTGATTCAGGCATCAGTATTTGCATAGTTTACAGGTTTTTATGACAGGAGAACTAACGTAGCTTAAATACTTCGTAAGTAACTGGTTATGTACGTATTTCCAGCATAAAGCACAGGTCGAAGAGACGGCAACTGCTGAAAAATAGTTCTCAAATTAAGATAATATACAGGGACTGTAATAGTATGAACCCAATGATTGCTTGATGATCGTGAGAAGTCAGTTGATGGTGGAGGCTCTGGTCGTGCCGAAGAGGAAGACTTTTCGTAGTTCAACAGTGGTCTTCTGGTCTTGCTTAGTAAATTGCCAGGGATTTGTTTGAGTATCTCGTGCTAAGAGGTCACAGTGTTTCTCTCAGTTCAGGGGTATTTTCATTGAGTTTAATTACTGAAACTAATTACAAGAGATCCTAAATCTTGTTAAGTTATTAACTGTAGTTCAAGGTATATTTAGTAGGTAATCAATGGTTTTATTAGGGTTTGTAGTAACTAAAATATCATGAAGAGGATCGACACCAATTATTACTCTAGTTATTCACTAGATAGACATAAATGAAAAGAGGATTTTTAGGATAGTTTTCATGATCAGCTTGAAAACAGGACAGGCCTGACAGTGCTCGTTTACTTCTCTGATCAGAATAGGCTATATAAAAAGAGGAAAGATATGAACTTGGCTGTTTTGCTTCACGACCTAAAGATTTTCTAAGATTAAAAATGGTTACATCGACAAACTTCGACAGGATTACTTACTACCCTAACTTATATTAAAAATTTATACAAGAAATTGCTCTACCCTCATCCCAGTTCTTGGAACTGCTCCAGTTTATTGAAGGGTAGTTTTTTACTTTTGTAATAAAGCTACTACTGCCAACTGATGAACGTGCGGTTACTGAAAGTTTTGAAAACGATTACATTACCGTTAAAAGCTGTAGAAAGGTACATAAGTGTCTGAATATTTTTTGTTTATCAATATAATATAGTAGGTAACCTCCGAGCCTTCAGCAAAGTGTGGCGGCATTCTGCAAAGTGAAGGAGGGAAAAAGGAAGTAAGTACATGATGAGCTATTAAGAACTTTAGCGTTTGATGAACGGTTACAAGCAGAATTTTCTTGCAATTGGCTGCTATGTCATTATTCCCTCGACTTTCTACAACTGTCATTTTTTGAAGCACCGTTTTGCTACTTCTCAGTTCCACCAACTACCTACTTATTTTATAAATAAATGCTAAAATAAAACCACATAGTTATGGAATTACAATATCCACGTTCCATTTGGGGTCAAAGCTCCGACTAGGTATTTTCATATTACGAGTAGGTATTTTCCTTTGTAATATCGTTGGCTACATTATTTTTGTTGGCTATGCTAGCTTTTGCCCGAAGGCAGGTTTCACGTTTTGCGGACGAGAATTTCTACCTTTACCGTGCGTATGTATACCTATTTAAAACATGACGGAGGCATGCTACAGTAAAATATCCAGGTAATTTGCCTTTGTAAATGGAATTATTATTAATGAATCTACGAACGTTAAACTAATTACTAAATATAAGAAATAAATTACAACAAAGACAAAACTTAACACTAAACACTATTCGCACGCTTACATGAGCACTTGAACAACAAACCTTAAAATATTTTCTATTAACCGACCCGGACATTATGTAAAATATCCTTAAATAAAATGACTACCTATTATGTAATACTAATTAACGATCTACTAGCTATCTATAAATCTCGGCCTGCCTTCATATTGCTATACCCTAAGCAGGGTCCATGAGACATATCTATTTACATCCACCACCAATGTAAAATTTAAAACCATGTGAAAGCAATAAATATATTGAGTATTGAGTTTGAATTATATTTACCTACTAAGATAAACCTACATTTTAGTTAAGTTTGCGGGGAGCTGCTACATGCAGACTGCACATGCACAAGATTGGTTGCTCTACAACCCCGTACTAGAAAAACCAGCAGTGCAAGTACCGTTCTTGTCGATCGCATAATTTGACATTTAGTATTGTCAAAATTCGATAAAAACGGTTTTATCGAAAGTGGCGGGTACGTTACCAACTTAGACGATCGGTAGACAAATTCGTTAAATTGAAACGAATTGGCAATGGTGTATGTTTACTATGTTTTGATTCTGACAAACGAAAGTGATTAACAGTGATATTGACAGTAAACTAGTAAATCATGGCAGCAGTGAACGAATGATTTCGATTATTTTACTCTGACCTTATTTTTGGGAGTAGGGATCTTTTGTCGACAAGAGATCCCATGGAACGATACGATTCGATACGTTTATCGACTTTAGCGATCGACAACTAAGCGATCGATAAGAACGGTACTTGCACTGCTGTATCGAAGATTTGTCTCCACCCTGTATCCAATGTTTACGAACCTGTGAAGTTTGGCATGGAGATAGGCAAAACATGTTTTAATTTTATAGAAAGGTGATGTTTTATAAAATTTTCAAGCTAATTTTCCACAAGCATTTTTTTTTAAATAAGTAGCTACAACTTTTACAGTCAAATCGAACAAAGGTGATTTCAGTTTGAAAACATTGAATGAAGATTGTGGCTCGCGGCACTCCGGTTACTGCTTTCTTTATGTTAGTTACCTCTCTTTTAAAAGTTTATTCGCTTTCTTCTATATTACTGTGGAACTTCTTCGAAAAATTACGTTACAATACCTACTACCCTGCTACTTTTTACGTTTTATTTATTTTAGAAATTATGAAATACAACATTAGGTTCAGTGAACTCTGTTCTCTGTTTTCTACTATAATCAAAATTATCTGCAAAGACCTTGATTCAAAATTATTAAGTTTACTGTGTATTTCATAGAACGGTATAACTTTGGTATATATATTTATACAAACAAGATAACTATTAAATTAATAAGATATTCTGCTAACTATATTATAATATAAATATGACGCAGTGAATATAATAATGTAACAATGTTATACAATATTTAAACCGAAACACAGCAAGCATCACTGTTTGGCTGTAGAATTATGTACGGTGGGACTACTGGAATATACAATACATATATAGGAACCTTAGGTCACACCAAGACAAGTCATTGAGCCCGGTATAGAGTTTAATATATTGCTTCTTTGTAAATAAATAATATTAATAATATTTTATCACCAAGCATTATTTTTAATTAGAATTTTAAGAATTTATTAAAGAATTTGCTACTAGGAAATGAATAGATACAAAATCTTATTGCAATTCTAGCTTTAGGCACCTTGAGGTACTTACATTCAATAAATACAATCTTACGCAAACGTGACAAACTTCAAACACCTTACATTTTCTCTCACATTTAAATATTCCTGTAAAATATTTTATTTCAGCGTGTATTTGATCGAATGAATTGTAAAAACGGAGGAAAGTTTAATCTTGGACAGAGGCAATAAAAAGGGCGCGAATTTTGTGAGAAGTCGGCGCCGAACCTGCCACTCGCAGACAGCTATTGATAGGGTTCACAGTGTTATGTTAGAGTTGTAGAGCTGATAATACCATCTTTCATGCTTTTTGTTTGACAATGTGTCAAATTTTATTCATCTGTCAGTTACTGTCACCTATTCCCTTTCTGGTAAATCCTTTTTATTTCCTTTTTGATTTATTTAACTTACATAATTACAGTCAAAACTCTAGAGATCTTTTAATTTGCAATAAATTTACTTGCAACAGCAATTTGACCATACTTCTTGCGAATAAATACATTTCATTTCACTTAATTTTATCTCGCTTCGTAGCTGGTATGCAAATGGTATATAATATAGGTGTGAGTTTACTAAATTAGGTACATTTTCTACTATTATCAGGTAAGCACATAGGTATATAAAACAGCTAAAATTTAAGGGTATGTATTTACTTTTCTTACGAACTTTTTAACAGTTTTAATTGGTATATCTTATTCAAACACATTAGGTACCTACAAATTATTAGGTACTGAAACTTTATTAACTAGAAGTTTGCCTCGAAATGACATCTCGAAATACCAAATATAAAATAAGTTATTTATGTACCAAGAAAATTACTAATATAACAATAGTATTTATTTATAACAATATTTACCAAACACACATGAAACATTTGAGCTCAACTAGGTAGTCCAAATAAGTTAATTTACTATTTTTTTTCGTGCAACTGTGTCTACGCACTGCATTAAGATGGAGGAAGGAAAGGCAAGAGGCGAGAGGAAAGAGGGAAGCAGTGACCGTGACAGAGCAACAGCAATCGTTACACACGGGAGACGCATACGTCCTAATATTTATAGTTGAAAAACCTTAATTAACTACCAAAAAATTGTAAAAATCTTATTCAAGTGTGATATACAGACTTTCTCGTTTTATTTTTTAAACAACTGTGCACTATCATCTCTATACAGTTGGTTCGTGAACCGTTTCTCTCTGTCATAAATTTGAATAGAATCGATTGCTGTCTGCGCCTCCGGGAAAGTTAGATTTCCCCTAGGACTTCCACGACACCTGACCGGATGTAAAATATATTCCCGTATTTATCGCGCTCACGTATGATGAATAACTACGTACTGCATTGTATTGTTATTGCCTTGCGAACCTTTTTCATACAAACTTCCATTGTCGGGGTTTCAATGCAGCTATTTTGTATCATTCATTTTAACAGATGAATACAGGCCACCCCTGAAAAGTTGGACCAACAATGTGTGAAAAAACTGCCCATACACTACCAAGTTGTTAGATGTTGGTTTAGAATAGAACGGCGGGATCTCACACTATGAGTAAGTATAAAAATACTCTTCTTGGTATATTGATAGGTACTTTAACCCCTCGAAGTCTTCGAGAGGTTAACCTACCTAGAACCTTCTGGCAACTGTCAGCCTGAATAAGTTGAACTTAGATTATTGGTACGCTTATTTCTACGAACCATAACTTTACTTTCCTGAGTAAATTTAGCCCTAAGAATTCAAATTCTACATTTATTTTGGAATTTTGAAAGATCTATTAGTATTAAAAAACTGTAAAAAAACAAAAATCTCAAATTAAAGATATGAATAAACAAAATATGCAGATCGACTAAATGAACTATTCTGATTCCGAAAATCGAATTTGTCTGTTTATCTGTCTGTCTGCTTGTTTGTTCGCGGATCAAGCCTAAACTACTGGACCAATTTCAATGAAACTTATACGATTCAGAAGCCCTTAACATAGGCTATATTTTATTGATATCAAAGAAGTGGATTCTTAGATACATTGACCTCTCTAAACCAAAAGCAGCCATTTACTACGAGGTTCATCGTACGCTGGTTGACAGATATTTTAGTGGAAAGTTTCGCACGCGTACGAAGTCGCGGGTATCAGCTAGTATTTTTATAAAAACGATTTCAAAGATTCGTTTCAGAAGTATTTGATGTTTTCTTTGTACAAATCCTGTCATGGAAAATGAGAGAATTTAATGAAGATTCTTTGTTAAAACAAATTGTTTTCTTTTAATGTTCAATTTAGGATACTTAAGAATACTTTGTTATATTCAAACAGAAGTATAAGAACATACATAGGTAGACATTGTAGAGCAAAAAAAAATAAAAATATTACCATTATTTGAAGCGCTCGTAGCTAGGCTAATCTTCACCGACTATCTAAGTTAAACAACGTTCTGTGCGGTCACTATTTGGGTGGGTGACCGTTAGTGGCATTTACATCTGAGCGCTTCCGTGCTTCGGAGGGCACGTTAAACTGTCGATCCCGGCTCTAGCAGTCGTTAAGCTACGACGGAGGCGGCCTAAAAACTCCGTCACCAGAGTAGCTCATACGAACTTGCTTATTGATACATTTCTAAAAAGGTAAAATACTCAAATGTAAAATACATAATAGGTACCTACCCTTTAGGTCTTCAAACTATTTACAAATAAAAACGATGCTACTCTTAGGCTTGTATGCTGATTTACTGCTCAAGATGGATCCGGATTTAAGCATAGATGTATCTATGAAAATCTCTCAAAACTATGCTTGATTAACAAAACATATTATTATGATGATCTAAAAACATCATGAAAGGATAACGTCAGACATTTCCCAAACAGCCCGTCTATATTAATATTTTAATAAAGATCTCAAAAACGACTCTACCAAAATCGTTTATAACTTTCAATAGAAAAAATACTATTCTTCTCCACAATCTTTCTTATCAATAAGTAGTATGGCGTGTTTCTACACACTCACCCCAAAGGGAAAGTATTCGTTAAGGAAGTTACACCCAATAATTGCGGCAAATGAATTGACCTTCACCCCAGAATCAATGATCCTCATTCGTGTAACAGGAAAATATTAATAATGCCGCTAAAACAAAAGTACTATAAGCTTGCTCCTGCGGCTAAACATACAGAATCCCTAATAAGAGAGGCTTATGGCGAATAACATCTGGGTTTCCAGACGGCAAACAGTTCGCGGAACAGAGGGGTCAACTAAAAGACCAGAGGCCGTGAGAACTATAGGGAATAACATGAAATAAGTTCACGATTGTATCCCTAAGACGTTAGACTAGACATCCTACTCTCCAGATCTGGAGAATTACTGGAAATTACCAATATAGGCAAATTAATACAATGACCACACATTTATTGTTCTTTTATACTTCATTATGTTCATATTGTTCATACGCCATAATAGGTATGTTTTTCTGTGCCGTAAATGTATTATTTATTATTTTTATTGTGTACCCAATTACACAATGATCTCACTCATTTTTCTAGCAAATTTCAGCTCATAGGTAATGTGTATCTTTAAGTGTGTTTATCTACGCTAAAATATCCAGTAGAAAACGTATAGGTGTTGCTAAAAAAGTGCGCTCCAGTAAAACCTCCTCCACGTTTCCCAGTAAACACGAAGTAAGAAAAATGTTTTTGTTTTCCAAGTCACCCGTATATTTCGTCATAAGTGTCCACCTATCTTTTGTGTCTGATATGTTTTTTTGCGCTGTTCTGTTTTTATATCAAGCGATGTTGTGACGCTGTTTGCAAATCCGCTGTGAAATGTGTGTTTTGTTGCTTTGTATAACAACTTTGTGAGAAAGCTCTCATGTTTACGGGTTTTCTGATTGGTCAGAATTTAGAATTGCACTGAAACTGTAAAGTAGTATCTACTTACTTATCAAAAGTCTTGGTTGTAAAGCCAGACATACACAGGCATACAGCAGCAGTCAACTGCATCAGACTGTGAACAAGAATCACGTTTCCCTATAATTTTATCTCCACTCCCAATTTCAGTACGTGATGTGCAACAAAGGATGCAAATTCAGTAAGGAGGCCCTCGTACAATTAGGTAAGTCGCTCGTAAGAGGCGGAAAAGCGAAACAGACTTTATTTAGCAACAATTTTTTGCTGCGATAAATTGAATACAAAATTAGGACATTGCTATTTCCATAACAAATAAAAACAACCAATAGTTTTTAAAGAAAAAAAAGTCTAGCAACTGATGGTGATGGAGCGTTTCATACTAGGTGTAATAAGAATCTCTTGAAAACTTCAATATATGAATAGTGCCCTTCAACAAATTGTCAACTTTTTCTGAAGAACCAACTGTCTGAGTGCGTAAAATTTATTATTACTCCCTGTGGCCAGATCTTCTCTATATTGGTATAATTTTTAAGTAAGTCAAGAAAAAATATGTTGGGTAACTTGGGCCAAACTTGTTCTTTACATATAAAACTACCCAGAGACCTATTGGGATTCCCAAATTCTTTCAGGTAGTGTGAGGTAATAAAATGTTATTCACCGTGCCTACACCCCATAAAACTTCATATACCCGGGTGTAATAGCAACATTGTCGCTTAGGTCGGCCGTTTAGAGACTAAATTAAGAAATACTTAGTTGTCAGCCCATAAATCAATATAACCTTAATACACTAAATTGTTTAAATATAAAGGGGGTTGTCTGTAGGTACATATAGGGTTGTCACATGAAACAAAAAAAGTCGGATAAACAAACAAAACACAGCGAGTAAATGCTTGGTACATGAACAAGACCATGCGCGGTCAAACAATTTATAACCAGCAAATACTAATACTCAATATATTTATTGCTTTTACATGGTTCAGGTAAATTTTAAATTGGTAGTGGATGTAAATATCTGTGTCTCATGAACCCTGCTTAGGGTATAGCAATATGAAGGCAGGCCGAGGTTTATAGATAGCTAGTAGATCGCTAACTAGTATTACATAATAGGTAGTCATTTTATTTTAGGATATTTTGTATAATGTTCGGATCGGTTAATAGAAAATATTTTAAGGTTTGTTGTTCAAGTGCTCATGTCATTAATAAGTCATAGCAAATTATATTATAGATCAGTCGGTAGCTATTACGTTTATTAATATGACTACAATACAAATTTTCATAATAATTATAATAAAAAATATGGAAAAAATAGGTAATAGGTATCGTCAAGCTAAGGCCGGATGTCTGCCAACCCTATCCGCAGGGTTGCATCAGGGATTGCGAGCACGCTAGCACAGGGGGAGCCTAATTCCTCTCCTAATTTCGCACCTTATTGTAGGGGGTAAGAAAATGGGAATTTTTGGATATAAAATTCAAGGCAACGCTTGGTAGGGTTGAAGGTTTGGCACTGCCGTAAAAATATTTTGAAAATTGTTTTACTTTTATGACCTCTTTTTTTTACTTTACCATGTAAAAACTTGCCGCAGTCACAACCGTATTTTTTTACACAATTATTTATCAATTGTTAAATCTATTTATTCTATTGATATTTTTTTGAGTATTTAATCGTTACTTAGGTAGTTTTTTTTTTCAGGAACACAAAAGGTTAATACACAAATCAGTGGATCGTTGAATTGAATCGTTTTTGTTGTTACCATTTGAGATCATGAAGTCTAGCCAAATTCCATCTACTAACATAAAAAACAAGCATAAAAAATATAAGGTATTCTTTTGAGTTGGCAAAAATACCCACAAAATGAAGTTGCCAAAACATCCAAGACATTTGTCAGTCGATTACCTGTGAGGGTGGCACCCCCTGTAATATTCCAAATTTCGACATCCCCCTGTAACGTCTTACTATGCTTATGAATATAAATTTACTTACCTATCTCATCTTATTTGCGGGATGAAGGTGGATGAACGCGCGATGTGTTTTAAAGATAAGTAGAGGTTTGAAAAGTAAAAAAAAAGTTAAAAATTGTGGTTTGGAAAAAAATGCATTGAAACAGACCGTGCATTAAAAAAATGAAATTTTTTTAGTTTATTATTTTATAAACATATTATACATCTCTATAAGAATTCTGCCTAACGGCTCCCAAAGTCCACCCAATGACTTTTGTCTACATCTTATTTAGTACATTCATACTGAAGCTTAAAAAAATAAACAAGAACTGTTCGTAGAATACGTCATGTTAGATCTGTATGTGCAATGTATGGTGTGCATGCATCGATACAACTAAAACAGACGTACGAAAAATTCAAAGAATTTCCCGAAAAGCTTTACTATGGTACATTGATTAGCTAGAGCCTAAATCCTGAAAACCAATTCGGATGTTTCTTTGAAACTGAACCGAATAGAATCCGCTTCTTTAAAACAATTTAGGAATGTAAATCAGTTTAGCTTAACGTTATTAATAGTGGATATTGGATATTTTGATCGATCAAGTTTTAGTTATCACAAAATGCGATAGTTCTTGTAGGTAGGTCCCAGTATCTCTAGTGAAGTACAATACTGAAATTTTTATTAGTATAGCCACTAAATTTTTTATTCTAGTAGTTATAATAGGTGCATTTTATTTATAAGTTAGGTGTTTCATTCCTATAAGCTGTAGGAATACATTTTTTTTATCTAATTACAAATTTTCCAATACTACGCTGAAAAATTTAAGGAATTCTACTGAAGGCCCTAAAAGGATCTGTATTTATTATTTCTACAGATAAGGATAAGGACAGATTGCAAGCGGTATAGTAAAATAACCTTAGGCATTTGTATGCTGCACTAGGTGCTTATAAAATTAAAATACTCACCGATACCTACTCGTAATGTTTTTTTAAGTATAATAAAAAATTTACCTTAATTTAATTCACTTTTCATTTTATCAATTTTCTTCACCATGTTACGTGAGAGGGTTTGTTGTGTATTTGTGATTTCTCTTTCTACAATATCGGTCAGAGTTTGGTAAAACTATAAAATATTAATGCTGTTTAATAAAAATGTATCGAATGTGAAATGCAAGCGAGAGAGTGCAGTTCGCTGTATTTTGATAATGCGACTGCATTGTTAGGATTTTGAAGCGCTTATAAAATTTTAGCTAGAAAAGTCAGCTTCCGCTCTCTGTACGACAAAGTCTTATTTTCAGAAGATTTCCCGACTTGAGGGAAAGAATTTTAATAGGAAAGGAATTGTTAAGAGGTCGGTAGTCGGGTTGGCGGGTCAAAGCGATCCGACCGAGGCCTGCTAACAATACTCGTTATATTGTAAGCGTTGTGGTGATACCAGCTAGATTCTCTAAATTTTGACAAATATTTTGTATATTATAATACAATATTTTAAAAACTATGGGTAGGTAAGTAGTTCTATTGATTGACTCTACACAATGCAAACTTGAGTGCCAAGTTTGTACAAAATTTTTTTTGCTGGTTAAGAATGGATGGTAATCCAAAAGAACTTGATTTTAGACAAAACAATGCGACTGCGTATTCAAATTTTTTGTAGATAAAAACTTCGTCTAATATTATTTTTTTTTTTTTTTTTTTTTATTCACGGACATTTAACACAGCGCCTTCTAGTCCCAAACTAAGCAAAGCTTGTACGATGGGAACTAGATGACTGATAGAATACATACATACATTTTTTTTTTTTTGTAAATACATACTTATAATACATAGAAACACCCAGACACAGAACAAACATATATGTTTGCCACACAAATGTTTGTTCTCGGTGGGGATCGAACCCACGACCCACAGCACAGAAGGCAGAGCTACTACCGACTGAGCCATGACGCCTGTCAATGAAATATATAATATTATTATGATTTTGACCTATATGTGTAGCAAATGTAGCAATATGTGTGTGTAGTTCAATTTGTTGAAAATACTAAATTTTGAAGATCCTAGACTTGCTAGATCTAGCTTCAATACGCAAGTTGGCAACAATTGAGCTTGTGTCTAAGTTCTCCCATCGAGCACGCCTGGGATTTCATGTTTGAGTGGTTCCCTTTGCTATTTAAATAAAGGATATTTCTTTATGCAGCACAATGTTTACAGGATAATCGGTTTAGACAACGCTGTGTCTTCTGAAATGTAATTGAATGTCTGTCTTTGAATAACAGATAAATTGCGTCTGAAGGGTTTTTATTTAATTTAGCTTGGAGATGAGAAAAACTATTTTTTTTTATTTATTTCTTAGCAATCTACTGTGCGATATTTGTATAAGGATTTTGACTTCTTTCACGTTATGCAATAAAATGTCCATTTGAGTAGTAAAATATAGGTAAGGTGTATTGAAATGGAGTTAAGTAAAGGTGAGATTTGATAGGCATACAATTTTAAAAACAGTACCTATTATTTTTATGGTACCTACCAAGAAAATGTGGAAACGGTTAAACGGCCACATTTCAGCGGCATTTAAAAACATGCGATAGTTTCACATGGTTTACGGCCAGCAACGTTGATAAAGGCTAATTATGTTCACGACAGAAAAAAACACAAATTTGGTTAAATAGCTGTTGAAAATTTACGTATAACCATTGTATGCTTACTGAATATAAACTAATAATTTTGTTTTAGAATGAAATTGTTTTGACATAAGACTTTAGTTATAATTTTCTTAGTTGTCTACCCACAAAGGAGATTGGGAGAAGCCAAGTAATGTCCCAACATGAATATTCTAAACTCAAAATCACATTGTTCCGCTTTGCTAAAGCACCCAAATTATCTACAAGTACTATCAACCCAACAACAAATACCAAACTATGTATATGTGATTCCCAAAGGCTTAAACTTGTCTAAAACTCCTCGTATAGCACCGCGTATTACTACATTATCTCTTAGGATTAACCAAGAGCACGTTGCCGTAGTACGTAGTTCGTGGTTGACGCATCCGGCCACTGCCTGTAGAAGGCTTTAACCAAAATATCTAACTCACAAAGGATGTGGCAAGCCGAACGGAAGGTACCCGCGTTTCGCAGTATCATCCAAAGGGGACTGGGAATTTTCATAGTACTTTTGCGGTGGCGCTAGCGTGAATATTTCGGTGAGAGGATTTTTGAAAAGGCGTCGCATCTTCCAAATTTTTGGATACTTTGTACCCAAATGGCGTAAACTAAGACTAAGTATAATAAAAGTATTTTACTGGAAAACTCAGTTTTGTCAATTTTTTTTGTTTCAAAAGTAATAAAAGCTGCACTGCACCGATCTTGTTTTTGTATTTCTGACTTTTCATGGTGTAAAATAGTAACAAACATCGCAAAATAAAACAAAACTTTAGTGCTACTTAAGCGTATAATTTAAATCCAGACTACTAACAATGCAATTACGCTAGGAGCTTTCAGTTACATAGCAATTCAACATTTTTCTAACTAAACTTTGTCGTATCCGAAGACAAAGAGCAATATTCCCGAGAATTTCTCAACGCAATAAAACTGCTCACGCCTGCCTTTGAAGCGGATGAATGTTTTACGAAATTGCCAGCGACATGAGATCTTTCTTTGATATGGTAATCCATCCTTACCCTTGGGAATAATCGATTATTAAATGGACAAAAATCGTCGGATCAATGAGATCCCTCGAATATCGAATGTAAGAATCTTAAGCGGATTCTTTTATGATATAAAAGGTCGATTGTACTGCTGATCCAGGCTTGTTGAACATGGAATATTTTTTTGATGGTTGCTGACCTCTCAAATATGTTATTGGTTATCGGTTAGTACTTTGTACTTTTGTAGGGAGTGCTTTTGCTTTTTGGTAAAGGGTTTCTTTTGTGGCTTTAGTTGAAACATTTTGAATAGGATTACAAAGGTCTGTAGAAGAAACTTGTTTTAGTTTTAAAATTTAAATGATTTACAAAAGTTTCTAATCTATGGTTTACAACGTAAAGTCAATTATACACCTTTTAAAGAAACATAAGCTTGCACGTAAACAAAACTCTCATTACAAAACCCAGAAACAAAGAATGTTGAATTTCAAAGAAAGGTGCTGATAAGCGCCCTGAAATAAGATGAAGTCAGCTCAATAAAGCTTAGAGAAAATATTTTAAGTGCCGCGTTGAGAAATAAACATGGCTCTTAATTTCTTTTACAAATTAAAAGAAAAATGATGAAAATTGTCTCTTTGAATTTATGCGCGCTCGATTACTTGTCTCTATAAAGTAAAAATAAATATTTAATCTTTTGTAGTTAATTCAATCAAGAGACAAGAACACCTGCATAAAAAAGGAATCAAACTCGAGTCTCCCATCGATTTATAGTTCTTTTTTCACAGAAACTGATACGGTATGCAAGACAGGTCACAGGCACTCGAGACAGGCAGCAGTCAGATCGTATCAGACCGCACGAGGATGACGACTTACTTTTTGCAAAAAACTCCGAAAGACGTCTGAAGTACGGCTCCGAGCCAACAGCCAAAAAATGCATAAAACGACTCTTAACGCCATCATTTTAATGATGGCGGCTATGGAATAGACTGCTTTTATTTTTTGTTTCAAGATCCTTTAGGTTTTAGCGTGTGGTTTTTGGAGCAGAACGTTGAACTTTGCTGGTTGCTAAGATTTTACAAGATGTTCCATCACATGCATGATGCATGTCACAATATACTTACCAAAAGATGTTTCCACAACATCTTTTGGTAAGTATATTATTTCTATTTTTAATAAATCTCACCTCATATTTCAACAGAAAACAATCCTTTTATTGAGACTCAAAGTGTAAAATGAAAGTGCTTCTCAAAGTTGATGAGTTTAATAAAATTAAGCGCTTAAATTTTAAGGTAACTTCGTAATGAAATTAGACGAATAAAGTTGTTGATAAACACGCTTATACCTTGAAAGTGATTTACAGGAGATAAAGGACATTATCTTTGCGATAAATTTGAAATTTATTAATATAAACAGCCAAAAGATTGGTATTCAAATAAAAATTTCCACATCGTTTAGAATTTTCATTCTTTCGAGCTGTAGTTTTTGTCTTCGAGTGTAATTGTCTGAGTATTGTATCGTACATGTATCTTCATAGTAATATTTCCTTTCAAAGATCAAAACCAAAATTTGAGCTAAAAAGATGTCAAAGCTATTGAAAAGTATATTGAAACAGTGAAATAAGTTGTCCCTAGGAACTCCGGAGTGCAATAAACAAACACTGATGAACCACCAGAAGAAACACGCTGTCTGATCGGAAATTCTGTTATCCGCAGAGAGAATCGACGAGTGCCGTTGCATTCACGTTTGAGCCAAGAGCTAAAACAGGGCTGACATTTGTTTGTGAAGCTGTAGATGCAGCTCTTCTTAGTGGAGCGCAATTGAAATAAAATACTTTACCAAAGCCATTTTGTTCTTCATATTATTGTTTTTAAAGTAGAGTTGGCAACGATGAAGTACTTCACATTTGTAGATTCAGTTTCTATAAGAATTTTAGTGCTTAAACATTTGACTAAAAAAGCATAACCGATCAAAGCTAGTACTAATAAAGATCTATTATGACTTGTGACAAGGTTAGAAGCTGACGACCATAAATATCCTCTTTTAAAAATTTGATCTCTCTATTTTTTCCTTTTTGAATATGCCATCCCTAAGTAATATTTGTAACAACGACACACAGACAACCCTGAGCTACCGAAACGCATCCAAACTACGCCAAACTGCATGTGATTGGATTCGTAACGTATAAAAGTTTACGTAGAGAGCATAGTTTACGTGCTCGCGAGCGTCAGACATGCCAAAAGGTTTTCTTACGAGGCGAAATATTTGGGAGGAAGTTTTCAAACTCCTTCGGTAATTTAAACAAACTCATGGCGTGTTTGCAGCGAACATTATTTTTTAAATATCAAAATAACTATCAGTTGAAGTATTGGATTGAAAAGACAACAACCGATTACGTATTGGACGGCGTAGTTCGATCAAATAAATGCTCTTACTGATCAGTCTGCAGAAGATAACTCTTCAAAACTCAACCGAGTCTTTCAAGAAAGACGTTTTATCAGAGCTTAGCCTATGGCTACCATATCATATCGATTGCATTTCGTAGATTCTAGTGTAAAATTCTATAAAATACCGGTGCAAAAATCCATCTTTTACTTAGTTAATTAACCTTTGCACCGTTTCAAAAACCTCTTCAACCCCTAAGACTGTACAAAGTTTGCTACCCTCTTCGAAATTACGCTTCAAGCTAACGAACACTGATCACAATAGCGTGCTCCTTGCGTTCAGTGTAACGTGTTAATCAAACTAAGTTATCGGAGGCTCAAGAGTACAGGCAGTAGTGTATTCAGTTTAGGGCTAAACTACGTGATGATTAAAAATAACATTTTACTAGGGAGAACTCTTGAGTGGGCATAATACTATCGTATCCATTGCTATTCAGCGCAGCAATGCATCCAGAGTAGTGGACACACTTCCTATTAGTACTGATTTGGACCATGACGTGTATTTTGTAAATACAGTACTGACTAAAGAATATAACAAATTGGTTTTGATATTTCGAGTTACATTGCACGGCACGCGGATGTACACCTATCTTCGAGTTGTCTTGGTCTTGCACGCCACGAAGTTTAACACTACTGTTTTTATGAAATGTGGGTCTATAATTTTGTAAAAGGATATTTCAGACAGCGGCTTTAGGACGGACAGCTCCGTTCTAGCTTCGTCACTGCTCTGAGGTTAGTCGAAGAAAATTGCTCAATCAAACACTGTTGCGGCTGGGTCAAGCGTGACTTGCCTCATAACCACGTAATAACAAGTCACCGAGCTTATTGACCTATTAGCTTTTCACTACTTGAATATTTATAGCTTCTGATAAGAGTAACGTTAGTCATGTTACTGAAATTGCCAATTCCGAAAATAAGGTCATTTGAAAACTAAAAACTGTACCTGAATGTACTAAATTTTCTATACAAAGAACACAAAGCTTTATCAACAGCTAATATAGCTAAGGCTTTTGATTTTTATAGAAATAAACAAATAATATTTCCAATAAGAACTTATCTATTTCACATTGTTGGATTATAATTTTTTTTAAGGGTTCGATCGCTTAGCGATTATATTACCCTATTATATACAATCTAACTACTTCTGCTAACCTGTATAGCATCTTTGCTTCGTCCGAAAACGGACTAGCCAAGATGCTATTTACTATGCCCACTGCCATACGCCTTCTTCCGAACATCTTTTTTTTTATTTTTTATATGAAAGAGGCAGGATTAGGTTGACGTCCTATGGCAACACCATAATGGTTATGAAAAGTAATCATGACTAAACCCGTTGTTAAACTAAAAATCCAGTCCATTGTTAAATTGCCATTGCCGGGGATGTTTCGACGGGGTGTTGTTTCAGCTGGTGTTCTCGTAATATAATGAGCTGCGCAAGTTTATTTAGTCTCATTTACCCTCAGGCATTGCGAGGTTGCTGTTACATTATTGTAGCTCATTTTCGTTACAAATGGTTCATTTATGTAATTAAATTTCTCTTGGTGCGCATGTAATATAATTCTATCGGTTTCCATAATACAAGTTTTATTTATTTTTGTGCTGTGTAAAATTGTCCATGAATGTTTATTATTTCTTTATTTACTCCACTTTAAATTATTTGCAAATCTAAGAACTGATAATTTATAAGTTCAACATTGAAAATCATTGAAAAAGCGTCAATTCCAAAAACAGTCCATTACGTTGCACGACACTGTCTAATACCGCGTGCACACTATGCCCATGCCGCTGCCGGCATTAAGGTCGCGGACTTATTGCCACAGCAACATCGTCTTTATTCTCACTAAGCGGCATTAATGCCGGCAGCGGCATGGGCATAGTGTGCACGCGGTATATGTACTTACATGAGGTCTCTTCAGCTTTTTGCTTGTGCCTTTAAGTTGCGTAACTATTTAATTGTGCCTATAATATGCCATTGCAAAGCAAGGTAAAAAAAAAATTATAAGCTTTTCTGCTTTACTTGGTAATTAACGTTATCATAACGAACACGTGAACCAAACAAAACTGTTGATACAGATAATTATTTTTCTTCGGAACTCAAGAGTCATTTTCCCTAATGATCCTCACTATATGAAACTGAGTCGGGTAAAAAAGGGAAGGAATAACAGTGTAGTCGTAAGCAATGCTGAACACGTTCTTATGAGTCGGCTGATTTTTGCGTCACGTTCCGAGAAAAGTTTTATTACTTCCCTTGTTGCGTAATTGTTGCCGGTGTCCCTTATTACCAAACTTCGGCCTGATAGCGACTGATTTGACATCACTAGTCGCTTTTGATGTGAGTTTGGAACCCAGTTTCCGGTATGCTTTTTTGCAGATCAACATAAATATACCCTTGGCAACGAAAACTATGGTACCCCTAAAATTAAACATCGTCATCATGGATGCTTGTAAACTGTCCGTTATAAAAATGACAGTAATTTTCATAAACACCAAGTATATTCCTCATGTTATTTGCTTCTACGGTTTCAGTAGTTGGAAGGTGGCTGGCGCTTACCTTGAGCAGATAATTTGTAAGGCTATACAAAGAGGTAAGTCGCCAGCCTTTTGGGCACTCTGCCTGCGGTCGGTGATTGAAACTCTGTTTTCTACCTGTAACTACCAACTTGGATAGAAATAAAAGTAGTAATTTGTAAGGTACCTACCAAATTGTATATAAATTAGTCTATGTGTGTAAATAAAGTATTCTAAACATCCTATGTAAAGTAAAATCCACCATATTTGTTACCAGCTGTCGATGGGTTCTAATACCTTCTTCCTTTTATTTTACCGCCTATTTTCCAGTTATATTTTGTTATTTACGAAACTGATTTGCATTATGTCCCCAATTTAGAACCAATCCTAAGTTACGTTCGTATTTTCTTTGTCATCAAATAAACAACGCGATCACCGAAAGCGAACGAGGCTCCTTCGCACGTGCAAATCGGATTTGTTTAATTTATTACTGTGTCTTGGAGCGAAATTAATGGAAGAACAATACACAGTATGTATATTATATATACCTACCTTATGTTATAATTTATAACCGGTTTATTGTGTTGCTAGTTAGGTAACTTACTTTTTTTATACGACCAAAACAACATTCGACATTGTTTTATGTCTTTGAAAACTTTTTCCACACATCATCATCATCATTAACCACCCACTGCTGGACGTAGGTCTCTTCCAAGACGCACCACTGAGCTCAGTCTTCGACTCTTCTCATCCAGTGTTTGAGGGCGTCCTAACACTGCGCTTGCCTAAACTCCTCGGGCCTATAGTCTCATCCGTGTTCTTTTATATTCATAGCTGGTTTTATATTCATTGGCATACCTACATACATGTTGGCGCAAGCAAGAAACTAAAACCGAAAATTCAAGCGTATTTCCTAAATCAAAGGAGACATTCTCTCAATAAAAATCTGTATAAACTAAAAACAAAACTCGCCTTACTGTAATACTTTTATCTCAAAATTGTAACCGTGTGTAGGTACACAAAAAAGAATAAAAATATAATTTGGATTCTATTGTGGTGTCATTAGAGGCACAAAATGGTCGCCAATTTTGTGACTGTTATTATACCCCAACAAAATACCAATGCGATTTGTATTATATTTTTAACTAGCAGCGCCTCGCGGTTTCACCCGCGTAATTCCCGTTCCCGTGGGAATTCCGGGATAAAATATAGCCTATGTTCATCAGGGATAATGTAGGATTCTAATGGTAAAAGAATTTTTTTAATCGGTCCAGTAGTTTCGGAGCCTACTCAATTCATACAAACAAACAAACAAACAAAAAATCAAACCTTTCCTCTTTATAATATTAGTATAGAGTATAGAAGTATAGATAAGAGGATTACGCCTCTGTTTATTGTGACGTCTCTGTTCGCCCACCTCATTGTTCAGCATCACAGTAGCTTGCGTCCAACACCTTACTGTTATAATAGGATCTCTCGAAGGATTTAAATTGAATCCTATTGCAGACTCTAGTGTTTGAGTCTGCCGTCGTGGAAAGGGCATTGTGAAATGTTACTGTATTTCCAAATTCAAAATAAAATACAGGTATTTTTTACTCCTTGAAGACACAAGATATCTACAAATCATGGTTTAGTAAGAAATCTTAGTGATAAACACTCTTATGATGTGACAAAAGAAACAGTTGGGAAAAAAACATATCATCATCTATTCTCTATACGCATGCATGGCTTCACCGTTTGGCTCTAAGTAATATTTGTAGATATGTGACAGTATAACTAAATAGGGTCTTCCGCCAATTGGCTAAACGAAAACAGTCTTAAATTCTTGAACCCTCATTTTTCAACAAAATCACGAGCTTTTTCTTGCTCTAACAGGGGCTTTAGTTTATATTAAAAAACAAAGTGGTATATATTTTATTTACCCTTCAACTATGTCAAGACAGGGGTGCGAAAAAGCTAAGAAATGAAAATAAACGTTGAACGAATATTATGCCTTCTCTGACTCAGGTACTGCGAAGCTCAATCTTGTTTAGATACGAGCTGGAAACAAGATAAAGTTTGACGTCAAACTAATGTTTTGATCGCAATGAAATTGATCAAACTACATAGAATAAAACTACGGCATACTTACCTAGCTGTAAATATGTTTACCAATAAATAACTACCAGCTGGTTGACCGAGCTTTGTTCGGTATTTTTGGCTCATTCCGGAAATCCCCTGACTAAATCTCCTGCGTAGGGGATTTCTGGAACTTTTGTCCGAAAATCCCCTTATTAAATAGCTATATCATATTTTGCTTAAAAATTGTTTACCTGACTGTACTCAACAGCTTCAATTTGGTTTTGTCCAAAACGTCAGTAACAAAAATATTAAAATCAAAAGTGACAATTGGGAGAATTTCTCCCAAATTTTTTTCTCCGAAACGTCAGCAAGTCTAGCTACCACGGCGACTGGCGGCAGGGGAAAATTGCATAAAAGTTCCAGAAATCCCCTTAGGGGCCCATTTACACCGTTTTTTTAAAGACAAATAAAACAAAAAAAAACTTTTTATGTACATAACCAATATGCAGTACATATTAAGTTAGAGAAGCCGTGTTGGCCGAATGGGATTGCATCTTTACTTCTAATACCTCTAAGAATATGTGTAAAAAGTTTCATGATGATCGGTTAAGTAGTTTTCGCGTGAAAGCGTAGCAAAGAAACTTACATTCACGTTTATAATATTAGTATGATTTCTAACATCTTTATGTACACAGTTAAACAATAAAATATTCTTATTCTTATTGAATTACATTTCTTGAAATCTATTGACAAGGCCTATGTCCAGTTGTAACTCGATGCCGTCACATTTTTATTATCAAAGTTTGTATTCGTCTTTGAATTGCCCAAATATAGCACGTCGTCGTCCAGTAAAATCAAAACAATGCATTTTTGATAACACTATGATTTTTGTTTCTTCGTTTTCTTGATAAAAACTACATTGTATCGATACCTCTGAAATTCTATTTTCAAACGCCTATTGTTTTATCCATTTGATTATCCAAAGCAACTGTAATTATTAGTCAGCGATTATTCTCCTAATAGACTTTAATAATGGCTCCCTGATTTCAGTTCAGCTACTGAATTATCGTTAGGTACAAAATTGGTGGCAATTTATTCTCTGTCGCCTTTATCACGATTTTCGCTGTTAATTGAGACATTTGCACAGAAATTGCCCACTGTTACAGGGAGAATGAAAGCTCATTGGTCGCCCGATGGCGGCTTCGTCGGAAATTGTGAAATTACGGCCATAAAGTCATAGCTCGATGCTATAGTTCACTTGCAAAGTCACTTGATAATGTGCGTTTATCGTGCTACCGACACGCCTTGTCGGAGCGCTAGTAAGAGATCACTAAATACATTTAGACGGTTTCACACCGACAATGATACTTTTGTTTGAGCAACTGCCACGTTGGTATCGGTTAGTGTGCTTATCAAAGTCAGTAAAGAGTTTGAAAACTGAAATTAGGATAGATAGATAGATAGATAGATAGAAAATTCTTTATTGCACAACTTAAAAGTAGTGTATACAGGCGAACTTAATGCTAAAATAGCATTCTCTACCAGCTAACCTTTGGGTAGTGAGGATAACAGTTTATTAGGGTAGTGCGCACAGGAATATATTACTAGAAAATAATTTAGCCAAAACTTACACATGAACCTATCTTAAATAAACATAAATACGAAGGTAATACTATATAAACTAATAAATATAAATAATAATAGGAAGGATCATTATTAGGAATTATATATCATAGCCAAGTTTTCAAATTTAATTCGAAGTGCTGGTGCTACCCACTCGAAAATTGTTGCTAATTCATTTGCCGAAGTATTTTCTTTAGAAAATACTTCTTTGCAAAAAGTATACAGGAAAAAAAGTAAAATAACAGGTTAAGGGTGAATTTTTCCTTTGTTTTCATACACTTTCAGAATTGTGTTTGTGTTTTGGAATTCTGGTATCATTATATCTTGGCTGTTCACCTGTTTTCAGTTCAGTTCTTAGTAAACTGCGGCTATTTTTCAAAACAATTGCATTTAAGGAGTTTGCAGAATATACTGAACTACTTTTTAGCTTCCTGAAAAATATCTTGCTCAGTTATAAGAGACTTGCACAATACAGGAACGGTTGCTTGGGAAAATACTAGCACGAGAAATGAAAATATCATTATTTATTTGTACAATACAGTAGTACAAGATTAGACTTTAAAACTACTATAATGAAGGCTACAATTGTTTGGAATAGGTAAGTCTGTTAAAAATGGAATAAACTTTCTTCAATAATATATCTCTCTGTGGACTAAGGTTTACTCGATAGTTTATCTATGACATAGACATAAACATAGACAGACATAGACATATACATACAGGCATTCGAGTTTGAGCTCTCTCCGCCCATTGATCTCTTGCAGTGGTGAATTCCTCAGGCTATTAAATGAGTCTTTTTTACATGACCGGATTCCAGACTGGTAGTTTTTTTATATTACCTACCCCTAAAAATTCCGTCACCAGAGTTGATGACTAACACATAGGAACTTACCTAAATAACCACAGAATATTAAGTGGCATAACCTAATCAAAAAGACAAAAATAGATGCTGTATTTGAATAGAAACAAAGAAAATTGTACTAAAGATAACAGTTCAACACGACATGTCCCAAGGGGAATTTTATCTCCACCGTGTGATTTCCCTGACTTCCCTTATCTGTGCCAAGTTAAATAATCCCTTTGGACAAAGGCTTGTATCTTGTTGACGGCACATAACATGGGATAATGCTCTAGACACAACCGCTATGTTTCTAAAAACATGGTGCGACTGATATTTAGAGCATTTGATTTTCTAGCGCTTTTTTGTTCTGGTTTGAGTTTTAATTCGAGCTTTACAGAGTATTTTAATTGGATAATCATAATTGATTGAGGATTCAGATATCATGGCCGGGCTTTAATTAATTTTTTTTTAATAAATACGGCAAAATGATGATGCAGAATGACGCAGTCCATTGGCAGCGGTGAACACTTTCGAACCAGCCGCCTGTTCATCTGCCAGTCATGACACAAAAAGATAGACAGATAGAAAGAAAGAAAGAAAGAAAATACATTTATTTTGGACACACTATACATACATTACAGCACAACAAAAAGAAAACAACTTAGGTAGAACTTAATACATAACATAACACTTAAACCAGTAAACAAACAGTCCAGGCGCAAACCTGATGTCGCGCTGGTGTAGGCATGCGTGAGCCAAAACGGGTCACAGCTCAGATAGAAAACTCTTTTGTTCACCAAAGAAACAGTACGGGAAACATAACTTAATTAAATAGGTAACACAATGGGCGGCGTCATCGCAGAGAGCGATCTCTTTCATGTAACCGAAGATGTCGGTACTGACGTAAAATGTAAAGCAAAGTCAAAACGCAGTGTAAATGTGCAATCACCTCAACTTTGTTCACACCCAGCAAATGTATCACCGCCCGCTGCAAACTGCAGTTTATCTGAACTGTTCGGCACAATCTCAAGTACCCATTCACGTCGTCAAGCTCGCAGAGCAAATGACCTTATTTATCGTAAAATCGACACTTAAACTAACTAATATATCGTTTTAGCAAAACATGCACATGCACAATCCACCCATTTATTCGTCGGCCAAGTAGGTTATTTCTATAAAATTTGTTATTTTTGCAATAATAGACACGTGTTACAGAAAAATGCACCTCTTATTCATAAATAATATTACGACTAATACAGTATTTACATATAATATTTTAAAATTATTGATGAAATAGTTGTGCAAGAAACCGTTGTAAACGATTTATAGATAGCTCGACTAGTCCAAAACGGCTGCATTGCTGCGCTGAATAGCAATGTTGACGCTGGCCCAGATTATCACCTCGGACCACGCGTCGATTCGACTAGGTTCCCAAATAAATTACCTCATCAAGTTTCCAAATAAAATACTGATTATTTCTTAACAGCAGCCTGCCCTGATTGGCAGTAAAAGACGAGTACTTGCAATGGGGAACTTGATTTAGATTTATTTACTTTGTGACTTTGTTGGTCGTAAAATGCGCAATCTTAGGCCGTGGATTTATACGCACGTGATGGCTATCGTCACTTCCGGTGTAAAATATTTATTGCTATTTACCCGTATTAACAGAGGAGGTATAAATCAAGGAGTATGATGTTATACGATAAGGCTTAAAAGGTTGGTCGCTGTATAAAGTTTACTGGAGAAGCCTAAAAGATTTTTTATAAGTATCACGTTGCACCACGTCATATTACTCACTAAAACTTCATTAAGTTATCTTAAGCCTCGAAGAAAACTTATAAAAATCTGTATACATATCCAAAAGTACCATGATATTGCTCAGAAGGCAACAAAAATAGGATAAAAGCCCCAAAATTTATCTCCGGGACTCATCGTGGCCCATTAACACGTAGTACTGTTCTGCATAATACATTAAAATGTCGTGACACGGCTTGCAGTGTTATTTAGTATGCCCCAGCATTAGCAATTTTCAATTAGATGCTGCTTCTTTATGGGCATCAGGTGGGTGTGTTTCTACATTACTAAAAGCAGAAAGGCATTTTTCATAGTATTATTACAGGAACATACAATTCTTCTTCATTTTCCACCATTTAGCACCTACTGGTAATTTTACGAAAGCAAAACGTAAGTTCCTGAAAAATCTCATAATCTATGTTCAAATTACTTTCCATTCCGCGAGTCGTGAAATAAAATAATAAGTGGTACTTATAGCACTAGGTCGTCGGTTCAAAAGATATAAACGCTAGTTCACAATGCAGTGAAACGTAAATTATTCCTTTACTGGATGCATTCATGCAGAGGAGTAGCTAGTAGAAATGCCGTTGCAATTTGAAATATGATTTCACACCTGTTTTATGTGACTTTGTTAGAAAAATACGTACGATTTGAGGCATAAACTATGAAAGTACACAATAGCTTTACTATTTTGCGCGTTTCACCATCATAATCAACCGATGTTGTTCCACTGCTGGACCTGTAAGCCCCTCCCAAAACGCGTCTTGGGGGAGGCCTACAGGTCTTATCTTTACCTCCTCTTATCCAGTGTTGGCAGACTGTCCGCCCACCCAATAAACCAATAGCTAAACCACAGATCATACAATAATATACCAGTAGCTAAACTAAACATAAGTTTGCAACACTAAGGAAATTGGAAAGTCTCGCCATGGTAGATGTATCAAAATGGTTCAAGTTTATAAAAAAACCGTTAGATAAAATCATTCAAGTGCTCAATTTTTTTATAAATTCTTGGATGCCATGTGCACAAAGGTTTCGTTGCACCTGGAGAACAGGTCACGACCTCCCCTCAGGGAGTCAGTACTTGAGATCTCGCTTCCTCTGATATCGGAATATCGGCAGTTACAAGCTGCATACTAAAGATAGGTAGAATTGCACATTTTGTTACCAAATACAAATCGATTTCTTATTGATATGAGTGCCGAATGCAGATGTATCGAAACATTGCGATTATAATATATTCGATCCTTTAGTTTTTCAAAATTCTTAAAATAATAATTTTTATCACCTTAGTAGGTACTAAGAAAAACCCAGTGGTACAATTACCAAAAAAATAAACTCTATATTTTGCCCTTCTTTGAACAACGCAGACGCGCCAGAATTACAACTCGCCGCTCGACTAATATTTCAATATTAATTTATTTTACCACGAAAATTATCTTTTAGTCAAGAAATTGTGTGGTTTTCCACCCTGTTTCTTGGAAACTCGAGATAAGAAGTCCTCAATTTACAAGACTCCCTTGTAATTAGTACTGTGGCAATTCTATTGAACAGCACTCTGATACTCCAAGTTTTATCAATCTAGTCACGCCCCGTAGTAATGAAGTGAGGAGTTGTCACGTAAATACCTCTTGGATAGCATTTGAAATCGCGATAAAAGGGAATTTACTAGCAATCCAAAATATTCCTAATAAGTAGCTAGAAATAACCAAATTTGATCTTACTGATATTTGGCCAACGTATTTCGCCTTTTTGGCGTAGGTGTTTTGTATTGGTATTTTAACTAAGGGCGGACTAGTGAAAGCCGAAATCATTCAATGAATCGGAGACTCTACAGTTTTCAAAATTTTAGAGAGTCTTCGATCACTTTGATTTGACCACGGTAAGATTAATCACAAGCAAAATATCTAAACAATTCTTCAGAGTGCATAAAACTAATAAACTAAAGTGACTCATCATAATAAAAATACAATTTTTACAAGTGCCTACCGTTGGAAATATTCAACAAAATCTTCTATCGCAAATTGTATTTGATATCTACATGGTGAAATGAAAGCTGGACGAATCTAGATAATGCAAATATAGAGAGGGAGAATGTTTCTGAGAGTTCTAGACCAGTGGGGAATTTCACTTCAACATCAAGAATATACATACACTATTGAAATGCTTTAGTAGTAGTAAAAAAAATCATATCTATCACTTCCACTAGCAGAAAAAGTAACGTAACATCTTTGACCGACTCTTTTCGTTGCTAAAATTTGTGACAATGACAAGGCAAGTAGGTACCTAATTATCTATAGGTACTCATAACAGTAAAATTATGAGAAAATAAAAAATTTCCAGCAAAATTTTTTTACATGACTTTGTGTGCAAATCTGGTGAAAATGTCAAATTATTTGTTCTGCACATAAAACTACTATTTTATTTCCTGCTTATATAAATATAGGTGCCTACGGTTCGCACCCATGAGCTCTTTAAATTTTAACCTCTGCTTTGCAAATATATGGCTGCATCCGATGCTTGGAACTCTTTTGACGTTGCGAGGCCCGAATAACATTTTCATTCTATCAAATATCTGTGCGGTCAGCCTGTCTCACTGAATTTTGTTTTCATCTATACATCTATACAAATATTATAAAGAGGAAAGGTTTGATTTTTTGTTTGTTTGTTTGTTTGTATGAATTGAATAGGCTCCGAAACTACTGGACCGATTAAAAAAATTCTTTTACCATTAGAATCCTACATTATCCCTGATGAACATAGGCTATATTTTATCCCGGAATTCCCACGGGAACGGGAATTACGCGGGTGAAACCGCGAGGCGCTGCTAGTTTCAAATAAAGGTTTCCTATATATTTCAGTACCATTTTGTTTACCTAACAGCATCGAGTTATTAATTCCACGGATTTTATAAAACTGTTTGGACCTGATTACTGTCTGATAAATGAAAACTGTCTGAACCAGATAGATCCTGAAATACAGTGTGTGCTTGTTAATATAATCGAGATAGCGGAAATAATCTATCCAAATTCTAAAATAAGCAATATTTTGTGTTGGTAATAACTAAAATTAGATCATCAGTATCATAGCCAAGACCGCAATCATTGAAAGAAAAAAAGTCTGTTACTAGCAAAACTGAACACGTTTGGAAATACTGTTGATTTTTATGAATTCCGAACGTGATGAAGTGTTCTGATCACACTGCGTTTGAATCACACAATACCGTAATCCTCTCGCAGCAGTACACAGCAATAACACCAATGAAAACTATTCGTTACGCGCCTTTGTAATAAATCACAACTGGTTTTTCACAACTTTTTTTGTTCAAAAAATTTGTTTTTAAAACATTGCGTTATTCCCAAGCTCGGTAGAGTCGTCCTTGATTCTCTTGATGCCCCAGCAGATGTCTAAAGCGGGGCAGTCATGCAGAGACACGTATAAAAATTTATAAACATTTACTACGTCACATGGGCAAATGTCTTTAAATTTTAGTTTTTGATATTTGTGAAATTTGCTATAAGTGTCTAGTGACTACCATTTAGTTGAGAATCTCAAAAAAATTATACCTTTCTTTTACTTTGTACTCTCTGAAGTATATCTAGTGGGGTGCGTATATATAGATCCAAACAATATAATCGGGACAGATATTTCGCTACAGATTTCTATATCTCCCGCCCTTAGTTCGGTCGGGAACTTGAACTACCGCCAACTAAGTTCCTAGTGAGTAACGACGCCATTATGTCCCTGACTGATTTGTTATTTATTAGCCACTCGTGAGCTCATGTAAAGGAATTTCGGAATTATAGTTACAATACAGTGAAATAGAACGCGGTGTTTTTGCAAATTTTTATAGCAACTTGAAATCATTTTACTAGCACAATAAATAAAAATTGGTAATTGACACACATTGGTTATCTGAAATACTTAAAAATTAAAGAAATATCAAACGAAACAAACAAATGTATCGAACTAAAATATGTCAATTTGATGATCTTGCTTGCAGCACGTGCACGTTAGATACAAACTGCCTGCTGGTAGCTAAGTGCACTACACGTGAACTTAGCTACTTAGCCTAAGCCAAAAACTCCAACTTTTGTAGAGAAGAATACTTCTCTACCATGTATGAATACTCAAGATAATAATGTAGGTACTTACATACTTCACAGGTTCATACCTGTGAAGTATGAAGGCGTAATAAAGGTCTAATCCTGCGCTCCTATATGAAAACGTACAACAGTAGCCCGCATATATTAAATCCAGTAAGATAGGGTTTTACTCCTACAAAGACTGAAAACCTGGAATTTTCTGTCTAGATACGTTCTTCTTGATCCACTTAAATTAAAATGTAAGACCTTATGAGCTCCGAGTAAAAGTTTTACTCCGAGTCTCCAACTGAGTTTTACTGAATTTAAGCTTCGTATTACAGGTAGCGTGGGTTTTTCATTAAAAAAACTCAATCAGGATCTAGTCTTTACAATGAACTTTGCAGTATGTTTGATTCCTCAACACTTTACAACAAAGACGTATGTAAGGCTGGCTTTCGTTTGTTTAGGATAGGAAAAAATATAGTTATCAGGAAAAATAACTGGGTACACGCATAATAATATATTTTTTCAAACCTAAGCATTTTTGTTTCAGGCTTAGAATACACTTTATTCCAAGAATATTCAGACCTTAGTTAGTCAGCCTTTATCAAGAAGAACCATGTGTCAATTCAAATTAAAAAACCAATGAAAGGGTCGTTTGGTTTAAATAAGCACTGTACGGGTTTTGTCGTACAACCTTTGGTGGTTTATATTAAAGATTTGGTTTGGTTAGAATAGTAAAATATATTGATCAAATTATGATAAAAATGAGTACGCGTAAATGGTTTGGTGGATGATTGCGAACTGTCTGAATTTGGGTCGCGTGCACGAAGGCTGCGACCGCGGACTAGGTATTGTAAACTGCAAGCGCAGCTCTAGCGCGGGTCAATGTACAACCTAGTTCGTACATGTTCCCGCCCCTAGGAGATGAGATGTAGTAATGAGTTAAAATTAGTAGGTGCAAAGCAATGGTATAAGGTGATTTCAATTATAATTATTATTAGAGCTTAGTCATATTTTTAGTAGGTACCTATAACTAAACATTTATTTTTATAACAATTGCAAAACTTAATCTTCAGTATTTTTATATTTAAAACTATCAAACATTTTGGGTCCCGGCTTTGGCGATGACGCCTTGTTTTCTCTAAATAACCTACTCATTTCAATATTATCACTGAGCTTATGAGCACTGCACTTGGCACAAGCCCTGAGGGCGGCGGCGGCGGCGGTGTGCTGCGGGCTCGGCCCTGCAGCACCGGAGCGGGAGGCGCGCTGCGGACAGGGCGGACCTGACTCCGCGGCATCCGCCTCCGACATCGGTGGCACTTCTACTGCTGCTGGTGAACATTCCTCTTGAAGGCTTTTTATTTTTCTCCGCAATACCACGTATCCGATGATACCAACCACGATAAATATAGTGATTGTAGTATATGTGGCGATGTAGTGATGAACATCGTGTGCTGATACAGTGTTGTAAAGAGGGATCGTCTTCTGCATTTCAACTATCTGATTTTGGAGCTCTAATAATTGTTGTTGGTGTTTGATTGTGTCGGGCTCGGCTTGGCTTGCGTTGTGAAAGGGTACGGAGATGTTGATGATATGATTGATAGGGGCCAGGATAGGGGTCTGTATATCTGCCTTCAAATAAAGGTCAGTCCTTCCTTGCTGATGAGTGTGGAACGTAAAGTCCTTGAACTTTATAACGCATCCTTGGCTTATTGTTATTAGTCCCACATTCGATAGTGTGAGCGAGGAGGTGAGGTCATTGCACAATAGTATAAGTGGGCAGGTTTTGCAACAAAAATAGAAATAAGTGTTTATTTGCTGCAATTCGATCCACTGTGGCTCACATGATTCTTTTATGACGTTGCATTGTTTTGTAATGTGATCTTTGTGACACATTATCGAGTCGTCCTTGATATGGTAAATTGGAGTCTTTAAATGACATAATATCGTGTCAATGTCTTGTTTTAAGCATGCGTTTAAATCATTCTCGTTTATCAATATTAGGGCATCCTTCTCTAAGTTAATGGCAAGGTAATCTGATATTGGCAAAATGTGTACGGATTCGTTTACGTTTATCGATTCTGGAACAGAAATAACGTGAAGAATTTCGTAGGCATCTCGTGTGATAAGGGGTATCCTTGTTTCAAATATGAGATTTTTCATTGATATGCTTGCGTGAACCGTTAGTAGATGATATATTTTTGGGAGTTCAACTGTTTCTATTGGGGTGGATAAGTCTTTCGGTAGTTGAGCTGCGATGATGTTAAGTTCTTCCCGAAGTTGGTTTGGTGTCAACAGATGGAGACTCAGTTGTCCGTTGTAAATATTCGTAAGTGTGTCCAGCAACGTTTCCTGCATTTTCTTTAAATTTAGTAGCATTGTATTTGCAATCATGGCCGTCAGAGTGAACTCCGAAACGATGGTCATATGACCAGTGCCTTTTATTAAAACCTTTAAGGACTGTTCTAAGTTAAAAAGTCTTTGATTTATTAGTTTGTGCTGGCTTGTCATGATGTTTTCTGTTCTCTTCAGAATGTTAAACTCGGCTTCCACGACTGAAGTTTGATTTTTCCATAGTAATGCTAAATGATCTTGGTTTTTTCTTATTAACTCAATGTCTTGTTCGTATTTGTCGGCAAAGCTGCTGTCTAAAACTCCAAACAGTTTATTAGCCAAGTTTCCTACTCCGTCAATGAGACCTCGGCGAGACCGTGTGGAGTTCTTTCTGTTCATTAAAACATCGTCATAATACTGTAATTCTGTGAAGCCGTGTTGAAGTTGAGACATTATAGATTCGCATTGAGTCTGCTCTTTTATCTGTTTGCATATGTTTTTTAAATAGCTTATGTATTTATTAAGAGCTTGGGAACCTTCCCAATATGGTTCCATGTCGTAGTAGACGACGAGGCGCCACTCGTCTCTAATTAAGTACATATTGCTGATCTTGTCGAAATATAATCCTTGCTGTGGTTTTAATTGAGTGATATTGTAACTGCATTCCGTAGTAGCGATAAGAGTCATAATAAACATGAGTAAAGACATTACGAGAGAGGAAAACTTATAGGTACTCGCTTTTGTTTTGTAGCTTGTTGCGTGTGATTTCGGATTCTTTTGAGCACTTGAACATTTTTTATCGGTGGTTTCTTCCTTACTTCGCTGAAAATCCGAGGGTTGTTTATGTTCTTGGTGAACTGGTAATGCTGATAATTTAACAATCGGTCTCTTTATAATGCCATTTTTAGTTTTCAGAGAAACTACACGGACGTATCCGTCACTCCCGGGGTGTAACTCGATCACACGCCCGAGGGCCCATTTTCCAGCTGGAAGATTGGCATCTTGAATAATAACTAAATCATTTTCGTTGATGTTGCTTTGGGACTGGCGCCACTTGCTCCGTGCTGTAAGTTGTGTAAGATATTCCGACCGCCATCTTTTCCAAACATCAGCAAATATTTTTTGAGTCATATGCCATCTAGTACGTAAATCAGTCTCCGTGTCGAATAAGGCTAATGTTGGTCCGTTGGTTAGGAAATGAGCTGGTGTTAGACAATTTAGACTGTCGATATCTTCTGTAAGGGGGCATAGGGGTCTTTGATTAAGGCAGGCTTCTATTTGGGATAAAAGGGTACTAAACTCTTCAAAGGTCAGTTTTTGTTCACCTACAACCCGTTTTAGGTGATATTTGAGGCTCTTGACGGCTGCTTCCCAAAGGCCTCCAGCGGAAGGCCAAGAGGGTGCATTGGGGTGCCAACTTATACCCATATCTGTGACTTCTTTCATGAATTCATCTTCAAAAATAGTTCTTATTTCTTCGTATTCTTGCTGTAGGACTCTGTTTGCTCCCATAAATGTTGTTCCTTGATCACTGTACATATGGGCAGGTAAACCTCGTCTAGCTGCCATTCTTTTAAGTGCGGCCAAAAATGAAGATATGGTCATATCTGAGACAAGTTCAAGATGAACGGCTTTAGTCGCCATGCATACGAACACGGCGACATAGCCCTTGGTGGTTCTAGCTCCACGTCCTTTATTTATCTTGATGTAAAAGTGACCTGTGTAGTCCACTCCTGTATGAAAAAAGGGACGGCTAGGATTCACTCTTGATTCAGGTAAATCTCCCATGATCTGATAGTGTTGACTGGGGTTTTGTCTCCGACAGGTGACACACCGGCTTACTCGTTTTTTAGTGGCTCTGATACCTCCAATTAGCCAGTATTTCTGTCGTATGAAGGACAGTGTTAGGCGAGCTCCGCCATGGTAAGTGAGCTCGTGGCATTGATCGATCACTAATTCTGATAGTCGGCAGTTTTTTGGTATGATGATTGGATGTTTCATGTCTGAACTAATATTTGCATGTTTTAACCGACCGCCTACTCGCAGAACGTCATTGTCATCCAAAAATGGATTCAACATGTTGAGTTGATTTTTCTCTGATAACTTGATAGAACGTTTTATATTCATAAGTTCGTGATAAAACTCTGTATGTTGGGTCTGTTTTATTATCTTGATACTTGCTTTATTTATTTCACTAAGCGTGAGGTATGGTTTCCTAACTTGCTGTTTATATTTTGTCGATAAGAAGCGATACACCCATGCTAGAATCCTTGTAGCTTTAGATAATGAGCTATGGTGCATAAGTAGATCCTCAATAATGCTATCTTCTTGATGTAACGCTGCTGCGGTTGTTAATGGTATATCTTTTCTTACTTCTAGGTCGGTCTGAATTTCCGATTTATAGCTGTCTGGACTTTTATAGGTGGGTAACCAGGTCGGTCCTTCCCACCACAGCGTGTGAGTTTTCAATAGTGAGGCTGTAAGGCCACGACTAGCACAGTCAGCTGGGTTCTCTGCCGATTTGATATAACGCCAGTTTACTGATGGTATAATTTGATTTATTTGTTTGACTCTATTTGCTACGAATGGCTTCCAGCGTTCTGGGTCGCCATTTAACCATCCCAAGACTGCCATGGAGTCTACCCATCCATATGATATAATGTTGTATGATTCAAGGCATTTTGTAATTTTTTCTACTAATTTGGACAATAATAGTGCCCCACTAAGCTCTAATTTGGGGAGAGTTACTGTTTTACTGACAGGGACTAATCTTGTTTTTCCTGCTATCATAGTTATGGATACTCTCTCATCTCTTTTTATTTTACAGTATACTACACAACTGTAAGCCTTGGTAGATGCGTCCGAGAACCCATGGAGTTCAATGGAGTCTCCTTCAGTTGTCCCCAGCCACCGTGGAAGTTTGCACAGATCTATAGAGCTTAAATCGTTTTTCATGGTAATCCATTCCTTTTGCATTGTTTCTGGGAGAGGATCGTCCCATTGAATATTCAATTTCCAAACTTTTTGAAATATAATTTTGAATCTTGTGGTAACGGGAGACAGCCATCCTAGTGGATCGAATAATCTAGAGATGTCAGAGAGCAGGGTTCGTTTTGTTAACAGCTTGGTTGACCACTCAATGTTAGAGTTAAAATTAAAAGTATCATTTTCTGTATTCCAGCTTAGACCGAGCGTTTTTGAGGACTCCGCTAACTTGAAATCGTAATTTTTGTTTTCATGGTCTGAGTTTACGACTTCCAATAATTCGGGATAATTTGATTTCCATTTCCTCAAGTTGAATCCACCCGACTTCATCAAACTGGTAATGTCAAGTAGTAACTTTCTGGCATCTTTAATTGTGTGACTACCATGAACTAAGTCATCCATATAAAAGGAGGTTTCTACTACACCTGGAGCGTCACTGTCTTTGTGCTTTAACTTCTCATCACTGGCGAGTTGACGAAGCGTCATCATTGTCAAAAACGGTGCGGCCTTTGTGCCATAAGTAACTGTTGCCAATTGATATTCTTGTAATTTAGCTGACGGGGAGTCTCTCCAAATTATTTTTTGATATTTTTGGTCTTGTTGGTTTAACCAAACCATTCTAAACATTTTCTCAATGTCCGAAGTGTAGGCGTAAGCATATTGACGCCATTTTATGATCAGGTTTTGTAAGTCCTGTTGTAGATTTGGACCCCTTTCCATTAAGTCGTTTAAACTGTGTCCAGATGTTGTTTTGGCTGATGCATTAAAAACTACACGAAGTTTTGTAGTAGTCGAGTCAGCTCTAATCACACAATGATGAGGTAAATAATAATCAGGTGTTTGGTTACCGACGGCAAGTGTCATGTGATTAAGAGATAGGTATTCATTGATAAATGATTTGTATTCTTGGGTAATATTTTGGTGTTTATAAAACTTTCTTTCTAGTTGTTTGAACTGAGCAATAGCTTTTCCTTTAGATTCCCCCAGTTGGGAGCCTTTCTCAGATGGATTAATGTTTGATTTTAATGGAAGACGAACTTCATAACTTCCGTCTTCCCGACGAGTTGTGGTATCTTTATAAAACTCCATGACTCTCTGGTCGCTGGATGACATGTCATTGTCTTTACTTATATCTTCAATCTCCCAAAATTGTTGTATGTCTTCTATGTTATTTAACGTTACGTTGCAGTAGAGTTCTAACTTGACTGTGCCGCTTAAAACCCACCCCAATCGAGTTTGTTGCGCTATAGGCAGGTTGGCACCGGGTCTAATTACCCCTTCCATGAGGATTTCACTAAATATTTCAGCTCCAAGTAAAACATCAATTGTGCTGCTGACGTAAAAGGTAGGATCAGCTAGGGCTATTTGGTCTATAAATGCCCAATCTATTGGTCTATTGTAAGTACGACTTGGCAAGTTTTTGATCAACGTATTCATTATTATTGCGTCTGTCTCGAAGCTATAATCGCTATGGATGGAAGCACAGTTTATGGTGATTAAACCTTTGCAGGAGTTACTTTTATCTCCGATACCCTTGATAACCCCCTGGCATTTCTTTCGTGGGAGGCCTAAAATCTGCGCTGCATTTTCTGAGATCAACGAAGTCTGAGAGCCTTGATCTAATAAAGCACGAAATTTATGGTATGATCCGTTTGATCCTCGAATACGTACAACCGCGGTAGCCAAAAAGACTTCGGGTGATTCCCGCTGGAGGGAAACGTTGGTGCTTCCTTGAACTTCTTCGGAAGTTTCATAAGAAACGTTATTTGCGGTTGACGTGTTGTCACCCAGCTGATCGATAAATGCGTCATGAAGAATAGAATTATGCTTAGCATTGCATTCCCGGCATCGAAATTGCGATAGGCAAGTTCTACCTGCATGATTGTTTAAACAGTTTTGACACAAGTTTAGGCTGACAATCGCATCTTTTCTCGCGAACACATTCATTTCCATTAATTGAGGACAAAAAAATATTTTATGTTCGTTACTTTTGCAGAATACGCATCTTAGGTTCAATGACTGATTCCTGGTATTGTTGCTAGCTGCAAATTGCACAAGCCTTCTGTTATTATTTGATGAGTTAGTGTAAGTATTACGGGTCATGAACCTACTTGATGATTGATTATTGTAATGATTTTGTGGTTCCGGTTTTCTCTCAACATTTTCTGGCTTCCTACGAGTCGTCTCTAGAGCAGTAAATTTGCATTCGATAAATGCCAGAAAATCTTTCAACACTGGTAATTCACGTGGCTGTTTCTGGGCGGTAATGTAATCGTTGTGCGTTTCAGGGTCGAGTTTCTGAGCTAAAAAGTATATTAGCAACGGGTCCCAAGTACCCACGTCAATTCCCAAGTTCTTGATTGCGTTGACCGTTTCAACTGTTGTATCATGGAGCCTCTTCAAGCTAGCTACTGAAGGTTGCTGTGCTACCGGTATATTCATAAGGGTGTTCATGTAAGATGTAAAAATCAGTTTTTTATTGTTGTATCTATTGTTTAAAATATCCCAGCATGCATCATAGTTTTCCGTACTAATTTCAAGGTGTTGAATAAGTTTTTCAGCTTCCCCTTTGACTTTACTCTTCAAATATTGCATTTTCTGCGCCTTTGATAAAGCGGTATTACTGTGTATAGTTTCTGTGAAGAGATCCTTAAATGAAGTCCATTGAAGATAGCTACCGGTGAACGTAGGAAGCTCAATCTTCGGCGTTGTCTTCTCCCTGTGACTTTCTGACAATGTTTTTTTTGTTAAGGCTTTTTTGATATTTTGGTATATTTGCTCGTAATGACAAAATGTTTTCTCATATTCTTTGTTGTTACCCTGAAGTTCACTATCAATGTCTAAATGTAGCGATTCAATACCGGACCATCGTGATTTAATAGTCTCAAGAAGATCATCCAGCTCCCACTTTTCAGTTACTAGGTCTACGTTTAAATTACTTACTAAACGCTGTAGGAAACGGAATTGGCTAGACTGTTTCCGTAAAAGTTCTTCGGTTTTGCTATCTGTACCTTGCGGCTTGAATGTAGGCGGTCGCACCTCCATGTTCGGTGTTCCAGGTTGCGGAGTTGATGGTTTCGACTTTGCATCGTATCTAATGCCCATGAAATCGGAGGTGCCTGGTTTATCCAGTTGAATTTCTTGCTTTGAGGTCTCATCAATTTTACGCATGTAGTCTTGGAGGATACCCCGAATGTGCTCATATCTTTCCTTGGTTTGTTCGTACACCTTATTAACAAAGTATTCACCTGAACGAATGCCATACCCACACAATGTAACATGGTTCGACTGAAACTCTTGCCAGTACGTCTCCAATGTCTCCAGTCTCCTTTTAATGTTATCAATGGTTTTTCTATCTGGACCATCCTTTTTAAAATTTGAATATGACTGTTCTATTGCATCTATCAATTGCTTCTGTGTTGCCAAATACCCTTCCATCTCAACTTACTGCTTATTTATTTGTAAAAAAACGGAAAGATCTTACTTGTTATTGATTGTAGACCTCTTAGTCGATCACTGGCCCCGTCCTTACACTGCAATCCTTTACACTGCTCCTGAATGCTGATGCTCGTTGTATAATGGTTAGGTCCTTGATGACCTGTAGTATATCGTCTTATGACGAGGTGAGCCTTAGTGCTCGATGGTAATGGTTTGGTATGGTAGTCGCGGTGCGACGGGATGAGCTTGGTGCTCGTTCACCGTATCTAGACAAGAACCGACACGCTAGTAACACTGGCACTCGCGATTGGTCCCCGCTAAACCGGTTGCGTCGAAGGACCAAAAACAAAGATGTACGGGTTTTGTCGTACAACCTTTGGTGGTTTATATTAAAGATTTGGTTTGGTTAGAATAGTAAAATATATTGATCAAATTATGATAAAAATGAGTACGCGTAAATGGTTTGGTGGATGATTGCGAACTGTCTGAATTTGGGTCGCGTGCACGAAGGCTGCGACCGCGGACTAGGTATTGTAAACTGCAAGCGCAGCTCTAGCGCGGGTCAATGTACAACCTAGTTCGTACAAGCACTGTTTGGAGAATTTAATTTGTTGTAAAATACAAGGAACAATGTTTTAGACACGAGATACACACCAGATATCAGCAATTCACACTCGCAATACAATTTTAAGCTGACTCGCTGACATTAGCTGCGATTCGTATTCGCACTCACGAATGCCATGTTTAAACCACATTTACGTACATAGGGGTGTAAAATGACGTCATTGGTTCAACGCGCACCCTTCGCTGACTCAAGTGGAGTAACTAGACTCACTTGTCTACATCATAATACTTGAAAGCTAGGACTTATAAGGGGTAAGTGGAAAACATGGGTGAGTTAAGCCTGTGTGCTTGGTATAAAGTTTGCAAGCGTTGGATCCTACCTGTAGAAGCCTGCGTGAAATACCATCAGTTTTTTTTCTAAAGCGTTGTTTAGAGACCTTTTTGAATTCCTATTTTTTATTAAATGAGTCTAGGAGTCAAATGTACAGCAATACACAATAAAAGTAAGAAGCAATCTATTAAATAATTTCAGAAAAACAATAATAGAGATCAGTTATGGATCCAAGTTATAAAGGGCAATGGGCTTATTAATATAATCTGACGGGTTATTGTTCCCTCCTGCTCAAATATGTATAAATAATTTCATATAAAGAAGTTTTCGTTGTAAACTTTTAGTTACGTTTACAAAGACTTTAGTTAGTGAAGTTTGTAGTTCAGTTTGCTCACAAAATTAAATCACTGTCCTAGCAGAATGTGTTCTCAATTATTTGCTTTAACGGTGTCATTATGAAGTTGAGTCGACAGTCTCTTAAAACTTTAGCTTTTAGCTGCACAGTTTAGCGTGCAGCGCTAGATTAGTTTCGCTAAGGCTTTACCTATCTAGGCGAATGGGTTAAATTAAATACCTAAGCCTTTGTACTAGACAGTAGCCAACGCCCGCGGCTTTGCGCCTAGCAGCATACGCATTATTTGGTAAAAAAATAATTCTTAATTTTAGACTCTTTAGGGTGCGACTTTTCAAAATTCCTTTCTTAGTGCACTATATACTACACTACAAATTTCATATTTCTAGGACTTATAGTTTAGGCTGTGCGTTGATTGTCAGTCAGCTTCAAAAGAGTTTTATATATTTAGAAGAAGAAGAAGATAGATTAGAAGAAGTAAGAAGCACATTGCACAGTATGCACACCCTAAATTTTTGTGTCGACAGTACTTGATCTAATAATGGTACATTATCACAACACTGAGATCCAAAGAAGTCTTTGGAGATATAATGCAAATTTTTGTCTCACGCTTTTTTATAGTTTTATAATAGCATAGAAGACCAATGACAGTAGCATTTTTATAAGATTTTGACCTGTATTTTATTTGACTTTACGTCGAGGTTCCTTCCTTGTCAACAAAACTGACGAAGACGTGAAAAGTGGACCTTTGTGTTTCGTTTGTGCTGTAAGGCGGGGTACTTGTCTAAATACACTCCAACCTACGTTCTTGTTTTCAGTATATCCTTTCAGACTTTCAGCTTTACCGAGTACCTTCTCAACGAAGAAGTTGCAAAGCAGAAGCAATAAAAAAACACGATAGGTACATACTTGATGCACGAGACAGACGGCTCTCCAGACAATAGGGCGCACTTAATGCCCGTATCATGTACAGACATCGAAAGCTTTTCCTTATTGCTGAGACCATAAGGTTCTAAATGGCTATTGGCTTTCTTAGGTTTGTTCCGTGATACATATGTTCGCGTAATTAAGCAAAGAGCTAATGAGTGACTTTTTACATTTTTTATGGTAACAAAGAAGAAAAAATTTAAATTTCGATCTATACCAAGAATTAAAAACTATGTTACTAATTTTTATAGAGTAGCTACTTGTTTGCAAAAATGTACTGTGCATAGGTAGGTACCTATATAGTTATGAGACAGTAGATTAATGGTCTATCTTATAAAAAGTTAGAATGTCTTGAATTAGCATACGTAAACAGGACATAATGTCTACTCTAACTTTTTATAAGATAGGGGGGTAATTTATTGTTTCATAACAATATGTAGGTTCTGACAAAACGCTCGAAAAATAACTCAACTGGAATCATTACTTAGGCATTTTCTCGAATGTCTTGGTACACAAGAGAATAAATAAATATAACAGAAAAGAAAGGGTAAATACCTAAGAGGCATATCAAATATTATAATTATGCTGAGAGCACCGTGGTCTATCTATAGTGGTAGCAAACTCGCCTTCCGGTCCTAAGATCCCAGACCCGATCGCGCACCAATAGATTTCTATTCGGATTCCAGGTAGTGCTGTCAAACGGTGAAAGAAAATATGAGGCAATCCATGGCTTGTTAGCTCCACTCCAACTTGTCATTCCTGTAAAGCAAGCAAGCTCGTCTGAGTTAGTAGTCAACTATACTAGGTTAGTATAGGGTATTATAATAATATGATCTATGGCAAGCCTCTTTGGGTCCGTGGGCGGTCGGAGTGAGGCCTCCAGCTGGTCAATAGCGGACTCCGGGAGGGTGGCTGGCACATTGTGGCACGTGCAGCCGTAGCACCGTAGGTGTTGGGATCGCGATTGTGGGTGTCGTTCTCCCGGGACGAGCTTTATAAAGGCGATATGCGGTAAGGGCTCTGGCATGGTCGTTTCGAGGTCCCAGAGTCCCTTGTCAAGCACCGGGGTGGTTTTACTGGGTCGGTGAGTATCACCATCCCCACACTCTTGCCGCGTCCCTCAAATGCGGTATTGGTGTCTGTGAGCAGATTTCCTCACGTTAACAAAAAAAAAAGGCAAGCCTACTTTAATACTATGTCCCAGACACTGCACTGTAACGTTCTTAAGGCCATGGTTAAAAAGTGACTCCTGAGGCTGTATTAATCATACAGCTAAATGTAAG
The DNA here is from genome assembly GCA_947507515.1 of Eulithis testata. Classification (NCBI taxonomy): domain Eukaryota; kingdom Metazoa; phylum Arthropoda; class Insecta; order Lepidoptera; family Geometridae; genus Eulithis; species Eulithis testata. The sequence goes on from OX382207.1 coordinate 4,492,944, forward strand.
GTTGATAAACGTTAAATATAATAATTACGTTGATAAATCTAGGCGGTATACGGTGTACTAAAACGTTTATGTGGTTCAATAAAATTAGCCAAAATTGTATTTCCAAGGCTAAACATAATTTTATTGTAGCAATGAAATATTTTTACAAAGCTAATTTAATACAATAAGCGGTAATAAAAGAAGGTAATTATAACATAGAGTATAAAAATACATACTAGGTGAGCAAAGCTCAAACATTGAGTAAAGTATGATCTGTAAGCAGAATTATAAAGATCAAAAACAGCTGTAGAAAAATATACCTACCATCTACCCACCACCTAACTATAACATAAACTTAATATTATATTATTGCTAATTAATGCGTTATGTAATTTTGGGCTAGAAACTCGCGGTTTATAATGCAAACAATGATTACCGAAAACTGTTATTGTTGTGAGCCCGACATTAATTGAATTTGCTCTAAAGTTTATACAGATGAGGTTAGTAAAATATAGAATTAGGTACAGCAAGTAGAAGTGAAACTAAAATGGTTGCAAAGCCATTATAATTTTACTACACATTAAAACTATTAGTAGGAAAAAAAATGCATAATATTATACTAATTGCTATTCTTTGTAGGCTTTCTTTCAATTTAAATCTTTGAGTCTTGATTGTTTTTTTGCATAGAATTTACACAACTTAAACTTGCTCTACTTTTTACATATTTTATTTGTACTACTAGTATGTAATGTATGTTTGAATTTTTTTGTAGAATTCTTTCTAAGTAGTCTTTTTTTTTGTTTATTAACATAAATTAGTAGGTTTGTATTCAAGGCTGGGGTGTCAATCACTAAATATGATATTATTATTAGTGATTCACTCAAAAAATAATAAATATCGTTGAAAGGAGAATTGCTGAAACAAGTTTCCTTGCTATACGTGGATGCGCAGGTTCCTTATTCTATGGACGAGGTTAGTAAAGGCAATCGGGGTCTTGATTAAACTAAACATTGTTGTTGCCTTACAATTATTCTGATAGGGTTCGGGCTCAGTTTAATTCAGTTCCCGAATACTTTTGGAATATTTAGTAGAGCCTTAAGGCTGTGGCATGCTATAGCTTAAAGTGCCTTAAAATGGCTGAAACACCAAAACATCTTATCTTATCCTCAAAGTATTTCAACACTGAAATAAAACCGTTTTTATAGCCTGTCTTACATCTCCATCAGGTTTTTATTCTGACCATTTGGCAACAAACGTTTCTAGTAGCTCTGCTTTAGTTTACGTCAGCCTTAAATGCCCTCTGATGAACTCGCCCAATATTATGGATTGATTACATTTAACTAGTACAGTGGCGAGACAGTTCCTCGGCCAAGTGCTCGGTTCGGATGAACCTAATTTGTAACGAGTGTTCCAACGAGTGGCCGCCGAACAAAGTCATCACTAAATCATGATTTGATTACTAGACCGAGCACTGTCTCGCTACTTGCTAGGTGTAATCAACCCATTAGACATTCTTGAAGAACAATTTTCAGACTGACAAGAATTGTTCATGAAGTCGCTAAAATATTCGTTTGGTTTGATGGTCTTGAAATACTACAAACACTCAAATAAAAAAAAAAAAAAAAAAAAAAAAATATATATATATATAAAAAATATAATAGATAAATTTCAGTAACAATTCTCGGCTCTATCTAAATTTTTAAAATTAGCAAACTATATTCTGGAAATAGCAGCCTACTGACTTTACAAAGAGCTAAAGTGCTTTGTAGATGATTGTCTGCCCCCCAATTTAGCTCTGAACTGCTTTTTGGTGATTTCGCTGCCCAGCAAAATCAAGCGATGTGGCGACAGATATAGGAACATAATACAATTTAATGTTTACAATTTTTTTTTTAAATTGTTATATAACAACTAATATTAGTTGTAATATACTTTGTGAATGTTATCAATTTTTAAAATTTATATATTATTAAACTACTGTACCGTCACTGGAAGCTTTATATTGAGAAGGCGTATCCGGTTCCGTCGTATTTCCATTCGTTTTAGTACTTTTTACCCGTGTGTATCCGGTCAAGTGGCGCCACCTGGCGGGTGCGATTCATTTTTGCTTCGTAAAATGAAACACGCCATATTGAATTCATTGGCGTTTTGTATTCCGTCGAAGCAACTTGTGCCCAGAGCTCTCTCTGCCACAACCGTTGCAAAAATAGTTTAAATATTATATTAGTATTATTTTATATCATATAAAGTAAGGATTATTTCAAATAGTGAAATTCTCCATACCTTTGTTCAGTAAAACTGTGCAAGTAAACTAAGATTAGCATGGCCCTGCAAGGACACGCAAAAGAGGAATAAACTGTAAGTACTACCCTCTATTTTTAATGATTGTACGTGATCAATTCTTTTAACGGTTTTCCGTTCGGATCATGTACCCACATAAGTTATTATTTTAGAAAAGTTTAGTATCCGGTATAATTTATTGTGCAAAAAATTTATTATTTATTTAGAATGGATAGTATGAGTCCGCTTTGGCTGGTAAGCCACAAGTTGTGGCTGATCCTAAGCGAGTTCAAAGCTGCTCCAGCAGCAACTCCTCCAGCAAATAAAGATTTATCTTATCTTATCCCTTACAGCAGTAGCTCATCGAGCTCATTTTCTTAGGTACTTTAATATTTTAGTTTTAATAAGCTTACCTTTTCAGCAATTTTTTCTTTTTATGGTGGTTTGAATAAATGTTTATCTACCCTATCTATGGACTGTGAGCCACCAGCCTGGCAGAAACTAGTCCAGAATATGGGTGAGTTACAAAACATTTTTACCAATTTTATTACCAGCTATTCTGATAATGTGAATACAACTTGTCTTTATGAGGCTTCTATTTACTCCGAAGTTAGTGGAGAGCTTTATGAAAACCACAGACCACATCGTTACCTACGGACGAACTGTAGTAATGTAGTACCTAGTGGTGGGTAGTTATAAAACTGTTTGTAGATGACCTCTACCTACGAATGTGAATAAACTAGTGTTCAATCAGCAAGCTGTGTTTCACTACACGGTGGTAGCGATGGAACTGTGATGACGGTCAAAATCAACATCAACTTCTTGGTTTATGGCTTTGCAACTTGTTTTTACAATTATGCATTGTCGGTTCAGTAGGACAAAGCTGAAGAACCGAGAGTTTCTAAAGCTACTAGAGGTCCAGTGTTTAGGTAGTACCTCTTGGTCCGAGGTTAGATAAGCTGAGGTGTTTAACCATACTCCAGGTTTCATAGACTTGGTAACAAACGAAAGGGGGTAAAACGTATGACACCTTACGTCATCTGGCACACACGGCTCTAATTAAATTAATCAAATATAATTAAATTAATTAAATTAAATTATATACCGTAAACTTTGACAATCTGGTTTATTTATTTTATTTAAAGTAAAGTTGATTTGCTTATTATAGATGAACATACCTAATACTTCATCAGATCTTTTGTGATTAGTTTGCGGCCACTGAGCCGAAAGTATCGAAATGCGCATAGAGCCTTTTAGTGGAAGCGTCACTAAATAGATTACCCGTCTGCCACTTACATATTTGAGTCAGAGCCTTTCACCGCTGCCCTGGAAAAGCAGGGGGTGTCCCGCAAAGCCACTCAAATCTGATAGTTTTTCACAGGAGAAATCTAATCCGTGCAACAGCCGCCCCTCGCGGGGGCAAGGCGTTCGATCAAAAGTCTATAGTCTATAGAAATGTTTACCCATGATGAGCCTGGTCTCCTAATGCATATGCATGGTTATAGCAACACACCCTCGCGGGGTGGATGTTATCAGTGCAACAGCCGCCACTCGCAGGGGCAAGGCGTTGATGGTCTATAGTGCCGTCGCGAGGAACATGCACCCATAAGCCTGGTCTCCCAATGCATATGCATGGTTGTAGCAACCCACCCTCGCGGGGTGGATGTTATCAGTCCAACAGCCGCCCCTCGCGGGCGTAAGGCGTTCGATTCGAAAGTCTATAGTTCCATCGCGTGGAACATGTACCTACCAATAACGAGCCTAGTCTCCCTTTGTATAATAATATGCTCTGTTGTAGCAAGCAACCCAACCCACCCTCGCGGGGTGGATGTTTCCATAACAACTTTCAGTACAGGAGTCAGTTGTCCAATGTTCAATACTAGAACTATAACTATGTACAATCATGGGAGAGGTTCATTTCACAACAGGGCTCGCGGCCCGACCGTGAAAACAGCTGAGATGAGGACGCTCGAATGCTCCGAGAGGAAACCAGAAAGGTAAGTACAATGAATAAGAAAGCAAGCTCGTATGACCAGAATTGGTCACTAACGACCAATTCTGGTGACGGAGTTTTTAGGCCGCCTTAAGGCCTCCGTCGTCTCTCAACGACTGCTCTAGAGTCGCGACCGACAGTTTAACGTGCTCTCCGAAGCACGTAAGCGCTCAGATGTTAATGCTACTAACTGCCACCCATCCAAATAGTGACCGCACAGAACGTTGTTTAACTTAGATAATCGGTGAAGATTGGCTAAGCAAGTTATGCCACGAGCGCTTCTTACAAGGACAATGAATGACTCAATGTTTTCGAGCAGGTCAGTTAGCGCACTACCACTCACAGTGGAAGAAAAGATACACTGTTATCAAATACCATTTTTTCGAAAATATAAACATCTTTTCACACGTCTGGCTGCAGAAATGTCTGCCAAAGAGCTGCCAGAAATGACTTCAGCCCCCAAAATATTTTCTATACTAAGAAAATTAGGTGGCTCAGGCATTGCGATAAAATTGGAATGACAGAATCGTTGTATATCTCGAAGATTACCTGATAGTATACCAAAAGGCAGACTTACTTCACGAACATGTCAAGGTCGCAGTCCAAACGTTAAATGGGTAGTCAATGTCGAGAAATCAGTCCTCAACAAAAGAGCATAATATATCTCGGCATATGTACTTGGAGTCCCTGGGACAACCTATTATCTCTACCCAAAGAAAAATCTATAAAAATATTTCAGAAAGTTGATCAAGTTCTCAAACAAACAAAGGTAACCGTAAAAGATTTGCAGATAATAATTTAATAATTAATTTTGCCAGCCTTGTTGTTCCTCGAGAACGACTCAACCATCGTCAATGATAATGTTCATGAACAGATTTCCAGATCTGTCGACAATGACCTACCTACTGGTTTGGTGGACTGAATTGTCTTTTATCATACCCGCATCCGGCGAACTTTTTGACAACAAATGCCCTATCGGGCAATTGGTCACAGGAAGAGCAAGGTCTACACTGCAACCGGAATGAGATGCTGGCTATTCTATATGCCCTTCAAAGTCAAATCAATCTTGCAAACCATCTGGCACGTCATCGTCGCCTCCTCATCGAGTGGCATCTACTACCGGCCTGTGTGGACGTAGTGTTTGCAAAGTAAGAAACATAGTAAGTACAAGACCGGAGACATGTATGTCAACAATTATATTATGTCCCGAGACCTAACAGACCGCCAAACTTTGTTTCACGACGTGTTCAGTGTTCTATGGAATTACCAACTTGCGTGGCTGTTCCCACCACGGTTTCTAGTCCTCAGTGTCTTTGCTCACCTAAATCAGTCAACGGGAATATTTCTCGTAGTAGTTCCCCGGTGGGCAATGGTATTTTGGCGAGCCGACTTCAAAGCTCAAGCTTTGGCAGCACCATTGACACTGAAAAATCTGCAAAAACGCATCGACAGGGCTTCCACCTCCGCTGGTTGACAACATAACTCTCGATGTGTGGAAATATAGGGTGGTCAGAAGCAGTAACAACATGGAACACTGAACAGTTATCGTTGCTTAAAAATTCCTGGCGGAAGCCTACTCTAAAAACATATGAGGTGGCTTGAATCGTTGGATTTCTTGCTGTAAATCTAATAAAGTTGACGTAAAAATGCCTACGGGGTCACAAATAGATTTACTTTTGATTAACAAGTAATCATACAATACTATTCTTTTACATCAATTTGTAGTCTCTACATCTACATTATGTAACGCTAGCACTTTGCTTTCATTTTTTGGTTAAGCACACTCTAAAATCAATAGCTCTATTAGCTAGAAATCCGAAAACTTTCAAGCCACCGGTCTAGGAAATTAGTGAACTAACTTCGCTTTTTAATGGACTATACAGTAGACAGTAGTAATTTGTTTCAAGTATCGCGTCACACTAGTATAGCACTAGTATTACTTTGCTCAGGAATTCGCATCCACGACCTGAACTTATTCTTAAATATCGTTATCACTGCGTTAGATCAAATAGCAGTATCACATTTGGGCCGATAATCCGTTCAAAAACCGACTGCAGGTAGTTATAGACAGTCTGGCTGGGCTGATCATACTAACTTAACCTTGTTCACAGATCATATAATACTTTACTAGCACTCCGTTAGTATGGGTTGAAATAACTATTAATCATTACATGAAAGACGTTGCACAACCAAATCATTTAATTTGTTTGTTACGGTAAGAAGTATCGCTAAACCTACATCATGCACTGTCATAGCAGTCTAGGTTAAAACGTTGTTTGAACAAGCAGGTATTACAGCACTTTCACGAAGCGTTCGATCTGCGGTTTCTCGGAAGAGTTGGTTGGAGAATCGTTCTCTTGACGAAATCTTGGCTGAGAAAATTAGCGATCAGCTAATACGTTCCAGCATTTTTACAGGCGAGAGATATGAGCAGCAGTCAATCTGAAAGTAGGTGTAACACAAATATTTAAAGCATTAAATAAGCTTGGTTAAATAAACAAATGTATGTGTGAAATAAGATTATGATCATTACATTACTTATGATTTTTGATTGTAGCAAAATGATTAAGCTTATTATTACATACGTAATTAAAAATAGTAAATGAATATTTTACACTTACAGGTTCAATTTTGGTTGATTCGTAAATCACTTTTACCACAGATTATATAATACTATACTAGTCTTTTACTAAGAGTTAAATTGTATTATTGTATACTTGTTGCTATAATATTTAAATGTCACATTGGCGCTAGGTTACCTAATTATACAAGTGGCGACACCAGGCGATAACAAACAGGTCTCAATATAAAGCTTCCAGTGACGGTACAGTAGTTTAATAGCAGCGTTTTACCTGAAATAAAACGCATATTAAAATACTTACCTCACTGGAAGCTTTCACTTTAATCTCTGCCTGGTGAAATTAAGCCAATGAATTCAATATGGCGTGTTTCATTTTACGAAGCAAAAATGAATCGCACCCGCCAGGTGGCGCCACTTGACCGGATACACACGGGTAAAAAGTACTAAAACGAATGGAAATACGACGGAACCGGATACGCCTTCTCAATATAAAGCTTCCAGTGAGGTAAGTATTTTAATATGCGTTTTATTTCAGGTAAAACGCTGCTATTATGGTCGATAGATCAGTCGGCTTGTCAATGATTGGTAGACTGGTCGGTCGACTAGTCGGTATTATACAAGTTGGTTAATTGGTCGGTAAACTGGCCGGTAGACTAGTTGGTTGACATGTTGGTAGAGTGATCGGTTGTCTGGTTAGTAGACTAGTCAGTGAACTGGTCTGTCAACTGATCGGCCCACTGGTCAGTAGACTGGTTGGTTGACAAGTTGGCAGACCAGTCCGTCAACTGGTCGCCCGACTGGTTGCTAGACTGGTCGGTCAACCGGTCGGTAGACTAGTTGGTTGACGGGCTGGCAGACTCGTCGGTCAACTTGTCAGTCGCCTGGTCAGTCGACTGGTTGGTCGACTGGTCGGTCCACCAGTCGATCAACTGATCGGTCGACTGGTCGGTAGACAGGTTGGCAGACTATTTGGTTGACCGGTTGGCAGACCAGTCCGTCATCTGGTCGCTCGACTGGATGCTTGACTGGTCGGTCAACCGGTTGGTAGACCAGTTAGTTGACAGGGTTGGCAGACCAGTCCGTCAACTGGTCGCCCGACTGGTTGCTAGACTAGTTGGTCAACCGGTCGGTAGACTAGTTGGTTGACGAGTTGGCAGACCAGTCGTTAAACTGGTCAGACGGCTGGTCGGTCAACTGGTTGGTCGACTGGTTGGTCAACGGGTCGATCAACTGGTCTGTCAACTTGTCGGTAGACTAGTTGGTTGACAGGTTGGCAGACCAGTCCATCAACTGGTCACCCGACTGGTTGCTAGACTGGTTGGTCAACCGGTCGGTAGACTAGTTGGTTGACAGGTTGGCAGACCAGTCCGTCAACTGGTCGCCGGACTGGTTGCTAGACTGGTTGGTCCACCGGTCGGTAGACTAGTTGGTTGACAGGTTGGCAGACCAGTCCGTCAACTGGTCACCCGACTGGTTGCTAGACTGGTTGGTCAACCGGTCGGTAGACTAGTTGGTTGACAGGTTGGCAGACCAGTCCGTCAACTGGTCACCCGACTGGTTGCTAGACTAGTTGGTCAACCGGTCAACTTGTCGGTAGACTAGTTGGTTGACGAGTTGGCAGACCAGTCGTTAAACTGGTCAGACGACTGGTCGGTCAACTGGTTGGTCGACTGGTTGGTCAACGGGTCGATCAACTGGTCGGTCAACTTGTCGGTAGACTAGTTGGTTGACGGGCTGGCAGACTCGTCGGTCAACTTGTCAGTCGCCTGGTCAGTCGACTGGTTGGTCGACTGGTCGGTCCACCAGTCGATCAACTGATCGGTCGACTGGTCGGTAGACAGGTTGGCAGACTATTTGGTTGACCGGTTGGCAGACCAGTCCGTCATCTGGTCGCTCGACTGGATGCTTGACTGGTCGGTCAACCGGTTGGTAGACCAGTTAGTTGACAGGGTTGGCAGACCAGTCCGTCAACTGGTCTCCCGACTGGTTGCTAGACTAGTTGGTCAACCGGTCGGTAGACTAGTTGGTTGACGAGTTGGCAGACCAGTCGTTAAACTGGTCACCCGACTGGTTGCTAGACTGGTTGGTCAACCGGTCGGTAGACTAGTTGGTTGACAGGTTGGCAGACCAGTCCGTCAACTGGTCGCCGGACTGGTTGCTAGACTGGTTGGTCCACCGGTCGGTAGACTAGTTGGTTGACAGGTTGGCAGACCAGTCCGTCAACTGGTCACCCGACTGGTTGCTAGACTGGTTGGTCAACCGGTCGGTAGACTAGTTGGTTGACAGGTTGGCAGACCAGTCCGTCAACTGGTCACCCGACTGGTTGCTAGACTAGTTGGTCAACCGGTCAACTTGTCGGTAGACTAGTTGGTTGACGAGTTGGCAGACCAGTCGTTAAACTGGTCAGACGACTGGTCGGTCAACTGGTTGGTCGACTGGTTGGTCAACGGGTCGATCAACTGGTCGGTCAACTTGTCGGTAGACTAGTTGGTTGACAGGTTGGCAGACCAGTCCGTCAACTGGTCACCCGACTGGTTGCTAGACTGGTTGGTCAACCGGTTGGTAGACTAGTTGGTTGACAGGTTGGCAGACCAGTCCGTCAACTGGTCGCCGGATTGGTTGCTAGACTGGTTGGTCCACCGGTCGGTAGACTAACTAGTCTACCAACCAACTGGTTGACGGGTTGGCAGACCCGTCAGTCAACTGGTCAGTCGACTGGTCGGTCGACTGGTTGGTCGACTGGTCGGTAGGCTAGTTGGTTGACAGGTTGGCAGACCGGTCGGTTGTCTGATCGGTCGACTGTTCTTCAGACCTCTTTTTCTTTCAAAACGAAAGATCTTAACTAAAGTTTTATTGATAAAAAAAGTAACAATCGTAAGATTGTTAATCTCACTTGGTACTAACGCAAAAATGGGCCTCTGCATTAAACGTTTTTCTCTCTAAATATTTACAAGTCTACAGTCACAACATACACGTAGAACAAGAGCATATCAGCACTTATAAAACAGTGTCAAGAGACACTTCTTTTCACACATCATTTGCTATTTTTGTGGATAAGCTACTGACGAGCGACAATTTAAAAAAAATCTATGAAGATCAAAAGTTTCGCACAAGAAAAACTTGAAAGGTAGGATTCATTGGTTTTTGTATCGTTAACTAAAGTAATACAAAGTTTAGTGGAGGAGCTACCAGTAGCAAAGAATCATATTTCCCTTGACACCTACCTACGTTGATTTCGGTAAACACAATTTGTCAAGTGTGCCTGTATTCTGTGTAACTGGGGCCTTACGGAAAAGATGAAACGTGGCCTCATTGCCTTTGTTGAATAATTTATGTTTTATTCTCGTATCTCCATTCTGACGTCCTTAATATGCGAAGTCTATGAGCCTCGGGCAGTTTTAATTTTTTAGACACAAAGACATTTTATTTTCAGAGCAAAAATGAGGATTCATTTCTAGTTTTTTCAGCTCCATTTTCATACCAATCAAGCTACATGCTAAGTTTGATTTATTATTTCGGTGTCTAATGTTATTTCTAGATGAATTTATAAGTTTTTGAAATAATCACTTTGAAAGTGACGTGCAAATACAGTGGCAGTTCCAAGAATTCAGTTTCGGGGCTTGAACCAGCTTTTGGGGGTGGTTTAACCCTCTAGCCTCCCCTGAATCCGCTAGTGCAAGCACATTACTTTTAATCTATGATTTATCTGCACTTTTCCAGTTGATGTGAATTAAAACTAATTTGAACTTAGGCATTTGTTTTTGACACTTTAAAATTACTTGCAAATCCATTTTCAATATTATCATTTAACACTTTGCTAGTGACGTTTTATGAATGCTAGAAGAAAAAAAAAACTTTTCATTATCAAAGGAAATCTGTAATTAACTACATAAAGATCTTTTATGATTTCAAAATCTAAGCTAGAATGTGGCTTTGTCAAGTTAACAGCTAAACTTAGCCACTGTTTGTATTGTAATGGTCACTCAAAGCTTAAAAAGGCCTGAAAAAGTACAATAAGCCCTAAAGCCTTTCTTCAAATTTCAATTTAGCGTCTGAACAAGGGTTTGGAGCCGGTTCATAATGCCGCACTCGACACGAGGGTCTGACCACGGCTACTTCGGCAGCTTTGCATTTTGTGTGTGGAAGAACTTAAAGGCTTTCTACAATCTAGGTTTTAGTCTGGTAATAGGAAAAAGCGGCTTGTAAAACTGATGTAGGCAATGTCGTAACAATGGCAAATACGATTTAAACGCTAACTTGCAACCGTTTGTAGATATCTCAACTGTTTCTGTATTTTGTAAATGTTTTAAATACTGTATCAGTCGTCACTTTCTTTACGAATAAACTGAGTTCTATTTAGTAACTTAGATAATATTCGTATGAGACAAATAAAAGTAAGTATATTCAGTTTTTACAAAAGAGTTTGTCGAGTATATCTTACTTGAGCTATAACTTTTTTATACAGAGAGGTTTATTTATTGGGTTTGCCTAAAACCACCCTATTTTTTAAACTTGTACCATGCACAAAATTGTACTCATTCAACCTCTTACGACTGGCCACTGAATGAAACATCAATTTTAAGCTTCAGAATAGGCTTTTAAAAAGTTCTAGTGCACTGGAGTATGTTCATTTTGTTGCTCGCTGAGTACTAGTTCTTACATTTTTTTGTCGGATAAAATCAATAAAGGTACATTGTTATAGGTATTAAAACTCTCGTTTTATCGTGAAGTCTTGTCAGACATCGTCGATACGTGCGGAGCTAACTAAGCCAAGAGTTTCCTCATGATATTTTCCTTCATTGCACCGCTAATGTCTTTTCTGTGGATATGATTGACTAGGCTGAAAGGATGGTATAGGTGCTGGGCAAGCCTCTCTATGTAAAATTGTCCCAAGCACAACAGTGTCACGCTAAGTGTTGGGATAGGTTGCCTCCTAACGCTATATAAATCATCTTCAATAGAAGTAAAGGCCTTGTTAATATTAAGTTTAGTTTGGAATTTTTTATTTGTTTATACAAATAATCAGCAAAAGCGCTTTATCGTGGTAGTAGTTGTTACTACCGACGGCAGAGATTGTATTCTAATAGGGATGGCGTCATATATCTCGGCCGATGACCCACTGGTGAAACGAATTTTTGACGTCAGTCTGAAGATAATAATAAAATGTCTGCCAGACTAGTGTGCAGTTTACAAACGCTCTTCATGTGTACCTTGACCTTTCAATATTGAAAGCACATAAATTATTTATAATTTATGTACCTAAAGGGTGCTTTATTTCTGATCATCGTAAATAAATGAAGTAGCAGTAACGACGTCATCTGATAGCACGTTCCAATTGTGAACCACTCTATTGCTGAAGAAGTGATAAGCGGCAAGGGAGACGGAGGGGTCACGGTTCAACTTCAGTTGGTGACCACGTGAGGGTCTTAGCTCATCCTTTCTGATAAGAATGTCGTGAAAGTTGGGCAGGTTGTAATGAAGGGTTAAAATCTTGTAAGTTTCGATGAGATCTCCCCGAAGGCGTCTATCCTCAAGAGTAGTGAGACGTAGTGCAAGTAATCTGTCCTCATAGGATTTGCGACGTAGAGCCTGTGGTATCTTGGTGGCCCTCCTTTGAACACTTTCAAGAAGGTTTATGTCTTTTCTGAAGTAGGGGTGCCATATCTGAAATCCGTACTCCAGTAGCGGCGGCCTTATATAAGTTTTATAAATCTTGCGAAAAACATCAACAGTCATCGTTTGAAAGGATCTTCGTATGACATACAGAAATGAATTGGCCTTCTTGACTATGGTAGTAATGTGTTCGTCCCACTTTAGATTAGATGAGATATAAACCCCTAGATCTCGCTGAAGGCCCATTGGGGACAAAATGTTCCCATCCAGAGTGTATGTGACTCTGGGATTATTGTTTCTTAAATGGAGAATGTTGCACTTGGATGCGTTTAGTTTAATTATCCAATCCTTTGTCCAGTCTTGTATGCGATTTAAATCTTCTTGTAACTGCCCTGACTTAGTAAGTGGATTGGCAAAGAACTTTCCATCATCAGCAAAAAAGGCACATTCGGAGACCAGAAGTTCTGCTAGATCTGTTATGAATATACCAAAGAGGTGAGGAGCGAGTACAGATCCCTGCGGATTTATTTCATTACAACTTCCCGCCACATAAAAAAATAGCTCTCGTTTTGGGACAAGCAAAATAAACTATATTATTATGTATTTTGCAAACCTTCAATACCAACAAAATTAATGCGACATAAAAATGATTTTGGGTGCCATTTTGACTTATATGATATCCTTACAAAACCTATTATGATATTTTTACAGAATTACCCCTCTGTTGTGAATTCCAATACCTTGCTTGGTAGGTACTATTGTAACAGGATAGTTCTTCACACCCTTACCTCGTAAAGGGAACGATACACTTCAAGGGTCATCGGAGCCCTTATTACTGTCTTAAGGTTCATGTTACAGGGGTCAGATTTGAGTACTGAGTTTGATTTCAAAGGACGGGGATGGACTGGACAGGTCAAAGGTAACATCTTTCACTTAAGGGTTTTCATGTTTGGTTAAATAATTAGATAAACCAAAGTTACTTTAAGAATATTTTTCTGTAGAAAATATACTTTTTTAAAGTTTTTTTCATTGACAAAGAAAATTACAACTAATACAGTATTTATAATATTTACAAAATACACATGAAACAGTTGAGCTATCTACAAACCGTTGCAAACGATTTATAGATGGCTCAACTGGACCAAATCAGTAGGTACCAATCGGAAGCGTGCCCAAGACACTGGCTGCATTGCCGCGCTGAATTGCAATGCTGATACGCTGGCCTGGATAATCACCAGCCCTCGGGTAGAAAATTTATTTATGTATCGTATTTCCGAAATAAGTACCTATACTTAGCTCACTACTATAAAATACCTCGATGATAGACTTACCTGAGGATACAATATTTTTTAAGTATTAATGTAGCTACTTCATAAGGCAAATATTGATATATGTAAATCATAGGATAGACAATAGATAATGTTTTATGTATAAAAATAAAGGATACAACATTAGATACCGAACGATAATATAACACAAAAAGTTATGATTCGTCTTTTATAAAGTACAATATGCAGTATCCATATCTTCGCACCCTCGGATCGTAAAAATATACGACATTGCTATGTAAACCAAAACATAAAGAAGCTGCTGATGTTTCAATACTTCACTGTTGATTTTATTGAGAAAAGTAAAGCGTTGGCGCACACTTGACGACAAGACGTCACGTCGTGTAGTTAAAGAGAGAGAAAAAATATTTTTTTGTAAATCCGGCTTTTTTTAGAGCCGGATTACGTCACAATGTAAAGCATATTGTGACGTATTCCGGCTAAAATATAAAATATAAAATTGGACGGCATAAATAGCGCTTTGTTTAGCCTTTCTAAAACCGTTTTTATTTTTATTCCAGCTTAAATAGGCAGTTGAGTTAGTGAGTTGAGTCAGGACGCGACGTCTTGCCTTCTAGTGTAGTTTGACGCTGATTCTATGTGGTCATCATCTTCAACCAGCATGAGAAGCAATAATTTATCAAAGTTTGGATGTTTGTGTTTCAATCACGCTGCACTGGTCCGATTTGGGTGAAACTTGGAATCGGAAAATCAACAGCATCGAACGGGGCGCGGATGAATTCGCGGGCGGAAGCAAGTATAGTAAATAAACAAGTATTCAAACTGCCTGTTTGTTTTTTTGATGTCAAAATGAACTATCAAGCTGTTTAGCGATAAGACTGTCCAAGTTGTTATGTTTCCTGTATGTTTAGTTTTTACTTGTGGTGTGCAATAAAATATTTTCTATCTTCGTATCAAATATTTGTATATTAACAAAATATTTTGTTGCTATCAAAAAGACCAACGATCGGATCAACAGCCTAATTAGCCTACTTCTGGCACGTTTAAAACGTTTAAATTAGTTATTCACTTTACACTGCGCGTTTTGAATTTTTAATTTCAGCAGGAAACGAACGAAACAAGTGAACTGTAATCCAATTATCTTTTATCGTGCAGATAGCTTCAATAAAAGAAGAAATGGCCCATCTGTGGTACACTGATTGCCAATATTATCGGCCTATACTATTTCGTGTTCTGAAAACGAAATTGAAATTCTAAATTCGAATGTATTTTTTTTAACATCCTGCCATCTAAGAACGATACCACAAGCTTTTAGATAAAAAGTATGATTATATTGTTAGGAATCAGAAGCGGTTCCAAATAAAAAAAAACATAAGAAGTAGTATTTGAGGTAAAAACACATAACTTTAACAGCTGACAAACAGCTAACTTCCATAAATCGCATTAATGCTCATAGAAATCAGGATAAGGCACTAAAATATGGCGAGAAATCATCAGTTTACACAAATAACCTCACAGTTTACATTTAACCAACAAATCAGCGTTGACTAGTTAAACAATCTAACTAACTTCGTAACTGATCATCGTTACCGACCAATCAGTTAGTCTCGCATAATAATTAGCAACCCTAGAGCGCTATAAAGACATGTGCATCGGACGAAAGTCCGATCAAGACTGCCCGGTCGCGCCGCGCGCATCGCCTTATAAAGGAGTGCGTAAACAATTGACGTCACATAATCCAGGCTTCTTCGAGGGGCTTCCAACACGGCCTCTCCTGACACTCTGGCGTCCCGACAGATTAGCAGGTTCCAGACTGGTCCATCCACGAGAAAAGAAGAAGGCTGGTCCACTTCATCGCTTGCTACTAATAAACAGACACATGGTTTTATGAGAAAACAAAGTCAATACCTTCAGGGGTACCATCTTTGCAAGCATTCAGTAAAAGTTAGTTAGTAAACAACTCCAACACCACAAAACTATAACTAACAACTCCAGCACCACAAAAACTGTAACCGAATACTCAAATATATTCAGCTACAACATTATGTAAAGTCTAAACATTACATGCCTAAAATAATAAACACTGTGTACGCACTTACACAGCGACTGGTCGGTTTGCAAAGCCGACCAGCTTCCATGGCCATACACCATTCCAATGGACTTGGTGCCAATGCCTCAAGGGCCAAACCAATACCTCAAGGGCCACACGGGTATAACAACCCTCAAAGAAAGCGGAGTACGACTCTTCAGTCCACTCGGCCTTCCATCAAAAGTGCGCGACGTATCAGGACGCGCAGCACACGCACGTCAGGGTGCAGCAAAAGCGCCAAACAGGAGCGCATGACAGCAACGCACGGCCGTAGCCGCGCCACAGCAACGCACAGCCAGAGCTGCGCTGCACCAGCACGCATCAGGAGCGCGCGACACCAGGAGTGCTGCAGAACTTGCACCCTGTCAAAGAAACAGCGTGTATAAAAACCGTCAGAACCACATCTCGACAGCAGCGCACAGCAGGAGCTGCGCTACAGCAGCGCACAGCCAGAGCTGCGCTGCACAGGCGCCCAGCAAGAGCGCGCGACAGCAGGCCCTCGGAAGGAGCCGCGTTGCACCAGCACGCATCAGGAGCGCGCGACACCAGGAGCACGGCGGAGCCGCACTACAGCAACGCACAGTCGGAGCTGCGCTGCACAGGCGCCCAGCAGGAGCGCGCGACAGCAGCGCACAGCCAGAGCTGCGCTGCACAGGCGCCCAGCAAGAGCGCGCGACAGCAGGCCCTCGGAAGGAGCCGCGTTGCACCAGCACGCATCAGGAGCGCGCGACACCAGGAGCACGGCGGAGCCGCACTACAACAACGCACAGTCGGAGCTGCGCTGCACAGGCGCCCAGCAGGAGCGCGCGACAGCAGCGCACAGCCAGAGCTGCGCTGCACAGGCGCCCAGCAGGAGCGCGCGACGCAGGCCCTCGGCAGGAGCGCGCGACAGCAGCGCACAGCCAGAGCTGCGCTGCACAGGCGCCCAGCAGGAGCCGCGTTGCACCAGCGCCAGGACACGGAGACAGAAGCGCCCGACACAGGCGCCAGGGCACAGCACAAGCACCCAGCAGCAGCGTGCAGGCCAGACACCACTAAGAGCGCGTGACCCAGAAATGCTGCAGAACCACGCTACTCACCCAAGCGCGTACGCTTGTAGCGTGAACTTGTATCCTGTCAACAACAAAAGCACGTATAAAAACCATCAGTGCCTCGTCTAAGAATTTGGACACGTTCGGCTTACCTGACCAATGCTGATCATACCCACTCATAAGCATGCTTATTCGTAAGCATGTGACCTCCTTCATTTTTTCAAACGAGATATGTAATCTGATGGCCTATACGCAGCCAATCCCGTAACTGTTTGCAGAAGGAAGACGTAGGGTACACACACTTAAAAGAAATCGATACACTTGAAAAATACAAAACCAAATAAGCACTTCAAAGAAGTTCTCAATGTCAAGGGTAACCCAGGCATACACACAATCCTTCGGTTACCTTTTACCTCGCAGAGTATAGTGAGGGTACTTGAAAGTGTCTAAAAATATTCAGCACTGATTCAGAACTAACGAGCTATAGGTATATGTAGGTAGGTAGGCCTTAAAAAGGCACTGAATAACCACAGTTCTGATGCCACTATCTGTCGAGGCATACCACATTTCTTGATAAGAAAAAAAACTTGTTTTGTAGATTGTTATTTCGCAGAAAAGACAGTAACCATGACCTGGTATTTTGCAGAACAAACAAAGGTATGCCTCTCGATGTTTTTCTATCTACCTGCACACATAGGTACTAGATCTAGGTTTTATCACTATAAAAACCATCTGTCTATTGCATATGCGCTGGAGATAACCAATGCCACCACATAAAATGTAGGCACGTACCTAACTATGCATCAGTTATTCCACGCATTAAAGTAACAACCATCATTCTTCGCTATGATCTTTTGACAATGATAGGGCGCAAAATAAGAGCCTGGCATTATCTACATACGTGTAACAACCGTCGGCATACATAGCCTTTTAAAACTGTTGCGATATCGATTCTGCGTGAATACAGTGGTTTCAACTCTTTTAAAATGTTAAACCAACTATAAGCCCTTCAGGCCACTAGCTATTCGGGATAAGCACGCGCTGTACTTCCAGCGTCCAATTCTACAAGCCTGTTTAACCTTTTTGCACTAAGAATCGATATCACACAACCTGATCAAAGATCAGAACATAATAATGGTTGGATCTAACCTTGTTTAACGCTCTCAACGTTCCAAATGAGGCGTTCAGTGATGTCCAACGACGACATAGCACTCTCAAAAGAGGCTTACACGTTGTGTTAGCATCGCAAGCTGGCACTGGAACTCTGGGGTCGCAAACTCTGCAACTGGCACTGGCACTGCTGGGGGCAGTGCTCGCAGGCGTGACTGCGGCATGTAGACATGATGATCGAGCTGGCAGTCACAATGCCACGCACATCTGTTGCCATCGCCTCCGGACACTTCTCGCGACCTGTTTTCACTTACTCAGAATCCATTCGGGCGAAATGGATTGAGTAAACCATTTGTAAACAATATTAGTGAACAGCCAACACGTGTTACATCCATAAAACGCTATGACAACTATAAAATTGATGATTTCTCCCAACATTTTCAATGCGGGTACATAAAAATAAAATTCATTTGACCATATGGGCTTGAGAGCAATCCCACTTCTGATGTTAGGAATCAGAAGCGGTTCCAAATAAAAAAAAACATAAGAAGTAGTATTTGAGGTAAAAACACATAACTTTAACAGCTGACAAACAGCTAACTTCCATAAATCGCATTAATGCTCATAGAAATCAGGATAAGGCACTAAAATATGGCGAGAAATCATCAGTTTACACAAATAACCTCACAGTTTACATTTAACCAACAAATCAGCGTTGACTAGTTAAACAATCTAACTAACTTCGTAACTGATCATCGTTACCGACCAATCAGTTAGTCTCGCACAATAATTAGCAACCCTAGAGCGCTATAAAGACATGTGCATCGGACGAAAGTCCGATCAAGACTGCCCGGTCGCGCCGCGCGCATCGCCTTATAAAGGAGTGCGTAAACAAGTGACGTCACATAATCCAGGCTTCTTCGAGGGGCTTCCAACAATATTATTTAGTTGGTATAGGTACCATGAGCACCATGAGTTAACCCTTTCCAAGATAATGTCTGGACGTAATCCCTCATGTGGCCCAAGCCACAGATTAGAGAAGAATCAGTAGGTACGCATCCTTTCCTTTCGTATGATAATTTTTGACCTGAAATACTTACCACGGAAACTTGAAAAAGATGCTTTGAATGAAAATGTGTGAGATGTACTCAAGTGCTTTTATAACTCAAAATACTTTATCGAGATTGACACAGTAGGTATCAACTTTAGTTTGAACACGTGCACGACAGTTGATCTGGATGAGTAGTATGTATGTATACCTAAGTAGTAGTATGTATGTATACTTCGTTAGTGATACACAGGACACGTTCCTGGTGGACGTTCTCTATGAGGTAATGTATTGAGGTATGTAACCGCTTTAAATCAAGTGGGCTATCTTCTTGTTCCATCACTTTTTAAATAAGGATAGGTTGGTTATGTATCCAGTACTATATTATTTAAGAAAAATATCATCAACATCATCATCATCATCATCATCATCATCATCATCATCCACAGCCTGATTTTACCCACTGGGCTTCACTTTCTTTTAATATATCAACGTAAAAATTCAATTCATAGTTTGCATATATTTTATTATCGGTCTTTATGGAAGGTAGTTTCTACACATTTTTAAAACTTACCAACGGTAGCAGGAAAGTAGGTACTTTAGATTTATGCTTCGAAACGTGTTAACCAACCTGCTCTTCCCAGCTCCTAATAAATTCTGAAATAATATCCTCTGTTTGTATTTAGAGCAGAATGTATGGCTGGTCACTAAATAATGCATAATCTGACTAAAAGCTTGCAGCAAGGGTTAGAGCTACTTGTACGAATATTCTGTGGAGCCACAGCTAGTGGACACGCTAAAAGCAACTGAAACATAAGGATTGGTTTTCAAGAAGCGGAAGCCATCATCCAGGACATGACTTTTTAACTAAAAAGTTTAAAACACAATTAAAATGGTCGTTTGCCTGCAGTAATTTTTTTTTTCTTTTATGAGCAAAGCATGTGATATGTTGAACAGTTTTTACTTCGTCAAGAATAAACGAAGAAATCTACCGCAATTCAAACTTTCCTGGCGATACCTAAAATCATAAATAAATAAATAATTTAAAAAAAAACTTCTGGAATTTCTGCCAAAGTTTGTTTAGCGATAACCACAATATATTTCTGCGTGCCGCTGACTTTTTTTTAGATATTTTAGATTCTTTAGCATCAGATGATTATGGAACAAGACCTGTCTACGAGTTCCTATATTATTTTTGGAAACCTTCGCTTTTGGTGTTGCTTAGCAATTTAGATGGTTTATATTAGTATTTAGCATGTTTCAGTGGAAGTAGTAGAGCTAATCATCAACCTTCAATACTTTCTACATGTAGAAGTCTGAGATACCCGCATATTCCTAATGCTCCTCAGATAATTAAGTACCAAATATCATTGTTTACAATGAACATCCCAATGATTTATCCCGCTTACAAACAGAATTCCATACATTTCTGAATCACGCTGAACTAAAAGCGCATCCACAGCGCGTCATCACAATTGATGAAATAATACAAGGAGCGTGAAAACGTGCGTTTTGGAGTCGGTATTTAGAAACACTTTTAAAGTGATGAAGTGTTCGAAAAAGAAACTTTTGAAAATGGAGAAACCAGAGAAATGAAAGAGCAAGACGTGTAATGTAAAACATTAAATCACATGCTTATCATAGAGCCAGGAAGACTGTACTTCATGAAATACTTCTTGAAATTCGGCTCATTCTTGAGGAACTCGAAGTTTTCCACCGTGGCGTTGGAGACGTGTCAGGGTACAATCAGCTTGCATGCACCGTCAGGCTTTGCGTAGTACTCGAGTGGAAGTATTATCCAAAAAAAACAACGAAATGCTAAGGTTTAGAGAATAAAAAGAACTAACAGTGCGGTTGGGTAATTAATTGACATGATTGTAAAAAAATCATCATGTTTAACCTACTTAGTCTAAGGTACTAAGTCGTTGATCTAATTATTATCTCATAGGTAGGAAATGTAGGAATATCAATCAATATTCCTACTCAAGTATATGTATATGTGTATATGTATATATATATTATGTCAGGTTAGTACATATTTTAGTATGGTACATATATTTATATGTAATGTTTATGTAGTTTATATTAGTTTGTAGGTTTAATCTTACATTGATAATAGGTAATCCTAATAGTTTCATAGTACACAATACTACCTCTTTATTTTAATCCTCTCCTATGCCTCAAAGGTTTGCTGGAAGAAAACTCTTATTAGGGTTGAGCTCGCCTTTGTACATATCTTTAGTTTTAACTTGTTTGTTCATATTTTTCTGTGTGCAATAAAGAATCTAAGAATCTAAGTTTTTTATAAGCAATTAATACCGCAATAGATTTCTTCATGGCTTATTGGTTATGTCCATTATACAAAATGGGAGCGCAGGATTTCAAAGTCATTACACTTGCATCTCGTTAGCGCATAGCCGAGTGCTTTACCAATATTGATGGTATAGAGGTACTTATCTACCTCTAGTTCAAAGAATTCACAATATAATGGTCCTAATTGATCATGGAGTTGTACTAGAAATGCAAAAAAATCTGATCACAACTAAAAAAAGTCTAGTTTTCATCTAAAAAAAAATCGTCTGAGGACGGCACAATAACATTAAGTTAGATAGATATATATAAAGATATGTGTATTTGCAAGAATATATGTTACAGATTAGGTCTTAAGTGTAGGAATAGTGCATTACATTCTACCTAATGGGCATGCAAATACTTAGAATTGGATTTTAACTAAAAGTAAGTTCTTATAAGACGAGTCAATTTTACAATAATAATCATAAATATACTTAACTAATAATAAAAATCATTACAAATTAGGTGTCAGGTAAGTATTTCATAGATCATTGTCTCTGTATTTCAAATATTGCTCTACAGAATAAGAACATTTAGAGATCAAATACTGTTTCAATTTTAAGACAAACAGATTCCGTGATAAGATTTTCAAATCATTTGGTAAGTGATTGTATAGCTTTATTGCCATATAGAAGGCTTGATTTTGTGTCATTATTAATTAATTTATAATTTGGATTGTGCAATCTGCTGTTTGCAGCATCCCTTAGTCGTCTTAGTCGTCTAGACCTAAAATCTGTGTTTATTTTAAAGAGTTCTGGATGCTGTTTTTCAAGCTCTGTCAATTGCTTGATGTAAAGGCATGGGAGGGGAAGGATGTTATATTTTTTGAAAAGGGGTTTGTATGGTTCTAGGATGTGCGCACCACACAAAGAACGAACGCACTTTTTTTAAGCTCTGAATGCTCTTTCAAAGTCCACACTGTTACCCCATAGAAGTAGACTATATTGTAGAGCAGAACCTACATAACCATGGTATGCGCTAAGAGCTGTTTCTACAAAAGCATTTTCACGTAGTCTTCTCAAGACATTGTAACCTGACAAAATCCCTAATGGGAGGTTGGAATAAAAAAAGGTAAACAACGTTCTGACTTGTGTTTATTTTCCTAACCTTTTCATCAGATTAACAGAATTATACAAATTTAGAGTTAAGTTAAAAAAAGAATTAGTGCGACGGCTTAACTAGTCTTAAGAGATGGGTATAGTGAGATCTCGAGATGAATTGCAAATTAGATTAAATAAATTAAAGTTGAAGTCAACGGTGTGTTTTATGTAGGTAATGTATATGAGGGCGCCAACCGGGCGTAGCTACGGTAATAATAAGAGTTTAAATCTTCCCTACCTAACAATGGAGATGTCACCGACACAGGACACAGAAGCGCCTGTCCTCCGACTACAAAAGCAGCCTGGGCGTCGTCGGTGAACAACTATCTAAGTTTACCGGCCAAGAGCCACCACCGTCCGTGGTAACAGAGCAGAGGTTTGAAGTATGTGTCCAGGCTTGAAATGCTCGCTCCAAACGTTCCGGCTGGACCGTGAGCAGAGCCGCCTGGTTGCAGTAGTAAAGGGTGAAAATTATGAAAACTAATCCACGTAGAATGGGTAGGTAAAATTCTAGTAGAAGGTAAGATCCAGTAGTATGTAGGAAAACAAAATCCAGTATGTAGGAAGACAAAGTCCAGTATGTAGGAAGACAAAATCCAGTATGTAGTAAGGCAAAATCCAGTATGTAGGAAGGCAAAATACAGTATGTAGTAAGGCAAAATCCCCGTGGGGTTTAGTCCAGAGGGCTTGATAAGTATTTAGAAGTCCGCGTGTTCCACGACATGCGACACCGCGTGGCGTGGGTAAGGGGCACCGGGTTATTATGCCAACCACAATTGAATTAAATAACACCAGCTACGGACAGCAGCTTCCCAGGTAAAAGAAAGATGGGCTCTTTGCTTTGACAAAATCAATAAGTCCATTCTTCAATGCAATAGTGTGGCCCGCTGCAGCGACAAAACTCCAAATTCAGCGGAAAATATGCCACTTTTTGGCAAAACTAGCAAAAAAAAACTGTATCGAATTAAAGAACAATATGCACTGAAAGGATGCCTGAATTTAGTCAAAAATGATAGCAAAACCATTCAGTTCTACTAATATGAAATAGCTCGGTGTCCTCTATAAAGAAAATCGAGGCAAAATAGCAAAATTTAGGGTGGCCGAGTTGGCAACCGCTTCAGAAACGATACGTTCCGAATTACACTAATTATGCCACAGACTATAAATGTGCGACAAATGAAACAAAAAAAATTAGGAATTTAATCGTAACAACATGTATATCTGTTGAGTTTAGCACAAAGTTTATAAACTTGTATTTTCCAACTAAAGTTTGTATCTAAATGTATTCCTAGGAATTTGATAGAAGTGACTTTTTCAATTTTAGAATTATTAAATTTAATGCCAAGTTTTAATGGATTACGTCTGATTGAACAAAATTGCATTATTTTAGTTTTAGTCAAGTTAACCTTAAGATTATTATTTTTGAGCCAAGTCACAATTCAAGAATTTCCTTATGTATGTCATTTTCAAAATAAGCAAACAAGATACACTCATGTTTTGTTGCATCAAGGAGGTCATTGATATAAAGTAGCTTTTACAAAAACCGATAGAATCTGTACATTTTTTGCTGCCAAGTATAAATGATGAAGTTCGAAACGCTACTCGATAATTTTATAAAGCCGCACAATGACAAGAGATTATAAATAAAAGGTAAGCTAATAGGTGTTTTTTATTTGAACACAGCAAATTGGTATGCCATCCAAATTTCATAAAAATTTACCATAACCTTACAAACTAGTTTGACAGTGGTAAAAATAAAAGCTTCTACACAAAGGGGTATTAAAAATGCAAACCCAACAAATTATCCACCAGGAATTTCATTATGATGACATTGTTGGGTATTTTCTTACAAGATAGCAAGCGTTCTAGACATTGTTTCAAGATTCTGCTCCACTGTGGCCACAAGTCTACAACCTACAGAAGCTAAACTCATGACAGTTTCGACAGTAATCTTGTTATCAACGGTTAATCTGCTGTTTGTTGAATCATTGGCACTTTAATGGTCTCCTGAAGTACCAGTCAGCATAATAGAAAATCGTATCAATATTTAGAGGCGTGAAAGCCTGTGTTTAACCAAAACTGATCTTAATCGATTGTGCATTCGTTTCCATTCTCGTTTGATATGATGCCAATAAGAACGGTAATATCACCAACAATACTTTTTAAAATCATTATTTAAAATTTACTGCACTTTATCGTAACAATTATTTAGATATCTACAGTTTTGGCTTGCTGACGTCATAAATGCAGAACTGTCAATAAAAACGTTTGACGCACGATTCGCTAACAAGCAGACAGAACCCTTTTCTTAGACAATCGTAGCGTAGACTCTGTAGCAAATCTACTGTGATTTAGTTCAGTTGAGGCCACTTTGACCTCCGGCCCGTGAACGTCAGGATTCTCATTACACGTCCACAAAGAAATACTCCTGTATTTAACAATGAATTTAAAGTTTTAAAATGGCGAAAAAAAAGCTTCTAGCTAAAACGTTTTCTTTTTTAAATGCTAGAAAATGTGTAAGTAATTTTATTTTTCTGGGGTCTTTAATTTCTTATACGTCTTTTAATATAGTAGGATTATTAGACTAAGTCTAATTCAAATTAATATCAAAAAATGTTTAAGTCACGTAACATTACGTACCTACGTAGAAGTGAACTGAAATGGATCAGAAAAAAGCCGAATCTCATATTAAACAGTTCACATCTAAAAAATTCACATCTATTATATTATGATCTCTGGTATAGGTATATTATGTAGGTACTTAACATTATTACGTTGAACAGCTGAGGAACTAATTGAAACTTTGGTTGAACTTTGACAATATTTAACCCTAATCTATGGCCCTATATTCTAATGCAAAACTTTACCTAACACCAACTTCATAATGATGATTTATTAAGATTCTAATGTGTTACCTTCATAACATAAATGTATAGACCCCAGTTCAAAATGGAGGTAGTTAAGGGTACGACTGTTTCGCCGAAGATACGCGGTGGGGTGGTGGGGATTAAAATTAAAATAAATTGCTTTACACTTTAATTGTATTTCGGAATAATTTTCCGAGCTCCTGAATTCTAGAGTTGCTGGCTGGTGGCATGAAGACGTGAAGGGTTAGAAAAGATGGGAGTAGTAGTTTTAAAAACTCAGTTTGATTTATTATACAAACGGACCTTGTTCGGCTTGTTTGTATTACGGTTTTTGCTTCTAAACAACCTTTTTTTATTATTAAATCTATAGGCAAACTCAGGCAAATATATTACTGGCTTTTGTATTTTGGTTTCATAAACAAAACTATGAAAATGAATAGATCTATTTGATGGTGTGTGTTGAGTTCCATAATAGTAAGTACTTTATACTTGAAAACGCTGAAAAATACGTCACAGCAAAGGTTTGTATGACTGAATATAATTATGCAAAATGTCGGATAATTCAGGTAAATTAATGTATCTATAGGACATTGATTTACCTGAACTTCTGACTTCTGCAATTTCTCGTACGCACCTCTTAGGCTCCATTTGATTTAATTTACATAGACCCGTCTCCACAGCATTTTAGTTCTCAGCATACTCTAAATTTCATTAGGCGTTCAAGTCGAGCCACCGTCGTCACGTAATTGCTCATTTTCTTCATCATCTACTGAAAAAAATACTCTGCAGACTAATCACATTTCACTGTTTAAGTTGTGCAAGTAAATACATTCAGGAGGATTTATCGGTCAATGACGATCTGCATAGAATTTAGTAAGTTGACAGGCAAGCAGTGGGTACTACCAGTATTTTACTGGTAAGATTATAAAAAATAAAATAAATTGATCAAAAGGTTGTAAAGTTATAAGAGCTTTGAAAGTTGGGTTCCTAATTGAATGCGTTTTTTTGTAAAAAGTTGATTTGAACAGCACCAAAATATATAATAGTACATTATTTGTCTAGGACCGTAGGCCACCCATAATTACACCCGATATTTTGATGTACCTACTTGCGATCGTGAGCAGGGACGCAAAATAATTCGAAATAGTGTAACAACCGAAAATCACACCTCCTTATCAAAAAACTTGAACACCAAAGAGCACAATTCAACAAAGAGGTTCCATTATTCTGAGGAAATCATCATTTTTATAAGTACTATCACAGATTCCACCTGCATAGCTACTTCAAAAAAACACTCAACACCAATCTCGATCTACCTTTCGGGTAACGATAAATATAATCGATTTAGCTTGATTATTTGTGTTTTTCCCAAAACGCACCGCTGCTAGCGCGATCTAGCTTTGAGCCTGTTTTACTAGCGACATCTTCTTCAAAAACGCAGAAAATTCGTTCAGAACAACATAAATACTTACAAACAATAAGCTGAACATTACCACAGATCATACAATACTGACATAATACCTACCTATTGAATATTGCTAGAGATGATGAGAGGTTCCTATGCCAACATGAAAACCACGGTTGTAACTATGTTTGCGATCACGAATAATTGGTGCTCGTGGGCATCGCTACAGCATTCAAGCTTGAATCTGGAAGAAGAATTTGAATAATATTTCTTGACTGCATAATATAATATTCGTTCAGTAGATTTGTTTAGGTTATTTATACTACGCATAAAAAGGATAAATACCTTCTCCTTTTCACTCCAGTCGGAGCATATTCTTTTCATTATTTCTATTACACAACACGCAGAATTAAATAAAATATGTATTTACGAAAATAAGTTTCAGTGAAATAGAAGTTTGTTTACTTTGTTTGAAGTTTTGAAAATCATTGTTTTTTTTTGTTTTTTGCTCCTCTCAAGAGCAGGCTATAGTTTTAAAACCATACCGCCTAGTCTAACGTTATGTTTTTTCCCGTGTAGGTTAGTTTGTATGCGTTTTTCTTGCGTAAAGGCGTCAAGTCAAGTCTTCGTCAAGTCGGCTGTCGTTTGTTTTGAAGAGAAAATGGTGGATTTTCCGTCCAGAACCTGAATCGAATTTTCACATTCAGTAAAACCGCTTTACACACATTTATTCCAATGGCTCACACTTTATGTTACGACTTAAGCATTATTGGTTAAAATTCCACCAAAATTAAACTACAATACTCAAAATAACACAAGAAAAACTATTAAAATAAAAATGCTAAGCTGTTTCAAAAAATGTCGAAATTCGAATCTCTGAAAGTCATTGAAATTGAAAGACACTTTGTCGTCACAGATGCAAAAATGTTATTAGTTTTTAGTACTTTAGTCGATTATTGAAGTAAAAACTTCTTTAGCATCGTTGTGATTTGAAAGTCGATGAAACGAAAAAGCTATACAAGGAAAAAGCTACGTACAGTTCGATCCCCACAAAACGCAAACCACTTCGATAGCGCGAGCGCGTTCTAGGATCCGACCAAAATTAGCAGCCCCATCTAGTTCTGATTTTAGGAAACCTGAGCATTGAGCATAGAACCTTTTCTAACTAAATAAGTGCTGCATATTGGTTAAATATATAAAAATAAATACTAAAATAATTTCACATTAAACACAGAGCGAGAGTTAATGCGTTTCACTCGAAATATAACTTCTTCCGCGCGGAGGGACTCCACGCACTGGTTTTTTTTTATACTTTTCAGACTAAAATTGTTGACTTACATTACATTGCAGTAAGGAAACTTATATCTTGTTTTAATAAACTCGCTTGAAAATAGTTATAGGTACAGTGTTTTCCATTTCAATCAAATAAAAAATCCAAGCATAAAAAATGTTTTTTAACATTACCTTCTTTTTCAATAATCGTGCCAAAGTTTATTTTTACTATCAACAGAAATCATAGCACGAAATCTAAAAAAGCTCATTACTCCAAAGCGATATCAATGAGTGCATTCCGGCTTTACTTTAGCCGACAGGAATTGAATTAAAAAAAGCACTTGCAATTACGCCATTGAAAATGCCCCTCTCACGTTTCAATCTTTTATGTCGGCCTCTATGAGTGCAATATGAGATGAGAGGGCCAATAATGAAATATAAAAACAGAAATAAGCACTCCTTTCCCCGGCTTGGCCGTCAAGCATTCTCCATTATTCCCATTCAGTAGATTTGCTGTGAGTGTCCTTATGTATTTAAATTTGAAATAAAATTTTTGGAGATATTAAGCTGACATCAATTTCGCAAAGTAACTTTACTATGTCGCTTCATATTTATGCGCAAATTAAAAGAAGAATAAAAATAAACTTATTTAAGTTTGTCTGATAGCGAAGCACCAGCTCGCACAAACTGTTTCTTCATCCCTCATTAATCTTTGTGCACTTGAAGAACTATGAAAGAAAATAAAGCAGTTGTAGTAATAGTTCTGTTTTTTTTGTATCAAAAAGCAGCACTCCCATTCCTGTTATACTAGGTGCCAAATAACACCGCAATACAGGTCATTCACCCACCTTCACCAGGATGTCACAAAATTCAATTTATGAATGGCTAATTCTGTCGCTTTCCATACAAACCTGTCGCTAAGACGGTAATCGCTCGAATCTCGTTAGTACTGTTTGTTTACCATACATAAATTGAATTTTGCGACATCGTGGTGAAGGTGGGTGAATGACCTGTATTGCGGTGTTTTTTGGTACCTACGGCAGGCAATGTTACGCGAATTATCTAAAACACTCCAGAGTAACATAAACGAAATATTCATTCATTGCCGCTGCGAAGAACGCAACGAATGCGAAATGCATAAAAAGACAACGCAAAAATGTCATCGGATTGCTGTTAGTTGGAGCAAATAAAATTGTTTCCTGTCTAAAAGTTCGTCTACAGTGGTCCCGAAATGATAAACCAAAATATTACTTAGACTGTTCATTTAAAAATAACCTAAGCTTATTTTTTTAAGTTTCAGCAAATTTTTTACTAATAACTACTTAGGCCAAAGTTTTTATATTTTGGTGGGTGGGTCATAGGTAAACATAAACAATCGGTGTAATAAAAGGTGTCTGCGACGCTGTTGTCATTTGCAGTGCGGGCTTAGTTCGGAAGGATACATTTTTTGCAAGATAAAATAATTTCCTTATTTCACCAGAAAACTTAGTTGTTCATGCAAAGATTAAAATAGTAGAATTCTGGTTGAAATTATATTAAAGTATTTGTTCAGAAACAATAGTGTTAGCATGAAATTACACAAAATGATTTGATAGAATGAATAGAAATTGCGCCCACTGTAGCATTAACAAATCACTACAAGTGATTGTTAGGCGCACATTAAACGACGCGTTCTAAATAAGAACAAAACCGAGCCGTCTGTAACAGGCCGTCACTGCTGGCTTTATTGAGATTCTAGTCTGATTCTACTCGTTAGTTTTCAATCACTGCTCTTCGGAGTTACGAGACTGGACCGGAGATAAACTGAAATGAAGCCAAGATTTGAGCTTAGCACGCACGTAAAGCATTTTTTATTTAGGTAATTCGTTTTTTTTGTCTAGAATGTAATCATTGTCAAATAGAATAAAGATTAGTTAGTGAAGAATTGAATTCAGGGGATTTTTACTCACTTCGGCACAGATTTTGTCTCTCATAGGGATGACATAATATCTCAGCCGAGAGCTCGTTTTGGAACATGCATATAATCCACCAGTTTTTTTTTCATAACTAACGAGATAAAGATAATTTACTACGAGCCTAGTGATTTGACTCAGTTAATTATCTTTTTGAATAAATAAATAAATAAATCATATTTATTAAGTTAGTTTTATTATTTACTGAACAATTCATAAAGTTAGGGTTTCTAACTTCACATCAAAACTGACATTAAAGTTTGGGCCTACAATATTATACAGCAGCTCAAGAGTTATAATAATTATAAATTACCCCCAATTTTCAAGCTATCTAACACAAAGCTACACAATATCCGAACAGACGAGATGTCTTCAAATTAACACAGAAATTAATCTAAGTTGAGCATGATAGAGGTTCCTTTGCATAAAGCTATATAGGTTTCATGATTACCCTGAGTTGGGATCAAACGGTTCTAACAAGTGGTTGACAAAACAGAGGATTGTAATCTTTGGTTTTGGTTTCAAACAATTTAATTTTTTTTGAATACCTAGTTAGTGGACTGTTTGTGAGGTCATTTTCTTACGTACAAGTACACCAGTTTATTCTATTTCACATTTTTATTTTTTACCTAATAACAGTAGTATTTTTTGTGAATCAGCATTTCAATAACAATCTACTGAATAAAATTTAATGTAGTAGGTAACTCACTAGGTCCACTGTTGATAGCCCGAGTGGGCCCAGTTGACAAAATTATATAAAAATGTATGTCTCTGACTAGGCCTACATTCTAATGTTTCTCACAGTTATTATTATTTACCATTTAATATTTCCAAGGCTACTCCACATAAACACTGTTCTAGGCACTACATTGTCCCGTTAAGTGTAGGCATAGGTTGCCTCCTGACGCTGTTAAATCATCTTTAATATGTAAAAGGTCTATTATTTATATTTAATATTACTAAACAATTAACAATTAATTCAACCTGGGAGGGCGCATCCAGAATCAAGATTTCAGAGACAACATTGTAAAGAACAAGCATCTTAAAAATTCAAATTTATTGCAACGAATGCTTATCCGAATATTTAACCAAAAGATAGCTACGATACGTCTCAAATGCCTCTTCGATAGATTCTATCTATCCTTTGTTCAGCAGTTTTCACATACCAATAATTCATTGAGGATATAAATCTTCAGCTGCCGACAAAAGGTCGCCTTGGATTCCTGTTTTTGCAGGGTCAAGAGGCAAAAAAGGATTAGGCGTTTCTCGTCAAGAACCTATCAATAACGGAAGGGAATCTGATAGGAAACCGCTCTGGATTATCGTTTATTTAATCAGTAGGTATACAAACAGTGTAGAAAAAGAAAAGTACTTTTTCTAGAGTGCATAAGAAAACCAGAGAAATCGGCATAGAACTTTAGTTTGCAACAGAAGACAAAATAAATATTTATTTATTATGGGTCCATTATTAACGGTTCAGCTGTTTTTTGCAACATCAGCAAAAGGTAAGTAACATTTTAACCAAGAGAATCACTGAAATGATTGTAAGTTTTATAATTTTTATGGGAATTAATCCTAACGAATATTCGCTATTTGCAAACGCTATACGTACCTACCTACCTAACAATAAGTTTAATTAAGATCTGTCTAAAGTACAGCAATAAAATGAATATTTCAATAAAGACAAGACAACAAACAAACTTCTTCAGAATTGAACTCGGAAACTCAATCACCAAATTACAATTTGTTTTCAACTTTCAATTGGAGTGCACTGGGAAAAATACACGGCTTTTATACACGGCTACGGTTTCAAGACGGTTCGTGGAGCCGTGTAAATGACTGTGACAGCCGTGTTTGTCAGCCGTGTGAATAGCCGTTTACACGGCTCTAGTTATTACATGGCTACGTCAGCCGTTTACCCGGCTGTGCTAGCTGGTCATGACGGCTACGTTAACAATGTTCACTAGTTTTCTAAGTATGTAAAAACCCTAGCCGTGTTATAATACACGGCTACCCCCTTACACGGTTGTAGAAGCCGATCTAGACACGGTACGATAAGTCGTGTGCTTACCTTAGCCTGGCTACCTTAGCCGTGTCATAAATGAACCTACTAGGCATGGCTGTCGAAGCCGTTCTAGACACGGTACAAAGAGCTGTTTGATAACTTTACCTGGCAATCTTAAACGTGTCATAAATGAAACTTCCGAACATGGCTGTCGAAGCCGTCCTAAATACGGTACGTTGAGCCGTGTGCTTAACTAAGCCTGGCTACTTTAGCCGTGTCATAAATGAACCTCCCAGGCATGGCTGCTCTAGCCGTTTTAGACGCGGTACGATGGACCGTGTGCTTAACATTGCTTGGCTATCTTAGTCGTGTCATAAATGAAACGTCCAAACATGGCTGACGAAGCCGTTCTAGACACGGTACGCTGGACCGTGTGCCTAATTTTGCTTGGCTACCTTAGGCGTGTCATAAATGAACCTCCAAGGCATGGCTATCGCAGCCGTTTCAGACGCGGTACCATGGACTGTGTGCCTAACATTGCCTGGCTATCTTAGTCGTGTCATAAATGAAACGTCCAAACATGGCTGTCGAAGCCGTTCTAGACACGGTACGTTGGACCGTGTGCCTAATTTTGCTTGGCTACCTTAGGCGTGTCATAAATGAACCTCCAAGGCATGGCTATCGCAGCCGTTTCAGACGCGGTACCATGGACTGTGTGCTTAACATTGCCTGGCTATCTTAGTCGTGTCATAAATGAAACGTCCAAACATGGCTGTCGAAGCCGTTCTAGACACGGTACGTTGGACCGTGTGCTTAACTTTGCCTGCCTATCGTAACCGTGTCAAAAATGAACCTCCAAGGCATGGCTATTGAAGCCGTTTCAGACGCGGTACGATGGACCGTGTGCTTAACTAAGCCTCGCTACTTTAGCCGTGTCATAAAAGAACCTCCCAGGCATGGCTGACGTAGCAGCTTTAGACGCGGTACGATGGACCGTGTGCTTAACTTTGCCTGGCTATCTTAACCGTGTCAAATAGACCACCCAAACATGGCTGTCGAAGCCGTTCTAGACACGGCAAGTTGGACCGTGTGCTTAACTTTGCCTGGCTATCATAGCCCTGTCATAAATAGACCACCCCAACATGGATGTCGAAGCACGGATGGTTCATAATAATTTATTCAGACAACCAGGGTCCACATCCACAAAGTGTTAGGTTAGTAAGACTTGAGATTTTAGATAGGTAGGTTCTGTCCGAAGATTCTGCCTTTACTTTTGTAATATAGGCACCTACAAAGTAAGTACCTACCTACCTACACCTACATCGCTTTGATAGCGTTTGACCGTGTTTGAGCGTTTGACCTATAGGTACTTAGGTACCTTAATATCTATAAAAGAGTCTAGCGCGGAATAAGTTGGTTACCTAAGTACTTATAGGTATATATCTAAGTACTTGCAAGGTGATTCACGTCACTGGGTTGCGTAGAAGGGATCCACTCACTGGTCTTTACTACCAGTCTTTACCCACAAGTCGCTCGACATGCTGCAGACATTGTACCTACCTAGGTAGGTAGCTCCTCCTCCTACACAAGTCACAACGATGCGTGACTCGTCTTTTCTACGTCAACATAGGCTATAATTTGCTCGAAGGTTATAATAGTTTAATCTTAGGGTAAGGTACCTATAAACTTAAGACCACCAAATTCAATAGGTGAGTACCTACCTAAGTACTACCTAGGTAGGTAGGTACCTAACCTGTGCTTGTAGGTGTCTCTTGTAAAGTGGGTGGGTCCATCTCACTCACCAAAAATCTTATTACTTTCTTAGTAGGTAGGTAGAGTCCGCGCCACGACTGAAGTCCCACGGCTAAAGCGGGAACTAAATTTGATTCCGGTGATGCAATTGTTAGTTTATATGCGAAGTTATAGTTTATGTGAGCGTTAAGTGTTGAAAAGTGAAACCCTAATGTAAAATGTAAAAAATAATGTAAACCCTGATTTTTTAGAGCAGAAGAATAAATTATTTCTGCGATAGCAGCGCCGCGTCTATGGGACTTCAGTGGTGGCGCGGACTCTACTACCTACCTAATTTTGTTAGCATAGGTATGCTATGCCATGTTAGCTTTATTTGTCGCACGTCAATCTTGATTTATACCTCTTGCGCATTATTCTCTCCTTTTGTACTTTAATTTTGTGTTTTGTGCAATACTTAAATGATATTAAGTATTGCACAAAACACAACTTATTTTTGAATTTGAATTTGAATTTGATATAAATAAATAAATAATAAGTAAGACTCACTTGTAAGAGTTGTAAGACGATTTAAATCTATGGTTGTAAGTATGCGTTAGGTAGGTACCTAGGTACCTACTTTGTGAAAGAAAAATAAATGCATTATGTACCTAAGTACCTTCCTACCTACCTACATGTACCTACTTAAGTATAAATTTTAAGGCGAAGACAAGAGCTAAGTACCTATATAGGTATGTACCTTTCCCTCCTTTGAGTAGGTACCTATAAAATTCAAAGCTATGTAGGTAAAAACAAAACAATAGGTAGGTATAGGTACGTACCTACCTACCCACTGAGGCAACAGATTCACGGATTGTTTTTTTTTATAGGTACCTAGGTATTTATAGGGTTACTGGCTGACCCGGCAGACTTCGTACTGCCATTATTATTCTATATTATTTAATAGATGTTATTATACATAAAAACCTTCCTCTTGAATCACTCCACCTATTACAAAAAACCGCATCAAAATCCGTTGCGTAATTTTAAAGATTTAAGCATACCTACAGACAGACAGACGGACAAAAATAGCGACTTCATTTTATACTATGTAATGATGATGATGATGAAGCGTTTGACCGTAATCTCACCTGAGGTTAACCAAAACAGAAAAACAGAAACAGCTTCACGACTTTCTCCCCAGGCACGGTAGATATCTTCTCAGATCCCTTAGTACCAAGTACTAACTCAAGATTCTTATTGAGGATGTCTAAGGGGGGTAGTCAAAGGTACGTCCAAATATTACATTTGGCACATACCCACATTTTGCAGTAGTTGGTATTCCATACGTGACAGGTTGCAAGCCCATCGCCGCTGTTAGAATACTAACTGGTTTCCTCACGATGTTTTCCTTCACCGATTGAGAGCACTGGCATTGCGTACATAAATTTTTCGAAGAGAAAAACTCATTGGTACACGACCGGATTTGAACCCACGACCTTACGATCGGAAGGCGGGGTCACTCCTACTAGACCACCGGTGCTCTGAGGTTAAGTGACGATGCGGTCTACGGTGTAGCACGCTTACCTAGAAGATTCACTCGTCCCTTGAAAACAAAGCATAGGTACCTAGGCGTTCGGAAAAACAGACGCTGCCGGCAAGGAGTTCCACTCTTTCGCTGTTCGCATTACCTATAAAAGTAGAAGCAAAGCGCTTTGTGCGGGAAGTAGATACCTACCTACCTATGTCAACCATGAATGGATGTCTCGTTTCCGTACGACTAGTGGTCCGGGGTGGTAGAACGGGGATGGGGGAACCAAGTTGTGGAGTTCCATCGAACACTCTCCGAAATGTATCCTAGGTACTTACCTACTACCTACTTAGAAACCTACTTATAAAATACCGATAAAAAGGCATAGAAATAATACCTAGGTACCTAGGTATGTACTAATGTAAAAAGGCAACTTTGCGGCGATGATCAAGTGTCAGTGCTTAGACTCGAACGTGTAGGTACATAAAACATCGTCTCGCTCGTCTCTCAATAGTTTCCAAGACTTCAATCTGATAGGTAGTTAGTAAATATCCTTTGGGTTACCTAAAGGTACCTTTATCACAGGTCCAATCATCGAGATACATAGGTAGGTACCTACCTACAAACTTACATAACGTAGTGCGTACCTAGTTGGTACAAAATTTTGCTAAGGTAGGTATATCGATGGGTGGGTTGCCGTGGGGCCCCGGCATAACATTGGACCCCTCCATCACCTCCCGTGGAAGTCGTAAAAGGCGACTAAGGGAACACACCGGGAAATGGGCAGCAGCAATTCCTGAATAAACACCACAGCAACACTGCGGTCACCAATCCGCCTGCCAAGCATAGAAATAATACCTATGTAGGTACTAGGTACGTACCTAGTACCTACTACTGGACCGATTTTAAAAATTCTTTCACCATTTCAATTCTACATTAGGCTACAAGGCTACAATAGATATTGTGTGAATTGTCCATTTTATAGCAGTACGAAGTTCGCGGGGTCAGCTAGTATTTATATTACTTTAAGGAATTTATTTTTTAATTAAATCACAATTAATATTTGCACGCCTTGACGAGGCAGAATATAACGGGCCTCAAATATACCTATATTTTTTTAATGGAAAATCAATTGTACCTACATTCCTGCGAATAAATGATTATTATTATTATTATTATTATAAAAACTCAAAACACGCAACACTGGTAGCGTGTTTGGTTTTTTCGATTCCCGCCATATCGCACCGCATAACTGATATTGTAGATCAGCGTTGCCAGATGTACCGCTTTTCCGCGTTTTCCCGCCAAACAAACAAAGAAGCCGCCTTCTGCATTTAACTTATGCGGTTCCGATTTTTTCGAATTTATAAGAACAAACCCTTTTTTGGCGGATAGGTACACTACACGGCACGTCGAGGTTAAAAAGCTGGGTTCATTTTAATCTAATAACGTGTCATCTCTTTTGAACGCGTTGATTTTGTATTTTAGAATAAATAAATAAATATTGTTGGATATTCCACACACCACTATCTCGCAACAACGCACAACATGCCTAGCTGATAAACTACTCACATATATACTTTTTTTATAAATACATACCTACTTTGAATATCATTAAATAACACGGCCACACAGAGAACAAACATCTTTGTTCACCACACAAATGTTTGTTCTCGGTGGGGATCGAACCCACGGTCTACGGCACAGAAGGCTACTACCGTGAACTGAGTACTGAGCCGTGAATGTATGTTTTATGTTATTCGGTTGTCAGATTATTTCTGAGCAATTCGAGCAAGAAATTTCGCTATTTGTTTTAAAAATCCGCGTGTTTTAAGTACAGCTATCGCATTTTCAAATGTCTCATCTGGCAACATTGCTTGATGGTATAGCCGGCCGGCCGTGACGCGGTGACGCGACGCCATTTTGTGTGTGTGTTTGGTTGGATTGGAACTTTGAATTGAAGAAGTCTTGTTGAGAAATGCACGATCAAGATTGTAATAACGAAAATTGGCCAAAACAGGCAAGTTCTGATGTAAAAGAACTTCTAGATGACTGGAAATTGTCTCTCGGTGCTGTAAAAGCTATTATTGGTAAGTGAAAAAGTCAATTTGAGAGCGCCTACGCACTGGCGACCATGGTAGGCGGCCAGGCGTAATGGTACCTAATGGTGGCCGCTAGTCGCTGGCCGCTAAGTGCGTAGGGGCTCTAGCGTTTGCCTTCTATAGTTCAGAATTCACTGGCCGCGGCGGCCAGGCCACGGCGGCCATGGTCGCCAGTGCGTAGGCGTTGCGTTTAGAGTTGCAATCAATGTTGCAGTTTATTTCGATTTTGGAGCCATTATTTAGTTTCGATAAGTTTCACACTACACCTAGGTAGGTACAAGTACTTTACCTGGCATATTTTAAAAAGCTGAAGTCTTTTTTTTGGTCCCACATCGTTTTTGAACCTCTTGAGCTCAATTCACATCATCAGATCAGCTCCAAGGTACAAAATTATATAATTGTCATCTTTCTCAATATCAATTGACTTTCATAATATTATAGGTAGGTAGGTATTTGAAATTTGAAGGGGATTTGATCATCTAATCCAGCACTCTTTTTAGATAAAGGGTATACCTCTAAGGAACTTTTGAGATCTCTGGAACCATCAGTCGATAACTTTGCATTACTGAATTTGCCAACAATGCCTGATCAAACTATGTATGCCATGAAGTGGAAAAACTGGATTAATGATTGCAAAAAGGTCAGGATAATAATTATTTAAAATTCATTTTTATGCCATTATTATTTTTTACTATTTATTTGGCAATAAGTAAGCCCTCTGACCCCCCGTTTACACCAAAGTGTAATACATGTATTTTATAAATTTTGTTGAATGATTTTGTGTATAAACATGTATTATACCTTGGTGTAAACAAGCGGTTAGAGGGGCCTAGACAGATAATAAAAGTAAATAAATATTGCGGACACAGTGATAAAATCATGGAACTTATTTATGGAAAATAGGTAACAATGAAATTGAATCATAATTTTCAGAATATTCAATTCTTCTCTTCCAACGAGGCAAACATTCTTAGCAGGTACATACATAGATACATACCTTCGTACCTAGCCTATTATGAGTAGGTCTTGCTTCTGAATATTTTTACTAAGCCTTGTGTTCTGTGTTTAATGCTCCAAGCTTGCTATGGTATTGTGTATGGACTTGAACTAACTTGGTGATAGCTAACTATCTGCTGTGTGTATGTACATAAAATATCTATGTTTTATATTTCACTACCTACTGTAATAAAGGAAGGCTGCTGAGATAGCTGTCTCTCGGCCTCTTCCTACGTCCATATAGGGCTGGTGGCCTGGCATGTAGCATGAAGTAGCTAGCCGGGTAAAGCGGCTGGGTTAGCCGTTGCAACCTGGGTCTATGTGGTTAGAATATGGATCGTTGAGGTTCAAACTTCAAAACTTATTTTTTTCCCTTAAAGGGAATGTCTATGCATGATATATGTATATGATGCTAAATAATACTAATTGAAAATAGTAATAATTATTTTAAGGCTAATTGCTGACCCACCTATAATTGTATGTTAACTTTTTTTTTTAATTTCAATTGTAGGCTGAAGAAGTGCCAAATTTATTGGAAAATCATCTTTCTGCACCTGGATCCAAGTGTGTTGATCTAAGTGAAGTTGATAAGTGTACAAGGTATGTATTACTGTTTTATAAATTCATTAAGAGTACTAGAGCTCTAATTCGTTTTGAAATATAGGCTTGTTGGTATCAGTCATTGTGAGATTAAGTCGTACCGATATCAGACATTTTGGGATTAAGTTCTTATGGACCGGAAGCTTGTAAAGGGCTCGTCCGGGGAAGTACTACCACCATGCCTTTTTCTGCCACCAAGCAGCATTGAGGTGTTTCCGTTTGAAGAGTGTGGTCACCGGTGTAATTACAGGCACATGAGGCTTAACACCTTTTTGCCTCAAGTTGATGGACGCAGGGCACGTTCCTAACGTGCGTGACCTGCGAGACAATGCTTTGTTATAGGCGATGGTTACCACTTCACATCAGGTGGGCCATATGCTTGTTCCATCAGCAAGTAGTATAAAAAAAAAAAAAATATACAAAGTGTTTTTTAATTTATTTATTCCCTCACGCACAATGGACCGCCTTTGAGTCTAAATGCGGAAAAGGGAGTCCAATACAAGATACAAGATAATTTATTTATTTATTTCTATTTATGGTTTATTTTTAACCGACTTGAAAAAAGGAGGAGGACATCAATTCTGTTGCATGTTTTATATTTATATTTATATATATATTTTTTTTTTTGAATTTTTTTTTTTTTGTTGGATTTTTTTTCTTTTTTTTTTTAGGTTTTTTTAGGTCACTTTTTTAAAAAAAGTTAGGTTTTAAAAAAGAACTTCCCAGTTATCCCCACTGGGGACAACTGGGAACAACCCCTATGTTTGATGAAGATCGGTAAAGAATAGCAGGGGTTTTAAATGTTTTAATTAATACTTGTTAGTAGGACAGTATCATCATCAGCATGAAGAAGTCCATTGCTGGATGTAGGCATTCCCTATACATTTCCAGGAATCAATGGTTATGGATGTAGGGCCAAAACACATCAGAGTTTTAACATTAAAACGTTATTTTCCTTGCAGTCCACCTACCAAACGGCAGCGTTCTCACGCGGAAACTTCCCATGACAACAACTGCAACCCCTTAAAAAAATTATTATTAGATAAATCTACAGCAACCAGACAGTTGCTGAGAACTGGACTGCAGAGGGAATTCAGAAGAAGTGAGCAGAGTGAACTCTGTGATATTATTCTTGATCACCTTCTAGAGAATAGGGGCGATCAGAAACCAAAACTTGACTACGGTGTTTTCATTCAGTGGGCGAAGCACGTCCACGATTTGTTCGCGAAGGAACCAGAGGCTATTTGGTTTTGCATTACCCCTCCCTTTAAATCAGAGAAGACCCAACTATCTCCAGGTGCTAAAGCACCACAAAGTGCCTCTGCACGGCCTCATGGAAAACTGTATGATAGGTATGAAAATAACATTACGATTGTAATTTTATTGAAAATTTGTTTTTTGTTCAATTATGTAGTTTAATTATGACGACCTCTGCGAAAGTCGAAAGTCCGCTTGCGACGCAGAGGAGGTTGCGGGTTCGATTCCCGCTTCGGGACAAATGTTTGTACGTTCTGCAGATATTTTTGCCGGGTGTTCTGGTCGTTTTCTACCTATAATAAAAAATACCTATCTATGTAATGTATTGTATTATGTATATCAGTCATCTAGTACCCATAACACAAGCTCTGCTTAGCTTGGGGGGCTAGATGATGCCATGTGGATTGTCCAGCACTATTTATTTATTTAATCAAGCTTATCTATATCTCATCTTGAATGTACGGAAAGTCCAAGAAA
This sequence comes from Eulithis testata, assembly GCA_947507515.1. Lineage (NCBI taxonomy): Eukaryota > Metazoa > Arthropoda > Insecta > Lepidoptera > Geometridae > Eulithis > Eulithis testata. The sequence continues at coordinate 4,533,601 of OX382207.1, forward strand.
TGTCTTTATTAATTTTAATCCCATTTCTTACTTGGATTTCATGTTCTGCTGAAGATACGGCAAGAGGCAAGCTATTTGGCGGGAGAGCAGAGGCTTAATAAAAAAAAAAAAACACGCGAAGACCTCATCCAGCACTACAGCTATTACAGCTACAGCTGATCGAGACGAAAATCTTGAGCAGGAGCATTTAGAAGGTGATAACTTGTATACCTCCCATCAACTGTGTGTGATTGGTTTACAATAAATCAGCATGTATGTTATGTCCAACTACACAAAGCATAACTTATGATATTATAATATTAACTATACTTATTTTGTTCCGCAGAAGAGCTTAGAACTAACCCCGATATTACCACAATATCCAAGTACCAAGGACTGGAATCATCATCAATATTGGAAACAGCTTGGAAAGCAACGTGGGCTCTTCGCAAGCGTTACTTGATGACTGTTTCAGTTGCAGACTACCTAAAGAAATTCCCTGTGCTCTGTTCGCCGAGTGTTGGTCCACACCTGGTAAGTTTTTGACGACGTGTGTGTGTGTTTGTGTGTGTGTGTGTGTGTGTGTGTGTGTATGAGTGTGGCATTGTAGCTCCCAAACGGATAAACCGATTTTGATTTAGTTTTTTTGTTTGAAAGGTGAATTAGTCGGGAGTGTTGTTAGCTATGTTTGATGAAAATCGTTCCAAGTTTTTTTTTTAGATTTTTTTTTTTTTTTTTTATTTATACTTGTGCTATTTACAGATAACCATTGACTTTACAACTGTCAACCCACAAGTTAACCATTCAGCGTTGTATAATGGGTTAAGAAAACATTCAAATATTATTGAGAATAGAGCTTATTCAAAGCTGCGATCACTTGCGAAGCCGTTGAGAGCTCAACAGCAAAGAGTGCATGATCTTCCAAAAGGTAAATAAATCTCTCAGTTTTATCTCTTTCTTTCTCTCTTTCTTTCTATCTCTCTCATCACTTTTTTTTATCTCTGTAATCATTTTTTTTGATAAAATGAACAAAATTGGACCCAGTATAAAATTAAACAAAATGTTTGTTTATGTTTTACGTTGAAATAATTCATTTATTTTATGTGATGGGGGCATTGTTTTCCACGAACTGGAAAACAATGCTGGTCGCCATTTTAGCACGATTATTTCTAACGGTTATTGGTTCTACGACCTAATTACGGCCTTTTCATTGCAACTTCAACTTAACTTGATTCACTAATATTTATTATATTTTTCAGATACTGAGCTACAGAAGCTAACTGCAATACTTCTTTTATTGCCATTTGCAATCGTCGGAGGGAAGACCGGTGTTCGAACAAAAGCCTCAAGATTCGACGCAGCTATCCACTTCATCTACTTGGCCAAAACTCGCAGCGAGGGAGAAGCTCATCTACAGGAGCTTCGAAAGGAATCTTCAAAAAAATCTGCATCTTCAGGGATCGGAGTGCAGCCTATGGTTGTTGCTGTGGGTGAGGACTTGGCTAACATTAATAGCGCATTCGTTGTTATTGATGGTGTGTGGTTTTATTGTGCCAATATTGTCGAAGCTGTAGACCTTTGTTTTCAAACATTCTACGTTTTTAATCTTAGATACCCAATCGAGTGTGAGCATATCTGGCAGGTGCTTCAGTTTACTTGCTACGGCATAAGAGACGTAACGCAAGACAAGTATATAATTGATGTCAATAGTTTTCTTAATGAAATTGAAACCTTCCGCACACAAGAGATTAGAGACTCTTCCTCACAAGAGACTGGAGACTCTTTCTCACTAGACATTGGAGAGACTTCCTCACAAGAGACTGGGGACTCTCTGTCTCAAGAGGTTGGAGCCTCTCCCTCTCGAGAGACCAGTAAATCTCCCTCACTAATATAAAATTGATTATAATACTGAATTCAATATGCTCACTTGCTATTACTGCAAAAAAGGTTTCCGTGATCTGTGTTTGCTGTTTTCCCACATAACTGTGGGTTGTCCGAAGTACAGTGATGTCGAAGGCTGGGGAGGTTATAGGTGTGGAATGTGTTCACGATGGTTTTCTGATGTTTATACGTGGAGGCGTCATGTTCAACAACACCACGCCCCACTCGCTGCTCTGGTGTCTCCATGTAAATCAGTCCCTTCTCCTGCCAAGGGTTTAAATACACCTGGTTCCAGTGGTGTTATGCCTGCATTCAACATATTTAGAACCCCTGAGAAAATAACTATATCAGGTAGTGACACGTCCTCTTTTGAACAAGTTATGCAACCAATACTAACACAATCACAATGTGCGTCAACATTTTTGCAGCAACAGTTAGGGTTATTAATCAGCTCTTTTCACACTAATACTGGTATATCTTTTAAAACTGTTCAGTCTTTTGTAGAGGCTTTTCGATGCTTTAACAAAGACCTTATGGATGTAGCTTTAGAGTTAATGGAGAGTGAACTTCCCTCAGTCACGGGCAATGTGGTATGTGAACATGTCTCCTCATATATAGAACAGTTACGTAAAACTTTATGTACAGTTATGGAGCCCCTACAGTCGATTTACAAACGAGAGAAATACTTCACCAGCTTAGGTTCTTACATTCCTCCCCAAGATGTTTTTTTAGGGGTTCGAAATGAAGTAGTCGGACGTCACCCCCCACCACGCAGTGTTCCGGTTGTTGGTCAGTTCATCCCAATACACAAAGTATTTCAGCGGTTACTCTCAATACCAGGGTTGATGTCTGAAATGGATGTATATATTAGTCGCTGTCATGAATCTTCCTGCATAAAGCACTTTACACAGTCTCCGGTTTGGAAAGAGACAGAGTGCCAACATTCCATAGGTGCAGATAGTAAAGTGTACCCCTATCATATATATTTCGATGATTTCGAGACAGGAAATCCATTGGGATCTCACGCTGGAATTCATAAACTTGGTGGGATGTATGTATCTATTCCTTCACTCCCCCCCCGTCTGGCTTCCCAGTTGAAATATATACTGTTGTTTTTTCTTTTTCATTCAGATGACCGTACAGAGTTTGGTAACTCAATTTTCAAGACCATAATCGATGAAATTAATTTCCTTGCCACAGAGGGTGTTTATGTCAAAGTTGAGGGGTTTGAGGGTAATGTGAGGTTTATTCTCGGTCTCATCATAGGAGACAATCTAGGTCTGCATACTATTTTGGGTTTCAGTCAGAGTTTCAGTGCTAACTACTCTTGCAGAATATGTAAAGCTTCGAAGGAAATAGCTAATTCTCAATGTGTTGAAGATCCCACTTTGTTGAGAGAGAAAGAGACATATTCGGTAGATGTGGCCCTGAATAATGTCACAGAAACTGGTATTAGGGAGCGTTCAGTTTGGTTGGATGTAAAACACTTTGATCTTTTCTCACATGTTGCTGTTGATTATATGCATGACTTGTTAGAAGGGGTTTGCAGATACACCATGAAAGTAGTTACTGAAAATCTTATTGAAATGAATATATTCACATTAGACTATCTGAATTCGCGAATAATAGAGTTTGATTATGGCCCTGATTCCAATAACAAACCACCCACTATAAAAAAGCTAACTGCCAAATCAGTTCAGATTAAGATGTCGGCCACTGAATGCCACAGATTTGTAAGATATTTTGGCTTGATGATTGGACACCTGGTAGATGAAGTAGATACTAGATTGAGAATGGGTCGTCATAGGAAAGTTCCGTCTTCAGCAAAATACTATGAATGCTATGAGTTGTATCTCTTGCTACGCAAAATAATGGACATTATCCTCACTGAACAAGTTTATCCCCAGTTGACTGAAGTGCTTGGCATTTATGTAAAAGATTTCAATGAACTTTACATTAAAATATCCAAATCCACGCTCAAACCTAAGTTTCATCATTTGATTCATTACCCAAGAATGATGTCCAGGTTGGGACCTATCGGTCACATTTCTAGCATGCGTTACGAGTCGAAACATAGAGCTGGCAAAGCTGCTGTCAATGCAGGAGCCGGTAGAGTGAATGTTTGTAAAAGTGCAGCAAAAAAACTTCAGCTTCAATTGAATCATTTATTACTAACTAATCTGGCTGCTGCTGTTAATGTACCTGGTTCTTTAGGTACTCTCTCAATTGAAGAAAAGATAGTTGTGATAGATGCGCTGGCACTACATATGGAAACCTCAATTTTTTCAGTTTCTTACGTTACTGTTTCGGATTTTAACGTTACCTACCGTTCTGATGATATTTTGCTTCTTGAGTTGGTGGTCGAAGATATGTTTTCCCCCTTGTTTATGTCACTTACTAAAATTTATTACGACAGAAGTGTAGGTAAGGCTTACGCAAAAGGCTACCTTTTCGAAACACTGTACTTCGACAGTCATTTTCATGCTTACAAAGTGATGAAAACTAATGAGGTGAAATATGTTTCTCTAGATAAGTTACAATTTCCCTTCCCCAACACACTGACGTCCTCTTTGATTGATGACGCTTGGTTTGTAACCGTTCGTAATGCCATAGACTAGCTCTGTGTCTCAATTATCTATTAAACACAAGAAAATTAACTTTGGAGCATGCAGATTTTTTAAGGTTTAGGTACCACCTTAAAAAATCTGCATGCTCCAAAGTTATCTTTGCTGTGTTTAATAGATAATTGGGGTTATTCCCACTTGTACCCTGCGTTTGTCCAGTGGGGACAGTGGGAAGTTCTTTTTAAAAACTTTCCCACTTGTCCCCGGTCGGGACAACTGGGAAGTTTTTTGAAAAGGGACCTACCTATTTGTCCCCATTTCAATTTATGATTTATTATAACAGACTTGAAAAAGGAGGTCATCAATTCTGTTGCATGTTTTATTATTATATTCATATTTATATGTATATTATTTATTTATATATAGATATATATATTATATATAAAAATATAATATATATATATTTGTTATATATATTATATATATATATATATTTTTTATAATTATTTTAGATTTATTTTAATATTATTATTAAAAAAAAAAAAAAAAAAAAATAGGATGTATATATATACCTATATATATGTATATAATTATTTTTATTTTATATGAAAAAAAACCTTTTTTTTACATTTTCATTTCCAATTTTTTTGTTTATTTTTTTAAATAATAATATTAAAATAAATCTAAAATAATTATAAAAAATATATAAATATTCATGTGTACATACATATATATATATATATATATATATATATATATAATATACATTTATTTATACATGCAACAGAATTGATGAACTCCTCCTTTTCATGACGGTTAAAATAAATCATAAATTGAAATAGGGACATCGGAGACAAGTGGGGAGGTTTTTAAAAAGAACTTCCCACTGTCCCCACTGCAGGGGACAAGGGGAATAACCTGATAATTGATCTAAGATCAGTCATATTTAACGCGCAGAAACATAATACTTGTGCATATTTAGTGTTAGACAGTGTTTTATGTACCTTCAATTATCTCGCAAAGATGAATCTTTAGGATACCATAATGTTCATATTGTTTGATAGTCTGTGTCCTCAAGTCAAATTTATAGGTATTATTATTAAATGTAATATTTAAGAATAAAATTGGCTGTTATGTGTAGGTAGGTACATACATAGACTTTTTGTGATACTTAACTATATGTATTTTTTAAATAAATTTATCAGTAAACTTGAAATGTTGTTATTCTTTACATTACAAATTGACCTTCACCACAACCTAGGTAAATAATAAGCATACATTTAGATTGTTTTAATAGATGTAGACTTCTTATTCTTTAGTTAATGGTAATTATGTTCATTTTAAATCGCACTGTATTATTTCAGCTTTTCCTGTATACCTGAGTTTCGTCTTCCTTCTTCCTCCACAGCTGGTAAACCTGTAACATTCGTGTCAATACGGCTACTTATGCCATTTTTTCTTGTGAAAATGTCACGAGAAAAAATGTCGTAGAAAATGTAGTAGGTAGTCGTATTGGTGCTGTAACGTCACACGGTTCCACCAGCTCCATTGGGAAGAAGGTAAGCGTCTGGTAGAGCCGTGTGACACGACATGAAATAGCCGTGCTAAGCGGCTGCTTCAGTCGTGTCAACACGGCAGTCTCAGCCGTCTTCCTACGGCACTGTGCGGCTGATACAGCCGCTTAGCACGGCTATTTCATGCCGTGTCACACGGCTCTACCAGCCGCATAGTGCCGTAGGAAGACGGCTGAGACTGCCGTGTTGGCATGACTGAAGCTGCCGTGTAGAACGGCTATTTCATGCCGTGTCACACGGCTGTACCAACCGCATAGTGCCGTAGGAAGACGGCTGAGACTGCCGTGTTGGCACGACTGAAGCAGCCGTTTAGAACGGCTATTTCATGCCGTGTCACACGGCTCTACCAGCCGCATAGGGACGTAGGAAGGCGGCTGAGACTACCGTGTTGGCACGACTGAAGCAGCCGTGTAGAACGGCTATTTCATGCCGTGTCACACGGCTCTACCAGCCGCATAGGGACGTAGGAAGACGGCTGAGACTGCCGTGTTGGCACGACTGAAGCAGCCGTTTAGAACGGTTACTTTAGGCCGCGTCACCCGGCTCTGCCAGCCGCTTAGCACGGTTACTTTATGCCACGTCACCCGGCTCTGCCAGCCGCATAGGGACGTAGGAAGACGGCTGAGACTGCCGTGTTGGCACGACTGAAGTAGCCGCTTAGCACGGTTACTTTATGCCGCGTCATCCGGCTCTGCCAGCCGCATATAGACGTAGGAAAACAGCTCAGCCAGCCGCTTCACACGGCTCTGCCAGCCGCATAGGGACGCAGATAAACGGCTGAAATAACCGTCTTCACACGGTTGCAATAGCCATTTTAAACGGCTACTCTAGGCGTGATGTTAGTCGTGTCTGCTAATAGCCGTGTGGACATATTGACACGGCTGCAACTGCAGTACCGTGTGCAAATTTAGCCGTGTCTGATCATAGCCGTGTGGACATATTGACACGGCTGCAACTGCAGTACCGTGTGCAAATATAGCCGTGTCTAATCAGAGCCGTGTGGACATATTGACACGGCTGCAACTGCAGTACCGTGTGCAAATATAGCCGTGTCTGATCATAGCCGTGTGGACATATTGACACGGCTGCAACTGTCAATCCACCCCTAGCCGTGTGTCCACTTAGCCGTGTCAGCGACACACGGCAACTGTTGCCGTGTTAACACGGTTGCAACTGCAGTACCGGGTTTAAACGGCTCTGCAGAGCCGATAAATGACCCCTTTTTTCTCCCAGTGTGCGTAATGAATTCTTGTTCCCGAAAGTTGCCAAATCAGATAAGAAATATCTACAGTTAGAATACAAATTGTAAGGGATGACATAGTGATATCTTTCTCTTAAAATATTGCTTATAGCCTAAGATCCGCTATACAAAGATTTGGACCGAGCTGGTTAATGGATGAAAACTATTTTATTATCAATTAAATATGTCAATAAATATATTGCAAATGGGTTGTCTAAAAAATTTCAGTCCAGAATATAAATTAAAAAAAAAAATAACTGCTATGGTTAATAGACAAATTCCATACCAATCGAAAGTATAAAGCCAATTGAATATGCAAACAAATATGCAATTTTAATATGCAAACGTTAGGTTGACTAGTTTTTTCCCGTCACAACTCTTGGGTAGGCAGGTATAAACATAAACAGATCAATCGATACTGTAACTTGCATCGGTCTGCTTAATGAATTAAAGTTGAATTAAAATAAAGATTATTTCATAACGAACACGGTGGTATAAGGTTGTCTGCTCATAAAATAGTTTTCATCTATTAACCAGCTCGGTCCAAATCTTTGTACAGCGGGATCCTGTACTATTAGAATTTATAGGAAACACTGAAACTGAAAATGATATAATTTAAATTGTTCGTTTGTATACCGGAAACTTTGTAAAACATATTATTCTCTATATTTCTTTATGCATATCTTGTTTACCACGGAAGCAACAGTTTTAGAACTACAAGTTCTTAATTATAAGATGTCTTCATTCTCAAAATATTATACAATTTGAATGGTCTTGCAAATATAACATCGAGATGGACGTCCCTCAAACATTTAAAAAATATTATGCGAGAATTCTACACCAAAGATATTTTCTGCAGAACATTTTCCCCAAATCAAATTATAATTAGGGAACATCGGAGCCGCAAAATCATCTTATTAACGTTCATTAGCTTCCTCTGATACATAGCTCTGTTGTCTTTTATAAAGGCTGGTTTCACTATTGGTAAGCATAAACCTATAAAACAAATTTTAATATTATATATTCTTAATAGCCGTGCCCCATGATGGACCGACGATATTATGAAGATCCAGGCAGGTCGATGGATGGAGAATAAATGGACATTTCTCTACGTTCAGCAATGGACTTCTGCCAGACTGATAAAATGATGACGATGATGAAGCTTATGATAGCAGCGTAGTGGCCATACAATGTTCATTATGGCTAAATTTAAGTCTATAATTATTTTTTTAATTTGATTATAATAATGACAAACAAAATAATAAGTGCATCAGCCAAGTCTACCGCATACTTGACAACCAGACCAACAAGATGACCATCGAGTGATATTCAGACATAGCTATAAGGAGAGGGGATGGTAAGACTAAGTAGCAGACCAAAAGATAAAGACTGGTGATTGTATTGCTAATGAAAGAATAGAAACCAACGATGACATAGGCACTGTAGTTGGTTTGTTTCGAAGAGCAAAGAAGAGAAAAGTCAGCACTAAACTGTAATTTAAAAACAACAGTGTGAATCTGTTGTGCCTACCTACACTTCCCTTGTTGCAAGTTGTTCCAAGGGCCGCAGAACGTTCACTCAATTAACTAATTTCGTTAAATATCCTTGATTGAGCAGCGGACGGCAATCAACCATGCAAATTTCCCCCTCCACCCCATCATTGCCGAGACTTCCAAAATAGGATTCCGCTAAACGCTGCCTGTTTAGTTCTAATGAATTGGCTGTGCATACAGCTGCGAGAGAGTTTGTAGAATTCTGATATTGTTTTCGGTTGCAAAGGTTGGTTGTTTTACCCAGTAAGTATAAATTGTAAGAAGACGATTAATTGAAATTTTTGACGAGAGTTTCCTTGTTCACTTTGTATAGTACATCGCTAACCAATAGGTTGTCTTAGTTCAATTTTATTTTTATTTTATTTATTTGGACACAGTAGTAAATCCGAGTATTCATCACAAATTCACTGATAGAAACTCTGGTACCTACATAATACCTTGAATACCCTGTGTAAAATTAACCTCTACACGGCTATGTAGCAGTTAGTTCACGTTCCTGTTCTAGTGAGACTAATGTCGTTATATTGTATTCCGTAGGTAGCGGTTCAGACAGTCTGTTCGAGAAAAATTAAATCTCTGCAGTAGTTAGACTGCTGGGCAATCTAGTTTCACTGTACAGAGGTTAGATGGCGCTATCACATGAATATTAAAAAAACCATACCTACTTACACGTATAGAGGGAGATATTTTAAAACTTGAGCCTAAACTTTTAAGTTCTGATCATTTGTGTTTTGTTACTAATGTATGGGTTAATGTAAAGTACCGATTTTTTTTATATTGTTTGAAAACTCATTACGATAAGAAGCAAAATATCACAGCAAAAACATCATCGTGTCGTAAATTTTAATGCATTGACCCATCAAAAAGCCACAAATCTTTCAAAATTTTTATTGCAAGTTGTCAGGACAATAACCCTGGCAGTTATAACTGGGTCGTCATCATGGCGTTTCCGCAATTAATCCCATCCAGCGATAAGGATTCAAGTTAAGGGCCAGTCGGGATCTAAGCAATCTTCACGGGTGACTTGTCAAAGCGAGGAAAGGGTCGGAAGCTCAAGAGACTTTCAACAATGCTTGTTATCTTAGAAGTAAGCCAAGAACCTAATGATATCATTTTAAATAAATACGAGCCGGATGCTGACACTTGAGCTGGTAGCATTGTGATCATAACGACAAGAAATTTTTTAGTAGCAAGAAATGCGCAAAATGTTATTTTAGTTTAACGAAATGACCAATTTAAAATACGAAAAGCTTTTTTATACTATCTTAACGTTATTAGGTCTTTATTTTATTCAGTAAATATTTTATCTAAAAAAAATACCTACTAAGTTTATTTGGATTAATTAAAATTATTCGTAGCTTTTTGTATTTGTATTAAAAACACTGTAAGGGTATGTGTGTGTGTGTAGGGTTAACAAAAAATATACATACCGACTTTAAAACAAAGATTTAAGAATGATTTAAAAAGTTACAAATAAAAAATGGTTTTATCATTTAAATGAATATCTTTTAAAAATAATACCTTGTACTGTTTTTTAATAGATTTTCAACCCCAATCTTAAATTGATATCAAAGTCAATAAAAAAAGTTCAATAAAACGATCAACGAGTGACAATGTCGACAGGGGTCGTGAACATTTTGCTTTTATTTCCTCGCAACTCGTTTAGCACATGCCGACTGACGATCAATCACAGTCAATATGGGACAAAAGGTTCGTTGTCTTTGTATTGTTGACAGGGTGACCTAATTATTATTTTTATCTGGTCGTTCAAAATGTGCCAAAGGTTTTTTATACCTTCTTTTTTCAAACCTTATTCATTGACATAATTTTATACAGATCTGTGGTAGGTACAGTAGAAAATTCTTTTTCTGGGAGGTATTCTAGCAGTGGATATGGGCTTGCAACTAATGGAAGGAAAGGAAACTACAACGACTGAATGGGTACATAGTCATAATTCCATCGAATGAACTAGATATCCCGAGGAGTCTATAAGAGTACGTATACAAATAAAATGTTATATATTCTCTCAGTGCTTGGATTGAAATTAAAATCGAGCTCAAATTCAATTCATTTAAAATTAAAAGAAAATTATTTTTCTAACTCGCAGCAAATAAAGTAATTGTGTTATAAAAACAATCGCCTTCCATAAAGTGGCCGCAATTTTTCCGACCACTAAAATAATTAGCGTAATCAGGCCGCTGCAGCTTCCCTTATTAAATTAGTTCATAAATCTCCCCCACTGCCACAGAAGAATTTACAGTTACTATACATAAATTTCACTCAGCCAATCATTTTGAATAATTATAATGCATTGTTTTTAGCATGGGTTCCTAGGAAAATATTAGTTTTTTTAGTAGCCCGCGTGTTCGCTCATATAAAGCTTGAAGGTAATAAAGTTATTTGGTTGAAGTATCTGGCAGTTCCCCGAATGTAAGTAGTGCTAGATTTAATTAAGAATTTACTTTAAAATCGACAAAATCGAATTAATTCAAATTCGCATTGAATGTATTTGAAGAGACATCCTTATACTGTGTAGGTAGCTAATCGGCACTTTAACTAATTAAAGCCTGGTGAAAATCAATGTGTAGGAAATTTAATTTGTCTGCCAGACTGAGGTGATTTTGAATGTAACTCTTAGGGGGATACTTACCTGGAACAATCTTTCTTTTGGACGAGATATGTTTTTAGCCGTCAATTACTTACAACCGTTTCTCAACGATCTAATAAAATGGGAATAATAAGCTTTTTCAAGGACCTACGAGAATCCAACATAATTATAGCAAACTTCAAAAATACCGTTCGATTTTAATTCTCTCACCTGTGCTTACACCAAAAATACTTTTTATCGGCTAAAATCAAATCCATACTTCATGTGTATCAGACGTAAAAAATATCACACCAATATGTTCCACTAATCTTTCTTATATTATTCACAAATTATTGAATCGCAAAGGACATCCATGACTGATTCATCCAAGGTACGGCAGAGTTCCACTCGTATTTCTTTATTACGAACAGCAAATTGGGGGTGGGATGGTTTATATCAGTTGTTGATTGGTGAAGAGTGGTATAATTTACAGCCAGCGGAAACTTTTGAATAATTTTGCTTTCTAGCTTATTTCCAGTGAACTCTATGAAGTTTAATAAATTATTGCTTTGAATAATGCAGCTTGAAATTACAGGGTATTTTCATTCACACTGTTAGGTGCATAGGCAAAGCCTGATAAAAATATATCACTTTTGATAAGTACATTAATTGTTTCCTCAATTCAGCTAATAGGAAAATTTTCCTATCAATATTTAAATCTTATAGTTCACCCTAATTTGCTTAGGTGATGTGCTCGGTTGGGTAAGACTTCAATTCTTATAGGCAGAGATCTCTCTTCAAAGGCTCAACTAGGCTGAACTTCATAAATAGGTGGGCACTTTCTTACGTTTGTTACTAATTCTTTGTCTAGGAAAAAAATTCGATGAAAAAATATCATCACCAGCTTCCTACACTTATCCGACACTAGGTGTAAAATATAATCAAAACGATGCAATTTGGAAGGTATTAATATTTAAGCTTTTCGCTTCACACTTCAGTGGGCTTAGTAGTACGTTGGGTCTGGGTTGACGTCGGCAGCTGTCAACCGTCTTAATAAGAGTACTGTCAACAGTTTGTCACGGCTGTCATCACATGTTGGATTATTAACAGTCAAATATTATTTGTAACGAATTATTCAATTCTGAATAACTTTTAAAATATTGTAGCGAATTTTTTTCGACTGTGTTAGTAAAATAAATTAAAGTTCAAAGGTATGTGTCATACGTTATTTTTATAACAAGGGTGATGGGTTTGCAACCTGTCACGTATTGTGATTGAATACTTACTTCTGTTGTATTCAATCACATATGAATACATTCTGTTGGATGTTTTTTTCTTATATACAAAATACATGAATACACTATCAAAAACACCTACAGGTTTATGGTCATCGTGGTAACCATTTTTCACCATTTTCATTAAATTTTGTTTGGTTAGTTACACGTAACGAGGAGGGATGAAAGTCATATTACGAAAAGAGTTATGAATATGCGTGTGGCTGGGTATGCAAGTAGAGGAAGACCGAAGAAGAAGTGGTTGGATTGTGTGAAAGAGGATATGAATGTGAGAGGAGTAGATTCAAAATTGAAGAACGATAGGAGTGAGTGGAAGAAGAAAACATGTTCTGCCAACCCCACCTAGCGTGGGATAAGGGCAGGGGAATGATGAGTTAGTTTTACTCTAATAAAGATGTGTTGGGTATATGAGACAAGACGTGATTATATACAAATTATACAACGTTCAAAAATATGCCAAATTTTTTTGGCACAGTCCTCTATCCCCTGTTAGTATTTTATTTTTGCATTTGAACAGTAGGAAGGCAGTACAAAAAGCTCTTGTGGAAGCCAATGGTTATAACGACGCACGAGTACATTGCTTTTGATGGCCAAATGACCGGCTCTCGTGCTTAAGGGCTCTCCGTCAGTCCTCCTGTTCATTATTATGTTTAATATACAAGCTATATACCTCTCTACGTACAGTCAGTGTATAAATATATGCTGTGTTCAAAATGAAAAAAAAATTGCTTAACCTTCATTTTAAAATAAATATTAAAAAATTCAGGCTAGAGAGTTAGTTAGGCTTTGGCCTTTTGATTTGAAAGATGTGATTAGGTACTTGTATTATTGTTCATTAAAAAATTTAAAAAATTGTTGGTTAGAGCGTATCCCCTTGAAGGGGATGGCTCAAAGGGGATTATGAGACTAACCTCTTACCTAGGCTTTGGTCTTTTGATTTGAAAGATGTGATTACTTATATTATGTTATGATCTATGTTTTAAGATAATAATTCAGTCCAATAGTTTGTACGGTATATTTCTGTTTCACATCACAGGTTTTTTTGACAATATTCATTGTTTAATAAAAATAATTTTGTTTAACTTTGGAGGAACCCCGAGCCATATTAAATAGTGACGCACTAGGTAGAAACTCATTACTACAACATTGTTTAATAATTGAGATACAATAACAACATTGTCATGGTACAAGCACCTATCACATTGTCATAACAATCTTAACTTTCTAATAGCAAGTTTATCAGTTCGAAGCACGTTCACGTTATAGGAACTTCATTAACGCACACCATTCAGGCGGGAATTTGCGCTTATCGTCGGATAATCACGTTAACTAGTGAATTACTACGTGACTCTATTATAATACCCGTAAGAGTATGTTCGTAGACCCTTGTGATGTTTTTTTAGCGGTTTTTGTACGGGTTCGCTGTAATGTATTACAGCGGTAAGGAAGCAAATATTTTTTTAAAGATTGCTAAAAAATTGCTAAGCTTAGTGTAAATTTGTTTCTAATTTACTCATAGGTAGGTACTTGATGATTCTTCGCTTCTAAAAATTCCGTGTAGTGTTTTATAGAAAACACACAATAAGTTGGACTCTCTCTTTTTGTATCTTTCTTTCTCCAATTCTCACTTTGGCTAACGTTTTTAGAAAACTTCAGAGATCTTCGAATGTCCTAACTGCATTCCATAAAGATTTGTTAGAAATTTTTCCAAGATTATAACAGATTTTCATAACTAAATCCAATAGTAATAACGAGCTTTACGGAATATTTCTGGCCCCAAATAATAGGAATTGTTTGGTTTTCAGTAAATTCAATGTTCTTTTGAATTCATTTAGTTATACTCCAAATTTAATATTTTTATCAAAAATCTTACTTTAGTGCTTTGAGAAAATACACCGTATTCTTTAAAAGTTGTTTAAAAATCTCTTACACAACGTGATGCAACATATAGAATAGAATACAATTTTCCGTTCAGTAACACTTCCAGTGCCAAGAGAAAGGATTTCAGTACTGTATTCAAGACATCTAAATGTAGAACATGACGACGTTTTGCACTTAAGATCGGTCGAATGTACCGACAAGATGCAGTGCTCTTGTTGAATTCTCAATAGGAGTGTATTTACATCAAAATCTGATGGATCTCAGAGTTATCGAACTTTTAATCTAGGCGCCATAGTTTGTAGTGTACATAAACAAGTCAGCGACTAGTCTTGCCATCTACAACGCTTTTGTTTACCAATAATTTAACAGCTAAAACCTCAACAAATCAAATAAAAAAACCAAGGTTCCATGAAAATAACACCCAACCTTTTGTAATACCTACTTCATTTAGTAGACTTCATTTCAGTCGCGGATGTAGATTTTATTTATACTGCATAATTTTTATTCATAGGTTAACTTTTTAATTAGGTCAAACCTTTTGCAATTGCTAAAGGGTCAATTTGATACGGAGGTTGTTATTGTACCCTGTAGCAAAATCTTTAAAAATATTTTTATTAATTTGCAGTTCCGGAGCGATTTCTAGCTGCCCGTGTGCGTGCCAAGGCTTCTAACCTAGCATTTTCTTTGCGCTTTTTAAAGCTAGTTCCTTCATTATATTAAAATAAATCTTTACTCAAAATTCTTTGCGAAAGTCACGAGCACCTGAACAAACTGCAGGCGAGTGAACGGGGACGCATTGTGTTCCCGAAAACATCGACCATTGTGTTGAATTTGGGTCGACTGCATTCTAGAACACGCTATTCCCCATTCAATGTAAGGCACAATACTTTTAATGGCTCATAATGTATTCGCAATTTTCTTCTTGGGGAAATTATAGTTGCTCTATTTTTTGCAGGTAAAATAGGACTGGTATTCATGGAATGGTAAAGTTGGCTTGCCATAAATGCACAGCACCTTAGCTGAAAAGTTTGGACGCGTACTATTTCATATTTTATCTATTATTATTATAATAGGTAGTTACAATTTCTATCTTTAGATCATAAGACGCCACAATGTCTATATAACCTTACTAACAGACTAAACCTATTTCACAAAGGACTCACCTACCTATTATTAGTAGATAGGAACAATGTGCTAAAATAAAAGTTTTTATCACATTTTGTTATAACCTAGCTAGAAAAACAAACCGAGCGTTTAGAACAACAATGCTGAGTCTAGTCTGCCTACTTACTGATTCAAAGCTAATCCTCGCGGTGGTTCCATCTATGTTTTTGATCTCGTAATTAGCTTGCTTGGTTTCTGAGCTTTGCACACTGAAATTGTGTTGTTACAAAGTGGTTGGGGAAATACAAAGGCTTGGTTGTTTTTACCCAAATGTTAGAAAAATGGTTATAATTATTTTTTTTATGACTTTGCTATAATAACTTCACTCAGGTGATGATGTAGGTTAATTAGTTCTGTGCTTAAGGTTAGGTTCATTTAATACTACTTACAGTTATCATCACTGCCTGAAAAAAATCATTATAACAAGTTTGACAAACTATAGACCAAAAAGTGATTTATGAATGATAGAGTCAAGTTCTTTTTAACTAAGGCAAAGGTAATTTTCTTTTGAACTTCCAAATCTCTGAGTATTCTGCAAGCTACGTCCTTAGCCATGATACACGATACCCAAATCTAGAATTTGCAGTTCATACATAACTTCTTTACCCGAAATCAAACCACAACTTGTCCCTGCATCTATGTGGTCGTCAGTTAGGAGTTTTTCATTATTCATTCAAGAATTTTTCAATTTATATGAAAGCTATTTGGCATAAGAAATGCACGAAGGCGTCAGCTTAACAAACATAAAAAACTAAATACAAGTTACAAGTAGTTTTGTTACGTAATTGGCTGCCTGTGTAATTGGATTATCCTGGCGTGTTCCAACGCCCCTATCCTCGTTACTTGGTTTCTTGATCGTCAACGTTCGTTTAAGCATGGACACATATAATGACATATATTCACGGACACTTAACACAACGCCTTCTAGTCCCAAACTAAGCAAAGCTTGTACTATGGAAACTAGATGGCTGATACATACATCCTTTTTTTTTTGTAAATACTTACTTATAATACATAGAAACACCAAGACACAGAAAAAACATCTATGTTTACAACACACAAATGTTTGTTCTCGATGGGGATCGAAACCACGACCACACGCACGGAAGGCAGAAAAAAATATAAGTAAATTAATAATCTTGGACATTTGACACAACTCCCTCGCTACATCAAAAAACCATTACTGCAATACATAAACTTGAACACCCATACAGCGTCCATCTTACGCCGTGTTTTACGCAAGCTAAAAGCTGAGTCACTCATAAAATAAAGGTTTTGTGAATTCAGCTCGTGAACAAAACATTAGAAGTACATTTTTAAGGTGAGTCGGCTACGCTGAAGGCCAGCAGACACAGTTAACATAGAGAAAAGGTATCTTGAATTGCATTCTTAATGGAATAATACTTACTTACTCGATTTTTTGTTTTTGAGTCATAATGAGTTTTTTTGCATTCTGTTAAAGACGCATACTTACTTACTATAATACAAATTCCTGATAGACAATAACCCTCAAAGTCTTTATTGCAAACATAGGTGGTAAATACAGATGTTATTTTTTTTATATTTATTACATCTTATTCTTTACTTAGTATCCTTTGACTTCGATCTCACTTTGATCGTAAGTGACGATGAAACCGACGATGGAGCAAGACGGTCTAGAAAACTCCTATTCATTGCCTTGAAGCCATCCAGATTAGAGTGATCACTCACTGATATACTGAGAGTGATATCGGAATTTTGGAGTTAATCTCCAATCGCAATATAGTTCCACTTAAATCTGAGGTTTATATTGTATGCGTATTCCAAACCGTATTGAAATAGAGTAATTACAAAAGCCGGTTAATCAGCTGATATCAATTTGTAAAATTAATTCGTATGCGGATTGGTTTTCATTTAAATCCACCAAATTCAGTATTGTAAAGCGGATTAATATAAAATTTAATTTTCACCTAAAAAGCTTTAACTGTTTAATGAAAAGCGAAATCCTTTGAACCCTTTATCCCACATTGGTTCTTTCATCGGTCATAATCTTCTACAGCGTTTCTTTTTATTATTTTAGTAATTCTTGCTCTAGTGTTCTATATAACTACTTCGTATGAGCTAGTGGCCAACTCTGGTGACGGAGTTTTTAGGCCGCCTCTAGGCCTCCGTCGTGGCTTAACGACTACTAGAGCCGGG
The DNA here is from genome assembly GCA_947507515.1 of Eulithis testata. NCBI lineage: Eukaryota > Metazoa > Arthropoda > Insecta > Lepidoptera > Geometridae > Eulithis > Eulithis testata. The sequence continues at coordinate 4,551,497 of OX382207.1, forward strand.
ACCGACAGTTTAACGTGCCCTCCGAAGCACGGAAGCGCTCAGATGTAAATGCCACTAACGGTCACCCATCCATATAGTGCTCTAGTGTTGTGTGTATGTAACCAAAAAAACTAATGCAAAACTATGATAAAAAGAGTATTAAAGTTTTCTTAGCTGCACAATAAAATAACATTCATACAAGAATTAATAAATCAATCTCGACTTCAATACAGTTTTGTCAACTAGAATAATGTTGCAATTCCAAGTTTGGCACCACAAAATATTGAAAGTTTTACAGAAATGTCACATTAAAACACATCATCATCATAACCATCAACCTATATCGGTCCACTGCTGGACGTAGGTCTCTCCCAAGCCACGCCACTGAGCCCGGTCTTCGGCTCTTCTCATCCAGTGTTTACCAGCTACATTTTGGAGATCGTCACCCCACCTATCCGGAGGGTGTCCTACACTACCAATAGGTATTCTGAGGGTTGATGTGTCTGAGGTAAACGCGACGTCATAAATTATTCTTCCCAGGATAACCCATCAGAAAAACGTCTTTATCTCGATACCAGCAGCATGATCTAAGTTTGTGATTGTTCTGGAAACTTGTCCATTCAGTTTATAATTAAACTTGGGGTCAAGTCGGTTGACTTCGATGTAGTTGCTCTTGGAACTTTCTTTGTTTGTACAAACTACTGCTTTAATTATGCCAGCAGCGGTTGGATTGATAAATTCAATTAAGATTAACAAAAGGCTTTGATTTCAACTCATTGAAGACGATATTTTTTTCAATAGAGTAAACGCAGAAGTAGTAATTCGGAATCAAAAATATAGAAAAAAAAATATAATAATAATATTATATATATATATATATATACCTATTTATATATTAATAAAGGGTTCATTAATACTAAATTTTTCCACAAAGTCCGTTATAAATGATTTGGCAAAATTATATTTTGTTACAGATTTATTCAAAAAATCTTTTTTCTATTTCGTTTCTGCTTTTCGAAATAGCGTGATGGGTAATCCGTGAAAATGTAACGAGAAAATTCTAAAACTCAAGGAGCCTGCTCTAAGCGTGGGGTTGTACAATAGATTTTCATATAAGGCTTAGTTTACATGGCGCAGTAAGAGCACCTTTAGTAACACTCAAAAATTCTACGTACTTAAAACCGGTCATAAGTTCAAATACGTAAATAAAAGTACTTTTAACTAAGCATTTTTATATTATAGGAAGCAATATTTTAGCGGATGCAATTTTTGTGGTTTTTAATCTAAGCTCATATAAGTAGGTATAATACTTGATTAAGGTGTGTACTTAATTGTTCATCAGATACAGATCAGATTGTTTATTAGCTATTAGTTTATGAATAGCTTTGAGTAACGAGTATCGAAGTAATCGATCTTCGAAGTTCCTCCAGAGTAGAACAACGTTGCTCATTTGATAGCCCAATAGATGTAAGTAGAGTGGAGGCTTTGTATTGTTGTCGAATGCTTAATTTTGTTCATAGCTCAGTCTGACAGTTTTTTTTAATAAGCAGCTCTGTCTGAAAAAAAAAAGTATAATTATCGTAATGTAAACCTACCCCAAACTCAGCACCCTAGACAGGATGTATTAAAATTTCCAGAGTTTAACTTTGGGGTGCGCGGTATGCGTTTTGGTATTCACACACATACATACAACACCTACGTACAATTCTACATACCTTCATTGTTACAAAATGAACCTTCCGTTGCCGGTAATAAGGACTGACTTCGTATGGCGAAAGTGCGCCGTTAATCGCTAGGAAGTCGTTGAAATATTAATGCGCCGTTATGCTCAATTTCCTGGCTTTCAACGAGTTGGTATCGGTTACTCTGTCCCTTAAAATTTAAGGTGCTTTATGAATTAGTAGCAAGTTTTGTTCAACATTGAAAGGGCTTAAATCATGCATGAACTGTGTTTGGTGTATTTCGTCGTGGTGTGATTTGTAAATGGTTATAAATGAATGAAGATAGTCAATATGCAAGCACACATTGCACTCGTCGCAAAACAAAAACCATTGCAGAAAATCGGCATTCACCATTTTTACCTTGATTTTTTGTAGGTATTTTTGGAGCTACCAACGTGTTTCCATCCATATTATAAAATTAATGCAATTTCACAGTAATTTTAATAAAATAAATGCGTTGCAGTTGAAGTAGGCATCGAGTTAATTTAGCATTCGCACGAACAGTTAAAATTAAATGTGAGGATTTTGTGATGAGTGCAACTGGGGTGGAACTGCCTGTGAATTGCAAGTAGGCAGCAACTTTATTGCTGTTTCAAGTAGATAATATTTAAATGTATCAGTTAAGTACTCGTACGCAAACATATTTTTATACGATGTATAATTATTTTTATTTAGCGACCTTAGCAAAAATTGCGTTACTTGGCGTTGCTAAACTACTGGCTTACACCAATCTTCTTATCCAAGTTGTCTTTTACAATCGCTAGAACATGGAAAACCGCAAAAATGTATGGGAAAGGTCACGTGACTTTCTGTTTAGAAACGTCATTTCCATACATTCTGGTTCGTTTTATTTAGCCTCGAAAGAATGATAAACAATCTCTGTGGCAATCGGAGAGTGTCAACTTGGGGCCTAGGTTTTATTGGAAGTGGAGGAGTTGAAACGTAGTTGATCATTCCAATTATTCACATCAGCTATTCCTGCCAATTGTTTTCACCAAAAACTTCAGCTTGCTTTACAAATTCAAAAGTGTCATTGGTTTCGTGATGGATTTTCGCAAGTTTTTTGTCAATTTCACGGTCCACGGCGGTTCCCGATGGATTCCGGTTTGTTTCAACATGCGAGTTTATCCGGATCGGTCGAGCGACAGGGGAAAACAAACCCTAAATTTACATGATATGCTTACGAATCCGGGAATTATGTTGGTATCCTACAAAAAATAGAAGATTTTTACATTGAAGCCCAAAATATGCGACTGCCTACGAGTATCCCGATGCTGATGGCCCGAGATTTGGTGTTATTTTGGATTCTAGTCAAATTAAGTTATGAAAGAAATTTCTGGAACATTTGCTTGGAAAATGTCCACTCAAAATGCGCTTACAGTCACAGTTGTCCAAGAAAAAAGCAATCAAAAGATTAGCGTAAATCTCTTAAGCCTTACTTACAGGATCAACCAAACCCAGGGTCAAATTATTCAGGACGCAATTTCCGACATGCCACTTCATTTTTAGATGACCTTCAGTCGTAAATCGTTATCTTAATTAGAATTTTTCTTTGTTATTTATATAATACATCATAGAGCAATGTTAACGCAACTTTACATGAAAATACAATTTCGGTGAGCAGAGGCGTGGCGGTTGTTGTGATTTAAGTGACCATTTCACATTAAATACCTTTTGTCACGCTTACGGCTTTACTCACAACGACACGACGCCTACGCAATATCGGTGGAGAACTAATATCATACTAGACCAGCCCCCATATCGCAAGCTCTGAACTGCTTACGCTGCCCAGCATAATGTCAAGCGATGTGGCCATAGATATACGGAAGCTTTTGACGATAAAAAACGCGCTGAAATGCGCTAATGTCACTATTTAGTCACAGAATACCTATGATTTAGTATGAAAGCAGTTCAGAAAACCTGCCAAGCTTAAACCTGGCAGGTTTTGATGAGACAACGATACCCCCCAGACGCTTTACTGCGCTGACACTCGCGATATTTATATATTGGAACGACTAAATAATATTATATCGGTGTCAGCGATATATATAATTATATGGGAACGACTAAATATATCGGTATCGTGGAGGGTAAATGTGCATGCCCTACGCGATATAAATTGAGACATTTCGCCACGTAATGCTGAATATTTTAAATTAAGTTAGTGTGCACTGGACATTTTTATGACGTGAATGTATGCTAGTTTGAACTTGGTAATCTACGTGGCACGCATAGCTGCTTTGCCGCATATTTTTACATAAAAAAAATAAACTCGGATGCAAAAATATTATTTTGTAAATCGTATCTTAAAGCCCCGTTTTCACTAGGGGACATTTGTTCTGCGACTCTGTCGCTCGACACGAAATTCACGTGTCCCGCGCGATGTCGCCCGACGTCGCTTGGGACATTTACGAGTCGCGCAGCTTGCTAGTCGATGCTCTGCGAGCGTCGACACGCGCGACCTTCGTGTCCCTCGACAGTCGCCGGAGACAACTACGTGAATGTCGGGCGATTTGTTCCCGCGACATGTCCCCTAGTGAAAATGGGGCTTTAGAGTAATTTATGGCAGCGCCATCAAGAGGCAACATCTGACACTTTTTTATCTCACTATAAGAGAATGACTATGGTTTAACTAGAATAAATGGCGTTAAACCTTACATTTACACCACAACCCTTCGGTTTAGTTGGTTGGGCATAGGATATTTTTAACAAGAATGAAAAATAACAATAGTACCGAAATCGATCTTGATTTATTTGTTAATAATCCTTTTTGACACCAAAGAAATCGATAGGAGAACTGCAAATGGATGGAAGAGGTACTGGTTTTTAAAAGAAGTTTTAAAACAAACGAGTTAAGCATGCAAATAAAAAGAAGAGTCTTCGACACATGTGTACTTCCAGTCGTCACCTACGGATGCGAAACTTGGTCACTCACCAAACATCACAGCGAAAAGTTGAAACGCTGCCAGAGAGCCATGGAGAGAAGCCTAACAGGATTAAAAAAACTAGACAGAGTGAGAAGTAGCATAATAAGGGAAAAAACTAAAGTAGTAGATATAATTACCCGAATAGACCAACAGAAGTGGAGATGGATAGGCCACATGATCCGAGATCCTCAGGATAAATGGTGTAAAAGAGTCACTGTTTGGTACCCCAGGGATGGTAAACGAAATAGAGGCCATCAGCAAACATGATGGGAAGACGACGTAAAACTTACAGCTGGACAACACTGGAGAAGGGTAGCACAAGATCGAACCTAATGGAAAGCGTTAGAGGAGGCCTATGCCGAGAGGCACCCCAAATTGCGGGACATTCTATAAACTTTGAGCTCATAACATGATAACGAGAAGAGAACTATGTAAACCCAATGTTTGGAATAAATGGCTATATTATATATTAAAATCATTTTTGATACCTCAATACTGTTGATTCAGATTACCGAAGTTTCAGTATTCGTCGTTATCAAACAAACATAACTTAAAGATAGGTAAGTACTTTAAATAGGAGCAAAACCAAAAAGACGTAGGTGTTCATCCATGGCAAGTGTTTAATGAAAATGCTTCCAGCCTCTCAGCCCGCATCTCTGGCAAATATAAACGAATTATTTGTCACCCTTTTGTTACCCTCAGAGCACTTATTAACAAAAGCTTAATCGTCAAAATGAAGCTCTGTAGTTAATCTGCGTAAAAGGTGTATTTAACGCTCAGACTAAATCTGTCTTTTGTTGTTTAGTAATCAGATTTGAGATTAGGAAAGAGTGACAGGGCTTGTGAATTATGAGAAGCTTAGTTTTAAAATGTTTATGTAAGTGTGTCTCTGTTAATTGAGTACTTTAACCCCTTGTATTAAAAAAAACACATTACATTAATTTATTTTAATTTCTTGTAAGTAATAATTTATGAGTAGGTAAATCCAATTCCTAAAATGAGGATAAAGTCTACCTTGCTTAGGATATAAAGGTATCACTTTCAAGCTGCGCTGTTATATTTCATGAAACGAAAACGTAAGCTCAAAATATTGACACCGTAATGTGCAGAAGCGTCTAACCTACAATGCGCTAAAGGCTAAACTCATTTGCATATTGCGGTCCCTACCAGGCGTTTCGCCGAGCTAATAATCATTACTCGCCAAGCAAAATTAGCCCCTAAGGTGCTCTAGTCGACAACTACCACTTTATTATACCTCAAACGTGCTTTGGCTGCTATGCTAATTCTGAACCTTTGATGTGACTTACAGTATCGACTGGACCAAATTAGGGTGAATTTGGGGCCAAATTTGAAATTATGGTTGGTAAGCAATGTGGTTAAGCAAAATAGGTACTACTATGCCTCAAATTGGGCTTGAATTCATAATAAAATAAAAATTAAATTTACAAGAAGAAGCGTATGGATTTGATTAGATCTACAACCTCAGGATTTTACGAAAAAAATTAAATGTACTCACTACTCACTCACTATACTCGTTTACTTTTCAAATTTAATAGGTACCTTGACTTGTTGAGTTTACACAGTTTCACAAACACCATTTTATCTGAGTAGAATTTAACTTTAAATTTAAAATGCACCATTTGCATGCCTCCCTCGACTCTTAATCTGTAGATCAAACAGTCTCGAGGCCGACGACAAATTTATTCTTGTACAAAGATTTTTATCGTGATCGTTTGTTGTAGCCTAGTTCTGATAAAATATATTCCAAAAAAAATATAAATAAATCTAACCTATTAATAATATTAAGAAATTTACATTGTTGCACTACAATAATTGATTATTTCAGTAGCCTAACTTGATACATACACAGTCATAATATAAATTTCATTGGGATTATGAGTATTGTATATTTTTTCTTTATTTTTATCTGATTGCTCTATTTTGTGTTAGTATTTTTGTCTAGAGCGCTAATTGTATCAGGTGTGATACTATACTTTTGCCTTGGCGTACCGCCAAAGGTTTGTAAAGTAAAGCCAAAAAAGAGAGACGTAAGTTGTATTTATACAGCTTACACTGCCGATAGAAAAGCCAAGTAAAAATAAATAAAGTTCTTCACTGGCATAAAAATACCAAAGTACCTTAGACCAAACACAGTTGGTCCATAAAATCATTTCTTACTAAATCTAAAGAAATATTTATTTAAGAAAAATATTTTTAGTTTCAGGGTATTTGTTGGCAATATTATTTTGTATAAAAAGTTGTAGAAAAGCTTCATTTAAATCACTATTTTTGTTGCGACTAGTACAGATTGTAAATACTGCCTCTACTATGAGATTTTTGACCCTAAATGGTTTAACTCGTACCATTTCAAACGAATTACTTGGTAGGTAGGTAGTTCCTACGTGCAGCTAGGTAAGTCACAAACAAAGACACAAAAGAGCATTGAATTAAACTCTACGTTTCGTTTGCGTCCGTTCTAACTTGGAATTTCGGAAACTGCGCTTTTTAATTTCAGTTAAAACCGACGGCGTTTTGCCAAATCCCTAAAAAACCTCGTGCGGTTTACAGCGGAGCTTTGTAACCGGGACCCTATTCTTGAGGACGCGAAATATATCGCTGGTATATCATTTTTTTATGCATTTGGCGTGACAGTCTATAAGCTTTAGATGCTGCTATTTGTAAGAGTATAAAATTTCCAAAAGTATGCCTGTTTCACGATTTGGCAGCATGAATTATTATAAGTAAGTTTGTATAGCTATTTGATATTTAGAAAAATACATAGAATTTCATCGCTTATGTCTTTGGTATTGAGAAGAGCACCTAAGCCGAAGTACACCGCGTATTATAATATTCAGGTTCTGGGAAAGCATACTACGCCAAAAATAAGTCCAAGATTAAAATGAAATTTTAAATTTTTACAAATCGTTTTAAAATTTTGTATTTTGCATTACCTACGATGGCACGATGAGTATGTACAAACTATTTTTTTCCCATAACAAATATTGATCTAGTTCATTTTATAACATTTAATGTTATCGTAACGTTATCTCACATGCGACTTTCACGTTAAAATTAAGCCCCTGTGCATTTTAATCCCAGGCTTACGTGAAATTATGAAAAAAATTAACAAAACCTTTTAGTTATAATATACCTAGCTAAAATTATTTGTAGCGTAAACGTTAATTTTGATTAGGTTTGGTTTTAAGGTGGAATTATGTTTTTTTTTTTTTAAAAATAGACTTTGTTACAGAGATTAGCTAGAAGTTTTTTACCATTATCTCATGGAGCCCTTATCTTCATTAGTTCATAGAGCTACCAAGAGGGTGGGACATAGGCCAGCTCTAAAGGCTAGAGTCTTGAACAGGAGGGGCTGAACGACCAATCCGCGCTTGTCAGAGTAGTGTACTTTGTTTTAATAGCACTAGGCTGGATTAGTTTTTGAGTACCTCTCTAAACAATGCTTTCACCCCTCGGTAGCGGCAGACATGTTGGAACTACGTGGTTGTATCAACGCTTTGTAGTGGAACATGCAATGCAATAATATAAAAACGTAGGAGGTTTACATCCTGTGAATATATGTATGTGTGTGGTTTTTTGTGTTTCAGAGTTTTATTTATTTAATCCCATATATTGTGTTCAATTTTGAATATGCATACATGTATGCATACAATATTTTTAAAGGTGTCAACATTAAGTTGTGCTATCCTAAGCTTCGTGTGTGTGTTGTGAGCTTTTGAAATGTGTTTTTTATTGTTCGATTGCAGATGACATGAAAAACAAAATTAGTTAATATGCATAATTCATACGTCATGTTCATTTTACAAAAGTTTCAGTCTATATACCAACTTCCAAAACACAATACAATAAGGCTCATTATTGCATTAAAAAACTAATGTACTCAGAGGATGTGTATCTAAAGCGGATGCATGACTTACTACATAGTCATTGAAGCCATAATAATGACTACATACGGGGAAAGACATTGTCGTGAAAACAAAAGCACGCACACTAAAAACCACTCAGTCTCATTGGCTGGTAATCCAAGAATAGTGGCTTCAACCCTCGGAGTATCATGTTGCGGTCATGGAGCCTCCCGTATCATTTAACCAATATGGCCGACTGAGCTCAGGTTATTGGAGTTATATGTAAAAAAATTATTTAGATCGCTCGTTTTTTGATTTGCTACTGAAATTGTAAATCTATAGACACAACGTTTGGTAGGTTTTTTATGGATTCTTATAAGATAATCACTTATGCATTAACTATAAGTTGGAAAAATAATAAGACAGCCATGAGATACTTACTATAACTTTGAACTTATGAAATAAGAGTGCATGAATCAATAAAAATTATAAACACTGAAAAGCTTTGAATCGTTCATGAAATGTAGCCCGGTCAGGGTTAGTCATTCAGCGATTATCGGCTATCGATATTTTGGTTTACGGTTATGGAGAAATTCGCTTAGGCGTTGATAGCTACGACCGTTTAAACAACACCTTGGGCGGGCTAAATCGGTATCGCAATTTGCGTTTCAGCAAAGCAAAATCTTCTATACATTGTACATGTTATTATGTGCTTGGTCAATCATCTTTTCCATAAAGGATCATTGTGCTTGGCACATCACAGTGTAAGTACATTTACATAGGCAAGTGTAGGTAATTTAATTATGCCGTCAAACAATAAACTTTGATACTTTCGCTTGGTTGGTTTTGTAAAATGTTTCAAGATAAGTATCCGAAAAAAATATTAAACCCAGTTAAGGTCTAGAATAAGGCCTTTTAATATAAATTCAGTTTCTAGTGCTTATACTTTTATGCTCACTTTGTACAAATTAAACAAGAATTTTCGGTAAGTATAAAGATTTTTCATATGCTACAAAGAAGTAGGTAAATCTTTATCCATCGAGCAAATAAAAAAGCAATTTTGGTATATTTACAAACTATTTGGCATCAAATCGGCCGTGTGTACTTTCTAACCCTCCGTTTAATATTTAACAAGGGACCACAAATTATTTATTCACACAACAGCACAGTAAACAGCCTAGAGTAGTCATCGCAGCTAAGATTACAGCTAGCTCATTCAAATATTCTGTCAAGACTATGAACAGTCAAGATTATAAAGATAAGATAAAGATAAGTTATTTATGTATAAGAAACATCGGTACATACATAAAAATCAAACGCACTTATAATTATTTAGTTGCTGATGCATAGTTAGATAGGTACACTAGGCATAAAACCACACTATGATTATCTCAGCCAAGTTACCATCTAGAGTTAGGAAAACTCTTTAACTACGTATGTGTAGGTATGGTACGTAAAATGGCATTTTGGTCAGGGCCCAAGTTATTATCAGTAGTGTATTTAACCGTGCATAATAACGCAATTTCTTATTTAGGTTTTACTGCAATTTTAGCGCTATTTCTAACAAAATTAGATTCCTACGTGAAAAATATTTTGCGAATACCGAAACGCTGCGTAGTTTCAAACAATATTTGGGTGGGTTCAGTAGCACGATAATTTTTAACATTGGACTACCGAGACATCAGTCCGACCATATACTAAACTAGCTGTCGCCCGCGTCTTTGCTCGTGTGTTAGCAGCATACGCATTATTTGGTTAAAATCTTTGATCCTAATTCTAGAACCTTTAGGGTGCGACTTTTCAAAATTCCTTTCTTAGTGCAGCCCTACCTTATATAAGGATACTACTATAAGGATCCAAATTTTATAGGGCTGGAATACTCAAAAGTCATTCAAATTTGAGCACCACTTCAAATTACTCTGCCTCTGTTTTACATTACTCATTTGTAAGAGATGGCAACAATTTAAGCGGAACTTAATTTGAGTGGGGTTTAAGTGGCGTTTGAGTATTCAGCCATAGGACTTATAGATTATCAGTCAGATTCAAAATTATTGGACTTTTGATACTAGAGCTCAGTAGTCCGATAATCTGTAACACCAGACTACTGAGACGTAGAAGAATCAGTTTGATTATCGGACTAAATAACCGGACTAAAACTGCGAGTTTCTCGATACTCGCTTATCGCAAATCAACATAACAAAACTCAGACTACGGGCTCAGATAAAAAATGAAAAATATAGCAGAGCTTAGATTTGAGTGCCATTGAGACCGGATAGATCTTCAACAGTAAGGGCCGTAACTGAGTGAGCTATTTTACTCAAACTATGCTGTAGTTGTAGACCAACCACCAGGGGAGTTGAATAAACAAAATAGCCGATATCCCGCCTATAATTTTGGCTATATAACGGTGTGAGGTTATCGCGGACTGCTTAATTTGGTTACTTGTGAATATGATTTTGATTGTATATTAGAGTATTTATTCAATACAAATACAATGATAATGGCTGGTAAAATATTTTGTAACTTCATAAAAATGTGTGCAATATTACATTATGTTGTGAATATAGGGCTCAATAATATAGTATGTAAATTTGAAATCACCCTAAAGCCCTAAAGATAAAGGCCTTAGCCCTGAACCCTAAAGCTGCTATTCTGAAATAATGCTCAAGATTTGTAGTTACTTGATTAACACTCAGACTTCACCAAACAAGTTCTTTATTTTTGAAAATCGTGCAGTAAATTCAACATTTGGTTTTTCTCAAATGCAGCGTCAGAACTCCCCCAATTTTATATCAAAATCGAATAAATAAAACAATAATAAACATTTGGACAACCCTATCAGAGTCGGTCACGTGCGAGCTAAATGATCCGAAACGGGAAGCAATATACCTATTGTTTACAGCATTTTGCTGTCGTTTATCAATATTTATAATATCTATTGCGCTGATAATAATCATTGATTTATAGCGCAAAGTATTTAATAAGCAGCGGTCGTAAGATCACGGAAGAAACAAGGCGTAGCCGGTTTTTTGGAATGGGTATGAAACATAGGTTGAATTCAATTTGAAACTGCCTGAAACACATTTGAGTTTTTCTTTAAATGACAAGGTACTGCCAGGTAGAGCAGGTCATTGTTCACTGAAAGTTCAAACTAAGTTTTAACCCATGATGGGCTTGAAATCTTCAGTAGAATTGTAATACAAATAGGTACCTAGAGACAAACCACATACCGAAGACGCGTTTGTGGTTTCACAGGTGAGGGTTGCGAATGAAATGCAATATTACTTAGCTCATTCTGATTTAATGTGATGGTACGATACGTGGTTTCAGTTTAGACTTTGATATTTTGTGAACTAGAAATGTTTGTAGGTTTTCAGACAATACATTTTTCTATGGTATTTCCAGAAAAAAATATGAAGCAGATTTGTGTGTAAACAAGAAAATGAATAATTGTAAGAATGCATTGTTCATTAAAACCGATAATTAAAAGATGTTTGCTTCTCTATCCGAAGGTCGCAGGTTAAAAGCCCAGTACGTAACTTAAATTAGCTTTATTTGACTTTTTTACAGTTATTTCTTACTTCATCTCGTACAGTTTTTCCAAGGTTTTTTAATAAAAACATTTTCCCTGAACCGTACCAAATTTAGACCGCGATCCACGTATTTGCATACGGATGAGTGCGGTTTTGTTTCTATTTGCACTAGTGGGGTGTGTACTCGTAATTACGGCATTGGGACATGTCCTGAGGCAATGCGACCACAGTCAAAGAGCTAAAGTTATCTAGAAGTACCTTTGTGGACATTGATGTCAGCTAAACTATAATTTTCGATCGGTTTTTATATGTTTACCACCTATCCAACCAATGAACAAAGGGGTGATATCAGGTAAACTAGCGTTTGGACAATGGTGAAAAAACTCTTATCAAGATCATTTATTTACACATAACGAGGCGATTGAACCAATATCACAGAATAGATTTTATATAGTGTGCCTATAAGCTAATTTTTTTATATTATTATCTTTTAGAAGCAATAAAAACATTTGTATTGTATTGTATTTGTATATCAAACTCACACCTATGCGTATCAAATACACAAAAAAAATTGTCGGTGCCGCACCGTTCCGTAAAAATTTGAATGCAGCTGAAGGAAAACTAGATTCGCTCGTCGACAAGCCTGCATACATACGTCAAAATAGCTCAAATATTTTTTGCTGTTTGGTTACAAAAACATGTTTAATTGTCTTGCTTGGGTAAAGGTCATACACTTAATACTTAACAAACAAAAAATTGAGAGGATTCGTTTTTATCGTGCACAAAAAATACCACTCACATTTTTGGACATGTTGGCTGCCCACTCTTTCAAATCAGTATATATACAATACAAGATGTGGTACAACTCAGAGGGTACCACATCTTGTATTGTATATCATTGTAGAACACTGTCTTCTCTAAATGAACGAGGCTCGTGTTCATGGTAATTTCGGTCCTCACCTGAATGTCGATGCGGCTACTGGGAGGCCGTTGTAAATATTGTACAAGCATCGCTAAGACCCCGGAACTGTAAATACAGTGTTTCCCTGAGCTTGGTGAAATGTATGGTGTAAATATTTTGAAGACGGTTGGTAGGTTCAAATTAAAAAATTAAAACGGTATAGAAAAACACTGTATGGAAATCAGAGGGTTCTCAAATACAAAGCGAATAGTGTACTTTTATTTAGACGGACAATCTGGACAAAAAAAAAGAACATCTAAGAAGGTAGCAGAGTACTTTCTTAGATGTTCTTTTTTTTTTTTTACTTAACCTAAATCGTCCCACTGCTGGGCAAAGGTCTCCCCCAAAGACTTCCAATGTTCTCTGTCCCGAAAGAGTTCTGAAGAGAAGTCTGAAACATTATCTAGCCGTGCTCAGAAAATACAGTGGTCCAGTGGTGATGAAACAATTTTTTTTTACACTTACCTAATGTATCTGCTTAGGTACAAATATAGAAACTATTTACATCAAACTCAGTAGTTACTTTCACTAAAAAAAGTTTATTTTCTTTAGTGAAATGCTTGTAATAAATCAGCCTTGTCTCGACGTTTATATCACCATAAAGTCATTAGATACAAAATCACTTTGCAAAAATAATTCACCGAGCATTCCCAAGGAGAGAAACCTAAATCCTTAATCGCATTCTGTCAAAATCCCTGTTGTAAATAGAATTTCATCCTCTTGTTTTGTATCGAGATTTGCCAGATTTATGAAAGCTTTTTGGCCACTTAGGCAACAATCCAGAGGCAGTTTCAATCAATTCGAGTCCGATTGAAAATTCAACGGCAATAAAAGATGAGTGGTGGAAGGTTACGTGACTGGGAAGATGAAATTAGGTATTCTGATCACGAATCTTTTTTCAAAATCAATGTCTGTGTGTCGTTCGTTTTGTAACTTTGAGGCAGCTGAGGCAAATAATAAAAAAATTGAGGATTTTGGATAGAAACTTATAAAATTACTATAGTGCACTGTCGTCATTATTAGCGCCCTGAGCCCGTATTTGACGTACTTTTAGTAGGTATACATTAATTTCTTTATGTAGGTAAGTACGTTTGCTTTTTTCTTGATTTTTGCAACAAAATGTTCTCATGTTATCAACTATTATTTCTTTAGAAAAATAACTCTGTATCTATCTGCGTACATTAAACACTATAATAATGTTCGTGATAGTTGGCATCGTACGTAGGAAATTTATTTCTTTTCGTGATATGAAAAATATTTAAGAATTTACAGCAGAGTTATGAAAATAATGGAAGAGATGAAATCAATATTTTTAAAGTTCTATAATTGCTCAGACAAAAGAGTTATGAGTGCGCTCAGTTCGAGCGCGTTTGTTTCCACTGTACCATCATGCACGTTTAGAATAAATATTATATCACAAATGCAAATTATAGCTAAGAGCTGATGGTAAATGAAAGACAAATTATTAAATTGAGTTGTAAAGAAAATTACAATTAATACAGTATATACAATATTTACAAACAGCCACAAAATACGGTAATATAGTGCTAGATTTCAAAGTAATCACTTAATTTTGCACCAGTTTTTGATGTTGATAAATAAGTCCCCCATACCTACCCACCTCATCACTCATTCTAAAAAACCGTAAGTACCTTCAAATGAACAGCTAACAATAGTCTGAGGCAAAGCACGTAGTATAAAGCATATCACGGAGTATGCATCAGCTTTGGATAATAATGCCATTACGCATTATTATGTATGCATAACCGCATATTCAGGAGCTATGCAAATCATCACTAATGAAAACTTTGTAGGTTAGTTTTTACCTCAGTAAAACGACTACAAAATCTGATAATAATTCAACTATGGATTAATAGGTATACATAATGTATTTCTCTTTTAGTTTATACATTTATATTAGTCTTATTAAATTTAAACATTTTGCATGACGGTCTCCGATGAAGTATGTGACACTAACTTAAAATTATTATTAAAATTAAGATCTTGTAATTTGACCATACTTCCTGCGAATAAATACATTTAATTTCATTTAATTTCATTTCATAATAATTATGTATGCATATCTGCATATTAGCTACGAAAATCATCACCAGTGAAAAATTTGTAAGTGACAATAGTTTTTAGAGCTCAGTAAAATTACTACAAAATCTAGATACTTATAAAATCTCGTTTTGTATCCCACAATGGAACCAAACTAGCAGATTCGTATCTCTCACTTGAAAGCGCGTGCACTTCGAAGCAGCACACTCAAGCGTGTACCGCACACGATAGCCATCTCCCTTGATATGCAGTTAATGTAACGCGATAAATAATGCAGGTTAACCATTCGCTGCTATGTTCTGATATAAGTCGTTAGAAAACTGATTTTAGATTATCGTTTGTCGAGTTTTTTTTTGTTGAGAATTTTAAGGAAACAAAAAAAATCTCCTTACATCAAGGAACTTGATGTAAGGAGATTTTGTGCACTGACAATTTGACACCAATAAAAAATTAATCTTATTTATATGACGCTAAGTTCTATTACAGACAATCACTTGACCAGAGAGAAATCCGGTCCGAGAGAGCAGCGCTTCGAAAGCCCTATGTCTCTTTCTTTCTAGTAAGTTTAATTAGTAGGGTGTCCATAATGAACGAAATTGTAGGATTATTTACACAAAGTCACAATTTTAACCAACATCGACAGCATATAACTATGGGTAACTAGTCTTCTTTTATAGTATTCTGAGAAATTATTTTAATCCGCCACATACTATTCAATTATTTGAATGTGAAGATTCACACGAAATGCAACTTATTCAAAGCATTGCGTCTCATTATCTTACCGCCTGGTTGATGAGCCACGGTAAAACTCAAACATTGAAAATTATAGATCACAAATCAAGTTTAAGACAGAAATTGCAACCTACATTTGACCTACATTATATTGTTGGGTCACCCTAATGAAAGGGACAGAGAGCTCTTACGAGCTATCTCGCTCGGACCGCGAATCCGATGCCTGTGCACATTCCAGGTAGGTATAAGTTCCTTGCCTTACATTAACCCTTTTATTCATATTCAGCAGTTATTTTAGCGCGGCTTTAAAAAATGCTCTATCATTGTCAGTTGCATGACAACGAAAAGAGATGGCAACAGATTTAGCAATCATTTTAGTTAGCTTAGTTTTAGAAGACCAATATTAATATACCCCGTACATAGTCAATTTCTTCTTCAGGCAACACTCAACCGAAATGTCTTGGTACTATGCACCTAGGCGTAAACTACCGCTATTGTTACTTATATAATATGATCATAGTATACTAAAGGAGTCTATAAATTGTATAGATGTGAAACTTAAAGATAAATAAGTTTACACTGCCTTACCTAAATATGACAGGCGGCAGTAGCTCTGCCTTACGTGCTGTGGGTCGTGGGTACGATCTCCACCGAGAACAAACATTTGTGTGTGACAAACATAGATGTTTGTTCTATGTCTAGGTGTTACTATGTATCATAAGTATATATTTACAAAAGTATTCTATCAGCAATCTATAGTTCTCAGAGTACACGTTTTGCTTAGTTTGGGACTAAAGAACATTGTGTAATATGTCCAAGAATATTTGTTTTATTTTTATTTTTTTACTATTAAAAAACAGTGAAAAGCCAGAAACTAAAATTAAAGATATGGATAAACTAAATATGAAGATCTACTAAACAAACGATTCTGATTCCGAAAATCGAGTTTGTCTGTTTATCTGTCTGTCTGTTTGTTTGTTCGCGAATCAGGCCTCAACTACTGGACCAATTTCAATGAAACTTATACTATTCAGAACCCCTTTTTCCGATTGAAATATAGGCTATATTTTATTGAAATTGTCGACGTGGATTCTTAGATACAGCTTGACCTCCCTAAACCAAAAGCAGCCTTTGACACGAGGTTCATCGTATGTTGGTTGACAGATATTTTGGTGGAAAGTTTCGCACGCGTACGAAGTCGCGGGTATTAGCTAGTTTTATTTATATAGCACTGATCTGAGATTGTTCTACTTTCGTACACTCTGCGAATTTCGTGGCTGAAGCTGCCAGCGTAATTTTTTTCGTATGCCATGCGGTCGTTATAGGTGATTCATGATTATGCATCATAATAAAAACGTCATAAAATCGGCTTTATTGGCCATCCTCCATCCAGCCACCACCAAATTAAATTATTCACTGTTTATTAAATTTCGCTGGCTCTTGAGTGCATATTTTAAAACTGCAACAATCGTAAATGAAATTTCATTCGCCAAATGATCTAGTTATGGGTCGTTATTGATAATGGTTATGGAACTGACTTTTAAATAAACAGTTACTCGATTGCTCTCATTTTTGAAGTGTTATAAGTTAACCGATATTTTTGTGGTGTTGTATTGAACATAAATAAATTGCTTATGGAATTTACTATACTTTTACGTACTTACATCTATACTTATATTATTAATTGGTGTAATGGTGGATATACTTTTCATATTTTTACTGTGGCCAGTAAATCAGCAAGTATAGTTAAATTAGATGGATACAAAATATATTTATTGTGTTATTCACTTAGGCCTCATAAACATTATATTAAAAGTTATAAAAGTTATGCCTAAAAAATTATAGCAATCTTAGACATCCCATTATTATTTATGACACAAACTTTGAACATAAAACTATTCATATTTGATGTTAAACTATTCGAAAAGATCCATTTGTAAATACTTCGCAAAGTGGATGATTCAAAACTTAGAGGGCAGACGAAAACTTTCTGAGTAGCTATTATTTATTTATTTCCAAAATTTAACTCTACCAATGAAACTTACTTTTTCAATAAAAGGATTGGCATAGGTTGTAAGAATAAAGTGCACCAAACATTAAACCTGTTATTGGGTGGTTAAAGCTTCTACCATAGTTTTCATTCGCAACGCCGGCGTTTGAATTATTTTCTCCATAAAAAATAATCCACTTTTAGTTCACGGATTATTATTAAAGCCTTTTATTAATCCATTGAATGGTGATATTATTGATGAAAATTAACATAAAAAAAGCATGCATTAAAATAATTACATGGTAAGTACATGCTCATTACTCAATTAATTACACAAGTTCATAATATTATCCAATTAATAATTTATCTTAATAATGGTAACTTCATTAATTTTATTTGGGTGAGTGTTATAATTCATAAATTTTAGCTTGTTATTATTATTTCATATAATGTACCTATAAAATTGTTATTATATAAAATTATATTACGTATTACAATGAAATCGATATGTAGGTACTTATTTACATAAAAAAAAGTATCCGGATAAATGGTTTTAAATGAATCCTACTAAGACAAAAATGTTATGTAACCCGCAATGTAAGCCGATGTAATTATTATTGTCATCTGACCAAAAGTCTCGGGATCGACCATATGGCGTATCTCTCTATTCTAAATGCCAGACTCTTAAATGAATAACAATTCAGTAAACTGCGACTTAATTTATATCGATTTGCGCGGTTCGTTAAGAATGCAAAAACTTCTATTAGACATTCCGTTGCTTTGATATGCAAATAGGTTTTAAGTGAAACAATAGATTTCAGGGCACCCCACTGCCTATAACTAGTACTAAGGTATAGAATGGTAATTTTTTCAGTAACATTTTGTCTTTTTTCTATTGTTTTTTAAGTACTTTGACTTATACTCGTTATCTTCATAATTAAACAATCACATAAAAATTTATATTAAGTATGTTCTTACTAATTCTAGATAATTATTCTGTAAATAGAGTATATATAATTAAGTCTTTATCATTTCAAAGGCAAATACCCAATAAGAAACGCTACTTAGGTTTGCGTTTAATTTCCACTGTGAATAAAATCTGAAAATGTTTATTTATTAGTATTTTATAGTATCTGCACGCACGTATCTGATACAACAGAAAAGCGTCATTGATGAGATTAGGTATTGCATTAGTTTTTATCGGTTGACAGATTGAGTGTCGTTTCTATGTGTTAGTTTTATGCTTATGACTGTGATTAAACTTTAAACAGTAAATTCTGCGTGAATCCAGTTTATTGTAATGCGATTTTATAGGCTTTCGAAGCAGAATAATATTTTGTGCCGTTCATTGTGACTAAAGCTTTATTTATAAAGTTAGTAATTAACTAGATCAAATGAAGGATGTGACTTTATTAAAAAGCTGTGTTAAAAAAAAATTAGATGATAAACTATTAGATTTTTAATTCGTTTATTAAATAAAAATCACAGGAATTCATAATTTAAATTAATATACAGTGCTAATTTCTGTTTTGTCGTTCAAAGAATAATAATTCTTTAGTTTACTTTCATACAATCATAATAAATATTATAAAAAGTAGTCAAAATAAAGTTCTAATCAAGCGTTAATGTAAAATTAACTTTAATAATAATAATAATATTTTATTAGGCATTTTATTTATATTCGTTTAATTAAAATTCAGTTTCAGTCGCTCATCTTTCAAAAGTTGTAGGTAGACACCTAAATTGAAAAAACCATGTTTTTCTAGTTTATCTATTACATTTTTGTCTATTTGTGTTGATCTAATCCTTCACCCACATAACCCTAAACGGGAGTTTTAACGGACATATACGATGGCCTGTTTAGATTGAGCCAGTCACTGTGCTTCCAGTGCGTTTAGCTGAATCGTTCATCATTTCTTCTGAGTCATCATAGTAGTAATATATTGATTCGTGTATCACAGTTTTGCATAAAAAAATATGGAAGTCTTGGTAAGTATAAAAACTAATAAAAACTTACGTGCGCGAAAACTTCTCAGCTCAGTGACATCCTTGACTATTTAGATATTAGATCACTTTATAAATTGCCTGTGGGTATTTTATTTTTTGCTAACGGTTATCATCACAAACTGACATTTGACCTTCAGTTAGTTATCAGAACGATAGAAATAGTAGCGTTCAAATATGAGTATAAGATTTTGGAGCCAGTGCTAGCGCCAGTTACTAACCCAATGTGAATCGGTCATTAAACTTAAAAGCCATTCACTGTTAGGACGCCATAAATTATTGTTTTCAACGATAATGTTTTTAACATTCGTTGTAATGCGTCACATTAGAACAAAGCTGAATGCTTCCTGTTTCTGAGTAACAAATATTTTCACTTAGTGCCTCGATAAGGGTTAAACTACACTAAATTCGGTGTGACAGCATAATGTATAATTTTTACTTCAGAGGGCGAGGTTACTACTAAAAAATGTAGGTATGCTTTTAAACGAATGTAGAGTTAATGTACAGTTTTTTTATTTTGACTAAGTACCTAGAAAAAAAAGCTTTCGACTAAAACATTGACATTAAAACATTGCACAGTCGACTAGCAATAACATAATTTAGAGTTAATTTTTTTTTATATTACTCATAAAAAAAATGTTTTAGCTATTAAGTTTACATTTTTTATTGCTTGCACAAGCCACATTTTTTTATTATTATCATGAGTACCTTATGATTACCTTTACGTTTACTAATTAATATTACTTACTTGGTTTGGAGGTAGCTTTGGGTGCAACCGATCGTGTTGCAGTGGTTGTCACGTGCCATATGAAATGTGGCAGCTTGGCTTGACCGCAACCTGCTATATACGGGTGGAGCATATTCATTGTTTATTTAACCAGTCTATTTATATTCAATCTTTAGGCCTTCTTTGTTAATCGTCAGTTATGAGAACTTCCATTCGTAATTCTCTACCAATGGGATAGTCTCAAAATCGCCTTGTTTTTGAAAGTTTAGGTAAAGTGAATTTAACCCAATATCCTGCATCAAAAATTATATTTTGTGACTGTCTTAACAAAATACCTCGGCTTCGCATGGGTTAAAATGCTACCTTTTCAGATTTTGATGGTAGGTACCTAAGGAAAAACCCATACTAAAATTCTTTCTGCATTTTCTTGTGGCCAGAAAGATAAATTATGTGGCACTTGGTTTATGCTGTGATGCAAAAGTTTAAAAGGGAAATCTGAAAGTTTTCTTGCTTGGGTTCTTAGTAACCACTCCTATAAAGAACTGTGATGTAGGTAAAAAAATATTGCAATGTTTTGTTTGTGAGGTGCACTACAAATACTACATCGTGTTATAGCCGTTCCAGGAAACATTCAAACCGTCACATTTGATTTGCTACCTGCCGGAAAATGACCGAAAGTATTTCCCTGAAGAGACATAAAAATTTAGGTTAGCCCGAAAGATAAAACTTAAGTTTCCGTGGAATGGATCGTTCACGTAAATTGTCGACTGTTGATATGTTTATTATCACGGCGCTGGAAAACATACAACTGGGTATCGAATGTGGCTATTTCTGAAAAATAACTTTTATAGTTACTGCTTATTCTGGTCTCGCTTTGATCGTGTGTGGTCGACTGATATTAACAAGGTGATTTTTATCATGGGTTTCTAGGATATTTAGTTTATGTGCTGAGAGTGAAACGTAAGTTTACTTTTAGAAAACGTATTGTGCATGTTTTTTTTTACATAATATAGGTAAACGTTTGACCTCTCAAAGTCAAAATCAAATAAGTTTTATTCAGTAAAATTAAAATTATGTTACACAAATGTCTTGGTCTACAAATACCCATTACTCTTCATCAAAACGCGACAATTGCCAGATTTAAACACTAACCCCGCCAGTACTACTATTATGAGCTGCTAAAAGTAAAACAAAATAACTACAGTAAATATCATTCACTTATTTTTCATACCTATTAAGGTATGGTGAAAATATTTCTATTTACTTATTCACGTTATAAATTAACCGAATAAAAATAAAGAACTTCCGTTGGATGAAAACGTGACTTCTAAGTCCAAGAAAGCCGTTTTAATCGCAATAACAAAAACTACGTCCTTTTAGTTTAATCTCAACCTACAGCTAGCAACTGTAACAAAGCACTAAGAAAAAGCATAAAGCCACGTATTCATTAGTAAACATTTGTTGATAAACTGTTTATGACTAGCGTTAAACAAGTTTACAATAAACACATGTTTCTGAAGCTTGGCCGTCCACACTTGTCAGTGATAAAGCTCTATGAGCATCGAAATTTGGTTGTTGGACCACACTACCTCCATGTTTATAAACTCGCGCAAAACACGTCCACACCTGTTGACTTTTGTTTATAAACTAGATGTTTCGTCTTGCTCTCCACTCGTAGTGGGGAGCACGGCAACATGTATCATAAACAATGTTTCATCACCTATGTTTATGAACTGTTTATAAACTGTTTACAGAGATGATGAAACATTACGAAACATTGTTTATGAACTGTTTATAAACAGTGTTTATTAACTAATGTTTACTAATGAATACGTGGCTTAACAGTGTTTTGAACTTTCGTTTAGCTTTTAACATTAGTTTTTTAGAGTCGCTGCTATATACTTGGTCTATCTTATAAAAAGTTAGAGAAGACATTATGTCTTTTTTACCATACCACAGATCATATTATAATACTAGTAACCATACGTACCTAATCAGGACATAATGTCTACTCTAACTTTTTATTAAGATAGGGGGCTTGTTTCGCTTGAACCAATGAGTGCAGCCTACAAAAATAAGATATGCAAAACTTGCTTTTTATAGTTAATTTATAGTTCACTACTAAATTGCAATTGCACTGTGTAAGCATATTAAAATTTTGATGGCGATTTTCAAAATTTTGGTGGTTGCGCCTGAATTTTGAGGTAAGATAAAAACGTGTAATATATAAAATCTGAAAAGAAAAGTTACAATACTTCAGTTTTTTACATTAACCAAAAAATAAATTCAAGGTATTCCTCTTAGCAGTGCAGGTTCATCGTCAGGCTGGCGTGAAAAGAATGGAATTCCAATCCGCTAAGCCCGCAATCGTGGCGTTCTTGCTTTTATTTCATCGTACTGAAGCTAAATAGGTACTATTGTTTTTGGTAAAAACAATGCCATGGGTTACTAAGAATTAAAATCTTTCAAGGTTTAATCAAAATCAGGGAAGCAATATTGCATTATAAACCAGTACGCTTTTTGCGTCTTTGTAGACGATTTATACAGCATCAGAGGCCAGCGGTGCAATCGTTGTCTCACAAAAACCTGGCAGGTTTTCTGAACTGTTTTCATACTAAATCATAGGTATTCTGTGACTAAATAGTGACATTAGCGCGTTTCAGCGCGTTTTTTGCCGTCAAAAGCTTCTTGTTTTCGTATATTTGTAGCCACATCTACGCTCTACGTGGAATCCTACTTAATAATATAAACGCGAAAGTTTGTAAGGATGGATGAATGTTTGTTACTCTTAAACGTAAAAACTACTGATCCGATTTGGATGAAACTTGGAATATATATTATCCGTGACCTGGATTAACACATAGGATACTTTTTATACCGGAAAATCAACGGGATCCAACGGGACGCGAACGAAGTCGCGGGTGGAAGCTAGTGTATGATATTTTTCATTATTTTAAGCACTTTGATGGTTTATACAAATAGGTAAATTATAATAGGTTACATTAACTATCCGATTTATTAGTTCATCTATACTACTAGTATAGTATTATATAATCTGTGTCTATACTATTATAAAACTACGTAAAAAAGCCAAAAACTAAAATTAAAGATATGGATATAATGGACTAGCAGCGCCTCGCGGTTTCACCCGCGTAATTCCCGTTCCCGTGGGAATTCCGGGATAAAATATAGCCTATGTTCATCAGGGATAATGTAGGATTCTAATGGTAAAAGAATTTTTTTAATCGGTCCAGTAGTTTCGGAGCCTATTCAATTCATACAAACAAACAAACAAACAAAAAATCAAACCTTTCCTCTTTATAATATTTGTATAGATGTATAGATGTATAGATGTATAGATGTATAGATGTATAGAGAAACTAAATATGCAGATCTACTAAATAAACTATTCTGATTTTTGTCTGTTCATCTGTTGGTTTGTTTGCGGATCACGCCTAAACTACTGAACCAATTTCAATGAAACTTAAACCATTCGGAAGCCCTTTTTCCGGATTGAAACATACAGGCTATATTTTATTTAAATGAAAGACGTGGATTCTTAGATACAGCTTGACCTCTTTATACCAAAAGCCGCCTTTGACACGAGGCTCATCGTATACGATTGACAGATATTTTGGTGGAAAGTTTCGCACGCATACGAAGTTGCGGGTATCAGCTAGTAGTGCATATGAGTGTAAAATCAACTCGAAGGCCCGTATGCTGATAAAGAAATTTTTACTCAAGCGGTGATTTGAGTAAAAATTTTTATAGAAAAATGTATGCTTGAGTCGGGATCAATGCTTGAACAGTAAATAAAGATACCCACGGGCCTAGGACTGTATATAGTACGTACTGTTAGAAGCCGTGTCAGATAGGTATATTATAAGACAATGCCTCTCAATATTTCACTTTTGTGATAAAAGTAACATCTGTGACACAATTCTAATGTACCATAATCTTTACGTATAAATTCATACTTGTCTCAGAACTCCTGGCTTTAGTTTTATCACGGTGTACAGCCGAGGAGCCGTGGTATCTCAACGGAACAGAAAGGGCCACTGTCCCCATCCAAAAGGCAGGGTTTTTAATGCTCCCTAAGCTGGCGAGCCGATATTTTGACTAATAGTTTTCTTAGTGTAAAAAATACAATTTTACAACCTACAGTAACGTTAAAAGACTGTTAATTCCCTTATTTTTATAGATCGTGAGCAACGTACCTACACTCACAAGAAACATCTGCATAACTAGATACCCTCTAATCCTCAGATCCAAATAGTCAATACGTAACATACATTTCTAATGCCCTAAATGCCCATGAGACACATCGACCAAGCTGGATGTGGTAGTATCTAAATTATATACAAGCAATCAAAGTGAACATGAACCTTATACGATTGTCAAAAAACGTTGACCGCAATCTCAAGAACCCCTAAGGCACCCTGAGATTAATTCACTGAATAAATAAAAGTCAGCGGATTAGGCCAAAGTCGTTTCCTCCCTCTCAAGCTGACCTCGCGTGCTTTTGTGGAAAAAATGCCCACTACATAAATAAAATCGTAGACACCAAATCACAGTAAAACAGGCGTTTCGTATAATTTGTACAAGTAACTAATCTAATTTTTTTAAAGGTTTTTATTTAGGCCAAACAGTTCCAGTGTTTGGAATAAGATAAAGGAATTTATAATTAAAAAATATTGGGCAACTGGATCTAAGCATGATAATTATTCTCGTAGCAGGACTATTATTATATTCGACAAACATTTTCGCATGGATATCGGAAGTGTCCAAAGGAGATTTAAAATGGAATTCTTTGATATCGGTCTTAAAAAGACTTGTTGCATAAATCAGAATAACCCTGGTTATCTTATACTACCCAAGATATATAATCAACTGATGTTTAATCAACTCATAAGAAGCACGTCAAAACGTCACATACAAGTAAACCGTTTCATCACGTGTCACGTAAGGTAATCAGAGTTCAGGTGAATTAAACTATGAAATTAAGTTTTAGTGCTGAGTGATTTACCTCTTAGCCCGCTACATATTGCACGAACTTTGGCCAAAACTTAATCAAAAACTCTAACTTTCTCTACAACTTAACTCTCTGGAGAAATTACTCTTGATATAGATTTTATTTAAACTACAATTGAACCAAAATTGACAATGACGCATCCTACCCACTTTACGCAAATCTGTGGCTGTATTTTGGCGTATACGAACGATACGACTATAATTTAAAAGTTTTCAAGAGTAGAATAGGTATCTTCTAGGTAACCGTGCTTAGCTTGGGACTAGAAGGCGTTGTGTGTAATGTCAAATAATATTTATTTATTTACATCGTCGACCACATCATTGCTTAACATCAGGTGAGATTGTGGTCAAACGGTTGCCTATATTGTATAAAAATTAAAAAAAAAACTACGATTGTCAGTGACTCTGACACTCTTCCTAGATATCGTGCAGGTATATGACACTCTCTCCCGATATCGTTCAGGTGTAGTATCGATGGCCATCTGAATATGCCAACTGACGAATCCAACTTAGCAATTTCAACTCACGTTACGCAAATCTCGAGCAGTGTTTGCCAGGCACAAATGTTTAATGTACCCACGTTGAACAAAGACGAGAGAGACTACAACGTACGATGGTACAGTCGCAGGGGATTCAAGAGATGAATCACAAAATTTCAAAAACCTTTTTAAAAATTTCCACGTAGCCAGACGTTTGGACTCATAAAAATTTCAGCTTACAGCTTTTATGCTTACGAAATGAAATAGTGGTTTGTTTTCGTTCTGAGATACTATTAACCGAACTTGGTTTAATTTCTTGAGCGCTGCTTAGTTATTTGATTAAATGGATTGAAGAACGTAATGGCTTCAAATTATTGTGCCGTTTGATAGCTAAATAAATGAGTCTCTAGAGCCTTAGTCTATTTCTATCGTTATTTGATTTCTATCTTTTCTACTGATGAAAATACACCTGCCCTTTAGCCAACTGGTTATTATACAACCGCTACAAAGTTGAAAACTAATAGAAATGTTGTTTTGTCAATGTTTTGTTTCAAATGTTGACCTGCCAGCTGTGTAAAGAGTTCCGTTACGTCTGAAAATCTGAAAAGATAACAAATAATTTAGAAGTTAGCAGCCGAAAAGAATTATAGAATTAGTAAAAAATTACAGTACATAAATATAAAATACTACAGTATGTGAAGCTACATATCGCTGTATATGCCAACGTATTTTAAATAACGTAACAAAAAGCACTCACGTTTTTATACGTGAGTGCTTTTTGTATGAGCTAATCGAATAAACTTTCTGTTTTGAAAATTCAAAACATAAATTGTATCGTGTCTTATTTTGTATCGCAGCAGATCCAATAAGGAATCATAATGCACGTCTCGAAGAAGTCACTTCAATCAATCACGACCTAATCGAAAATTCCAGCTCAATCGAAGAGGTGATCGAGGTAAAAACTATCCACAGAGCGCATGATGAGCGATAGCAAAATGCAAGTAATACTTATTGGTTTTATCAAATATATACTCCATAAAATAGTCAAAAATTTTGATCTAATTTATTCGAATTTATGTAGTTCCCAAAACGAAGAGACAAATAAATAATAGAAAAGAAACCATACAGTAGGTAGAGCATAGTAAAATGTGAAATGTGACACTTATCTTTTATGCGGGTGGGTACTTTAAATAAAGAGAGAGGTTTTCAATTTGGTTGTATTTTTTTATGTTTGTTACTTCAGAACTCCGTCATTTACCTAACCGAAGCAAACGAAAAATATAAAAATCTTAATCCAACCAAACGCTAAAGCAGTTAAAAATAAATTATCTGGTTCCTTGTTTACTACTTCATAGTACTTAGGGTCGTTTTCTGATATAGAAATCATTACTCAAACACTAGTATAGTATTATATTATAATCTGTGCTCAAACATAGATTTGAGTAGAGATTGTTATACAAAAATCTATGCCTGAGTCCGGATAGAGTAAATGTGAATATGGACCGTAGATTCCTTACTCTGATGTTATTTCTCTAAGAGAGAGGCGATTGAGGACGGATTATGTGTCATCATTTGATATTACTTGGGATCCAGCAGATTCTATTTGTGACTCGTGGTTTGTATCGGTGGCTATAATCAATTTATGGAAAAGCGGAAAATATATAATAATAATAATACTTTACTTTACATCATACCGTTGCGAAGGTTAAATCAACTGCTTTTGGTATTTAGCTTCTTTTGTTTTATCTTACATTACCAAATTCAATATTCTATATGTTCTACTGAGCACTCTCCCCTTCTACAATATCTGTTTAAATTCAAACAAAATACAGTTTGAATAACTGAAGAATATAATAAAACCTGCGTATTTTACAAAGACAGATTTCGTCGTTGTAAGTAAGCTAATGTTTTAAGCATCTGTGAGTACCAACCGCTTAATTTTCATTGAAGTAGCCAAGTAGGTGCTTATTTTACCAACACTATAATTTAGGTTCAATTGTCGACCATAACTGATTTATTACAACAATCATCAGAGCTTTTCACTCAACTTCCAAGACAGTTCCAAGGTCACTTATTACCCCGAGGCAATTATAAAAAGCTTCCAGTTTTTAACTGCCCCTAAGTGGTAACATTAATTTAATTTATCTCTTTGGTTTCAAACTGTTCCGTCGAAGTTGGGTACGTGGGCCACAGATTAGTCATAAGTGGCAAGCAGAAGTAGCTTAACAACTTAAACGACAATACAGCTTTACATTACTGAAAGTTCGAATCTTTGCTACAGTCAAAACCTTGCAATTATCATAACTGAATAAAGTTAAATGTCAGTCATATTATCAACTTTCATTTCATATCAACTTGATAATTACTATTATTTTATTTTTTTCGTGACCCGAGGGCTGGTGATTATCTAGGCCAGCGTATCAGCATTGCTATTCAGAGCGGCAATGCAGCCAGTGTCTTGGGTACGCTTCCGACTGATACTGATTTGGACCAGTTGAGCTATCTATAAATCGTTTGCAACGGTTTGTAGATGGCTCAACTGTTTCATGTGTATTTTGTAAATATTTTGAATATTGTAAATACTGTTTTAGTTGTAATTTTCTTTGTGAATAAATTCTATTAGTTTCCTAGAAAAAAAAACTTGATTATTATTAATATTTAATTTAGGTTTGTGTGGTGAAATTTTACAAGATTGCTCTAAGTAGATCAATCCAGCCTCAAGCATAGATGACATGAATAAAGATACCTCAACCATAGATGACAGATCTTTAAAAGATTTAAGCACAGTTGCAGTTTGAATCTGGATTCCAACTTCAAGATACAAGTTTCATAATTCTTATATAAACGCGAAATGCGCTAAATCAGTAAGCACAATACATAGTTTTCTGTATCCACTACACTGTAAAAAGTGTTAAGTGTAAATTGACATTTGGTTTTATGAACGTTGAGCTACTTATACCTTCTGTACGTGGTACCAAGTTTTGCTATTGATTGCGTTTGTATATATTGAATTTTCAATGCATTCGTGGTATCCAATGTTAGTTTTATTTTTATGCAAAGTTTTTGTTTTACTTCTTACAGTTTTCCCTGTTCGATAAGATTTTTATCATAGCTCGTGCTAGTGTAATGTCTAAATAAACTTATACTTAGAGCTAAGGTGCATTGGGGTAATTGCGAAAATGGGTATATTCCGAAAATCCATAAAATCTAGTTACATAATGCGATATTTTTTTGTTGGCAACATTGGTCTAGACGCCATCTTGATTGGCATCGCCGTGACAGTCCTATATAATATCCTCGTGCCAACAGGAAAATATCGCATTATGTTACTTGATTTTATGGATTTTCGGAATATACCCATTTTCGCAATTACCCCAATGCAGCTTATATAACTTTTTTAATAAAATAAATGAAAATATTTTAAAACAAAAAATATTTTTAGTGCCTCCGTGATATAGATAACAAACTCTTTCTATACCTAGCTGATACCTACAAGCTGAGATGAAGTTTTTTGCATATTTAGCACCTCAAAGTATTGAAATAGGCCGAAAATATTCTCGAATTTCAATGACTTTGACAGAGGTTGAAAGGTTTCTTCAGAGCGTGTGAAAGATACAAAATTAACTATGACTAAAAGATATAGCTAAAGTGGATAAAGGCTCGTTTTAGGTAGGTACTTATGTGTTATTGAATAACGACCGTTGACGCGAGCTCTGAGGTAGATAAGGGATCACCAGAATATCTTGGACTCCATTTTGTTGCGAAGTATGCAAAAAATAAGACACTTTTTTTTAGTAACTAAATACTAAATGCTGAGTTAGTAGTAAGTCTTTAGTAACTATGATCTAGAGTCAAGTGCATGCTGGAATATTTTCTATAGGAATGAATTTCTGTTTTAATTTTATTTTAAGAATCATCTTTGGGTTATCATTTTTAAACTAAGCAGATCGTTTTTAAAATTCGACCCAAAAATTAATATCCTCACCGACCAAAATGCGTTGGCCTGTGAAATGTAACTGGCTCCAAGATGTCCCACGAGGCATATTTGGTAATATTTTAGAGATCCAGCATCGCCTGTTCGTTTTTTCAAGGATTTCAATTTGATGCTGCCAAGTATCACAAAATCACAGACGTTGACTATCTATTCTACAGTGTACACTGTCTTACCTAGATACAGAGGGCCTAGTACAAATTTTGTAAATTTGGTGTAAAACGTCTGACGCCCAGCACACCAGTGTGCGCTGATTTGTATGGAGACACCCGAGCGGTTTTTTTGAAAAGCTTGGTCTACACCACGCTCGTACTCGCATGTCAAGCTTCTCATAGAATCCGCTCAGTGTCTCCATACAAATCAGAACACACTGGTGTGCTTGGGCGTGAGACGTTTTACACACCAAAACTGGTACTAGGCCTGTTGCGTGTGGTGCAACTGTCACTTTTGGGTACATCTTGCCATTACGTGTGCGGTCGCCCTTATTGATTCTAATTTGGTTTCCTACCACATTATTACCGCAAATTGTTGCAGTAAAATTCAACATCTGTCACAAGTTTTTTCTACCTATGATACAATGCACAGCCTGGACGGGATCGAACCCTGTCAAGCCGCACATATTGTCCTGCTCGCGATCTTAAAAATATCGTCTGTTCAACGGGTGGGGGCCCGTTGTACGCTTCGTTTTCCGGTTCGTGGTCATCACTCAAACTACCGAGCGGATGTCAGTTGAACAAACTGACAGAACTTGCTAATTGTGACAAGTTTGTTTTAGATGTTTGCTTAAATTTTACTATTAATGTCTTCTGCTGTAGTAAATAGATAAAAACTAATAGGTCAAGCTAAACTGGTCACACCAGACAGCTACCTATTTCACCAGCACCTGACCCACGGGTCGGACCCACGTGTTACTCCTTACTTTAATTAAGGAAAGCCTTTTATCGTACTAAAGTGAATGTTGGTCAAGAGCAGTATTTATTTTTATTTTGTGAAGGCTGAGTTTGTTATGAAAAAGGAAAACACAAAGGCTCTTTTGTACGTTTAAGTTATTTGTTTAGATAGTAATTTCAACAAAATAACGACCCTGTTTTCATAATGACAATATTTTTCTTTAAATAAAAGTGCTATTTCGAGAAAACAATTTTATTTTGGAACAAAAGTAGTCGAGAATTTTTGTTCAGGGCCAAATTTGTAACACTATCAGTGTTCAAAATTAAAATATTATTTGTAAGAGTATTAAAAATATTAACGCTTCGTTAGTATTATTATTAATAAATAATTATATTTTCTGTTTAAAAAATCACTGTGAAACTCATTCAAGGAAAAGATTTGGTGAAAAGTTCCATTAGGCGCTCATCCAGTCCGCTGGCTCCAATAAATTATAACAAAGCAAGGTGCTCCGTAATAATATCTTAATAATTATAACTCTCCGCCTCGGTGGCCTGAGACAAAGAAATTATCATATTTCCCTAATTTCTGAACTGTCCAACATTAGGTGAATATAATCATCAGTCCGACAATTTGCAGCAAAAATATGGTGTGGGAACCAATTAGAAGACATAAGGGTGACCGCACACGTGCGACAAGATACTACTAAAGTGACGGTTGCACCAAAAAGACAGAGAAGCATTTTATTGTTTTTGAAGAGTCAAAGCCTTTTTTAGACTTAAGATAGCATGCGAGCTAAATAAATAGAATAGAATTAGATGAAAGTACATAGAATATTAGAGGCGAACCTTGAAAAAAAGCAGGTAAGTTGCTTGTTATAGCCCACACTACACAAAAACCATCTTAGTTTCTCTAGGGTGCAGACCAAATAAGACCAGTTACTCTAGAAATCTAAAAAAGGCATAAACTCAGCAGTGGCCTTCCTACAGTAGAAATGATCATAATGATGACTCGTTTGTTCCTAGCCTGAAGAATACAGCACCCCTCACCTCGTCGTTAATTCATCTTAATTACCTTTTTGATGGACTTTCCAGAGATTCAAAGGAAACCTACTTTATATTCTGATGAATTTTAAAGTTACAAGGACGAAGATTCCCTACAAAGAAGAAATATTTTCGGGATTCTTCAGAAATGTCCGTTATCGACATAAAAGTTAACGTAAGAACAAGCATGTTACAACGAGATAAAGCAAAACATTTGAACAGACCACGATGCCCTGAGTTAGTACTTATCAGATTCAAAGTAAAATTAACATTGTGGTATCTAAATAAATACTACACTAAAAGTTCGCAGGATTAGATAATAAATAAATGAATCGACTTGGGCATATCACACGACGCCCCCTAGTCCCAAAATGAGCAAAGCTTCTACTAAGGGAACTAGATTGCTGATTGAATACTTTTATTCTAGTATGAAAATAAAGAAAAAGGTAAATTCCGCTACCATGCCTAAAATTAATGATGAAATAAATAATTGGCATCAAAAAGAAAAACATTAATACATAGTTACTCTTCATTATTGTTTAACATGTCTAGAGGTAGAAGTACAGAATGTAGACTACAGGTGTCAACGTAGGTAGGTGTTGTATTACAAGGCGCGAACGAGTGTAAAACTGGGGATGTTATAAATATAAAATCTGAATTTCATTATCCATAAATACGTAGAGCAATTTGTCGAGAAAACAGTCCATAGAATGCAGCTGGTACGTTATGCACACATTGTACACGCTGGTATGTCGCACTGCGAGGAGATCCCGCTTGATATACTTACTACTGATGCCTAGCTTAGCCATGTTATTGCTAAAATCGAAGTTAGCTTGGTATAGAGTATAGTATTATAATCATATTATGATCTGTGATATAGGTTTACATTACATCGTGTTGCGTCTTTTTCATTGACAAGCAGATTTTGATCGAAAATGCAAAACCCGGTTCATTCATTCAGACTATTTCATTGTGATTCTTATGACATGGATTATCAAAATATGTTTATAAAGATATTTTATTAATTTCTTAATTATATATATGATGATATAATTGCCGAGTTGAAGAGTCCCATTCAAGCTTTTAATGCTTTCAAATTGTTATACAAGAAGTATTACCAAAAAATACACAGAGGTCAAACAGAGCTAAAAAACTAATTTTGCCAAGCATACGCATATAATAAACCAGCTCTTCCTTTATAAGCTTTGCAGAGGGAGTGGAAGTAATTGCGTACGTGTCCACTCCCAGACCGCACGTTTTATTTTTCTCATGTTTCATTGAAATAAAGTTGCAAAGATCTTATCGGACGATGTTGGGTGTGTAATCTCTGCTCCACTTTGTCTCCTTATCTTAACATGTTTATTGTGAGTAGAAGCCTCCGTGTATGGCGTACAGAATCTTGTCACCTCACTGGTTATTACAACTGCTTATCTGAATAAGTAGATGAGTATCCAAAAGGGATGAGGCAGATGAGCGATGTGCGAGGACAAAATCAATAAAAAGTTTCACTTCATTTATCATACTGTTGGTGGTTATTAGAATTCTGGACGATCGGGTACCGGAACTCTTATGGTACAACTTGTCTGTACGTTCATGTGTCTGTCACGGCTCATTATTTCAGTAACTACATAAGCTATCGACTTCTCTGGTGAATAGGTACGCATCCTAACTAAAGTTGATGGCCGCAACTCTTAAGCACGGTTGCCTTAAATTTCTTGAGGCGTTTACTTAAAACCTTTCGTTATGAAGAAAATCACATTTGGTTCAGCCTGTGAGGCTGTAGCTCTTGTAACAAAAAATAATTAGACTAATAATAATAATTCACTTATTTATTTTCATGTAATTTTATAACGAAAAATTGTTTCTTATAAGATATTTTTACCCTAAAATCATACATCACTTCGAAACTTTGTTCAATTTACGACGCGCCAGAAACATCCCATGCAAACGACTTTTTGCATTTATAATAGTAGAATAATGGTAATAGTGAATTACCACATGCATAACAATGAAAGGCACGAATCGGCTATAACCCACTCTAGTAGGACTCGAAGTAGGAAGACAAATGGGATGCGTTCAAAAAGATCAAACGCATAACTATTCATCTGACAAGCAAGCAAGTAACGCTCACATGGCCAGATATCGTCCCAGATGCATTATTGAAGTCGACAATTATATTTCCAGATGACATTACCTACAGGGGCGAACTCTTCGGAGAACAGCTGATACTGATCGTGACTTTAATTGTACATGGCGTTAACGTAACGTTTTATATAAAAGTGAGAGTAAGGTTGGTTTACATGCAGCTCTTCAAAATTAAATACGATAGGTGAACAAAATTGGATACTATGATAGGTGAACAGAGAAAACCCATTTCACACGTCATTTAGCTACAAACTAATGACAAAGGATGACTCATTTTTCAAAAACATTTTCAAACTGGACACGATGTTATCTGCAGAAATAAGTGTGGGTGTTTTGGTGAACAATAAACCCTCATAGTGTAATTGGCCGTCATTAGAAATGACAGCAAATAACCCTAAATGTGTTGTTTGTATGAAACGTAAGCAACAACAGTTTAACATGTCAAAGTCACGGGTGATTTAACATGAATTTGAGGGTTTATGTTTCGTGTTGTTCACAGGGTAATAAAAGGACTGGTAATTCAGAGTTATTTTGTTATTTGTTAGAATTTGTAAGTGGGTATGTCGCAATAAATAAACAATATTGCTATACCTAACAAGTTTTTCTATTTTATGTAAAGTAGTGTTTTTACCTGTCCACAGTAGACAATGAACTATAGTAGGTGCCAAATAACACCGCAATACAGGTCATTCACCTACCTTCACCACGATGTTGCAAAATTCAATTTATGAATGGCTAATTCGTCGTGGGGGAATAAGATCTGCACTGACGTCCCACGTTGGGGTGTATTGTGCTGGGTGTATTGTTATCAATGGCTAATTTTAAGGCTGTCTATACAAGCCTGTCGCTAAGACGGTAATCGCTCGAATCTCCTAGTACTGTTTGTTTACCATACATAAATTGAATTTTGCAACATCGTGGTGAAGGTGGGTGAATGACCTGTATTGCGGTGTTATTTGGCACCGACTATAGGTGGAGTTGACACTAACGAAGTCAGTGTTATGCTATCAAAAGTGTCAATAAATGATAGGAGATTTGAATGCACTTGCTTAGATTTCAGCGTCATGTAAACCCACTCTAATTTAGACTTCTAATTTAGGCCAAGTTGATTTCGTCGTTTTCTCGTTATAGCGAATGGCCGGGTGGCCGACACTTGACAAGAGGAAATTGTCTTCAGGGATAAATAAAATTTGACTTTGCCGGAGTAGCCGACATTAATATTGTTTACGACTGCAGTTTAACATTTTGCAAAGAAAACAAAATTATAGTTTGATCTTATAAGCTTGTGGCTAATTGGATGTTTGCTAATTAATGGCGTCTGAATTCTGTTGGAATATCTACCTGCCTGCGCGAAAGCTCATCTGCAACTGATTTTAGCTTTACTAGCTTGGAATAAACATCTTTTCAGAATATTCCTATTTCGTGCTTTACCTAACAAGCATTAAAACACAGTGCTGATGGATGTGCACAGAAAGCGCCACATATTTTACGAAGAAGCTTTAGATTTACATTCTAGAAGTCTAAACGCAGATAGTAGTAAAGATACCTTAACTAGTATAGCAGTTTCATAAAAAATCTTTTTTGGAGAAAATATTATGGAAAATAAAGTTGTTGGCTACGAATTACGCTACCGCTCTGGCGCTAGCGAGTTTAGATTTTTTCCATACACCTACATAATAAAGTATTACCAATTTTCTGCCAAGAGCCTAATTCTTTATTCAGCAAAGTATCACACAAACACGTCTTCGTCGTTTGTATAACATTTACATTTGCATAAGGCTATTGCGACTCATATATTTGATTCTTGCACAGAACTGTTAACAGTAAACGTACTGTTTTTATCACTTTTCTTATAAAAAGCAATAAGTACAGTTTTATATAAAAAGTATACGTTATCATCTAAGTAAGTACTTTCGTAATTAGTTTCAAATGACTTTAATCCTTTAAATTTAAAAAAAAAGCTGTTACAGATTATTACGAATGTTCCTTTTTTAGAGAAACTACGCTTTTTCTACTACTTTACTTTAGAAATCAATTTAACTCTAAACCTTCATGTCATCACTAAATTGTAACATAATTTGGTATAAGAGTTAGACACACTAGTGATAGAAAAAAGTGTTATGAGGAAGATTGTTTCACCTGCAAGATATAATTGACTCTAAAACCTGCGAGCTAAAGCTCAATTTATAACCAGAACCGATGTAAAGAGACACGGAAATCCAACAATATTTTAAACAGGCTCGCGAGTTTATCCGAGCTTTTTGTATTGGATAAAATGTGGAAAGGTCGAGTTCGTAATCATTTCGTTTTGTTTGACTTACCTACATTGCTTTTTGCTTGTTTATTATAATTGTTTTGGGCGAATTATTTTTGGACAAAAAAAGTTCCGACGGTCAGCACGTTTTTGACGTTTGTAACCCTTGTGCAGTCTTTTGTTTTAGATTAATCAAATTGTCAAAACTTAAGTTGTATCTATACCTCCCTTTGTACACTGACCATATTCTTAGTTCGCACTCCCCTCATGTTTATGACACTAGCATTAGCGAGCCCGACACTGGCAGAATTGTGACAACTAGCCACAAAAGTCACAAAAGCCAAGAAGTTGAAGTTGAAGTTTTAACCCATAACCTCTTTATTCATATTCACTTGTCATTTTAGCGCAGTTTTAATTATTGTCTGTCGAAATGACGGACAGAGGCCATTAATTAAGAGAAGAAGAAAAACTCTCTCATTGTCACTTTGACAGCAAAAAACGGCTTGGTCTTTAGATCTTCTCATCCAGTATTTGCCAGCAACTTTGTCGCCCAATTCACACTATCTACAACGGTACACTTTAGTAATTTTATAAAAAAGTAATTGTCATTTTATTGGCAACGGTTACGTCATTAAAATCCCTGCAAAATAACAATCCATTTGCCTTAAACTCCTCACTGTGGAATATTCAAAACAGCCAAGTGTGAAACCGGGGCTAAACTGATTAATATGCATTTAATATCCTTCTGTGCGGTCCCCGGAGTAATTTCACTCGGATTACCAATGCATTATTTGTATGCAAATCAAAATGCATAAATTCTTTTGAATTATTGCCATTTGGATAAGGTTTTCGGTAAATAATTGTAAAAGTACTTAGTATACTTACTTGTAAAATAAGTTTAGTAAGAGAAATATAATATCTTTATATTAGCTTTTGTATACGTTTTTCAATAGGCGAAAGTTAGTTTTACCAACATATTAACGTATCATCTAGACTGCAAGGGTAATTAATTATTAATAGTGTCGAATAATTTATTTAAGACCAAGTTTAACTCATGCTAGCTTGTTAATGACTAAATAAGGCCAACCTTCATTATTCCTTCACCTTCATATTCATTAGTAAACAGCTTGTTATCAAAATCTTCGATTTGTCCTACCTTGGCTGATAGAACGCAATTAGTGCGACCGCCCACGATGACAGCTGTCAAAATGACAAGCACGTTGTCTGCTATGACGGCATAGAACAATTTGTTACCGCGCGCCGTTGAAACAAAACGAAATGATGATTGAGCAGGCGTTTTTTTTGGCAGATAAGACTAGCTTGGTAAGTGTGTCAGTGGAGGTGTTTATTTTTAATACTTATTGCTGACAGAGTCTTTGTTAAACAAGTAGTCGTACTGCGGGCCTAAGATGCGCACCGCGAGATATTTGTCATGTCGTTCTGTCAAAATGTAAGCATTTTGTACCAGTTTAGGAACTATTACATTATCTGTGGTAATGTTGTTGAGAAACCGCGCCTTTGAATTTTCAACTTTTGACATTTCTGCATGACTATTATCTCGTCCTCAGAGAGGTACGACGACTAACAAGTGTCAAAAGTGTACATTAAGGCGCGTTTTGTCGACACCATTAGGTGCCACAGATAATGCAATAGTTCCTAACCTGGTACAAAATGCTTACATTATGACAGAACGACATGACAAATATATCGCGGTGCGCATCTTAGGCCCACTGGTATCATCTTCAACAGATCAATATTTTTTTTTTGTATTTTTTATCGTTGGACATAGACTTTAACATTGTGTTGAACCTTGGAGATCGTCCAAGTGTTTAACGTAAGTCCCCTGATTTTCTATTGTTTTATTTCTTGATTCGGTCATCGTCTAAAGCCTTGGTCTCGCGATTGTAACGCACAACGCAGAGTACCGCGTTTGCTCCTCGCCGCTGACACAGACTGCGACGTAAGAAAAGACCATACTACTTAGACGTTTTCCATACAATTATTTGTCCGGTGCTGTATACTGCATACCGCTGCATTGTGCGTTACGATCGCGAGACCAAGGCTTATCGAGTTTTATTAGCCGTATATAACAAGGTAAATAGAGTCTCAAACGTGGCTAAAAAGTTTAAATCCAGTATAAAATTGTATCATGGATAAATCCATGTAGACTCTAAGAAAATATGCTTTTTCACGTGTATTTTCTATCTACGCTTTCCACTTTACATTAAGCCTTACACTTTGAAGCTCATAGCCTAGCTCAATCTTCCAGGTACCTGAAGCCAGTGAGCGATGACAAAGCCTCGCTCGTAAGCTGACTACCGATTGGGCAGATTGGGCGGCTTGGAGTGATGTATATAGCTTCATAGTTTTATTTACACGTGGAACGATGTTTTTATAAAAAACTGTATGCATAGCTGTTGCAACTTCGGATCCCTTGATCGCACACCATGCAACATGGGTCAATTAAACGAGAGTAAAGTAACAGAGACGAATAATTGCCGAGAGTTATTTCGATGAAAGATTTCGTTGTGTCGTAGAAGCGAACCAACAATGCAAATCCACGTACCTTTTCTGATCCTCTGATGACTTGGCCGGCTATAGCTATACCCGGGTAAGCGTAGGTTTGCTTCAAACACCTTCCTTTTCTGAATTTCCAGGTTTTCTTCGGTTATAATTTAGGTTTTCTTCATGAGCACGTATAAAGCACTATCATCACCGCCATATTGTGTTGTTCTCAAAAGCCGGTTCGTTCATTCCTTCATTCGGATTATCCACAGAGTAAAAATATCACAGAATGTAAATATTTTCAAGCCGCGAATGCGTGGTGAA
This sequence comes from Eulithis testata, assembly GCA_947507515.1. Lineage (NCBI taxonomy): Eukaryota > Metazoa > Arthropoda > Insecta > Lepidoptera > Geometridae > Eulithis > Eulithis testata. The sequence continues at coordinate 4,590,655 of OX382207.1, forward strand.
TGTGGATTTGAAAGGCTCAGTTGGACACAACCACGGCACTCAAATCAAACAAAGAACTCTCGGCAAATTAGAAACGAAACAACGGCCACCAAAATACACTTGATTGTATTTTCGAAAGAATATGTGGGTACAGTCAGTGGAGCGATTTGCCAAAAGACAGAGAGGGAACGAATGAATAAATTGATTGACAATGAGAATGTTTGAATGAATGACCAATAGTGCTGTGCATCGTTTTGAGAAGTGACTTAACGGGTTGTTCATTTAACGATATTCGTTAGGAGGATACGGGTTACTACAATAATTAGTTACTGCGAATGAATGATTTAATTAATAATATAAGGTTAAGCAGTCATCGTAGTAATGTATGTTGGATAACTTAAATCGATTGTTTCTTAATACTACTATGACTACTAGAATTATCTTAACTTAACTAAACGAAACGGTGATGGTAAAAGAATTGAAAGTTAAATTAAGTTGATATGTTTTATTACGTTGTAAGTTTAATTATTGCCGTCACATTGGTCAGGCAATGGACATAATTTAATAAGCGGTCTGACCAATGTACTTTGAGGCGTACGCACTGTAGCACAACGTACTACACCGTCTGCAGCGGGGTGCAATGTTAGAACACGCGCCAGGGGCCATGATAAAGGGTGATAATTCTCATTTTTGATAATGACAATTGAACCTTCTCGGAGAGGTTTGCAATGTTGCGTCCATTTTGCGCGTTGCGTGAGTGTATGTAGATACTCGGCTTTCCATCGTTTCCAGAAATCTTGTTGGAACCGTTGTATTAACTGCCATCGGTTTAATCGGTTAATATTCACTGTAGTTACGTTTGTGTCCGGTGGCGCCGTGAGCGGCTCCAGGGTCAAGAAATGACCAGGTGTTAACGCACTTATGTCATTCGGGTCAGAACTCATGGGACATAATGGACGTGAATTAAGCATTGCTTCAATTTGGACGAACAGGGTGGTCAACTCTTCGAACGTGAGGCATTGATTACCAATGATGCGGTAAAGATGCGATTTTACCACTTTTATTTGTATCTCCCATATACCTCCCCAATGTGGGCTGGACGGAGGATTAAAACGAAATTCGATTTGCTCAGTTTCGGAAGCATCTCTCATATAAGAATCGAATACTGACTTCGCGCCGACGAAATTTGTGCCTCGGTCAGAATGTATGATACTTACACGGCCGCGACGTCCAACGAACCGACGGAGCGCCGCTATAAAAGCCTCTGTGGATAAGTCGGAAGCAAGCTCGAGGTGAAGTGCTTTTGTCGTGAAACAGACGAAAAGACACAAATAGGCCTTTGAAATCTTAGCACCTCGATGCCGCCCGGACTTGATCGAAAATGGTCCACCGTAATCGACCCCGACAATCGAGAATGGTTTGGCTTGGTTGACTCGGACCTTTGGTAGTTCACTCATGTATGGTTCAAGAGGAGTAGGGTTGACCCTGTAGCACCGTATACATTTCGACAAGCAATGGCGGATAGCTCGTTTGACAGAAAGGATCCAAAACTGCTGCACAATTAGACAATGCATGGTGTTAACACCTGCATGACAACTTTCTAAATGTATAGCTTCAATTATCAGATAAGAGAGTCTGGATTCTCTTGGGAGAAGAGCCGGATGTTTGTGTTCAAATTCAAGCCCAGATCGAGACAAGCGTCCACCCACCCTTAGAACTCCTTGCTCGTCTAAGAATGGACTAAGTTTTCGAAGTTGTCGTGGAAGAGGCAAATTTTCCATTAGACGATCAATATCGCTTTGAAAATGTTGTGCCTGAACATGTTTAACAAGGCTTGTTAAAGCAGCTTCAAGCTCAGACCTTGCCAAAAAACGATGGGTTTTACGCAATTGCCAATCATGGCAACGAGTGTTTTCAATGAATCGAACACAGTAGCCCAGAATTCGTTGAATCCTCCGAATGGAAGAGAATTTTTCAAGCAATGTATCAAGTGCGTGACAGTTTTCTTGGGTAACTAGAGACTGGATCCGTTCTTCGCATTGATCCTTAGCTGTGTAATCGGTAGGCTGAGCAGAAGGCCATGAATCCGATGAGAGCGTGAGCCACGACGGTCCCGACCACCATAGCGAATTGTCAATTAGATCTGCAGCGTTCATACCCCTAGAGGGGATATCTGCCGGGTTATCAGCGGTGCCTACATGATTCCAACGTGCTTCTGGAATAGTCGTTTGAATATGACTCACTCGATTCGAAACGAATGTCTTCCAACGAGAAGGATGAGAATGGAGCCATGCCAAGACAACCGTAGAGTCAGACCACGCGAATATGTCGCTGAACACGAGTAATGAACGATACGTCTGAATCGTGAATTGCATAAGGTCTGACACTAGAACTGCTCCACATAACTCGAGCCGTGGAAGCGAAATGCACTTTACAGGAGCAACACGAGACTTTGCACAGAGCAGAAATATACGCACCACACCTTGATTGTCCTGTATACGAAGATAGACTACAGCCCCATAACCAGCTTCAGATGCGTCTGCAAACCCATGCAATTGAAAATCCACGGCATTTGCTACTGAAGTACAACGTGGTATTTTCAATTGCATCAAACAAGACAACTGGCTTAGATAATGTTCCCACCGAGATACGATTTCACTTGGAGGAGATGCATCCCAATCAATTCCCAAGAGCCAAAGTTTTTGAACCAGCACTTTTGCAACGAAAGTCAGGGGTGCTAGAAATCCCAATGGATCAAATATCCGAGCCAATTCACTTAAAATGGTACGCTTCGTACAATTCACCTTTAGTGGTGTAACTTCGAATGTGAACACGTCCTGAACTGGATCCCATCGCAATCCTAAGATCTTAACATCCATGGTTTTCCCGATATCCATGGAAAGAAAATCGGTAAGACAATGTTCTGATGGTAAATCTGCCAATAACTCCGGTTTGTTGCTCGCCCATTTTCGTAGTTCTAACTGGCCACGACTCAATAGTGTTACAGTTTCCTTTTTCATTTGTTGAACCTCAGATATAGTGCCACTTCCACTCACGATGTCGTCAACATAAACATCCGATGACAGAATTTGACTGGCTAACGGGAAGTCATGACCCTCATCCGCGACTAACTGCCTGATGGTTCGACATGCCAAGAAAGGAGCTGACGATACCCCATACGTGACGGTATTTAGCCGGTATTCTTGAACTGGATGAGTCGTATCTGATCGCCAGAATATTCGCTGAAAATCACGATCAGAGTCACGCACAGAAATTTGTCGATACATCTGCCGCATATCGGCAGTGAAAACAACGAAATGCACTCTAAATTTCAACAGCAATGCCATGATGTTGGCTTGTAGCTTGGGTCCAGTTAGCATCCTATCATTCAACGATGTGTTGGTAGAATCTTGTGCAGAGGCATCAAAGACCACTCGAAGTTTTGTAGTTACACTTTCCGGGCGAAGAACGCAATGATGTGGAATATAATATTTACCTTTACAAAGGTCGATTGTTGGAACACGGCTCATATGTCCACTCTGCAAGTAATCGTCCATAAATGCAACGTACTGCTCACGTAATTGAGGTCTTTTGATAAGACTACGTTCCAACGAATGAAATCGTCGAAGCGCTATCTCTCTCGAGCCAACAAAAGCATATTCCTTCTCATCTCTGAATGGCAGAGCCACAACGTACCGACCAGTAGTATCACGAGAAACAGTTTTAGTGTAAAATTGTTCACACAAATTATCTTCGGGAGAGGAATGAGACGATTCAGGGATATTCTCTAGCTCCCAGAACTTTTGAACTTCCTGACGAAGGAGATCCTCTTCAAAAGACACAAAGAAACTACTGATGTTGTCACTATCACAACCCACGTTGCCAAGAAGCAACCAACCAAACACAGAGTTCATTGCGGAGGGTTCATTGGAACTACCACTTATGTTCCCAGGTAGCAAAAGCGACGAAAACACCTCTGCACCCAAAAGGATATCTATTGGACCTGGTTCATAACAATTAGGATCAGCGAGTGTCAAATGTTGTAAGTGACGCCACGACATTGGGTTCAGACGTGTACATGGCATGTCTCCACATATATTAGGCAAAGACAACGCATCAATATAAATAAACGTTTTGCCATTAAAGCCGACTTCCAACTTTACCGAACCTGAAACTGAAGCTTTGGATTGACCGAGGCCACGAATTTTTCTTGACGTTTGTGTCCGATGCAGTCCCAGGCGTTCAACAGCACGATCTGTAATGAAGTGCGCCTGACTTCCGGAATCTATGAGCGCTCGAAACGATTGATATTTACCTGTTGAATCACGAATGTCGATTTGAGCGGTTGACAAGAGAACCGTACTACTCTCTCCCAGATTTGCGAGCACGCTATCTACTTGAACTGATGTACTTGGGTTAGTAGTCTTAGGCTTGGTTGAATCTTCCTCAACTGGCGCTGGTCGATGCAAAAGTGTATGGTGTCTTTGACTACAATCACGACATCTAAAAATCGATTTACAATCCCGAAGACTGTGCGATGGACGTAAACAGTTAAAACACCAGCGATGAGACATCGCGTAATCAATTCTCTCATCGGTTGTCTTTTTAAGGAATTCCTCGCATTGGGACACCGTATGTGGCTGGTCACAGAATGAACACTTAGGAGTTAGTACGATGGAAGACGATGGCACAGAATTCTTTTTTTCCTGCGACGTTTTTTGAACAGGTTCAGAAGTGCGCTTTCCCGCATCGTTCTTAGTAACAACGAATGCAGAAGCCTTCTTTGAGACATTGGATGTAACCGTATTCGACGAATCACGGGATGCGGCAGTACGATCGTTATTCACGAAATGACTATCTCTTACGAGAGCTTCGCACTTAGAGTGCAAGAACTCCTTAAGATCAACGTAACGAGGCAACTCAACCGACGGATGTGATTGCTCATACTCGTATCTAGTTTTCGAATCGAGTTTTGAAAGAAGAAGATAGCAAAGAACAAAGTCCCATTGTTCGGTGGGAAGTCCCACTCCCTTAAGAATTGTAAGATTTTCGTGAAACATATCCAGAACTCGACAGAAATCGTGTGGTGAATTAGGTTTGAGAGTAACAGTGAGCATTTCCTTCCAGCATGTGAACGCTAATTCACGCTTATCTCGATAGCGAGTCACAAGAGTTTTAAAGGCTTCTTGATAGAATGAACCCTGCACGGGAAAGGTTTTTACTAATCCCAATGCATCACCAGATAAGCTCGATATCATATAGTGCATACGTTCGGTGTCCGTTAAACCACTGTTGTCGTGAATAAGTGAACTGAACACATCGAAAAACTCAGGCCAGGCCTTGATATTGCCGGAAAAGGTCGGAATATTTATTTTCGGAAGTTTAACCTTTAGTGATACGCTGTTAGAAGTTGATTGAAAGGAATCATTATGTCGGTCACCGTCCTGCAACGTGAGCTTACGATGAATAGCAACAACCTCAAAAAACACGTCATCGAAGGTGACCCTTAGGGCGTCCTCACTTTCTTCAGATGGATCGTCGATGATAGACAAAATATCCTCATGAGCTTCTTCGAACTTGCTACGCAACTTCTGTACTTCAGTGAAATGTGCTAGGAAGCTGTTTAACAATGAGGTATCTACTAGCGCTTCCTTTGCCACTTCCAGAGTTTTTTTCAAACGATTCAGAGCCAGAGTGCGTTTACGTTTCAACACTGGCAGATCTGCAACTCCCAAAGTGATATCCACTGATCCGGCTTTAACCCTTTTAGAAGAGCTACGCCTCCGATTCAATTTATAAGACATTTTCTTATATGGTTTTTTTGTAGATTAAAATAACAGTTATTGAGAACGATATTAGGATTGCCGTTAGTTTTAGTATCGTTATTTCACGATTTGATAATGCGCATCACTAATGATCAATCGAATGAGTGAATGAAAAGAATGAACAAGTATGGACGTGAACCGTGATGCGGCACTCTGGAGGTACCTACCTACCTACTCCTCAATGAGAAATACGATGATGCTCTCGTGGAAATAATAATAATGTATGAAGGCTTAGATTAAGTTATCTTACAAAATTACTCGATTAAACGATTGGGCAGAGATGTTTTGGTCACTCATAAACATACGAATTCGTGTTGAATGGATTAGGTAGGTACACCTACCTATCTAAAATTGTAAGAATGAATAGGTAAATCAGATAAAAACCAGGGTGAAATTGCTAATTACGGAATGGTACTTATGCGATTGAACGATCAATTAGCAAATAAAGTAAAATGTTTGAGCAAAATAATGATTCTAAGAAAACAGTTGGTGCGTGGTTATTGGATCGAAACGTTAGTGTCGAAATTAGACGATCATGACACGTCAGTGACATGCAATCTCGTCGGGGCCTCCAAAAAAATGTTGCAACTTCGGATCCCTTGATCGCACACCATGCAACATGGGTCAATTAAACGAGAGTAAAGTAACAGAGACGAATAATTGCCGAGAGTTATTTCGATGAAAGATTTCGTTGTGTCGTAGAAGCGAACCAACAATGCAAATCCACGTACCTTTTCTGATCCTCTGATGACTTGGCCGGCTATAGCTATACCCGGGTAAGCGTAGGTTTGCTTCAAACACCTTCCTTTTCTGAATTTCCAGGTTTTCTTCGGTTATAATTTAGGTTTTCTTCATGAGCACGTATAAAGCACTATCATCACCGCCATATTGTGTTGTTCTCAAAAGCCGGTTCGTTCATTCCTTCATTCGGATTATCCACAGAGTAAAAATATCACAGAATGTAAATATTTTCAAGCCGCGAATGCGTGGTGAATGTGGATTTGAAAGGCTCAGTTGGACACAACCACGGCACTCAAATCAAACAAAGAACTCTCGGCAAATTAGAAACGAAACAATAGCAAAGTGTACTCGAGTTATTCACAGCTTTTATGTCAAAGCTAGTCAGTTACTTGGGCGTAATTTGGATAAAACTATATTTTATTGAATGTTTCAAATTACTAATTAAATCTACATGGATTTGATAGGTCAATAAACCAAGCAAATAACAATTATTATTATACTTACTGAAAAAAAACATGTGTGTCAAATCAACGATGGATATGAATAACACAGTGAACTTTATTTTTGTAGTCACAAGATGACCTCAATTTTGTTGACGAACAATCTACCTGACCAATGTGGGTAACGTTTACAATAAAAGCTCCTGGCCTCTGATGCATGTTGCTCTAAGGTTGAAGGACATCGTTTTAGGGTTTTAGTAAGCATAATATGTCAAGGAGAAACTCATACCCGATGAATACAATGCTCCAGTTTTAGTTTGTCTTTTAATATTTCTTGGGACGTCTAGCTCAGTTCTCACTAGCAATAGTCCCAAGTAGTCTCAACTTATATTCTCCACATGTGTGCAATAAAATGTTACCATACGCAGGTCACGTGTTTATCTCGCGTCAGAAACACATTCGCGAACAAAACAAGAACAATAAAACCGCGACCTCGCCGTATCTCCGGCGAAGTTCGCAACCTTACCAATTGACATCCAGACACGAATGCTCGTGATCGAAACAAATAAATAGGGTTGTTCGGATTAATCGATATGACGAATATAAAATCGATAAGTACTACAGCTATTTTTCATCAAAGCAACGAATAAGACCAGTAGGTAATTATTAATATTTATTATTTTTATTTATTATTTTTATACTTCCAACTTACAGAGTAAAATAACTTAATGCATAATTTAAATAAGGTAAGTGGGTGATACCTTCGGATAGATTTCAAAAGTATCGATAATCGATGAATGGTGACAGATGTCATCGATGAATTGTCAGTTATTAATTGCCATCTCTAAATGAGAGGCTCATTATTTGCAAGCTTACGTCCGCCCATGAGCGATAATGTAGAAGACAATAACTAATTAAAGTTTCACTATACCTAGATGCGTAGATGTACGGATGTAAGCCTGGACTGTCCCTTACATACCTGGACACGAAAAATTTGAGGTTACTAATATCATTATTTATGGCCATTGGCTCACTCAGAAAACAAGGAATTAATGGCTTATAGGTAAATAGGTCAGTATTTTGTAAATTTAATTTTCTATGCCTTTGTACAAATTGACTAAAATAGCTAGTAATACTCAATTTATTTCCCTCACATCATTTTGAAGTCATTTGGAAGTGATACAGGTCTAGTTATCTCTAACTAGCGATCGGGGCGGATCGAACCCGGATTCGGCTTACGAAATTAAGGAAATCGCTCATGGGGATATTATTCTCAATGATAACAATCATCTGGATGTGAAGCTTTTTTTCTAAGCTGAGTTTTTGCGAGCGTTTCGTGGAGATCAAAGATAGGAGAGACCATCGGTTCAAAGTCACGTGTGATAAGCATACGTGACTTTGAACCGATGGTAGCTTTAATTGGGACATTCGGGTAACAGTGTTTTACACTTTTCCTTTATTGTTACGATGGTAAAAACAAATAGTTGAGTGTTGAGCCCAATAACAGTCAATTATTTAAATTGTATTATAATATAAGACTTTCAGATATAATTGTATTTTTATTTTATAAATTTTATTTTATTTTATTGTAATTATTCAATAATTAAAAACGTTTCTTATTAAAAAATATATAAAACCCAAATGCACTTGAAACACGTGAAACTGCATCAATGTGGAAAAGATTATTCAACAGATAGAAAAAAGTGAAGTATCAACAGATGACATTGCGGGTGTCATCACTATCATGCAATTGCTCTATATTTCTGTCATCTCTACGCAGCGGCCCACCCAGAGCTGACGCCACAGGATGTAAAAAAACTTGGCAAAATTATACGTTTCTAGTCTTACGGAATTCAACCAGCTTTACAGATTATTCTAGAATGTTTAGTTCTTACTAGTCATCTAAAAAAAGTCAAGAAATATTTTAGGTAAGTAGATCGCATTTTCGATTGAATTTAATTTTACCAACGATTACAATACATTTTTTTTTCTTTTCAAATTGGTTAGACCAAGAAATCCACCAAATCCTTTTGTTTCTGTTCCTTTGGAATATGATTTTACTTTAGGTTTTTTAACTGTATTGACCAATTTTAAAAGACACATTCGCAGCCTATTACAATGTATTACTACACGCACCTTAAAAAGACGGTAATAAACCTTTGCATGTGTGGAAAATAATTTAAACACTTCGACAAGCTGTAAATGTGGTCGGACATGGTTTGTGGTAGCCTGAAGATGAGGATCCTTGGTCAGTAAATATATTGCAACATTGTATGAACTCATTACTGCGCCTTATACTTTGTGACCATGATTTTGATGACATGTAACATGATAAATTTGGGACATGTATTAGAAATAGTTTTACATAGATACATTATAATGATTATTATAAATGAGGCGTTAGGACCATTGTACCTACGCTTTCTGGCTTGTTGCGTTGTGAATACACGTTAAGTCATCAGGTGGGCCATCTACTTATTCCATCACTTGTCTTATAAAGAAGTCAAATAGGTATTCTATAACCCTAGTTTTTAAACCAAATGTTTCTAGTTTATAACTTACCTTTATATATAGCACAGATAAATTAAGCTTTCCAAGCATGTCTGTAAAAATAAGCAGGCATGATTCTGCTTTTTTTGTTTAAGAATTTGTCAACATAAACAGAGAGACAGCCACATTTATTTAAAGAATATTCCCATTTCACACAGTCCTTATTCCACCCACATTTCTGGGAAATGTCTGTCACAACCAATTGTACCAGACTCTGTTTCACAACCGCATAAATATCAATGCTATCTAAAATTTTAAAGCAAAATGTGGTAGTAATACAAAGAAATGGAGCACAAAATTCAAATTATAATGCAACGGTTTACTAAGGTAGAGTGCATGCTGCTTTTATTAAAAAAAGAAAATTAGAACCGAGAATACCTACTTAGTAATGTTTCAAGACAAAAAAAAATAAAAGTTCAGGACTGTGTTGGTATTTTTCATTATACCTAGGTAAAAAATCTAAAAAAACAACTGAGACAATACTTCATTGGTAACATTGGTAGTAAACTCAAAAATCACAGCTGTAATCCCCAGGCGTGGTAGATTCACTTTTAACACTTAGCATGCCGTTACAAAATTTTACACTGGACCGCACAAAAACAGGTAGGTTATACAAAAATGCGATAGATTTTAATTAATATCAAATGAATGTAACTACTGCGACCAATCATTTTCCTTATTTCATTAATGGAACTAGTAATATAACTAGTGGGAATAGACCAAAGTTGTCTAACGTAAATAAAGCTGTAAATTTTGGGAAAAAAAAATTTTTTTAGTAATATTTTTACTACATCTTGTTACATTTCACTTTAAGAGTTATTTAAAGCGTATAAAAGACACATCGCGTCCATAACAATGACTACCCTCAGTTCTAATTTAATGCATTGCCGGTGCCTATCCACTGACAAGTCAATTAAGATTGTACTCGTTTGAAGCCACTTGCGAGTGTAATGTTTTTCGATAGATTAGATTGGTATAGCGCAAATAGTTCTTATATTACAACCAGTTGTATAGATGGGACTATTTCTTCCACTTTGTACAATCAGTTGAACTAACGGGACTTTTTTTCCCGTCGGTGCAACAATTTGTAATTCCAAAAGCTTTTTGCTTAGGTAAAATCTAAACTTAAACGAGGTAAAACTGTCTATAAAGTACCAAAGTAAGATTATCGGGTAACTCCCATTTGTTCTATAGAACTGTTACGTATGGAACTGTTAAAACTTTTTTTATCCCTATTACCTGGTAACTTCTATTTGAGTAGGACTATTGAAACGAAAACTAGCCCTAATGGGCTAGTTTCAATAGTCCTACCGTGGAACTACAGGGATAAAAAAGTTTTAAAAACAGTCCTATAGAACAAATGGGAGGCACCCAGATTATCAAGCGCTTGGATAATCAAGCACAAAATGGATATCGCTGGCGGCTGCACGCATTGTCAGTCTGAATAAACTTTCAAATCGATTCCACATCTGAGGGTGACAGTCTCGGATAACCCCCGTATTCTAAGCCCTTCCACATTAGGTAATACACCAAGCTCTCTCAGGAAATCAACGCGTATTTAGATTTTAATGCTGTAAAATTCCCCCCCGCCCCTGTAGTTTGAATTGTACTAAAATAAGCTAATTATGACGTAGGTATGCAAATATTTGTAAACTTAAACATGTATTATGATTGTTATTTTGCGTTAAAACATGCAAAGTCGCAAGCGTTGGTTGGTTTATCCGCTATCTAGTTTAGTATAGACTCTATACTTCTCTAAACTCTAAACTTTCCTCCATTCCTCCATTTCTCCTGCGGAGTGGAGGAAAGATTGAGAAAAGCTTTGAGTACATAAAATACAGGGGTTTGACTCTGCCTCGTTCCTAGATTTGCATGAAGAGACGAATATTGGCTGTAACTGCAATCTGCCTAAATTTAGAAAATAGAGCTTCTTTTCCAAATTTTACTATTGGGAGATGGGGAGATTCAGTTTATTGAAGAATAAGGTAAATAAAAACCTGGGTAGGTAAAACCAGATGACGTATAAACTTCTACCCCATCTAGCTACCAAATAATAATAGGTATTCTGGTTCTATGATACTCATAATTTCTGATACTTTCAACCACGCATAACCATATTTTAGTGTGCACGATGTTTTGGTATTTACCACTGCTCGTTAATAGGTATATTTATAACTACTCCCGAATGAATTATGAACCACAGTAATGTTGCCTAATTGCATCAGTTATGACAGAATACATCACTCTTATTATTAGGGGCAACAGCAAAATGCGTAAAATGAACATAAAAGTGTCGAAATGCTAGCATTATGCCGCCCGCGAACGTTTTATGACACCCAGCGCGCACCATTTAACGCATCAACTTGTTTGTTGGCAACTTTGCCCTTTATTTGAGAGCTGCGAATACAAGACGTCATTAAACAAAATTTGTTAAATAGTCGTCACTTGCTAAATGCATCCATTTCCAACATTGGAAACAACTTTGTTGAAGCTTATAACAGTTTTTAGTCCATTTCGGGAATAAATAAAAAAAAATTTAACTCTAATTCTAACTATGTATTTTGCTACATAATGTAACTGTCATCTAAACTACCTTATATAGTGTAATAGAGTATTGCATAAATAGAAATAGTATGGATTTTTGTTCATTTCAGAAACCTACTTTTATTAAGTATTTAGAACAGAACCAAAATGATAGAGCTCTACTTCTACTGTTTCTTCCTACTGATGAAGGTTCGTTTGTTCCGCAGTAGGAGCAAAAATACCTCAGGCCATAATCACTTTCCCATAAACGGATGCATCAACTAATCGCTACCATAAAACAAAATGTAAGACACCACCCGTTTCCACTGAGACAATAATTCTGGTCAATATTTAGCTTTTAGCAAGACAGTGGACAATCGATCAACCAGCTGGTACCAGGCGGAGTAATTTGATACACATCGGTATGTGGTGGACACAAATAAAATCACTTAGCAAGGAGTGGCGTCACGCTGGGAGCATCTACTCGTACTTTGCAGTGGGAACACAGACGCGAAATGAGAAGGCAATCGTGGTTTTGCTATTACAAATTGTCCTCGTGCTGAGGAAATTTCAGATTAATTAGGTTTTACCAGTGAAAGAAGGAATCGGCACTAAGAGGCCCATCACACCATATTTGCTTTTTAACATTTTTTGTCAAAAATTCCTATCGCTACAAAGTAACCTTAAAACTGTTTAAGTTAATTAAATTAAAAAAAATGATACATGGTACTAAGGTGATCTATTGGGTTAACATTTACAGCGGCTGTACCTGTCATAGAGATAGATAGAGAGAGATAGATATATATTTATTTATCATACAAAACAATAATCAAGTAGGCACAACAAAAATGCACAAACACTTTTTCCATTTCGTCCAACGTCCTAACAGTTTTATTTAGCTTTGTGGAATTATACGCGTTTCATAAACACGGGTATGTTTTACTAAAAAAATACATCCACTTTTTTAACATCACACTATCTCGCATACCTGTTCTAATTTAACGTAACTGACCCATTAAACATACAAACTAGCGCGTTGTAGAACAGTGACATGTTTTTCAAAATGCTGTTTTATATTTTTTTATTCTTCAGCTACAAAAATGAGGTTAAATTGAAAAAAGAATGACGTCATTTATCCGTAGGAAAACTAAAATAGGCGGTAATAAAAAACCCGCATACAAAAGCCTCTTTTTACGCGAGATTTTCAATTGGGGGACTAGAAAATTCGTACGGATAAAATAGGGCGTGAAATTGCACTCGGGAACGCCAGTATTTGTTTATGGGAGTGAGTTTTACCCACTGTAAAATTTAGGTGGGTTTTACCCGTTTTACCTGTATCTGACGTAGCATTATTTGTCATCGTAAGCGACATTGTTCCTTCTCAGAGGAAAATATTTAGGTGGTTTTATAAGGCTTCACTTGCGACACCTCATGCTGGGACGTGTTATAAACTGCTGTTGTTTTTGAGATGTGAGATTTTGATCGTTATTTGTTTGAATTTTTTTATTACCAATGTTTTACATGTTTATATGATTATATGGAAGATTTTTGACTGTTTATTCACAGTTTAAGTTTTAAGAGAAGATAAATAAAGTCAATTGAAATTCATTATTATTTTAACAGTCATATAAAACGTTTATGTTTTAAGCGCCTTATACTTAGATTAAAAAGTCGATGAAAAAACTCTTAGACGCTATGTAGATGCGTGCCTAAAATTTCAAATAAGTAGACCTAAACTACATACAAATTGAGTATGTTAACTCGAACGAGTTCACAGAATACGGATGCACCTTGATAAATAGCAGTAGTTTCTTCAGAACAAAGTGGGTTATATTTCGTTCCCATAGTGTAAACGCTTATTGAATAAGTAAGCAGTGGATTTTATAAAGTGGATGTAGGTAGTTCATACGGCATTTTTATTCGTGCGATAACAATTTGTTTTATTGCAACCTGTTTACTATGATACCTACTCACTAACAATTTTATGAGGTGCCAGTGTGTAAGATATTCAGTTTACAAAAAATTTGTAACTAAAATGCCAATCACCAAATCATTATAAAAGTAGGTACCTCTTGAATGTATTAGTTAGGTATATGTAATACCTAGTTAATTTTAATCATTCCATGTTCAAGAAAGATCTAAATAAACTTTATATGACTGTATATATTCTTATCATGTGTTGCATTAGTTCTAACCACATTGCGACAAATTTGATCTACATAATAACCGCATATGTATTCAAGTTCTGTACTTAGTTCAATAATTTTATTCAATTCAGTTTCGTCTATTTTAACCTTTAAGTTCTTAAAAATAAAGTTCAATTTTGCTGTAGCTAAATGTTTGTGATGGTTTAAATGGTCTCACGAACTTGCGGCGTTCAACTAAAAGAGTTCCTTGCCCTTATTTGATACCCGCCTTATCTATTGATGCATGCTATGAAAACATTATGAACAGATTATGACGTCATTAAAATTAAATTTGTCAGGCACTTGTACACTTTAGATTAAAGTTAGGTACAGAAATTTAATGAAACTGAAAAAGATATTCATTGTAGAAATGAAAACATCAGAGTTTTTATTTTGACTGAAAAGACAAGTGATTTTAGCACGTACGAGGCTCGAATACAGGTGGCGAAATATTATCAAGCAGTAGCTTAATAATAAGTAAATAACAGCTTAATAAATAAGCGGGCTTAAAAGCTCAATACGCAAGTGCGTATTTTGTTTCAGTAAAAAACGCGTATAAGCGCTTATTCCACGCGCTGCAAAAGCGCGTTATTGCTTGTTAGATATAAATCTAAAATCGATAATGACAAGAATTGATAAGTAACATTCTTTTTACAAAAAGCTAGTGACTCAAAATTAAAAACCAACCATTTGGCAGTTCAATAACTCAGCGATGCAAAAGCTTGTAAGTGAATTATACGATAGCATAATAACAAATCGACAGGGCTTAAATTGAACCGTTGCACCGTGTCATCCCGATTATCGGTTGCATATCTCAACCGGCAATGAGAGACAACCTGTTAAAGGGTTAAACATACGTGGAGAGTACTTTGCTGTAAGTTTATCCCAAATTATTTGGCGTCAAAATGTCTGTACTTGAAAGCCACCGTAATTTTGTATAAAAGTTGCTTATTTTTCTGTGACTGGATAGTGGGTAGGTACGCGTAAGTCAAAACTATGCGATTTATAATATCTAGGTACTTACAGTAATATGAGCCCAAGAAAAGTTACAAAATCTCTGTCAGGAAACTATGAAATATTTTAATTAGTTTAGGTGACATATTTTCTTTGTAACCCCCTTAAGATAGGTAGGTATTTTTTTATTACGTACAAACTTTAGAAATAAATTTGTGCTTTTCTCTCCATTTCGCTAGGCGTAAATTTTAGGGCTCTATACAAAAAGTATTAGTTGCTCTTGCACCGTGTGTTGGAAGCTTTAGATCGTTGCACCTTCTGCACTAACATCTTAATAATCCGATGAAGGGCCATGTCTGCGCAGCATGACGCGTCCGACACAATCAGTAATTTTCAAACGACATCTTACTTTGACGATAAATATTCGAATACCCACAGAAATTACAACTACATATTCAATGTGCGAATAAATTAAAAACGAAATTTAATTTTACAGAACGCTTACAATTAAGTTATACGCTCGAATGATTCTTCGTTTATTATGATTTAAGTTTAACAGTGAAAAGCATTTTTTGCGATGAGAGCGTTATTACTTTCGTCTCAAACACACAACTTTATCATCATCATCATCATCCACAGCCCTACTTCACCCACTGCTGGGTATAGGCCTCTTTTTGCCTGTGCCACTGCTCATGATCCTGCGCTAATCTCATCCAGATCCTGCTCACGATGGTCGCAACATCGTCTACCCATCTCGCTGCTGGTCGATCGATGTTTCTGTGACCGGTTGCTGGACAATCTTAAAATTTTCGAGTTATCAATCACGCACATAGGTACCGCAAACGACATATTACAGAAATCTCCTGATGTGACTGATATTATAGCGGTACCTACCTATTTAATAGTTATAATTATCCAGGTAAACTCTGATGTCACCATATCACATCACACGATCGTCTTTTGTTTTAATTTTTCTGTAATAACTAATGCATAAGCAGTAAGCTAGTTTGAACCGAGCATAACAATTATTTCATAATTTAGATTCACAAGTGAGACATAGGTTGCACTATAAAGCAACATTTGCAACTGTCCCTATGGAGTTGACGTTTGACATGCGTCGTCTAAAGTCTAAACTCAGTCGACCGAGGACGTCACGTCGATGCTCATAGAAAGTCAACCTTTGGGATGGATGGCTGAACAAAACCACAGGAGTAACAGTTCTAGGACACATAATGTTTCACTTCAAACATACTAAATTTTAAATAACATTCTTTGCGTCGTAAATAAAAACGTTCATTTGAAAATAAACATATTATACCAAATATAAGAAACAGCATCACAACACAACGCTTATGAATTTCTGACTATAATGAGAGTAGAATAGGTGGAACCAAATTGGGAGTGTTTGAGACATTATGTATCAAAAAGCAATAATTTTAAAGTTTATTTTTCCTTGAAAGCTAATTTTTAGAGACACAAGTTACCTTGTACAAAACAAAACAAGTTGGACATGTCAATGCCCACGCCTTTACAGTAACCTGATACAAGCAGACGGATACATTTAACACCATAGAGAGGTTTGCAAGTGGTGGATTGTGCGCGAGCGAAGCTTTGAGCGGGGCGATTAGCGATGGGACTAGCGATTGGTTACGCTTTTAGATAAAATTGAAGTCAAAACTTCCTGCAGAAAAATAATCAAATGCACTTGAATTTTTGGGTGAAACTAAGGGCCGGTTTTTTGATCCCTAGTTAACTCAACTAATGGTTAAATTTGTATCAACGAATTGTCAAACTTGGACCAAATTTAACCATTAGATGAGTTAACTAGGGATCAAAAAACCGGCCCTAAGCGATGTCCAATCGAAATAACCACTGAGTATAAAACAAATACAAACAATAATGTAAGTTTCTGAAAAATAAAATTAACTCCATTTTGCTTGCTGCTTACATTTCATTGCGATTTACAAATAAGCACCGTAAAGACATGCAAATAATAAAACAAATATTTTTAAACTACTTATTGTTTCTTCACTAAGCAGAATATGCTTTGGTTTCTTGAGCTGCCACATCACGTCCACAGACCTATATCAAGACAATAATTTTCTAGCCATGTCTCTGAGTACTAGATGTCACGCACGTCTAGTACGTGCTTTGCAGTACTTTACTCCTACGACGTGGTATCTATTTAAGCTATCTCTATTCCTACAGTATTTCCGTCACTGGTGTGTCAATATAATTTAATTAGTAAGATATTTCTAAAGCTTTTTACGCTATTTGTTACTAGTTTTAATTTAAAATGAGCCAATATACTAAATTCGCATCCCTCGCAATCATCGATAAAATTTTATAGGAAAATAAATCCTGCTAGAAAGCAATAAGAGCAACTGATACCTTAACTCAATATAAGCACAGCCTTACATGCTCATCCGCTCGCCCGTGTCTGAAAGTAGATACTTTAATATCCGATTCATTGTTCTGTTACAAATTTGTCAGTGATCTTTATATTAAACTTTTTTTAAATTTGAGATGGGTCCATAATCCCCGTGAGGCCACCACTTGTAAGTAAATCTCCATCAATTATGACACGAAGACCACACAGTTATTTTTAGATTTTTGAATAGTTTTACACGATATCATAACGTAAATTGAGCAAGCCATTGGTTTGTTTGCCGTCTTGCGTTTCTACTTACATTTTATTATAATGCTTCTACAAATTTTTCTTTGAATATGCACTGCGGTAGTATTACGTTTGTTCGTGGAATGTTATTAAATCTAAACTGACTTGCAAACAAAATTCTTTATTTTATATGCGTTAGCAAAAACAACATTTTCGAGTAATTTTATTTTAAAACATTAGCATCGTTTTATTAAAATTTTTGACTAAACTGACTCAATAGCAGTAAACTTTTATAGTTTCCGGAAAATGAAACGTTTAACATTATTTTGTATATATTTTGGCAAATTATAGTTTATTTGCATAAATGGGAGCTCTGCAAGGTTCCAAGTGAGCGTATTCACTTATTATAATTATCGATATTTCCTTGGTGTCACGCAAGGAGAGCCCTGCGGCAGACCATTAATGCCTTACTTCGGACGATGGGTAGCGTTCAGTAAGCAACCCAGACGATAATTTGGAATAATTTGTAAATTTTGAATAATTTAGAGATGATGTGCATGTTGTGCTCAGTTGAAGAACATTATAATGATTCACAAAACCGCTCCCGATCTTATTTAAGAAGCCTCAAGCGCTCCCAAACACTCAGGTAATCGGTTACACTGCATGCAAACATTTTTAAACCAGAAAGTGTATAATAATTCCGCTCTGTTTAATGACCTATCCCACTGTGAATTTAGTTTCCTGCGAAACATTCCGCAGTGAAATTAAACGTCTAGTATCACAAGGAATCCACAAGTTCTTGCATGTTATAAAGTGTAAAGTAAGTGTATTCTAATCAAATTTTCAAATAATACCTACCCAGGTTTTCAGGTTTTTTTTTTGCCTACTTGTATAAATCTAAAAGAAACGTATTTTTTAACCAACCGATAATAGTTTTAAAAACGTACCTATCCATTTTACTTTGCAAGTACTTACCTACCTTTTTTTTAAAAAAAACACCGCTCTAATTTACTTCAAGGTTCCATATTACTTCTTTTTAACAGACTACGGTGAAGCAAAAGAGTGTTTTACTTTGTTGTTTGTCCAAACTAATTGTAACGATATCACCAACAGCAGACTAAAACAGCTTGTTTTCTAGTAATTAACGATGGTTGCTGGTACAATCTCGGATCCTGTTGTGCATTAATGATATCAGAGGGAATGCTCCGATGTCGATCGCCGATTGAACGACAACACGCAGAGGCACAGGGTAGACACTAGGTGGAGACTAGGGAGTTAACCTGGACTACCTTGAGCTAAATGGGTGGAAATTGATAGGGGATTTTGTCATGGAGTTTTTATCAGCAAAGTTGAGTGTATCATATAATTAAAATAAAAGACAGTAAATTAGTTAAGCCATGGGGTTTTACATCAACCGAGAGCATGGTTGAAAACACATGATCTTTAGAGTCAGAGGCGGGGTATATCATTTGGACTACTGGTGTTCCTTCAGGCTGTACTATATTTTTAATCTTCTTATAAAAAAAAATACGAATTAACAACGTTGTACATCAAATGAAAAAGCTCTGTCTCTGTCTCTGTGTGTGAAATATTTTGTAGTAAAAGTAACTCATCGTGGTGATGATAGTTGGTACCTATCTAAAGTAGGCACTTGGATCTTATAGCTGCCAGACTACAGACATAGGTACCTAGTACGAAAGTATCGCTAGTCTATGCGTTCGCTCGCAAAGTTCATCAGATAATGAAAACATTTGTTGCGTGTGAAACTAGAATTCCATTTTGCACGAAGCAGTGTTTCGAGTGAGCATCGTACGCCTCTTAAACTTCGGCACCACGCCGCTCGATAAATCATAGTTTTGTTACCATGTTGCTGCTAAGTAGATTAATTTGGATCGAGTATTGGAGAAAAATTCTGACCGACTCTTAAAATGGTAAGTAGAGACAGTAATTTTTTTTTCAATTGTTTTTTTGCATTTTTTGCGAATAAAAACTAGTCAGTAAACTTTTTAACGTAAAAAAACTAGGTATTTTGTGAAATGGACAAATAACAAAAGAGTGCTTTTAAAAAAATTCTTATAGATTTGATTTTTATAAAAAAATTCCACTGTTTAATGCGGATTATTTTCATAACCAACAGTTTTATCTCCCTCGCCGCTACACACTCCGAAGCTTTATTTTGCTGATCATGACCACCGATGCTGGCTGTAACTCGAAACAGCTCTTTTGTAATAAATCCAAGGGAATGCTATACCGCAATAATACGAATCAGATTAAAATGAGAGGTATTACCGACGCTGGACTTTTAGCGTAATTAATGTGTTAATGTCTGAGTATTTCTGATAGTATTTTTGCCAGGAATGTTTCTTCAACGTCCAAATTTGGAATTCCTACTTAAGATGAAGAAATAAAATTTTATTCTGTATTTTAAGTTTTATTTTTTATGTATCTTTCCCAACGCATTCACTTTACTACCTCTTGAAAGTTATTAACGAAATAAAACTAGTTATAATCATTATGCCTATAACCATAGCTCTGTAAGTAGGTATCTATGAGAAATATGCCTTAACCGTGCCTAATAAAAATATTTTCGCCTCAAAATTAATATCGTAATAAAGTACGATATCCATTTGCGTTCCACTAGCTACGTAAACAGACACCTCGGTTCTAGGCGTAAAAAATTATGTTCATCTAATAACTGTCGAATTCCTGCTGTAATAAATTACTGTGAGGCGTTGAGTTACTGAATGGACGATGGCAACA
Source organism: Eulithis testata (assembly GCA_947507515.1). Taxonomy (NCBI): domain Eukaryota; kingdom Metazoa; phylum Arthropoda; class Insecta; order Lepidoptera; family Geometridae; genus Eulithis; species Eulithis testata. Next base: position 4,611,230 of record OX382207.1, read on the forward strand.
AATAGTGTAGTAATTCCAAAGAGTTTTGAATAGAGTCCAACGCTATTTCGGGCGTCGAATGATCCCCATCTTTATTTCGTTTTGCTCCGAGATCGGAGATCCAGCGGTTTTGTTGTGAGATGAAACGGAGTTGATTTCACATGAAGAAAGAGATTTGGTCAACGATTTCATATTTCATCTATATAAATGCCAATTCGTAGTCAATTGAAAGCGATACGTTTACTAGAATTGAAATTGAAAATTCCTAATTTTGAACCGTGGTCCAGCGAAACCGTGGTCCTACGGGTTGAAGCCGACAAGCATAAACCCTCAACGAAAGTTGTTTAAAAAGGAACAAACTATTGTATACTTAGTTGAAAAAACTAAAAACACACCAAGTCTAGACAAAATACAACCATCTTGTGTTTCAACAAAATACAAGATAAAGTTAAATTAGATCCATTTAGCTTGTTTTAATATTTTCAACTACTTACCTTCCATTCTCTTGTAGCTATTGTTTTTGTCATAACTGGTAAGTAGCTACCGAATTATAAAAGTAGGTACTGGTACGTACATTTTGTTTTGTTAAAGGCAACATTATTTTTAATGCCGACTTATCTATGTACTGTTAAAATCCCTTCAGATCTTTTTGTGCTCAAATTAATGATAGTATTTCTAAAGAGGGTAGTCAAAGGCACGGTTCTTTTTTAAAGTTAATACGTACCTATATATATTGTAGGTAAATACCAACTTGAAATCATTGCACAACCCAAAGCTCAAAATGCAGTCTGAATAAGCTTTGGTCAAAATCCGCACAAAAAGGTATCCAGCACTTAGTGTCCAGCTGCTTTGAGCTGCATCTCAATAATGAATGCATTGTCTGTCCGTACATACCCGATCGCAGTCGGGACTATTTTTGCTCAAACCTGTCTGTGTCTGTCATGGGAAATAGAGCAATAGAGTCGCATTCACACAAAAATGTTTGTCAAACCGAAAACCTACACGCTAGAGTTGTACCAACTAAGTGTCGTGGCGCCTGTTTGCATGTGCTGAATATAGCAACTAATTCTTTGCCTAGAACTAAAAATAAATACTTTTTGATGAGATAGCCAGTAAATATAGAGTGGAAAGTATTTGAAGTTTATTCACATTGCAATTATATAAAGGCTTTCTAAAAAATCTCTCAATCTTGTTTGTGAAATTATGAAAAGGCTTTACCAGGATCATTGTAGATTTTGTTCCATCACATTTCTTTGTTCACAGCTTTCCAGACACACTGTTTGAAAATAATGCCTGTCTGGCCAATTTGGGATGATGCTAGAGCTTATTATACCCTCGAATATCCCCGCTATTTGTCTTTTCCAGCTGAAATACGCCAAAGTGTAATTGGTTTTGGTAATTTTTTTGAAAAATATTTTTTATTTAGTTTTCCCAAATACAGTTCCATAAGTGGCTACCCACTTACTTCATCTTGGTAATTACGTTCAAGTTAATGACTCAATTAAAATCACTAGAAGTCTCTACAGATCGTCGGTGCACCAGCAGCGTGCCGTCATGAATGAAGACACATTTGCCAACGACAGCGAAAACAGCCGAGGTATTTGATTTATACCGATACAATCTGAGAAAACAGCTAGGTCAAAAATAGCAAGACAAAAAGATAGCAGAGCATGGTTTCGATCTACGGACCTCTGGGTTATGGGCCCAGCACGCTTCCACTGCGCCACTCTGCTCCTGTAATCCATGTTGAAAACACTTCAAAATACTGTACCTGACGACGATAAGAAATGCATAGTGCAAAAAGTTTGATAGCAGAGTGTGGTTTCGATCCACGGACCTCTGGGTTATGGGCCCAGCACGCTTCCACTGCGCCACTCTGCTGCTCTATAGAATTATTAAAACGAGAACCTTTGGTAGAGCAGCAAGCAAAATAATACAGAAGAAGCAAAACGTAATAGCAGAGCGTGGTTTCTATCCTCGGACCTCTGGGTTATGGGCCCAGCACGCTTCCACTGCGCCACTCTGCTGTTCCATGGAAGGTTTGAAAGAGAACTTCCACTAACAAACTAGTTATGAAAAATTTCAACAAAGGCAAGGCTTCTTTATAATTAGAACTTAATCTTGCAGAGGTAACTTTTTGTTATTGTGAAATTGGTAGATTTCACTAGCTATCTCATTCTTAGCTGTAACCAAAGTCTGGTCTATTGAAAACTTCCATCAGGAGTCATTTATTTAGACGCACTGTAATGAAGCAGTAGCCATGTCTTCGGACAAGTCTACAAGATCTTGCGGATCTGGTTATTTATCGATCGTTTCTTATTTAAAATTCAATGGTTTTGATCCATTGATGTTTTTATACGAAACTATTGGTGTATGTCTAGTAGTATCAAAATACTGATTGATATTTTTCATTTTTATAATTAAGACTTACTGCCTGCAGTTTCGGGACCTATAAAAGAAGTATTTAGGGAATTCGGAATTACTAATACACACTAGTTCTGTCCCTATTTTCCACAATAAACTTTTTCATGACTACGCATGACACCACTATCACATACCTACGTAATAATAAATTAGTTCATAAATAAATCCATGATGTGCTGATTTCTAAATATCACGACAAAGAGCCATCTCAGGAATCGTTAGCATCGTGATGTCGCGAACGATCTACCAATTTGTAAAATATCTGAAATAGCTGGATGAGCGGCCACCAACGAATATACCAGGGAAACACTAAATGTGCGGTCTGCGAGCCCGGCATACCTACCTGCCAACGATGTTTCTGTTGGGGGACAATGTTTTTGCATTGTATAAGCATACATCACTTTAGGCAATTATTATTGTTTTTACCTTCAAACCGTCTTAAATTCAAACGCGGTTGAATAATTGAGTTGTTTCGAATTTAGTACTGTGAAAACTTGCAATTTTTGAATAAAATTCAAAAGCTCTGCGCATGTACTTATTTAATCTTCTGAATGATACAATAGTGTAGCATAACATAAATCATTAAATTATCACGATAATCTTTGCTCAAACTTATTTCAGTATCGACCAGAAAGTTAAACCGCAACTAACGAAAGTAAAACTACCAATTATAGGTGGATCAAAGGTAGATACAATAGTGACACACAATACATCTTCTTAGTTCATGTAAGTATGTTTATCGTATAAAGTGACAAAAACACTAAGAATATGAGCCACAACTGCAAACTTAAAAGCATCATTAATATCGTATCACTAACAAAACGCATCGCACTCACGACTCTGCAATTTCACCGACGCATAGTTCTCGTAACTGCAAAACTGTGTGTCCCTAGCCGGGTGGTCGGTCAATAATGACGGTTCTTACATAAAGATGCATTTACGAACAAAACAGGCGGCTTTTGATCCCTGTTTGCTAGTTTGCTTATCAAACATGCTTCTATAACAAAGCTCCTGCGTTTTTACCTGCGTTGTTATATTTTAAAACATCGCTCAATTAAAAACAGCACTCGGAATTATTTAGAACTGCTTGTACTTTTATTTTTTGTAAAGCATTTTATTTTTTATTCATATTAAAAATACTTATTCGCACTTATGTTACACCTCTTAAGGAAACCAGAAATGCAATGTATGGCCTAATTAAAAAGTCCACAAAACGTGTAGACCAGCGCTTAATACAGGTTTTGTGAGTAACTGCAACCTTACCGGCGGTTTGCACAAAGAACGCAAAAATTGAATTGCGGGAATCAAAGGCAAATAACAACAAAAACTAGAAATTCCCATACAAATATACCTCCCAACTACAAGTATTTCTCTGAATTACGTAATCCTATTCTAACAGACGAAATCATAAATGTTATTGATGTAATAAACGCGCGTTCGAAGCCAGGTAGTTTGGCGGCGAAGTGATAAAGATTTGGTTTGTAAACAAAGGAATGGTAGTCGTAAAGTAGGCTCAAGTTCAATAAAGTTGTAGGGATTGGGGTAATTTCAGAATCGAATTTCGGTATTGTTATTTAAATTTTTAAGCAAGATATATTGTAAGAGGTAAAACCAAAAGACACAAAGTTAACTTAAAAAATGTAACTAAGCATAATAACTAAACAAAACGATTGTTTATCATGCTTTGCTCATATTGAAAAATAAAACAAACTAATTAGATGTCATTAGGTTCTGGAAATAAATGATTGAATTCACGTAAACAATCAGTAAAACCACAAAACAGGAAACCCTAACCAACCCAAAAGATGCGTCAATGTCTGATTTTGATTTAAAATTGATTCTAGACCAATTGGTAACCAATTACGCTCCATCACAAAACCAGTAGACTGTAACATTTTGTTATTATTTTGAACATCTGTCAATTTCACGGGACAACGCTTCGGGATGAAGAAACACTACGTAACATCTAGAAAGCCTTTGTTTGGGGCTGGCTAAGCGGAAGAAAATAATTATGCCGATGAATCAAAGACAACGATAGAATGAAATATTGGATTCAATTACAAGGGCGATGGAAACGCAACCGACTATGAAGCGGATCCTTCCTATCCTTTAAACGACTTTTATATAAAAAACAATCATGTTTCTTGGTAAAAAGTTTACTCAAATAATAAATCTAGTGGGATTTAAAATAATACGTGGTTTTAGTTCGCATTATAGCAGTAAATATACATAAAATCGTAATATTTTTAGTCAACTCGAAGCAAGGAGGTACATTTTATGTCTGTAATTTTGTTGTTAACCTGGACATCGTCTTATTAAGTCATCAAAGTTATACCACACGGGAAACAAAAAGTTGTCTTACTTTTTGCGGATAATTTAGGCTGTTTGCAATCGAACCACTTTAAATGGGTATTTACTTTCAATAATGCTATTTACTTGGAGATTAATGTTAAACTGAAAAGTATGTAAATAAGTTCTTTGGAACTACACACCGCTTCTCTCTGCAGCGATACAAACTCTTTTGTAAAATATGTGACTTCATCGCAACACGATCATTTTAATCGATTCAGCAGTGTTATTGTATCGATGCAATCACACTAACCATGACAAAATTAATATATCTAGACAGCAATTTCATCGCGACTCAATTCACTATGGAATGTTGAGCCATAGAACCAAATATTAGTTGGGTGTATGTGTGAGTAGGTAAAATTTCGCGATAATACCACTATTGCATCACAATTAAATCGTTGCAGTACCTAAAAAAGCTCCTAAATTAAAAAAGCTCTTTAGATGGATACTGAATAGGCTAGACAAAGTTTTCAACTGCATTAACTAGAGCAGAGTGGCGCAGTGGAAGCGTGCTGGGCCCATAACCCAGAGGTCCGTGGATCGAAACCACGCTCTGCTATTAGCTTTTTGCTGGTTTCTGTTATGTCCATCCATGGTGAATAATATTTATTTACTAGTTGAATGCTAATATTTACTTTGTGCAACTCTCTAACGTACTTTTTTAATAATATTTTAAGTAATTTAATTATATTCCTTTTTTGACATTTCTATCAAATCAAAATACTAATCAAAACCAAAATAAATTTTTACGCGTAGATTCATTTTGTTTCCCTCCGAGAAAACTACGATAAATCTACCCACGTAGGCAGTCATAGTCATAGGTTTATCGGAAACTCTGTTACTGAATTTTGCTTTATTTGTTAATTCACCTACTACTTTATTTGTTAACGCAAGCCCTCACTCTTGTCCGTGAACGGCAGTTGAGGATTTACTGTATCAAAAATTTGGAAAAAATTTCAGGTGGTTTTTTCTCATGAAATCTAAAACTGCAAAAAATCATCTACATACGTAATACGAAGGTAAGTACAGGTTATTATTTTGTGTAGCAAATAAATATACAAAACACAGAACCTACAAAAGTGAACCTATTGTAAATCTATTGACAAAGAACAAGCACTCACATTGTAGAGGCTTTGTATTTAAAACAGGATGGCCTAATAAGAATAAGCCTCGAAATCGGATACAACCGGACAAACGTAATGATACTAATCATGGTAACTATAAAACCAAACAGTTTCCTTCTTATGTTTACTGTTCTCATTAGTGCTTTTCGGTGAGAAAAAACGTGTAGTTGTATTGAGATTAGCTTTTTTAAGCTGGACGCACGTCGCAGTCTTGCATCTATAATGTTATGCAGTCACACAATTGATAAATTCTTTGTACTTAAGTACAAAGAATTTATCACATTTCAAAATAGTTACTTCTTATAGTTACTAGAAAATACCTACCCAGTAAGTTTAAAATTTTTTGATCAATTAATTTTTAGACGATGTGTTCATGGATCGTATATAGTTTGTTTTTATGTTATAGTTTTTTGTTCTAAGACTCACGTAGATATCGTTTTACAGTCTATGTACTTTTATCATAGCATCAACTTTAATTTTTAACACCACAAAGCGATTTTATAGATTCTAATTTCACTACAGCAAATGGGTTACAAAACCAAACCGAAAGCCGTTTTGGCTCATTACGACTTATACGTGACCGAACATAGTGACATATCAAACTGGCTCACATAAAAGCACTTTTTCCGGAGAACCTATTAAAGCGAGACCATAAATTTGCGGATTAAGCCAACCTATCTTGGTTGCAATCTAACCGTCTTCAAGACGACGCTATCGATAATTGTACCGATAACCGATATTGTTGAATGTCCAGTGGAAAAGGTCGAGCAAAGTTTAGATTGCAATGTAAGCTGGTAAATATTAAAAAAAAACTCCTAAGTTGATTGCTGACGCCTATGCATGAACAGGTAACTTTTTTCTTTTACTGTCAGAGACATTTTTTTTTCGAAAGGGCTGCTGGTTTATTCGTCGATTGCAGACACCGTTACCGGACTAATGTATGTAACCCAGACTAGACTATTGAGTGTTCTACACTGTTCTAGCGACTAAAATCGAGCGGCTATGGTAAATTTAAAGCAGAACTAATATTTTAAAAAACACACAGCCTTGTTTTGATATAGATGGTTGAAAGCTAAAAACTGCTTATGAATTCGGCGCTAATAAGCGCTTTTAGTAGTCGCTGGTAATCTGTTTTACGTGTGAAGGTGACAAAAGTTAAGATAGCCTTCATTGTTGGTCACTCGATGTTGGAAATAGGGCAAATTTTTTTAGAATGCTGCCAATAATTCTAGCTTTAGTTATAGTACTTAAAAGTTGGTTCAATATAAGAAAACCAATCATAAAAGCTGCCGTCTCGTACTGTATTTTTTATCACAAATTTGCTATGTGAATAACCACTTTTTCGAGAAGTTCTTTGTGAAAACAATATTTGTATTTGAAACTATCCAAGGCTTCGGGATTCTGCTCTTCTATTAGCTATTATTTTATCTACTGCTTACTCATTTATTTAGTAAAAAAAAACACATTTTTAGTTATTTGACTATATATAGGTTGTATCTGTTTTGTTTTGTGTTATCAAAATTGCGTAAAGTTAACTACAATATTAACCAAATAACTGTTTAATCTAGTATCAAATACAATAAATTTTGCTAGCATACAAACAAGACAAAACATTTACCTCACAGTTCTAGCAATCATGCAAAAGCAATATAGTAAAAGTAATCACAGAATGCAAATCTCTCCAGAAGCTAACAAAATGGAAGACGTCTAATAAAATGCTAAATAGATAGTTATACAAAACCCTCTACCATTTGTTCAAATATTTATAAAGAGAGTGTCAGTTTATGCAAGACTAGAAAAAAGACTTAGCCTTTATCTTATTCAGTATATTTTTATTAGCTAGACAATATTGTTGACTATGGTTTGGGTTCTTCTGCAAATCGCTACTGAGATTGACAAAGATACCTACTAGCTTCGAAGCAAGTCAATTATTATGTCGAGTTACTAGTATGTAAATATAATTCAGCGTCTTTACAATCTAAATGCATTCGTAAATTCGATTGCCGTTTTAAAATGAATTGCCTGTAATCTTATACCCAAACAGCCAGAAAACAACTGAATGAGCAATATCAAATTACTGAAGAGGAAATAATGGCTTTTTGCGGTCTCTTTTTTTACGTGTTGTCATATATTTTAAAATATGAGAACAAACACGGCGACCTACACATCAATATCCGTTTATAACACAGATCATAAATCAACTTTTTGTTCAATAAACAATTTAAATTTATAGAAGCAGTTAATGAACGTTTTAAAAATAATAATGTTTATGATTTTAATTTTTGTATGGAAGTCGATTACCACCATTAGTTTCACTAATTACAAGATTTTACAGCCGCAATACGGTTTTACGACTATTGGAACATTTTCTATTGGAGAATTGAAACACACCGGTGGACCATAAAGACATTATTACGGTATCCACAATTTTACGTAATAAAAGGTTGTTGGCAAAAATTAGGACGTAATTTCAATTACCTTTGACTGTAGTAAGCTGCATAAGGTTTGATTAGCTAATAAAAAGTAAACATGTTGATATTTGGGCAGTTTTACGACATGGGAAGTTAGAAACAACATCATCATGAATAATGTTTACTTGTACTATTCATTACCAATGTCACCTTTATGTCAAATAAATAAATCTGAATTGATGCCTCGTTTGGTATCATAAATTCTCGAAATCTTATATCTTTAAACGAGCAATTCTTGTATATATATATATATATATATATATATAATCTGAATCTCTGAAACGGCTCCAATGATTTTCATGAAATTTAGTATACAGGGGATTTCGGGGGCGATAAATCGATCTAGCTAGGACTCACTTTCAGAAAATGTCGTTTTATTTGTGTTTTCAAGTAGCCCCAATATTGCCACTTAAACAGAAAAATGTGACTCTTCCCGACATTTATTGGTAAATAATACAATTTTTTTTATTGAGAGCATTAGTAAAAATGCTAGATGAAAAAAAAGGCTCTAATCATAATTTAGTGCAGTTGGAGGCTTGCTGAAAATTTAAAGAAATCCTAAATAAACGAATTGCTCATGTAAACCACAGTGTCGAAACACCTTCTATAAAGCTCGCCAGATTTAGATACAACAAAGCCATCCAAATAAAATTCAGTTCAAAATTCTTGAAGTTGCAAGATATTTCACGAATAAAGCACTTATTACCGCGTAAACTGACTCAGTGAATATTCAAAAAAAAAAACTCGACAATCTTTGAATAAGGTAAACGTGGGCGTTCCGACAATGAGGCACGTCACTGACTAGCCTTTGAGCTGTCAGGTTCGTGAAGGAACCGGGGCAATTACATTGAAAACCCGCAGTGCTATCTTGAAAAAATAATAGTAAGGACTCATTTGACGTAAGGAGCTTATTAGCACGAGTCCAGTAGATCTCACTCTGTCTATACGTTGAATACACTTTGTGACGTAGATAAAAAACAATCTTGACTCGTGGCTCTATAATACTGAAGTAGATAGGTGCACTGTGCAAGAGATAATAAGCAGTGGGTACTTAGTAGGTAGGTAAATATAGCGAGATTAAGGCAAAGAGTTTAATGAGTCTCCGAGATCCGGCGACTTCCTGTGACCTTTTAAATTTCATCCAGCACAAGAGAAAAAAATAGGTATTGGTTATCGGTGCCTGTAGATATACAACCTATGAGTCGTTTTTAAAAAAAAAAATATGTAGCACAAAACGTCATTCATCTGTATGACACCAAATCCAGGTTTTTCCTCCAAGTTTGTAAGGGAGAGCCCTTGGTAGAAAAGTTACGTTCCTAAAAATGTAGTAGGCTAGTTAAGTAGCAAGGTAATGTAGATAAACACGCTCAGTTAGTTATTGACTAACTAATTTATGTTAAACAAATTCGGTACAGCCAGAATACCTAATCAAAGGAAGTAATTATGTTGAGATTGTAACTTATAAATATTGCTTCTGTTTTATGGCCGCTGATGAACAATTACTAGACGACTTGAATAGAACTGTAATTGAACAACAAATTGCATTACGGTCCGATCAAATTATCGGAGAATCTCACTAAGTGTTAATCATAAATGATGGAAGTGAAGCCATTGGGGAAAGAGCCGATTGGCCAGCTCGAGTAGGAGGTATGGCCGAGCCGCTGTAAACCCATTAAGATCTCAAATTACCTAGTCCGCCCAAACGGCTCGTGTGACTAATCGGCATTAAAGGTGCTGTTATGTCTTAATTAAATTATTTTCATAACTTGAAAGAAGCCTGCGACTTTACTTGCGTACACTCCGAAACATGAACTATGCGCACTCCTCCGTAGACAAACTTTTAGACAGGACTTTCATCTTTGATTTACCTCATGATGATGCATTGGTAATGGTATTCTGGATGATAATGAATGAGTATCAATTCCCAACTTTGAAATTCTTCTTTTCAGTATGACCTAGGTCTTTTTAGTCGCAGTGACCAGTCTGGGCTACCTATAATGACATCCTGTTATTAGCATAGCATAGTTGTTATAAAACTAATGAACCAGAATATTACGATGGCATACACTATTCGAATCTGTAAAACGGAATATTGGATCAAACTAAAACGCATCTATACTTGCCCAGTGCGCATGTTGTAGAGTTGCACACTATTGGTAGGAAGATGTCTTTAACGTACTTGTTATACTTCTTAAACTTGAATGTTTACAGTTCGTCAGTCATTTACTTTTCGCCTTGTATATTAATAAAAATATTCCCTTACTTTCACGATTCTGTTGCGGTTCAAGAATTTTACAACGTTACAAATTTTGTACAATGGAGCCATTTCTGAGGCGAATGGGAGATTGACTGCGTTAATTAAGGCAGTTAGAGGTTTAATTTAAAGAACGCTCTGGATAAGGCTTGCAGGGAACAGGAAACTTAGTAATTGCCCGAGAAAAGATAGTTGTTAACAGCTACATTTTATTTCAAGTAAAAAATACCTATACGATTCAAATGCAAGAACTAGTCCCAGTAATGTAGCTAAAAATACACAGCAGGTTATCTGAGAAACATACTCAATAATATTTTTCGCAAAATTTAAAATTTTCAGTTGGTTCTTCATCTTATTAATGTTCAAATCCTGCTGTCCTGTGCTGCCAAGTATTGACGCACAGCTGGCCATGTTTTTTTTAAGTTATAGAAGCTGCCTTTCTACACCCTGTATAGAGTTGTATCAGCCTGTATTTTTTTTTCTATTACTCATAAAGGCGTAGTTTTGCAAGCTCAACCACGTGAATAGTCGAGGGAAATAAGGGTTCTTTCGGCCGTAAAATTTACGACATGTCCCAAGAAAAGTCTTGTCTCTTCCCAAGATCTCTTTTTATAATTTATTTGGTTTGTTACGACCACAGACTTGCTTCATGAAAATGTATGAGTTGAGGATGCACATTGAAAAATTTAGTTTGAAAAATGTTTTGGCTTGTTTAATTTTGCTGGGTTTTGCTTAGGAAGCTTATGTAAAATTCAGGTCATAAAATGAATTTTCAGCTCGTTGCGCTGTTTTGTATCTGTTGGATGTTGCAACTCATTGTCATGATGAAATTAAACTGGGTGTTTTCGCTTTCATTTGTTGAATTTTATATTTTCATTTATTATTATTTACCGGCTGCATCATTTCCGGAGTGAAGACTACACTGCTCAAGTGCTCAACTCATATTTTCATTTTAGTAATAGAGTTAAAATATCTGAGTTTTTCTACCACGCCATTTTTAGTGCAAGTCTAAATTTTTCAGGTCTCTGAGTGTGGTCAAAATCATCTTCACTCAAGTCAAAGTAAAAAGAATTTTCCCAAGTAATAAAACATCACTAGAATGTCCATGATAGCATGTGGTCACGTCCAATCTTTTCGGATGGGGACTCTGCTCACAGTGTGTAAAATTTATGGAAATTGCATTTCCGCATTACGTCCGATATGAGGGGTGAAAGTACCTACCTATCTTCGCTGGAAAGTTTTCTTGGAGAAAAACTGATGACGGTGTCTTATTTTATGAAGAGGATCTCACGGTTATGATGATCTTAATAATATATAAAACTCTTTTGAAGCTGACTGACAATCAACACACAGCCTAAACTATACGTCCTATAGGTATGAAATTTGGAGGGTAGTATCCTTAAGCGTAGGGGTGCACTAAGAAAAGAATTTTGAAAAGTCACACTCTGAAGAACGCAAGCAAAGCCGCGGGCGACGGCTAGTGTTGATATATTTTGTAATAATGTAGAGTCAAACTAATAATTTACGAATTTTAGCGCACCCGCCTGCCAAATTCTAACCCTATCCGTCCAGTGGTTAGGCTGTGTGTTGATGAGTTAGTGAGTAAAAATCTCTTCTAAAGATACAGATGTATCTTTAGATACATCTGTATCTTTAGATAATAAAAAATTAACGATATTTCAATAGTATGCAATTCCGATTATGATTGGAACCCATTTTTAAAACATCTAGAGTACGATTTGTTGAACAAAGTACCAAGAGTATTCACTCGTATCTATTTTTAATGTGAATGACCCTATTTCTGTATCACGAGACACCGTGTATTGAAAAATCATTAAACTTGAATATTAATAAAATGTAATGTACTTTTACGAGGTATTCGTTAGTCCAAATGCGCGTGCCAATGAAATGCATATCAATTTGCAATAACAATTAAATTTAATCATTAAGTAACGGTATACAGCATCGTAATCCAGAGGCGCCTGTGACTAAAAGATGAAACTAGCAAAATTGTGATGAGTGGTGGTGTAAACTAATGCCGGCCAATACGTAGCGGTATACCTGAACGGTATACCAGAACTGAAGGCTTGTGCAAGTATACCGGAGCGTGTGTGTGACAAAACTTCCACAAGTTTCCTGACTTGCACAAGTCTGGTAGGCAGATCAAAACTACGATCTGTATACCTGCGCAAACTAGTTTGTGCAAGTATGCATGAGCGTGTGTGTCGGAACGCTTTCAGTCGCACGCGCGCCAGTGCTTTGGTCGGTTTGTGTGTTTATTTTCGCGCCAAAATGTTGGTGTGGGAATACTTATTTCTTTTCAGTAACCATTCTTTACAACATACAGAACGTTTCTTCTTACACTTCTCTTTTTTCCTAATAGCTAGCACCAAAACAATAGCCAAAACGTCATCATTTGTGGGTGCCGGTGGCATGTTTCACAAAATACTTATTGCACAACACGACTTCTTCGGTTTGTCACAGGCGCAGAACTGAGACTGCACAGGCATACTTGAATCGTGTGTGGTCACTATGGACGTTAGGTATACTTGCACAAGCCTTCAGTTCCGGTATACCGCTACGTATGTGGCCGCCATAAGACCGGTTTCAGAGCTCGACCGACCGTCGGTGCGTACGTCGGTCGCGCTTGTTATTTGTATGGAAATTCACGCGCGTACCGTCAGCGTAGCTGTGTTCATTCATAGACTTGCATAGATATAGCTACGCTGACGTACGGTCAGCGCTGACTGTCGGTCGAGCACTGTTTACAGTCTTATCGTATGGAAAACGTTTAGAATGGTATCTTGTTCCGTCGCAGTATGCGCGTCAGTGGCGAAAAGCAAATGCGGTACGCTGCGTTGAGCCGCATACCGCAGCGTTGAGCGTTACGATTGCGAGACCGAAGCTTATAAGGAGCTGGATAAAGGTAAATGATGATGGTGATGATGATGAATTGTAACTGTCGCTATTGAGATCATATTGTGTGTTTTAGTATCATTGGTGGCAGTTTGTCTTAGCAAAGACCTCCCTCTAATCATATTTTTCTAGAATCTAAAGTTTGAGTATCTACAAATCTTACATTTACCGTGTTTGTGAATTACAACCGTGATTAGAACAAAACCATATAACTTTTTCTATTGAAAAATATTACAATTTGATTACGGGGCGTCCGAGTTGTGCCGCTGTTTATGCTTTCTCAAAAACCAGTCTGCCAAAGAAAATAATAAGCTACCCGTTCTCATTAGCCTTAAAAATAAAAAATTAACCCTCAGCGCACCGCTGCAATCTCTTTAAAGTTATAACAGGATCATAAACAAAGGTCCTTGGGGTTAAGACGCTATAGTAATAAAAGGGAAACTTCATTAAAGTTCGCCAAAGATACCGGCCAAGTTGTTCTGGATTCGCTGCGAGCTATGGACAGCCTCGTGATGACGGTTGTGTAAAAACTCTGAGCTGTTTTTTACAACTCATCAGCAGTAACTATATACTTAGCATGAAGTTGTTAGCAGAAGCATATTTTTACAACCCATTTTCTAAAAGAAGCCTACTCTTTGAACCTATTGATCATCACTGACTCATAACTGTTTGTTATTTTTTTAACTTTTCAGTAGCGTTCTGAGACTGGTCAGATGATCTTAACAATATTTTTCAATTAGAAATAAACCTAAGTCTCTTCTTTCGTAACAATATCAATAAAAAAAATCTTGTTGCTATGAGGTTGCTACTTAGCTCTAAGCCACAAATATTTTGGTTTCTCGTGTGAGATTATTGATTGGTCATAAATTCACAATCATACCAACATAAAAGGAACAATAAAGTTCTACGACTCTTATTTTTACACGCAAAAGTTTTGTTTCTACAGTAGTTTTTTTGATTCTTTTGAAATCAGCAACCGTCATAAAGCGACCGTAATTTGTAGCCATTTTATAAATAAAATACTGAGTTGTCTCACTCAGTATTTTTATCTTTTTAACAATGAAAGCGCTGTATTATCAGCAGTTTAACTCACTCCGCCCAGACTGGACTTCATGAGATGGAATACGTCTACTCTATCTGAATTCTGAATCTGCCCTTGACTACCTTGATTGTATATCCTAACTATGGTGTAAAGGTCAAATAGTTACATGAGGAGTCTTTATAAAAGAGGCGCTATCATGGTTTCATCATGCTCGCTTCACTCCGGTCTACTTTCACTCGACTATTTCTAGATGGTCTGGTCAATCCAGCATACTGAATATCATTCTGCGGTCGTGTTTTTTAAAACCCTCAAGGGTTCTTCATTCAACATAATAAAAGTTTCGGTCTCAGATGCGATGAGCTCACGTCGTTACTTCGATTAGAAGTTTGTTGCCCGTTGTAGCGTTAGTTTTGTGAGCGAAATCAGCGGGCTATTTTTCCTTTGGACCGCAATTCACTCACATTGCTGGTCCTATTGTGTTATCTATGTATTATAAGTATGTATTTACAAAAAAATGTATGTATGTATTCTATCAGCCATCTAGTTTCCATCGTACAAGCTTTGCTTAGTTAGGGACTAGAAGGCGTTGTGTTAAGTGTCCGTGAATATTTATTGACCGAGCGAGCGAAGCGAGCAAAGCGTCTCAGTTTCCACATTGGCCAAAAATGCGTTTGTCCGGATGTCTGTCTGTCTGTCTGTCTGTCTGTTCTCCTCTACAGGTCGCATTTTTCAACCGATCTGGACGAAACTTGGTACACAGGTTATATGACTTATTAGAATTTTTTTATCGTCGGGGATTTTTGATTGGAGGGGTACTTCCCCCAAAAAAAGGGCAAAAAGGGGGCTATTTGATATACTGGATCACCAAATGAGATCCGATTTCGATTATTCTTTTTTTATCTGAAAGGTAGTAACTATAAGTTGGTCTCATAAAAGTTTGGCGAAGATCTGATAAGGATCTTCAGCATGATGAACAGGATAGCTCATCAAACAATCGATGGTTTTCAATCAAATTTGAGAGAAACACAAAGGACCTCATTCTACACGAGATGATGCAAAAAAAAAATCAAAAAGATCAAAAAAATCACAAAACGGAAAATGCACTTGCACATTAGGTACATTCCTCAAAAATTTACAAAATTAAATAGAAAAAACATCACATCACACACACACACCCTCACAACATTTTGCATTATAGTTAGTTTTCAATATACGTGACAGGCTGCAAGCGTTTCGTCGCTGTTAGAATACTAACTGATAATTATCTTCATGATATTTTCTTCACTGAATGAGAGCATCAGCATAATAATAAGCCTTAAATTAGAAATTAATAAAAGTGCACTTAAAGACTTTCAGAAAACACCTTACACGACATTGATGATGTTGATTGATGATGTTGAATATTGGAATATTTAGTGTGCTCGCGAGGTCTACAGCTCCCAGAGCCACTAGTTTATTTATTTCCTACAAAAAAGTCACATTGTTTATGTACTACTTAGTTTCAGTGACTAGGTACCTAATAATAGGTCGGTTATATCATCATTAGACAGAGAGGAGTGGAAGAGAAAGCCTTTGCTAAAAATGGCAAACAGATAACAGCGTCGATGTCATAGAATAGGAATTAGTTGTAAGTTACATGTAGTTTATCTAATATAAAGGCTAAATAAATAAATATATTATCATTACTCTTCCATAAACTTTAGACGGGTGAGATACTTGTATCTATCAATATATATGAATATGAATAAATGTTCACATAGAACCATGTATGAGCGTAAAAAAACTAGCTTCAAAGGAACAGGGTTCACTTTCTTGAATTGGTATTTACCGGGAATCTTAGAATGGAAAATACATTACTAAGAAATGTCTGTGAGTAAGTACTGTGCTTATACTTAAGGTTACTTTATAATGCCTGTACTGTGAATACAAAACCTTCACAAATCTCATTCCTTTAAAAAATAATGTCATAAAAATAGTTAAATAACGAGAGACGGCTGTGTTCTTCCTTTGGTGTTACAGTTCCATCTTCTCAACTGTACATTTCTATATGCAGAGTAGGGCAATAACAGAGACTACTTTTTTAAATTAACTTTTACTTATTTTTAAAACCATCATTCCAACGTTTATGCTAAGATAAAATGCTTTACTCACTTGATCAGTTAATACTAAGATTTGCTTACTCGATCAATTAAACCTTAGTATTTTTAAAATCGTAATCAAGACATTATTAAATAAACAATAAAAAAATCAAAAAACTTGAAATTAAGAAAAACGAAGAAAAAAATGCACTTTTATAATTGCATTATGTAGTATTCTCTGTTGCAAACCACTCTGCAGCCGCATAGCGGACTGAACGAGCAAAATAAAAATGCTGAGACTGAAGAAATAAACGAAAGTATGCATTATTATGATGACAATTTTCAAAAGAAAACCGTAGAGTATTATCGTTTTTCAAATTAAAATCAAAAACTACTGCAGTAAAAGGTTCATTTCTTCATTCTCTAATGCCGGATTCATAAAATAATACTAGTGGCTCTGGGAGCTGTAGACCTCGTGAGCATACTAAAAGTGAGCTATTTACTGCCTTAGCAAAAGCTATTTCAGAGTTTTGAAAGAAACCTATCAATGTTGAAGAGAAGTAGAAAATACCCATCCCCACTACTTCTCACCTGACACCCATCCCTCACCCGCAACCCCCACTGTGCAAGTGCATTTTCCGTTTTGTGATTTTTTTGATTTTTTTGATTTTTTTTGCATCATCTTGTGTAGAATGAAGTCCTTTGTGTTTCTCTCAAATTTGATTGAAAACCATCGATTGTTTGATGAGCTATCCTGTTCATCATGCTGAAGATCCTTATCAGATCTTCGCCAAACTTTTATGAAACCAACTTACAGTTACTACCATTCAAATAAAAAAAGAATAATCGAAATCGGATCTCATTTGGTGGAGATATCCAGTATATCAAATAGCCCCTTTTTTGCCCTTTTTTTGGGGGAAGTACCCCTCCAATCAGAAATCCCCGACGACAAAAAAAATCTAATAAGTCATATAACCTGTGTACCAAGTTTCGTCCAGATCGGTTGAAAAATGCGACCTGTAGAGGAGAACAGACAGACAGACAGACAGACAGACAGACAGACATCCGGACAAACGCATTTTTGGCCAATGTGGAAACTAAGACGCTTCGCTCGCTTCGCTCGCTCGGTCAACTAATGTTTTTTAAATAAAAAGCTCACATTGAAAATTAATTAAAATTAAAATTATGTGATTTATATAGGTAGGTACATACTTTTATCTTTTAGTTTCTATGAAAACTAATTATACGTAAGCATTATAAACAATCAAGATGATGTCCATAAAATCAGAAGTGCTATTTTACTGAACTCTATATTTTTGTAGAATCTCCACGCCATTCTCAGTGCTGGTGAAACTAATGAAGAAGTAAAGGACCACGAGCCAGCTCTTCCAGGTTTACTAGACGATAGAATTGAAAACACCGGGCTTATGGTAAGTCACCTCTAACAATTCCTGGGGAAATGTTTGTTTATTTCAGTGTATTTTTAGGATTTTTCTTGCTTATATTTTGAATTAAAAAAATTGTTACTTTAGCATTAGGTTTAATATTTGTTTAGTTAAATCACATCTCTCACGAAGAAATATACATAATTATGTATTATGTATAAACAAAAAAAAAAAATTTTTGTTTGTGTATTTATAACATTTGAGCTTGGGTCTTGTTTGTGACACATACCCTAGTTTCTTGATATCCGTAAAGGCAATTTGCAGGCCCATTTTAGTTTTACAACCAATATAAAGAAAATACCCTCCAACCTATCTACTTTTACAACCGACATAGTTTTTCAAAAGACCGACATATTTTCTGAAAACCTGATAACATATCGAGTTCGGACTTCGGACGTCCTCAATAACTCGACCCTATTGGACTTCCCATTGTACAGTTGGCTGCAAAAGTGCAACGCACTTTACTTTTAGTGTGCTTTTAGCTTGAGTTGAAAAACAGGAGAACCGATTTTTGTTCAATATTCCACGTTTTATGTTGAAAGGTAGATACGTTTAGCTCTTCAAAAGTGCTCTTAAAATTCTTTTATCATAATTCAGCTTATTTTTGTGCAATAATTCGTCTGCAACTAACTAATTATTATTCATCTTATTTGGTTTACCTCTTCCAAACCATTTTATTAGAAGAGATACTCAAAACAGGATAAATATTCAAATTAAAAATCTCATGCATAAATCTTACAGGTCACCCTCGAGTTTCTCAATAATATGATGTATTCTGTTGCATCTGTAGGTTCAATATTTTATTATGTACCTGAACAGTAAAGCACTTGTTTGTACTTCCGCCGCCCACTGTACAAACTTTGACCTTCCAAACTGAATGCTTGTTTTTACGATGCCGTAAACCTTTCAGTGTAGTTGACAATGCTTCAACTGTGATGGCGACCTATAAAACGACAGCGGTTGACGACAATAAACTAGGTGGTTTGTTAAGAACTGTGTAAATAAGGGTGTTATTCAATTTTCACCTTTTCTTCTCGTTCCGGAACAATAACTCATCATCTTTTTGTTCGTGAGTGTCCGGTGGTAGTGAGTTGAACCTTATTGTGACTACATAGGAATAATGAGTTTACAGAATGACGTTGAAACGCGTTTTACTTCTGTTTTTAGCCGAGATAGGAGTATGCAGCATCCCTAAAAAAAATATTTGCCGAACTAAGCATAAGGCCCTTGTTTCATATAACGATGTACTACACAGGTATATTTTATTAAATAAATATTAATGGACATTTTACTAATATTAAGTATATATAGGAATATATTTTTTTACTAACAATAATTTTAATTAATAATATAATAATAATATTTTTTTTATAGTTCGATATCGATTTTTGTTATTTAATAATATTTTTTGTAATGACAATTCAGAAATATCAAATTGTCTTACAAAATGTTTGTTTACTACCTAGGCACTGTTTTTCCATTCTTGTTTTTCAAGAGCCACTGAATTATCCAGCCAAAGAGATTAAATTTGCTGACGCGAAAGCAACTCTTTGTGTTTTATTTAGTAGGCTACAAGCTGTAGGTATTATTGCAGTATTCTGATAGTTGAAAGAAAAAATACAATACATTTAACAGTAGAACGTGCCAAAACTAGGTGCATAGAGTTATATTTTAAGAATTCATTACAACTTCCTAATAAAGTACATTAAGTAAAAATTAACAGCTATTTATACTATTTATTCGTGTAGGCTCTTCTTTTATTCGTTACACTTTTGGCAGAGCGGTCGTGGTCGTCATGAATTACTTTTATCAGGATATAGACTCTAGGTACATTTTATTTGAAAAGCTAGAACATAATACTATTTCTCATAACTTATTTGAAAACCTAACTATAAATTGCATAAAATATTCAGACCTTGTTTCCAAAGCAAAACGTTTCAAAACAAAATACAATTTCGTATTTACACGAAACAGTATCCTACCATCGATACGACCACGCAGCCACAACGGGTGGTAAATTCGTTCTATAAGGAACAAGAGGCTAATTAGAACTTGTAAGAGATGGCCGAAGTAACTAACTCTTGGTAACAACGTGGGGCATTAGCGACAGAGTACGAGTGGATTACATAGCTACCTGTGTGGGATCTGTACTGTACTGAATTAAAACACACAAACAGTTTTATTTAGCTTTGTATTTTGTTTACAGACTTTGAAAGCATTACTTATTGTTTAGTACAGATTCTAGGTTAGAGTTTATTCTTATAAGACTATGACTTTTTTACTTTTTCACTCAATCTTAGCCTAGTTCGGCAAATATTTTTTTTAGGGATGACTTCATAGTTTTTGCTAAAGGCAGGTTGTTTTTTTATGTAGGAAAAATAATTGATCGAGTGAGCGAAGCGAACAAGATCTTAGTGACAACTTGGACAAAAATGCTTTGTATGTTTGTTCGTCGAGATCTTTTGAACCGCTTATCCGATCTTCACAGAATTTGGTAGGTATACGGATAGTACCCTTAAGTTTTACTGGTTTGTTAAATGAAGTCGTACAATAATATCAAGTGGGGTGTCCTATGATAGGGTTTTGTTTAGACATTCCAAAACCGTTTTTATTTTGATTCTAGGTCTAATAGTTTTTTAGTTGTTGTAAAAATTATGGAATTGGCAAACCCAGTATAACGTGAGCTATAATTTCTTGGAGTTTCAATGATTTTGTAGTTCAAGTAAGACTGGTACCTTAGCCAGATGGTGATTTCGAAGCAATTTGCCAAGCTTATTACAACCATTGTCAATAAAAATTGTTTGGGTTTTATTAACCTCCGACCATCACGAGATCTCAGTTCGGGGCGAACTACTAGTTTTAACAGATTAATTTTTTGCTCATTGCATTAGTTTCATTTGGTCTGTCTGGTAGAAGTCACGTTTCTGCGATAAGACTACCTATTGTTATAGTTTAAGAGTAACTACTGTCAATAAAACAGTATTTTATTTTATTTTATTTAATAGTCTATTTTTTATCAGTACTAAAAGTTTTTAAACTTCAATTTGATCACATTGCACCTCAATTAGGTACTCTACCATTACTCTACCGAAAGTTCACAGTTTCCAGTGCAAGCCAAATTATAAACGTGATGAATCCAGATACCTACAAGCCAGTCTAAGAGGCTGGAAGATTAAAGACAGCGGTATGAATACGAACTCGAGATTCAGTAGAAAACGAAAAAATGTCTTTACGTAAAGGCTTGTGCGCTGTCACGTACACTGCATTCTTATTTAATCTTTTTCTGCTGGCGAGGTTTTGTGTTCGACCTTTTGATTCCGCTAAAATATCTCCTCGTCGTTGTTGGAAATAATTATGGTGCTATAGAGCGAGCTAAAGTAATCGTTTGGGAGTTTTATGTAAAACTTTAAAAGTTAAGTTTTATATTTCTCCAGCTGCTAAGGCAAAAGCTATAAAAGAGCGCCCTATTATAAAA
This sequence comes from Eulithis testata, assembly GCA_947507515.1. Lineage (NCBI taxonomy): Eukaryota > Metazoa > Arthropoda > Insecta > Lepidoptera > Geometridae > Eulithis > Eulithis testata. The sequence continues at coordinate 4,632,790 of OX382207.1, forward strand.
TTAAGAATTTAAAAACAACTCACTAACAAAAAATGTATTAACATTGTTGATACCGCCACCATTAATATTATTAATACGGATTCACGATGCGAGAACCATAAAGTAGAACAAACGAGAGAGGCGGGATACTTTTACCGCCTGAGTTCCCATAAAAACGAAAGCCCTGAATTAGCTCGATTCTTTGTCACCCCTTTTGAACAACCCCTTAAATTTTTACTACCACCGTCTTTGTCTAACAATAACCACTACATTCCCATCCGTTAAACTGCATCAAGGAAAAACAACGTGAAACTGCCCGAGATGAAACGAGATAGAACAATGTATATGCAGTAGTAGAGAGAACAGAGAAAGGCACATGTAGTAGTAGCCATGGATGCGTACTTTCTACTGTGGGTGAAAGAGAAGCACTAAAGCTCTCGTGCGTGAGCAAGAGAGGTGTAAAAATTAACCAACAGAGGGGAGAGTAACCGAGCTTCAAGCGGGGTGGTTAGTCTGCATTCGACCGCGCTGGCGGCAACGACGGCTCTCGTGGCATCGTCGGCCGGGTTTCATTCGAACTGTAAAAAATAATTTTCAAGTGCGTTCACGACGTCAGTTTTGTGTTGAATTTCAGTTTTTATTGATATGATTTCGCATTCATCATTTGGATCTCGGTTGTTGCCTATGAAACAACTTTAGATGTCACTGGCAAAATAATGTGTTTGTGACGAAAAACTTAGAGCGGATAAGAAAACTGAAAAGAAATAAGGAAGACGTTATGCCATTTGCGCTTATGTCGAGGTGCCGGTTATGATACGTTCGTAGATTTAACATAGACTTTGGATTGTTACGAAGAATACAAGAAAAGATGTGTGCCAAAATGTTATTGTATAAGTTGTCGATAGCTGCTATCGCTTTATGGATTGGAGTGTCTGCTGAAGAGGAGGTTTCATCCCCCCTAAGGGTGGCACAGTGCAGAGCTACATGTTTGCAAAAGGTATGTATGAAAAACACGCAGAACTAAATGACACACTTAACCCCAATTAATGAAATAAAGAACTAAGCAAACACAATCGGACTTAATATACCAAAATGACGACAAATTTGTCATATAGTCAAAATACCAACATCGATTATGTAACTATACTGACAACAGTTTACACTAAAATTAAGAAACAGACTATTCCAATAATCACTCCTAACAACAAATACCTAAATCACATCAGATCTAACCGTGGACCAAGCCTTCCTAATTATAATAGATGTAAAGGCCTCAGCCATGTTAATTTGTCCCTCAATCAATCTCAATACAGTCCCCGTTAAAGGCGGCAGTGACAAAATGACTGGACACAATGAATTGACAGAAATGGGTTTAATTAAATTAATTCCATTTACAATGCTCAGTTTAATTAAACTGGAAGTTTTATTTGATTAATTTGGACAATTTTAGCTACAAATTTTGTGATGGTAATCACTATTGGTTACTAATTAATTATTAGTAAATTATAAATGTATGAGTGGTTATATAATCAAAAAAAATGATAAGAATTTACACTAGCAAAATTTCAAATATGTCGAATATGTTGATACAAGAATGTATATTCCACTGTACATTTGCAGGAGCTTTGAAATAAGGCAAGAAAAAGGTGTCGCTAGGCCTATTTCTTCTGCTCGGTGGCACATGTTGTGTCGTTTTCTGCTGTTTTGTGATATTGGTATTGTTTATTGAACTTCTGAATTTTTATTTTTATCTCTCTACCTTTCTACTACTACTATTGTTTATTTTACTTGAATATTTGGTAAGTACTTATCTAGTCGTTTGCTTGATGGCATATATTTTTATATTGCACATGACATGTTGAATGAAGTATATTATATATAGCTATCAGTATTCTATATTCAGTATCTACATATAACTATGTATTTCAGACGTATGTATAGTTGTATATTGCAAACGCGACACTACCATAATCGCAGTATTTACATCAATAATTTGACATACCGTTATCACAGCAGTGTCACTAATTAAACCTATCAATCACAGGTATCACAAACAGAACACAATTATAGTAAGTATGTAAGCTTTATCTATCAGATAAGGACGATTTATACTACCAATATTTACAGATAGTTTTATCGAAACTGGTTTAGTAATCCAACAGGAACAGGTTGCTGGTTATCGGGACTATGCGTCTATATAAACGTAATTTGTATCGTTAGTACTATCATTTCTAAATTGGAATAAACTTATTTGTTTCTGTTTTAGCTTTTGTGTCATGAATTATGTTTGTTTATCGAATTCCTTATTTTATTTATCAGTATAAAAATAAATTTACTTTATATAAATGCACTTCAAAACGTATTACCATTTAGTATTATATTCGCATTACATATTTATGTACCTACTTGATTTGGATTAATAATTATTGAAACAATTAAATTCATCATTATTGTTGTAAGAGTGACGACTAGTTACCTTGTGAGTACAATAAAACTGTTTGTAATTTTAAGGATTTTCTATACGTATAAATACTAAATGCGCTCAGATACAGAGATATAGGGATAAAAATTAATTATTCGGATTTAATAAATGCAAACAGTTTTGCAAAAACCTTTATCAGATATATCATACCTACGTGTATTTAAGTCTCGACTCTACAAAAGCCTGACCTCAAAGGGCCTGATAAGAAGTATCATACCTACTATATGTTATAATAGCTATTCGCTTATAGATAAAGACGAGAAGGTATAATAACTCTCAAAGACAGCCAACCAAAAAAGCATTCGCTTGTAAAAATAAACCCTGCCTATCTTTCGTCAAATCTGTTTATTTATACTTTTATACCAGGTAAATCACGTAACATTTCCTTTATCATATCGAAAATCGACATCTGCCCTAATCCATAACAAGGAACGACGAACGTGATCACGCTTTCTGTTTTTTGCTTAGAAGCTTTTAGTGGGCAATTTTTTTTTATATACCTGCTCACAATGCTGCCTGGTTGTTTTTTCTAAGTTTTGTAATGAAGGGATGTGCGTGACGTTTTCAAGGGCGGAAGGATAGGTAGTTATTCTTTTGTGAGCATTATTAGGGTATCGCAAGAAAAAATGCGCAATTTGCTATAAATATACGGCTAAATAGTTGCTGAATAATGTGATATGTTTCTTTGTGTGAATTTAGGGGTGTTTTGAGGTAATTTGTCAGTTTTTTGGCGTAAGTTATGGCTTTAAAATTTTGAAGGTATTGTTTATGAACCTGTATTCAAATCTACCTAAAAGAACTTAGCTGTTACAAAACATTCTTAAAATTGACTCAAATATGGATTGCACGCGGCCTAAACGTAATTAAATTTGTTTAGAAAAGCGAATTTTTTATGAAATATATTTATGATGTTTGCTAGTCACAGCTATATTTTTTTACAAATAAATGTAAAATTGAGTACGCATAGTATAGGCGACCAAGAAATTGGTTTACCACTTTTGATGACATCTCCCAGTAACATAATTATTCGCTAAGGAGTTTAAATAAACAGGAATGACAGATTCTGACGTAGCAATTATTAATCTGTCAAGCGAAAATAGCCCTTGATGTTTCGTACGTGCAAATGATATTCAGCTTTAGAGTGGTAAACCAATTTCTTGGTCGCCTATACATGCATTCTAGATTAAAAAAAAACATTGTCATCTGAACCCATCCAAGTTGATAGCATTTTAAAATAACGCTTTGTGGGCAACTGTCAGTGTCGCCAGAAACTATTTTCTTTCATTGTGTACCCGTCATTGGGACATGGACATTTTAAATACGTTGAGCTTTTTTCTTTCCTACATTTTGAGTAGTTTTTTCTTGTCCTTTTGTTAAAAGCTTGCCTCTTTCAATGGCAAAGGCAAGTCGGACTTTCGGAACACGTGATGAATTTTAAAAAGTACTCTAAATGCCAAGTTATAGATATGGTTATGACTACATTAGACTTCTAAGTAGTCTTGTCATGTAAATTTTATGTCTCGTTTCTTTACTTAAATTCGTCTTGAATACTTTCATGTGGGAAAATTGTTACGAGATGTGTATGCTCAGAATTAGAATGAGGATCATTGAGATTCGTTTTTATTGGTCGATACCGGTTCAGGTTTTTTCTAGGAATACTTTTTGCAAAAAGAGTTATAAATCTTGGCCCCAAAAAATCTATTAACAGGTATATTATAACTGTAAAATTTTAATGATTTTAGAATGACTTTTAAATGTTTTTATATGATTTTGCTCGGAATGTTTCCTCTTGAACAAGCTTTCAAAATTTTTTCGACACTGTTTTATTAACAATTTAGTAAAAAAGTTAACAGCAGCAATTAAAAAATTTCAATGCCAATATTGCAAAATATTTCTCCGTAAGTTCGGGTGTTCTAAAAAGACCTCACCTTGAAACCTAAAATATTACAAAAAGGAACCCATAAAGAACAGGCCGGGTGATCCCAAATAAAAGTCATGATTAGAATTAGGACGTTCCACCTTACCTTATGGTCCCTTTTCGAAGCGACCACTCGGCTCTGAACATTATTATTTTATCGTTGTTCAGCCGAGCACAAGAGGTAGGCTAAAAATTTTGTTCGGAGAAAAAAACATCCCAAGGCTTCGGATGCACGTCCTCGGGCTTTAGAAAAAATAAACGAGAGAGTCCATGCCGAAATGACCTGCATTTTTGTTCGTGATTTGTTTTCGTTTTTGTTACGTTTGAGTTCATTTGGAAGTAGCCATTATTAGTAGCCTGTTGCTTACTGAATTAACCCAAATTGCCTTACATTTCTTTTTGCTTGTTTAGATTTGGTGTTCAAATAAAAATAAATAAATATAAAGGAATAAGTGCGTGAAATGCAACAGCGTTGATCAAAACAGATAACTTTAAGAACTCGAACGAACGGATACACATCGCATTACACGAAACTCATAAACATTGAATCCAATCGTAGCACTTATTGCTGTTAAACAAATAAATTCCGGACTTATCTAACATCTCAAGAGTAACCCGAAACCGTAAACATGCTCTGAGCATACAGTGTTAACCATTCACTCGAAGCACTGAACGACTGAACAAAAGAGTGTCTCAGTAGATACTATTTCTCACTACATCGGGAGATGTAATCAGAGAAGACGACGTGTCGCGCTTATTTATGTATGAGCAGGGCGCGGACGAGGGTGGGCCAAACGCGTTGGATACAAACAGAATAATATTGATGACACTGCGCTACGAGGGGTCATGAATCATTAATCGTTCTCTCTCGTATACGGCTCTATTACAGCTGCTTTGCCGGATAAGCTACCCTTCGCGACGTGAGGCTGGCTTGCCGATTGCCCTTTCTACGACACCACGCATTTAGAAGCTTAGATAATGACAATGTAAAAAAATGAATTTTAGCTAAGCTCTGGATTTTACCCTCAAGAGTGAACGCGTCTTGTTCCAGCTAAGAATATATGGACAGTTTACAGTTGAAAGCACGCAGCGGAGTACTTTCTAGTTTCTACACAGAGACAACAAAAAAAACATGTGTGCATTCACACGTGGTAGAAGTGAAACCTACAAAAAAAATTTGGGCAAAAAGTGAACGAGTTTGCTCGAGACTTGAATTCACGCACTACGAGCTAGTCTCGATTCGATCCAATCTGTCAGGCCGAGCCAGCAGAATCCTTAGAATGCGTACGAAAATTAGCTTTGGGATCTCTCTTCTCGTTTCCTCTATGTTTCGTTTCATCGCTTTATCGTTTCATTGACTTTCAAATCACAACGGTGCTAAAGAAGTTTTCACTTAAAAACACTAAATTCAAGGAAAATTATTATAACGTTTAAATATTATAGTTATAAAGAATAAGCAAACATTTACTAAGTGCTATATGACAATAAACGAAACACGTCGTTACTAGAAATTACACGACGTTTCGTATACGAAAAGTTGATGTAAAGCTTGGTGTCACGCGATCCAGCGATAAACCACGTTTGGGCCCGAACTGAGTAAACGTGGACCCAGACCGGGTTTTGAATTCCACAAACATTGATAACTTGTGCATCGGTGATAAGCGGACAGATCGTTTGAGTGTGGCAGTCACCTGCCTTTGTATGATGATCTTGGTGGATGTTTCATACTGCATACGAGGCTTTTGTCTATAGTTTTATATGTAACATCAAATATTTAATATAAAAAATATTAATTACATGTGGCTATATTTCTATTTATTTTTGTCTTCATATTGTTTTTAAATAACAGACACAACTTAAAGTAACTCTAAAGAGCAAATAGGTTATAGCAAACGTATATTATTTCAAGTCTATTGATGTCAAACCGCACGGGAAAGCTCGACTTGTTCTGATAAATGATGTGTCCGCTACTGCTACACCACTTTGCTTTTAATCCTCAGACCACCATTGTGTTCGCGTCCAATTTTTGACGTCAACCGTTTCTTCCACAAGAACACCTTCGTTATTCTATGCCTACGCTCCGAGGTGTTTGTATTCAATTTCATAGTTTCGAGTATTATTTTTTTCATTACATAGGATAATTTATTTTGTGTAACGCGACGTAGGAATGTTTATACAGGGTCCTGAGGATAGTATATTGCCATTTATAATAATAAAACGAAGCTTACATAGCTTAGCAAGCACCAAAAAATAACATAATAGCTTGAATATTTTTTTTAAGATGCGTTTTTTGTCACTATATAGAGCTGTGAACTATTAGATTTTTTTCAAACTCTTATGTGTATTTCACCAAAGCTTTAGTTAGACTAATTGATAGTTCGTCTCTATTTATCTATTTACAATTAATGATTGAATGCTAGCCGCTATCGAATGGTAAGTAGCTTTTTATCTATAGCTTTAACAAAAAACCCGACAGATCCATTATGATATCTATGGAAATTAAACACTGGAGAGATAAAGGTTTTAGAACGAGCACTCTCAGTGTAGGAGTGTGTCAATTTCAATTTAATGCGTAGGTTTCTACCAGTTTGCATTTGTCATTGACAGTCGTAAATAAAAGGCATGAATATTGAATAGCGGCTCCATCGGTAAAATCAGAACAGGAAACAGCAAATTGTAAAGGATATAACTGTGAATCAATCAAACAGGATCCAAGTTGAAGCCGCCGATTGTATATCACCATCGACTCATTAACTAAAAGAGGTTAATATTAAAAAGGAGATCTAATATTAGAAGCATATTAATGACTGACAATAAACGGGTATTCAAAATGGGCGCTCATAAACAAAGAGGAAAATAAACATTGTGGTAATAAAGATTACAAATTATGAAACAGTTTATCAGTTTAATGGTTATGTGAGGTCGCGCGGGAGACTTGATTACATTTTAGTATTAAAGAGAACCGACTTTTGCTCTGTAGTTTTGACTTGAGACAAAAAACACCTGAAGTGTAAAGCTCAATTCTCAATACCTATCTCTTATTGATTCAAGTTCAAGCTTCTGGGTTGTGTATTATGTCCTCTTCATTTAAGTCTAGACAAAGCAGTAGCTAAAAGGTTACATAAAAACATCAGCAAACCAAGACTGTCAATCTTAAAAATCTAAATCTCAAAAATAAATCAGCTGTATGTTCAATGTTCATACTGCCAGTACCTTACCTATACTTACCTAACAGAATGCCAACAAATATCTACATAATACCTTTTTCCCAACAACCTATGGAAGTTCAATCGGGATTTTCAAAATATATGTTCCATACCACGTAAAAGCTTAACATGATTTCCTATGTGTAGTTTTGAAAGTACCAAATTGCTCGACAAAAGTGATTATACGAAGTCTCGGAACAAATTTACGAGCATTAAAACTATCTCTATTTCATCGCAGCCTTCAGGGCTTAGTCTGGTGGTGGGGCAGCTGGTTTTAATCGAATCCCAATCAACTCGGACGATGTAAAATAGTTTGATATTAAGGTTACCCGCTTTTAACTAGACGCTTCCAAAACATGGCGGCGGTCGCGACCATTTTGTACACATACACACACTTTAAAGATGACACGTTTTGGGCACTTTGAATTTTTAAGCATGTGTTTGGACTTATTAGTGAGCCAACGCTGAGGTATTCTTTACAGATCAATGAGTTCATTTATTTATCTTAAAATTAGTTGTCTAAATAATCAAATTTGAAGTTGAAACCAAAATTTCAGAAACTGGAGTACATCATTCCAGGGATTGATGATCACTAGCATAATATGATGAAGAAGATCGAAGGGACTTTATGAGAAGAGTTTATTTTAAAATTCACTATCTTTTATTTTTTTTACACGTTTTCAACATTATTACACAAAAAAGAACTATAAACTGTGTATGTAAAACTAATGTCTATGCAAACACATAAAGGGTGTTCATTATGGAAACTTTATGACCCTAATAATAAAGTCATAAAGCTTTAATTAACTAGTCTAAGTTTACTGATACAGTGCCTATTGTTAACAACTTCCCTAATAAAGATGTCGTTATTGTCATTGTGAATGTTGATTATGTTATTCGTTGTTTCTTTATATTCGGTTGGAAAAACACAATAGGTATCTGTATCTACTGACTGAGTTCACTCTACTAATGAGACTGATAATAAAATAATAGTGTAAAATAAAAGAATGCTACTAAAGATTAGAAAAAAAGTGTGCTTTTTAAAAAAGTAAGCTGTTATTTATAGTGTCCCCAAACCTTACCTGGAACATCCCCATATCTCCCTATCTTAATCTTTCATACCCATAAAATCTTCGGGTCTACTTACTAAAATTTTGTACGAAATTGATGGGACACCTTAGTTTATCAACCGTTCAAATCTATAATACCACAATCAAAATTCCTAAAGGTGTCGATACACAGTACGAGTATGTTATTGATTTAGAGATAGTATTATGGCTTATTTATAAGATTATCTAGCTTGTACGAATGTTTTTCATAAATGTTTAACTGTTATAGTTTAGTGTGATACGCTTAGACAACATTTTGATAAAGTTGACTACAATATTATACCAAAAAATTTCTGATTAACAGTTTAGATACAACCTAATATATCTTTCACAACAGTAGAATTTTAATTCAAATATAAAAATGTAGTCTTTTTATAAAAATAAAGTAGCCCTCAAAAGTGTCAGTCCGTTAAAGTCTTTTAAAAATAGCATAGGCACGTAGATAAATATCACTTCTGTACCTACTGCCAGTTTTAAGTGTGAAGCGATCACGTGCGTGGGCGCAGCACACTGAATATTTCTAACAAAAAATCATGAGACACCCCGTTGTTTCAGAAGAAAAAATTAAACATACCTCTTTATAGCTTTTTGGATTTGGGGTCTTGTGTTTATAAATAAACGACCCCCTGTGCTTGCTTTTATTCATATTTTAAGTAGCATTGACGTTGTTATAGAAAATATTATTGATTGTGATCATCTAATTGATTAATTAAATTAAAATCAGAGGTGGTATCAGTGACATGAAACTCAACGTAAAATCGGTAGTAGGTGGTAAATGAGTCAATATTGCCAAATATTACTTTGATTCACCTCTAAATACGAGTCAATATTTGCACTGTTATATAAATGTACCTAGTTTTTATAAAGTTACATTTAACTAAAGTAACCATAGTGGTTATTACATAAATTAGTATAGCTGGTGAACAGTGAAGTACGCTCAACATTTCTGTAGCTACCAATTTTTCAATCACTGAAATATTTATTTATTTTCAAACATTGAAATTCTAAATTGGTTTTCCTTCCGAGTTATACATAAATCACTGCCTAATTTTAAAGTTTCGACTCATCTGAGTAAACACGAAAGCTTGCTTGCCCATGCCGTGTTGACACGATACCATTTAGACGAGTTTTGATATAGTCAGCTACTGGACTGCCACAAATATTGTCATTGACCAATGGCTTTGGTTCTATACAGTGCATGCCAAGTTTGTATACAATTTTACTGTACCAATTATAATACTGGATAAAGGGTTTTGACTAATGGAATACCACCACCCTTGGCTACCATTAGTCATCACTTTGAATATATTATTTACTGTTTACAGTAAATGTCACTAGTATGTACGATGTATAGATAGAGCAAACAATTTACTATGACAACTAACATGATTAATTTCGCTGATAAAGAAAATGTAACCATTGTTGTTACTTGTGCTGACTAATCGATTTTACATCAGCTAGCTACAGTTAGCTACACTCGTGTAAACCCGTCCTTAGTAGATGAAAATACCATTGGATGCCATTGGGGTTGTCAAGTCACGAGCAGACGTTTGCATGTCACGGCCAATAAGGGCCATCAATGTTGCGTGCATTTGGCCAAGACATGTGACACGCTAATTCTGGAATACTAAAATAATAATATCGCTGTCAGTAAAATTTTCACGAGCGTGTCAAACAGTAAGAGCAACTAATAAAAATACGATGGCATGCGTTTTTTTTGGAGCCAAGCATAAAGACGCTGAAAATACACGGACCGATTAAATAAAAATACTTAACTGTTTGTTCATAGACATCGATTGGAAATCAAATTAGCTAGTTATTTTATCGGAATAATATCAATTTCATTGAAATATTTATTAGCAGACAATACGAGACAGCTTTACTATCACGACCGAGATATTTTAACGAAGTGAACTTGCATCTAAAATAAAAGAGGAACATGTCGGAACTTTTTTTGTTCATTGGACACGCCATTTAAGTAAGAATCGTAAATTTTATTGAAATGTCGCAACAGCGATCGCTGCCCGAGATGTCTTGTCTTTGGGGACGAATTTATGCGTAATTCGTATACAAATTGACGTATTCGGGACGCTCTTTGAAGGGCTCCATCTTGATGATCTGACGAGTCTTTTGAGTTTTTTTGAACTTTTACACAATGATCGTTAATATCTTTGTGACTTTATTGCCACCGCTATTATAGTGTATTTAGAACCTTATTTCATTTACGATTCCCAAAACAAAATGTAATTTTCTATCCGTGTATCAACAATTGCGCATATTTAAACGTGTTTGAGGTATTGGATAGGCTTTAAGAATGACACCTCAATGCTTGTGCAGTCTGATACGTATGGCTTCGTAAGTCGTAAAACGGTATCACCTTACACAATAGCTACTATTGTCTTTTAAGGAATAACTGGCTTTTCATTTTTCCAAGAAATGGATTTTGTTCCAAGCGAGTTAACTAAAGTTTATCTTGATTTGTTTTGAATAAATCTAATTTAAAACTAAGGATAGATTACCTTGGCATTTAAGGTTAGTTTTACAGGATAACTTATAGGAACGAGCAAACCAAAGATCTTTCTTCAATAACAAAAACGAAGCGCGCTACAAGACGAAGCAATAACTTTTTTAATTTGTAGCAAATTCAATCAATACGAACAGGGGAAGTGTCGTAAACTCGGCTAAGGTCCACCACGTCACCCGCAGCGTGAATACCACAGGTTCTCTCAACAGCCTCCTGCTGTTCAGTGTTGCCATCTAAACGACTATTAACCACGTTTTACGCGAAGCTCGCCGGGCGTTCCAACATGTTTATTCTTAATTGACTCCTAAATATCGCGGTTTTTGGCCATGAATCGTAGTAATCGGACATATTTATTTAGAAACGAAAAAGAATAGCTTTAAATGAACCATTCTTACTGAGTTTATGGTATAATAGCTTTGAAAGATACAGTTCGAGTAGTCGATACTATTCCATCGCCTAATTAATTCGATCAAAACAATGGCAACACAATAGTATAACTTGGGCTTTTCTTTTGTGTGCTTGAGGACTATTCCGAGCTTATCTGATGTCGTTAGGATCGTAAAGATCTGCGTAGCTCCAACTGCGTCAGGCTCCGTTGTCCCTTTCTTATCAACAAACTAAATAAAATCTTTTTTGCTTCAAATTCTCACGCATACTTATTCCGACCCCAAAGCTCGTTTATCGCACGTGACGTTACCTCTCTTTTATACCTGACACTCTGTTTCCACATAAATTACTCAGAGTTTTGGCTACCGAGGATCTCATCGGCATCACAACATTCATGGCTTTCTTTTTATTTAGCAACATTTTGCATTCCGCCAGCTGTGTTTGCTCATTGTCTCCTCGCTTTAAATAAAAAAAATGTTTTTATTCGTACTGTCTTCTCGCCCACGACTTTATGTGACGTCAAGTTGGGAATGAAGTATTCCAGCGCGCAGACTTTACGCAACGTCGAGTTGCATAAATTATTTCCTTTCTTTTTCTTTTAATTATATGGGTAGATGTTCTTGTTGGTTTTTCTTTGCATTTTTATTTTATGTAGAATCTGCATAATTTGTGCATTGATACACTGGAACTGTAGTTAAGCACGTAATGTCATTGACTCCCTCGTAGTGTCGTAACAGTACCTTACCTATCAATGTATCAGGGCTCCCATTCGACACCCGTTTCTAATATTCATAGTCACGTTTGAAACAGCACGTTTTGCACACGTGCTTTGCTATCTAATCATCATTTTCATTCATCATTTCCTTTTATTATTCACATTACAGAGTTGTAAGTCCTATTTCTCTGTACTCGTTGCGTATAGTTACTTGACATGCAAAGCTTCTTCCTCAATGACCGCTAATGCCGAATTCAAAGTTCCCTTACCCAACACATTATTAACAGAATCTACCCGACGTGACCGAAGTAACAAGTACCTACCTAATCTACTTAGTGGCCAATCCAGATTCGATGTCTCATGAAAATTAGATCCTTACTAAGTGAAGTTTGCTCCTTGCTCTTTATACTTTACTTGTATGTGGTAGTTCTAAGGAGCTTTTGTTTTACAACTATTTAACTCGATTACTTGCTTTGTTGGTGTTTTACTAGCTTGATGTTGATATTGTCATTGTTTTTCTTTTTATCTAGCTTATAATAACTGTTTTTAGAGTTTATTTCCTGTTACCAAAACTCTAACAACGAATATTATAAGTAAGCTTCCATTATGTTGCGGTTTGCATTGTTCAGAAATAATTAAATTATTGATTAGCTGGCATAGTTGTAATGTATTTCAGTTTGCAATATGATTTATGTATCAACAACAAATATTCTATCTACATATTTGATACTATCTTATTAGTGAAAAATTACTGGGACGTATAATGCTGTAAAAATTACTGAGGTCGCCATTTCTTTACGTTGTCTTAAAGGTATGTTTTTCATGTGTTTTACGAATATAATACCAATTTCGCTCATTCAATACTCATTGTGTATCTAGTATAAATGTAATATTTATTCAAAAGATTTTTATTAGTATGCCGTGCCACGATACGCACCGAAGGCTTCTAGTATAGGTATGATGCCTCACAGTAGGTACTTTACCACAGATATACTAAAATATACAGATTATGCCATTTAATTAATAACAAACTGAGAAACTATTGGATAAATTGCACAAAAGATGAAATACTTAGTTACCTATTTCAAAATAATCTAGGTACAAAGTCTTTTTTTTTCAATTTACATAATAAACTAAGAGTAGACTCAAACGGAATAATGAACTCTAACAAATGTTGTTTGTGAGCTAACTGCTATTCAATTTGAAAAAAAAAAATTGCTAGTAGTTTCATATTTTTCAGTTTTATGTACAAACCACTAGAATCAGAAGTAGTTAGAGATTCTAATGACGTCATAAGCTTAAAACAAAACAACAACAAAAAACTATTTAAAACAAAAGGTAGTAAACTCTAATTCACAATGTTTAACCATCCTGTCTCCTCAAGCTAAGATAACGGTCGCTCAGTTCATTCACCCCATTTGCGATTCTTGCTGTAAATTAGAACGAATAGTTCTGTTTCACTGTCGGTTTTACTCTCAGGTTTTAACCCTAGTCTTAGAAAAGCTTCAACAACCAGTACTTAGCCTTTCTTGAACAATGCAGTAGAAGGCATTAAAATAATACAAGAAAATTGCTGACTATAATGACCAAGCGTATTAAAATCCTATCAGTAACTAATCATTTAGAATCTAGGTTGTTAAAATTATTCGTGAATACACCGGATTTCATTTGTAGTAGGTACGAGAGTATAACGAGAAAGGAAAAATATTCAAGTAGGTAAGTATAAGTAAAAAAACGTATAGCAAAATCAGAAACGAGTTCATAAAACCAAATCTCGCATACGAATTATTACTTTCTTGTGAAAAAAACAAAAAAACAAAAAGACAAACTATGCAAATTTTCTTCGTACTTGTACCTCCATACATACTAGATAGATAGATAGTTTATTTGACATGCACACAGAAAATAAAGAACGGATATAGAAAATATAGCAAACATAAAGATACCTACAAGAAACAAACAAATAGTAATAGTTAAGTAACGGCTATAGGTAACCTAACGTAACTATTCGATACTATGTTAGATAATAGGTTGGTACGTAAAATATCACCATTGTATTTATGTTGATATAGATATCAATAAGGCCAGTACCAAGCCTTACATACACCTACCTAGTGTAACGACTTCCTAAGTAGCGGCAGTCCGCACATACTGATTATGTCCCACATTGTGGTTATAATAACCGACGATTGATGGTTTCTGCATTCCACAGGCCAGACGGCAATCATTTGATTTATAAGCAAGTATAAGTAGTAGTTATAGATATACTTTGGTACCTAATACACAAAATTTACAATGAAATTACTCACTTAAAAATTTACTCACATGACATGAAATTTAAAACCGAAAATAGCGTCTGTTTGGATTATTCAAATACTTAACGCTTAAGGTAATAGTTGAGTTCATTCAAATGCAGTGAAAGCTTTAAATTTTACACAAAAAGCTACTATAATCGTCATATTGCAGCCTATGATAAGGAACATTATTATTCGGTTTGCCAAAGCACATTCATAGATTTGGCAGTTCTTCAAAATGGTTGACCTCGTTCATTTAAGTGCTTTCGGTGACAAAGATAACTAACATTGAAGACAGTAGCGACTCTAATACACGTATACTAACTCGTAATTCATATAAGATCAATGACGTAGATGATAAAATTTTACGAGTATATATATTCTGAAATTTAATTGAACTACAAAGGCTCCAGTCCCTTTTCTCCACATCAGTATCAATTAAAAGCAACTGCCGCATATTATACGGTTTAACTTCAAAATTAACAAATAAAACGCTTTCTTTGTTGCAGGTAATTCGTCAACAGGAAATCTGACTTCCGCCGATTGTCGCCGAAACCGCATGAGAAGTATGAATGAATGAGAAGTTCATTCTTCCCGGGTGACATAAATTTGTCACAAATGTGCTACGCTCATAATAGGGACCTTGAAAGGATTTCGCAAACATTCCGTGTACATCCGATCCATTCTTTTGATATGGGACGGAAATCGACGGAATTGAAATTGGCTGCGTTCCGTGACAATGTAGCTCCGCAACCCACAAATAAAAATGCGCCTATTCAGTGTTTGGCGCGCTTTCTAGGATCGTTTCAATAAAAGTTATTGTATTGAATGCTGACAATGGGTGGCACAGGAAGTGATGCGAGCGGGTATTGAAGCAAGTGGACTGTTTATAATTTGTGCATTGTGAACGTGTAATGGAACGCCCGCGCCCGCTTGCATTGTGTGGACGCGCGACCAATGCTCGCTTTCCTAAATTAGCTTTTTACATAACACCTAGCAAACTAAACAATAATACAGTCAATATCAAAAGTAAAAAAAAATATTCGACACATAAAATCGTCGCAAAGACTTTCATTTATATTATTGGTGAACACATACCAACTCACCCTCTCTGTGCGTAAGCCCCGATAACAAATGAACAGCTAAGCTATTTCTTAGAACTCTTGTTATCTACCGGTAGTCAGATTACAATGCTACCGCCACAATGCCCGATAACTAATCGCATTACGTCTGTTAATAATTAATTCACCGATATTTCATACCACGTGATTGACTTTATCTGAAAGTTCTCATCTTTATCAGATGCCTTAGTACGGTACCGAAACCACTATACTCAGACCCTCTCCATGCCGCACGTCTTCGGTATTTTTAATCAAATCGTATTCGTTGGAAAGGTCAAAGTCTATTGGAAACGCTTAGTATCGACTTGCAACTCCGGACCTCCTAGTGGGTCAATCGTTAACTGTTTATGTGATTTTTATTGCCTTTTGTAAACTATATTAAAATACCCTATTAGAATTCAAAACATGTCTTATTGAACTTTACGATCTCTTAGGCCCGTTGCTAAATTATTTTAAGTGTGAACGTCTAAATATTAATTTATTGGTCGTTTGTAGAGCGTCGTAAACTGACTGTGTTGTTTCTGTCTGAATAAATTTAAGTCGGTCACCGAAACAATTTAAGTTGTATTTATGTAACCAGGGTGATTTAATTGTCCTCTACCATGATTTGAGAAATTAAAGTCCCATTACACCGTTTCGTAATTCTGGTCATCTTATTCCTGTAATCAAACTCTGCCGACTTTGGATTCAACTTATTCATACAGCGTATTGCTATACGATTTTAATCAATACTCTTCCCTCATTCATTAGATCTTGCTGTTATTCTAAAAAGTTGTACCTGCAACCGGTCTTACAAGTCCCACAAATTCGGGTTTCAATTCTTTCGAAATTGCTACCTTGCCTCAGGGTAATTGGAAAACGCAAG
The DNA here is from genome assembly GCA_947507515.1 of Eulithis testata. NCBI lineage: Eukaryota > Metazoa > Arthropoda > Insecta > Lepidoptera > Geometridae > Eulithis > Eulithis testata. The sequence goes on from OX382207.1 coordinate 4,649,390, forward strand.
ACAGGAGAATGTGCTATTAAAATGTCATTTACGAGAATACGAGCCACTTATGAGTCTCTGACTGCTGACTGGAAACAAATGTTACCTGTCTTATATTGTGGGTAGTTTGTGCTTCTGAGACAATGTATGACATCTTTGATGTCTCTTTGATGTACTCGGTAGACTTTATTACCTCTAATAGTATGTAATTGAATGTGAGTTGCAATTTTAAATTCAATTCCAGCCAAGTTCTAAGGTCCCTATACTTTAATGTGAAATGAGAAAAAACTTCAAACCAAGGCTTTCCTTATTTCACCCGTAATAAGGTTCAAATTCTCTTGCAATTGTCAGTGTTTGCTTGAGTTTAGCCTTGCATTTTGACCACAGTTCAGAAGATTAACCTATAACTTGATAGCTAATTGATCCGTTGACCTACCAATTAGGACTCGTTAAGAAAACATTAGCTTTGGTTGATGATGGGTGACTAACTGTTTGTACTAGCTTCTAATCGCTATAACCTGAGGCTTGGTTGGTTATCACAAGAGCTTAATGTGATTATTATTCCAGGTTATCGTTTCTACTCAGTGTGTAAAGTACACATACAGTGGCTTTGTTATCAGTGTACAGAACTTCTATAAGTACTTTGTTTTGATCATGAACAATGTTGTTGTTTTGGATAGGCAGTCGTTCTTCAAACATTGTGACAGCCAGTTGTTCCAAAAACTTTTTAATACAAACGAGTCGCTCACCGCAATCCAATTTGGGTAAAATATGTATTTTATTGAATTTCTGAATAAAGTAAGATATTTCTTCTAATAATACAAAGCGGTTCAGTAGATGCCTGATATAGAATAATAGGTTTACATTAAGGCTCGCCACGTATCGGGTACCCATCTGATATTTCATATTACAAACTAATAAATCCTACGCTCGCTCGAAGCCGTATCTGAGATATTCAGTGATACTGTACGGCTATCTTATAAGTCGGGCTCGATGGAAACTCGGATCAGCCTGACAAATGGTCGGCTGTGACGTCATAGAATCGGAGCTTATGGTAGAAAATATTCAACCGATATTCAATACACTTTATCCTCGAAAATATGGTGTGAAATGTCTTAGATCTTGGAGACATTTAAATCACATCTATAACATAAAAGTATCGCTGTTGTGCAAATGCTTTTTGAACATTTAGAGCGTTAATAGATTGATATCATTATTTTTTTGACATACAAGCTTAGGTTTCGGAATGATATACCTACTTGTCTTATATTTTTTTTAATAATATTTTGGATTTTTTACTTAAATCCAATAAACCATTATTAAAATGTAATGCTCGATAAAAATAACTGCCACTGAACTGCCTCTAACAACAATGAACTGCCACTAATTGAAGTATATAGCCTTTTTGTAGTAGAATAGAAACCACCGCGCAAATTCACTTATTCTTTCCATTAGTAACTCAACAATTATTTGGAAACTGCTTGTGAGCAAGAAATCCCAGTAACTCTAATTTATAAGTCTCTGGAGCTATCTCATTACTAGTCTAAGTAAACTCTGGTCGGTTCAAGTCTACAATCTAGAGAATTAGGCTGATAGCGTTGTTCCACAGATAAGGCTAAGTATACACGAGTGTTTACTTAGCTCGTTTGTTTCTTGCTGAAGATCTAACTACACAGGCATGACTTTACTTGCACTGAAGTCAGATTAGTTTTTTTTTGTAGTTTGTTTGAAACCCACTGCTTAAGGCTAGAAATGATAGTCTGAATTGGTTGGTAAATAGATGAAGCTTTTTCTTTTAAATCTTATATTGTTAAGGTTTTCTAAAAATACATTTTTTATCAACTTTTTTATTTATTTACTGCAGTCAAGTAGCTCTCAATTAAAAAAAAATTGTATTATTATTCGCCAATAGATGTCGGGAAGAGCCACATTTTTCTGTTTAAGTGGCAATATTGGGGCTACTTGAAAACACGAATAAAATGACATTTTCTGAAAATGAGTTCTAGCTAGATCGATTTATCGCCCCCGAAATCCCCTGTATAATAAATTTCATGAAAATCGTCCGAGATTCAGATTATATAATATATACAAGATTTGCTCGTTTAAAGATATAAGATTTACTCAGCTGTTAAAATATAGTAGGTGCCAAATAACACCGCAATACAGGCCATTCACCCACCTTCGACACGATGTCGCAAAATTCCATTTATGAATGGTAAACAAACAGTACTACGAGATTCGAGCGATTACCGTCTTAGCGACAGGTTTGTATGGAAAGCGACAGAATTAGCCATTCATAAATTGAATTTTGCGACATCGTGGTGAAGGTGAGTGAATGACCTGTATTGCGGTGTTATTTGGCACCTACTATAGTAACTTGCATCGCGTAAATGGGCTTTAGTGTCGTCTACTGCTATAATTACTAGTTCTACTTGGTAAGTAGAAGCAGAGCCCGCAGAATTGTTCTCTGGAGAAACATTTCAGAGTCAGATAAGCTTGGAAGCTAGACACTATGATGCAACCTACTTGGCTCGCAATATCATGTACATCAACTAAGACTGTGGTTGCCGTGACACGATTAATGTTTTATGTGTACCTATCTATATCAAGCAGGTTTTTCTATCATCAAATAATAGGTCTGAGTGGTTCTAGTTCAATAATGACGCTTGAAAAAGTTTATATGGTCCTCCACCGGTCAACTAAGCAACGTTCTATCTATCACTTTCTGTATAGATATCTTTAGAGGCATCTCTAGAGATATCTATGCAGATTAATTATATATTTTCATCTTGATAGTTTAATTTTGTTATTGAAAGTTGATGAAATCGAAATTAAATTATTACTGTAAATTGACCATTAGGCTCGTATGCTAGCACTGATCCGGACTCCAGCATAGATTTTTATATGAAAATCTCTACTTGAATTTATGCTTGAGTGACGATTTCTTTATCGACGTACGGGCCTATATAAATATTTTACTGAACGGTAAAATGCCAGTGATATAGAATTAAATTCAACAATGAAATCACGTTCAAAACGGCCTCTTGACATATTTTCAATACTTCAATACCTTAACAGTTTCCAAAGATCCCATTTTCGATAGAATTTGGCCTCATCAAGCACTCAATAGACGTTTTTATCAGTACGTTATAAAGTATTTTAATTACAGATTACATAAATAAGCTACCTTCTCAAACGCTGCGGACGTTGGCGTGACTGCGCGACAAAGAAGCTGTTACTGTAGCACTATTGCTTGTCGGTATCAAACCTCCTTCGATAGCGCGATTTCAAACACGTATTTTCAAAAAATATTGTTTATACAAAAAGTGACATATAGTAAGCATACAGCGCTAAGTAATAAATTGTGAATATCAACAGCATTGACATGCCTTGTTATTCCTGCAGAAAAAAAAATGTTTAGGCACACAAAAAAGTTCCAGCAAAATAACAACAGATTATTAAAGCTTAAAAGATCTTTTGGAGATTGTGATCGATAGCGCTATTTTTTTTTATACAGCTATATAATATGTAGCCCTTCTAGCCTTCTAGCCAATACAATCACATTGTTTTTTTATTAGTTATCTTCTGACGTCAAGATGTTAATTTGGCTAAAAGAGCATTAATTCCAGAAACTGGTGCTTATGATACAGGTAGATCCACAGCCTTTTCTGTAAGTAAATTGGATACCAATCGAACCGTAACGATTTTGTAACAAAAAATGTAACCCTTTCTTTAGTTCACGTAACAGCAGTAGGCAGAATCGACAGGTTTGGATTTTTGAAAGTAATATTTTCTAAGTACATATTTATTGTTCGTGCCGTGACGCCTGCAACGAGCCTTATCACGTGCCATTGGCTGCTGCTTAAGTAGTGCTATTTTCACAATAACACAAACAGCAACAGAGTTTATATAACTCTTTCAAGACGCACTTGTAACCATAGCAGTTGTAATTCTTGTTAAATTACAAAACACTATTTCATGAAATATAATATCCGTGGTTCACGCATCTGAGTAAGTTAATCCTTCTCTTGCATGTAAATAAGGTGCAACGATGACAAGAGAGTCATAGATCTATAGTTATTGTAAAGATAAGACAGTCCCTAGTGATTAGCACGACAGTAAAGTTATTTTACCTACAAAGCTAGCTGTAAAGATTTATCGCAATGGGCGAGTACCGTAAATATCTTCCTAACGCTTAAACTTCCTGTGCTTCCTTCTATTGATTTACGAGTAGCTTTTAAAGGCTTGCTTTTTACAAAGCAACTTTGGCCAGTTGTTTACAACTGTCTGCAACATCTGGGCATCTTTACTTCAGTTTTTACTCTTAGACTTTGTCATATTGAAGTTTGCATCCATAAAACTTTTATAGCGAAATAGACGCCACTTATCCTGTATTTTTAAGCTTATTTTATACATAAACGTTTCTTGTTGGATATCCTTTGACTGAATCATGTTACGACTATTGTAAATAATAAAATACATCGGTTCAATATCATACAATTGCAACATTGTATTGTATCCTTTCTATTTAAATTTTACAACATAGTAAACTGAGATCTCATTATATCTACGACATTGTATCATTTTATCCGTATGAGATAAGCACCTCATCAAATTAAAAGTAATAGTATTTGAAACACGTTAAAAAGAATTGCAAGCTTTTTTATTTACGCAAGTAAATATCGATTGACCATACAATCGAAAAAGAATGCATACATTTGCGATGGTTTGTAAAATGTGACCTTTAAAAAACGTCCAGGGTAAGCTAAGTACAGTAACAATGCCAAATAAATTAACGAAGAGATTGAAGAACAAACACAGACACCGACAGATGAATAGTAAACGCTCAGCGCGCTTTATTTTATCAACGAATGGAAAATTCTGGCACGGCACACATAAATCCTTATTAATCCTCATTTGGGAGTCGATTCAATAAGCAATAATGAAAGGCAATACGTGGAGATATAATTCTTGAGGCGCTCTCTTAGTAGTGGTCCATAAATCAAATGCGCCGTTGCTTGTCATCGGTACTGCAATATCAAAGCTCGTTGGTAGATAATCCGGCTATTTAAAATGCTCAATGGTTGACAGCACTTTCAGTGAGAACTTGCGCCCACACAATTCCGCCGGCTGCTGGCAAAGGACGGGCATTTTGTATCATGCTTACTTGTGCTATCTTCGTGTCAGTTTATTTAACTTAACGCTAACTTTAATTGGCTATAAATTAAGCAGGAACTTCACTAGTTAGATTTAAATATTTCAGGTTGTTAAATTTGCGTAGAGTAACCAGGTAACCGATATAATTTATGTGAGTGGGGTTAGCTGTACATAATAAATAGGAATATTGTTTAGTAACGGTTTGCTCATTGGTTTCAATGCCTTAAATTATGTATCCGTTTCAAATTCAAGTGGTTCTAACTCAGAATGACAGCTTTATAACAGGCCACAAATCGGGACGGGGTGCCTGCATCAAGCTGGCGACATGTTTCGTAATGTTCAGCTTATTCGAGAATAGCTAAATATTCACCAGAGGCTGTTATTTTGTAGAATACATTAGTAGCTCTATAACTTAGCCGTGCAGTCGCTGTAGGCGGAAAATTCAATGTTTCAATGTTGACAGAATTTATTTAGAAATAAATTCTGTCAACATTGAACCTAAAGTTACTGATAGAAGCTAAAACCCATGCTATCAAACCACTTTTTTTTAAGTAGGATGAGCGTGTTGGATTAGGAACTCAGGGCACGCATTCCTTATATGTGTGCGGTGGAACATGTGTAAGTATTACTGCATGTGTGTGTAGGAACAAGTGTAGGTACTGACGTGCGTGTAGTGTGTGTCCCCTTGCGTATCCACTTGTTTCACACGCGTTTGTCCCAGCCCACTGGTGTGCACTAAAACAGGTGGAGTCACAATTACTAGAGTACCTAAGTCTATGTGCGTCTGCCCTAACGAATGCTGGGGTGGTTACTTGCTTCATCATGAAATGACAGGAGTTCTAAACAGCAGACATATATTTTACGCTCTGTTTTTGTATTTTTATAAATTCTCAAAGTTATCGAATTGAATTAAAACATAATTTAGATATTTATTTAACTTAATAACACTTAAGATTATCACGCATGCGTATGCAGATTGAATCATAATCCCCATTGAATTTCTAAGTAAGCTATTTACATTTTAAATGGAGGCACTTCGCCTTAAATAAGTCTATGTAGTTCCTACACCTAGGAGGGATTACTTCACCTTATCCCAAAAGAGTTATGGTGTGTGTCGTACTCGAGTTTTGTCGGTTCTTTGCCTGTTTGTCTTGGATTAAATGCGTGTCTTTGCTTTTAGCGCTACTGTTTACTCTTCCACCTACATAAATATTTGTAAAAGAATGCGGTCATTTACTTACCCGGTTATGAACCCTTTAATTGCTCTTCTTATTTTAATGCTTTTGAAATATGGCCTTTGATAAGTTTAAGCATCGCCGCTCCAGTCGTAAACGCAATCGTAAAAACTCGTGCGCTCCAGATTAGGCACAAAAATAAATGTATAGCTTTAATCTTATTAGACGATATTACATTTGATATGGGTCGGATTCTCGTCAGCGTTTTCGATCAATAAGGCCTTAGATTGTGGGATCTGGGTATAAGTGTTTCGTGCAACTGTACATTCGGATACTAATGATATCTCCATTGTTCACGATTCTGATCGATAGGTACGCTCATGAGCAAAATACTTTGTCCGCATCAGATATTGATACTGTCTGGGCTGACGTATCATGTTTATCGAAGAGACCGAGGCAGATGTTTATGATTCCGTGCGGTACGGTTTTTACTCTTCAAAAATAAGTTCAAAATGTGCATGGTGACTTCTCATCACAATTTTCACAATGATACCCAACTACCCTAAAGAGAATAAACTGATCGCATCACATTGTAAGCTGTATAAACTACTCGTCACATCCTAAATCAGATACATGGCATAGCATAACCATATCTTAGGAGCTTTTACGCCTCCGCTGTACCTTGGTATTACTTGCGAGTGCGACTGGTTGTCTGGTTGCGGATAATTTTCGCATTGCGCCAATCGGATTTGGTGTAGATATCGGTTCATAACGGTCCTTGCATTGAGGTTGCATTCTATAAGCAATTCAACGCGAACTTGCATCTTGATAGTGCAGCTCGCTTTATCTCAATGAGACTTTTGGATGCGGCTTGCTTCTATTTGCATCTTCAATTTCTATATACAAAGTTTTAAGTCATTTCAACCATGCATCATTCTTGGGAAACAAATGAATATCGATATCCAAAGTTTAACTCATTTTACCCATGCATCATTCTTAGGAAACAAATGAATAACGATACGATTAGTCGAGAAGCCTCTGGGCAACCAGCGGTCAAACAATCAAAGTTATGATTGATTATTCCAATCGAATCACGGTTCGTTACAACCGCAACCATGCGCACATCTGTCACATGCTTCAAAGAACTTGTGAGTCCTAAAAAAACAGACTGCGGGAGAAAACGACAGACTTATAATAACTTTGCGTGAGGGAAAAGGACAACGTTGAATCTTATTATCCCTGACGAATACAAAAATGTCGCTTGGCTTGGGTGAATTACAAAGGAAATTCCCTGAAAGCTCTAATCCAAATACATGAACTGTCATAACCTTAACTTTCTAAGGGACATGTTTTGTTTAGAAATTCAATAATACTTACCTAACTGCAGTTTTTTTTACTCCAACAACGGTGTGTCCCGTAATTCATTAATTTCTTAACCGTAAAGGAAATGATTTGCAGGGGAAGAGTGAACTTGGCACTGGAGTAGATGGCTGAACTGGTTGGTGTCTGCAGAATTAAATATTTTTCTGTAGACACAACCATCTTCAAAAGGACAATACTTAATTCTGAATAATGTTTTTTTACAATGTTGCTTGTAAATCCGTTCAAACTTTAGAATGATTTATTATAGAAATCATTTGAAGTGGGCAAACAAATAAATCGGAAATTTTATAGCACCAACGAAATATTGTTTTTTGGACACCACTAATTCTAAAACGTTTTACAATGCTATAAAAGTTGCCGTTTTATTTTACATTAAGAATTTGAATTTATCGTCGTTGTTTCATTTGTGACACAGTACGATGTTTGCCATAAAAATCAGTCTTCGATTTTTTATTACGATTCGAAACAGGTAACAAATCTTTCTGGATATAATTCAACCGCTTCATTAGATTTTCATGAAGCTGTTTACAGATAAATCAAATTTATCGTTCCACAATATTGCTTGTTACTTACCTTTCTAATATTAAGGAAGATAATCGCTTCAAAGCAAGAGGTAAGTATTTAATCTACCGGTAGATGAAGGAAATATTGAAATGCGGAGTTGCGACCACTTAGAGTAGAGCCAGTTTTCTCGCTGGAAATGTATGCTATTGTTTCCGCTGAGATATAAAATACCGATATGACCCTACGACGTCTTCGTTGCAAGAAATATTCAAGGGATACGGCCCACACTTTTAATAGGGGTTACATCATTTCCACACAATGAGAGCGCCTTCCACACCCATTCTCTGTCCGTATGATTTGAAATTATAGCACCGTTTTATTTGCTCTTGGCGCATTTATATGCGGTCGCCGTGCCGTACAATGTGCCACAATATTATATGTTAGAGCACCTACATAACGCGGCGACCGGCGGCGGCGGCCGGCGACCGTTGTCGCACATGTGTCGCAACGCACCAGCTCCGCGCTTCACTCGTGTGGGAGGCAAAATGAAACCGTAATTGTATTCCCATTTAATTTATTCGCGGCATGGTCAAATTTGGTACGTGTTTGTAACCATTTATGTCATTGTAAGGCATTGCAACGCCGGGTGATAATAACTTACACTACGCACCGAAGCGCTTTCTTCTCCGGTTCGGGCTCGTGCGCTTGACAATTGTCACAATTAAAGTAAATACACACGAGGTGTGCATTGTCTTCGTAATACAATGCAAAGGTTCCAATGCAAATGGTTTTATTAACATACATAATAGTGTCAGTTTTTATTGTACTGTTATTAAGATCATCCCCTGAAATAACTTTGATATCAATCAAACTATTAAGTTCGTAATACTTGTTTTTACTACCTTACTATTAAAGCAGATTTTAAACGACTTGGTATAATTTATAAATAGTTTAAGGACTATGGGATCGCATCATCATATAAATTACAGGCGGTCCGTCAGCAAAGCAATGGATGATATAAAAACTTAATGATCCTATAATATAACATCAATATAGTAAATTGGCAGGATGCGCTCATAATAGGTAAATGGATCAACACTTTGTTCTCTCTATAGTACATTTTATACGCTTCAGTTATTACTATCATAAAGAATATGGAAATCTGCTTATGTATCCATAGTTTTATATACTTGTTCACGAAACTTTTCTCAAAAAATTCACAAAGTGTTTATACTGTGTACTTAAAAATAGGAACTAAAAATTTTTGTAACCAGTTTAAGACTCTATCTAATAAAACATTTTACCGTTGCTAAGTTGTTTTATCCCACGACATGAGAGATAAAATTGTTGCCATTCGAAAGAGCAAAAGAACTGTCGAGCTGATGAAAATTAAAATAATGTTTACTCCGGTTCCACTGAGCACAAACGAGCTCTATACGTGTCTATATTTCATGAAAAATTCATAACTTGCTCGGGACTAATGATGTTCATGCCATGTTTTATTGCTAGCTGGAGACATATTTTTCATTAATCGTTAATATGATACACCATCAAGATACAAGCGCTTTTGAACTACGATATTTTTTTTTGTAAATTCATATACGTATCGCAATCAATTGCTGTTTTTTAGCGTTTTATCAAGTGTGCAACTCTGGCTTCCAATATTGGAATCCTGCTCGAAATTCCGTCCAATAATTTAGACTTTTTATTTCCGTCCTTCATGAATAACCTAGTTTTCACTAAGAACCACGAACGGTACTGAAATTGAATTTCTTCCAGTAAAACCGGATCGGTAATAGAGTTTACCTACTGCAGATCAAATAAAATAACAACTAACGTACGGGAAAGACAGCGTACACATTTACCGGGCTTTACGGCGAGCGAGAACGCTATTGGGTCAGCTTTATTTCTTTTTGGATATGGTAGCCTTTTGTATACTGGATTATAGTTTGTTATTACAATGCTGCTTTCTAAACAGAATAAAATTTTCATCATTATTTTATACAAGACAAACTTCTATCTTAGAAAAAGAATATTGAAACCAATGAAAACATTATTTGCACATGACAAATGTTTTTCTTCTCAACCCATAGGTATTAAGCACATAAAAAGATTTATGCATAAAATACACCATATTTCCCTCTATTTCATGTTCCGCTACTCGACTCGGTGTCTGCTCTGCCGAGAAAATTTCATTTTTTCTTCGCCATTTGGCGCGCTGACTTAGATTGTATTTTATCTTTATGCGAAATCATAATTCATTTTGTTTTGCTTCATTCTATTACTGCTTCTAAGTGTTCAATGTTTTTTTTTATATCCACGTTACATGCAAATATGTACTCACTTTAGTGTCACCGATAAGATTGTAATTTGTGATAGGCTTTAATTGATGCTCGAAACTATATGCGTGTGGGAGGCGTATAAAAGTAACTCGGGTTGGTGCACAATTTATAATTTTATAATCAGTCAATTGATATATTAAGCGGGCACAACTTGTTTACATTTCTTATTTTGTAATGCATTTACTCCGTACTTAGTTCACTTGACCCCCAAGAGCGAGCACCCGCTACTCACAAAACAAAATGATAAATGGTGGATCGTCGGTAGTAACGCGTTACATAAAAGCTGATGGATTGATTGTAAACGGCCGTGTGTGCCCATCGATCGATTAGTTCCTGCCCAGGCGCAGCCTGAGGGCTGACTGTAGACGATTATCTTTAATGGATTTTGGTAAACTTTTAAGTGACGGTATACAAGATCCTGGACCGTTTTAAAAATGTAATCCATCTCCGAACCCTAATTTTCCATTTAGCTTAACGGTCGCTTTAAAATAGCTATTAGAATAATATGTTATAACGCTTAATCTTTGAGTATTCAATCGTAAATTCCATAGGGTAGTTAAGAATCTTTGATATTTTATCGAAGTCAAATACGAAAGAATATAATTAAATAAGCCCTATTTGATTAACAAAAGAGTAATCTCCCGCGGCATCTATCACAAAATGCGAGAGCTCTCGAGGGGCTACTCGTAGCATGTTTTCAATCACCGTCATTCATTATTCACTCACTTCTCTTTGCGGTTGCCGAAGTCTCAATCGTTTTGTTTGATTTACCTAAACATTTCAACGTATCGTTGTCTTATAAAAACCTGGAAAGGTTTATGCCTGGCAGGTTTTCTGAACTGTTTTCATACTAAATCGTAGGTATTCCGTGACTGAATAGTGACATTAGCGCATTTCAGCGCGTTTTTTTCCGTCAAAAGCTTCTTGTTTTCGTATATCTGTAATCACGTCACTTGACATTATGCTGGGCAGCGAAAGTAGTTCAGAGCTTGCGATACGGGTACAGAGTAGAACACATACACACTAATAATATTGCGAGTAAGGTACTAACAACAGATAGAATAGGTTTTGTAGTCCGTCATCTCTTGTGGTACTAAAAGATCAACGTTTTGATGACACCATATTTTCAGTTTCATCTCATACAAAGTGGTGTAATTTTTTTGAAGACTTTGATTTTTATCATCTAGACCTTATTAATTCGTTTTGCAAAACATTGTGCTTTATAATTTACACTATACAAAGTATTTAACTGTATCCAATTATTGATGAGCGTAATGATCTAACTTAACCTCAAAGGTTGACCAAAATACCAGAATGACCACTTGAATGACGTAAATTCCATTGGTGTACCAAAACAATGAGGTTTCACATTATTTGATGACTGAACAACTGAACATTCCGAAACTCCCAACTGACCAAACAATGCTACAGAATTAGTTATTGTGGCAAGCGGAAGCAAAGTATGGGCCTATGTTTTTGCTGTCATTAGCGAGCGAGAAATAACACTTCTGTGACGAATGGAGGAGATACGGTCAATCTCCACATCATTACCTTCATACAAATTGTGTCAAGTTTCAACACAATAATTATAGTTTATTATGCATACGCGTCGGACGTATTTTGTACAAGTTTGGTTATTTAAGCCTCTAACTAAAAGGTAATTGGTTTTAGAGATTTATTTATTAATACCACCTGTCCACCACTTATGTCGTAGGTACGTTTAAAAGCTACATTATTAGCCAACATCATCTATTTGTCATTATTTTTATAAACGCTCAGTTGCTAGCAGGACAAATAGAACAAAGAACAAGAAATATTTAAAATAATTTGTTGGATTATTATTTCCACAGAATAAATATAATCCAGAACGAAGTCTCGTCATGTCTCTTTCGGCTCACCAAAGCTTCCGACCGGTTATAAGTAACGTTGTCCAAAAAAATACATCATAGTGTGAAAAATTATGATGATTACATCTAATAACAGGCGGACGTGGAGTCGTTTGATGGTTCACAACTACTTTTATTCTGTTGCCCGTGCCGTAGATTGGCGTCATTACCCACTAGGCCCACGGTGTGGTGACCTAAATGGTTTTGTTTTATTCGTTACTTTGTTGCGTGGTCTTCCGCTTTCTAAAACCGTGGTTTTCGTTGATATAAGTTTTGTAACTGTTAATTTTACTTATTAACTCTTGATTACTTTTATTTTACTTATTTCATGTTTTTTTTTATTTACTTACTGAAATAAGCATTTGTATCACGGACCTGCGAATATGCGGATCTTTCTCTGTATGTGTCCATTGCATTAATTAAAGTTGATAAAAACTTTGAAGTTACATAAAACTCGTATAGTCATTAGTCATAGTCTATCTTTAAGGTTACACTAGTCGCCCACCTTTCCATACAAAAGTGGAAGGGTAACTACTCCACTGTTTGACGCTGACCAACCAAAACTAAGGATTATATCGACGGTTGAAAGGCAATAATGACCAAGCGACATTTTGGGCGATATTGAGTTATATATATCATTAGAATCAGAAAAAAATCCTGCGTCGATTGGTCTTACTCTCATGCCGCTAGGACGAAGTTTGTTGTCGCTTGGTCATTTAAAAAAACACACATTTTTGCAGTTTTCGGCGTCCAAGCGACTATAATTTTACCGATTTATGAATAATTTTCACTTAGTTTGCATTTGATTTTTATTTTTTACATTTAGTAATTTTTGCCTAGATTCGAAATAATGCGTTTAAACATAAAGTATTTTTTGCCTGGCACTACCTAAGGTATGAATATTGCTTAAGAAATTTTACCTGATACAATTATTATTTATCTCGTAATTTAAGACTTTTTAACACACATTAATTATGTATTCATTTTCATTTAGTACTTTTTACCTAAATGCAATGGACTTCAAAACGTAAAGTAGTAATATTTACCTACCTAAAAAGTATATTATATTGTCGTTTGGTAATTTTTTACCTGCCGTTTTTTTTACTGTTTTTGTTACTTAGGAAACTATTTCTGATATGAAATTTCTATACAAATGAGCTTATCTCTGATGCACTTATTTTGTTTTGTCGCTTATCCGCACTGTAAAGTAGATTTTGAGTGGCTGTTAGGAACAAAAAAATGATTTCGTCTTCACTGAACTGTCGCATAGGTAACCTATGTGCTCGCGCGCATCGCACATAGTGCTTCATCGCGTAGCGTGAAGTGCACTTCACTACCCACTGGGCTAGGAATCCTTTTCATAATTGCTTGTCATCATCAGACCTTAGAGTATGGACTCTAATTCATCTAATTTCAAAACTTTGAGATGAATTAAAACTGAAATTATGCCAGAAATTCCTTAAAATTGGTTTTCCCAGCTGATGGATATCCCCGTAATGTTTTGGAATGTCTAAACAAAGCTCTATCATATTATGACACCCCATTTGATAATTTTGTCCAACTTAATTTTTTTTTACAACCTTTGGACCTCATACCTTTACAACCCCTTGACCGATTAACTTCATTTTTAAATTCTGTGAAGATCGGATAAGCGGTTTAAAAGATCTCGACGAACAAACATACAAAGCATTTTTGCCCAAGTTGCCACTAAGATCTCCGTTCGCTTCGCGCACTCGATCAAAAATTGTAATTTTTAGGGGCCAAGATATATGTAGGTACATACCTAGAAGATATACTCGTCATTACAAAAAGAGAGTTAACACAGATACTTAGGAAGCCTCATAACGGCAGACTCTAGATGCACACCAGATATCAGATCCAGAATAGCAATAGCAAAACAAGCATTTAACAATAAAAAACAAATTTTCACATCCAAAATGTCAAAAAGTTAAGAAAAAATTCATTAAATAATACGTTTGGAGTATAGCCCTTTATGGGTGTGAGACATGGACAATGACTCAAAAAGACAGAGAGTATCTGGAAGCATTTGAGATGTGGTGTTGGAGGAGAATGGAAAAGATAAGCTGGACGGAGAAAATTACTAACGTGGAAGTACTGAGTAGGCTGAATGAAGAAAGAGCCCTTGAGAGGGTTATTGAAAACCGGAGAGGAAAAATTATGGGACACCTCATACGACATGACAGTTTAATTAAAAATATCATTGAAGGAAAGGTAGAAGGTAAGAGAGGAAGGGGAAGACTGCGTAAAAGCTATACGAACCAGCTGAAAGAAAAGATCGCTGTCATGTCGTTTAAGGACGTCTAGAAAGCTGCACTGGAAAGGGACAAATGGCGAGAACTGTATAATTAAATTACACCGACAAGAGCTGAGCTCTTAAGTTAGAAGAAGAAGACAAAAATAAATACGAAAAACTGCAACAATTGGACCAAGTTCGCAAAAAACGTTCTTAATTTTTGACAGCCATTTTCTCCAACATTACTGTGATTGTTTTTGAACTAGTAGTTTGCCCCGAACTGAGATCTTGTGATGTTCCTGATAAAATTACCCGACTATGAAAATCTCCTTAAATCCTTTTCATAATTGATGATCATTAATATCTTAGAGTATGGACTCCGGCTCATCTAATTTAAAACTTTGAGATGAATTAAATGTTAATAAATGATAGCTCACGTTATACTGGTTTTGCTAAGTTTATAATTTTTACAACTAAAAATTTTACCTAGAATAAAAATAAAGAGTTTTGGGATATCTAAACAAAGTCCTATCATATTATTATGACACCCCACTTGATATTTTTGTAGAGTTTTTTTTACTCTCTTTGGACTTTCATAACTTTACAAACCCTTGACCGATTTACTTCATTTTTCAAACCAGTAAAATTTAAGCCTACTATCCGTATACTTGCTAACTTCTGTGAATATCAGATAAGTGGTTCAAAAGATCTCGACGAACAAACATACAAAGCCTTTTTGCCCAAGTTGTCACTAAAATCTTCGCTTCGCTCACTCGATCAAAACCACGGCAAATCATGTTCTTTATAAAATGAGCTATCCACTTTCCGAGATTTGACTGCAATATTGGTGTGTTAGAGGCTTATATAGACCTTTTTAACAAAGGGTTAATAGTGACAGGCCTAAAACCTCCACCAACCTGCACAAGAGCAGCGTGGCGGAGTAAGCTCTAACTAATTCGTCCCTCGTCAGATACCCATCGTCAGATACACTCTTCAGAAGCCCATAATCAGTAGTCAGTTATTGTAGGTCTACTACAATATACATACATAGTCAATATGATAGACTACAAGGGCTGTTTTGATGTTGATAATGATGATATCTATCGAAAACCTTTGTCCAAAGTCTTTAATCTTGCGTACTAAAACCTAAATTCTTTGTTACTTGTCTAAAAATGCCCTACACTTACCTTAATTAATCTGTACTATGGTTGAAATTGCTTGGCAGAAAAGTTTTTTGCTTCAATATTTCGATCATTTTACCTATGTGTCAAACATCTGTTACTTCTGGATGCGTCATTTTGCTTGAAACACAATTATAAAATGTTAGGGTTTAGTTAATTTTACATGTTTTATAATAAAAAAAAATTGTCGATAAGTAATTTTTACCTGTTTGTGATTTTGATTAAAATTTTACTAACCGACACTATTTCTTAAAGTATTAAGAAAATGCATAAATTTTAAATGCCAGTTTATAAAGCTTTTAAACTGCATTTAAAATTCGTTGGAATCGAGTAGCTACGACAAATAGGCGATTTTTGACGATTTTTTTTCCAAAAATAAAAACTTTAAAATGCTCTGGTGTAAAGTTGCCAATATGTCGCTTAGTCATTATTGCCTTTCAAGCGTCGATATCAATTTATCTCGTCATAATCTATATCTGTATACACCCCAAACCGTAAAAAAAGTATTCATTTAAAAAATACAAGCTAAAAATACTTTCCACACGAAAGTTTACAAGCTGGTATTTTTGAAATGAACACTTTTTTTACGGTTTGGGCTGTATACAGACATAGATTATGACGAGATAAATTGATATAATCCTTAGTTTTGGTTGGTCAGCATCAAACAGTGGAGTAGTTACCCTTCCACGATTGTATGGAAAGGTGTGCGACTAGTGTAACCTTAAGAGATCTAAGAGATCACTTTAGTGTGTGATACTAAACAAACAAAAAAGTGCGCCACAAAATTAAAATAAAATCCACAGCCAGCTTTCAAAGCAAAGTGGCGATGACCTAAGCCAGTAGTGAGCCAGGCCTCATCACGACATTAAAACATTTGACATTTTGAGCTACTGTTGCCGATCCACAGCTCAAATAAGACTGCTAATTCATTCCATGAAATGAAAACAGCTTCTTCGCACATACTGGGTAGAGATTTGCATTATTGTAAGACATATAAATAATTATAATTTATATAAGTATTATATCAGCAATCTAGTTCCCATAGTACAAGCTCTGCTTAGTTTGGGACTAGAGGGTTTTGTCTGTAATGTCCAATGATATTTATTTATTTTATCGTCATGGTTCAAAACTGTATTTTACATTATGTTTTAAACTTTGTTTTGTTTCATTTTAATAAGAGTCAAGTCTATAGATGTGGAGTAGATTAACTTTTTAAGAAAGCGTGCTTTGATTTTTCGCATACATCTTACTTGTACCTCATAATGTCTCATCTAATCTAACGTTCCTGTCCATCCGAAGGTTGCCTGGAAGAGATCACTTATTATGTTCTTCGTTATTTCACTGTATCGTTTTTTTTTTGTGTAGTACAAAAAAAGATAAACTTACCTAATGTCAGTAAAATAGATTTTTGTGCTATTTATGTACAAAAAAAAATACATCTAATGCAGTATTTACAATATTTACAAAATACACATGAAACAGTTGAGCTATCCACAAACCGTTGCAAACGATTTATAGATAGCTCAACTGGTCCAAATCAGTACCAATCGGAAGCGTGCCCAAGATGGCTGCATTGCCGCGCTGAATAGCAATGCTGATACGCTATGTCAGATGTCAGTAAAATAAACTATTCCCAATTTCTAGTCAACTCAAACTCTATGATAAACCTGTCATCGTCAGAGCAGACGCATTGTGAATAAGGTAGCGATGAAAACACTGGCATTACGCTTAATGGGTACCAAGTAGAGTCATTATGATAAGGTCATTGAATAGAACAAACATGCCGTCCTATCTTCCCTGTGTGTCATCTCGGTTCCCATTGGCATATCAGGCAATTAAAGGCCGTTCGACCGACGGTGAGCAGATGTCTGTCACTTTTATCAAATACATTAAACTGGCTGGTCGAATCGAACATTTATTTTCTTTTTCTCATGGCATAAAACCTTCTCAGATAACGAGTAATGTATTATTGGTGCGCTGTCGAATAATTAAATGTCCCTTTTGTATTGAGTTTCGGAAAGTGCAGGCTAATTAAGCTTTTCAAACTTTTTCGGAATGGTTTCTGCTTGCTAATGTATTCACTGAATGATTTAGTTTTTCATTTATATCAGAATACTTTTTTATTTAATTGTTGTTTTTGAATTTTTGAGATATGGATTAATCAATTAAATATTTATTACGGCTAATAATATCGAAAATATTTATTATTTCTGCAATCGTCAGAAGAGTCAAGTTATAGGAGCATAAAATATTTACGATTGAATGCCTCAAAGAATAATCATTATTATTGACAATAATAACTTAGCGGTTCATACTTACGTGTCCTGTGGGCCTAAAATGCGCACCGCGAGATATTTGTCATGTCGTTCTGTCAAATGTAAGCATTTTGTGTAGAAACTATGTATTGCATTATCTGTGGTAATGTTGTCGTGAAACCGCGCCTTTGAATTTTCAACTTTTGACATTTCTGCATGACTATTATCTCGTCCTCAGAGAAGTACGACGACTAAGAAGTGTCAAAAGTGTACATTATGGCGCGTTTTGTCGACACCATTAGGTACCACAGATACACAATAGTTCCTAAACTGGTACAAAATGCTTACATTTTGACAGAACGACATGACAAATATCTCGCGGTGCGCATCTTAGGCCCGCTGGTCATCTTACTTGAGAAGGAAACTGCTGTAATTTAACTCATATGCAAATCAAGGATAAGTAAGTACCTACGTGTTATACATTGTATGTTTCACTTTAAATTTTTAAAAATGGTTTTCTAAAAACAGTCACTTTTTAAATATTGTAAAATATTAAATAAATAAATAAAATAGTAGTTCTAGCAGGATTTTTTTTGCATCTATAATGTAGGTTAGATCTGACCACCCTAATTTCAATAAGTCATCGAAGCGATATATGTGTTGGCCTGTTCTCTAGAGCGCCCTTATATTCAGACGTTTTACGTGTAGGTGATTAGTACCATTATATTAATGTTTTTGTATAGGTATACCTTTTTATTTTAATGTGACGCCTACACAGTTATAAATAAACGTGTGAGCCATCATCATCATTACTGACTTTAGATATATTTACGTGGTCTACCGTGCTTGGCCAATTTAATATGATTATTAACTTAAAAATAGAGAATCTGGTTCCCACGTCCCAAAACCAACAGTAAATAATAGTTTCTTACCTTAGATTTCCATAACAAAACATTCAATTATCAGCAACATTCGATTCAACAGGTCGATTTAGATAAAAATTTCTTGTATTATATAATAAAGTGTTTTTGAGTGACGTTTTGTATGTTTGTTCACAGTTTGCGGCGCCGAGGCCCGGTGGGGAGTCATCGTGTTTGCAAGGCCCCGACTGTTTCATGGTAAGTGTGGTATATGATAGGGATGCCACGGCCAAATAATCAATTTCGATTGACCCCAACTTCGATCAAATTGATCGAAGGACCCCCCAACCACGGTTTCAGGTTTTTTTACCTCATAATACTGATGACAGATATTTGCTCTACTATCAAAACTATGAACTGAAAAAATGACATGTTAATACTCATAGGTGGTACAATCGACTTGTCATAATAAAACTGGCTTTATTAAATTAAGTTTTAATTAAGAACGAAATATATAACATTATTTGCTAATAAAATATGTTCAAGATAGTTTCAAAGTTATATCAGCTCAATTTGAAGCGATATATTCTTATGCGTTTTAAAGTATTTAATTTGGGTACATACTGAAATAATAAATTAAAATAGATTAAAAAAAACGCGACATTTTGCAATAATTTACGCCGGACTTTCTTATCCTAATTTGCAGCTCATCCCTAGTGTCCGAGTACCTGATAGTCGGCCATTGTTCAGAGTGAAATCCCATTACACTGGTCTACTAAAATCTTGAAACGGTTGAATAACGGTCAAGTAGACTAGGACGCGTAACCAAATCATATTTACCGACAACTACCGCTATCTTATTATGAGAAGTGTTTTAGTAAACTAAAGTATATTGGAGTTCTACCAAGAACGAACACAATGGAAGTAGACGAGCCAATTTAAAAAGAATAGCCGTCCAAATTGTTTTTGGACAGGTATCTACTAATACTAATCCTTTTGTATTATTTAACTTTCTGATAGATCCTCACATTTCGAAAAACAATGAAGCCCGCTAAATAAGTACTGTTAATTGGATATTCCACTAAATTGTTGTGGAATATCGACCAGTACCCACATTAGCATTGCAAGCATATTCAGTAAGTGTACCTAACGAACCCAGCGTACCCAACGTACCCAACGTACCTAGCGTACCTAGCGTACCCAGCGTACACAGCGTACCTAGCTTGGAGTTTTCTGCTCGTAGTACCGGCCTTTTTAGTCATAATCAAAAAGCATTTTTATGGACAACATTTTTACCTACCTTTTATATTTCCATCAACTGTGTTGTAATATTTACGTTTAATTATAGTCGACTTCCTTATTAACGATTAGTTTTTAATCCCTAACCATTCCTTAGTTTATGGCAGAAAGAATTGAAAGCGTGCTCGTAAAAGTCTGGAGAGACCATAGAGTAAAGCGAAGTGTAGAGCTGACACGATAACTTTCATATTTGTAATAAAATAAAGATGTAAAAGGTACATGTAGAATTTGTCTATAAATGGGAGAAGTTGACTTCGTCGAGAGCAAAAATTCTGGGCCAGTTATAAAACTTGATATTCGTGAAAACCATGAATGCTAGCTTAGTGAATAGATAGAATACTTACATAATTAATAAAAAATAATTGTTTAACTGCATTATCAAATTTGATTTAAATGCATGGTTTCTAAGATTCAAGTTTTTATAAAACTCGGAATTTTTGCTCTTGAGTGCATTCTTGATGTCCAAACGACTAGAAATATGATATAGCCGGAGACCAAAACAATAACAACATAGCCCTTATTAATAATCTAAGTAATTATTACAGGTATGTTGCTTTTATTCTTGTTAGTATTTGCCTATTCTAACGCGTTGTGTTACCTATTGAAAACACAAAACAAAAACGTACGGTTACATTCACGAGATAATGCTCTATCAATATTTTTGTGCCGATTCTTTCAATCACATTTTTGCTTCTATAAAACTTTGACAACTCTATTTATTTGTATCTCTAAGCATCAGCCCATCGAGGAGGCCATCATTCAATAACTATGTTAATTTTAGTCTGTGGAGTAGGTTTTTATAGCGATCTTGTCATTGGAGGGATAAGCAGATGATTTTTAACATCATAATTTTAAACTTTGATGGTGTTGTAGGTATTAAATCCTTTTTATTACTTAGTGAAAGTAAGTGGAGCTTCGTCGTAAATGACATGCAGTCGTAACTCATCATTTAACAACTTAAAAATATTTTTTGAAAGATAAAGAGTCAAAATAACATACTTTTATTACAGCTGTTTTTTCCATCAAAGTTTACAGGTTACTATTTGAAAGTTTGTTTTACTCAAATTTTCTTCCAAAAAATCATTAAAAAAACACCACCATGTCATTAATAACTAGAAAAAAACATAGTTATAGGAACAACCAGCGGTGATCTCTTTAAAGCAGGCCCTGTTTTTTCACTTAAGGGTTAAAAATCTTTAAAAATGTTGGTGATCGGTAAGGTAACAAATAATATATCTAAAGATTCTCAAAAAACACACAATTGTTTAGAAAATGTTCGATGAAATTCATTTGGATACATAGTACGCGTTTTAATTGAAGTTGGCGAGTGATAAGTATTCCAGCTGGTAAACAAAAGGAGACCAAACGAATCCGATATTACAGTTCACTTTAATAAAACTGGCTTTTCAAACTAGAACCAGGGAATCCGAGCTAAGCGTTTTGTCAATACCAGTAATTAATAACCCCAATTCCTTGGTAGTGCGAGAGATATCGGCTATGTTTTTACATCGTAATGGTTGTACTTGTCAAACTGGGTACGTTCCAATAATAATTGGCGTAGCTTGCTTAGTCAATCTTCACCCATTATAAGTTAAGCGATGTTCTGCGCGATCACTATTTACATGGGTGACCGTTACTGGCATTTACATCTGAGCGCTTTCGTGCTTCGGAGGGCTTACGTTAAACTGTCGGTCCCGGCTCTAGCAGTCGTTAAGCCATGGTGGAAGCCTTAAGGCGGCATAAAAACTCCATCACCAGAGTTGGCTACTAGTTCATACGAGCTGGCTTTAGGTTTATTGATTCCTTGACTTATTCAAACAAACTTCATGTATTGGTTGTACTGTCAATTGCAATGGGTAACTTTAAAAAACTCAATAATGCATTGTTTTATCTTGTGGCTTAGAATTAAACATTTTTAATCCTAAAATTATCTTATCTTATTTTATGAAATTTGGAGGGTAGTATACTTAAAACGTAGGGGTGCACTAATAAAAGAATTTTGAAAAGTCGCCCCCTAAAGTGTCTCAAATTAGGATCAAAGATTTTAACCAAATAATGCGTATGCTACCACGCGAGCAAAGCCGCAGGCGACAGCTAGTTTATTAATATTACCAGCGCATTTGAATTTGACTATTACAAAAAGCAATTGTAAGACTTTTAAATTTAATCAACGATCCATTGCTATAGATTATGATCATAAAAAAATCCTGTAACTGTTGTCAGCCAGAATAAATTCCATCACAAAATCACCATACACTGGCTCTCAATCTATCCGTTCTTATAATTATTAAAGCTTACCCAGTCGAGAGCCGGCGTCAAGTTAACGTCAACTCCAACTAAATGAGTATTCCAATGACAAATGCATTTGGAACGGACAGACTTAACTATTCAAGTTACACTGGGCGAAAATGACGGCTCGACTGCAGTACGTAACAGTTTTACTGCGCAGTGTAAAAAGAAAACGTCAGAATTACGATTGACGGATTTATTCGTGCTGACCAATGTTGCCAGCGTTTTCGCGAGAGTGTGGTTGACCTATATCAGTCCCGTAATAGGGCACTGGACAATGAGGTCATTAGAACGATGTGTTGCCAGTTGCCACTGACTGCATATACATATAAAGAGATATTAAAATGGGGAAATTTTACTGTGAAAGTTATATAATAAATATATACTTATATAATAAATATGTCAGAAGATGAAAATATATAATATAGGCCTTTACATCTATTGAAGATGATATACAGCGTCAGGAGGCAACTTATGTCTACACTTAACGGGACACTGTAGTACCTGGGACAATGTTTAGATGGATTAATGCAATGAAATGAAATCAACCTATTTGAAGATAAAATGGTGTAAATAATAACCTTATCCTATGCTGTAGCTTTTTTGGTAAGATAGTAGTAAATACGAGAAAAAAGAACAAATTAATAGGTATATACCCGCAATAAAGACAAAAAAATTGGACTGGCAGAGCAATAAAAATTTGAATTTGTTACTGCCAGTTTCCGCTATCCATTTGTAGTAATGATCTACTGAATAATAAATCAGAGCTCTAAAAGCAGTTTATTTGTGACGATGTTTTGATTACCAACTTGGATGACTAATTTCTTTTTTTGTTGCAGTGTTGGGAGAACTGTGAGCTGCTGCAGTCAAACTATCAAGTTTGGGGCGCTGTTTGCGATGAAAAAGATATTTGCGTAAGTATTATACTAATCAAAATCTAGGATCATTCTTCAAAACTATTATTGATAGCTTTTTTAAAGGCTAGAGTGAAGTCTGATTAACCTTCTTGTTTGCAGTTCCCTGGATGTAAAATCGCATGCGAATTCCATTCTGAAGCTGCCAGAGCAGCGCAGACTCAGCCAGTTATCCACACAAAGGGAGAAGGAGTTATGAGGGTCAGCGGAGCCCTAGCTCGCTGGCCCCCACCAGCCCCCCGCACTGCGTCCCGCCCAGTACCACTCGTGTACGTCGTCATGCGCCGCGCAGCAGAAGGACCATGGAGACAGATTATACAAACCCAATCCCTTGCCACAAGAGTACCATCCAACAATGAAGGAGCTCTACTCAGAGTACTCGTCGTCGACCCACAAGGCCTCGTCACCATCTATAGCCCCGACGTTACTTGGGTAGCTCACGACAGTAACTCATCCAACCACGACGAACACAAATGGACTCTCAAAGAAATATCCCTTATCCACCAAAAAGTTCTTGTTATTGGCGAAATCGCTTGGGAACCGAGAATAGCACGAGGTGTATATTTGGTAACCTGGGAAGTCGACGGAGGTGGCCTCAAAGGTAATCTGTTTACTGATTCCACGCGGGTCACTTTATCGCTGTGGCCCGATACAATTTACCATATTCAAGTGGAACTAGTTTCTCGAACTCCCGGCGTCGATAACGAGAGGTCTGAGACGATGACTATTGATACAAGTCGTGCTCAGCGAGTATCTACGGAGAGTGTTCAGGATGTTCAAGTGAGTGAAGGAGACAGGCTTATGTCAGTTTTAGTGAGCTCAATGAGAGGTGAGCGTGTGCCTGAACGAGCGCCAGACTCAGAGCTCGTCTTGGGCTGCTTGTCTGCTATGATTGCTTTCGCACTGGCCGTACTTGCTGCTATCGTCTGGAGGCGGAGACGACGAGGTACATTTCCAGGGACCAATGTCTACGTAGGGTCTTCATCTGTGCTCAAGCGAAAGCTAGTAGAGGATTTCACTCCTGCTACACATCGCTTTCAGCCAGTCATTGCCCCGGAGGCTACATCCAATGAGCCAGCATCTCGTGACGTCATCGTCTGACGACACAGCTTTGATATGCTCTCGGTGGAAGACCGCGTCTTCAGTTCCTAAACTTGAACAATTAGCAAAAGACAAATGTTGTTCGTGTGAACGCAAAGAAGAATGTGATACAAAAAAACTGGAATTAGTGAAAGTTATATTAGAGTTTTAGTGAGATCTCGTGTACCATTGTGAAATGAACACATTGAAACTCTCTGTATTTGTATATAGAACAGCTGCTGTAATGAAATTACCCGAGTAATTTTCGTAGAGCTAGTAACTGTAAATTGAAAAAATGAATTAGTTTATAAAAAATGTATTTATTATAAAACACACAGTAAGGTTAACACCAGAAACATAGCATTGTAAATATGTTAAGAAGAAATATTAGACCCTATCTAAATGATAACTTTTCTATGTATGACTTATAATTTCAAATGCTTGTAAATAAAATTAATTGTAACGTTTTTGCATGTAGTAGGTATCTACAGGATAGTTTGATGATTCTAATTGATACTTCAATTCTAAAAACATAAGAGAAAAGTGTGTAAAATAGCAGTATAATTCTAGAACTATTTTTACAACTAGTCCCTATTTGTTTGGTTAAAAATAGTTGTTAGATTATATTTTACTATGATATTATTGGGGTTAATACTTTAGTAAACTTTGCAATGTCTTCTTCAGCAATAAAAATAACTTATGTATGTATTGTAAATAAACAAAACACTGTAAAAATATATCAGAGAATATATTTTTCTTGGCCTTAAACATGACACAATATTTCTAAAGATGTTACGGGTGATTGTATTTGGTGATTTAAAAACATTTTTTTTAAACTAGAAAGTTGTTTTTGGTTCAAATAATAATGATTACGTTTGTGTACTTACGTCAAATAACTATTCTTAGCATCGATGTAGGTAATTCTTTTTAAAAACCGTTGCAAAAATCGATGTTAGAATTAAAAGGTTTTTAGTTATTTTATTGCGCAGTGGGAAAAGACCAAAATAGTTCTTTGACATAAATGTTGGTTTCGTAGTAGTAACCAAATTGTCGTAGAGTAAGATAGAAGCCTAATTAATTTATTTTTGTGATTAATAATTTAGTACCTTCACTTGAAATTGTACATAAATATTACTTGCTATAAATGATGAAAGCTGAATATTAACGAGTACCTATAAATAAATATTTCTGCCAAATTAAATTGTGTTTTGATTTTCTAAAAGCTGGTTCCTCGTTCAGTCCTTCGTAAAAAGTAGCCACTCAGCTATTGTTCCGATGTCTTTTGTTTAAAACGTTCAAAGAATCCCTCTGGAGGGACCAAAAGAGGCTGAGAAGTTATCTGTAATGAATAAAAACTAAATACTTCGGTAATTTATATCATTTAAAGTGGCTCGAAATAATGACGCCTAACGAACGGTTCTGACACCTTAGTGAAATTACTAAACTTTTTTCATACTTTTGAGTGTCGGCGATCTGCTTTTAACGACTTCTTTATTGAACTTTTTACTGTTGAGAGTTTTTTGCTCTAAAAACTCATAGCAAAACCTTTGAAACTATCCAAACTAAACTTTGATTAATTTAGCGTGAACCATATCAAACGGATACAAAAGGTTTAACAAATATTGACTCGAAGCTTTTGGCCTCTGTAAAAAGGATACCGTTGGTTGTCATTAAGCCCCGTCCCAGATAAATCGGTGCCATTGTCTAGGGATTAACGTCAACAAATTTGTTGCCCAGCAAACGCCTGATCAAACAAAAAGATTTGAACGTCACCGAGGAACCCTTTCGACCATTGTCGTCAACCCGACCGTGCAGGTTTAAATACTTAATAAATACTTTTTTAAAATAACGGAACACGATTTGTATTTAAGCTGATAAAAACTTCGGAGAAAAGAAAATAATACGTAATCGTTAATTCGGTCCTATCTCCCAAAAAGGCTATTACGAAGTTTGAGTTTCATTAAATTGAGAAATCCATTAAGCTAATCGCCAAGTTGGGAGCTATTGACGTGACGATTATGAAAAGGTCATTTCAAAATGCAAATGCGGAAGCATCCCAAATGTAAATTACGTGTAAATGTAAAACAGAGACCGACATTCTTAGAAGAACAGACGGTTGCATTCGGATCCCCATAACTTACGTCCAAAGATTAGATATAGACCAGTGACCACTTTTGTTTCGGCCATCCCGAATCCCAGATAAAGTTGAAGCTCATTTTGGTGTTCAGATTTCCCATTTGTTTTCATTAACAAAGTTATTCAGTTTGCTTTGGAAATCTATGATTATGGTAACATAAGGCCATTCATTTTAGTTACCCATTTCATTCTTGGCCCGCGGTTTTGGTATAAAGCATAGGCTCATAAATAACGGGGAAAATAGAAGGTGAACGCTTCCACGAGTATCCTTTTGGGAACGGCCAAAGCATTCTTTTAAGATTTATTACAGAACTTGAGCACATTACTTATTCCTTATGTGCCTTCGGTTCCGATAGTCCCTTAAATGAAGATATTTTTTGTACGTGCGTTCGTTTTGTGTTAATTTGTTTGGTTTTGGAAGTTGACTAATTATTTTTTATAATTCTTTTGGACTTCTTACGGTATGTGGAAACAATGAGGCTGTGAGCTGAATCTATATTATTGATCAATTTGATTGTTGCTGGAGGAATCATTTCATGAATTTTAACGCGATTGTAATTGTTATTGAGATAACAATGTTACATTCCTGAATTTATTTTCAACAGATTTGTAAAAAAATCTATCTTATCTGCCAATAACAAATCCTCTTGTTTGACTTTACTACAGTATTCTAATTTAATTGACTATGTTTGTGTTTTTTTTCCTGGCTCATCAATACACCTACTCGTTTCTATGTAAATCCTCTGTGGGTAAAGCTGTAGGTACTTCAACTTATGTTCTAGATTAAACGTACGCAAAAATATATTCTCCGACTTATTACTTCATAATAAAAGATTATAATACCCAATAAGCAGCCACAACGAAAGAAGGTAAGGCATCTTCAATAAGGCTTGCAACGTTATGGCATGATCAGGATTATCCAAAGATTACAAACCCTTATACCTCTTTCGAAGATAACGCAGAATATTTACGAGATACAGATATTGCAATCGGGAGGTTTTAAGTTGATCCTATCTAAACTGCCCATGCAAAGCGAATGTGTGGGACAGTCTTTCTTGTTAACGATCCCAGGACAACTATCTTTTACGTTCGGTACCAGATAATGTTTGTTTCATTTCGGATTAAGTTTTATGATCTTTTTTATATCGCTCCACTCTGGATTAAGTTGTGTTCTTGATAGCTTGTGGTAATGTGGGCTTAACTAGTAGTATCTTTAAGTATACCAAGTATTTTATGACTATGTTAAAATTTACGTTATTTGTATCGTCATACAAGGTGCTTAGTTAATTGGTAGGTTCGTAATAGTTATTTACTTTATTTATTACATCGACATAGTGGCCGAAATCATGTCTTACTTTCCTCTTCACTTCTTTGTAGCTACCTTCTCACTTAACACTGTATTTTTTTACATAAGCATAACCTCATCATAATGTTTGTATTATATTGGACTGTGAAGTTAGTATTATGTTATTCTCTTGTATGATTAACATCATTAACAGAAACATACCTTTAAATAAAATTCCAAATATTTATTTGGTCATCATGCATCGTCGCAGTCATCGGTAAGTCAGAAATCCTATCGAAGCAATTACCACTTGTCTCGAACCAGTCTTTGTCCGCTGGACATTTCAAGAGGTTGAGAAGGATGTCTGCTTATCTGTACTGGAGAGTGGAAGGTATACGTAAGTATACTGAAGGGTATACGTTTATCAACGTAGTCAGGGTTCACACTGGTGCGGTTTGGATCCTTAGTTTCCTGAGATTTAAGAATTTTCTTATATTAATTTTATGCAATTGTATATTTTAAAGATTGCCTATGCTCGAAAAACTGTCACTTTTTATTAGGTTTTTCAAAAAAAAATCTAAGTCTAAAAAAAATATTATATTTTAAGTATTAAATGAAAATTCAAATTAGGATTTCGTAATGAGTAAATCGTGAGACTGTTTGCGTCTACATGGAATTCGCATTCCACTGAGCACTCCAATGTGAAATCGCCCGCCTCGGGAGCCACGCAGCCAGTAATGGGGGGCTGTCATTGCGTGGGCGATCGCTAAACAACGTCTTGTAAGTACACGGTAAATATTTGTCTTCAATATAATTACTGTAATTGTTCCCGTATATTTTCCCGACGTGTGAAATGTTATTTATTCATTTTGCGTAACTAGCAATTTTGGTCGGCGCGATTGTTTGATAAGATCTTTGATAGAGGGAGATAATGGTACGGTAGCCTCTCTATAGTTTAGAACTTTTCTATAATAATAGAATCTACGTCCTCATCTACATACTCATCTACTACAATATTGTACCTATAAGAACAATAATAGTGGTAGGTTTGTGTTTGAAAACAATTAAAAAGTAATTAAATTGTTACTATTTGTTGCTCTGCAGATACATTTTAAGGTAACAACATAAAAAGTAACACTCTCGGTGTCGTGCAAGTTTATCTAGCAACTATAAAATGAGTTTTGTTTATGTTTCAGATACTGACCTAGGTATATTAGTATTTTTTTTTTTAAATCATTTATTATTTAGTATTTGTGTCTAATAAAATAAAACGAAGTATGCCCCGATAATAAATTGAGCTATACATACTTAAATAGTATTAAAAACTGGTAGTCAATGACAAACGCTACAGTTAACTGATAAATTGTATCGATGAGGGTCATCTCTGAAAACAAAAAGGAAACAACCGAGTAACTTGTACCGCGCAAATATTCCTACACACGTCGCGACGTCGTCTTTGAGACGTCAACATCCTTCCAGAGCCTTTTAGGCAAGAAAAGTTACCTTCAAGCACAACACGTGCTCTGCTAGATAGCAGACAATAGATTCCAAGAAAAGCAGGACTTTAGACACATAGGCTTGCCGCTTTACTTTGTTTCAAGTAAAGGCAGCTCACGTAGCCCATAAAACTCAACTTCACGAATGTTGCTTTCTCACAAAAACTCTAGCGTCGGGTCTGCAAGTGAATTAGATTATTAAAATGGCGGTCCACCAGCTTGGAGCTTTTGAAGCAAGTTTGAAGAATATAACTTGGAAATTAAGGAATTAAAAAATCTGTATTAACACTTTCCAGCAAAGATTAATTCGTATTTCTTTGCAATGAAAGCTAGTTCTCAACTTAATACTGATGCATGCTCAAAAATCTATGTACCTATAATAGACATATTTTTAACGGTATATTAGATTTATCGATCTTTATGGAAATAGATTGAGAAGTCTTCTACGAGTATGTACCTATACAGCCAAGGACTGTTATGGATTCTTGATGCGTTTATTTGAAACGCTCTATTTTGTAAGACCGATTGTTCAATTCCACATTGTTAGTTTCAAAATGTAAAATTCATGCTTCTAATAGAACGTGTCGACAACGTCTATTCAATGCAACTGCCATATCACGCGCAGTTGTACGCACGAACTGCGCACGCGCATCGCAAGCTAAGTTCAGTTTAGTGATTGTAATTTGATTGCTACGTGATATCAGGTTTTTTGTACAGATGATTCTACTTTAGGTGTATTGTTGTTACAGAGCTCAAGAATGTTAATAAAAAGCGTATATACCTTCAGATCTGGTAAAACTACATTCTTATTACCAACATTAGCATAGCAATAATAGAACTGGCCACAAGATACTTTACATTAAAGAAAGTAGGCGTAGTTTTATTCCCTTTACATTCATAGTTTTGACCTGAATCTCAGCCGAACGATCTAAGGTAACCCCTTCGATGAAAAATCACTGTACCGTCACGGCGCCGACACCAAACAGGCCTCCCACACAACACACCAGCGACACTCCGTTTAATTATACATGCGACGTGTTGCCGAAAAGCGACCACGCCTTGAGAAGCGCGGGCGCCGCCCACCCCGCCCCTCTCTAATTATTATAACCGGTTTGTAACCAGCCTTAATTAACAGCAACTGACCGGGCGCCACCTGTTGTGAACTATCTCTAATTACGTAATAGTTCTCGATAGTTTAAAAGCACTCGGACTCTGAAAGTGGACGACGTGGTTGGAAGTTTCACCGCTATGGTATGAAGGTGCCAATTGAAACTGTTTCAGGGACAATCGAATTTCGGTTCAAATTATTTGACAGTTGTGTTGCAAGTATGTAAGTGGAAGTTTTTTTAATTGTTTTACAGCAGACAACGTTGACAAATTACACAAACGCTAAATTAGGTACACCTATCCAAATACAGTAAATGCAGTTACCGTTCTTAATAACTGAAAATGCAAGTCACAGGGGACCTGCTTCAGGGTAAAATAGATTATGTTAAAATTTAAAATATTTAAGTACCTAAATAAATAAAAATGACACCTTTTTACAAAAAAAATATAGGCTCTTCTACTCTTTTCGTCCAAGGCTCTTTGGAAGTTGTAGTTTCCTACTGGTTTTTTGTACGGTTTTATGGGTCTTCTGATAGTTCCCGCAGAAGTTATCACCAGTATAAAATATCAACAGTTTATACTAATTAGAAACTGCAGTTACCTAATAATTTCCTGATGCATGTTAAAACATTATTAGGCATTAAATTCGTAGTTCAAAATTAACGATTTGTTTTGTGTTCGGTTGTAAAGGAACTTTATGCGTTCAAGAGAGCTAGGTAGACTTAATTAATTTGCTAGGTTTATTAGCTCTGCGCTTTAACAAACTAATTTAGATAAATTATAATTCTTTACCTTGAATCTACGATACTATACCTACATAATAAGATAGATAACACACGTAGTTCACATAAATACCAACATTTATCATTTTCGCTTTATCAAAATTCGAAAAAGAAAAAATTTTGTCCGTTATTTTGCTAAAAATAAACCAGCAGTAGTGAACACATTTTACAAAAATAAGAATAAACTTCTGAATGTGAAGCATTTATTTTTTTGTACTGGGAATGGGATCCTAGATGAAGATCACTGCATATCAAGTAAAACTTGCGTCTTGTCAAATTTCCTTCGTAATCGAGTACCTACTACCTGACTTGACGAACAAGATCATAATACGAAGAAACGCCTTCGCATAGAGCAGTATTATAGTATCGCATAAAAAGTAAGGTGTTTTTAATTATGCAATTATTAAGTAAATGTAGCATATCAAATCCCATAAAATATATTATTCACGCGAGGCCTATCTAAAACTTGTTCTTACATTACTTGCAGGAACTGCTAAGTGGCAGTTTCAATATTTCCACAGCAAACGAACTCATTTCTCAACGCATTACTTGAAACATAAAATCAATTACCATTACTTTGAAAGCATACTTGCCTATTATTTATTCTATGGCCCAGCATAGCGAGACGTGGAAACAGATAAGACGAACTAAATTGCATACAGGTAAATCTGCCTACACATTTTTCAGTCTCAACTCCAAGATGGTATCAATAATTGGCGTATCTGTGAACCAGCGTACGGTAGAATCATTTAATTTTCTTAATAATTTTCTATCGCAGTTGGCCCGAGGCAAAACGCGCCGGTCTAGCCCGCTTCTCGTCTTATGCTTTTTGTAGCAAAGTATAATCAATCTAGTTGTACTTCTGCTCGGGCCTGTATTCTCTGAGATAGATTTTAATATTATTATTATCAGCCTGTGTCGTTCAACTGCAAAGCGAAGCCTCCCTACCCCCCTTTTTACTTGTCTCGTTAGTACTATTAGCGGAGAAATCCTTCACAAAATTATTCAAGATTGTCCGATCATCTCAATCTTTGTCTGCCATAACCGCTGGGTAGATAAGTACTTACTCCTTTGTTGGTTTAGTTCAAATATCGTTCAGCAAGCTGGAGACATGCCCAATCCAGTGCCAAAGTGTTACTAGCCTAGTTGCTTTCTGTGTTGCTTCGGTAATTTCAGAGTGCAGTATGATGCTTTCAGCGCAGAACATACAAACCATTGCCTCAGGTGGCTTCATCAAAACGTCGGAAACCAACTAGAACGCCTTGGAATAAGTTGACGTTGATTTCCAGCATCACCACAGTCTACAGTTAAACTTAGCTTACTGCATCGTATTATAAAATAAGTGTATCCAGTAAAGAAACTGCCATTAGTGGCTGGTTTCACACTATCACGACACGACGCCTACCACAATATCACCTAGATTCACACCTGTAGGTTCTCTATTCGGCTGTATTTTTTTTTATGTTTGTTACCTCAAAACTCCGTCATTTATGAACCGATTTGAAAAAATTATTTTTTTAACTGAAAGGTTATGCTTCCAGATTGGTCTCATAAATCTTTATCAAAATTGGTTCTGTAATTTGGGAATTAAATAAGAATAACTCGAAAAAACACGTCATTCACGTACACGACATTGCATATTTTGCTCTTCTGTGACGTTTCTGTGATGTTTATCAATCCCAATGAACTGCCATCATCATCATCATCATTTAATGATGAAGGCGTTTCAAATTAAAGTCGGTTTTTCCAGTTTTTTAAACTTATAAATTATGTTCGAGTAAAAATTATTGGCATCGTGTTGATGTCGGTATCGGGTCAGTGTGTAAGCCCCTATTGGATCGGAGAGACAAGGAATGTCGGGACGGCCACGTCCTATAAATCAATGCTTGCAACTGATTCAGATTACCGTCGGAAGACGATTACAGGATATTCGTACGGATGGGGAGGCTTCGATAGTAGACGTTGGTAATAAGTTTAGATTCGAATACATAACTGGATTTAACAGTTATTCAAATATATAACAGTATGAGTAGAAAAAATATGCTTTACACGAAGGTAGACGACATGGAGAATCCAAAGAAAATAATTTAAAAAAAACAGTGCGTGGAGTCTCTACTCGCGGAAGAAGTTATACTTCGAGTACCACGTATTCACTCTCGCTCTCTGTTTAATGTGAAATTAATTAAGTATTTATTTTTATGTACTTAAGCAATATGCAGTACTTATTTAGTTAGAAAAGTATAGTATTATATAATCTGTGGTTCTAGTCTAGTCACCATCTAGTTCTGATTTCAGAACTAGATGGCGCTGCTAAGTTTGTCCGGATCCTAGAACGCGCTATCGAAGCGTTTTGACTTTTTTGGTGGAGCAAAATGTAAGTGTAATAGTAACTAATACCTCATCTGTAATAGCGTTAAACAGTTGCACAATATTGGTAGAAGTCACATTAGAAGTACATATAACTTCAAAAATTGATATCGCAGATTTTGGTAAAATTATTGCGAAGTTTTGATACAATATAGATCAATTTAGTACAAGTAGATATTATAGGTTGTACATACTGAGCTTCAACAATACAAAGTATCAATACGTAGTTGCTAGAGAGTTTGCATGGCTGTGAAAATATTTAATAAGTGACCTGGTAAATTAAAAGAATTGCCATTATCTTTGTTTAAACGTAGACTGTCTTAGTGGTTGCTGGTTAATTGCTTTTACTCCATTAATGAATATTTTAGTTCTATGTGACTTTTTACTAATGCAATTTGTAATAGATGTATGTATTTGAAAGTAGGTGTATTTAAATTTAATTTTGTTAAAATGTTTGCACACTAGAATAACATCTGGTAGGATGTATGTATAGATCTCTTTTAATACATTTAACAGCAATGTTACCTAAAATAAGAATTTTAATTTAAACTTTTTCAATGTTGTTTATTTACAATTATCATAAAGTAGCTTACATTGTGTGTACCTACTTACCTATTATGTACCTGTAACAGTTTTTGTTATCAATAAAATACTATGACTATGACTAAAACTTACATTCAGCGAATAAAGCTGAAATACTCAAAAGTCATTCAAATTTGAGCGCCACTTAAAATTGCTCTGCCTCTGTGTGACATTACTCATTTGTAAGAGATGGCAATAATTTAAGCGTGACTTAAATTGAGTGGCGTTTGAGTATTCACCCATAAATGTTTCTGATCTCTAATAGAATGCACATTTTCTTTTGTAAACTACATTTTTTTTCACCTTAAACCGTATCATGGAACATCAAGCCAAAAAAATCTTTCACAAAAACCTGCTTAAATAAATTCAGATTTATTTGATTAAAGTATTTTGTGCAAGTTGATTTAGATTTAAGCTCTCCAATCAAGTTAATTGATCAGTGAAAAGCCGTTGAACATTGGATTGCATCAGTTTAAAAAAGTTACAGGTGATTGAGAGCTCTGCCTGAATGCCATTTGAAAATCAAATGTTTGAATGTTATTTTTTTATCCATTTTTAGTTGTAGACATGAAAGTACATACAATTACAAAAAAAAAAATCTTATTTATCTGTAGGTACCTACCTATAGAGTAGATAATTGTTTGGTCAAAGCAGAAATTAAGCCTAGGAATAAATTTTATGATGAAATTGATAATATATCTAACCATAACCATTTTGAAAACATCCAATTCATCCCAGATTAAAGGACCAAACTCATGAGGTGGTAGATTTTTTTTTTATTTCCTTATTTATAAACAATATCCAGGTTACAGGATAATTGAACCGAAATAGAAAAATAAATAAAACTAAAACAAGTGAAACCAACTGCATCAGATTATAACTCCTAAGCCGGAATCCAACGCCATAAAAGGCGCTTGTATACGACTAATTTCCAATTTAGCTTGTATTTCACCGGCGTCATTAACCGTTCATAAAATTGTAGATCTTATACTAATTTATGCCATAATTACCCGAATGCACCAATTTGGTCGAATTAACAGAATTTGAATTGCTCATTACGATGATTGACATGCTATTTCTAATCCCTATTAGAAGAAGTAAAAGCTTTGAATTATTTAATTTAAAACCTTATAAACCTTTCAATAGGTATCCTTTTTTTTTAATCAATGATTATTAATCATGATTATTATGTAATCATTACTTATTTTCTGTGACTGATCATGATCACATTAAATCATTTAAAAATGGTGTACCCTTAATTACCTATTACTATTTTATGTCAAAGTCTGGTCGTGATAAATGTAGGTAGGTGACTCAAACACTTTTTCTTCAATTTCTTCAGAAAAATGCCTTCTTTATTCGTCAGACTAATGAATAATAATATATTAAAAATTCGTGAAAATTTTTTAGCACATTATTTCTAAGAAGATCTTTTATGACTCAAGATGACTGATTTTTTTCTTTTG
Organism: Eulithis testata; assembly: GCA_947507515.1. Taxonomy (NCBI): domain Eukaryota; kingdom Metazoa; phylum Arthropoda; class Insecta; order Lepidoptera; family Geometridae; genus Eulithis; species Eulithis testata. Next base: position 4,685,169 of record OX382207.1, read on the forward strand.
TGAAAGTCTTTTAAATTACATTTAATTCCGCGTAACTCTATCTTACTATATAATTATTATGCCTTCGTAAACTTGGTTATGGTCATGGTTTGGTTGGTCAAAGTTTCTCAAAGGGTTTGATAACAAATTTTCTCTAACTATCCACTGGGTTTGCATACTTTGATATTGGCATAGTGGCATAGTATTGCTAATTATTATAGTAACGCAGCTTAATAATTTTATTTTCAATACTGGGTGTTTGAAAATCAAAAAATGATTTAGTCCGTACCGATTACCATAATATACTGATTTCGCGCGATTTTATATCGAAGTCGTCAGTTCATCGAGTCAGGTAAGTTGGTTCTATAGTTAAAATATTTTATAGCTCTTGTGTATCTATAAAAGAAATTTACTTTAAACAAAATTAAATGTTAAGTTTACCAACACAATTAAACGGTTAATGTGAATCTAAATCGCCCGAATAATTGCTTAGTGGACACGAAGTAAAGAGTCCATCAAGCTTTATTGAGCCCAGCGTATTAGAAAAATAATTACGTCTGCACCATTAATGGGATAAATCAATGGTGCAAACGTAACCGCGGGCAAAATAGTAGTACCGCCCTTTTCATGTAGACATATTAATATTACCCTTGTATTCAATAAATAAATAAAATAAATAAATATTCACGGATACTTCTATGGAAACTAGATGGCTGATAGAATACATAGGTACATACATTATTTTTTTGTAAATACAAACGTATAATACATAGAAACACCCAGACACAGAACAAACGTATACAACACACAAATGTTTGTTCTCGGTGGGGATCGAACCCACGACCCACAGCACGGAAGGCAGAGCTACTACCGACTGAGCCATGACGCCTGTAAACTGTAATAACTGTAATCATGTCCTTTTTCTAGACTTAAGGCAAAAATTTATTCTTGATTTTGGAATTGTGCTACTGATAGTGCGTTTCCTTTGGCAGTTCCTCTATATCGCATCTAATCCGACGATATTGCTTCTGATACACACTTGAGCGGTATTTGAAAGCTATAGCAGTTCAATTGAAATGATACGTAAATCCTTCATGTCGATATAGAATATAGAATGTTGAAGTAGCTTCTTTAGACAAAGGAATATTAGACTATTCTGATGGGATACGAAAAGGCAATATAAATTAGCTAGCAGACCAAACTAGGAAGCTGTATTTTCTTACTTATACAGCATGTATCTACAATGGCGACATTAAATTGACACACGGGTAGAGCTACTTATTAGTATTCTTAAAAAAATAATTAAAGTACAGTCAGCTGCACTAAAATGTGTACGATTCGTAACTTTCAAACTAGTGTCACCGTATTGCAACAGACATTTAAAGGATAAAAACTAAAAAATTATGATCACAGTTGATAATTTTACTTATTTATTTAGTATTGGGACTGTCAAAGGCCATAACAATGCTGCGGCCCTACATTGAAAATTACGAATTGTACACATTCTAGTGCAGCTGACTGTACATTAATTATTTTTTTAGGAATACTCAAAGTCAAAGTCAAAAAGTTTTTATTCAATAAAATCTCACTGATCACTTTGAATCGACATTACATTTTGTATGATTAGGTATGATTACAATTTATTTTTTTATTGGATGAGTTGGAGCTAGTTCATCCCAAGCTTGTTTGTCTTCTAAATAATCAAATATTTTATAGTATGCTTTTGAAAGAAGTCTTTGTTTTATTACGTTTACTAATAAGTAGCTCTACCCGTGTGTCAATTTAATGTCGCCATTGTAGATACATGCTGTATTTGTCACTGAGGGTTCTGCTAGCTAAGCAAGCTGGTATTATTATTATTTTATTAGTCAGATCTTAGCGAAGCACAAGGATGCTTCGGGATCCAAGCTTTTGGCTACAATATTTCGGCGCTATCAGAAGCAGCACGACAGTAAATCTCTCAGTGAAGTCTATACTTCTACTTAGGTCTACTTAGGCTAAGTTTATTTAAGTTTTAGTTTAGGTTTTTGGCTGTAAATAATTTATAATATTGACCTGAAATATTATTTTCTTATAGGTAGTTGTCTGAAATAAAATTCATAGTATTATATATTGCAGGCTTATTATTACTTTTATTTAAATCAAATATATTAAAAAAAAACTACCTGCTAATAGGTATTTGTCTTATAATATTTAATTGCTGTGCTTGGAATAATATTTAATACCTACTTCAGTCATTTAGAAAGTTATTGACTTACAAATTCAAATTAATATTTCAAATTTCAAATAATAGAAATGGAAAGCAATTATAACGATCTTGTTTGATTTTCCAATACCTCCAATTAGAGTAGACTGAGACTCAATAAATAAACTTGACCAAACACTTGTTTGTAAAAGACAGATCACGTTTTTCATTGGATTCATTTGAAAAATAAACGAGGTTGTAAGGTGGTAGGCACGTGACGGGCGACAAAAAATTGCTGGCAGGTACTCGCCGCTCTCCAAATTGGATAGTTACTGGTGCGTGAACATCTTACGTAGGGTATTGCGGTATGGGAACCATGACACAACAGGATCTGGTAAATTGGGTCAACGCTTCAGATGGGTAGGTACTGGACACTCGCATTAAGCTAGGTGTACACTCGTACATATTTAAAGACAGAAATACATATCTCTACTATTATTTTATAATCGCACAGGCGTCTTATAAACTTAATTCACACTTAATTCACCAGGTCTAAGTTACCTAGGTGAATTAAGTATACTAATTTGTAGACTTACCCCCTATTTTATAAAAAGTTAGTGTGGACTAATGTCCTGATTACGTATGGCAAACAAGATCTAATGTCTACTCTAACTTTTTTTTAAATAGACCATTACTATAACTCGTCTTGAGCGTTACCCATGTTAACCAACCGTTGCAAGGCTCAATTCAGAGACAGTGATCAGAACTGAAGAAGTAGTAGACAATTGTAAGCACAACGTATTTGAGTCATATTGCGCGTCAACACCAGCTTGACTACTGAACGTTTTAGCGTCACCACGCAGTGTATTTCGGGTACGCTACTGTTACGATAAGCTAACGATTGTCACATTTAGTCGTGCTATCGTGCTATACTATAAACTTTCGCTGTCACACAACGTTATTACAAATTTTAATGAATAACGAACGAGTTATAAACGTATTTTACAGCTCTCTTTAGCTTTATGAGTTTTGTTTTTAAATTAGCTTCGAAAACTGATTGAATAATAAATAACGGATCGGACGATGTATATCATGACGAATTTTTAATTTGCTGTATCCAATTCAGTGTTTGCAAGCCGATTAGTCTTCTGGAGCTTTTTGTGTGCCGAAAAGATTTCGATTAAGATGATAATTTATGCAAAGTAATTAGGGCTTTTAGATTGGTGTGAACGTGTTTGTAAGCCCTTTAACATGACGTCATAGTGACAAGGAAAGGAGTCCCAACGTTTTTCATCGTATTGTAAACATTTGAATGGATTGTTATGAAGAGTTTACATCATTTTTGTTGTATTTTAACGATTTGGATCTTTATTTCAAACGATGCACCATCAGTTTTTCGTGGAATCGTTAAGGTTTTTTGGTTCTTGTCGTATCGTATCGAAGGACTCTTACGTAACAATACTTCTTTGCACAAAATAAAATAATTAAAAATACAAACGGATATTTATTCAATTTACCATCGCGCTAAATTAACATTAGGTGGGTAAGTTATTTAATTTTAAATCAATGTGGTATTTTATAGCTCAATCTCGACGTTGTTTTATAAGACAGCTAAATATCTGAATCCTTCTAGGCGTATGGAACCGTACCTAGTAGTAACAGGAAGTATTATTTACAAGCACAGCAATGTGGACAGGGTGAGGTCAAACAGCCGTGTGCTATTTGATTTTATCTAGAAAATTTACTGAAGATTCGCCTAAAATATAGCATAAAATTCATAAAATGACGATTGAGTGCAAGTGAATGGGGTCAACGCCTTACATATAACGTTCAAGCGGGGAACACTATTTTATTATAATAGCCTCAACTTTTGTATTACCCAATCGAATGCAAATTAGTTAACCGCTCTAATGTTTTTGTTGTATAACCAGTTCAATTTGACCAATTATAGACGAAAATTTATTTTCCACTAAAAGTTTTATTTTAAGTTATTGATATTGTTTTAAATTTGATTAACCGTAATGAACCATTTCACGCATAAATGTATTTTCGTGGAATTTCCAAATTCAATCAATATGGCACAGTTTGTTTTTAGTGGGAGCTATGAATTTAATATTGTTATTCTTAAATCTATTTAATAATGATTTGTGATTGACTTAAAAGAGATTTGATTTTATGTACATTTAATAAATACGTAATTATGTTAATTATTTTTAATATATAGGTATATGTTTTAGAGTAATCTTAACTTTGTGGACTGAGTTTTAAGGTTGCCCGTATAAAATAAAGGTAAGTACGAGTAGATGTAAAAAATAATGAAGTAGGAATAAAGTATTTATTGGAATGATGTATTTATTCATGGATTCACACCTTCACACAACGAAATTTTTTTTTTAATTGAAATAAAAAAAAAACATTATAATATAAAAACGATGTAAATTAAGCGAATTTAAAAATTCAAAATTATCGACAAAACAGCAAATTTTTGCACTTTAACATTTTTACGATTCGATCATTCCAAATCATTTTGGCCATTTTGAACGCGCAAATCGCTTATTAATGCATAATGACATCACGATGAGGTATGATATCGTCAAACGGTTCTGCTCTTAACATAAATTCGCCAATTTTACGATGTCAGCAACCAATAAAGATCTCTGGTTCTGCCATTTGACTAATTTTAATCGCTTTCCGGTTTTTACCCCCACAGTAAACGAACCACTGTATTTTACGTGAGTTTTATTGTTTTAAACTCGTAATGTACAACGAGCCTTCGATGTGAACCGTAAATAAACAAAGATTTTATGTAAAAGCCACTTTAATGTATCAGCGTTGTACGAAGTTGTTTTTGAAAGCTGTGAAAACCTCGGAACAAACAAGCTTGGGACGAACTAGCTCCAACTCATCCAATAAAAAAAAAGTAATCATATCTAAGCTAAGCATACAAAACGTAAATGACGATTCAAAGTGATCAGTGAAATTTTAATGAATAAAGCTTTTTGACTTTAACCTTGTGTAACCTCCAAATCTATAGTCAGAGGTTGAATAGTCCTCCGTTCCAGCCAGGTCCTGAATCCACCTAGAAGAGGCTCTACATCGTTTATGAATGCGAAGATACATAACTTTTAAAAATCAACAGATTACGTTCACAAAAATGTTTAGCTATAGGTACAATAATTATATATAATATTTCCCAAATATGCTGTACCCGCAAAAAACGTTTTACAATGATTTTAAGCCACGGATGGCAAACTGTAAGACTTTCTGATGTGGCTATATCGTGTTATTTATTCTTTGTAAACAGTTTTTGATCAATATTACTAACTCTAGAAATATTAGAGTCTAACAAACCAAGAAACTATCATCTGCTTTTATCGCCAGATGAGCAAAAATTAGAACAGTTGTCAAAAGTGGTTTATTATCATGCTGTACTGCAGTATTTGATTTTGCTTTATTTGCGCGGCGCTAACCGTTTATTTAAGTAGAAACTACCTATAGTTGACTTAATGCAAGCATTTTGTTCCTGTATTCCTGGAGCACATGCAAAGTGGGTGTGCATAAATATTTTCTTAACATTTTACACATTGAATTCAAATCTGCGGAATAATAAATAATTTATTGGGTCCGAGGGTTTCTATGCTATTTTGCCTAGCGATCAAATAAAAACGTGTCTAAGTTTGTTTCTGGTTGGTAGATTAATTGAATACAACAAGAGATAAATTGATATAATCCTTAGTTTTGGTTGGTCAACGTCAAACAGTGGAGTGGTTACCCTTCCACGTTTGTACGGAAAGGATTGCGACTGACTGCGACTTGTTCAATCTTAAAGAAACAATATGGTTTGCTGTCATAGATAAATATTAACGTCATAAAATAAATCATAGAAATATGTACATAATTTTTTTTTTATAGAAATTATTGAATTTGTAAACCGGAAAAGAGTCTGTAATGAAACTTAACCGCTACTGGCCGTTTGTTTGGCCACCACATGTGCGCGTGTGGCCTAAATCAGCTAGTTTTGAAACAAGATTGCTATCTAAAACTATTCAAAGATCACCATAACAATAAAGTGCCGTCTCATGATAAACGATAAATATCTCAGACCAAAACAATAAGTAAAAAATGTCAGACAACGCACCAAGGAACGCCAACACAGCTCGCTTATGCATAAAATATGAAACGACTCTAGAATTTGTCATATCAAAACGATAGCGCTCGATAGATAAGCCACACCTCTATTACAGAATCATTCGACAACTTTGTCGCACTAAACTGTCCTTTTAAAGAGTTCAAGATAAAACAATAAGAAACTTTACTGAGATAAAGTTCTAACACTCGATGTTTCTATAATGTGATTTTAACTCGATGCGACAATCGAACGTAATTATGCGCATGCGCTTACAACATTATCTTGTAGCCGTTTATAGCATGCATGGATTCTGATTATAATCGGGTATTAAAAAACTTATTACAAAATCAGCACTCTTCATTTAGATTCTGATCTGGACCTGTTTTTGGCTCTCAAGTTTCAAAATATCATACTCACTACCATTTTGGTAAAGAATAAGCCGACTGCAGTTTTTGGGTTATGCATTTCAATTTATAAAATCATAATGATACTTACCTACATAGATTTTTTCGTACCAATAAAAAATCAGAAATATGTTTTTTAGTTACGTACCTTCTCACATAATTATTTAAACTAAATAGGCCTCAAACCATAACTCCTTTTATATTTTATCTACAAAATAACACAAGCGTTTATTTTCAAGATATCATATTTCGGTGCTAAAATAAGATTGACTCCTCATCTTACAGTCAGGAGTAATCTGATAAATCAATGATAAATGATGACTCCGTCATGCTTACAATATCTACCTACGGACAAAGCTCTGGGTTTCAAAAAACTGTAACAAACAAAAAACGTCTTTTGATTAAATTCTGTACGAACCCGTAACTTAAGGAAATCAGTTTGCATTCTACTCACAGCAGCAGCAAAAGGCTTGGATAGAACATTTCACGTATACAAGATGTAAGAAGACCACTCCCAAAAAGTTTGGGGGTTAGATTAACCATCAATGGTAAGTCCCCCGAAGTTTTCGGGATTGGTCTTATACCTACCACCTACAACAGCAAAATGTGGGCCTTGCGAAATTATCAAGGGTTATTCACTAAAAAATATTCGGAAAAAACAGAAAACTGGTGTAGGTAAATAAAATTTGCCGCTATATTACGGCTGGTAAATATCGTCGGTTGCATTTTAGGAATCAAAAGCTTGATACAGTATTGGATTTCAATCTTCTTGGTGTTTTGATTATTGATTTTACAAGTTTAGCCACCTACAGTATTACGATACCGTTGTTTTTATTTAAGACTAGAGGCTGCTTGTGACTTCGTCCGCATTTCTCTAAGGTATCTTACATTTACTTGTTATTCATAAAATATATTTCAACAACAAAGTTAGAAATAATATCAAATTACCTAAAACCACATATTTATGACCCAAAATGCCCTGCTATTTATAACACTCTCAGTAAAATTACAGCGAACACGACAGTGCCACCTCTGAATCGCATTAGGCTACTATCTCACTAGTGATCTTTATTTTGCAACCGATCCTAAAAACCAGGAAAGGTTAGTAAAAAAGTCATTAGAAGAATTCATAGAGATATAGACCTCGTTCTCATTTTTGTTTATTTATAACTTATGAATCCCTGTATTAGTAAATCTTGTACTATCTAAGTACCTAATTAAAGCTGTTAAGTGAAGAATGATTGTTATGTTCATGTCTTATACCAATTTACTTATAAGAAAGATACTTAAAAAAAAATACACTCGCACATATCGTTCATTCAAGTTCATCAGGTACACAGTCGGAGCAGTCGTAGAAAGGATCACATACTTCTTCCGCGGGTACGAACAACTCACGGAAAAAGAACTATATTTTTGAAGGTGTGCAACTCTATAATAAGCTACCTAAGGAAGTGAGGGATGCAAAATCGTTCGGCGTCTTTAAGAACAAACTAAAAAATCACATACTAAATAACTACGCTCTTTTAAAATAACATAATAAACCAACTGACTTACCTTACACTGTGACGTACCGAGCGCGTTTGCATTCTTTCGCTTGTGTGCGATCGAGCTGTGATCACGAACATCTTTGCATGTAGATTGTGGGTAGATAGAAATCGCTTCAGAGCGAATTACTGTTTTTATAATTATAATAATATGTATACGGTTCGAAGTGCCTACTAAACATATCTTTTACCTAAGTTCTCACATAAGTGAAATGTAAATTTCTTTTGAGAAAATAAATAATCTCTAACCTTAATTTATCAGAGTTAAAGCGACTATTTATTAAAGTCTTGAGTCAAAAGTCTCTCCACGTCTTAAACCCGAGGTATGAACATCAGTTTTTGTCTTCATTTGTCGCAATAAAACTTTTTAATTAAAATTATGATCAAATATAAATATAATAAAAACTGTGATATCTCGAAACATGATGATAGATAAAAATACATGAAGGAGATGAGAATAAGTAGCTTGTCTAAAATTTTTACAAAAGTGAAAACTTACACAATGTTTTGTTCCTAATATAGCTACATAACATTAATAAGGATTTGATTCCTAAACAGTTTGATTCAGCTACTAGAAAGAAATAAGAAAAAATACAGTTCGACTCACGTAGAGACGGTGAGAGTCACGTATTTTTCGCATTATCGGCTAAATTATTATAAAAGGAACAGACGTGTGGCAAGCGCCTATAACTCTTCGGGAAACTCGCCCGAAACAATTGCGACGAACAGCACGTTCGAGATTTTGTATTGTAACGACTTCCAGAATAGTTCACTTTTTAATGCGAAAAGTTATACCATTATGAACTTAAATGGCGGAATGGATCACGGTTTTGATACGGCTGCTATAAACTGAAGAATGATGAAGAGTGAAGAATTTTCATCACCGTAAAATATGATAAGAATCTGCTCTAACATTATTAAAGTCTGTCTGCTTCCACCGAGGTTTAATTTACCTGGGACACTTGCAAAATGTACTTTTCATCACACATTTATTCTATTTGAACGGCGAGACACCTAAAAATAATCATTCATCTAATAATTTATAGGTTTATGAACTCGAAAAACCGTCTTCAATTTGATACGGCTTCATCATCATCATAATGATGATGATAGCAGTTCATTGGAATTGTTCTATTATCTCGTAAAACACCACTGAAAAGTGACGAAAAGCAAAATACGCAATGTGTGGTATGACGTGCTTTTTCCAGTTATTCTTATCATATTCTCAAAACTACTGAACCGATTTTATCGAGTTTGTTACCTCGGTAAAATCGGTTCAGTATAGTTTGGCATTTAAAAAAAAATAGTGCGTGGAGTCCCTCCGCGCGGAAGAAGTTGTACTTCGAATGCCATTTGCGTTTTGTGGCGGTCTCCGTATGTTATCACTCTCGCTCTATCTCTTTCTATTCCCCCTCCCCAGGAGCGTTAAACGTTTAACACGTTAAACGCTGTCTCTTTCTACTCCTCCTTCGTTTAACGTTTAACTTTTGACGTTTAACGCTGTCAGTTGGAAGTTGCATTAGAAGTATAACTTCAAAAACATACAACCGACTTGAAAACCTTGTTCTTTTTAGAAGTTGGTTAAAAATGATCTAAAGAGCAAAAACATTTATCTATCAAACTGTCTGTAAGTTCTGAACATCTCCAACTAGTCAGTCAAGTTGGACTCGTGACCGATGTGTTTATAACAATAGTAATAATTTCCATACGAATATCAATGTGACATGATTAAATTATACTTTCGTGTTCGTTCTATGGCGAAGGCACATCAAAACCTGTAGGTCATCTCAGAACAATGAATATAAACATTGTTGTGTTCGGGTGTTTTGAAGCCAGAACACGCTTACATCATTCTTTATGAACATTCATGTAACTCCAAAGTCTCATAAATACATACTAAATAATATATATTTTTTTAATTTGTTTGACTTGTTAACCTCTTCCGAGCGAAAACAAGATCAAGTGCTTAAATGCATAAAAAGTAGAGACTGCTCCCTAAATACTAAAGGAACTGCTCCTAACGTCGCAAAATACAGCTTCATGGATTTGAGAAGTATCACCGAAATTAAAACAGAACTCCGTGGCGTTGTAAGACCTCACAACAATATGGTCCACAAAAACAGGACCGACCAATATTTTCACCTCTACGTGTTTGTTACTTAATATTTATGACTTGGACACAAACAAAACATCCAGGCATTAGTATTCGATCGAACTTTAAAATTTAGATTCGTAAACCGCTTTATCAAACGCAATATCAGCTATGTATTAAACATTAAAGACCCAAGTTTTAAATAGGACCAGTGGGGACTTGGGAACTTTAAGAAGAGGGAGATTCAGGGATTTTTTTGAGACTAATAAGTGCCGTAGCCAACCCTGCATACTAAGAGGACACCTCGTGCAAGGAACTTGAGGTGAATTTAAAATACGGAATCTACCTATCATTTTAAAAGGTGCCTGTCAGGGTGTTTAAGATAACCCAGGACGTGACAGCTATTATCAAAATTCTGAGGTGTAACGTGTCAGAAATCTAAAGTGAACTAAGTAAGGTAAGGCGATATTTCTTATAGTCTAAGTTCCGTAGTAAGAAAGACCTTCATCCATCTCAACGTCTGCATATTCTATGTAGGCTTCATACTTTCGACTGATATTAAAATTATTTAAGCTCAAGGTGACTTAAAATTTTTTAACAGGTTCCCTGCCAACTAGTGTATCTAGGATCCAGCGCCAGCTACGAATTTAATCGTAGATGTTTAGTTGAGGCTACCTACAAAATTAAAAGCGATGGCAGTATAAATAGGACGGGAATCGATTAGTTGGCATTGGAAATAAAACTTTCAAAATAAAATGAGAACTATACCATATTTTTTTTTCATGGATGGCAATAGGTATAGATTTTTTTTACTACGAATATATTCGTATTGCAGGGAACGAGTTATTTACCAAATAATTTAAAATAATAATAAGTAGGTAATTTATTTTTTTGGCCTGGTGAGGAATTTTTAGACAACTAATACTCAAATATTCAAACGCCACTCAAACCCCACTCAATTTAAGTCCCGCTTAAATTATTGCTATCTCTTACAAATGAGTAATTTCAAACAGAGGCAGAGCAATTTTAAGTGAAATTTGAATGACTTTTGAGTATTTTAGCCTAACACATTTTATTTGTGAAAATTTAACGTTCAATTCTGAAATAAATAAAAAAAAACAAAACGCAACAAAAAAATTTTTACAATTATTTCTGCTACCTCTATTATCTTGATAGTTTAGTTCAAAACTACAAAATAATTTGAATGAACTTCTAAGAAACACCAATTTGTGTTTGATAAAAAACGTCATCTCCGGTAATGGTGTCCACATGTTGATTACACGTTGGTTCCGATGCAGGCGATGCTATTAAATTGTCATTAAAGCCAACTCAGTGTCATCTGCATCGACCATTTTCGAGGGACCACCTCAGGAAAGTAACATGGAGGTGATCATAAATAAGAAGGTGTGAACAGAACAGTGTAGAACGGACAGAGAAGGTCCCTAATATTAATTTCTGAAAATCTGTGAGACTTCTACAAGCAAACATGGAAGCTAGCATAAAAAGTAAGAAAAGGAGATGAATAAACCATTATGATCCATTTTTCATTACAAGACAGTGAGAGCACCGGGGTATGAACCAGAGGTTTCGACCATTTAGCAATCTATTATAGAAAATACAGTATGATGGAGTAAAACTGTCTCTCCAAAAAGGGTTAACTGAACATAATAATAATAATAAATGGTTTTCTATACGTCGAAACTTTTAAGACAGAAAATTACAGTCAATCCTGAGTTTACAATATTTACAAAATTGTGAATAACAAAACCGAGCACAATTTCTTTGTCAAATCAACAGCTTTAATTTTGTTTCCAGCCTGGATGGTGTAGGTATCAACAAATCGCTGAGAAAACCTTAGTATTACCAGATTTTTCTGGGATCGATCTGTAGGGACATGTAGGTATGAATGTGAATTGTGTATGTCAGCGATTTAGAGTGCATGAGAAAGGTATGAACGAGCGGTCGTCAGTTACTGCGCACTGGCGATCGGTGCGGTTGTTGCATTTAGTAAGAGGGGAAACTTAATAAAAATCCAATTCTTAAAAGTGTGTTTTCAAAAGATCTTTCTTATTCGCTACACAATCTACAGCTTGCTAAAGATTACTCCGCGCATTACGTTTTTGTTGCAGTTTTTACTTTACACCGTTGAAATTGCTTCTGATCCCCTTGCAAGTTTTTACAGCATTTTGATCGTAATCTTCTGGCGGTAAGGATTGTTTAATGTATTTTTGAAGGCAGTAGCTTTGTTGATGCCGTTAATGACACTCGATGTAATATGATGGAAACTGACCACCGACGGGAGCCACCACGCAATATCATCATCATCATCATCAACCTATATCGGTCCACTGCTGGACGTAGGTCTCTCCCAAGACGCGCCACTGAGCCCGGTTTTCGGCTCTTCTCATCCAGTGTTTGCCAGCTACATTTCTCAGATCGTCGCCCCACCTTGCCGGAGGGCGATATGCCAACTATAAAATTGATACTTAACTAGCTATTTGATTTATATTTTACAAGGAAATTAATTAAACAATACCACAGTTAGGTAGGTACTCAGTTGATAAGCAAGCAAGCTCGTATGAGTTAGTGGCCAACTCTGGTTACGGAGTTTTAGGCCGCCTTAAGGGCTCCGTCATGGCTTAGCGACTGCTAGAGTCGGGACCTGCAGTTTAACGTACCCTCCGAAGCAAGGAAGCGCTCAGGTGTAAATGCCACTAACGGTCACTTACTCAAATAGTGACTGCGCAGAACGTCACTTAACTTAGATAATCGGTAAAGATTGACTAAGCAAGCCTAGCCACGAGCGCTTACCAAGCTTACTCAGTTGATGATTTATCTTTGAAAAGTAAATTAGTAATCAGTACAATGTTTTGGAATAATTTGTAAAAGTGTCACCGACAAGCCAAACTTAGGCACTACCACAGATTATATAATACTAGCACTACTTAGCCAGTTAAGGTTGGCAATCCAAACTGTTTGAAGCGCAAATTGCTCGTACTTTTGCAGAGTAATTTAGCATCTGGGTCCGGTTCTAATGTTTAAATGGGCCCATACTCAAAAAAGCATAGCCAGATGATGCATTGATATTTTTATTTCAAAAGTATTCCACGAAAATCATCTTGAATGTAACTGCTCCGAGTACGACAACATTCTTACTAAATTATTCAGAAAGTTAAAATTGGATGGCGAAATAAAATTTTCTGATGCAAAAAGGTTACGCATAATAAATTATCTTCACCCAATCTGATATTGAAAATCGATGATCCTGTTGTTTCCAAAACTCTGGAGCTCTGCATTTCTGAAAAGCGGTCACCGTCATAATACGGCTGTAAATAATAGAAATAACTTTATATTCATTATTTAGATGATGAATTTGAAGTGGCCGATAAGATAAAGTGACAGTGGTTTTCATAGAGCCGCTGTAAAATGTCATGGGACATGAATGAGTTACAACATATTTTTTTCGTTTTCGCAAAATGTTACTACTGTTTTTATCAAACTAGTATAGCTAATAAAAGTCTTTGTCAAACGCGTCCAGTCCTGATGGCTCGATTGGGGAACTTCTTGTTAAGTTTAATATAATTATGGGTAAAAACTAGTCCCAGGTCATCTAAATTAGTTGCAAAGGCCTGTTTATAATACCTAGTTGAATACGTATTTCAAAATCAGGTATTTTGAAAAAGAGCTACGTCATACTACTAGCGGTCACCGTTCTATAGAAAACCTAAATCTTGAAGAACGGTATATTTTTATTGATGGATGTCATGGTAATTTAGCAATCTTGTAGAACCGGTATAAAAGAAATAGTACTCATACAGAAGTTCCACTGTGTAGCGCCACTAAATAGACAAAAACTACAACGGTTTTAGGTTATACTTTAGGAATACTGGGGTTATACTTTAGGAATACAGAGTTTATACTAAAGGAAAAGTTAGGAATACTGTTACTTTCATATTGTATTTTAGTACTAAAATCTCTTCTTCTTTGCAAGGTTGAAAAATAATTACACTTCATTTCCTGTCACTACAAGCGCTAGTTCTACGGATAGAGACACTCCAGTTTTCCGGCCACCAATTAGCGACTTAACTAAGAAAAATTTAATCAAAGAAATACTACCTAAATTATTTTACTGGTACCTAGTATAAGATCTGCCTGTTTTTGGGTACTGCCAGCCAAAGCATAATAAACCTAAAGAAATCACTTTAAATCATTTTTTACATTGAACAACAACTACCAGTGGCATAAGCGTCTTTCTTATAAGGTAAGGAATGGCTCTTCGTTGCATAATTGTCGAGGTGGCCGCGATATCTTAATAAGTGGTTCTTGATCAAGTTCCTTTAGCACTTTGCATAATTATTTTAATTTGCCATCATTATAGACCCGCTTTGTTGATTAAAAAATCATTGTGATACTTTTATCACAGAATATCTTTGTACACATAATACCTATAGTACCTACTGACGCAAGTATTAATTTGTGTTGTTATGTAGGTAGGTTATAAAATTAATTGAAGACAAAAATCCTATCAATATTATGATAACTGAAAACATGCTTTTTCAGTTTATCACGCATTTTTTCAGGGTATCTACGAAAAACTGAAGTTTCTTCGCCGTTTTGTGTTACACTGCACTGCAACTTGGCAACTCAGCAAACGGACGCGAAACCGCACAAGGCATGTAACTCGTCACCACACAAGGAATATCTCGTTTGTTTATCGTAGTAAAAAATAATTTGTTTCTCGTAGTAGACGCCCAATAAAATATATTACTTTGGGAATTATTGTTATTTTCTCGCTTCCCCTACTAGTAAAGAGGGTGAGATTTTTATGAATTTCAAAGAAGTAACTTTGGTTTCTACAAAAAGTTTAGTAGGATTGTTTTTTGTAAAAACTATGTGCGAAGATTACCTATTTCAAAAATACTTTTAATGTTTTAAGGTTCTATGGTAAAACAAGTACATAAGTATTTTACCTGCGTGGCTTGGCACGAGGCCTAGGCAGTGTTTTTTACCTACTAACTTATCTCTAATTTATCTAGAAAACTTGGCATGTAAAATTACCAAAGAGGCTGACACCAAAACTTTTGTACGTATACCATCTAATTTATTTTGTTTTGTTGTAGCCAAAATAATAACTTCGCTGTTTCGTAAGAGCAAAAGTTGTATCACAAACATTTTTATCTCTAAGCCAACTTTGTTCAAGTTGAAATAAATTAAAAAGTATTTTATAGGGAAGTAACGTTTTTCGCATAACTCAGACTATTTTATGTATACGTACGCCACCGGCAAAATACGCGGGTTCAACAAAGGTTATTTCATACCTAGAAGAACTTTATCATGCGTTCCTACTTGTATAATGGGTATCAGCCAGTTACTTTATAGAATTTAGTCCCTACTTACTTCCCAGATCCAGAATTTCAGTTACATTGACGCAGCTAGTATGGTTTTCTCTGACAATTCTTGATCCACCGTTGAATAGACTCTAAGATTTCGAGGGGCTTGAGCCCCGTAGCCTCGTCTAAATCAGCTAGTGCTGCTTCCACTAGTCTATTTTGAGACTGTATTGCAGTTTTAAGTCATACATTTTACTTTTTCCCTACAAACGCTGATGTTGGCTGTTCTCACACGGCACGACACCTACCGCAATATCGTCGAAGAGTAGAGAGAAACCGACAACACCGTGTGCCCCCTCAGCGCCGCCGATGATATTTTTGTTCGAACCTGATCAGTATCGTAAAAACGTCGGTGTCGGCCAATGTGAAAACACCCTATTGCGATTGCAAAGTTCTACAAAGTGTTCGAAAATTCTAAGCACAAAAGTTTTTTCTTTGTTACACTAGAAGACTGTATTTTGCAGCCAGTTCCATAGTAATTTGAATAATGGAATATCAAGTGGTTCATTGGAAGTAAATAATTTATAGGTGGGCTATTCTAACATCAGCAAATAATTTTATTTTATAGCCAAGATAGTAACCATTTGTATTCAGTTTCATTCAGATTTACGTTAATATACACTATCATAATACAAATCATTGTAATGGCAATAATATTTTAGACATACAACATACATACTGGATTGCAATTCTACCTCGTATCATTGACCTATGACAAAATAATAGTATTTCAACATTTTAGCAATTAAAGTGACTAATACGTTGGACTAATAGCGTGTAATACTTGCAAGACAGCTCAATTAAGATTGGAAAACCAATACATAATTTTGAGGTGTTATTCGGTTTGGCTGTCACCATATCTGGAAACTGAAAAGTGTCAAAACGGTCAAAACTAACCTATTCTGCATACTTTTGCCTCTGGCAAAAAACCAGTCAGGTGAAAAGTTTTTTTTTTTGCATGCTTGTTGAAGTTTAAAAGATGCTTTGTTCATCGTTAAGCTTCAGGAAAATAGCAAAACAAAATTAATAAAACCGAGATTTTCATCAACAGCTTTGTTCTCATAATTTTTTTTACACTCAAGCATAACCCAGTTTTTCTCATTACCTCGGCATAATCGGCAACAATACTGTAAGACCATAGATTTGAAGAATTATTCGCTTACATGGGAACTTAATGTTTAACTCTAAGAAGAAACCCAATAGTTTTAGACTCTGAGCCCCGAGTCTGTGCATATGTTTTGACTTTCGACTCGAGTAGGTATAGCTCACGCAAACGCATTCACAAAAGAAATTTTGTTGGGAATTGCTCAATTACCAAATCTTTCGCTAGAGGCGCTTATCGGGTTTTCATACAAAATTTCTTGTTTTGCGAATGCGTTTGTGTGTGCTATCTTCGAGTCGAAAGTTAAAACAAATGCACAGGCTCGGGGCTCTGAAGGATAATCCGGTACCTCCAATATAACTACATATATACTTCGATAATAATATGAAACTAAATACCTTTAGCAATTTTAAAGGAGCTGGTCAACAGCTTATTGACAAATTCTGATATCCACATTACCATTCAGTGTAACACTTTTTGGAATACGGTTCAGATCTAAAAATTATTTTATTAACATTGTAAAAAAAACTACTTAAATAAATTAGTGACCCAAACCAAGTTCTTACAAACAAGTGGTATCCTCAAACTTGTTTTGATAAAATTATAATTTCTTGTAAACAAGCTTTGATAAAAACGCTTAAACAAAATGTCAGCAATCATCTCGTACCCAAACAGACTTCCGTGGACAGTAATAACAGCAATCCGACCCGGGGAGCTACCATCAATATTGCAAAATGAATTCAATCCATCGAAGAGCAAAGCTGAATTAGCTACAAGTTTTAAAAGAACTAAGTAAATCGCTATAGCCTAAAAAGTACCTTGCATAGTAGTGGTATGTGTAAAAACACTGATAAATGTATAAACATGACATGAGAATGGATATCTCGTAGGTGTTTTTGGTCATCGAATAAAAGTTATACCTCACACACCCTTTTCTTTCAATAAGTAGATGGGTCCTTTATTTTTAATTGGGCTATGTTGTATGAAAAATACCACGTATATCCGTTAAATATGTTTTATAGAACAAAATACAAATAAATAATGTCCTATATAATTATTATTCTCCCAAATAAGTTTAGTGAGATCACGTACGGATGTTTGAATAGGTTGGTGGTAGCACCCTTTGCTACAGTAGCCGCAGGACAGTGTTTGTTATTATGGAAAGGAACTACTATTTACCGAGCTCTTAGAACATCGGTATTGCAAATAATATTTGTGTAATTGGGAAAGAAAATCTAATGGCAGAACCCGAGAACGGTAATGATGGGTAGGGTATTGTAGCAATTGTCCAAACGGTAAAAGATCCTATTGTTTACCTTAAACAATACGTTTAGTACCTAGCTTCTGTTGAAAACCAAAATCAAATCTCTATAGAATATCCAAGCAATTAAAAAGTTTATTGACTTTTAGAAGATTAAAACCTTCGGTATTCTACCTAAGGTTTTAACTATTTATCGTTTAAACAATCGATAGGGGCTTCACAATAAATTAATTGTAATGGAATTCATTATTACCTAATCAGAAAATAAACACTAAAATAAGGATTATATCTATTAAAGTAAAACATTTGGGCATAGTGACAGCCGATTTTTAACAAAATAGGCAGCATGAGGAGATGTTAACTTCACCGTGTCTCAAAACAAAATGGAGCAGCGTCAACTGAGTCAAGTAAGCACTTTTATACATTTGAATCATGAATAGTCAATAGACTACTTTTCGTTGGTTGTATTTTACCAAGAAGATTTTAGAGATTCTACACCAGTTACTAAAAATGCTGTAAATTTTAAATTTTACTCCACAAATCACGGATGGACGTTATCATAAGATTTATATAGAACAAACAGGTTTACATAAAGGGTGACACTGATACACCCCGCTGTTTCTTTATGTTTAATGTTATTAGCTCGAAATGGGTTTCCTCTGAATCGGACTGGGGCGTTATTGTAAAGCAAATGATAATGGTTATCGTTGGACACCATGTTGCGCTCTGTGTGGTTACAGATATAGATAGTTTGGAAGAGACAAAAAAGGAAGTAGAAAAAAAAATCAAATTCGCAAACTCAAAATCTCTATTTTCACTTTCTAAAAGATATATGTATTATGTTAAATTAAATCTTTGCATGTTCTCCTAGCACTATTCTTTCGTGTGAAATTTTTAAATAATTAAATAAAAGATTAAAACGTTAGAAATGTCAACAAAATCTAAATAGGTATTGTATTACATACTATTTTGTTCAGATTTTTTAAATACGATTCTTAAACACACAAGTGATTTCTATAACCTCTAATAAAGCACCTATAGAAACATGTAGGTACCTAGTACCTATAAAATAGACAGCTTCAGTGTTATTTTCTAAGAAGACCATACACATCATTCATACTCTTCTCATGTATTTATTATTGATAAAAACTAGTAGGATCTTGTATCTTAGTATTTATTTTCTTGGTGTAATAAGGCCTAATTGGCTCTAATAACGGGCTTCACCCGTATGTTGTTCATCCAATTGTATTCTCACTGTTTCTCAGTATTTACACATAATGTTTAATTATTTTGGTATCTGTAAAAAATAAAAATGATAAAATAAAAATTACTCTTCAAATACAATCTTTTCATTTAAAAAAAACAATTTACACAAAAATGTCTAGTAATTAGATATCTTCTCGTATTTTAACTTTCTGCTACATAGAAGAAGAGTTTGTCTAAATGCTAGAATATTACTTGGAATTCCATTTGCGAAATCACTTTTAGTCAAATAAGTTCTGTAAACCTGTCATGGGAGTTCAAACAGAACTTTAAAATTTGAGATAAAGAGCCACTCGTTATGCTGGTAATATAGGAAAATGAATGGCTTTATAAACACAAATGAATATTTTGAAATGCTACCTTATCTATAGCAATAGAGTAGGTATGAATAATAATAATAAAGTTAAAAACGTGAGAAGAAAACGGCAGTTATAATATTTTATTTTCATTATAATTTTTATTACTTCGGATTATACGTTTTTCATTTATTATAACTACAAAAAATAATCGACACACACAGGTGGTTTATAGGGTACCCATACTTTCCCATACCCACTTCAAATAAGCACATCTGTTTTAATTTTTGTAAGTATTGAAATAAATAAAAAAGTATCATTAAAAGTTTGAAATACCTATTAAAAGTTTCATACAATGCGTAACAAGGTACATTAATAGATATCAAAGTGCCTATGTCTGATAGGAATACGTAATTTCAATTAAATGAAACACAGTACAGTGAACAATGTTATGTATTACCTACGTGGGCTTACAATAACAATGTTATTGGTGAAATTATAGAGCCAAGAGGCATGTCGCCCGCAGGTCAGTGTGGTTAACCGATGCGGGCAGAGCTTTCCACATTTCGACATCTAACTTCTAGCAATTCTAACCGCATTTCACTTAAGTTTGACCTAGGTCAAACCATACTATTACAATTCTAAAAATAAATACAAGAAAGTGCTCAATTATTGATATCTATAAATAACTTTCTTGAAACTTTGGAGCAAATCATGTGTAATGACCCTCAGTTTTTTTTTTTTTTTTTATTAACCTATGTCGTCCCACTGCTGGGCAAAGGTCTCCCCCACGAGACCGACGCCCGTCGGGGAGCCAGGGTGTGACGCAGTTGGCCCACCTGTCGGGACCTCAGTTTATGATTACTTATATTTTACAAATTAATAATACGTCAAGGTCTTCAATGTAAAGTACAATTTTACTTTATTTTTTGTGAATAATTACAGTGAGTTAAATACATAAGTTATGACAAAAAGCCAATTTACCTTACTCATGTAAAACCCAACGATGGCAGAAAGCTCACATTTTTTGTTCCATTGTAATTCAATACCTAGCTAATGAAAAATACATTTTACTTTTTATTACAAATGCTCGATTGTCTTTCAAGATTATAACAAAATTGGCATTGTAACTCGTATTGGATGAAGTTTAAAAATAAATGAAATTACTTTGTTACAAACTTGGGTGATTCATAATCATGTCAGATTAAAAAGATCCTTGATCTTTCTATCCATTCTTTTTGAAAGTTAAACTATATGACAGGTAATTTATTGTTTAAAGCGAATTGATCACTGTCTAAAATATAATGGGTGTTTCTATGTATTATAAGTATGTATTTACAAAAAAAAATGTATGTATGTATTCTATCAGCCATCTAGTTCCCATCGTACAAGCTTTGCTTAGTTTGGGACTAGAAGGCGTTGTGTTAAGTGTCCGTGAATATTTATTTATTATTATTATTATTATTATTATTAATTTGTCTGTGTTAACCATGGTTTATTACTTTTGTGTACGTTTGCTTAAAACCTAAACTACAAATCATATAATACTATGTACTAGTAAATAAACCTAAACTAACCTAACCACAATGAATTTTGGTTTGAAATCATGTAGCTAAAAAGTTTGTGTTTTCGTGACATTTGATGTTTCTCTGAATAAGCACGCCAAAGATAGGCATAATCACGGTCGCGGTGTAATTAAATGCCTTTGCAATAAAATAACTTACAGAGAACCTTTAAAGTTGATTTCTAAAACAGATTACTATACCTGTTTAGAGAATGTGGCCAAGATCGTTGACAGATCACCAGCTCTTTGACAGTTTCCAATAATGAATTCCGCAATTACAGCCACGTTACAACTCCCGTACACTCTCCTCTAAACTCTATTCCTTTCACAATAATGTGTATTTTGCCTTATGAAGATCGGAAAGGTAAGTAAACTCACAATTCAATGATCTGATAAATCCTTGAGATAAGAACTATTAGCAGTGCCGAAGACATTCTTCGAGACGTTATGAAATCGCAAGGACGTTTGAAAATTGTGGGAGACGTTTGGGCAATCACTTTGAATTTATGGCCTAGGTATTTAATACCTATTCAATCCTGGTGAAGCAACCACTGCCCTATTCAAGACCGTTTTAACTTCAAAAAACTTTTTATAAGGTCAGTTCTTATATATTTTAGACTATATTATAATAGAGGCTAAAAAGCAGGTGAAAAGGGGTTCTTCATCTTCATTAAACATAAGTACTCTGAATTTGAAGTTAAACATTGAATTTAAAATTAAACCACATCATAGGCTATAGTATTTATTTTACGTGAAAATGTAACGGAATAATGATGGCCTGCCTGATGTTAAACGGTTATCTATGCAATTCAATTGAAAACGTGCTCTATGAAACAGTGCACTGCGTTCATTACTCTGAGACGCAAAGGTATATGTATATTTTCAGTAATCAGATTAGTTAATTGAAATATGGAAGCTTGATTTGTGATGAGAAGTAGGTACCTATCATGAAGTACTTTGGTAGTTGAACATGACAGGTTGCAAGCCCATCGCCACCACAATTTATTTCATAATCATTTTGAGGAATCGCTTCCTACCTTCACCATCCTACAATTGAAGTAAACGACGCGCGACGGTTCATTCCAGTGCACGTCAGTTGCGGTGTGCCGACGGACGTGACGTCACGTGCACCGATGCTGGCAGATGGCAAAATTACACAATAATAATAATGTCCGTCTGTCTGGGTTTTGTTGGAATAAAATGATACCGTGAGTTTGGATTTCCAACATTTTATTACCTTCTAGGTTTTATTTAAAAAAAAATATTTTTTCAAATTTTTCAATTTTGGCTTAAATTGGTTCAAGTAAACCCGTGATTTGATTAACCCTATGCAAACCATGAAAAATTCAAACAGATATTATAATATACTTATCTATACCTACTTATAAAATACCTTACCACATAAAACTGGCAAGGTGGTTTCGATAGCAGTCATTGAATAATTAATATGACTCAGATAAAAATTAGATTAAATACTTAAAAATAAAATAAAACTTGGGCAAGTACTTAAAAATGCAGATAGTAAAGTCATTGAATTATTAAAAAACATGTCTCAGATAAAAGTTAAAATAAATGGCTTGAGAACTTTCAGATAAGGATCGAAGCGAGAAAAGCGAGAGATATAAATGAATTGGTCAAAATAATCGTCTCAGGGTCACGGAGCATTTACTCAAGATAATAAATAAAGAAAAAACACGAATCTTTAATTAGAAGTACAAAAATTGCGACGGAAGACTATGTTGGATTAAAAGCAGTATTCATTAGGCTTATGTAAGAGATAAAGCTAATGGTTTTTTTGTGTGGATAGTTCAAACTGCGTGGAGTAATACGAAATGAGCTATGATACATGTCTACGTTATGTTGTTTTTGTTACTTTGAACAGAGTACAAAAGATATGAGTAAAAAGTGAAACTCTTTGCCGTCATTTATGTTTCCGAATTCGTATAATTTGGATGTTAAAAAAAATAAAACATGAGTAATAACTAATAATTAATTATTTTAATTTCTTTATTTTAATTAATCTGTTATAGTTAGAAATAAAAATAATTCAAAACTATGGTTATTTTAGTCTTACTACAGAAATCATAATTCAAATAAAATCATGCCTTGAAAACTAAGCAAGGAGGGAAATATTTTTTATTAAATTATTTTATTACCTTCTAAAATAGACACAGAATGATCTCTGACGGCTTCGAGTCGAGTACCTACATTATCTCCTCACATAACTCTAAGCTTCTAACATAGAATGTTACTCTTTCAAAGCTTCGCATGTTACTATGACGTTATTGGCTCCCGAATGATTACGTTAATGGAAGTAACGTTTTTAACGATCTCCTAGCCTTTAAATTGACTATTAAAGAGATACGGTGTAATTTACGGCCATTAAGATTCTGCCTCTAAAGCGTTTGGCTCCCTCGCGAATTTTAGTTTCTTTTGAAGTTAGTTTTAGTATAGTTTTTTCTGATAGTGCTGGGATATAAATAAATTATCATAACAAAGATTTCCTTTTGACGCCTGAAAGTTAATATTTAAAAACTAGGTTAGAAAGGACTGGGGCCCGAAAAATACGGTTTTATTGTTCTAAAACCTTTTTCCTACATATTTTGCGGTTGTTATTGAGCTTGAGTTGACTTAGCAGCTCAGCTATTTTTCTTTCTGCGCTGTATTATCTCGATGTATGTGGATTTGATTTTCAGCTCGAGACATCACATATTACCGACACGTCGACTACTCTGTCAAATATGACAAATTGTCAGCATTTTCTCTAAATGACGAAGCAAAGTGAACCAAGACTTTACTCCAGATAAATAAATAACCGCAGAATTCAATTCAGCCGACCGTTATAAAATAAGCTTCAGGCAACAAAGTCAAATCGTTTCGCGTGGTTAACTGCACCGCTTTCTGTCAGGCAAACCATAGATTGAAAGTTTATGCTGCAGCTGATGTAGAACAGCTTGGCTATGACGAAAGCTAGGGTTTTCACGGAGAACTATCTATAAAACAAGGGGGCAATCGTTTTCATACTAAATCATAGGTGTGTGACTAAATAGTGACACAAAAGATTCTTCTTTTCGTAATCTGTAGCCACGTCGCTAGACATTATGCTGGGCAGCGAAAGCAGTTTGCGATATGGGGGCAGCTCAGTAATCATGAAGGCTAGAATCCTAAAGAACGACAGAATCTGTAGACCCCTTAAAAATGGCTTAAACTTTCAAGAACGAGGGTAGTTTTTCGGATAAATGTAACGATTGTAATGCATCGTGGTGCGTCATGGTATTAAAAAATGTTGTGTAACCTGAGTATTTAAAATGAACTAAAAGCTAGTTAATTTTGCCATATCTTTTTAGCTTTTTAACAGTTTTATAATAGTATAGATAGATATATAGATGAAGGACCGTCAATAGTCTATTAGCACCAAGATGCGATATAATCGGCGTCGAGACAATAAGTAACTGCGGGGGGCCGTGTTATTGTTTGTCTTGTCACAGCGGGTGCGGACTGACGAAAATATCGTAATTGTAGGCGTAGGATCGGTGAGGACAAACAAGGTTGGAGATAATCATTTCGGCCCTGTTTTTGAAAGCTAAATTTGATTGTCTAAATAAACTTTCAAAAATAGTCGAAATTCTCATTCTTAGTAATGGAACACGCGTAAAAATTTATCTATATCTACTGGTTGTAAAACTGTAAAGAAATCAAAAGTAAATCTCTAAATAAACGATTCTGAATCGATTGTTTGTTTTTCGAGTGCTTATTCCAGAAATTTTCTGTGTGTTATTTCTACGAAGGGGGTTTCTCGACTTTTTGTCCAAAAATCTTTGGATCCCGCCTAAACTAAAAACAGTAATCTAATTAGTAAACAAACTCATAACTGATTACCATAGTTTTATATTGACAAGCGATTTCAATTACGATATTAATCTCCATGTTTGTGACGGGCAAACTAACGGTTAATGTAGTTCAGTTATCAAACTAAACGATCAAAAATTTTCACTCAGCGCTGGTGCTAACTAATCGACTGGTGAAATCGATATCTCGATTAAATCGTATCGTATCCTTTTCCCCATCCTCATTGTGGACCATAATTAGTTTTTGTCACTTCACTTTGACAAATCCCATTCGAGATCTATAAGGACCCCAGCACTTACAACAACCGGTTCTTATCAAAGAGAATATTATTTCAAACGCCCCTGTCAACCCCGATGGGCTTTTCGAACCCCAAATCCAGTTTGTTATGAATGAAATTACAGAAATCGAATAAGGTAAACACAACTGAGAGGCAACAAAGCTTGCTCGAAAAAAAGCTAAATTGAATTCAAATTGGTTTCGTCGAGTATTAGGGATGGCCGAGGGACGCTGAAGGCACATGAGCACGGCAATAATTTAAACTAACTTTTTTGTTGAAGGGCGACATGCGACAACGCAAGCCAGATAAACTTATGGCTTTAACCCTAAGCATCCGTATGCGATCGCTTTTCTATTAAAATCCCATGTATCTTTTTCTTTACATAAATTAGGTAATGATAATATTCTTAAATCTCTTCTAATTTCTAACGGTTTGTAAATAGCTCAACTGTTTCAAGTTTATTTTGTAAAAACTATAGTAGTCTTAATTTATTTCTATAATTTCGTCTAAAGTTCATTTCGTACGACTGATTTACCGGCTGACGCGCGCGCATCATCTGAGTAAGCCAGAAATACTAATGTCATTGGTAAAACCGTCAAAACATGACAATGTATAGAATGACAAACTCAAAGAGCGAATGGGTGCTTTATAGTGAGGGCTGGTCTAAAATTTGATTGAAAGAAAACACACAAAATGTGACGCAAGCTTTAGAAATTCCACAGCTATGTAGAAGGTTACATCCATTTGCAAAGCCATTTTGTCTTTGATGCATATTTAAACCAGAATAATTATTTTTAAACTAAGCCTAGTTTAGTTATACTTACATGTTGCACTAAGTAAAGCTGTGTTTTAGCTGTGTACAGTGTGTACCTACCTATAGGAAAGTACCCACTACTTGCGCTAGAAAATCTGAGATCGTTAAATGCCATGAGAACTTAATAGTTTTTCAGCTCAAAATAATGTGTGAAGAAAAATAAGATCACTGATAGAAATAAATAATATTCTAAACTAATAAAATTGCCAAACTTCTTGATTAACTAATAAACCACTATGATTTACATATTCGATTAATAATATAATTTCAATAAAGGTTTTCAATAATTTCATGTTCTGGTTTTCAACAAGACGGAGTTGTGAGATCATTTTAACTCGAAAGATAATTATAATAATGGGTCAGATCAGTAGGGCTACTTTTGACCACCACCGCTCAAAGAAAATGTGTCATTTTGTACTGAACACTGACACTGGTTGAGAGTAGCTTTAAGGTACGTTTACGCTTATTCAACATGTTGTTGAAGCAATGGATTTTCGTACAAACAACATGTTGAAATCAACAGTAAACAAAAAAACATCGACCGTTCCACAAAATAAGGCTTGTTGAAAGATGTTGCTTGTGAATCCACAGCTCAAGGTGCATTTACGCTTATCCAAAATTTGTTGAAGCAACGGATTGTCGTACGCAACAGCTTGCAACATGTTTCTTTCCACAAAATTGCCTGTTGTTGAACAGATGTAACATAACCTTTACGATCTGTAATAGATACGCCTATCAAGACATTTTTTTTTTCATAATTTGTCAACCATTTTATTCATAGCGATTCTACCAAAAATCATCTTATGTCTCTTATCTACAAAAAGAGAGCAGCAGATTACTAAGCAATACATAAATAAAACCGTTAATGCGAAATTAACATTTGACGAGATTGAGATTAGAACAGTGAAGTAGCTGCTATAATATTGACCGTCAAAATGACGGCCGCAATTTTTAAAGAACCCGCAGTTTTATACTTTGGTAATCTAAATAAACGATTACCCTTTAGAGCTATTAAAAGCAAACATTATAAATCAAATGGAAATAATTGTGCTTTGTTTCGCCCGGGGTCAGTGTAATCAGGCGAGTGGGTTCTTTTTGTCGAAGCTTACATACTTAAGCTGACCTTCCACAGTAGCGTCGCGTCCAGCGTCAAAAAAAAGGAAAAAGAGAAAACTGTCGTCACAGGAGCGTACCTATACCTGAGTAAAGTTATGAAATTATGCTACAGTAGTTAAAAGAATACTTTTAAAACCTATAAACGGAAAGCTTAGATCTTCTTGACCGATTCACCACATAAGTTTTTTTTTCTTAATTCTGGTTTTGGGATTAGTTTACATACTATTATTACAACTCATTTCAGACATAATCATTTCATCAGCTGTTTTTAATTTTATTTGTATTCATTTCAAATAAAATATTCACAAAATTGCAACAATAAACTGTTCCTGTCAGATGCAAGCTTGGTAGATGACAGCTATCAAATGACATGAGTTACGGTGCGTTTGCGTGGCAATACGTTGCGCCGCTCCAACTAATTATGGAGCTAGAGCTCTTCAAGCGTCAAAATGTCGCCCACACTCTTGCCATAACGCTTCAGTGGATAGCGCGCTTTAGTCGAAGCTTAACTTATTATGTATGCATTCATAATAATACTAGTCTGACAATAAATTACTTTTTTGTAAATGAAAATCCAATGAAGGTGAAATTGATTTGTAATAGAATTGACTTATTCTAAATGTATTTCTTAGACAGCTACAAATTGAGTCTAAGTTTTATTTGGCTGGTGTTTTGAGATGAGTTCCATTGAGAAATCTTGTATTGCGAGTTACTGTTTTGTACTATTGATTAAAAACTTTATTCCTCCTAGATACTAGCGGACCCAGTAAGCTCTAAAAGCTCCTGGTCAACCCTTTAAAAGGTCCTGGTCTAGTCCTAGGGGTAGACCAGGTTTCTTAAAAAAAACCTTAATAATTGGTTCATGCTCCTCAAAATCCTGGATCCGGAACTTCCTTCCAGACATCTTAAAATATCCAATTGTATTACAGTAGGTATATGAAAAAAACCTTCCCATGTTTTTACCTCCATGCGTACAACAAAATGTGTAATTTACACATAAAAAATGCGTTGTGCGTAATGCATACATTTCATTTCTTTTTATTTTCCAACGAATCTAGTTAAGACCTGTCCCAAGATCTCTGGCCATCAGAACAGATAACCGTCACAGCGACATACTATAGTTACACGCCTGTTATACTAGTTACACAGCATTAGCTATCTGAGTATCGGATCTAGATGACGATAGATCTTGGATAACGTCCATCAATCCTCCAGCCCCAACTGCTCGCAAGCTTCTTCTTTTTAAATCTGATGTCATTTATTTCACACGTCTGTAACGCAGAGCACAGTGAGATGCAAAGGTGTAGCGCGTTTCAAACCAAATTTTTTGCACCTCAAGCTAAAAGTAATGATAATTGCTTCTTTTCTCACCGGCTGCAGAAAAAAAGGTGACAAGTCGAAAAAGCCATAAACCAAGAAGTAGAGATGCAAAAAGTGGAGGTTGGATTGATCCCGTGGTATGTTGAAGTGTCTGGATGACCTTCAAACGATTAATCAAGAGCTTATACGTGGTACTATGGTTGTATTTATTTCTGATACCAATAACACAGGAAACTAATGAGACACGTTTGTCCTTTTATTTACCTGCGAGTATAGGTTTTAGGTGCAAAATTCCAAAAACTATCTGCAGAAATTGATTAAAAAATTATGACTGCGTGATACTGCGAAGAAAATAGCCGGCGAATTTCACACAAAAAATAGTGTTTAACAAGTGTAGCTTGACTCTCACATTATAAAAGCATGCAGACATGAGTGGTCGCAGCCCAACACACCGGATTACTTGGGAATTAATTAACTGGCCTATGAGGAACTGTGACACCTGGGTTAGAAAGTTGCCTTTTAAAAATAAACAGGCTTACAACACAAATTTGTTTTTACGTACATAGTTATTGAAACTCTTTTATTTACATTGTGTTTACTTTTAGAGTTAGTTCCTTCTTGAAATTTTGTGTAAGCTACAGGTTATTTCATTATATTCCTTATAGTGCCTTTATTTTTAAAAATATATGTTTAATTGAAATCATTCTTTTTTTGTAAGTCAACTTTGTCAACTCACTTGTTTGTTCACTACCTAATGTTGTTTTATTGTATAAATGTTGATAATCAAAACTCATTAGGTACCTACAGCTATTTTCGAGATTATCAAGACTTATGTTTTTAAATTCTTGTACAGTTAACCTCTCTGATTCCTTCTCCTTAGTAAACCTGTTTAGTTTCAGTTCTTTTTGACTCCAAAGCAGTTAGTTTAGCCAGGGCTATCTAAATGTCGCCTTATTTAACTTAACACCAGGTTAATTGACCATAAATTAAGTGCTGACTTAAAGGCTTGCCAGCTCACCTTGTTCTTGAATAAGGTTTCACTACGCGCGAGCGAAACGATAAGCGGAAACTTTCTATGCAAAAGCAGTGTTGCTGTGTGTTTGCAGAGCTAAACCGATTAGAATGAAACTTTGAATAGACATTGTACACAGTTTGGAATTGCATAAAGCTTACACAGAATGAGTCAAGAGGTTTTAATATACCTAAGTACTACTTACTTACATTTAAAATCGTAAAGATGAAAAATGTCAGTGCGTTCTATCATATTTTTTCTAACATACACAGATAGCTAGCTACATTTGAAAATCAACGGAGCACAACTGAAGTTTTAGGTTCCCCTATATTTTTGAAAAAATTAAAAAAAAAATATAGGTATATTTACAGTGGATTCTACACAATACTCAGCTACTAGTGAACGTGTTGACTTTTTTTATGGCTGTGCGATTATATTACCCGGAATAAATTATGATCTGTGTTATTGGTAAAGATAATCGTTCTGCTTATAAATGAACATGGCTTTATATTAAGGTACGGTAGGTTAATTTAAACAACACTTTGTTCTCTAATTACCTCCATGTTGTCTCCTCATTGTTTGTGAGATATCTTTAAACGTTTTTAATCAGTGTTTGATTGGGGTCTATGTTTCGTGAGGATTTCCGAGCAATGTTTGCATTGTTGCAAAGCAAAAAAATATTCCAACAAAATGCGGTCATTTCATATTGTTATTTTAATATTTTTTTGAAATATGTACTTACTTAATACTGTATCATTGATGGACTCGCTATTAAACAATAAAATTTGTCATCGTGATCTTTAGTCGTGGGACAAAAAAAGTATACCTAATACCTGCAGTATCTTCCTTTCTGAGTCGTCCATAAAACCAGTTCTTAGGATATCAGAAGATCCACAAGAGAATGTCGTTCCAAAAGTTGCCAAAATACTATTGAGTACAAATACTTATACATATAATTGTGTTTTAACTTCGTCTGTATTTTGTTTTTCTATAATTATTCTAAAATTAAAAAATCAAATTAAAATCACAACTTGATATTATTATTTTGTTGATTCAATATTAAAATTTTTATTATTAGATTAGATACATTAGATACATGGTAACATGGTGCATAAATAATAATTGCTAATTTATTGTGATATTTGCAACACATCGCAACATTAATCAGGCGAGATACAAAGACTAATGTGCATTATGATATGACATTTTGATTTGTAGCGTTCTTCTTCGTAGCACTGGTTCTTTTTTAACCACCTTGAACTTCCGTAAATGTTCTTTTGATTTTATTAATAAAATATTTTATACTGTAAGTCGACGCGACAGACCTAAAAGAAGATGGCGGGATGAACTTGACCATTTTTTGACCGACTGGCAAAGCGTAGCCCAAGATCGGAGAGTGTGAAAAGAATGGGGGGAGGCCTTTGCTCAGCAGTGGGACTCAGAGGGCTGACTACAATAATAATAAAATAATAAATACTGTAAAGTTTGAAAGATTTTCTACAATGCATTTACAATTTTCATTACAATCACTTTACTGAATATTATTTTGATCTTATCAATAAAATATTCAAGTTATTTCTTTTTAACTTAAAATTTGAAAGATTTTGTACCATTTAGCTACATTTTTCATCACGTCATCATCTCAAACCGACAATGTAGAATTTGCATTCTACTAAGTTTTCTTGTTGCTTTATCATGTTTATGCATTCGTATATGAACAAAACACTCCAGCAGAAGCGGTTCATACCGGAACATTTCAACAGATTAAGAGCTGCAAAAACATTCTACTATGTTCCTAGCAGAACAGATTTAACTTTCCTAATAAAGCAAACTATCCGGACAGAGCTAAAGCCCGCGCTAGACACGGCTATGTATCTTCTTTCCTGTTATCTACAAACCACACCTGTCTCGAAAACGGGACTTTGTTTGCCGACTCGTTCTCTAATTAGCCCCGGTAATGACTAGCGACAGTTCATTAATTATAACAAAACGCGGTTTGATGTGGACAAACAAAGCTGAAAAACTTTGGTAACCTCAACTTGAAACTTGAACATCTGTTGCCAGTTCGGGAAATTTTTGTACGTGTCCAAAACCGCTTTGGCCTTACAAAGTTTTTAATGTGGTGCCCTACTTTTGGTGTTGCTAAAAATATTTTAATTAAAGCGGATTTTATTAAAGACCTCCCTTATTTTTACTTAATTTCAATTATGTAAAGATTATGTAATTTTTGCAAAAAATACATAACTTTTGCATAAAAATAATGATCTTTTAGAATGAGTTTTCTTCTTGATGATCAGGTTCGTTTTCTACATTGCCGTATACGTATCTAATACCAAATCACCGGTAGATAATGTTTTGTGTGTATAAAAATATTTCCATTATTATTTATTTTCATAGTCTTAAGAACGTTTTATAAATAAAATAATACTTTTTTACAAATTAAGTACACAAACTAAATAAAATGTCACACAAAATGTTTGACTTTATTCTCAATCACGATGATCGTCCATACCTTATCATAATTAAAATTGACAAATGGATACAGAAATTCACTCCATCAACAAGCCTGACTCCTCGAAGCTTCCATCATGGTGAGTCAGCAGTTAAAGTTCGGTACGCTTTTGAAATCAAATTGACTCGAGTCGTGGGCCCATCAGTAGCTTGAAGAGTATTTTTATTTTTAGAGTACATTGAGTGGTTCAGTGGGTAATGTTGGCTTCTGAGGAAGGTCGTCTGTCCTAAGCAATCAAAAGTGAAAGAGGTAATTACAGTGGTCTCTAGGCTATGGGCCGCGGGAGTTTAAACACTTTCTAACATCTAATGGTATATTTTTTAATGTCCTATTATTTATGTAAATGAGAAAGCACATACATATGTGTGATGAAATTAGTATTCCTCATCAGAATAATATATAAAAATTTCATACAAGAACCGAACCCAATGCCTTTAATATTGTCTTGACACCATCTGTAATTCACGACTGTTTGTTTTGTGCGCCGTGTTTTCTTGGCTCGGGAAAGTTTACACCTATATTTTAAAAAGGGATTAGGGAAAAAACGCGGAAAATATTTGTATAGGAGTTTGGTGACAGTGAGATTTACGTCCTGAACAAAATCTCTTATGAATTATGTTGTTTTAAGCTGTGACAGTTGCTAACAATGCAGCTTTCTCTGCTTCGTTTTGTAACAGTTGTGAATTGTTCGTTTATTTTATTCCTTTCTTTAGTATAAAACATTAATAAGGATAAGCAAAGTTAAAAAATTGCTACAAACAGAAATTGTTTTCGATCAAGAAATCATTGTTCTTATTTAAAACATAGATAAAAGAAAAGTTCAGCCAAAGCATATTATGCCGCTCCTAAGGAATACTGGGAACATTCGCGCTCATAAATTTCTACATGCAGACGCTATCATGTCTATCATCAACACAATGACATTATAGCTCTTGACGTTCCAAATTCAAAACAATAATAAGCTAAAGTTTTTTTCTCTGATAAATTATTCATATCATAATCCGAGTGATGGGAGCGATCGGACCACGTTCCGTCGACTCATCCGACAGGTCTAATTTAATGCGTGCATTTATTATTGGTAATGGAATTAACTGGGCCCGATTATCATACGATTTGATGGACGCACTATCTCTCGATCGCGGCATCGTGCCGCCCACTGCACTTAAAAAAAATAAAAAAAACCAACGCAGGCCCACAGACGACGGAGTCATTACGACTAATTATTGTTATCTTTATGGTAGCAATCGGTCTGCTGGTCTCGTTTAGGGCCACATAACGCTACTTCTGAACGCGAAATTCTTTGTCATTTTTGTGTCCTCGAAAATTTGAAAGCTTTTTTGTTAACCTGTAATTTGTGGTGGGATTTTGTAATGACATAGCGAACGATGACTGATTCGATTCGGTCGGTGCTGCCTTCATTATTTGCAGTGATACGGATATTCTTACTTTTAATATCTTATCTACGAGAATCTGGAATCGTAATTGAATTAAGAAATTATATATTGTTTTAACCGGAAATGGTGAAATCGGACAGTTGGTAATTTGTGGGCTTTGTAGAGCTGGAAGAGTAATTTAGGAGCGATTCAAATGGAGAGTGGTATGTTAGTGCACATCCATCGTACATATTAGTGGTGCGTGTTTAGTCACGAGCTTGGTATATTGAAATATTCTCGTCCCAATGTAGATTAATATTGAACGTGGAGTTTGTTTCAGACTAGTAAGTTCACTTAAAATTTTCGAATTTTTGCCGAATTTTATTAGATATTTTTTTTTTGTTTAAGATATTTTATTCTCAAAAAAGACAAATACAGTCACTTGTATGAGAACAAGACAGACTTAAGGTAAATAGATATAACTATCGGTTGTCGTCCTAATAGTAGGTAGGTTTGGTTTATTTTATAGCTGTAAAGCGTGCGATTTAGGTAGGTATTATATTTGTTTAGGAGCGTATGGTCTTGAAGTACATGTTGGCCCAGCTTCAATTTAAATAAGTTGTATGAACTTGCTTGTTTTATTGTTGCGGGTAGTATTAAGTATTTATTATCATCAGGTTGTGTTGGAACCAAGAGTGTAGGGTGTGAAGGTCTTCTTGAGCTTGAGAAATGATTTCGGCTATTGAAGGTCCAAAGTAGAATAAGCAGGTGTCATCCGCGTATAAGGTTATATCACCATAGATTCCTAGCTCGCTTATATTATTCATATATATTAAAAAGAGTAGGGGACCTAGTATCGAGCCCTGTGGCACCCCACAGGTGACTTTCTTAAACGGATGCAAAAACTGTAAACCAAAAATAAATCGTGGATATTAATTCCAAACTTCAAAAACATGATTGTATTTGTAGTAAGAAACGTTTTTTACGAAAATCTTTGATTTACAATTCCATTTTAACTTAGGAGTAGTTACATGGCTAAGAAACAATTATAATTGAATGAACGCATAAATAAATAAATAAATATTCTTGGACATTACACACACACATTACACACTCTCTAGTCCCAAACTAAGCAAAGCTTGTACTATGGAAACTAGATTGCTGATATAATACTTATATACTTTTTTTTTTGTAAATTCATACTTATAATACATAGTAACACCCAGACCTAGAACAAACATCTATGTTTTGCCACACACAAATGTTTGTTCTCGGTGGGGATCGAACCCACGACCCACATCACAGAAGGCAGAGCTACTACCGACTGAGCCATAACAAGAGTAAGTACCAGGGAGGCAAAGACGGTGCAATATTCCAAACAATACTCAATTTGGCTGGCGTAGCTAAAGCGAACAGCTGTGTTAGACGTGACTGCTTGTGGCTACTAGGAGCTCAGGTTGGCGAGGGGTTAAAAAGAAAAGCGTAAAATATAATTCGAACTGAGGTTCAAACTGAGGTCACGTTTTAGAAATAAACCTTGAGTTCAACTCACCACATTGTTATAATTCCGTAGATGACTTGCTCTAAATATAGCAGGTTGTACGTTGCATGTCTATACAGTACAGTTAGTTATTGAAAGGTTTACTAAATTGAGAAAAATTTAGTAGTACGTGCTAGCAGCACTGTTGGGCTAAAATACCTATCTACGAAATGCCGATGGAAAAAAATACCCGGTAAGTCAGATTCGATATTTTTTCACCAAATAAAAGATTCCTGGAATTTCGTGGTTTTACTAATTAGTGCCTCAGGGTTCATAAAAATATAATATAATTCTTATACCTTAATTCTATAAGTAATAATTCTTATACCTACCATTAGTAATATATATTATATAAAAATCGTCTTAGATAAAACTACTGAAAATTCTGTTGCAGATAAATAAAAAAATTAAAAATCGACTATAAAAAAATTCATAATCGTAAAAACCATGAATCAATGACATAAATTGTGTTTGATAGACAGTTTAATTACAGTAATGCTAAAGTTCATGTTTTCCAAGATATTTAAGTTTTTATAGATGACCCGAAGAGCAGAAACTAGTGCTCAATAATGAAGCTAAACGGCTTCAACCTGCCAGTTCCTGCTGCAAAACCTAATATACAACTCTGGTGCCCCAAAAGACCCTGGAAACGGTTCAAAGCCAAGTGTGAGGTGATTAATCGGCGTCGGAGCACACGCGGGTGTTATTTCGGAAAGAATGTATGGAACGTGCTTCCATG
Organism: Eulithis testata; assembly: GCA_947507515.1. NCBI lineage: Eukaryota > Metazoa > Arthropoda > Insecta > Lepidoptera > Geometridae > Eulithis > Eulithis testata. The sequence continues at coordinate 4,720,930 of OX382207.1, forward strand.
ACCCCTGCCGAGTTACAAATACTGCTCGGACGGATGCCCGCTATTCGTTACCAGATCCCTCATTTGAATTTGGAATCGTGTCTCAATTCCGGTGGTTAATCAAGTTGAATTCAGAACTAGACGAGGATATTTTCGTTGGTCGATTGAATCATTGTTTTTTCTACTAATACGTTATTACGTTTTTGGCCAGTTACATATTTGGTTTGTTTATTTGTACTTACTATTAGTGCGTGAGTCAGTTGGTCAGTTATGTAGATGCGATTATGTCCTTGCAGCTGTAGAATTTGTAATAGATTTCAAGTTTTTATTGGATATTCTTCATTTTGTTCTCTTATTTACTTAGGTTTTCGAATCCTTCCAATACGCAATTATAATTTTATTCCAACCAATTAATTAGCTCAACTGTTTCGTGTGTATTTTGTAAATACATATTGTGAATATTGTAAATACTGTATTAGTTGTAATTTTATAGACAATAAAATTGTTAAAAAAAAAACGAAAGTCATCGGCCATTTGCAAGGCGGGTATGGTTTATGCCTCTATCAAAGATCATATTTATAAACAATCTAATAACTCTAAAAAACCTCAGAGACTTCGGTTTTACTATCTTTCTTTTCACTTCACCTCTTATTTTTTCCCCAAAAAGTATTTCGCATATCATTTTGTAATTTTCGTCTGGAGCCACCATTGTGCTCACGTTGAGGAAACCGGAAACCATTACACCGCCTATGCACAGAGTGTCAAGTTATTTGTGCCCTAGCATCATTACTCTAAGGAATCTATTTTATATTTCAGTGTGAAATGAGGAAAATTTAATGTCAGACTGATGAAATTTTTTTGGGTTTTGAATATTTTTTGTCCATCAGTTATTTCCATTACTGTTATCATAACCTTACTAAATGTGATTACAATACTAACCAAAATACATAATATATTTATAAAGCTCGTTTTTCGTCCAAAAAAACGCTTCTAATAAACATTGGGTTATTTTAAAAGTGTGAGTCGAATTTAGGTTTTCCAAAAAAAAATCCTGTCATCAAATGAATTTGTAACAGAGACACTTGAAATAAACGCTGTCAGCGCGTCACATGTTTTAAATAAATCGTTGAAATAACGACGTCGGCGCTCAATAAAATTTATTTTTTAATGGCTTTACGGGCCTAGATTTGTAACGTTTTAACACTTGCCTATACATGTTTAGGACTCATTCCTTCACAGCTATATCCGACCGTGACATTAACTGTTGTTTACGATGTGAAGTTACGCATTTTAATGATTATAATCCGAACAAAATTATAATTTTCTAACTAATATCAAAATTTCATGATGGAATTATCACTATCAATCACGGCTTAAACAACTTTATTGGGTTTAGCACCTACGGAGTCAGCTCGGATAGTTTACGGTTGACCGCTATGGAATCGGATTTTTAGTTGCATCGTTTTGATGTCTTGATTACATTTTCTCTTTGACCTTTAAACCGTTCTCACTAGAATCGTCAATGCTTAGAAATATAAAATTATAATAATCAAATAAAAACATCTAAATTACACATTTACGAATTTATTATTTACGTGCCCGATGGTTAACGACACTACACAATGTATTTTTTTACTGTTAAGAATTAACACGTTTAACCCCAGCGTTACGTTTAGTATATCGGAGCGTACTTCCGTTACTATTGTGGAAATATAATGAGTCGCTGTATTAACCCTTCATATTTTTTTTTCAAAGCACCTTTACACTGAGTTTTATTTAGTTGTATAGCTGTCAACGCCCGTTGATCATATCAACACATGGTAATTATCGTCTTTTAAAGATCATGTTTCGTGTGAGCATGTTCAGATCAAAAGATAGCATGAGGTATTTTGGAATTTATTTTTGCTGTTTGAATTTACAACAAAACGTTGCGTAATTTAAAACACCTTTTTGGTTAACCCGCATCTCGGCCACGCACCTTTCAAAGCTCTCGCGTGCTCATTTTGCTTTTTATTTTTCAATATTATCTAACCAACTTTTACATTCGAATTTTTTTATAGATATTGAAAATAACTCATTAAATTTCCAATTATCAGCAATATTTTTACACTATTACACACATTTTAGGACAGATAAACAAAAAAAAATATTTAGAAAACAAATCGAGTTTTACAGACAATCGCTCAAACGATAGTATCTGCAAACGTGTTAAATCGTTTTACTTTGTCTTCAACAAGTCAACGCGACAATTTTATAACAGAAATGCTGTTGAGACTCTACAAGTATGAACTGCTCTCAACAAATAAGCCTTCCTAACTACCAGACTTCCGTGACCAATCGTGACGGATAGGACTAATTTATCAAATGTTTCAATTTCATAACTCGCAGGTATAGCCACGTTTACACCGACAACCAGGTTACCTTTTTATACGGTTTTTAATAAGTGAATATAATAAATTGAACACGGGTTTTTAGAATATTTTTTTATTGATCCTCTACTCTGAAACTTTTTTATGAGTTTGAATTTGTATGTTTCAGTTGTTCAGACATGACTAGGACCAATAAATCTATTGGTCTATGGACATGACTAACCACAATATTATTTTGTAGAATGCGATTGACCCTAACACCAGTGCGATACGGTAGGCTATAATAAAATAGCCCATATTCGCTCGACATCGATATCGATGAGAACCAAAAACTGTAAATTGCTAATTAACTTTGCAAAGTAAGTCTGTTTCAGGCTACGATTGAAGACTCATTTCAAGATCAAGTCTCAATAAAATCACAAATACCGTTTAAAAATCTCATATATTCAATGTTATTTTGAATGCAAGTTATAATAATAATAATAAATAAATATTCACGGACACTTAACACAACGCCTTCTAGTCCCAAACTAATCAAAGCTTGTACGATGGAAACTAGATGACTGATAGAATACATACATATTTTTTTAAATACATACTTAAAATACGTAGAAGTTCCTCATGGAGCCTTATACAAGCAAGGTACGAGTAAGCTCTGGTAACCCGCTTTCTACCTAAATCGGTCATAACTCGCAGGTTGCGTGTGTGACTGAATATTCTATTACTTCGGTTCAAACGATTAATCTTCAGAGGTAGGTTATTACTGTCTAAGCTGGATTAATGAATGTTTGTTAAATAATCGAGTGGGTTTTAAAACCCTTGGAATTTATTTCAGACGTTTTTTACAGCTTTGGTTGCTTTTTTACGGCTATTGTTTGACATTTTGAGTAAATAATGAAGTGAATTGTTACTTTCACATTGTTACGGTTTTTAAAGAAACTACTGGAATTAATAGTAGATTAGTAGCCACGGGCTGTAAGGCATCAATTGCAGCCCGAGATATTTAGGCGCACGAGCGCAGCAAGGGCGCGTATGTGTATAGACTCACGTATGTGTGCCTCGTCTTCGACTCGGCCCACATTTACACGTTCTTCCCTCAAATTACTTACTGCCCTAGGGCTTTTCTAGCTACAATATTACCCTAGAGCGCTAATTGGTCACCTACAAGCCCCATTTGGGGGAAATAAGGACCTACTTACCGAATATGAGAGATGTAAATATATTTTTGTTTCTTCTTAAAAGAGAAATAGCGTTGGGGTTCGTGGTTATCACAACTGTGTAATGTTATTGACCAGCTCCAGTGCTCTCAAAACGATGCAGGAAAACATCATATTAATGGAAACCTTAAAAAAATTGGATAATTAATAAGTTACTTTATTCTTTTTTCTACCAAAACAAACATCTTTGTAAAAGATTAAAAATCAATGACTTCATTCTACTTGCTTTGTCATTTCCTTAAATCATGGAAGTTTTGAAGGTCAATAACCTTTAGTAATATTCATAAACTACAATCTACAATCCGTTTCCCTGTCCAAGAGATATCGATGCAAAGAGACCGCTCTTTTTATACCATTTTATATATTTTAATGTGACACAAGAACGTCTTCCATAATCCAGGTATATTCGTATCTTGATAATTAAAAAGAACCGATGATATTTGCTCATGCATAAAATGAACATAAATTGCGCTCATTATGTCGAACTAACTAGCAGAGGCTATACGATAGACTATAAGACCACACAACTGCAAGAAAACCAGCTTGGAGTGATTTTGGTGCATTCGTTCAGAGTTCAAATCACGTAGTCTCATCAAAATGATAATTCAGTGTTTCTGTCCTTCTTTCCTTCTTAACCTAACTGATGGCGGTTAATGCTAACTGGTGTTTACTAGAAGATAACTTTTTCTCTTCCATTACCATCAGGCTCTTTATATTGTGTACCACGTCATGGATAGTCTTGAGCTTTCGGTGTCCATCTCTTTTCCCTTTCTTGTTAATTTGTTTCATTCAGTTATGCTCCTTTATTTACCACGTCATGTCAAGTCTTGAGCATCCCTTGTCCATCTTTTTTCTCTTCCGTTACGTTCCTTCTTTTACCACGTTACGCACAGTCTAGAACATTTTCCATCTTTTTTCCCCTCCTTCTTTGTTGCCTTCAACTGAAGGCAACAAAGAAGAAGAAGAAGGTGGTAGAGGAAGGAGCATAACTATGCTCCTTCCTCTACCACGTCATGCATTCCTTGATCATCTCTTTTCTCTTGCCTTCTTTATTTATTACGCGGTAGAAATAACAAAACAGTTTGTTCGTACGTTTACCTCATATCTAAGTAACTTTTGTTGTTATTGCATCGTTATTTAGATAACTCTTCGTTAGAACTGTAGACAAAACGACATCTTTCATTGAAAGCGCTATAAGTTGTATGAGCTTATAAAAGTCAACATAAAATGCAGCCTCGTAAACGTTTTCCGCTAGCGCTGATTCAACTTGTCTAGGGCTCTTGAGATCTACGGTGATGGTTCAATGGGCGTCATCAACTCTAGTTGGCTGTTTGGAGACGAATGCTGATTGTGATCAATCAATCCCACGGTAAAAGTCGAAACTCGATATTCGTTCATTAATATGAAATTGACGGTAATGAGTTACGAAATACATAATTAGGTATAATAGGCCACACATTAAGTCCATATTATTAAGATTTCTAAACATTGACGGTCTTACCTATTATCGCATATTAACTTAAACGCTGTTAAAATTCTATCTGTCACTATTCATCACTGTCTAAACCAAACGAGATGGCACTATTGGTGATTCACTTTTGTCAGAAGTTAAGAGACAATTCTAAGTAAACCGTTTTGCATTTTGCACTGTTGGACATATGGTCTCCCTAAAACACTTTCAGTTTTTCATATCCTGAGCCGTCTCTGACTATCTAATCCAAAGATGTCGCTAGTATCGCTACCCATTTTCAAGGCTGAACCTGAGACCGCCATCCGTCAAGGTCCTGACGGAAGTACTAAATATCAATGAGCCAAAATTTAAAAACATCGTAAATAAACCGATGCTCAGTAAAAAACCATACGTAGGTACGACGTGTGATGCTTTTAGGTAGGTGTACTTGTATACGTACAACCTATACGTACTTACCTGCCTATTTCCTTTTAATAAATTTTTTGAAGTTATACTTCTAATGCGACTTCCAACTGACAGCGTTATACGGGAGTACATAGTCTCAGTCTCTACCCCTAACTCATAGATGGCAGTGTTCAGCATTTTTGAAGTTATACGACTTCCACCTGACAGCGTTAAACAAAAGAAAAAGAGACATAGCCGTAATTTCAACCATCAGCAGCAGAGCTACTGTTGGCCGAACAGTGGTACCGTTGGACTGCGGTCAGACCGACAACGGGAGCAAGTTCAAATCCAAAGCAACATTATAAATTTTTTTTAAAAATTTTACTTTTTATTTTAAAGGGAAAATTTAGTACTGCAAGTTAAGTACCTACATAAAAATAAATACTAAATTAATTTCACGTTAAACGTATAGTATTATATAATCTGTGCGTTAAACACAGAGCGAGAGTGAATGCGTGGCACTAAAAGTATAACTTCTTCCGCGCGCAGGGACTCCACGCACTGGTTTTTTTTGTGCTGTTTCTTATGTGTAATTATTTTACTGTATTGTGTGCCAAATTAATATTTCTCTATCTCGATCTCTCTTTTATTAAAACCAAAAACTGAAAAAGCTCATTGTAACTTTAGAGATTAATCGGGAAATTAATCGCGTAAGATGTAGTTTTGCTCTGTTTAATATGTCTACCTAAATTAATAAATTTTCCGTTTTTATTTCCAGGCTTATCTGCGAGATATACAGTGTGTTGTAATAATAGTCTCAAAGTTTGTATACGTTGGACAATGAAGACTCCATTAGATAATTAAAATGACCAATCTGCTTAATCTTATTTCACGTGCAAGTGATATGACAAAGTATATACAAAATCATAAATAAGAGCTTTATACAATTTATTTTTGACCATGGTTCACCAGCCGAAATCACCCTGTATAGAGCAGGGATAACACCAGTTTATATGGTGATTACTTTTAGTAAAGCCCGCGAAATATTGTTAATTGAAGAGATAAGTTGGTGATATATAAATATAAATCGAGCTCAATTGCAATCGGTGAACATTTATTTGCGAAGAAGCCGTCTAGTCTGAAACTCCTTTACTTATGTTATGCAAAGTAAAATGTATCTTATTCCCCTATCCATACTAGGATTATTTTGAAATGGCAGCTGTGCGTCAACGTGATGAAAAGGTGTAGAAGGACTGTTTAGTTTTAGACTAAACTCTAATCAATTTCTCTCTACCAGATTATCAGATAGCAAGCAATCTCGTATGAGTTAGTGGCCAACGGAGTTTTCAAGGCCTCCGTCGTAGCTTAACGACTATTAGAGGACCGACAGTTAAACGTACCATCCGAAGCACGGTAGCGCTTAGATGTAAACGCCACTAACGGTCACCCATCCAAATAGTGACCGCGCAGAACGTCGCTTAACTTAGATAATCGGTGAAGATTGACTAAGCAAGCTACGCCACGAGCGCCACGAGCGATAATTAGATTATCTTGATATTACGTTTGTATGTCCTCGGTAGCGTTCAAGATCAGACTTACCAAACATTCCTGAAACTCATTAACTTGCTACTTTAAATTATATCTTCAGGTCAATAAATTGTGTACTTGAATTTTGTACAATGACCTTTCTCGGAAATAAACTGTACAAAGTCCGGACAAAACAAAGTAAAAATGCTAAAATATACTACCTACAGTAAGACTGGGTTTATCCCTCGGGACCCTGAACTTCGACCGTATTTTCAGTCTCTACAGACTTGAAATATGTAGTTGTACCCAAACAATTGCTTGTAAATCTTTTGTCTGAGCTAATGTTTTACTTCAACTTACTAACTGTGCTAAAAGAGAATTGAAGTAATCTCTTGTGCCGTTAGCTAAGTCGAGCAGGCAAGGGTACATCCAAAAACGGAAAATAATAATGTGGACAGTAGGTAACATTTAGACAGAGCCAATATGTTTACCATCACACAAAAAGTTTTTTTCTCAGTGGAGATCAAACTTATGCAGTATGCAGGCTGACAGGAATGCCACTTCTAGAACCAGATACTGAGTTTGAGCCTGAAAAGTACTTCTAAATATAAATTATATTTCCATAAATCTAACTGGGAGCAAAAAGAAGCCGTGTTTTCATAAAAGCACCTGCTTAAGACATTAATAAATTGGATTCGAATATTGCGTGTCGCCATTGTGGGTGATAGTACATTGTCGTGACAAAATGTCGCTTGGTGAGTGAATAGGGGCTAAATACGTTTTTATGTAAAGGGTAAATCACTGTCGGAAAAAAATGTTATTTGAATAGATTTTATAAACAAGAATACTACAGAACACCGATCGGTGGCACCTGCAGGTTTCAAACCCAGAAAGTAAAGATATAGATAAATTTAAGTTCCAAAGTATTGCACGTTCCAGTTTCTCAGCTGAAACGATTGGTAATTCAGCAGATAAGCTATTTCAATTTTGAACACCAATCGATTAGCTTGGACTTCAAATGTGGAAAAGGTCCACTAAAACGGGGAATTCACTAGGCGGACATGCTCGCGGACATGCTCGCGGACATGCCCGCCGGACTTCGCTACTATTAAAGGTCTGTGCGATGTTCGCTGGTGTAGGACCGTCGCAGACTGTCTGCCGGACTGTCTGCGACGTTCCTATATACTAGCAAAGATAGCACAGACCTATAGTAGCGAGGTCCGGCGGGCATGTCCGCGACCATGTCCGCGAGCTTGTCCGTCTAGTGAATTCTCCGCTTTACAGCGCCTAAGATAAACTAGCGTCTAGTGATGGGGTGAGTAGATTTTGACAGCCGCAGTTGGTTTGAAAGTAGCGTATTTGTCACAAACGTGACGAGTTGTGAGTATTGTGACGCACAGTGCCACATGCACGGTACCGTGACGGTACGTGCGTGTTTTGGCGTGACAACGTCGCATGCAGATTGATTGACAACGCAAATTTTATGTAGGGAATTGTGATTGTGAAATTGCGAGGGTCCCCACGCCTTCCCACGCTTTTGGTGCAATTGGACGTTTCATTTGCACGTTTAAAACATACCTATCGTATAAACTGCCTAAACACTGGCTTTATCATGTAATATCCGGCGAAATTTTAGGAAACAATTAGTCATACAAACTCATCATTTCCCTGCCCTTATCCCACGCTAGGTGGGGTTGGCACAACATGTTTTCTTCTTCCACTCATTCGTCAACTCTGAATCTACTCCTCTCACATTCATATCCTCTTACACACAATCCAACCACTTCTTCTTCGGTCTTCCTCTACTTGCATACCCAACCCAGCCACAATCATATTCATAACTCTCTTTGTTATATGACTTTTATCCCGCCTCATTACGTGACTCGTCATACAAACTACATTATTATTTTTCTAATGGAGGAATCTGGGTCGTCCGAAAGAGTGATGGGTCGAAGACATCGTTAAGTAGCAGGAAACACATGGTTGCAAGACGCACAAGGTAGAGGTGGCTGGCATAACACGAAGGAGGTATAGACCTAGCAGTGGGTGATACTGGGCTGGGATAATGAAGGTGAAAGAAAAATGTGTTTTGAAAAAAAGTGAAAGGCCAGTACCTGATTTTTAATAGCTACTCGTACATTCTGCGTTTATAAAAGTTGCACTAACTCACAGTTGTGTGATTTATTCCAACGTTCGGTTGAAAAGTTTACATGTGGCCAAGTGCTAAATTCGTAGAGAAAACAATGAGGACAAAGAAAATAACGACCCACACTTCGCATAGTTGGAACACAGAGGACAAAACCTTCAGAGCAACATTTCCGATACTCCCGAAGAACGCAGCGCCGCCATGTCATGCCAAGTTACTCCTGCTCATGATACATATATCATGAATGCACATGCATAAGCCCTCATTGACGGGTTCACATATGAGAGTCGAGCGGCAGCTTCGGGTGTCACCGGAAAGCCGAGCGTCCGAATAACAGGGACGACTTGCCACGCGCTGCTATCATGCTCACATGAAGTTACGACTGCGAGACATTTTTACATGAAGCTTTTTTTACCTCCGAAATACGCTCTCAGGAAGCTGTTGCTCTATAGGTTTTGTACCCTGTGGTCGGAACATGGAAAAACAAATAAGAGAAATCACTCGACCTCGTTCAGTTATCGTTTTGTAATCGATACAGTAGGTCACATTTCAGAGATAGAAATTGTATTTTGCAGACACTGCCGTTGACTGAGTCTGTATTGGTTTCTAAAGGCAGGACAAATGTTTTCGAACTTGTCTAGATGTCAATTCGTGATAACTGGTGGAATTCCGAAAATGTTTTTAAAAATGTGATGATAAATAGGAGGATTTGTAAAGCACTGCTGTGACGGGGGTTTATTGAGAAATTACACATCATATTAATGAATTAGAAACCCCATAGGATTACCACACAATAGGGTGAGATGACCGGGTGATATCTGTAACATAGTATATCATATAATGATCTTTTATGTGATACATAAAGGTATCATCGATAATCATAAAAAATAATTGAAATTAATATAGGCACACAGTTTCATCAAAAAATAATATCATTGAAAGAGCTTTGCGACGGGAAAAGTGTAATTGTTTTACTGGAAAATCCACTGCATATTTTCGGGTTTATATTCTTTTGATAATGTCCCCAGTTACAACGAAACCAAAACAAAAGCTTCAGCCAAAACTGTTGAGTTCAATAAATTGGATACCGCCCGTAAACGAGTGCCCACATAAGTAGCTAAAGTACAAAAAAAAGAAACTGAACGGATAAAACACCCTGGGCTTGTGCACAGCTCAACCAAAAGAAATCTAGTTCACTCCTATAATAGTTGCAACGAATCTTTGTGCCCCTGGGAATTGGCTCTACAATCTACGTTCTAGCACTTGTACTAATATTCTGTGGCCCTAGTAGCGTTGAACTTAAACGAAATAGGAAGATGCCATAATTATCTTTCAAATCATTTTCACTTAAGACTTTGCATGTTTTGAAAAATAATTAGTGAATTACCAAGCCGTCTTGCAAAGCAGTTTCCTCCGTCAAGTCAAACAGCTTTGCTAGGATGAGGCAGGAATTGCTGATAGTACACTAGGTACTTACTTCACTTTAACAGACTGCCTTAGCTTTCATCAATACGCTGTGACGGTATTGGAAGTGAGTAGGTACGACGCATTGCAAATAGTACTTAGTTTATTATTTTATTTGCTCTCTACTCAGTAAACTCTATACATTCGATGGTTTTGATTCCACGAAGTCAATGTTTACATTGAATGTTAAACTTATGTCAGTTGTCACATTATTTCAAGCGCTTAGTCTACTGTGAGAAAGTTATGGACGAATAACAATATTTGTTTATCATATTCAATGGTCTTTAATAGCTTTGTGGATATCGGGCTTCTTTGGCTTGAGTAGGCATTGATTCTAAAGCAAAATAAATATGGGCGTGAAACTATCAATCTTCGGCTTTGATTGCAGCTATGCTAACCTACATTTTTGATATTTTTACTAAAAACTTTCTTTATGTTACAAACAGATATAAATTTATAGTTAATAGTACATACAGACAGAGTATGTATAAGTATGTAATGTATATAAATATCAAGCAGATAACAGATATTTAAAAAAAAAATCGTATATAAATATTTATGTATTGTGAATTTATATGTAATCATATTTTATACAGAAAAAAATAATAATCGGGCTTTATTTTCCAAATGTAATCTTAGATAGCTAAATTGCCAACATTAACCCACACGGCTCCTTCGTTCAAAACAACTAATGGAGTACGTTATTACCGGCCACCTCAACGAAAAAGTGCATTAGCGTACCGTAAGTGGGATAAAAGTATTTGAATATAGAGCTTAAGCAAAGTGCACTGTGAGTGCTTATGGCACTTAACATACAGCGATTTGCCTCATTTACTGTAATCGCTACAGTTTTATTTTACTTTGGATTTCGGTCTTTTCGGTAGCTGTTCACGATAAACGACTCATGTTTATGACATTCGATATTCAATTTTCGAACATCGAACGTAATAATTTGCCCTTGTTGAAACACTTTTGTACTTTATATAAGAAAATGTTTCAAATATTTGGAATGTGGATTTTATTTGTTGCGTCGGCCAATGTTCCTAGAACTGTGGTTCACCTTGATGTTTTGTCTTTGCTGGGTTCGGGTAGGTTGCGACGGAGTGGATAGCGCAGGTCTACCTACGCTGGGTGCTGATTTAGTTTGTCAAGTTTTTGAATCCCCTTCTCGGGCTCTTATCACGGTTAGTTAGATGCGCCCCGGGAGTACCTCTAGGGGTATGAATGGAGTTTCCTTTCGTGAATATTGCATTTGACATCTAAGAGTTTGGCTTATCAGGTTTTCTACGCGGGAAGGTAGGGGTTGCTGATCTTTTGTTTAATAAATTACCAACCATCCCTTGGGCCAGGTTTATGAATCCTATTTTAGCAGTATACCATAACATGTTTATTTAAAAAAAGTTAAACAAAAACTGGTATTTTCTAGCATAGACTATAAATTGAAGACTATATTTTTTGCAGCCTAATGAAATAGAGTCATTAGGCTGCAAAAAATATAGACTTCAATATTCCGCTTGCCGTCCTCGGGTGTTAAGTTTAAAATATTGTTTAGTGCTAGTTGCATACCGATTTACAATATCTCACGAAGTTTTACGAGTAGGTACATCACACCTCTGCGTTCAACCATCGCAGACAAAGCGGATGGACATAATGAATTTTCGTTTTTGAATTGGAAAATAAATAATTCATTGTGAACAAGACGCGCGAGTTCCTAGTAATGTAAGAAAGCATATTTTAGCCCATATCGTAAAGTGCAGCGAATGACAACACTCGTAAAACTTTATGTCTCGTACCGAGCATGGTCTCGTCTCAATTACAATTACAAATTATTACAAATTTTCAACTGAGGCCAAGTGTCGTGAGTAATAATGGAAACCAAAGCTTACAATGTTTGACGTTAATTTTATATCCTTTATTCATGGATGCTATGAAGGAATATGAAACGTTTAACGGCAGTATTAAGTACATTGGGGTGGCCTGAGTTAAGAAGGCATTGTACTACCAAGCACAAGGTGGTTTTCGTTTTAACATAATATGATTCTTGCATGACTCGCAAACTAATTACGCTAGCTTATTATTTACCTGCCTATAATACCTATATTTATACAACTTATGAATTTTATGAAATAATGGCCAATAATGAAACACCTCCAGAAAGTCTACCAGAAAATAGTCAACTCAATAATTTAAACCATTTCAGCGTATATAATATCCCTAAAATACTACTTTTAGAGTATATTTACAAAGAAAACAGATTGGGCCGATAAACTTAGGAGTAAACCAGGTAGGTGATGATTCTATAGTATTTGGGTGAGCACTGAGCACCAACAAAATGACAGTCGCGGCGTGACGTAAACCGAACGTACTATAGTAGGTGCCAAATAACACCGCAATACAGGTCATTCACCCACCTTCACCACGATGTCGCAAAATTCAATATATGTATGGTAAACAAACAGTACTAACGAGATTCGAGCGATTACCGTCTTAGCGACAGGTTTGTATGGAAAGCGACAGAATTAGCCATTCATAAATTGAATTTTGCGACATCGTGGTGAAGGTGGGTGAATGACCTGTATTGCGGTGTTATTTGGCACCTACTAAAGTTCGAGTCGTATTGCGCGTCAACACCAACCTCCAACTCGGCTGCCAAACGGTGCAGCGTCAGTGTTTCTTAGATACCTTAACGTTACATACGTCATACTTTTACGATTATTACATTTCATTCTTGCTAAGGCCTCATAAATTATTACGTGACGAAGGAACTCATAAATTATTTGATTTTTATTTTGCACTGTCATTTTCGGGTCTTTCACTCATTGTCAGGCCATTTTTTTATACACATAATTGCTTTTTTACTTACAATGACTTTATCAAGAACAACATTATTATAAATATTGTATTATTATTTTTTATTAACCTATGTCGTCCCACTGCTGGGCTAAAATATTGTATTAAGTAGGTATTTACATACTTTTTATTGAGTTTTCTAATTGCTTTTTTATGTAAATGCATTGAAAAAATCCTTCCTTCACTAATTATCTTGTTGACATTGCAAGCAGTACCTAAAGCCAACAGAAAAAAGGAACATTAAACATTTCCTGTGGTACATACTAAAAGCGTCATAACCAGCTTTCTATGTAAAAGCACCTAAGCGTTTGAGAGCAATCTAGAAAGCCGACCGCAAGCGCCTCCAGCTAAATCTAGGATGGCCTGACCTACTATTATAGGATTGTCTCAGAACATTTCTCCCATATTCACGCCTCTCTAATCTATGCCTATGGTCTCTAAACTATGTGAGGTCTGTAATTTGTAGTTTATGCACAGGGTGATTTATTTACTTTAAGGACTAGTGTACAACAGCAACTTCACCTGCCTAGATTCATCTAAGACTCATTTATCTACATGAAATATATCACTAATTTGACTATTCTGAACAATTAACACTTAGTTAGTTAGGTGGTGTATTAATAAAGGCATGATTTTTATTGCAGTGGATTTTTCGTCAAATATATAGTACCTACCAACCTATACTTACTTAGATAGACATTACTTGTATTTATAGTGAGCCAGATACAGAGCCTCTAACAGAAAATAATAGACAAAGTCTAGAGCGTAGACTGAGTCGTCAACATAGTCTAGCTAGATTCTAGACTGTTCAGTACCTACAGATTTAGATTTCATTTCAGTAAAAAAAAAATACTACAAGAAGGAAATAGACAAAGGAACTGAAACTGCTGTAAGTAGGTACTTTAAAACCAATTCGTAGGTAAGTAACTACACATTTGATTGAGTAGTTTTCCTATCATTAAAGCTGCACAAATACCTATCGTATGTAGTTATGCATAGCGCTCAAAAACTGCCCATTACAGATTTACTCCGAATCAAAATGCACGTTTCACTAATTACAGCGGAGTGAGTTATCGTTCCGCGGTATGTTTAGCAATTACATGTAATCTGTACGTGCAGTGTGCTATTATTTCTTAAGTAAAACAATAGTTAGATTACACGTTGGCACTTATAGCCACCAGACTTATAAGTTGTGCAAGAAAATGGGTAGACACAGTTTTTTTTATTCTTGAGCGGCAAAAAAACGAAAGTCTTCTACTCTACGTTATGAAAAGAGGTGCAATTGCTATTATCATAGTTATTTAAAGTAATTATATTATTATTTTCTACTTTTATAACTGTTCACTCGGTTAGTTCGTCGCAAAAAGTGTCAAAAGCGTAGAATGTTTTTGAGAGGTCTACTCTCTTTTTTTCATTATATTCAAGTTATTATTGATGAACCGGAATTTTTGATCTCGACTGTAGTAGGTAGGTGGGTTTATTTTTTATCTGCCAAAAACACTATGGTCATGGTCCTGTTTTTAATGGACAGAGGCGCCACTTTATTGTAATGTACGTTTTGTAATAGCCATGGTAATGACTTATTTCACATAATGAGAAAGTTTAAAAAAAATTCACACCAAAAATATCTCACGAAATCCAATAGAAGCTAGACTGGATATAAAGTAACGAAAACAAAGGTACGTTCGGAACTCACATAAAACTTATTTATTATTGTGCAAGCGTACTGCACGCACGTCTATTTCGTCGGCAAATTTATTGTTTGCCGATTTTGCATTATACGGTACCGTTCGCAAAGCTGTGGGTCAGCTGGCATTTAGACTAGTGGTATTTAAATGATTTCGCAGTAACTCGCGCTAGTTGACTTCGCACGTATGTGGGTCTTACATAACCTATTGCTTTAACTTGATTATGCTAATTCTAAATGCAGTAAATAACTTAATACTCGTACTACCAATATGCAAGGTTCTAAACAAAATAAAGTGTTCTATTAAAGATTTCATATTTTTACTATTCGTAAAGCTATAGAGGCTGAAATAAATGAAGCAAGCGGTCCAACCAAATGTACCAGGTGATCATAGCCCTCAAGAGTTACTAAAACTTTGACTAAAGCTTTGGGCAATAGTATTGATTCCGTACACGTTTATAGGTAAAGGCACAGAATATTTTTGTAATCTAATTAGAGTCAAAGACCTTTACCCAGCAGTGGGACGAAAAAACATTGAGTCACTGTATTTCGGTGTCTCAGATATTTTATAAGAACACTATAAAACATGAAATAAAAATAAAACAATAATCAGACTCCGACAACTAATACTGAATTTTTTTCATTCGCTCTATTCGGTTAGCTTCATCATTAATGTTCATTAATGTTTACCCCGACCGAATACAGTCACTACATAAATCGTCTGTAAAAGACGAAAAAGCCAGTGATGATAATCATGATGATGATTCATCATTATGAAATAAATTATTGTAAAACTTTTCAATGTTACTACAATACAAGCAGCCAGAAAGTCATATCCATAGGAAATAAAGAGGGACGTCCATCGTAAACATCAATGATACACGGAGGCTCACACCAATAAAATAGTACCCGTGTCTTTGAAAATACATTCTGTCTATTGTCCATTCCATTATTTTAATAAGATTGTTGGAGTATTCTTCAGACTCTTTGTTGTAAATAATTTTGTATGACATAGGTAATGTAAGTATGGATTTTGAGTTTTGCAATAATATGGCTTGCAAGGTCCAAGCTCCAATTACAGGTGTAATTACAGGCACATGAGACTTCAAGATCTTTACGTCTCAGAGTGATGGACGCAGTGCATTGCCTTACAGGGCATGTCCTCATTGGACTTGCTCTGTGAGGTAATGCATTGTTATAGGCAGAAGTCACCACTTAAGATCAGGTGAGCTATCAGCTTGTTCCATTACTATTATCATTAAAAAAAAACTATAAAAAATAGGACCAATTTTTTGGAGGCTAAATCTAAACTGCCTCCCATAATACGTCATATTATTATGTGGATATAGTATACTTGCTTAGCTAGCAGCTTAGCTAAAAGTATTTGCTTAAATTTTTCGAACGGCAAAATTCGAGTAAGTATTCAGAATCCAACCATATATAAACTGTGGGCTAAAGAACTGTTCAGCCGCTATGATTCGAGGAAGTACTAAAATTATGAATTTATAGCAACTGACAACGCTTGCGGACGTTTACCAAGGAAACATGAAGGAAACGAAGTCCAAAAGCAAATGTTATTCAATCATAGCCATTTACAAACTCATAATAATCACAGCGTCATAATCTAGTCAATTGATCGGAAACAGTAAACATCTTGCGACGATTCAGAAAATTAGAGATAATATTTTATTGGGCCGTAACGGCAACTAGGTAGATTATTTACATTGAAGGTCGTTCACTAGTATAATAATATATTTTCATGACTTTCTCTCCCAGAGAATAAATTAATAATTAACTTGCCCAAAATTAACCGGCATTATCATCACAGTTTTTTTCTTTATTAACCTGTTTATTACTACATTATTGAATACCTACATAATGTGTAGCAAATATTGTACGTTATTATGATTTTTAATCGTATTTTAAGTTGACATGCTTTTATGGACCGGAATAACATAATACGTATCGATTTATTACACTGTCGTAGTTTTGATGTACAAAAACTTGCATATTGCATATTGCACATACATAAAACTGCGTACGAGCACATTGAAGATTCTCTCAATGTTACGACTTTTTATCATACGCGCAAAAATAGAACCCAATTTTTGCGCCTCAACCAGCCTTATAATAAAAGGCAATCTTCTAGCTTTTATGAATAAGTTTTAGAAAGTTCAAGATAGATTAGGTACGGCTTTCAATGTTCGTAAGCCAAGCTACCCCTGTCACCGAACACCTGCAATTGGCCGCACTTCCAAAATGAAACACTGCAGTAGGTACGTAACTTAACTATTTGCAATTCAATTCATGCAAAATCATCGTGCAAACTGAATCGTTCCATTCTACATTCTACGTAAACCGAGCTGCTTCACTAATGCTTCGAAAGACAAGCTCAGAAGCTCACTTAGACTACGAGTACATTTAGCGGGCCTTAGGCCACCGAGCCTCTGAGGTTAGGTTCTTAATTAGCTATCGTTCGCAGCTGACCGCTTGGAAGTGAGATCTAGGTATCTAAACACCCGTCTCATGCAGCTTTCTCTGCAAAAACCAACCCTATCACTTTGTGATAAGGTTTGAGTAGAGTGTGAAAAGAAGTTGGCTAAGCCCTTGCGGTTGCGATGGGTGACATTTACGTAGTGCATGTAGTCCGCACCAAAGACGCTCGATCAGAATTGCCTTGATGTTACGCATGTGATTATAAATTAAGATTGCGTAAAAAATGATTACAATCATAATTAGGTGACTAATGTGCTACGCGTTTTTCAAGATGTAAAAATAAAAGGTCAACGAAAAATCTCATTACTTTTGCTAATTTAATATTGTGTGACATTCAGGATCATTGATATTTTTTTGCGGCGACAACCTGTTCCATAATGACTACAGGAGAACATGTTGCAATTTTCGAGAAAAAAAACTTATCCGTCACAACACCGAACATCAATCATCTTTTTCATCTAAAAATGATGGCTGAAGGAAATGAGTCTGAGTGCACGCAGTAGCTTGTAAAAAACGTGTGAAAAATAACATCGATTACTACGAGTAGGTACTAATGACGAAACGGTGCCATCGCTGGGGAGAAAATAAAGACTGGGATAAAAGGCTTTTGCTATTTCGTTTATCTTGCATTTGACGCGTACAAAATAGTACAGTACTTTTTGTGAAAGCCTAATTTGGCACCTATGGTAGCCAGTAGTATTATATAATCTGTGCCAGCGGTAACTACTACAACTACCACAGATCATATAATACTATCTAAGTACTACTTTTGATTGCTGACGTCACACTCCGCACGAAGTCATTTATGCAAGCATTAATACTAGGACTGTTGCAATATTATTACTATAGGCGTATTATATTATACTTATTGCGTATTTATTTAAAAAGTTAGAGTACCTACCAATATCTGAATAAAAAAAGATTTTGAATTGAAGTGAAAAACTATATTAGGGCAATTTTAAATCTAAACGAGACTTCATCACTAGTATCACTACCTATTTAAAAAAATATTTCTACCGTGATTTTAATAAGTTTGTTATTTCAAAAAAGCCACTTCTGTGTTTTTTATAACACACGTAAAGTAAAAGCTAAATGGTACATAATTAGCATCGACATTAGATCTAAAACAGAGGCAATACCAATAAACATGAAGATAAAAGGCGGTCTATAAAAGCTCGAATAAATATTGGACTAATTACCATAAAAGTAGGTACATCCTTTAACCCATTACCAAATAGCTGTCATTAAATACGGTTTATTAGAAAACGCCACCCACGGTGGTATAGTAGGTACTTACCTAGCTGTACACACTTACAACACAGGTAGGTAAGGTTGTATAGACTACTAGCGGTAGCTCGCGATTTTGCTCGCGTGGTAGCAGCATGCGCATTATTTGGTTAAAAACTTTGATCCTAATTTTAAACCCTTTAGGGTGCGACTTTTTAAAATTCCTTTCTTAGTGCACTCCTACACTATATACACGGTGTAACATAACATAAATACCCTATAAGTCCGAAGGAGGGCTATTCTACAGGTCATGGCGATTAGTGTTTGTTCTACGACTTTTGAGATTTCGAAGTTTCTCATTCATGAAATGAGCTCGTAATTTTTACTTAAAATGTACCTACACACAGCTAGCGTGTGCGTGCGACGCGGTAAGATGGTACCTACGTGCGTGTGTTTGGGCTTACGCAAATAGTAAACAAACACTTAGGGTTGTCGCAAATTTCTAAAATAATAAATGTTTTACTTTTGTGTGAAAATTTCAATTACGATTTATTGTCTCTTTGCACATCTCCAAGCACTCAGGTGGTCGGTCTGATTACGCCCCCTTCGGGCTTATAGGGTAATTATTTTACACCTTGTATATACTGCCCTCCAAATTTCATACCTCTAGGACTCATAGTTTAGGCTGTGCGTTGAGTGTCAGTCAGCTTCAAAAGAGTTTTATATATTTAGAAAAAGAAGATTAGTAGAGCAACATTTACAGCAAAAGTAGAGACGACAAAACGCAGAGGTTCCTTTACCGCAGAACTATACAGTTTTTGCTGGTAACCACCATGAAACCACAAAGTACCTAATAGAAATTACCCATGAGGTATTCGCCAGTTAAGTAAAAAAATCTCAACAAAAGATATTAACTAGGTAAGTTTGCGAAGTCCTTGTTTGATGTAGGAAGAACATTTTTTTTCTACGTTTGCAATGATTTGCAGAAAGTTCAACTGTTTTATGTGTATTTTACGAATATTGTAATGCTATTAGTATTAGTACTTTTTTTCTAATTCATCTCGTTCCACTTGGTCTTGTAAGTTCTTCCACGCATTCCTTTTTTATATGAAAAATTTCTGATATAAACAAGGAACCTACAAACTTTGTAATATATTTTTACAGCCCAGAAGCCACCTATCACGTACATTCGCTTATATGAATACACATTGGCTCTAAGTGGTAGTAATCGTTAATATTTTATCCTATTAAAAACCCATTTTGAAAGTATCTGGCGGTAAATGTTGCAGTAATTACCAGCAGTACTAAAATTTGCAATTAAATTAGTACTAAAATAGGTTATTGGACCTCTGAATGTATAAAATTATGCAAATCGGCAATACCTATGGTCCTGTTTACAAAACTAATAGAGTATACTATCAAAAACTAGTAAAGATAAAATAGCAAGATACAGTTTGCCGCTTAAACAAAACGTATACATAAAGGAATAAAATTGAAGCAGCTGTTTTATTTTTGCATATAAAAACTGTGTGACACTTCTGGTTTCTTGTGATGTTCGGTCGAAGAGTAACCTGCAATAATATCGAAAAATAAAAACAGTTGAACAAAAAAAAACAATCTGACTATAGTTTGCGTAAAATATTGTTTCTCAATACCTACTGCACAATATTCTCTTCCGAACACAGACGAGCCGTCTGAGAATAACTTTACTATAGACGCAAGCCTTATTTAATAATTTGAACGGCAGAAATAAAGAGTGTGGATTACTAAGCCGGCGAAGTCAAAGATAAGAAAAAGTGATGTGTAAAGTTAGGGCATAAATTCCCAGGAAACGTCTGGTTTCGCTCCGATCGAATCCGCCAGATAATCCTCTTTCGACAGTTCGACAAGTTTTTTCTTTGAACTTTGTAATAGGTGTGTGGTTTTTCTACCTATACCTTAAAGAAGGCTTCGCTTGCACAAATAGGAAGACACAATAGGCTGGTGAATGGTGGAGTATTTAGCGTAAATTGTTAGGCAGCTCGTAAAGTACCTATTACCCTTTGTAATATTTTTATCATTTTGCTTCGTGCGTCGCTTTTTTGAAGTTCATCTTTGCATTTTGTGCGTGACGTCAGCAAGCCAAAAATACACCTGTCCTCTGTAAGCATTAAAAGAGTTCTCATTAAAAAACAGTGTAGTTCTAACCAAAAGGTACCTATTTATAAATTTTAATACAGACCACCTACACACACTTCAAAATAACCCAACCATGGCGAAACAATTTATCCGTAATACCGTAACTATTGGTTTTACACCGCCAGTAGAATAGATGTTTCCATTTATAAATCAGAAAATAATTACTGTGAACGGTAAATCTTGTGTTTTTACCGGGTGAGCTTAGTAATAATGTCGTCACGATAAAAATCAATTGCATGAAAGGCACACCTCGGGAGCATCGTAATAATAGTGATTGGAGGCAGCCGCGGGCAGCGAGCACAGATTGCGTTTTGTGAAGATAGAAGCCATCGAATAAAGAAATTGAACGAAACACTACAAGGGTTTTGTGAGAGTGGGCGAAGTATCAACCAGTTGAGCAAAGAGTTTGTACTGCGCGATAGGATTGGTAGCGGGTTTTTTGAGTTCATAAATCCAGCTTTTTTGTTCTGAAAATGACCTGTGACGAACCGAACTTGACTGCCAAGTACGTGCATGCTGTCTAACTAAGTAAAGTGCCTACAGATTGGAGGTTATCATAATATTATATGCTTTCAAAATGTTCGAAAGCTATAAAAAATGAGATTACGTTTACAGCAGCTAAACGGCAAACGTAACGGTCAATTAAATAAGTACCATTACGCAACAGGCCCCGTATAAAGTTTTATTGTATTCTCGACCCGCATGTTGCGTACTTTTGAGTTGCGAATAAAAATAAAACGCTGTTGTTTACCTTGCTTGTTCTTTTTATTTGTTAGGTCACTTACTATTTTGATACATTTATCAATTAAATTAACCTAAAGTATTCCTTATTTTGCCACCATACAGCCCATAGGTTTAAAGAAAGAAAATAGTTATTTGTTATACAAGAGTGCAAAGTTGCTTTTTAACCGCGTGTTCAATTTTGATGACCGAGCAAGCGAAGGAATCAAAAGAGCACGAGGTGAAAAATCTTTGCACTCGAGTGCAACACGTAACTTTTCATTCCACCTCAGCGAGGAAATGACTTAATGCAAAAAAGCTCATTTGCGCATTATTAACAGTTTCAGTCAATTCTGTTGGCGTCAAACAAACTTCCTCGTCGCTAGAATCACTCATTTTAGTTTTTTCACTTGTTTTCAAGTTTCTTGTTTTTAATATAAGGTTTAACAATGACGTCAAAAAATGCCGCGTAAAGAACCGCGTACAAAGCAAATTGAAAAAAGAACACCAAGAAGGTTCCGAGTCTGAGTTTTTAACAAATTAAAAAAAAGTTGTATGATATATTCGGCACCATAGAGGTAGCAGTAAATAGGTTTAATGTTTTTTTTTAATTCACAAACTTAGTGCACACGGAAAGAGTATTTTTGCTATTGAAGAGCAAAAATACTCTTTCCGAGATGGTGGGATGAAAAAAATATTGTGCCCAACTTTCCGCCCTACAAACTAGTTTCAATTCTGTAATTTATTTAGATAAAAGGTTTTTTTTTAATAGAGAACAACGTATGACTCTATTACCCAACCACAACAAATAATCCGAACACTTTGGAATAGAGTATCAAGTAAGTTGATCTTTTTTATCAAAAGTTTGTTAAATACTAAGTATTTTGCTGCAAAACAAAAAGAAAAGCTCACAAAAATATCACTCATCTTGTCACTATTTGTCATAAAAAACATCAATTTATCGAAAATGTGCTAGTGGGGAGGCGTTTGAGTGAATATCTCCTCTGAACCACAGAGTTTATAATAGTTACTACGCACCTAGTCCTGCCTCATTACAGGTTGACGTTGAATGATGAAGCTTGAAGAAAAACGTTACTTGACCTCGATGTTCATGTTTTTTTGGTGGTAACTCATGGAATTAAAATGTCTCGTAACTTTTTGCTATATTCTACAATTTTTCATTAGTTTTGTAACTTGGCTTTTTTTTTTGGAGTTCAAAAGTGCGCTAAACTAAAAAAATACACTCATTTAATAGAATAGGAATAAAGGCCCTGTAATTCAATAACTCAAATAAAAATGATTTTAAACAGAAGCGAATCTAAAAAAACTAGTTAATATTTTCCAACTCTATTGAAGTATTTCTAACGTTACAAAAAAGGGTTTTAAAAATAAAGTAATAAAAAATCATCATAAAACAGGCAGTTGAATGACCTCTGTTTCGGTGTTGTAATTTTAGGGTTAGATACATAGGTATAGTAATTTAATACTGTTTAATTTAATACTGTATTATTACAGAAATAACGTTCTGTTTTGACTGTGTCAAATGGGGTTGTGCTAAAATAATTTGCCAAGGTTGCAATAGGTAACTTTTTGTTTTGCAAAATAAGCCAGTTTAGAAAAAGCGAACGATGTGTTTTTAAATAAAAAACTAATACTACACAAAATGTAGAGCTATGAGTAGGCCGTAGGTATTATCACAATACAGGAATGAATTAGTATGCCATCCGAAAGGCGAGTAAAATCGAAATCATTCATGGTTTTCAAGATATTCAAGTTTTTACAGATGACCTGGAATTGTTGCTCTTGACTGTATTTAAATAGTGCTAAAAGCATATTTCAGAGTATGAGTTCAACCGCGTATATTATTATTACAAAAAACAAACCTAAATTACTTTTACAGACTCCGAAATTTTTCCAATAAGAAGAAAACAACAAAAGTGAGTCGTTAGCTCTGGCTGCCATTTTCCGGAAACGGACGTTCGTCGGCACTTCCGGTGAGGCACTACGCCAACTAAGGAACATAGTCACTATCTCAATAATATTGGTCACAATTTATTTTATTGATGGATGATACCAAATAGACTATTTTGGAAGATGCAAGTAGATTGTTTTAAAAATGAACAAAACTTTTTAAAATGTGATTTAGATATTTTGTAACATTGTAACAAAGCGCGTTTTGTATGCATTGTCCAAAATTAATAAATTTTTTTACTTTCAAAATAATGTCTAAAAAGTATATCTAACCAATTTTTATCATTACCTTACCGTCGATTTAATCATTATCTTAGTTCACAATTTTTTTAATTTAAAGTTAGAAAATAGAGTTACTAATATAAGTTTGACGTGTGGTTTGAATTGTAACACGTCGGTATTATACACCTAAATCGTCTTTATTGTAACCGAGACCGGTTTATACTGCAGTATATTTATAAAATCCTCTGCCAGAACATTAATACCGCTGGGTAAAAACGTGTGATAGATAACGTGCGATATCACCATCCAACGCTACTCATATCTGTGGGCATTCTCACAAAACAGGTCACGTATTAAATGAGAATATTCGGCCGAGCCTCCGACTTATTTATCATTCTCCTCGGAGCAACACCCCATGAATTTTATACAAGATTGAGCGATTTAGTGAACGAAATTGATGGTACATCTATTGTGTGTTGTCTGCGGCTGATTGAGCTGTGTTCGCGAATCACTGAAGAGTTTACAACACATAAGTATTCAGTATAGATACCTATACATTGCTATAATTATGTAGGTTTAACATTGAAACTCGATTGAGCACTCGACCAAAGTTGAGTGTACCTCTAAAACCCGGTGGATATTCGCGATGAAGTTGCAACAAGAGTATCACCTCGTTGATTAGCTATATCATATTTTGCTTAAACATTGTTTACCTGACTGTACTCAACAGCTTCCTTATTTTATGGTGTCCGAATCGTCAGCAAGAAATATATTAAAATCAAAACTGACAGTTGGGACACTTTGTCCCAAAATATTTTGTCCGAAACGTCAGCAAGTCGTTTAAACACTGCATGATTTTCTTGTCACTATTTGTCACTAACTTTACAAAACAAAATGGCGATTCTAAGTAGAGGGGAAAATCTTTTGAGAGATCTTAAAGTTTTCGACCCATCATACTAGATTTTAATCATGTTATGATAGGATTTATCTGCTTGCAAGACCTAACGAAACAGAGAATGCTGGCGTAACATAAAGGAAGCCTATACCCATCAGTGGATTATACTGGCATAAGATGATGATGATGATAGTAAACGATAAAAGTTCATCTGTTGATCAGAATTTAAGTGGATAAATACATTTTAAATGTGTTTGCAATTTATTAAAGTGTGCTAAGACCGAGAAACTTTCAATCTTGTGTTGCGTTTAAACAATTATCTCATTTTATTTAGGTACTATACCAATGGAAACCCTGAGAAGATTAGGGAAAGAACTGAGGAGACCGCGCTTATATGGTGTTCTTTATTGAACAAAAAATATTTTTCACGGATTGACCTTTGATCAAGGGAGTCATAGAAAAAAAAAATATGCGCATTTAAAAACATTACAACTAAAAGAAACATACAAGCAATAGTGGAATATAATGGGCAGTCAGATCACTAAAATCATTTCCAGAAGAGCTCTTTAATCTTCTCTCTTGTGAATCAAGGACTAAATTTTTGATAAAGAAAAAGATGATCTACCTGTTTTGTTTCTTGTGACAAATGATTTACCCAAACAATTTAAATGACTTTTTTATTATTCTTCTCGCATAATCTCGCTTTCAATCCTGACTACAAGACTAGCATTCAATTTATACTAAAAGCGCTTTTATCCAGCTTAATCCTATATTCACTCAGCGCCCCAAGGTCCTGTGTACACAGCAACGGATACCTCTCAGCGTGAGCTGATAAAATGCTCATCCAAAGGACCCGATCAATCCGAACCTATTGTGCGATACAAGATCCTTTCTACACATATTGGCTATTTATTCTCTATGCTGTACCATGGCTGTTTTATTCTTTGTATGGGATTTAACCATCATTTTCTGGGATGGTGTTTCCTTCCCTCGTTTGGTTTGTGCGTGAATGTTTTTAGCAAAATGATTTCGGGCCTTTTTTTATATCATTTTGATATCCTTCTTTATTTATAAGCGCACGAATTGTTTAGTTATGGATTCGTTATGTAGGAACTAAGAAACTATAAAATACATGTATTATCTCAGAGGTAAGGTACAATCGTAAAGAAAAGTAGTTTTTATAAAATGTTCAGCTGAATAAATTAAAACTGTAAGTACATCTGCATTAAATAGCAGAAACATAAACATTGAGTTAAGACTGTTAAGTTGAATACCTGTTGGAGGTATAATATGACCACTTTACATTCATTGCTCGTCTCATTAAAATCTCAAAATGTTTCTTCAATTTCAAATATTCAGAAGCTTTTTTAATTATTATATGCATAATTTTGCAATGCTAGTTATACAGGAAATCAATTTAGCTTGATCGTGAAATGATTGCTATTTTTTTCAAATTTTATTCGAATCAGTTCAGCTTTTACTTAGATAATTACATGTATGAGTACCGTAATATCAAACTTACACTACGGATGCAAATGTCCAACCATGCAAAACAAGTCTATTTACAAATGCTTCCAATTTGAAAGCGCAGTAGCCTGTGTAATTGTGTAATACTGGTAATACTAAGTTCCCAGCTCATTTGTGCAAAGCTTTGGTTTCTTATAAACACGAAACCTGCAACGCCGCCGAATAATGAACTTTATCTAGCAATAATTAAAATTTATTTTGTATGATACATCTATCATAGAAAATAAATTTTAATTGTTGATAGTGTAAAAAACAAGTCAAGATGAAAAAAAATTATTCAGACAGAGCGCTGAAACTCATCTTTGAACACGAACAAAATAAGGACTCTATCTCTAAATGACTAAAGCCTATTTTCGTTACGATCGTCATGATGATCGCAGTTTTTTAGAGGCAAAACAGTTGAATGGCTATCATCGCGATCTCTAGCTTGGTGGCCCGCGTAATCAAGGCTTTCCAAGTGATCGTTATAGAGAACACGCAATACGAAAAGATGCACATCGTTCCTCACTTGTCAGAGGATTCGCATAAATATAAAAGTGAGTGATGCTCATGGTGAAACTGTCAGGTTATGTGCCTTTAACAACAGTTTCTGACGATATGGAGTAACCCTTTTTAGCTCTCTCACACACACACACACACACAAGTTTCTCAATTGGGTGTAGTAGCGCACTCATCGCGCACATAATGTGAATATTAAAATCATAAAAAGAGGTACTTTTCACTCAAATAATGGTCGAAATTTAAAAAAAAGTATCGTTGTTTATACCGTAAGTAGGTATGTTTTTCCTGGAGGATTGTGCGCTAAAAGTGAGTGCGTAAAAAAACCGTAAGTAAATTACATTATTGCAATTTTTATAAAAAAATACGTTTTAGTCTAATAAATACCTACTGGTTAATTTATTAGCAATTCTGTAAATAACAGAAACTGGTGCCCTAAGCTCTGAGTACAGCAATTAATTACAATTTTAATTGAAGACGTCAAGTTACTTATTCAAAATGGCGATAGCGATTTCCTAAGTGCTTATGTGTAATTTAAAAGAATTACAATGACATGGTCCAGTGGAGATAATTATGAAATGAATAATGACAACAATTTAGAATTTATTAACCGGCATTAAAAATATTCTCTGAAGCATGTGCAGCATACGTTATTAGGTGTGCGATGTAAAAAAACCGAACTTAAAAGCGAAAATAAAAAATGGTTCACAGTATAAAGCCAGAAAAGATTTTAATACAGAACCGTTTACTAAAAATCAGGGACCAACCCGTTAGGTAAACTTCCGAAAATCCTTCCAATTATATTCGAAAATCACTTCACAATACTACCCCGCGTTCTATATTGTGCCCACCTGCTCTAGTAAGCCAAATCCACCTAATACTTTCTGTATTTCATATTTTTTCGACCACTTTGCTTCGTTTTGGATATGTTATTCACAGTCAAACCACTTCAATGTAAATAATAAACTGAATTGTACGTATAGTCATCAAAAGTAGCTTAACAACTATGATGAACAAAAGCTGTTTTTTTTGTACATAGCCGCACAAACTACTGTAAACGAGTGGGTAGGATCTTTTAACT
The DNA here is from genome assembly GCA_947507515.1 of Eulithis testata. Classification (NCBI taxonomy): domain Eukaryota; kingdom Metazoa; phylum Arthropoda; class Insecta; order Lepidoptera; family Geometridae; genus Eulithis; species Eulithis testata. The sequence continues at coordinate 4,748,839 of OX382207.1, forward strand.
TTTGTTTAGTAAGTATTGGAACATGGCGCTGTACCTAATACCGCGTACACACTATGCCCATGTCACTGCTGGAATGATTGCCGTGATTAATTCCGAAATGATTGCCACAGCAACATCGCCTTTATTCTCACTGAGGAGCTAGGGCATGAACTTGAGCAGGGAGACGGGACAGCGGCATGTTCGTGTTCGCACCACTTCCCTGCCCACTTCCCTGCCCAAGTCCCTGCCCACTTCGGCATAGTGTGATCGCGCTATAAGAGTCTTTAGAAGATTCTAGCATTTCTGCCATTAAAAAAACCTTTTAATTTATAATTATTTATTTCTTGTTAGTGAGTAGTTTGTAAGTGTATTTATACCAAATTGAATACTGAATACTACAAAAGTGACTTCATGAAAGAGCGCTAAGTTGCTTAGCTACTTCTGAAAGCGATCAAAATACTGTATTCATAAGTTTTTTTATAACTCTGTCACTTGTTCAAGTGGCATTCATTCGTAAAATATTTTCCACAGATCATTATTCAATCTTATCTTTATTATCCTCTTGGTAAAACCACTTTAATTGGTGCCACATGTTCCATGAATGTTTCAGATCTATTGACGGGCCCATTTGAGGACAAGGGGTGTTTTGACAATGTATTTCATCAAGTTTTTTTTGATAAGAGAAAAATATAAAATATCATTCGTCAAAACCGGGCCTATTAGAAACACATTAGATAAAAATCTATTACCGATGATGATTTGCTGTCGATGATGAGGTAGAGTACCTAAATAAATTATTTTATCTTATTATCCTTCTGAACATTTTAACAAAAATACTTGCCATGTCATTTGGGTTTCAGGATACGCGACAAAAATAATAGTAAATTTTTTAACACTAAAATTTATCACCTAAGCAACGGAAGCAGAAACTGTAAAGGAAATTGAAATAAATCTACCACAGATGCTGAAGTCACTCACACTCTATAAAAAGTGGACGAGAAAGGGTTATAAAAAGCCAAAATAGATTTTACGTATTGTGCTCTAAAACTTACTACAATAAAAAGACAGATTGAATAAATCTCGGTATCTTCGAGAGACAAAGATATTCAAGCACATATGTAAGTCTTCTTTTTTCCATTAGATTGAGGTTACTAAGTTTTTTCTCCAGAAAATCAACAATTCGAAATCTCATTCTAAATTCGTATTTGTCACAGCAGGCGGAGCTTACGAGTTATTTGCATTATAAAATGAGTTGATACATCGGCCGTCAAGTAGTAATTTTGCTGTGTAATGGTGCGTCTAAAACATTATGAAGTACGACAGTGTGAAATGGAATCATCCTGTCAGATTTACTGAAGGGCTTTATTCAATGACATTTTAATTACAATTTACAATGGACTTCGCATTGGCTTTCTATGGAGCGATTACTAAAGCCCTTCTCCCATTACGATACGCGCAGGCGATTCAAGTATCCTGCAAGTCTCGGAGACTAGTCGCCGCCAAGTATCGCACATACATTTGAATGCAGAATACCAGTAGCGTAGTGTACGAGCCTGCATTCAAATGTATGTGAGATACTTGACGGCGACTAGTCTCCGAGACTTGCAGGATACTTGAATCGCCTGTATGTATCGTAATGGGAGAAGGGCTTTACTGATTGATTGCTGACAACATCGGTGACTGATCCACAACAAAATTGTGTTTTAGATGTAGGCGTAAGCACATTTTTGACTAAAGTAAAGTTACTTATTCATTACTAGGTGCCGCCCGTGACTTCGTTTGCGTTCCGTTGGATTCCGTTGATTTTTCGGGATAAAAAGTAGCCTATGTGTTAATCCAGGTCACAGATAATATATATTCAGAGTTTCATCTAAATCGGATCAGATAGTTTTTACGTGAAAGAGTAACAAACATCCATCCATCCATCCATCCATACTTACAAAATTTCGCGTTTATAAATTAGTAAGATTTATCAATCAAATAATGACGAGTTAGGATTACAAATAAAGGTTTTATTCTTGGGTATGCTTCCGACTGGTACTGATTTGGACCAGTTGAGCTATCTATAAATCGTTTGCAACGGTTTGGCTCAACTGTTTCATGTGTATTTTGTAAATATTGTGAATATTGTATATACTGTATTAGTTTTAATTTTCTTTGTGAATAAATGACTTGAATGAGTTTGCTTTTTTTATAAATATTTATTAATTATGTTATTTATTTACAAATAAGTTTTTACCTTTATAAATTGACACGAATGATGACTATTTTTTATGCCTCGGCCTTACTAAGCAAGCTTTCTATGAAATTTTATGTGCATTGTTTAAACATTCGCTTTAGAAGCAGTATGAGGCAAGTGTTCTACTTAGTGCCATAGGTAAAGGATAGATTTGCAGGAACTGAGTGCTGTAAAGATTATTTGATGAGATAGGCCTGTGATGTTCTTTATTATTTCCTTCTATTATGTTTTTGATTGAGTTTCTGTGTGTTTTTTATGTGGTAAAAGCTTTGTGTGGTAAAAAGTCATAAAACATACCGTTTGGTAGCTAAGAAGATAGTGTTTCTGTAGTTCCACTTTATGTACTTCACAAAGAACAATGCAATGTGCAATTTATTTGTAAAGGTTTGGCAGCAGTAGATTTTTTTTAATATACAAATTAAAAAAATTGTATTCTATTACTACTTACCTCAAAATCACTCGTCAGATTTTCTGCTGAAAAAAAAAATAAATCCTACAAATAATTTGGACACAAAGCTGATTTACGTCCTTCCTTTATTAGAATTAAATCGTAACATATTATACCACAATCCCTGGTCCCATTTCCCGCTTAAGTCCCATTCTTGTGTAATTTCCGGGATTTTGTGTTCCAATAACGTATCTGATTGCAATGATCAGTAATCCGAAATTGTATGAAGATTTGTGGTTCACCAAATCATGACTTTCAGGTCCAGTCATCACAATATTGACCGCCCTAAACATAACTAAGTAGTGTTTTTAAATGGTCCAAATTAACAAATCTGAAATAGATTTCATATCCAAGAATCAATTTTTTAGCTTAAAACAGTCAAGTATACGTTTAATCTTCTAACAAAATATAAAACAAACGATGTCCCACCGCGGAATTTTTGTATAAAACAATGCATTATCTCACCTTACGAGTCCAATAAAGACGTGCTTTTTGAGATAATGCACTGCGTCCATATCTCTGGGCCAAGTAATTGTATCAGCACCCATTTCAAACCGGAATACATTATTGCTAGCAGACTGCTTGGCCGCATTATTAGCCTGAAATAGGTATCTAAGTAACTCTTTCACAAAAAGCCTTACTAAATCTGCTACTAAACTTCTTGCTTCTTTACATAAAACATTGAAACTAAACCACTCAGTAATTTCAAAAGTGCACACCTAAGTACTGAGTCGTTTTTCTACACTCGTTAAAAGGTATCAAATCCGAGGAACTTTCTTCCACACATGGTTTCAAAACCATTTGCCACCGCAGTCAGGATAGGGATACAAACGAAAGCGACATATTTGTTATCGCGTGGTTTCATTAATCACCCCCGGGTTGCTTTGCGGCGTCTATCGTACGGTCTATGCGTAGAGCAATAAAATAATGTAGAGCACGACTTAGTTTCGGTATCTCGTTTGAAGAGTTTTAGATAGACAGATAGATAGAAAATACTTTATTGCACACCACAACTAAAAACTAAACATACAGGAAACATAACAACTTAAGTCTATGACATAAAATTGGGCGGTCTTATCGCTAAACAGCGATCTCTACCAGACAACCTTGAATGGAATGGATTGTGTTGTAATCTACCTGAGGTACTTACAGCTGATAGTGTGCTTGGAGAAATAAATTAGTGTTTACCCTCTTTTCTTATAATACTGTGATATCTATACATCTATCTATACATCTATACAAATATTATAAAGAGGAAAGGTTTGATTTTTTGTTTGTTTGTTTGTTTGTATGAATTGAATAGGCTCCGAAACTACTGGACCGATTAAAAAAATTCTTTTACCATTAGAATCCTACATTATCCCTGATGAACATAGGCTATATTTTATCCCGGAATTCCCACGGGAACGGGAATTACGCGGGTGAAACCGCGAGGCGCTGCTAGTTTCTAAAATAAAATATCGAAACAAGATCAACTATTGCGATTAGTTTAAGCCTAGTTGGGGCTGATGGGACGTATTGACCGTTAAAGTCAAAGTCAACTCTATCTTCTAAAGTTAAGGTCTATTGTTCCGTAGCCCATAATAATGGTTGTAAGAATATCTATGTTGACAAACCCGAAAACAAATCCTTTCAATCAATAAAGTTTTTGTTCGTACTTATTTCACGCGTATTTAGATGCTCTATCTAGTATTTCATTATGAGGTTTTTTCCATGTTTTTCTCTTCCTTGTTTGTGCCAGAAACGTAAGTAATCCACTAAGTGATTCATGGTATTATTATTTATTTCGCTCTCGTAAAATGTAATAAACCCGTTGCCAAAATTCATTGATCTGCTATGTAGTTGACATACATTCAACATAATTATAGCTGTTATTACTAGTTTTAATAAGATCTATATCTAATGATAATTCATATTATCAGAAATCAATTATGTGGGTTGATAAGTACTAAGGACTAAAAAAACTAAATAAAGTTAATAAGAATTATATTATTTAGTTAGTATAAGGCCTAAACAGCTGCGTGAAATGATTTGTCATGTGTACAAAATTATATTATCGCGTATTAGCATTTTCTTTTGATAAACCACCAAAATGCTTGGGGTGAGAAGCATAATTTCATCACAATTCACAAACGTCAGCTTTCATCAATAAATCCGCTTTGATTTATTGACAGGCGCGTCCTATTCTTAACAGATTCGATATAATTTGTTAGCCAAATAATCCAGGATTTCGATGCGGACCCCACGGCGACATCAATAAAAGCCTCCGAATAAAAGAACGGAGACAATTATGGCGCGCTGTACGAAACGAGCTAAATTTCACCCACATTATAGCAAATAATGGCAAACAGTAGGCCGTGAGCGAGTCACCCTCGTTCGCTTTGCATCGATATGTTACGCCCTATCCCCTACATCTAAATGCACAACGGGAGATCGAAGAAAAAATGTATCGAACGCGAACTGAGGCATTTGACTACGCAATAAAGCGAATATTTATGTCAAAGGCACGTGCGCTGATTTGCTTTAATGGTAACATGAAATCCACATATTTGTAATTACCCTTGCATTCCAGGGGAGATATTAACTCCCTTACAATATTACTCCGCGCTCACGACCACGTTTTGTCATAAAGTTTTATTCGGAAACTAGGTAAATTGAAGTTGAGCTGTATCACCCCAGTTCGCTTCTGTTTATGGCTCAGACTACGTCGTTAGCATATTGTTTATGAATCCTAAAATGTTGGCAACTCATCGTAGTTATTGCAACAATGTCAGGTAGGTATTATTACTAGAATGCAAACGTAAAACGGAACGTTTTAGTTAAAAAGCTGTTAGTTTGTAAGCTGCGGATTTTAAAAGAACCTCGAGTAATGGAGAATGGTAGTTCCACAAAAGAAGCTAATCTCGTATTTTTTTAAATAGCGTAGGGTAGAATGGGGACACGATAGCCTCTAGGGGATGCAGTCTCCGGTACGTCTCTAAGTCTATTAAGACGACTTGCTGCGTCCTCGAGGGATGCCGACCCGCTTAGGGGCAACATGATATAAAAACATTTCGTACTGGGAAACACCACCTGTGCGGATAAATAGAGAAATCCCCGGTCAATGCAGGCAGTAGGCACCCTTTGTAGCCGTGAATACAGATATCTCCAGAGAGAAAACAATTACGTTCGATATTAAAACGGGTAGCCCCATTGAAATGAAGACAGATAAAACAATGGCTTAGAAGAAAATGAGGCTGCAGTTTTTCGATTGCAATCGCCCGCGATCCCTTAACCACTATAGAACAAAAAGACCAAATGAAAGTCTTGCTCATCCTGATTTATTGTGCAATATCTTTAAATGAAATTGCAAATTGTAAACTGCGCCACAGTTTTATATGGAATCGACGGACAGGACAGATGTGGGGATATTCGGCGCCTCGAGGGACGGCGCAGGGACGGTGTAACATTGTTACCGAAGTTCAAGCAAGGCTGAGACCCATTGCCGAGCAAATTGTGACCGTAAGGTCACCACCCGTGTATTTGCTCGGCCAAATTACTCCCACCGAGGTAAATACAACGTACGTTATTTAATAAGCCTAACGAAATTGTACCTTTGCAAGTTGCTGGGTTTTATTTTTGAAACAAAGATAACGTTGGAATAATATGAGATGTCATAACAGTGTACGCGCCATTTGAAAGTGAAGTTATTGCGTCGCGTCGTACCAACTAATCCTTTTGTTGTGTAAAAGTATCATAAATATAGCTCTGGGGATGAGCTGAATTGACTCGGACTAGCCGCAATAATAATTAGTATTTGTTTGATTTATACTTCACGGATGCTCGAGAGACAAAACTTTTTCTTTGTTTGTAGAAGAGTAATTATTACATCGCACGTACCTATAATTTAGTTTTAGCTCCTCGAATAAACTTCCACTATTATTAAAGGTTATCTGTGAGATTTATTTATGACTTTCCAATTTTGTTTCAATTTTCCTATAATAAAAGCCTGATAAAGTTCAGGTATTCCTGTGCCATCCGATACATTCGACAAAGCAAGAACAATACTCCTTTTGTACTAACGGAGCGGTCCAATGAGTCCACGGTATTGTGTTATACGTACTGAATTGTATACTCTTTTCATGTCATTCTATTTTCCATTTATAAAGCTGAAAGGTTACTTTATTTTTAGTTCGCATCATTTAGCTTGTTTTTCGAATCGATCGAACGGACATGAAGAACAATATTGACTTGTCTTTGGGTTGTTTTCTTGGCTGGATAACCTAAACTGGGTAAATAGTATTTTTAGTAAATTTGTTCTACTTAGATTCCAGTTTTTTTTTCCTAGTTTTCATCCGCGGTTTTGTGCGTTCCAACACAAATAGATATCTATTTATATAGCCTCCCTAAACTGATTTTTAGGTCAAAAACGGACAAGGTAAACGCACCTAATATTTTATGAAGAAGCTAAATAAGTAGCTTTTATAATACGGAAAAGTTTCAAACATAAATTATTTTTAAGAAAAGCTTGTTGACCTCCACTAAGCAAAAGTTTCAGGATAAATCCTAATTTCAACAAACTTGAAACTTCTTCTGTTACAAGCTTAATTAGTAGAAAGCTAATTAATCTTCGAACTTAGCGTCCTTAACACTTTTTAGTCCAGGATTAGGATGCAATTATTATAAAAACGGGTTATAATTTCCAACTCTTAAAAAGTCATCATCATCATCATCATCAACCTATATCGGTCGACTGCTGGACGTAGGTCTCTCCCAAGACGCACCACTGAGCCCGGTCTTCGGCTTGTCTCAACCAGTGTTTGCCAGCTACATGTCTCAGATCGTCACCCCACCTAGCCGGAGGGCGTCCTACACTACGCTTAAAAAAGTATCAACAATTAATAGTGTTAATCTAATTACGTTTTTTTTGTATTTAAAATTTTTAACTGGCTTCAAAAAGGAGGAGGTTCTCAATTCAGTTTTTTTTTTTGTTATATTTTTGTGACAAACGCAATTCTAGTATAACTGAGCTATCGGGTTTTTGGCGAACAAAAAATTGCCATTGAAAAAAAGTTAAGTGAAACGGCCACAAAAGTAACGCTTGTCATCGATAAAAATGCATTGTCTAGGCATCTGAGTTAGTTCTTTATACTGTCCCTGATAATAAGAAGTCGGTAATGGCAACACCGGCTTCATACGTAACTGCACCCTAGTTCAGGTTTAAAATTCAGGATTAGCGACAAAATTTTAATCCTGATAACAGCGCCACATAAATTAGTGAACACTAGCGTCAGCGTTCACCGCTACGTCGAAACACCCTAATTTACTATCGCATTAGGTAGCCAGCACCGATTATTTTATACAAAATACCAGGCTTAAATTAACGAAGCACTCATTTTAATTTACAACAAATGTCCAATTTATTCTATTAACTTGTCGATATCTCTTTTAAGCTGGTTTAATTATAAAACGCATGTTCGATAGAATCATTTGCAAATTGCAAAGCAATAGATTCACTTAGCGTTTATAGTGAACAAAGAAAGCGGACTGCAACAGGCCAGGCCCACACAGTTAGGCTCAATTTTAAACAATTACTGTTGAGCGAAGGGTAAATGTTTGCGTTCGACTTAGAGCGGGCTCGCTGGATCGCCCACACGCGCGCTTGACAGGTATTCATTACATTCACGATGCACACGATGCAGCCTTCATGCAGAATATTTTTTTTAATTCAAATTTGGAATTGCTTATGAGATATCTCCGTTCTATTTTTAAATTTTAAATGCTCTAGGTAAAAGGTGCACGATCAAAAGATAAATATGACATGCACACAATACAGCAAATCTTTGTACATTGGAATTTTTGATCACAATGAAAATGCTCCAGAATTTGTACGTCTCACCTTGCGCAAGTATTATTACCTATAGGATGGTTTAACATGATGCAAAAACTAACAATGTCTACAGCTGTTTCAATAACTAGGTATTTTGTGTTGCTGAAAAAAAAACAACACGGTTCATGTAAGTACTAAATACCAAGCCCAGTAGCTAGGGTTACCTATTTTTTTTATTGTTAAAAATCCTAATTATTTACCACTATAATAACACTTAAATTAAAATTATATTTCTAGACACTTTTCAACGTACAATACAGACGGTTCACGTTCACCCATTCATAAAAAAACCATCTCCTTAATAAGGACAACATCTCCTTAATAACATCTCCATAATAATCATAATATGCTAGTAGAAGAGACTACACTTCATAATGTCAAGGCTGGATGACAAACATCTCTGCTAGTGCTTGCGACATCTTACTCGGCGTTATCTGAATTGACAAATCACATTCAGACTAGCGCAAATCATATCTGTCTGCGATGTAACACTTGGGTTGAATACTTTGCTCTCACTAGCTTCATCAGTACAATCGGCTTGGTTGACCAACAAATAATAATATATCGAAAGTTCGTATAAGTTAACTAATCCGAACTAAACGCCATTAAAAAATAATATTTTTTCTTCCCAATTCGCGTCTAGTTTGGGAGTTTTTCCAGACTGGAACACTACCTGGAAAAGCTGCAAAAAAATGTTATTAATTAAAAATAAGTTTATTAAAAGATATACCATTATATAAATACTAGTAGACTAGGTTTTTCAGAAACCTTCAATTATTTAAGATTATGAATTCATATTTTTATACTCGATCCAATGGAATCAATATTGGACTAATGGACACAAGTACAAAAGACGAAGGTATAGTATGTAGCGGATGAAGGTGACTGTGAGACAAATGATGAACGTGTCGAGTTATGCTGTATCAACGCCCACGTCCAGTTCGCTTGATCAATCTTTATGACCGTTGACAAATTGAAACATGATAACTTTACGTTTTAGAAAAAAACTGAAACAGTTTTTGGTTCATGAGCTAAATATGTACTAAAATGAGAGTGAAGGTGACAATGTGTACATATAAATGAACTTATTTAAGTACCCAACTTATAAAGAAAGGTAGGTAGAATGATGTTTCCGTTAAAATACAGACAGTTATAATTTTTGTACATTTAATTCTAGTTCATACGATCTTTTTTATGAAAGAAGTCAGGAACGTCATGGTCCACCTGTGGTAATCTGTGCCAATGCAACTCGACCAACATTTTAATGTGGCAAAGCATACTTTACATTTTAAATAATGATTCCAAAAAGGGTATTTCCGACTTAATCAGTCAGCCTACAAAAGGTGCGTTCCGTGTGTAATCCTGTTAAAAGAATTTAAAATTTTCGGTTAACTTGCGCCTATCAAGTTTGGAAAATAACACCAAGCTAAGGTTGACATTTACCTACACAAATAGTCAAATCTTTTTTACTAGTTTAAACGGTTGGTGCAGCTAAGGCTAAAGATTATTTTAAGGCATTCGATTCGCTTGAAACACGTGGCTCGGAATGAGCCAAGAAGATTAACATTCTTCCATCCCCAAGCGTCTAAAGGTGGCGTAAGGGGAACGATACTTTTGTAATTCAATACACATTTCTGATTTATTGAAATAACTCAAACATCTCGGTGTTATATAAATCGAGTTTAGGGGAGATAAAACCTTTTGAGGAGCTCGTCTTACAAACAATAAATCTTAACGTCATCCGGTAGAAAAACGATATTTAGGTGTTAAATTGTATCGTAGAGATAAGGGGTAAGTATAATGCTAGGGTGCGATAACAAACTTGACTGTTATTTGAATAACTAAATCAACACAGATGCTAGTTTTGGACTTCCGATGTGTGTTAGATGTGAAATATAGAAAGCTTTTATGGGATTACAAATGTTTACGACAAATGGAGAATTAGGTCTAGTTATTGATTGTAATTACTATCATCTGTTTCATTACTTTGATAAGCCCACAAAAATATAACTCACAGTTTTTTAAGAGTCCTGCATTCACTATAGTGAATAGCTATGAGTTTATATTGTGGCAATTACCCTAAAAATATGATTCCTCTCGCAGCCAAAAAACCTGCAGAACAAAAGGCAAGCACAGATAACCCTCATTACCATTTTGTTACCTGAAAAGCGTCCAGAATTGCTGTTTTTTGCCATGCAGCTAATTTTAATTGATAATTTGCCACATTTTTTGAATTTTTATTAGCCATCCTGAATGTAGGACGACGCGGTTGGCACCGCGTGCTCTCACATAATTAGTGGGAGACCGAGGGTACATCCAACAGGGATGCGAAGGTTTCCGAAAGACGGAAACTTCAAACGTTAACAGTCAACGGATCAAGAAAATTGCGAAATTAGCCGTCGTAGTTATGCGCAATGGAGCTTTTTCGATTGAATTCACGTTTGTTTAGATCCGCCGACCGCACTGTACTAATAATATGTTTTAAATAGGTACTAAACTCGTCAAGTTTTGAGAACCTATAGCAAACAAAAAATTTATAAAATTCATGATGGTGTCTTATAAGAAACATATCGAGCTTCAGATTTGAAATCTGAAAGCGATAAAAATACAAGCTAACTTCTGTCTTCTATTTCTGCAAATTTGATAAAACTTCCACATCTCTAGCGACGAGGCCCGTATCATTCCGCCCGTACCTACTTTGCATATTTTGTTTGAGCAAACACGGCCACTGTTTGACTGTTAAAATCAAGGATCCCGGTTCCGAACTTTGAGGGACAACACGCAAAGCCATAGGTCATCTGTGCTGACAGAATACTGAGGTAACATTTGTGTTTATACCACAGATTATATAATACTATACTAGGTTTATACCAAACTTACGCAGTGTTTTATCTGCGTTTGCTATGTAAACAGAGGCTCTTGGAAATAACCAAATAAGCTAACCCTCTTTCTTTAGAGAGTCAAGCATTTTTCTATAGCTTGTAAAAGACAGAGATTTCGTTTTAAGGATCTTAACTTCGATAGCTTTTCGTAGAAAACAAGTTTTTTGAAAGGTAAATAATCCAAGAAATGCTGCTTAAGAATTTTTAATTTCATTTACGGTTACTTTGAGATTATTTCGTAGGAACAGTCACCCACTTAAATCTTTTCAGTTTGCAGCGCGTCAAGTCAAAATAAACGAAAGCAAAAACGTTATTTCAGTAAAGTGTTGTTTATATAAATGCTTAGTATTTTTTGTTGACAACAAAGCTCTTTGAAAGTATTTTCATTTGGAAATAAAGAAAATGTAAGTGGATTGAGTTGATTCTTGTTGGGATGAGAAGCGAGGTATTGGGCAATCTCCCTATTTCATTCCTACACGTGGACGCTTTTGATGGCCACTGGGGAGCTAGAGGGATTTACGTGTTAGGTACACGACAAAACACGTGAAAGACAATGGTTTCTTTGATCTTTGTGTTTGCAGTTTGTGATATGTAATTAGTCTCATTGTTCAGGAAAAGGCATAACAAGGGCATCGATCTGGAAAAAGTTGCGCTAGCACTGGATTAGAAAATAAGAGCCGAAGACTGTGTTCACTGGGCATCCTACGGACTTTTGACCAGGTTGATGAAAGTTTTTCCCTAGAAGAATCTATTCAACAGTGTAGTAAAACAAACTTGACTGACACGCTTTAGCTGACTGGCGCATTCGTTGGAGGTTGTTTCTGAAGGAAGAGTTCTTATGTTTGTAGCATAGCATGATAATAAGGTATGAAAGGTATGAGTATATTTTCATTTTTTGCGATAAATTCAGCATAAAATTCCTAACAAATGTTAGTAATTTCTCACTGCTTTCATTATAAGTCGAAGTAACTAGGCACTACAGAAGCTTACCTAAAGCCCTTAACCCCTGGCACGATATGTCTAATGCGCAGTGATTTATCGAGTCTTACTTTTTCAAAGAGGGTAGATAACACCCATGTTTATTGTTCAGGGCGAGGAGCTAAGTTACATTTTATGTTGTGGCTCTACGACCAAAATATAAATGACAAGAAAATTAATTATAATAATTTCGTATAAAAAAAACTTTTTGTAAATTAAAACCTGTTTGTATAATACTTTTTCTAAAATGAAAATTTTAAATTTTGGCACAACCTATTTAAAAAAAGAATTGTTTTGCTGTTGGTTTTTATATCAGATATTTTTCATTGGGTATTGGTTTTTACAATTTAAATTTATTTGCAGATAGTACTTGGATAGAAAATCTAAAGTTCTGTTCAAACTACCTTAAGCCCAATCATAGAATCCAAAACTAGAGTAATCGAAGACAAATATCAAGATAGCAAAAGTTTACGGCAGAAGTTAAGCCTTGTTTAGTCAAGTTCAACATTGATTTTCTATTCCATTTGACGTTGTAATCCAAAGTTCAACTCACCGAGTGAGGTTTTCCTCATTCCTCTCAAACTCACTCCTGAGTTTCTACACGTAACGTAAACTAATCTTATCGGGAACTTTAAAGAAAATATTTATAGAACTTTTTGAAGTGGCTCCTCGGGGTACTAATGAGAATACTTTAGGAAGATAAGAGCTTCGTTTTAAAAAGTTATTATTAGTTTTTAGATAACTTTGAAGAACGTAATTATGATCGACTGCAGTCGAGGCCCTGACGTTATTATTTATTGATCTTCTTTTGGTTTTTAAAGATGATTATAATCATCTAGGTGACACAGTAAAGCCAACTCAAGTTAGAGGTTCAAACAAAATACTTTAATTAAATTGTCAACCAACTTTATGCCGTCGATAGATTTATAAAAATACTTTCCGCGCGTAAAACATCACTATTGCTATCATATCCACCTGAAAAAGTCTTTTTTTATTAATTGACAAAATGCTGATTGTCTGAGATCTCTAACAGCACTGCCGAAGTCCACTGCTTAGCATGTCTCTCTTATAAATCAGGAAGAACTATTGCATCTTCTTCATCAGATATATTATTATATTTCATTCACGGGAAACCATGAATTAGTTGCGCTGTAACGCACCACCACCGCCTCACTAGGCGAAAAAATTTTCAAAACCCGTTTAGTGGCATTTTCTCGCGAGCCATATATTATTTGGTCTGCGACAGCTGAGTGGTTAAAATTTAATCAGTTTATCAGGTGGGGCGTAAAATATATTCAAATCAAAATGTTATCTTTTGCATCGATTGCTCTTATTGTTGCAACATAAAATTACTGTTCACATTATCAAGCGCATTTCCCTGGGGTAAGGTCGCCCATTAGCGCCAACTGTTCACATTCCCCACACTATCGTAGGTAATATATCGCGCATGCGGTGCCTTGGAAATGTATGATTAATATGACTTGCGGTCTCCAATGTGTTGAGATTGGTCAGAGTTGACAACTGCTTGGGTAGATTAATCGCGTTTGTGAATATGCCTGACGATTAACACGCCGCGATTTCAATAAGAGTGTCCTAGCTGAAGCTATGGAATGTGCGGTGACTTAATTTAAAAGTTAGTGATATTAAATGATAAAGAAATCCCCATAAGAAGAATTCAATGTTCAACAAGAATCCCCATTAACTACGTGGCGCGTCGTAGCATGCTGCGTATAGCAATGGGGATTTCAGGTTTTGTTTTCAGAAATATCCATGGACTACAACGTAGCATGCTAAGGTGTAGCATTGTATTATTATGTATCAACAGTTTCTCATTTATTTATTAAGTAAAAACAAAGAGATAAAAATATTCAATTTAAGGTGTTATAAATACCTTCAAAAGCCTGTATAAATCTAATAAGATTCAACGCTAAGTATTGAAAAAATAGCATAATTACTTTCCAACATCAAACGGTCGCTCGTAAAGTATTTTTTAATTAAATTGCCAGAAGACAAACTCGGTCACTTTTTATGGGCAATTCTATAACATAGGAGTTCATTAACGTCATGCAAATATTCACTTAGAAACGAACGGAAATAAGTGACCCAGATAGCTCCAATACCTACATACTGATGACAAGGTTTTTTTAAGAATTGAATGGCGTAATATAGCGGTAGACGATCATAACAAATACTCGAGTCTCATCTATTAATTTATCAAAAGTGAATTCTAGCTGGGGTAGTGTGCTCTCTAAGGCAAATACGTACTACTTTTTAAATTATTTTTTTTTCCTTTCTGTAGAGACGAGTGTTATAATGTGGGTTATCATTGATTGTGATGGGTTAGTCAGTGCCCAAATAAAACGGAAGTAGTCTTTTGGAAAAAAAGTTGCAGAGTTTAAACGCTAAATTGAAAATGGAACAAGTGGTATTTGTTTTGTTTGACTATTAATAAATTGCTTTTATAAAATCTATCGCGATATCTAATTTTCCTGTTTCTATTTCTTCTTCTGAATAGTATATTATGGCAAGCCGATGGTCCACCTGATGTTAAATAGTCCCTGTCTATAACTTTATAATGTTCTTTGTATTTGACTACCTACCCCTAATGTATTTTACTTATTTTGTGAATTAAAAAAAAAACAGCTCCAGCTCACGTTTCAGTAGGTTACAAACACAACCAGCACAGTCAAGTACTCAAGGCAGAACAGTCCAGATTTAGGGCAAGATAGTGGCTTCATCACACGTGGGGTGAAATAGGTCTATTAAACTCTATTTTCACACCGTCACACTTTGAGTGGTCCCTATTCAGTTTTTACGAGTTGGATTTTTTACCGTCGCGTCACATCGTCTTTAAAGTGAGCTCTAATAAGAATTACAGATGAATAAAATATTGGTGAAATTGTCAAAGAATCATTTTCTGATTACTATTATGAGGTAAGTCTTATTTAAAGAGTTGATAGGTACAGTGAAAAAATGCTGAAAAAACTGATATTTTTATCAGTTTTTTCAGCAACCGATAAATTTTCACAAAAAGCTTATAAATACTGGCATTTAATACTAACTGTGTAAAGTACTCGAAAAAATGAATAAAAAACTCAACAAAACAGAAAAAAGTAGCTCGATTTTATGAAAATATTCACAATCACCATTTTGGAACAGTCAAAAGGGAAAAATACTTCAACCATAAACGCCTCAGAAATTATTACGACCGGATTCGCTCGATAAAATTGAGACTTATCCACAAAACACAAGTTGATGCTTGCCCGGAGCAGTGTTAAAGACCGCTGTCAATCTCTCTTGATCCTTTAACCTCCACTCAATTTATTATGATTCGGCCTTGCTTAATACCATTTCTTTAAGTTATTGGCCTTAAACATTTTTCTCTGTATGTTTTACAGCGTTTTGCTTTGGTAAAGATCAAATTATTCGTTGATAACATAATAATGCTTTATGATATAAATGGGGTGTACTTATGCGAGATATATCGGCGGCTTTTATAGTCAGCTTCGGTTTAAATTATATGCTTTTTGCCGATATTTACATTTCGCTTTGGTTTCAGTTGATGATGGAAAAGCTTTTATGTTTTAGAATATGTGTTTTTACGCTACGTTGATGGCCAATAGCTGTATATTTAGAGCATATTTATGATACGGCAAGTTTTGTGAAGGTAAAACTTCAATCAAAACTTTTTTGTGTGTTCATCAAAGCCAATTGAGAGGTATTTGTGAATAGCTCTAGAGAGAAAAGTAGATCATTGTTGAAACAAGCAAAATAAGATTGCTTGCTAGCATTTTGCTTGATATGGTTTAGCCTACATTTGACAAATAAATATACTTACCTATTTAGTATAACAAACGATGCCGCATTGCATGATAATACGCAAATTTATTATACTGCAAAGTACCAACCGGCAGAAGTTTGCAAACAACCAACTAAAAATGATAAAGTGGCAAATTTTATATTGTTGGCTAAAACATCGGCAAAAACAAGTGGGCTACGGCAACATTATGGATGTGCTTCTACAAACAGTAGTCACTCTTGCACAGAAAAAAGGTTTTTTAACCCATAAACTAACATAGCCAATCCGATCACTACAATTTAAAAGATACCGCCTATTTTCGAAGGTATCTATATCAACAATCAGTAGGTACTGAATAATTCATAGACAGTTCTGGTAATGTGTGCATTGCATAGTAGAATAAAAAAAACTAAAATATTGCTTGTAACACTGTAGTCTACCTAAATATTTATAAATTCAACATAGAATTGTTTGCTGAAATTTTCTAGTTTATAGGTTACAAGCCGAGCGTCCAGGCTTCGCTCGGGTATTTAACAAAAATATCTTATAGGTAAGGAGTTTTTAGGTATTTTTTTACACATTGGGTTAGGTTATAGTGCTTCAGTAAGGATACCTATTTTTTTAAAATATAATAAAGCCTATACTACACGAGGATAGTGTAGCTTCCCAACGTTGAAAGAATTTTTCAAATCGGTCCAGTAGTTTCGGAGCCTATTCAATGCAAACAAACAATCAAATATTTCCTCTTTGTAATATCAGTATATATAGATATAGATGAATAAGACAAGTGGCATTACTGGTAGTGAAAGAATACCTATACTGTGAGTCACGGCAACAGCTGGTCGTAACGACATCACGCGAGAAAGCAATATATCGGCTTTGAAGACGCCATTTTCTATGCTTAGTGGTTGTACTTTGCGATGCTTTTGTTTTTGTACTGTACTTAAAAACTGATTGAGCAATTTAAAAAAAAAAAACTACGCCTCGTAATTCATGGTCCGAAATCGAACAACATGAGTTATTCTAGTTTCGGACTACCAGTATCTCATCCCATTGTACCCCATAGGTAACTGTGGCAAGTGAATGAGTAAATAATAGATAAGCAAAAATTGAAACGGAGAATGTAGCAATCAGACACTTGTCTTGACAAAAAATATAAATGTACAGTCAAAAGCAAAAACTCCGGGTCATCTATAAAAACTTAAATATCGTGGAAACCATGTGTTTCATTGTGTCTCAATTAGTGTGACATCAGTCATATTAAAGTTGTTCACCAGGATATTCCGTTTTCACCAAAATGGGGTGTTAGAATCCACTATTTAAAGCCTTAAATCTGGAGCATCATGTTATGAGCACCCGTTTAAAAATGAATGGACTTTAAAAACGTTCTGCTTTATAACCGGTGTGGTTATGACACAATTTTCCTAACAAAAAATCCAGAAAGTCGAGGTGCAATCGCACTCGGCCAACACGGCTCACGACGACGCATTAACACGAGCGAACGGTGAAGGAAAACATCGTGAGGAAACCCGCGGCCTAGTCAGCTCCGCACGTATTGACCTTGTCTTTCCTGTGGATATGGCTGACTAGGCTGAGAGGATGGTATAGGTGCTACAAGCCTACTCCATCTAAAACATTGTCCCAGGCCCTACAGTGTCGCGTTAAGTGTAGGCATAGGTTGCCTCCTGACGCTGTATAAATCATCATGAATAGATGTAAAGGCCTAATATTATTATGACACAATTTATCTATGCAGTAGAGTTAACATTAAAATGTGCCATCCATTGAATGTAAAATAGAGGATGTCGTCAGTTGAAGTTTTCACCCCAACTTATGGAAAAATAAACAGAAATGAGTTTTGTTATAGTTACCTAAAATTAAGTTTGCCATAATTTTGATGTACCTACAATATTTTTAATACCCTGTGAATAAATGTAACTTTTACTTGTCTCGATCGATTTATTTTGATTTTTATTTACATAATATAAACAATGCTACCGTTTCAGCTATTTCGAAAGTACGTATAATTGTGTAGCGCTTCAGTGTGCGAGCAAATCTACTTACTTTTGGTAAATTTCGATTTTATTTAATTTTTATCTCAAAATCACTATCACTAATTTCGTCTAAAGTAATTCGTAAAATCCATTACACGCATCGTGAATATAATACAATTCCAACGTACAATTAACAAAACCGACGCCATTACGTTAGAGTGCGAGTTGAATTAATGTTGGGTTACAGTCACTCGAAAGTTCCATTATCGTTAGGAAACACGATAATGCTTAGGTGATAAGTCTGCAGTTTGCGAATGGGTGAGGTTCTTAAGCACCATACCTAAAAGGTACTACTCTACCACAATGGGTTGTACGACGTGTACAGGCAATAACATAAATAGTGATGATGAAAGAGCAAATAAAATGTTGCTATTTTTTAGTAATTTTTTTCTTGATTGTACATTGAACAGCTTTTTAGGGTTATACAATAAGACGACTTGAAAAATTGAGGATGAGTTTCAAGTGAGCTTTTTTTTCTACTAATAGACTGATAAAATATGAATAATTTACATTACACTAACTAAAAATGAGTTACGGTATGGGTTACACTACTGTAATAACATTTACTAGGTAAACTAATTGAATAATATACTGGTATAATAATAATTGTTGCATGGTAGGTATAGGTACCTACCTACTGAGCAAACACTACATGCATAACGTTAGTGAGCAATGTGAGCATGTGTGAAATATGCTCACTAGTTTCGTGCAGTAATGACTGGTAACTAGGGCTGACACGTCAGTTTGCAATTTATAAAAAACATTTTTACTTATGTGAGAAATAAAATAAGCTATAAACGTCTCTAGATAATCCCCACTGGTAGGAATTTCTTGGTGGGCATTTCTGGACTATATCAAACAAAAAGAGGTGATACACCTATATTTTTTATTAAAATCGAACTCAAACATAATTTATTCATTGTAAAGTCGTATTGATAAAAAAAAAAAAAAAAAAAAAACAGCTCAAAAATATTAAGTAGAAAAATAAACAAAAGTAGCAAAAACACATACAATTTTAAACTTTACAGTACATAAATAGTATAAAAACCAAATACCTAGATGAAACTGAAGTTACACAATCGTATTGAAAAGAGAAAACCCTACATGAGTAGGGTTTTCAGAGTAGAGACTCTGAGCACAATTAATTTGACTTTCGGTGTGGAGACAGCCCTAACGGACGAGGTCTGCGAACAATACAGTTCTGTGACATTAGGGTACAAATATTGCGGGAGGTGTCTGAATTTGTCTATTCCGAGCACAACCTCCGAGTTTCGTTTACGAGTAGCTTTGTCAAATGGGTGCAGTTCCCGGGATATCATTTAGAATTGTGACAGGATATGTGACAGCCACCTCGCTGTAAATCCTCAACTAGGTCATGAAACTCAGTCGCGGAAGATAACACGAGAACTGGAAGGTTTTTAGTGTTTCCATAATGAACGTAACCTTTACATATAAATGTTACTGACGAAAATGTGAAAGTTGCAAAAAGTCGGTAAGTTGGAGTAGGTTCTAAATTTTTAGTTCTGAGAATTTAATAAATAGATAGAGCGGTTTTTTTTATACAATATAGGTAACCGTTTGACCACAATCTTACCTGTTCTTAAGCTAAAAGTAAATATATACAAGTATTTCCTCATCTTGCTGTGACGCCGCCGCGCCTCCGTAAAACCTGTTGTTTTAACTGACTGTACAATGCAGCTATTTTTAATGGTGTAACAAAAATATTAAAATCAAAAGTGTCAGTTGGGACATTGTGTCCCAAAATATTTTGTCCGAATCGCCCGCAAGCCAAAAATAAATACATAAAAACATATTTACAATAGACTTCTTATAGCTGTTGATGAAAACATGTAAGCTATTGATGATTTAGTAGTTTTGGGGCTTTTGGCAACTTAGGACCATCAGGAATAATGGTCACTAGTGTAGAATAGTTTGGTAAATACTGGGATACGGTCCTGCCACTTGATTTTCATGATCGTTCTAAGACATCTTAGGTGATATGTGTCAAGTTTTTTAATGTCTGGTTTATAGATGCACCATGTCTCTGCGCCATATAAAAGGACTGGGATGATTAGTGCCTTGTAGACACTAATCTTTGTCTCCAGCTTCCGGCAGGACCGTATAACCAATACCGAGGTCCTGCGTCGATCCGGGATGTATGGTATGGAGGCTCTTCTGATGCAGCGACAGCTCAGGTGGTGTGGCCATGTCCTTCGCATGGATGACCATCGTTTACCTAAGGCTGTCTTCTACTCTGAGATGGCCGAAGGTAAGCGCAAACACGGTGGTCAGCATCTGCGCTTTAAGGATGTATTTAAAAGACATTTGAACGCATGCGCTATTGACTCATCTTCTTGGGAGGAGCTTGCTTGCCAAAGGTCTTCTTGGCGCTCTACCATCTACAATAAGATAAAAACGTTCGAGGAAAATCGACTCGAGACACTTGACGTAAAACGCCAAATCCGTAAAGAAAGACCTAAGCCCTCCTACACCTACACATATAACACATCAGGCCAGCTCTATTGCCAATCGTGTGACAGGATATTTAAAACTAAATTCGGTCTAGCTAGCCATATTAGGGCTCATGCTAGAAAGTACTATTAGATTATAAGTTATTTAGGTTAATTAAGATAATAAGTATGTAATTGTAAATTTAATTTTAGTTAGGGTCGCCGTCATCGAAAACGATGTGGAGGACTATATATATATATATATATATATATATATATATATATATATATATATATATATATATATATATATATATATAAATACTGGGAACTATTAACAAATTGTACAACAAAGTTGAAGTCATTCAAGCTGGGTACCTACTTCAGCAAATTAACATCGATAGCGCTACGAGCATTGTACCTACTAATTGACGTCTCTCTGTCCATGAAATCATCTTATTCAATTATTCAGTTATTAACCTTAGAATAATAACTAAAATGAGAGTCTGTAAAATACAATCATAAGAGTTCATACACGAAAGTGCACAATAAAAAGCTATTTTGGTCATGATTAGCGCAACATTAATTTAGTTCTAGATACTAAATGTGAAATTTGGTTCTGTAATACTCGTACAAATATTAAATACTGCAGACTTTCAAAATGAGTTTTTTTTTTCTCTTCAAGAAAAGAGTCATGGAAAGTGAACATGGCTAACGCACCTGCCGTGTATCTAGATTTTGTCAGAGCTATCTCAGTTCATACTTTTTTTGAGACAGTATCTACAAGATAAGGAAGCTTGGTACACATTCAAATTTATCACTCTAAAAATATTTTACTGTTTTTTTTCATTTCGATCGAAAACAATTAATATTCATCGATACGTTCTTCGGTTCAGGGTTGCCCCATTTGAATAATTGGCTGATTTTTATGCAGTTGTATTAATGCAATTGGTACAACGGATTTTATTTCACTTTTTCGACGCCGGCGGAGGCAAATTTTCAGTTGTATTTTAACAATTCATTACGTTTAATCGATTCGAAGATCTGATATTACGAAACGCAGTAGGATTATAACATTGCAAGTTTTTATTTAAATTTGTTATTTATTTTGTAAAGAATAAAATACAGTTCACTAAATTTCACAAATTTTTGATTGCTTGTATATGTTTCTGTTTACATTCTATAGTCATACGAACTATGATAATTATCTAGGTACGTAACAGTTGGTATAATATAACCATAACTAACCACAAAAGTTACTATCTTCTTCATACCTACCATTTAGTTCAATGTATTCTACACCATACAAGTAAAGCCCAATGTTGTTGTAGTTCGTAACATTTTTTTCAGGCTGCATTTTCCGCTTGAAAAACAACGCAGGACTTGCAATGCATGCAAATTCATTAGCAAAATTAGCATTTTACACTTTGTATTGTGTACAAATAGATACCTCTACCATGTAAACGTATAAACTTTTTCAAACAAACACAATTTACTATAGACATCTTCAGTCTTGTGCCAGCGTTTTTTTATTTTATTTTACAAAATTAAAGTGAATACTTCTTTTGGAATACGTTTAAATATTAGTAGATAAATAATAAACATTTTATAGTAGGTGTAATGTCTTTATTTATTTAAACCACGAACGATTTGGTCTCGCTCAATTACCGTTGAAAATAAATGAATTTAGTATTGACTGTAATTTCGGCCATAATATAAACGTTTTTCACTCGTTAGATTATATTATTTTAGCCTGTATCATCTGCAGGCGTAACTGCCTTTATATTATTTGAAATACAAAAAAATCTTACCAATAACTTTTAGGTGCGTAATTATTCAAAGCGTAAAAGGAAATTCGAGGTCGATAGGTATAGTTTTTTGTACGTACTCCACGAAAAAAAACAACTGAAAATCCTTTTCAGATTGTTGTTTGGTTTGAGTTTTGGAATCCGATTCAAAAATATGAATAGGCAACTGTTCTATTTCTCTTGCTATTGTCCACGACGGCTCCTGATTCTGAAACAATGAAAACACGGCAAGGCACGGAAAATAGATTCTGCATGTGATTGACAGATACACATACTACCGTCATATCGAACAGGAAGGGTGCATATCAAATCGGTCAGGCCGTGTCACGCCAGATGCCGCCACCGTCGCATCGCAAGCCAGTAACTACGAAGATATAGCTTACAGAGACCACGCTTTGTTGGTGTTTGACCACACGCACACATACATAAAACACATTCATTTTATTAATTCAAGAGAGTGTATAGTTTTCTTCTACGCAAATGTGCCACACCGTCGTCGACCGCATTATATCACATTTCACAAGCTCAGGATTGAGATTGTGGTCAAACGTTTGCCACAGTGTGATAAATAAAAAAAAGTGCGCCAAACGGGTCACAGTGCGATTGGTTTGGTTCGGAACCCATTTGTAGCGAGAATACTAAAACCGTTTTTAATATCTTTTGAGTGAGTACCTGTAATCTATGGGCAGCAGAAGACTTCTGCGGGTTAATTTAATGATAATGAGTTATTACTTAGCAACGATTTGCCGCTTGACCACCAGCCTGACAGACATACTAACTAATCTGTTTAATGTGTCAGTTTTTTTTTTATATAAAATTGCGAACCTTTTCAGTGATTCAAATACGAGCACAACCTTTTTGCCAAAAGTTGATAAGTATCTTTTAACAGTTACACTTCTGTAAATTAAGGATATTCCCATCTGTGCCATTGCATCCCTAGATTGCAGGATGCAAAATTAATTCACAGTTGTTTGGTGTATATTGTATAGGTAATGATTAAATTCCCTTGCATCATGTGATGCTTCACGTGAGGTTGGATCAAAACATAATGAGGTTGGTAAATGGGAAAACCACAATATAATTGAATAGTTCTTTTCTAAAATATGAGTGGTGTTCATTTCATTTCATTGGTTCATTAAAATTTTAAAAGTTTTTTAACCTTTATAGGCAGAAAGTAGGCTTAAAAGTAACACTAGAAGGACCGACCACCAGTGTTGTTAAAAAGACCATCGATTAGATCCTAACAAAATAGTACACCCCAGCTTATACTGCATGAGGGTCTATGAGACCCACAAAACCACTAATTGCTACATTAAATTAACAACTTAAAGTGTCTAAAGTACCCATAATTTCTAATCTATAGTTGAGGGTCAGCTAGATACTACAAACAAATAAGATTTACTTTTGATGGTAACGAATAAATTGCACTATGGGCAGGTCGGCCTTTACAAAAATAGTGTGCATGTACAGTTAGCTAGATAATTGAATTGCATGGGTAGCGCGCAGGCACGTGCTTCGGGCCCATGGGACCCGTCCCGGCAATATTTTGTTCTATCTATTTTTAATGTCAGCTTGAGGGTTAATCATCAGTGCTGATTTAAAAGGCATGTTTTTATACAGGGTGTTATGTTTGCAGTGGTTTTGTTAATCCGATTAAATGCCTAACTTATGCGGTATTAAAATAATTTATAACTACCTATTAGTAATGGCACTTATTTGTCGCGATAACAATGATTTAATGTTATTTTGGTTTCAGAGTTAATCTACCTTTGTGTCTGCAATAGCTACGTTATTTTATAAATAGGTGCAAATTGGGTACGTGCCAATAGTATCTGAACACCACAATGCTCAATCATAGTTGAATTTAATTTTATTCATCAAAATGTTATTTATAGTCCGATAAAGCCAGAGAGAGGTACACAACCTTTCACCGCTTACTAACATGAGGCGTGCTTAGTGTTTTGATAACACGGGATCAGCGGAAGCAAGTTTTCTTACGCCCTCGTACGGAAGCAATATAGCCGTGTAGAGTAGTATGCTTAGCCCGCCTCACTTGGCAGTAGAAGTAGCTACTTAGTAGCTACTGTGGAATCGTTTAAAATGCGATAAAACGTTTTAATGTGTGGTTTTTTAGTTGCAATATCAAAGTTCACATTGCACTGTGAAGAAAAATTGATTGTTTTTGTGCAAATACACTCGAGAGCAATGATTCCGGGTCACTTAAAGAATGTTAAAAATCTCGGAAACTAAAAATGATAGGTTAATGCAATAAATTGTATTTAATAGACAATGTAATACTCCTTAAATGAAAGTAAAAAAATATGAGTCACCATACATTTTATTAACACAAAATTACATAAAGAAAAAAAACTGCTGATCTCTCCTTAAAACAAAAATAGGAAACATGAAATTTTTGAACTTTATTACGATTTGACTTGAATTTTAATACTTCGTATTGCCTCCTCGTGCTTCCATTACTGCGTTTACGCGGTTTGGCATGCTGTACACCAAGTTCCTTATACGATTTTGGGGAATATTCTCCCATTCCTCTGTGAGAGCAATTTTGAGCTCACGAAGCGTGATTGGGGGAGGGTTTCGTTGTTTTACGCATCTGCCTAGCTCGTCCCAAGCATGCTCGATCGGGTTGATATCCGGGCTGCGCGCTGGCCACTCCATACGAGTAATGTTCATCTCTTGAAGGTAGTCATTCACAATCCTACCTGTATGAGGTCGGGCATTGTCATGCATAAATATAGCATCCTCTCCTAAATTGACCATAAATGGACCAACATGATCATTGAGGATTTCTTCCACATATCTTACGCTAGTTAAAGAGCCGTTTTCTATGATCACCAGCTCTGTGCGACTTTCAGAAGAAATTCCGGCCCACACAAGTACAGACCCACCACCGTAGGCTACTTTTTCTTCGATGCATGCTTGCTTGAATCTTTCCCCTGGTCTTCGATACACTCTGTGTCTTCCATCGTGCTTGTAGAGCATAAATTTTGATTCGTCGGAGAACATAACTTTTGACCAATCTTCAATACTCCAATTTACGTGGCTCTGGGCATATCTTAGTCTTGAAATACGATGCCCACGCTCCAGTTTAGGGCCGTTTGCAGGTCTAAGGGGTTTTAAGTTAGATTCAGCAAGCCGACGTCTTACTGTCCATGCACTTGGGTTACTTCCTCCGAGGCGTCGAAACTGATTTGTGAGTTCAGTTCCTGTGAGAAAGCGATTTCGAAGCATGGTGTTCACCAAGTATCGGTCTTCTCGTGCTGTGGTACACTTGGTTCTGCCCGTTCCTGGTCTGCGTAGGTTAGAACCAGTTTCTTCGTAACGTCGGAGAACTCTTTGTACTGTTGACAGCGACACACCGACAGTCCTGGCTGTATCGCGCTGACTCCGGCCGGTTTCCAGCATTGTAAGTATTCTGGTGCATTCTTCAGGCGTAAGCGACATAATTTCAGCTTGAATAATGAATATAGAGCACTATCAACATGGTTTATATACCCACATAAATGACAGATTACAAACAAAAGCAAAACCAAATGCTGTAATTTCGTAGTTCCATCTTCGAAAGTGGCCCTTTTTCAAATTTGATTTTTTTAAGATATAACTTTACAATAACTAAGAAGTTTTAATACCTTTATTTAAGGAGTATTACATTGTCTATTAAATACAATTTATTGCATTAACCTATCATTTTTAGTTTCCGAGATTTTTAACATTCTTTAAGTGACCCGGAATCATTGCTCTCGCGTGTAGAAAGTATTTTTTTGTGTTTCGAAGTCTACTAGGAAGGACAGACGAACATGACACAAAAGGATAAAAAAAATGCGCATTTTTGACATAATGCTTTTCGTACCTAACAGCGGTAGTCACAAATATGTCTTGTTTTGTTTTACTTGTTGATCAATAATAGGTTACTATTTAGCTCTCTGTATTTCTTGATAATACCCAATTAGTAACCGTTTATTATTTTGCATACCAGCTAATAATATAAAATTATCAATTTGTAGAAGTTCACAGAGCCCCGAGTCTATGCATTTGTTTTAACTTTCGACTCGAGTGTAGCACACGCAAACGCATTCGCAAAGCGAGACATTTTGTTGGGATTTGCACAATACCCCAAGTCTCCCAGTAGAGGCGCTTATCCGGTTTTCATACATTATTTCTCGCTTTGCGAATGGGTTTTGCGTGTGCTATACTCGAGTCGAAAGTCAATACAAATGCACAGACTCGAGGCTCTGGTCTCCAATGATTTCAAGATTTTTTGGATTTTTTGCATACATCCCGCGATTTTAACTTTCTAAGTATATCTACATAAACCACATTAAAGGTATCTGAAAGAGTTTTAAATTATTATTACGCAAGCAGAGCTGCGTCCCACTTCTGAAGAAGTTTCAGTGATATTCATGACTTTCTATGAAATACACCGCTCTGGGGAAATCTAAGCCATTACAGTGCTTTTGTTTCATTCGCATTGTGTGAAAGCACAATCACTCGTTGCTGTTCTTAGACTTGTTGTAATAAATCGCTTATAATTTAATGGTTAGCTAATATAGTTATAGTTACCATGATACTAAGTACGTAAGTTGCACCTATTCCAAATTCTTAGTTTAAAAAAAAGTATTGTTTGTTCAGAACATTCAATTTACCTAAAACTTGTTAGTATACATTAGTCCAACAAGGGATAACACTAAAACATTTTCTGAAACTCACTTAGCCGGTTTTAGTGTTGATTCTCGCGACCTCAAAACTCCATTTAAGTTATGATGTATTAGCGAGATATTTAATTAATCTTTTACCAACTTGCTAACATAAAGTCCATGCAATGCTAAAAAATAAAACATACAATAATGTTTGATGTGTAAAACTATGAAGCTCTCTAGGTATACTGCTTTGATTTTGCTAGTGTAAAAAATCTTTGGCTCTAATTATCCACAGCCCGACTGCACCCACCCCCTGCTAGATATAGGTCTCCCCAAGTTTGTGCTATCTACTGCGGTTCTGAGCTGATCTCTTCCATTCACGACCTGCAACTTGACGATGTCATCTGCCATATCTGTGGAACGTCCCACGTTTCTAACTGCATCTTGGCTTTTTTTCTTCATCTGTTATCAACACGCCTTGCAATATGTCCGTCCAGCTCCAATTGAGCCCCATAGTTCTCCATATTGGATCTTGGTTTGTAGCTCTTAATGTCCTTAGAGTCCTTCAGGGTAGGCAACGTACTTACAGTGCTTCTAGTATTGTCGGTGTTTCTAGGCGACCGTGACCACCAGCCCGTATGCCTGTTTGTATAATACTTACGATAAAAAAAAAAATATTTCTCAGCTTGTGCAAAATAGGAACAAAAGAGCCTAGTGACCTCAACTTCTCTATACATAGATAAACGTTTCATACTAGATAAGCCTGTCATTACCACTACCACTGGCACTCTGCCAGCGACAAGCCGCTATAATTTAGATTGTTTCGTGTATCATTTCAGCATCGAATGCTATAAAATTTTACGGTTACAGCGCACCATATGCGCTTGTAACTCCATCTATACCGAATATTACGATCGACGAATGTTTGGGACATAAAAAACGCTTTTGACAAGTAGGTTTTTATATTGTTTCGTAACCGTAAAATACATAGCAAGCTGAAAAACCAAGTAAAGTACAAGTTAATTTTTTTGACAGTTATTTTTTCTAAATTTTAATTCAAACCATTTCCCAAGTATCTTCACGACTGTGTCTTTTTATCTGTACTATATCTTTATCTTTACTTTTATATTTGTAATACCTACTTGGCAAAAGTTATTGTATAGAATGACATTTTCATAATAACAATGTAGGTGCCTAAACGTAAAAAGGCTATCGTAAAGTCAAGATATATTTTTAATGGCGGAAAGTTTGAAATGGCCATAAAAGTAAGCATTTTGTATCGACATGTAATCTGATATGGGGGTTTCTGAAAGAAGGCACATGTCATGTTTTTATTTATATACGCGTGCTTTATCTTACATCGAATAAAGCAAAGAATAAAGACATAGGAGCAGAATTCGTGAAAATTCAATCGTGTTCTGTACTACCAAAAATGTGTGTTTTTCACATTGTAATGTTATTTTGTAGGATATACCTGCTTACTTATAATCGTTGCATAACTCTATATTCAGCTGTTTAAATTATTGCTGCCTATTACTGTATATGATCTGTGCTGGTAATGTCAAACAGTGGCATAGCTATGTTAAACAACTAATCTACCTACGTGTGAATGAAAAACAGACGACCTTCATTTTATCTTTGCTGGCAACTCACTAGTATCTACAAATCTATAAATCGTTTGCAACAGTTTGTAGATGGCTCAACTGTTTCATGTGTATTGTGTAAATATTTTATATACTATTAGTATTAATAAATGAAATGATGTGGCAGTACTTAGGTAATGTAACTAAGTAATCTTTTGTTTGAACCATAACTCACTAGTTACACATATTATTTCCACGTTAAAGAATGTCAAACAATCTCAGTTTAAAAATATTTGTCGAAACTCGAACAATGGCCCACCCGAAACGGATGAGTTATATATTAAGTGAAGCAACTTAAATCAATATTGTTAGAACTAGCGGGGCCGCGTATCATAAACTCTACAATTTAAATAAATTTCGAAGCCTATAAAATATTTTATTTTGTATTTATAGTTAGTTACATGTGGGTTTTTTAGCTGTTAAGAGCATTCAATCACTTTTTCAAATAAGTTAGTGAAACAAAAAATACTTTTAAAATTACTCCATATACAATATTTGCGAATCACTTTTTGTAAATCCACAAAAACCTCAGATTATGTACGTACAATGTATAGTAATAATTTGAATATTATAAATAATTTGACTATTTATGAATTGCATATTCTAAGTAAGAAATATATTTTATGTATTTTTTACTAAACAGCATAATTTATTATAATATTTTGTTAGTTTGATTATTTTCCGATATTTCGGCATAGTTCCTAAACATATATTTACACTCATGTAAATTGTAAAACCAACAACTCGGTAAAAAAAATCTGCCAGTCACAAGTTTTATGATACCGGCCCTAACTTCATGGGTAGAGCAGGTACAAACGTGTAACTTAAACAGTAGAGCAAGACAAATATTGAGTCAAACTTAGGTTCTTGGTAGACGCCCCGCGCCCGATGTTAATTATTAACATCAAGTTCAAATTATGTTTGCTTTTTGAATTTAATCAGTGAATTGGGTGCAGTTGCAGTTGCTCTTGAGTTTTGCATTTCTTTAAGGAATTGGTTCATGGAATTTGAATAAAACAGCTTTCAAAAACTATATTATGTTTAGTATGTTTTACGTAATAGTTAAACAAATATTATTTTAATAAAATCAGTTTTTTTTTAAATAAAATACAAGTAATATAGTTCATACCGATTCAAATAATGTGAGATTAGAAAACAAAGACAATTAAATAAAAAAATATAACAAAGTTTTTCCAGCATTAGGTACGCGATTTTGTGCGTGACACATAATAACAGTTAAAAAATGACATTTGGGCGAATACTCACCACTCAATTTAAGTTCCGCTTAAATTATTGCTATCTCTTACAAATGAGTTATGCCAAACAGAGGCAGAGCACCACTTAAAATTTTAAGTGGTGCTCAAATTTTGAATGACGTTTGAGTATTTCAGCCATTACCTGTTAGTAAGTGACAGCAATAATTCAAACAGCCAAATAAAGTTATGCAACGATTATAAGTAAGCAGGTCAGTGATTAATTTCTAACGTCCATCTTAAAACTAAATTTTGTTGCACTTTCAAGTTTCATTTCCGCTTAACTTCTGGTATTCTGTCAAACTTGCTTTTATACGCAGACTTGGGATAATAAAAACAACCCACAATGTTTTATTATCCACTTACTGGCAAAGGAGTTTTACCTAAGCTCAGTCCGTAAAACTCGGCGGAATCAAGTGATGTAGTATCTACAATCTAGAAAAAATTCTTTTACCATTAGAATCCTACATTATCCCTGATGAACATAGGCTATATTTTATCCCGGAATTCCCACGGGAACGGGAATTACGCGGGTGAAACCGCGAGGCGCTGCTAGTAAGTAAGTATAGTAAAAGGTGGGTCGATTTTTGTTCTACTCTAGATCAGAGCAAACTAACACACAATCACAATAAAATCATACGTAAAATGGTAGTCCGGTATGTCTGCCAATGACAGTTACTTGCAAAGACTTCAGTTGGATTCGTGATCATGAATGCCACTGTGGCGAAATGTTCGGCAATAATTAAACTCGCAAATGAAGGTAAATATCCTGTTTTCAGTAAAAAAAGGAGTTTAAAACCTACAGGTATGAAAAAAAAAATGTCTTATCAAAACGAAATACCAACTAAATATTATGAAGAAATGTGAAGTATTTTTTTATAAAAAGAAACACCATGGTCAATGTCCTAATTTTGCGGTTGGAATACAGGGATACTAGCTTCCGCCCGCGACTTCGTTCGCGTCCCGTT
Source organism: Eulithis testata (assembly GCA_947507515.1). Classification (NCBI taxonomy): domain Eukaryota; kingdom Metazoa; phylum Arthropoda; class Insecta; order Lepidoptera; family Geometridae; genus Eulithis; species Eulithis testata. The sequence goes on from OX382207.1 coordinate 4,779,864, forward strand.
GGATCCCGTTGATTTTCCGGGGTAAAAAGTATCCTATGTTACTTCTAATACCTCCAAGAATATGTGTACAAAGTTTTATGATGATCGGTTAGTTTTCGCGTGAAAGCGTAACAAACAAACTTACATTCACATTTATAATATTAGTATGATGCGTGGCGCTTTTATTGCTGTTGAGGTACAGAAGCCAGCGTTGAATTTTTTACGTGACCGATAAAATTTAGATTAGAAATTTATACAGATACTTATTAGAAAATATTTAGTTTTACTTTACAAGGAAACGAATAAATATTATGTTTAAACAGAATTAATAATTTCTTATTTGACTATCGGAAACGGTGGTAAATCGATACTTTCTGTAACCATATTGCATGTGAACCAGCTCCTGAACTATGTCGTAACTAACTTACTACTTACGGGACTATGGGGAAGTTGTGACATTTTATAGGCTTTAATTAAAGCCGTATATTGTATCGTCATGGAGTAAAGTTCCATAGAAGTTGGGAGTTTATGTGCTGGCCATGATTATGAAATGTGCATGGGATGGGGTAATGTCTATTAATGGAAATAGACTACTGAATAAAGATCATTTCAAACAACCGAAATTCTCATTATTATTTGTCGCATTTTCAGTTACACTCTTATTCATATTGGAACAACTAAAAATAAAAAAATACGAAATGCGACCGAAAATTTCAATTGCGTGAGATTTTTTTTTCTTTTCATTTTCATGTCATGTCTTTATAGACGCTCTCTAAAATTCTGTCTTTATCAACCTATCGACCCATTGTTAGGGGTTTCCCAAAGCCAAGAGCTCTTCTCATCCTGTGTATCAAAAGCTTTAGCCTACATGCCTTAGCGATTGTAAAGTGTCTACATATCTGCCCTCTTATTTAATTTGCTTGTGAACTATAACCTTATAACGAACATTTCACCGCAACTTATGAAATATCTCCGCGATGAAACAGCGCCACAATCCAGGACATTGATGTGTAACTCTGTCGGTGGAGTTCCGTCGAACTATTCAAATTTCCACCTAACACTTCATGCCAACGAGCGTGCGCAAATATTTCAACTCTCTCGTATACCTACGGTTCAAAGTAGGTAGGAGGTAGAGAGAAACCAACTTTAGTGGTTTTTTCTCTTTAGTTATAAAAGTGGGAAAAAATAACCACCGAGTGGTGCCCTGACACAGAGAGAAACCACCTTTAGTGGTTTTTTCTCTTTAGTTATAAAAGTGGGAAAAAATAACCACCGAGTGGTGCCCTGACACAGCGTCGCGGTAGACCGCGTATTATGTGGTGGCGGGACGAGCTGGAGGCCTATGAGAGGGACTGGCAAATTAGGACTCACGTGGAGACTGGCGGAAGTGGGGGGAGGCCTTTGCCTAACAATGGGACAGTATGGGCTAGTAATAATTTAAGTAGTTATAAAAGTACCCATCGATAGCAAAAGCATTCCTAAGCAATACACTTACAAATTATGTAATCAATAGGTACTTACTACAATTATGTAATCAATACCATACGAATTCTTATCAACATTTTATAATGATAGAGTAAGTGTCTAAAACCTAAATTCGAGATGTAACGACTAGTTTCGATTAGCATTTCGACCTACACTGACGTGTTTTTGCTTTTGTACCAATTGATGAATTGATCAAAATATTGCTGTTTTCATAATAAATGATAGGCATATTGTAAACATCCTGGGTATCCTGACCAAAACACACTAATAACTCACAGTATGACACGCCGGCCAATAAACTAATATTTATATTTACGTTTAGCTATAAAACTTTGACAACCAAACCTGAATTATTGGCTTCACGAAAAAAGTTTTCTAGAGATACACAGTAAACTAGAACTGCCAGTGTACCACCTACCTAAGTCGATTGAATACTTTGCTGAATTTATTAACCACAAAAAAGGGCTTATTCCCATCGAGCCCACCAGCCGGCCCACTGGAGGCCGGATTGGGATATACATTTTAAAGTAAAAATAAGGTAAGTACACTACATCCCAATGAAGTAGGTATTTAATTTTATACGTAAAAAGATAGAAAGAAAAATTATTCATTTTTCCATACATTTTTTACAAAATTGTTAGTACGATAGATCCATTCTAGAACTTTGCTTTTTTCACAATATAAATTATCCTATCCATAACAATTATAAATTTGATTTCAATATCCTTCACACCAATATGACAAAGCAGTGTGAAAGTTACGCTTTTGCTACTGAGAAATTCAATAATTGATTAATATTGTTATCAAAGGAACATCTTTATGGCAAATAAAAGAAGACTAGTGTTGATACACTGCTTATCAACTTTATTATGGTTAAAAAAGGGGCCGGAAGAACTTTTGTTACAGTTTGTAAGCGTATAAACATGATTTACAGGACTTGCAAAGTTACGATAGGTGAGATGATGCAACGCTGGATTTGACGAAATCCTGTGATACAAAAAGTTTTGGATCCGCACGGATTGTTGTGTTCAGTTATGTGGATAATAATAAAAGTTTTTCGGTATGTGGTGAATTTTGGATGTGGGAGTTGAGTATGGGGGATGATTTACTACAGAATCAAAAAGATGAAAGGAAAAAAGAAGAAATAAATAAGTATTGGTTGTAATTTTCTTTGTGTTTAAATTTTATTTAAGAAATAAATGATTTTTATTAATATATAAATATGTTATTATACATTGCTAACTACACTTTCGGTACGAATGATATAACAAAAAAAATATTCATTAAAACACACAACGCCCTCTAGTCCCAAACTAAACAAAGTTTGTACATACCTACTAAGTATGGGAACTAGATTTCTTGTAGAATACTTCTATGCATTATTTTTGCGTAAAAAAGAAGTATGTAGAGATGATTTAAAAACTTGTTATTTCGGGCACTGTCGTTTTTTTTAGACGTAGGGTATAGTATTATATAATCTGTGACGTAGGTAATCAACCTACGTCTTTTAAAAAAAACGACACAAACGCTTGGAATTGTTTAGAAATTATCGGATGAAGTTGTCTAAATTGAGATTTAACATCTGGTGCAAGTCAGTTTATAACAGGTTCTACCCACTATTATACGATCTAGTTTCTGTACTAAGTAGATAGATTTATTACTTACTTATTTCCGGTCGAAAATGCTAAGTTAATTACATTAGCAATTTCAAGTAGGTATAAACTATCACGAACATTAGAAATCTAACATCACTTCGTATGACCTATAAAAACTGAGACTAATTATATTATGTAAAAATAAAAGATAGGTACAGTCAGCAACATAAATCGATTAGGATTTTTTTTAATAATACAAAAACTAAAATATTTTGAACGTAGCAAACAGCTAAAAATTTAAAAATCGTGAACATTGTACAAAAAAATCCGTATCTCTGTGATATTTCGGAAAAAAATATTACTATAATTTTATCTAAGTATACCATTTTAAACCTTTTTCATCGTCAAATCCTCATACAAAATTTTGTAAGAGAGCAAAAGGCAAATAATTTTAAGCCTTCCTGTATGACGGTTAATCCAAAACAGACGGGCGTGGGGTTAGCATGCTACATCAGCGTTGCGGTTAACCGGCGCGCGACGGACGAGCGTCGCGCGTCACCAGAAACTGAGCCAAAGAGGACGACCGCTAGCGTGTGGTAGGACTATTCAAAAATTTACAAAGAGAAACGTTCTCTACTAGTTCTCTACGAACCACTATATGTGGAAGATCAAAGAAGCTCCAGTATGATCAACCAATACAAGCTAGAGAGAATACAAATCATTTATAAGGCAACGCTGTGAGCGAATTACGTTGAACTGAGACCACTGCTGGCACCGCTATCTCTCGTACCTTGGAAAGGGTGTAGGGGATGTACGCATAGCACAATGTATCACTAGATTAATGTATACGCCTGTGATATACGATTGCTGCGTATGCGTAGGTACAACTACCATTTGCTCGTGTCTAATCTGATGCTTTATTGAACATCCAAATTCCCTCTAAGCAAGAGATTGAAATCAAACGAACCGCGAAAGTAAAGCCTAAAACCATTGAATACGGAATGGCATTCTGAAAAAGCAATTTTATTTTCGCTGACTCGATAATTGCCTGTGATAATTGGTTTTCCGGTCATAAAAATGTTAAAATTATTTTGCATCTAAGCCCGCCCTTTGCGCTTTTTCTGAGGGTCGCTCCTTATTTATATGCTAATGCGGCTGTGCAGAAATTCCACGCACGACTTAGGTGCACCTGTCCAATTATAAGAACAACATTTTCCCTTATGTGCATTTTCATGGAATTTTCTGCATGGAAATTGAGCTAAATTTCGCCACGTTTGAGCGCGGCACCCGCGATGAAAATTCTGCTTTACAGTAGCAGTCGTTATGTTAATATTAACTACGGAATGACGGGGCTAGGTGTTTCTCGTTTAGGGTTAATAGTTTTGCTGACGTAGAACAGTTTTGTATATAAGAAAATAGGAAGATTACTTTTCTTAGTTAATGCTCCTGAGGTCCTCTGGTGGCATTAGTGATAAAACTTGCTTATTTATCACCTTTTGTTTACGCATAGTGGCGTTTGTTGGTGTCTACCCTTTGCATTAGTATTCATGGAAGTCAGTCGATCGAGAAAAGAATTTTCGCATTCAGGTCCGATCTTGACGAGGGACGGTATGTACCTACTGAGTGGTTGCCATTTCCTTTTCTTTTATTTTTTTCAAACAACTTAATGGAGTCGTAAAGAATGGACCAGCATTTCATTATAATGTATTAACTCCGGGATGAGTGGAGTAATTATGTGACAGCTGTTTCTGTTCTCTGTTTTTAGGTCAACCCTGTTTTTATTTTGAATCATAAATGTTTTCATAGACGAATTTACTAATCATGGAATATAGGTTAATCAGTCAAAATAATGACTCTCTCAAATTCGTCATTTTGTTGGACAGATAGGTACGCAGTAAAGTGGGACTGGTATACTTAACTAGAGTATGTCTCGTAGTTTGCTTATCGACAGTATCAAGAAAGATAAATAAACTGGAAAGTCATGAAATTAAAATAGCCACCCTAAGATCACATTCACTAGTATAAGAGAGCATCCATTCTCGCTCGCAAGAATTTATCTAAAGCAAATCTCATTGTTCAGTGGATCCGTCGAGACGTGAGCGGAACTCGCAAGTAAGACAAATTTCCATCGACTTGATTAAAGTTGTCAGCTATGGAACGCGAGGTGCAATCTACGACGGCTTTAGTTTGAATAGCTGGATCATTCTTTAGATTTTACATTCTTGAACGGTATCTTACTCTTACGAGCACACACCGTACGCAGTTCCATCTGAATGTGCTCTTACGCTTGAAGATTCGACGTGACACTTTATTGAGCGTAAAGCCAGGTTAGGTTGAGGTATTATGGTGATTCTAGTAGAAACTCGTAGTATTGTGTAAAATAATGTAGCGGTTGAAGCAATAATTGTAACCAATGCTGCATTTTTTAATGTCTGTTTTGAGCAGGTCTCAAAGTGATGCAATGCTATTCACCATAGGTTCCTCAGATGTTTACAAAAATGCATGATTCTGTGCTACCTTTGCAACTCACTGTCGAGTCAAAAAGAGATCTCGCCCTACTAAATAAATATAAATAAATAGGCTTTGCAACTCACTGTAGAGTAAAAGAGACCTCGCCCTACTAAATAAACAAATAGATCTGGCGAATAGAGTGCAGCGTTCGATTGGGTAAAATAGGCATGGACTGAACTAGCTGAGATATTTTTTGTTTCATCTCGCACACGGCAAATATAACGAGAATACGTGAGAGAATATTAGCATCAGAATAAGATGCGTTACTCTAAATTGGCATGTGATGAATGAGGTTTATGCTGCCAGGAGATATAAACTTGATTATATTCGTTACTTTACAGTGTCCACATGAAGCGAAATTATGTGAGGATATCTGCTGATGAAAACTGCATTATTTTCTTGGGGTATGAAAATTCTCACCTGGTGGAGTGGTTTTGAAGACTTTCAGGAGAAAATTGTGCTTGAACTTTAACTTCATCGTTCTTGAAAGGGATAGTTTTAATCCCATATCTTGCTTAGTCTATCTTCACTGATTATGTAAGCTAAGCGACGTTCTTCATGGTCACTGTTTGGTCGTGTGACCGTTAGTGGCATTCAGATCTTAGCGCTTTCCGTGCTTCGGAGGGCACGTTAAACTGTCGGTCCCGGCTTTGCAGTCGTTAAGCCATGACGGCGGCCTAAAAACTCCGTCATCAGAGTTGGCCACTAACTCATACGAGCTTGTTGATCATCAAATATCAGTGACCTATGATAATTTGCTGAACTAACAGAAACTAGAATAAAACATACAAGGGAAAACAAAACCTGACACTGGTATTTGTTTTAATTAATCACCTGAATATCATAGCCGTTTTAAAAAAATTAATAAACTGGTATGATTTTTGAAAAGTAATCGAGCAAAAGCAGCTTCAAAGAGAAAAGACTGTTCAGTGTTCAAAGCTGATAATAAATAATGCAAGTGGAGATTGGTATCGCACGGCACTGAAATTATGCAGTAGTAATTTCATGGTCTGGAGAGCGCAAAGTAAGCGGGCGAGTAAGTAAGTTACGCGTCTGTAAAGGTCTTAGAAGAGCTTATAGCACTTTATGGAGTAGGTACTCTAGCTCAGAGGTCAATAAATACTGTGTAGAGATTTCAACCTTTTCAAAGTACACGCTAAGGAATTTATCAATCTTTTGTAAGTTTAGAATAGAATAGAAAATTTTTTATTTACGACACTGCAGTAGGTTTTACAGAAACAAAAAAAACAAACTTATTATATTATGTAAACTAGAAACTATGTTCTACATTATAATTATACCAAATAAATATGTATAAAAGGAGACTTGAGTGTCGTAAAACATACCCTGGCTCAGCATGTGTTGGTTGACTGGCAACCAACGCTGGTCTTCCGCAGTTTTATGATAATAAATTTTAGATTCATAGCTGATAGTAATTCTATATATACTAGAATTGGATGCATCAATATACCGGGTGTAAAAATCCATTCCCGATACCTGAACAGCATACACAATAACGGCTATACTGGAATATTTCTGAATTATATTTCTAATCCACAAAATCCTTGGCACGCGCTAGCTCTGGATTACACATTCGAATAACGCACCGTATTCCACTAGCTACTCGTAAATGTTTGAGAATACGGGGGGAGCTTTAAGAGCCTTTTACATAACCCATAAGCTAGGGGATGGGTAGCAACCTAGCAGCGTTCCTCACTCAAGGACATGTAAAATAAACAGGATTAGAAGTATAGGATAAAAAAAAACTGCGTGTCATCCACCGCGAATTCTATTAGGTACTCAGTGGCTTTAATTGCCTTATTTAGACTCACTCTTGTCGAAATTCGCGGCACTATTATTAAGCTTGTATGTAATTTGCAATGTTTGTGTGTTTGTTTGTTTTTACTATTGCATCGACATGCCGCGCGCCGTGCCTTCGTTATCATGTTCCTAAAAAACAGTATACAAGCTCCTTAAGACGTAACAGCATAACATCTTGTGTGTACAAACTCAGAATGTCATTGTAGCAAACTGGAGTTTAGCCCAATTCTGTGCTCAAAAGTTGGCTTGCAAAGCCACTGCAATTGTTAGGAGTATCTCGCGTGTGACGACCAGCACACGTTGTACATTCGGGTAATTAAGTGCTTCTTTACACAAGCAAACCGCTTGAAACTATTTATTACAGGTACCTAAAGGTACAAACAGTATCACATTTTTCAATGAGGTAAATTTTTACTCAGTAAAACTTCCACCTTATGATAGATAGATCACAAATTGTTAAAATTGTGGAGCGAAATGGGCCAGAAAAGCACAGGATTGTGATGGATGGCAAAAGCTTACGGAGGTGTATTTACCCAGTAGTACTTAGGCTGTAGATGATGATGATGGGAGCAGTTGGATGCAGGGCCTCTACTTTGAAAAATGACTAACGAAGTTTCGTAGCGACACTTGTGTTACACTACGCAGCCTTGTGTGTCGACGCGGGCTCTTGCGAAGTGACAGCGTCACTGCGCAGTGTAACCCAAAACGATACGACGAACCTACGAATATCGATTTTCGTGGTAGCCACTCAGGCCTCATAGAATCAGAGACGGTCAGATGAGGCAGGATTGGAAGATCTATAGTTAAAACGATTATGATGCTGACGGTCAAAACCAAACGTAGCAAAATGTCTTTTCTAATATTGCGAAAGGCCTTTCAAAATACACATGAAACAATTTAGGAATCAGCAGGCCATTGCAAACGATGTATATAGCCCAGCAATAAGTAACAGAAAACCAGTTCACCCCATTCCATTCTACTTTGACCAGTAAAACCAATTTGAAAACAGCTGCAGAGCTTAACTTTCTACAGTCCAATAAAGACAGAAGTGATAAACGTTATTATTCAAACTTAATATAGGAACGGTTATTGCAAATTTCCCTTTTTTAGTTGAACCAAGAGGCGTAATAAACTTTCGCAGTAGCTCCTTGATTTTAGACTTACTATACGAAATTCAAACTCGATTTGAAGATACTTTTAGCAACAATTTTATTGAACATTTTTACATGTTACAAGAAATTAATTTCCGACATACGTAGCTACATCCCATGAAGCCCACTATGCAAATGAGTGGGCTCGATGGGATTTTTTTTTCATCCGGGCCACCAGTGGGCCGCGGCCGCCAGTGGGCTTGATGGGAATAAGCCCAATCAATATTTTTTTCCAAATCCGTTACGCCGTAGCAGCCGTAGCATGCTACGACGTAGAGGGAGGGGGTTTATAACAACAACAAATAAAATTAAATGCCAAATAATAAATTGTATACGTATACATACACACTAGAGAACTGGAGGCTTCGCTCTCATGATAAAAAAATTATGCATTTTCTTAGCAACAGTAGTGCATATACACACTAAGCACAAGCATAATATACTTAGATACTACAGTTTAATAACTCTAAGATCTACTTGGAAGCGGCAAAGGTAAAGCAATACTTTATATCTTTAAACAAAGTCTAATTCCGCGAAAGTACGCCGATGAAAAAGGATGAAATTTGTTATTGATTGTAGTAACGTTCCAGAATTCAACTGAACTGGATATTCAACGAAGATGTATGGGCGTGCTGCACACATTATTAAAACTATGAAGTTTGTATTAACTTTGCAGGAAATAAGAAAAAAAACTTGGCGAACATGTTATAATATTTTCAGCAGAACGCTGAGAAAAGATCAATTCAATTGGTATTAGTTGCGTTTTGTCAGTGTTTTAGTGGTATGTATCAAAACTTTATATTTTGTAACAGTGACATCGTTTAGGTGACTCGAATATTTTAAGCAAGTGACACAAGAACAAACTGATCACTTTTAAAATACATAGATAATGAAGTAAAATAATGTTTTTTTTTTCTTACTCACGTGCGTATCGTCAACCACTTTGAAATTTAGGCCACTGTACAGTAGACTTTATTTTGCTGAAGTATTGTCTAATTCAATACCTTATTTATTTTTAAAACTAATGAATAAGTCATGCGAGTAGACTTTTGCTAATACTAATTGTAAAAAAATTCAACGTAAATCTAAATTTCAGATTTTTTAATTATTTCTGACTACGACGCGTTTTGTTTTACAGAAGTCACGTGTCCGTACTAAATACAACGTCATGTTAGGACAATATAATTACAATGGTACCTACGTGACATGTCATGTCACAACCCTGTTTGACAATTGCAGTCACGTAGCAATAACGGAACGATTGAGTGACACACCCCACTCGCACCGCACGAGCTAATAATGTGACTCCCTAGGCTTGTATTGACTTTTATTTCATTGAAGGGATGACAATTTACCATGCGATAACCATGACTCTTGGGTGCAGTATTACGAACATTGAAAACGTGCTTGAGTTTTTTAATTTTCTACCTGGACTGTTCTTTTTATTCTTGACATATTTTGTAGAGTCATGACATTTTTATCTCATATTTTTTGCCATAATTATGCACCTACCTAGTTTTGATTTGGTCGTACAACGCGAGATTCCCAAAAGACAACTAATTACCTATGCATGAAACTTCTATCTGCATTTACTTGGTTGATAGATTTTATATCAATAATAGTTTCGAATTTTCGAATATATAATCCAACTGCAAGCTCTTCGGTTACAGCACGTATCTCCAATCTCAACATTAAATTGGAGCAAATTCATCGCCCACCTCCCATCAGCAAATCTAATCCCAGAGCGCCCTCTATCACGCAATTACGAGACAAAACATAGTCCTACAAGAACAACAACTGTCCGCATGTTGGACTCTATTCATTAACCCTTCGCTTCCGTATCGCACATCTAAAATATACAAGGCAGCCAATTAAAGTTGACCCGGTCCGTTCCGCTTCTGCACTCTTAATCAGTGGGCAGATACACGGTTAATTAATGTGATCCGCTTTTATTATTCAGCAAAATTGGATACAGTAGGGTTCGTGAATTATTTGCCCAGTGCCGATAAATCACCTTAAAACCACACATGCTCTAAGACGAATCTTTGAAAGCAGAATGTTGTAGTTGAAGTGAACAAATTTTTACAGGATTAAAAATTAATAACTTAGATGCGATTAGGTAATTTCTTAATTTCCAGTAAAAATGGGACATGTCGAAATACTCTGAGCATAAAAAAACCTAAAAAACCTAAACAAAAGGTTTTTTTTTAATCCAGCACTCTTTTTCACACTATATTCTTTACAGGGACACAAAACTGCGTTTCGCGTTAATTTCCTCATTCCTTCTCGCCTGCCTGTACCATTGCTGCCAAAAAGCGAGTAAAATTCACAGTGCAGGTTTTTTCGCCAATTTTTCTAGCCTTATTACAGTACGGAACACGAAAGCTAATATTGTACAAACTTATTCTGAAGTGTGAATGCAATATTTCAAGGGGCTTGTCGCGCTGTCAGTCAAGCGTACATTGCGTGATCACCATTGCAATAACGCTACCACGGGAGTAGGTATGTGATTGAGTTTATCTGTATGTAGACTTGCTAAATATTTGTTTAAATTTGTCTATCTGGGCAGGATATTTATTTTATTTCGAAAATAACAGCTAATAGGTACAGTATTTACAATATTCACAATATTTACAAAATACACATGAAACAGTTGAGCTATCTACAAACCGTTGCAAACGATTTATATATAGCTCAACTGGTCCAAATCAGTACCAATGTTTTTGTTTAACGGTAGGGCACTTTTTAAATAAGAGAAACAGACTGCACTCGTACAATTATTAAAATATTAACGCAGTTAAACTTTTATAGTAGGTGCCAAATAAAACCGCAATACAGGTAATTCACCCACCTTCACCACGATGTCGCAAAACTCAATTTATGTATGGCTAATTCTGTCGCTTTCCATACAAACCTGTCGCTAAGACGGTATCGCTCGAATCTCGTTATAGTAGGTGCCAAATAACACCGCAATACAGGTCATTCACCCACTTTCAAAACGATGTCGCAAAATTCAATTTATGAATGGTAAACAAACAGTACTGTGAGATTCGAGCGATTACCGTCTTAGCGACAGGTTTGTATGGAAAGCGACAGAGTTAGCCATTCATAAATTGAATTTTGCGACATCATTTTGAAGGTACCTGAACCTTTTGAAACAAATACAATATTTACTTTACTTACTTTACTTTTTTTTTACTTTTGAGCAATACAGGTACCTTTTGAAGGTATTACTATAGTACTGTTTGTTTACCATACATAAATTGAATTTTGCGACATCGTGGTGAAGGTGGGTGAATGACCTGTATTGCGGTGTTATTTGGCACCTACTATAGTAGGTTTTAGTTTTAGGTATGTAACGTTTATTTTCTGATCGTTTCTATACCTACTCGTATGTAACAATAATTAGTTTTAGCCTCAACAGCTCAGCCAGGCGCATGTCAAGAGGATAGGTAAACAACCTTCACCTACCAACCATGAGATTTCTATGCCCTAAGCACCAATCTCAATTATTAAAGATCGCTACTGAGTCCACCACAGGTTTTTCAAAAAAATTGTGGCAAAAAATTTGGTTACTTACATTTTTGTAATTTGCTGATGAAAGTACTTACCTACCTTTCATTTTAAATAATAACGTCTGCATGCCTAGTTTTTATTACGGTTTAATTCTAAAAAGTCCTCGTAAACTATTTTTTGTATAGAAAGAGCAGCGCCCCTAGCTGGAAGTTTACATAACTAATGATTCTTCATACAAAAATATAGCTTACGTGGACTTTGTAATACACGTAAAACGTAGGGGGCTGAACTAGTGCTAGGATAGCTTCCAACTACGAACATTCTGATATCTTTGTGTAGGTGTCGAGTCGAGTACCTATGTGGGCGTTTGTTAATAGTCTATGAATAAGTACTTAGATGAAAGGTAACGTATCCATTCAGGTGTTATGGCAATTTCTAAATGAAAATTTGCAAATGAAAATAATTTATTAATATTCGGAAAATTCAGAGATTATAACAGATTAATTAACAGTAGACTTTCTAGATACCATCTTTTCAGCCTTTCAAATACTTCTAATATTGGATTTGAATAGGTCACAAGTTTTCTTATAATATTTCTTTCACCATTTTAAAACACCACCTACCAATGTAAACAAAATATTTGAATAAAAAAATCCATAGTCTAAAAGTGAGTGAACCCACGATCATTATTATTATAGTATCGGAAGGCAAAGTTGCTACCACTAGACTACTGGCGAACACATTTTCTTCGAATAAAAGCTAGACAGGTAGGTACCTCATTAAAACTCATAAATATCATATCAAAAAGATATTTTCCCTTCAGCAAATAATTACATCTAATCTCGTAAACGTACGTTTCGTTCGTAACGGGAATATTCTTTTGATTAATAATTCATAACATTTCTCAATTAACCGTGGATGATGAAACTGAGCAAAACGGTTACAGAAGATGCGGTAAGATCGAAAGAGAAGGTATAACAGATATAACTGGTGGCGAGTGGTTCTAGGTACTTGACTTTAGGTTTAGATAGGTAGGCTGGTACGGATATCAGTATCAAAAACACAATCGATCTGCGACGCTAATTCAAGCAGCTGTCAGTGACACTCACCGCGTGCGACACGCGATTAGTGAAATATTCTGTCGTCGCGCCCCGCACGCGTGTAGAGGCACCCTTACCATCAGAAATTCAGAAAGTGAATAACAAAAAGACAGTAATTTGCCGGCCGAAATTAAATTTTAACTGAAAACACTCGAAACGAGAAAGTGTGCGTTTCGTCGGGTTGTGTATTTAACGCGGATGTGGAATCCCCCGCATCCGCCCAAAAATAAATGAGCTTTCTTCCGCTTACTTAATTTACTGCTACGGCCGAGGGTTTACAGTCTGAATAAATTAAAATTAATATTTCGCGCTCGCTTTATGCTACTTCAGTGTGATTTGTTAACACCAAGCTGTTTGTAATAGGGTTCGCGCGGCGATCCACCTCGGTTCCGATTTCAATGCACCCCAGTGTAAGACCACACAAAGCCAAACCGAATTAAAACCGAATTAAATCAAACCTTACAAGGAAATAGCACAATATTGTCTTACATAAAGCTCTTCACTATTTGTTATGTTGGTATAGAGGCTATAAACAATGTGAGTTTATTTAAAACTAGCAGCGCCTCGCGGTTTCACCCGCGTAATTCCCGTTCCCGTGGGAATTCCGGGATAAAATATAGCCTATGTTCATCAGGGATAATGTAGGATTCTAATGGTAAAAGAATTTTTTTAATCGGTCCAGTAGTTTCGGAGCCTATTCAATTCATACAAACAAACAAACAAACAAAAAATCAAACCTTTCCTCTTTATAATATTTGTATAGATGTATAGATGTATAGATGTATAGATGTATAGATGTATAGATGTATAGATGTATAGATGTATAGATGTATAGAAAAACGGCTTAAACGCTTTGTCTACGAATTCTATTATCAAAGTAAAATGACTGTACATTCAAACACGAATACACTGACTGCTTACTTAGATTTTGTTTGTAGTATAAGTTCTTTTGATGTTGTACATATCGTCGCTTGCGTAAACTATGTGACTTTGCTACGAGAAACCGCAGGAACACAGGAACTGCAGCTATACAAGGTTCAGTAAGTCCATGATTTACGACAGCACTTCGTGAAATGTCTATTCAAAATTCAGATGTGTTGTTGAACACAATATCCGAATTTACCGTCCACGCACAGAAATACACAGACCAGTTCAAATGTCCACTTGCAGAGAATGCTGACCTATTTCGGTTTAGTCCGGTTAGATCCGGACCAGGCCCGAAAATTGTCGGTAAAGCAAGAGTCACAATCAGCATTCAGCATTAGAGAGGTCGAAAGGGCAACATTTTGACGCCGCACAGTATAATGCAGAGCCATTAATCCTACGGATGGCCACGTAGCGTCACGAATGCTTACACACCCGTCGAACGAGTGAAATATGGGCCGGAGCTTACTCGTATCGTGTATTTGGAAGCGTAAAATTAAACACATTAGGTAGAAAACTGTTCAAGTAGTGGTTTGACCTAAATTTTGTGCTATGAAAAAATGATTTTACAGCTTTGCGTTTTTATTTAGTCCTGTTCTATGTAAGTTTTGTATTGAAGTTATAATTAGTTCCTTTAAATTGTATAAGATGAAACGTAATCACATATATTCCGTGCTGTGGGTCGTGGGTTCGATCCCCACCGAGGACAAACATTTGTGTGTTGTAAACATAGATGTTTGTTCTGTGTCTGGGTGTTTCTATGTATTATAAGTATGTATTTACAAAAAAATATATATGTATGTATTCTATCAGCCATCTAGTTTCCATCGTACAAGCTATGCTTAGTTTGGGACTAGAAGGCGTTGTGTTAAAATGTCCATGAATATTTATTTATTATTTATTTATTTATTATATTCTAATCAAAACTTTCAAGACAAAACAGACCGTGCATAATAAAAAAATCTACTAAACCTTATTCCTTTCATTTCAACTCAATGATGTAATAATAATTACCTATCATTATTACACCTCTCCCTCACCGTACCGCTAGCATGCGATTTCCTAGTTACACGTGCATACGCAATGTAGCCAGCCTGTCTACTAGGTACCTACTTTTCATTGCTTTGCACGTAATAAATCATCGTATTCATTACCGCGAACAGGTACGAAAGCAGAAATTCACTATGTCGCAGTAACAAGGAAAAGTCATTTATTATTCTAGCAACACTTGAAATTATGGCACATTGAGTAGGTACTCGGTTGTAGTTTTTATTTGATCTACATAGAATTTACTTATAAGTTTCATAGGATATTTATTTTTATCTGGAGAAAATCGAATCAATGCTCAAGCATTTAATGCTTGAGCATTGATTCGGAAACGTTGCTTGAGTGTCGAATATTTATGTAGAGTTCAACCAAGTTTCAAAAGGTACTCGAGAATCGAAATCTATGCTTGAGCATAGGTTTTAACCGTATTTTTTTAAAGAAAAACTTCGATAAAGATATTTTGTTTTGGTTTTGGAATATGAACGTTACTTGAGTGTCAATGTACCGGTACAAATTCAGACATACATTGACACTCAAGTAACGTTCATATTCGTCGAGTCCGGATCAGTGCTTAAGCAATTACTGAGCACACCCGATTTGTTTGATATTATCACATCAAAACTCATCACATTTTGAAAACTTCCACTGGTGGACAGACTGAGGCTTCCTTTAGATTTTCAGAACAATATAAGTTTTGAGTGTTTCCATCCACTGATTTCTTGGGATCTTGGTATCACCCCAAACACATTAACAAAATAGTAATCACTTATGTTATCACATAATTAGAGAATACAACGTTATTGGACAAACCAGGTTACTCCAGGATATTACGATATCCAGTATATCTTCTGGCTTTATGATAACATCAAGAAAGGACAAAATCGAGAAAGAAAAGGAAGAAAGGTGAAAATCGAGTGAAATAGTCATACTAACAAGAAAGAGATATATTTCTTTCCTCCGGAAAAATGCGTCGTTCCGACTTTCCGTTTCCGACGTGTGTTCTAGTTTACTGTGGTCGGCGAGACAAATGTGTGAGTACTGATTATCATGAGTAAAAAAATACTACTTTCTATAGTCTCACTGATATATTTTCTATTTGTGACGGTAGAACAAAGAAATACTTTGGGAAATGAAAAAGCTCTTACCACTGTATTATGTATGTAATCGAGTTTTGAGTCATGATAATGAAATCCAAATAATTTTCATTCAGTTCTTCTAACAAGGTTGACATTACAAGTACCTACTAACAGAATACAGTCACTTAAAAGAAATAAAAAAGTATGGTTATAGTCATGTGACTTACCGTTTAGTAATGTAATTTACCAAAGACATTTTATACAATGAACTTGGCATTGGCGTTCTGTTCGGTTTAATTGTGCTCAGACGAAAGCGTAAGAACATTTTTTTAGTTATATATTAATGTTTGATCACGTTTTGAAGGGCTAGAGTATAAAACTTCAGTGTTTTAAATGACATTTCACGAGGGCCAGTTGATCGCAATGGAATGATGAATTACTATTGTAATAATAGCTCAATTTACATACTTTTTGATTAGTAGCGATTGTAGAATATTGAATTGGCTAGAGGATTGACTAAGTATACTCTACAATTCCTTAATCAGTTTACTTTTTTATTAAAGGGTACATAAAATACCGGTATTGCGTATGGTACCGTAAAACGAGGCGACTTTCAAATTACGGGGCGTCTTTGATGATAACAAAACCGAATACGAATACCGATATTTCTAGGACCCGTCTTCCGTTTTGTTATCATCAAAGACGCCCCGTAATTTGAAAGTCGCCTCGTTTTACGTACGCTATTCGTGATCTACACTAAACCAATTAACGAGCCGCACCGATTCGATATTGCTCCAACTCGTAACTTAATGAGTTCCTATGTAAGACAAAGTGTTCCGCTACTGATCACAAACTGGGTACTACTGTAAGGCGGTTAATAAAAATCTAGATAGGGTACAATGTATTCTTGGTATTGGTATCATGAGTAAGTGAAATCTGTACTGGATAAAATTCTTATCAGTGCAGTGTAACAGTTTTAATTTTTTTTTCTAAAATTTTGTTCAACCCCACAATAAGATACCAAAAAAATTTGTTTTACTAGTTTTGCGTCAGAACCACTAATTAATAATGTTTTATTTTAAAACCTTTTCACTTGATTTTATAACGATAAACACCTTGACAAAATCGGAAAACTTAGATTTTATCTTAGTAATCACAATCTCATAAATTAAAATCAATTATAACTATTTATCTAAATTAATTACAAAAACTAAGTATTTTATTTTATTACTTATGTAATTCATAGAGCTTTCAAACAATGTTTTAAAACTCTTAAGTCATGAAAACCAGTTGAATAACCTGAATTTAGCAAATGCTATAAAAAAACCACAACCATCTGTTTCCAGTCAGCTTTAATCAACGACTGCAGAAGGAGACAAGTTTTAATTAAGGCGAAATCTCCCACGGACCTGAGGACATTCCGTTTAGTGTTTAATTGCAGATAATGCACCCGATTCTGATGGTGCATTTTTCTAGACTAATTTAAAAGCACTAAAATGATATAGCAGTTGCCAAATAACACCGCAATACAGGTCATTCACCCACCTTCACCACGATGTCGCAAAATTCACATCGTGGTGAAGGTGGGTGAATGACCTGTATTGCGGTGTTATTTGGCACCTACTATAGCTGTAATTTTCTAGAAAGGGGAGTTATTCGTTAACTCGCGAGCGTGAAACTCGCGAGTGCGCGCGAGTTGGCACCTTCTGGTATTTTAGTGCTGTCAGATTAAGTTAGCTTAGGAAAATGAAACAACAGAGTTGGGGGCAATGGCTTTCATAATGTACAAGATCAATGTATTAAGGCACCCTCGAATCGAAAAAGCTTAAAAAATGGATAAGAGGAGGCTTACAATAGTTTTTTTTTAAAATTCAGGGTGGCATATATATCCAATACTAAATCTACAGGTTGATGTGATAATGATGATACTATATTTCATTGTGCTAGTAGAAAAAAGTAGCTAAGCTTTAAGTAGTTATACTTATTTATAATTTTTCATTCAACTCCCCGAACCATTGTATTATTTTGATAACAAAATCTTCAACAGAAACAATCTTGGAAAATTTTGTCACCTTTATTTGTTCAACTTTATAAATCAGATTAAAATAACTCCCTAAAATTTCTTTTCTTCGAGATAACCGAAAAGTAAAGTCAAAAATTTGTAATTTTCGTCAAATCGAAAGCAGGAAAATGATTCTTCAAAGACCCTTCCCTCTCGCCTTTCCCAGCTCTGATATAATAAAACGTGGTATCTACCAAAAAATGCCTTGTAGCCTGCACTATTTATGCTTGAAATAAAGTTAGCTTTACTGAATTAGCTGTAGAAATAAAATTTAAACTATCTTTTTAATAACAAGACAGATTATAAGTAGTGCTTCAAAGTAATTATTATTAAGACTCAGACCACGTCGAAGAAGTAAACTATAAACTTTGACTAATACATTTATACAAAACTCTTAATAGCAGTTTGAATGCAAATGAGCGATGAAGATACTATAAAAATTAACTTATCACTCAGTACGATAAAAACCAAAGGCATGTACCCCTTCCTAGCATATGAGAGCCTCAAACTACTCTACGCAGTCGTCATTAGAAGCGGGCACGCAAAAGGAAATTATCGTCACTTAACCCGTAGAAGGCGTTAACTGGCACCTCAGAGGAGAGCTCTCGACGATTATTTTATTATACGAAGCGGTACAGTTTTATTTGATGCGTACGCACGTGTTTGATTTAAATAACATTTTTGCACTGCACGGGTAAAATAAACTCTGTGGAAAATGTAGACTGGAATTTTAATCATACAGATAAAGAGATTCGTAAAATTTGTATTATAAAAAATACAAGTTCACAAAACTTTATTCGTACGAAAATACATTATTATTATTAAATACAATTTACTAAAATACGATTTAGGTAAGTTGTTGACGAGGTTTTGGAATCCATGCGCTGTTGGTGTTGATAGAAGCCCCGTGAAAACAAGTGACTGCTAAATACAGCCATAGCTTCAAATTTCAACGATAAAAGCTGAAATATAATAAGGGTAGGTACTAAAACGCAGATTTCTTTTAAAACAATATAAAAACAGTGATAAATCCCAACCATTCCTAACAAGAATCCAGAGCAGCGTGAACCTTCAACAAATCTTTAATTTTGCCCCTTCAATTCAGACCGATTGTTTTTCCGAGTGAGTGCATCAAAATAACAATTCGTTAAGGCTCTGGTCGCCAACCCTCGAGCCCTTGTCCGTCAGTGCGGGGTCGGAGTCACCAGCCGGAACAATAATGGCAGTCATTGCTTTTACTTTTTACAATGGAGAAATAAAAAGGTGTCGTTTTTAGAAACACGTTGCTGTGTTGTGAATTTGGGACACACAATTTTTCAGCAACGCAAAAGCCTGCTAAATACCTTTTCAAAGTTTTTAATACCACCTAAGATTATATTACTACTGTTTTAGGTAAGGCTTTCAATATAATGTCAGGACGTCATCGTGACTGCGCATTAGATTAGAATACACAGTTAGAAAAGCCGAAACGACACGTCTGTTCTTCGACTCCTAAAACAAAAATGTAAAAACACCGTTTACCATGTTGAATATGGATGTACACGAAAGCAAAGTATTGACAAAACATTACCGTACGCGCACGCAATAGACTGGAATCGGCAAACCGCAGAACCGACAATCCCATTGACTCAGCGGCTTTGTCATTATGTCAATGCTAATATTTGCCTGTCGAGGCTCGCCAATCGATTGTTACCAAATCGTTGGCCACACACGCGATACTTTCATACCTTTGTAACAGCTGAATCGATTCCTTTTTTGACTTTTTATCGTGACGATTCAATGGAAAAAGTTTTATCGCAAGAATTACAGCTGTAATTCCATCACAGTTCTCGTTTGCGATTCGGTATAAAAAAGTTTTACGTGAAACTCTCAGCTGTTTCGTAACACGTCCCATCGAGCATCGGAGACGTATCAGGGTATACGACAATATGCTCAAGTGGCTTCTTTTCCCAAAGTGATAGAACATTTTGTCCTCAATCCACTTTACTGTAAGGACGGCTCGTACGTTAGAATCCGTAATTCTTGTCCATTCGTCACACGTAATGTCTCAGTATCGCTGTCACGTACAGTCTTGTAGAAAGTTTTATTACTAGCCCGTAATTGTTACATAGAAATACAAACTACTTTTATTAAGGCAACAACTTTGGCCAACAGCTCGAAAATGTTGAAGGAATTTTCCCGGCGATAGCTAAAAAATTGTTCCAATTACTTTTAGAATGTTTCTTGAAACGTTTTGGTGGAAATTTCTCGGTGCTGTCATTTTACGACTTCGATAATATTCAACCTTCGTTTTCTGACAAAGGCACTGCCAATCACATTCAATTTACGCATACTATTCTATAGGCTATTTTGTATCTCATTACGTATTTCAGAAAAATGGATTATGTACTCGTATGTCACAGAAAGATCATTACGCTGGATATATTTGATCGATGTCTGTTTGCCAATATAAATGAAATTATCAGTTTCATAAAAACAATCACACTTATTGATCAAAATATAAAAATACTAAACTAAATAAAAAAGATTGATGTGTTGATTCACAGAAAAAGATGCTACATTCAATCCGAATATCTGGAGAAAAGTTTATTTAATTTACCCCGTAATATTAGGTCCTATCGAATGCTGGCACACTCTTTCAAATGAGATGGCAAGTAATTTCGCGAAAACCCAGTTCTAAAATAAATTATTCATTGGCGACGGAATGCCTCAAGCCCGTATTCATTTCATTTCTGAATCTGAATTTTACTTTTCTTTCGCCTTTTTTTTCGCCAAACCTTACCTTTAATAAATTTTAAATAAGCTTGTAGATTAACAAAGTGCTTGGAGCGGGAACTTTTCTTTCGCAGTGGAACGAATTTCATCTAATTGTGACAAAAGTTACTGCACTGTAATATATTTCACGAAGACAGAAGAATTTTCTGTGTTCATCCCCTATTTCCAACTAGCTCCTACAAACTACCTGCGAGTAGGTGTGTTATATAAAAGCTTGCTGGAAAATTGGAGTTTCTAAATTAAGCTCCTAAGTTCTCTACAACCTGTCCAATGTCTTAAAAAAGGTTTGGCGCAACCAAAATTAAAACAAAATCGATTTACTTAAGTTTACAGTATTTTATTATTGGAACTGTTTTGGAATTTTATTAGACAGTAAAAGTTGCCTCAATATCACAAACTACAAAATGAGCAGCTCTCAGATATAACACATTAAAATGTACACTCTAAATATATCGACGAAGTTGGTATCAAATCGCTTCATAAAACAACTATAAAACTTAAACAAAGTTTGGTAGAGGGCGTTATCAGCGGTCTGTAATAACTGGTGATTGGTTTACAATTTACACTTTTAAAGTCAATTGTTGCTATCAAGTCACGGGAAAAAGTAAAGAAAACTCAGTTAAAATTTCATATTATTATAGAGAACTTCGATTTTTTTTGCTCTCGACTGTATAACTAAGTCACGTTGCAACTAGATAGAAGTACCGTGACTGTATTCCAAGCCGGTCCCGTCCCGTTGCAACGTAAACCGATCTTAAACTAGTCACTGAGAAGGATCTCAAAATATTACAAGGGCCGATAACGTTGATATACGCAAATAGCTGTTGAGAATAGGTTTTCATGCGCCGCTGGGTATGAGCATACAATATGTTATTTGTAATGTCATGTGATAGGTTGGGATTACTTTGGAAAGTGGTAATTTTGGTGTGTAAACTTGAAAGGATGGGAGATTCGATGTAATCCAAAGTTAAGAAATCGATAAAGTTTTATTTATAAAAATCACAAGGACTAAGAATCCTACCTGAACAAATAGGTATGTACCTTTTAAAACCTTGTTTCAATACATTTTGCGCTGATCACATTATCCTGTTAATGTTATGTTTAATTATGCAAACAGTTTCTTATTCAATTTAAAATGTAAACTAACTTTAGAGTAATAATGAGTACACTATAGAACACAAACACGCGAGCATTTTGTTCTTGGTACGCATATACGAACCCGAACACATCACCCTGCTTGGTAAAAAACTCGGTAGATGTCGCTAGGCATCGCAAAACCTAAGTATACATACTTAAAACATTTGTTAGTCTAATAAGCAAAGCACAGTGTATTTCAAATACTACTTTACAAAACCATAAAAAGTTTTACAAAGAGCTTAGACATTATAAACATTAGCTTCACCTAGTTTTCGTGGCTTTACATACTAAGTAGGTTTACGAGGTTAAAGATTTAGGTTACAGCCATCAATGTTTTTTAAGTGAAATAAAAAATAAATAAAAAAAATATATTATGTCACAGAAAAATTATTGTAGAAATAAAATTATTCAATACAAGTCAAACTGGTGCCGTCGACCTTAGTGTATTAGTAAAAACGTACCAGTAATTGATCATTACTGAATTGTAAAAGTTACAGGTTCATACCTTCTCATGAGCTCTTTGTTTCTCTAGTTCTTAGACTTTTTCTATCTACATAAAATCCTGTGTTGTGCGAACAAACGCGGGTAGTAAACAGCTATTCCTTACCCCCATTTTATTTTAACCCAATTTAACTTCAGCCATTGAAAGCTCATTTTGCGTTAACGTAGTTATCTCTCGAATCTCGTTGCTGACGGAATTTTCAGTTTAATGTGGCGCAAACATGTTTTTTGAAATAAAATTTAACATGTATGTATACCTACAAAATAAATGCTTTTCGACTATCGTCGGATAAAAATATTATCATAAAATTGTACAAAACGTTTTTTTCATGACAGTATGTAATAGATCAAGCAAATGGCCCTTCTGATGTTAAGCGGGTTTATTCCCATCAAGCCCACCGGCGGCTGGTGGGGCCACTGGTGAGGCCGATAGGGAAAAATCCCAACGAGTTCACTATGCAAATGAGTGGGCCCGATGGGATAACAATGCATAATTAATATTGCATATTATATAAGCCATAGCTTTTTTACTTCTTAGCCAAACTCTGTGCCTGAAACGCGATAGTTGCGAGTTTGATTATCATAGTCGGAAAAATAATTCATCGTTTTAGGGCACAGAACAATCCTGAACCGGCTGCCAACCTTATACGCTACGTAAATGTCCAGTGTAAAATGTGTCAAGCGCAGTTTGATCTCGTGCATATTCTACGCTACAAAATACAGCCCGTGTAATTGCATACTGGATGTCCCAGAACTAGTACTATTACTCAGACAAATGAATAGCTAAATACGAGAATTACGAAGAGGGATATTTACGAGAATTCTTTTTTTTGGAATTTTATTTTAATTTACAACAATACAATTATTTAGTAATATAAAAAATCTACAAGTCATTTATTCATTAAACTTAAAACTGAAATAGGGCACAGCCTGTAGAACTGTTGTAAAATTAAATTACATCTATCATTTATTTAACGTATTAGAAGAGCTACAATAAGTTATTTAAAAAACATGTACCTAAAGAACTTTGAAAAATTTTAAAACATTTCGTCACATTTTCTTCAATAAAAATCGTTGAATTTAACAGCCACCATTCTTTGCTTACCCTCAGAATAACATATATGTACTAGTTCCGGGCCGTCCTGTACTACGAGGCACGTCACACAGGATCCTACGTCAAGCTGAGTTATAGCACAGTCTATAAATGCTATAGTTTGAATTTTGGGTGGACTGTTAATTAAGCCGCCGCCGAGCGATCAATGCCCCTTAACAAAATTACCGACCCAATTCCGATACAATTTAAATTTTATACACAAGGTTTGCTGTTTTTGTTCGTAAACCAGCCACCATTATATTAAACGCTGCGCGATAATTTTTTAGGAAATAATTGTTTATGCCATATGTAAATGAAAATAAGACCCTAAGATAATATTATGGAGTGGAACTCTTTGCCATTATCAGTATTTCCTGAAAGATATAACCTAGGTATTTTCAAGAAAAGAGTGAATAGGTGGATTATAGCTAAGCGTGCTCCACTTTAGGCTGCAGCTACACTTACCACCAGCCAAATGCTTAGCTATAGATCATAAAAAATACCTTTAAGTAATGGTTAATTAATATTATGTAACTCAACTTAATAATAATAGTAAATTTTAACGTAACATTACAATACTTAAAACTATGGCATGTGCTTTCAGAGATGATGTAAATGCTCTTAGATTTAAAAACATCGCTGAAAACACCACGGATGAATATTTTGAATAAATTTTATTGATTTTATTTTCTTTGTTACAGCTCCCAAAGTGTGTCACAAACCGCACCCCTATGGCACAGAAAATACATAAAAATTAAACATTTTATCGC
The DNA here is from genome assembly GCA_947507515.1 of Eulithis testata. NCBI lineage: Eukaryota > Metazoa > Arthropoda > Insecta > Lepidoptera > Geometridae > Eulithis > Eulithis testata. Next base: position 4,804,407 of record OX382207.1, read on the forward strand.
CTTTCCATTTTATAGCACCTAATGCATTAAAGTGCTAACAACAATCAATCATAGCATTATGAAGGGATCAACGTAACGCTTGCGTGTGTACTGTGCGTGACCTGTAAGTACTTAGCGACATCGCTTTGCTTTGGGTAGAGATCACTGTATCAGCAGAGCGATAAGCATAGTGGTTAGGAGTAATAAAACCACTGTTAGATACTTAAACTACACCATGATTTGATTTTACTTTTCAACTCCAAACATTCCTTAAAATTATTCTAAAATTATATAATTGCAAATCTGAGAACGTAATTATTATGAGCTATCACATTTTTTGATAAAAGATCATAAACCATTCATTGGTATTGTAAATATATAGTCAATGGATTCGTTGGAATAAACTAATGGACTAAAAGGACTACCTACGCGACAGTCGCTGGTTTTTTGGTACGCAAACCGCTACGCTACACGCATCGCTTAATACAACGCTGTTCCGTAAGCACTCGGCGAGTTCGTTTGTTATTAGAAACCAGCTTACTACTGTAAAAAACAGACAGATAACATAGTTATTCGAATAAAGGGTTTATTTTCGTAAGGTTAAATTAGTTTACCATGTCACACTATTGTGAATAGCTTGTTATGACACGCAATACTAATAGTGATATATTTAACGGCGCGAGCTTAGTTTATTAGTTATTAGTATTGTTTACAAGTAAATTAGAATTAGGGAAGTTGAAGATGATGTTGGCATTGACAACTGAAAGTAATATTTACGTTGACGGTTGAGGATCATGATGACGTTGTCGTCAAGCTGATTTATTTTTATGAGCGGGCATAGACACCCGAATGGAGTTGTAAGTGTCATGATTGACGGGTTGTCAGACTTTGGAAGGACAATTCGGAATTATTGATCGCTTGCAAAACCATTGGCTCATAATCGTAATTTATTGCTGTGATCGTTGAATATTCTCGGTGATTATTGTTAGAAAATTACAATGCAGTGATCAAACTTTATTGTAACAGTTTAATTTCGGTAAATACCTGTACATACACGCTCACAAAATTCAAGAATGTCCAACCGGCCTCCGAACATATCGAACCCGACTAACGGAATAACGAACCAAGCTAACGATGCTTCGACATCAGAAGCGGGATTACCAGAAATGGTACAGGATCACCCCGCAGGTCAGAATGTTGCTATTAATCAAAATAACGGTGATAATCAAATGTGGAAGTTGTTATTTGAGATGCAACAACGTCAAATGATGGAAATGATTCGTACAATGACGCAATCCAATACGAAAGGCCCTAATTTGGTTCTCCCCGAATTTAACCCTGAATCACAAGATAGCGATGCTCGAGCTTGGTGCGCCACTGTTGATCTATGCATGCAGGAAAAGGAACTACCTAGTAGTAACTTAATCATAGCCCTGAGTAAAGCGCTTAAAGGCACAGCAGCCTCATGGCTGGCTCTAAATAGTTTTGCTGGTATAACCTGGCCTCAAATGAAGGATTCTTTTCTTGCCCGGTTTGATTGTGTTGAAACACCTGCTGCCACATTATGTAGGTTGCTTAACGAGAATCCCAAAGATGGAGAATGTTTGGCATCATACGCTAATCGATTTTTAAGCTCGCTCATGAACCGTTGGCACTCCTTATCTAAAGAACAAATAGTAATTGCTGTAACGTTAGCACATGCATCAAAAATCGAACCGCGACTACAAAGGCTGATCTTCACCACAGAAATCGATTCGCGGATAAAATTACAACAAGAACTTATGGCTTATACCTACCGTAAGAGAGGGCCTTTGATACAGGATAAACCAGCAGTGAATAGTGATACTAAACGACCTCGATTGGATCAATTACGTCAGTGTTACATATGCAACAAACCCGGTCACTTGGAAAATGAATGCTATGCAAAGACCGCTACTTCTCAAGCGTCTACGTTGAAAACTTTAGCAGAGATTACGTGCTTTTCCTGCGGCGAGCAAGGTCACGTGTCCACGCGTTGTCCTAGGAAACAAAAGCCAAAAAACTGAAGCGGTTGCGGAGCGTCAAGTGGATGTCTGCACCATTAAGCCAGCTTCGGACCAACTTGCCACTGATAGCGGTGAGACGTATTTTTTCTGTTTTGAACTCCAGTGCTGAATGCTCTTTAATTAGAGAAGGTATAGTTGAAAAAAATCCTTGGTAGACGACAGCATGCAATAGTACCTCTGCGGGGTATGGGGCAATCTAGTGTTCAGAGCAATACTCAAGTATTAGCCACTGTTAATATACAAGGGTTAGCAATAGAGTTAGTATTTCACGTTGTTCCTGATCATTGCATCTCTCATACTATTATAGTAGGCAGGGATTTACTGACGTTAGGGTTTTCCATTGAAATGAGCGAGAATCAACTTATCCTTAAGAAAACTAAGATAATCGCGGTTTGTGACGTAGGCTCCAAAGTAAAAGATTTTTAAAGCATTGACACCAATGTACCTAGTGACTTTCGGGGACAACTACTTACTTTACTTGAAGAGAATGCGGACTATTTTGTGGAAAGAACTCCAACAGATAGGATTAGCACAGCACAGTTACAAATCAGATTGGCTGACCCAAATCGTACCGTACAGAGGTGGCCATATCGGCTTAGTACGGAGGAAAGGGAAGTAGTCCGGGATAAAATCAAATATCTCTTGAACGCTGGTATAATTCAGGAAAGTTTTTCTCCATTCGCGAGTCCCATTTTATTAGTTAAAAAGAAAGACGAATCCGATTAACTTTGTGTAGATTATCGAGAACTCAATAATAATACAGTGCCCGACTGCTACCCACTTCCCCTTATAGCCGATCAAATACAGCGGCTTGTAGGAGCCAATTTTTTTTCACTTCACTTGACATGGCAAGTGGGTACTATCAAATACCGATCCATAAAGACTCTGTAGAGCACAGTAAACTCTAATCGCGCACGATCGCTTGAGACGCATGCCCAAATTCTATGTTACATCAGAGTTGAATACCACATTAAAAGGGACCGAAAGTAACACAGCATCAGGATGTCATAACGGCGGTGGTGAGTAATGTTTGTGATAATTCGCGCTCTGAAGTTTATTGCGTTATTTAATGCTTGTTATTGTTTGTTATTATTTGGCCTCGCTGGCATTAGTTGGCTTTGGTAGCATTATTTGGCCTCGGTGGCATTAGTTAGCTTTGGTAGCATTATTTGGCCTCGGTGGCATTAGTTGGCCTTGGTGGCATAAATTGGCCTTGGTGGCATTAGTTGGCCTTGGTGGCATAAATTGGCCTTGGTGGCATTAGTTGGCCTTGGTGGCATTCGTTGGCCTTGGTGGCATTAGTTAGCCTTGGTGGCATTAGTTAGCCTTGGTGGCGTTAGTTAGCCTTGGTGGCGCAAATTAGTCTTAGTGATATACATTGGCTTTAGCGACGATGTCGAGGATGATGTTGGTGGGAAAGACGATCTTGGGTCACACTTTTATAAGTTGGGAAGATGCAAAAGTTTAGTGTTAACGGCAATGTGAATAGTTCAGTTAATTCTGGGTATGGGCTTGTGACGGTCAGAATGACCGAGCGTGGCGGTGTGCTTACATTGGTTGTTTCATTGTTTGCAGATGAGCAGAAGAATAGTGGCGATACACACGAGGACGTGTGATGATGCAGGACGGCCGTAACGGCGCGAGCTTAGTTTATTAGTTATTAGTATTGTTTACAAGTAAATTAGAATTAGGGAAGTTGAAGATGATGTTGGCATTGACAACTGAAAGTAATATTTACGTTGACGGTTGAGGATCATGATGACGTTGTCGTCAAGCTGATTTATTTTTATGAGCGGGCATAGACACCCGAATGGAGTTGTAAGTGTCATGATTGACGGGTTGTCAGACTTTGGAAGGACAATTCGGAATTATTGATCGCTTGCAAAACCATTGGCTCATAATCGTAATTTATTGCTGTGATCGTTGAATATTCTCGGTGATTATTGTTAGAAAATTACAATGCAGTGATCAAACTTTATTGTAACAGTTTAATTTCGGTAAATACCTGTACATACACGCTCACAAAATTCAAGAATGTCCAACCGGCCTCCGAACATATCGAACCCGACTAACGGAATAACGAACCAAGCTAACGATGCTTCGACATATTTATAAATTCAGGCAACTGAAATACCTACTTAAACTTCCAAAAATCTTGTTCAAAGCTCCTATAAAACCATAAAGTAATATTATAAGTCTACTTCAAAGCAATTCTGGCCGTTAAGGTGACGGGTAAAGTCAGACAACCTTCTCGCTCGCACATTTAAATTTTTTTAAAGATTAATATAACTAAATTATAATTATGTGAAATCGAAGAGCGTCAGGGTCGAGAAAATAACAATGCAAAGGTTCAGTAAAAATATCACATCGATCCAAACAAGTTTTCCAACCAAAGAACTTGTACCAATGCCACTAATATTAGTGCACATTTTTTGGTTGGAAAACTTGTTTGGATCAATGAGATATTTTTACTGAACCTTTGCATTGTTATTCTTTCTACCCTGACGGTCTGCCATTTCACATAATTACATTTAGTTATATTATATCGTCAAAAATGTTGAAATGTGCGAGCGAGAAGGTTGTCTGACATTACCTGTCGCCTTAATAGCCATAATAGTTTTTGGCTTGACCGCTGAGATGTTAAATACTGTAACTTTGCTCTAGGCAGCGCGAGTGTCCAAACCAAGTTTGGTAACTAACTGCGTTCCCGACGGGTTTTATGACCTAAAATGTAGGTCCAATTTAAAGTTGTATCCTTAGTCGATGTGACGTTTTAAAACCTAAATCCTTGTGAGGAGCTACTTCAATTTGTAACTGACTGTGGCAGACCAAGTTGTGCAGCCGGGGCCGTCTCCGCCCTCTAGTTTCATACAAATTGATATTTACGGTAATAGCATGAGTTTTTCGACGAGAACGCAAAGTTTGAGGATAACAGGCTCAGTCGGGTACGGTCCGGGAATCCAAATGGGCAAAAACGTTGCGCTGAGAGGTAAAAACGGATCTACAACTTTCTGTGGTAGAATTATTCAAGATCAATTTAATGTTTTACGAGCTTTTTACTGGCTTCAGTGTTTATGAAATAAGTACAATTATTTAGAACTATATAAATAACTCTTTAACTTTTTGCTATACTGAACCTTCTCTAACCCGAAGTTACTTTCAGCTCATAACCAAAGTCCGTGTATTTTCTTTGATCAACAGACCAAAACAGAGTTCAGGAAATTATACCATAATACGAAGAATTTTATATACACTTGAGAGCAATCATTCCGGGACATCGATGAAAACTTGAATATCTTAGAAACCATGCCACCAATGCTAGTGAATTTATGCCAGCTAATAATGTAATTACATAATACAAGCTTTGCGTAGTTAGGGACTAGAAGGCGTTGTGTTAAATGTCCGTGAATATTTATTTATTTAATTATACAATTACTTTTATTTATTTGATGAGTATTAAACTATCTATCAAACACAAGTTTTTATAGATGACCCGAAATGTTTGCTCACGACTCTAGTTCGATGTAGTGGGTCAATTACACATTGAATTATTTATAGAGCGTAAGTGCAGTGTTAATGTCTCAAATCGTAAAAATGTGATGGCCAGACTAAAAAGAAACGCCATAAAACTCTCTCGTAATGAATTGAATCATTAAGCATTGAAAAATTTATTACACATCAGTCTTTGAATAGATAGTATTTGTATTCTGAGTTTGTACTTCCGTGTCGAATAATTACTTTGTTTGAGCAATGGCCGCTTGGGAGGTGTTATTGCAGGTTGTAAAACCTATGCAAGTACTTTGAATTTTAAATCATGTGCAAAGGGCAGTGGCCTCTTTTAATACCTGTTTTATTTGGCTCAGAAGTACCGTCTGCGCCAAACATATTTATTACTAAAATATGATAATAATTTTTCTAAAATAAACACATTCTCATAAAAAATTCGACGTGTTTGTAAAACGTGAAGCGCTCGTGTTGAAGCTTGCTTAGTCAATCTTCAGCGATTATCTAAGTTAAGCGACGGTCTCGCTATTTGCGTTCACTATTTGGATGGGTGACCGTTAGGTCATATACCTGAGCGCTTCCGTGCTTCGGAGGCACGTTAAACTATTGGTCCTAGCTCTAGCAGTTGTTAAGCCACGACGGAGAACTTAAAGCAGCCTAAAAACTCGGTCAACAGAGTTGGCGACTAACTCATTCGCACTTACATTTATATGACAAGAGGGAGAGGGAGAGGTGTCTTGATCACGAATAAATGTGACAATCGCAAACGTATCGTAACGCTAGCGTATCCGAGAAACTCTGCGCGGTAACACTACAACGGTTGGCAGTCGAGCTGGCATTGCCGCGCAATATAACTCGAATACGTAAACGCGGAGACTGTCAGATTTGTTTGTAAAAGAGGTACTGATTCACTCCTCTAGATATCAGTAGGAAATGTTTCCAAAACACTGGCAGTATTATCCAAAGCCATATTTTCGAGTTAGAGTAACAGCGCCCCAAATGTATCAATCTGTATAATTTTGAATAGACGAACGCCCTGTCCGTCCGATAAATTATGCGGCGGACCGCGCAGCCCCGAACGCCTGTCGAATCCAACAGGAACCAATTAGTCGTTGGAGGATATTTATTTGCGGTTTTCTCAAACAACTGAACACCGACACTTAGCTCTTCGTGACTCGATTTCTTATAGAGCCAATTGATTACGATTAATGACGTTGTTACTCTCTTCTGCGCTTTTAATTGCCAGATAAATGTTATCGCTATCAGTAAGTTAGATGGAATTTTTATGGGGTATATGGATTAACTGCTTTAGTAGCTGTTGATAACATGTCCTTGTCGCTGAACGGGTATTGTACCTACCATTACCCCAGATAGTTATACAATTGCTGAAAAATAGAACGAATGAAACTATAAATATTACAGTTTTATAAGTCATGGTCCACACGGTCACGTGAAATTACACGATGCAATACATTTTAAACAAATAATAAATAATAATCTTTAGTGTGTACAAAACTAAGCTTTATTTTTTCAGGAAATGTTATCCAATGTATGGAATGCATCACAACACGGCGGCTACATAATAACTATTAAAGGTATCATACGAATGGAGTAAAGATGGCGGCACTCGGTGGAAAAAGGAACGTCAAAATTTGAAAAAATAAATTTAAACAAACCGTGCGAGGCTGAAGTAAGGAGGCTCACTACAACATGTAAAAAAAATCGCTTCGAATGAAGCTGATCATATAATTATGATCGAACTTCACGTGCAGGGTAAGTTCCTTTGATCATTAATTAAAGGTATCATACAAAAAAAAATTCGCAAGGACTTCGTCGGGCTGATTAGCGCAAGCGTGTGATCTAGCAGTTAGTAGAGCCAGTTCACACGTGACAATTATTTTATTTCACGTGTAAATTGTCTACTAATAATACGTTTCCATTAATATATTGCACGATTTGCGTGTCGATATAAACAATTACACACAGTAAACTAATAATTTGTCAAAAGCGCTATCAAAATTGTTGGTATAACGTCATATGCATTCCGGTTAATAAGCCAAGTAAGGTGATGAGGGTCTTACTGCAGAGTACTGCTCAGCACTAGTTTCAAGTCGGAGAGCCTAGTACGAGTTTTTAGTGTGTATGAAGACACTGAGCGAATTCTTTGAGAAGCTCGACATGCGAGTTCGGGCTTGGTGTAGACCAAGCTTCTCAAAGAATCCGCTCAGTGTCTCCATACAATTCAGCGCCCACACTGGTGTGCTGGGCGTCAGACGTTTTACACCAGGTTTACATACCAAAACTCGTAACAGGCCCTCTGAGTGCAAATGTCAAATGATCATGACTTTAGCCGAAGTTAGAGTCTAGTCCAAAACTGAATACCTTGATACTGTTTAGACTCCGCTAGTCTTACAAAGTGAAATGAAGCTTAATGATAGACATACAAGGTTTGTTTTGAAACATACCACATGCATTATGCATCAGCGGAAGAAAATGTAGTAAACGCAGTAAAAAGGTGCTCAGTTTTAGATTTGACGGGTTCTACCACGAAACAGATAGCTTGCAGCTCTACTCTACTTGTATTATATAGGTATTAAACTGAAATGATTCGTTTATTGATTAACGTTATGTGAGGTACGTAAAGAACTGTATTAGTAAAAGCGACGAAAAAATTATAGCATAAGTATTTATAAACTTACTCAAAACTTTTATTTCTTTCTAAGATTTATAGTAAGAGTTTCAAAGAGGAACATTACCTGCCTTTCCATTACTTGCCTTTCAATTATCTTCATAGAGATACTCTATCCATTCCATACTAATAAAAGCAGGCGTTCTGCTTGTCTTCAAAATATTACCTAATATTGACAACTTGAGCATGAGCATCCCCTTTGTACATAATGGTGATCTTTTTGGTCAACTTTTCCACTTCATTTAAGTTGTATACTTAAATCGTACTTAATGGCGAAAAGTTGGGAACTTCAAAAGATGTAACAATGCTTATTTTGAAGGGTCCCTTTGCCCCCAGTTCTCGCGCATTGCGAATTGTGCCTTTGTGATTTCTGAAGCGTTTTAGGGCGTTATTTTGTCAATTTCGTTGATCAAGTGGCGGAAAAGTGTCTTTTCTAAAGCAGTGAAACATCTCAAACTGCGCCGCCTCGAATGAAATCTCAATGGATGAATAAAACTCCGCAAGATTGCCAAGTTTAATTATGAAGTTAATTAGCTTGGTCTGATGAAAAATTTAAATCTTCACTCAAGTTAATTTCCTCTGGATCTCAAAATCCATTTTCTTTTTCACATTGCTCAGATGAATTTAATCTAGATAGAAGATCCTTAGAAATTGTAATTGGCACCTTTGATTCGCTGAGGAATAACGAACTAAATGAAAGTTTCTTTCAAAGTCGGTATCTTAATGTTTCTTTATTCGTTGTGCTTCATCCAAAATCTGCATCATAACTAAAGTCTCTTTTACAATCCCAAGCTTTACATAATTAAATAAAAAAATAAGACATTCAAAACAAAACGACGCAGCAAATTACGATTAGAAATACCTCGTTAGAGCAACTAAATCATGTTTTTCATAACGGTCCAGCTCATCCGAGAACAAAGTTATTAGTGGGATTAATTCGAAATGCGTCCATATTAATTCAACATAATGACATCTTTATGAGCTGTGACACAAAGTAGGACGTGTATATGGAGAATAAATCTGTCGTGGTATTAGAGAGGTCTTATAACAGTTTTAGCCGAAATGAGCTTTTATCCGGCCAATTATTGTAATATTTTTTTTAATAAAATATGGCAGCAAACATAGGAAGATCTAAATGAAACAAGATAAGACTTAGCAGTGGAGGTAATCAATAGGCAGTATTTTTTATTAAATTAAATAAAAACAAAAAGCATTTACATAATTAGTTAGTCATCTTCAAAAATATTTTATTTAGTAAAATTTTAAACAAACGTCATTTATGCATACATTGTATACTATACAATATTAATAGCATTTAGCAACACAGTTGCAGTACTCAACATTAACTTACAATAAATACTTGTATTGTAGGTACACCTACATAATACTTTGAAAAAAAGGAATTTTATAAAACTACTACCTATTTTATTTTAGAATAAGAATAATTTTATTTAAATTTTAAGAACAATTTCACGTCGGCGTTTCCGGCTTTCCGGATCGGGCGTTAACTTTAAATAGAGATGGCTCTATTTAAAGTTAACGCCCGATCACAAATTGTAATTTACCGCCAAGTGTCTCGGAAAGCCGGACTTCTATTTGGTTTGTAATCTATGTAATGTTCTGTTCTAATTAAAACACCTCATCAACTCATATTTTTAGGTTTTGACGTCATATTCTGTCGCCAAATCAATTTATGAACATTGAACATGAGAGTCTAATGCTTGAATACTGAAACGCTGCTTGGATTAATTTCATGCTTGATGGTAAGGTAAAAAAATGCAAAATAAATGCAATTCGAATTTTGAGTGACGTTTCCGTATTCGGGAGTAAGAGTTAAGTTTTAGAAGCATTTATTCAGTAAAATTGCAGGGATTGCTGAGAAACTTTTTTTATACTCTACAATGTAGAGTCTACCTACATGATGCCAGGTACCAACCAGTTCCTTGTAATCAAGCAGCTGATACCTACTTAAGTGACCAACGTGACCATGTTTGAATACCAGAGAATATCAGAAGATGTGTACCTATTGCCTAAGGAGTTTCAGTGGTGTAATTTTCTTGGTGCTTGATCCTTAAAGAACGGTATAGGGGATAGTCAGAAGCTTAATTATATATTTTTTTTCATTTACGATAAAGGTTTAGGACATTTGTCTAAGAAATCTTACACAATATCAAGATGCGATAAATATAGAGAAAGTCTTTAAAATGTAGCTCAAATCTGTTACTCTACAGATGGTCACATGCACATCCCAAATTAAGAATGAGCAGGTACCCAAGTTTGTGTATGGATTTATTCAAATCTGTACTCACATACCTAACTTATTACAAACCAAACTTCTGGGCTAGTTAAAACCGTTAATTATATTAAAACACACACCGAGTTGTTCGTACGAGGAAAACCTTAAATTGGATCTAGCGAACAGACTTTGGTACTAGTTTGTCAACTTCAATATTTAACTTGCTCCCTGTAGTTTCGGGGCTTCGTCTGTCAGGAACACAAAGGTGGTAGTACATTTCGGTGCTTGTATCTATTTCTAAGTATTTCTAAGTGTATCTTCGAGGTTCAGTGATCGTTTGTGATTCAGCAGTTATGCTTTCTGCAATAAAAATCTACCCACCAAAGAATCGATGAGTCATGATTGCTATGCAGCCCAATGAGAAATCTAGTCGTAAATACTTTAATATCATAATTTAAAAGCACCATAATATATTATATGTATGTTTATCAGAAACATTAAAACTACAAGAAACACTCCATAGGTATTTTAACTTTTGAAATACCATGGGGACCGTTCGCATCGCAATGAGCCCCCTTCACGTATACACCAGCAGTCATATCAATCCTGTCTCAGTCTGATATTCAACAGCATCCCTGGATTCCAATAATTTAATGGCACGACCGTGGTATTCCGTATTTTTGTGTGAATTCAGAAAATCGAAGCGTAGTATCGGTGATTCGGCGCGACGTCCCCTGCGATGCCGTACCCATTCGAAAAACGACGATTCTACGGACTGCATTTTTCTGTATAAAAGGGTTCATTTTAAGAAATAAGAAACATTTATTGTAGAACTGTTTGCAGGAGATCTAATCTTATAATAAATTTCAACAGTCTATACCCATTCCGGGCGTACAATATCTTAAACACATAATACCATCTTAACCATCTAATAACAGCCAAAAACTTGTTACAAAGTATTATAGTACTCTTCCAGAGTATAGTCTGCTTTACTAATAAGCCATCTTTTTAGCCTAAGTTTAAATAAGTTTCCATTTAGTTCTTTAAGATCGGTTGGTAAGTGAGAAAACTACAAAAATGTAATGGTTTTAACCTTTATAATAACTGTTTTCTTGTTTACTGAACCTCATAAATACACAAATAGAAAATGATTGGACTCAAAATTATTAAAATCGGTAGGAATTAAATGTAGAGTTGAGGTTATCGTTTTACGAAGAGGGCTCATCAGGCAAATCTAATGAGATCCCATGGGTGTGTAGCCTTCCATTTTCACGGATATCGTTCGTTCAATATTTAAATCGCAAATATTTCAATCAGTCAAGTGATTCCTGAATATTGTTATGATCGCAATCAGTAAAATCCATGATGCGACACGTCTACGTGACTTTTATTCGTTATTTTTTTGAGTGCCATTAAAATTCGTACATTTAGGTAGATGAGAGGTCTATAGTGGTATTTTATAAAAGTTCGAAAAGAACAAGCAAATAGAATTACAACTGCTATAACAAATGACATCTTTTCCTATCGACCAGACAAAGTTTCCATCGCAAATGCATTACCCGCTCAATAAAGCTATCAAAGCGACCTAACTGCGACTGACAATAGCATGTGCCAAGACTGGCAACTTCTCAGATGAGATGTGGGACTTAACTTTATAGTTTCGAAACCACAAACTGCCAGTCTGCGAGATGCCAGCGCAGTCACGTGCACACTGCACACAGGCCAGGCATAAATGTTTCAGTGTCTAGTCATTCAATATTTTATTCAATTCCAATCTCTTCACGGCATACGAGAGTGCTAGAAGTAACGATACTTCAATACTCTTAGGTATGAATTCAACTAGAGTTATTTCGATTTGCATGGTTCCGGATTTTATTGCGGCTTGATGTTACTTCAGCAGGTGGTACCTACCTGGTAATACTTAACATTAGGTAAAATTTAAGAAAGCACATTATGCACACCCGTATACTGAAACGCCCATAACCACCATTAGAACTAATATGAGCCTTGTTTAGTGTTCGGGCCGTCAGAGTTAAAATTGTGTGTACCTTACCACGGCTTCCACCATGTATGAAAAGAAAATGTCGCCGATGATGATGGAGAATTTGATAAGAAACAATCTGCGTGCATTGTATTCATAACTGAAGCTATCTGTAGAATTTTTTCCCGCAAATACATTAATACCAAGACTAAGAAAGTGCTCTAGAGCCATTTCCCTGGAGGCTTCGTTTCCGAAGGAAGCGCTCGACCTACGCCGGGTTTTTAATCATAAATGAAAATTGCGAAGTAAAACTGTTAAAGCTTGAATTTATTTTACTGCTCTTTGCGGAATGGATTGAGATAACTGTAATAAGATCGTTTTCTAAGAGTTGTGAAAGATAGACTTCTATGATCATTATTTTGATTGACGATTTGCGGCGCTGGAAGAAGTGCTACATTCCATTCTGAGTGTTATTTCTGATACTCCAGTCCCCAATGTATTCAGTGGCAGTTTTGATAGGTGAGTATTATTTACTCCAAAAATAAGCTTGCATGATAATAGCAGTAGCATGTAAATAACCAATAGAATAGAAAATAAACTTAGATAGGCTCCACGGTACCGTAAACAAAGACACGTAAATACTCATAAAGCCTATCCTAGCTGACGTTCTATCCATTCTTTATCTTTAACTACCCAATTCCGTCAGCAAAAAAAGCGTTTTCTTGCCATTTAGCGGCGTTTTCGTCCTCTTTTACCTCGAAACCTTAGCACTTTACACCTCTCGGGGGTGCGGTAATATTTGCATTTAAAGCGAACGACTGATATTCTGACCTTATCAGAAGGAGATTGTGTTTGAGGGACGAATTCAGATGACGCAAGTGCCGGGAATCACTCGGAATCGGTAGCTCGGGAGCTCCTTTTTACGGCGTATGTGCTGAGAAATCTGAATGAACTTGGAAACTTAGACTTAAGCTGGAAGTTTTACTTTGCTTGTCTTGGTGATAATGCTGTCTTATCGCTACCAGAACCAATAAGGACCTAACGTAGATGGGTACATTCTAAAAATATCTAAGAATCAGTGAGAGACTAACACTGCAACATTTATGAAAAAAAATGTTGCTAGATATAAAATACAAACCAAACCCCAATAGAAACAAGTTACCCCAAAATGGGAGAAACTAATTTGCACAACAAAAAGTAACAGAACGGGAAACCTATTATCACAAAATTAATTAGTCAACTCGCTTGTAGAATCTAATTCTAATTTAAGTATTTTGCTGGATAAAGCGTTTATACACAGCTCGGAATATATAGCTTGTACATTTCATAGTTTTACGAACTTAACCGATGGCACCTAGAAACATCTAGTATGATATGACGATTCTAAATTGTCCTTGAATGATTTTACTAAATAAAAGATGTTGCTTTCAGTTCACCTTCAGGCACTGACAAACCTTCAGGACATTGCTGTTTTGATATTTTTGACAATAGAGCTTTTAACAATATTCTAGTCTACTTTGTGAAATGATTTGAGTTATTTGCACATCGTTTTCTGATCCTATTCTTTTATACTGTTATCAGAATTCACCGACACGACACCTAAACGATATTGTTTGAGAGTTAATCTCATACAAGCCAACACAGATATTTTTGTTCGAGCAACGTCGGCCAGTGTGGATATCACCATACGCCATTTTTCTGGTTAACCTAGAACTAGTATAGTATATCAATATATACAAAGATCTTTTGAAGCTGACTGATAATCAACGCACAGCCTATAAGCCATAAGTCCTAGAGGTATGAAATTTGGAAGGTAGTATCCTTATATAGTGTAGGGGCACTAAGGAATTTTGAAAAGACGCACCCTAAAGAGTCTAGAACGCGAGCAACGCCGCGGGCGACGGCTAGTTATATGAATGAATGTATGAATGAAAACGCTATATTGTACACAAATAACACCGAAACCTAATATATTCGTATGGTATAAAAGCAAACAGGTTGCATTAAATGCACAATAGGTGGCCGCTCAATAACGATCTCTTCCAGGCAACCTTTGGATGGAGCGGATTTGAATAAATTTAGAGAAGGGGTCTGGATGATAATAAGATAATTTCGTGTTTTATATCATGATCTGTGACCTAGCTATTGTTTTCCAGCTGTTATCTAAAGCTACATTTTACCTTTGCTGATCGTTTTGTTCAAAGCCTCGCTCGAAAAGTTTGTTTTTCACTGTATTCTTATTTCAGTAATTTAATTTGCAAGGCTCTGCTGATGGCCTTTTTGTCGAAACTGAAAGGCTGGGTGTTTATCGAATGGCTGTTTTACACGACACGACACCTACACGATATCAGCGGAGAGGTAATCGCATACATTTAGTACGAGACGTTTACACAGTGTTGGTGGAGCCGACACCGTTATTTTTGCTCGTGTCAGTGAGAATCGTATCGGATGTCGGTATCGGTCAGTGTGCAAACTCCCAATGCCAAGTTATAAGTACGTGGGGATTTTATCTAAAGACTTTATCTGGGTCTTCTTTGTATTTTGAAGGTTTTGTTTAAAGTTGTTTCTTTTAACATAATTGAACGTAAGACAAAATTATTTTCTTTGGCAGTTTTGTAACTAGAATAACCATGATGAAAAATATTTGCTAAAAATTAATAATCAATTTTAGGGAGGTCATTTTTTTAAGAGGCCTAGTTTTTTGCAAAATATATTAATAATCTTTTTTTTTTCTTCATGACTAGTCAAGTTTCTGTTGGCCAGCTAGTTTGAAATTGAACCTAGAGCACTCTCAAAAATGTGCTGAAGTTCAATTTCCTATTCTAACTAGAGTGCGGTAACCTAGTCAAAATGGGTCACAGGGTGCTTACCAACTCTTCCATTATTCAGTGGGATTTACTGATCCTATTACACCCTGAACATTTTGCTTGTAAAGACTTCAAAACTATTTTTGAACCAGCAGTCTTACAAAATTATGCTCATCTATCCATCATCTTACAAAAAAAAAGTAGAAAGTATTTTCATTTATTTATATTCATCTTTTACCTACTCTTAATGCCTAAAACTATACCACGTTTACTTTACTTTACGAACTGACTTCAATAAAGAAAAGTAAAAGTAAAATGTTTTATATTTGAGCTTTTAAAATAGTAGGTATTAAAAAAATACATTCCATGTACGGTAAGTACTATATCTAACACATTAGGTAAGAGGTTATCCTGCACTGTAGGTACCTGGAAATTAGGTACACAATTTGGCTCACTCAATAGAAAGTAGGCACTTACTGAGTATAGGTAGGTAGGTAATAAGTAGCATAAAATAACGATGATTATGGACCATAATAAATCTGTAGATTGTACAGATAAGGCAGTATTAACAGTTAAGAACTGAATAAATATTCTTTATAATTATCTAAAATAGCTTTGCCAATATTTGTTAAGAATTACTAACTTGACTAGTAGCACTAACACCTAACTGTATTTTAATCATTATTTATTCTTTATTGTACACAAAAGTAACAAAATATAAGGGAACTTAAAGATAGGGTATGTACAAAGGTAAGCACTAATGAGAGTTCTCAACCAGCAAACCTTCCACGATAGATAGGAGAAAAGAATTATGATGGTGGGTGCGTGTACTCAAAGGTCATTAAGAAAAAGCATATTATATATACCTCATCAAGAACATATTATATACAATCACTACGAGAATAAGTAAGATAGGTATTCGTTTTAGTCAAATCATCTTTCCGTAACTAAATTCAGCTTGCTTCTTTGTTTTTGTTTATCTACTGACAAGCTCGGTACACCACACCTAAATCCAGCTCAAAAGTTAGAGAATACTTAGAAAAACAAAAAAAACAACCATCTCATTTTTCACTGGGAGAGTTTTTGACGAGCCCAACCAAAAATAGGCAATCTACAACAACGACTGAAGCATGAAGTTACAAATCCTCGAAATTCGTAAAAATGTAGGTGAAAACCATGTGACAAAAATTCAGCAAATTTCTAGCAACAAAACACAGAACATTCAAATTAACCACCAGACAGGATACTCGTTACGTGGAGAACAAAAAACAAAAACATAAAAACAGGTGAGAGAAATACGGGGTATGATAATCATATTTCAGTTGCAGTCCACTTGTTGCGATTCAAATGTTTCCATGTTATTCGTTTCAGCTGTTTCAGTGCCATTCGACGTAAAAGTGAAGAGTGCTTACCGACTTGTTAATTTTTTCTAGTTTTATTCTCTTCCACGGCTATTCCTTTCCGTTATTTGCTTAAGTTTAGCAAATAATAGTCAGGAGTTTGATGAATAAAGAAAATGTATTTACTTAGTGACAAAATAACAAATAAATTTATTTATTTATTTATTTATTGCATGCCTTGATAATAATTAAAAATAGAAACAAATATGTTTTAAAGCAAGCGCAAATAGTATTAATTTTATTGTCCTAATTGCAAGCAATTATATATGGGTTTGCTCTGGTTGCAACAGATTTTGATGTTGACTCACTGACGTCACATTACGGCCACCATTTCAGTCCACGTTTTTTAGAAATTCTGAGCAGTTGACACACAATAAATTCACGTTGGATTACTCTCCTTCCGCGGCACATTTTGCAAACAACCTAATTCCGGTTATCCTCAGCGACACTCAAAACAAACGAAAGTCTGATAAATACTGCTATTAATCTTCACCCGCTCAGGGCCTGCTGTTGTGTGAAAAAGATGGATACTTTTTTATAATCTAGATGTAGGTCAAGTGTACGTAACAGTCCAGACATTTTAAGGTACTAGGTACCAGTTTTTGCTGAGGAATATTCTGTTCTATTCTATTGTTTTCAATTTTGACAACAATGTTTTCTAGACTTTTTATCCAAATGCCCGGGAGTCGCAAGGGCTGCTAAGGGGATTTTTGGACAAAAAAACAGAAACCTCCTTCGCAGGGGGAACACGCAGGAGATTTCTGGAATAAGCTCCTAAATTTAATTGGTAAGTATTAATTCAGACTTTTAATTTTATTTTATTTACTTTTCCATTTTCTTTCTATTTATACTCGCAATCGATTTTTTAATTTAATTTATTATGTAAAAAACTTTTCAGTTACAAATGGCATAAAAAAACTAACATGCACATTGCACAGTATGCAGAGAGAATTATTTATGCGAATACATAATTCTGTGATGGATTTTCGTGTGGAACACGTAAAAACATATAATTTGAACTTTTTTATGATTTTACAATCTGTTCAAATAATTGAGTGTAATTGTTGAGTGGGACTGCTTTTATAAAAGGATAATTTAGTGATTTGCGTTGATAGCAATAACAATAAAGACAAAATAAAATGTGCAAAATAGCATTATATTTTAGCCAATTTCAGTAACTCTTCATGAAAGCTCACAATATAAAACAATGGAGTGAAACCCATTTTGAAATGTTTGAATACCGAGCACAATCGTCCTAATCCTAAAATAGGATTCCGTGTGCCCTCTGAAGCATGAATGGAATGGATTTTGTTTTGTCGTTTTGCGTAGTGCCTACCAATGTTTTAGGCGAAAACATAGAAACCATGTATCCACATTCACGAGCCCGCTCTCCACTGTAAATATAGGTTTGACTACATCACTGACAAAAACTTTTTTCTTTTATCGATAAACCAAAAATTGAGGTAAAAGTTTAATTTTTTATCAGAATTGCTGTAGATAAATCTACATTTTTTGGTGCTTGTAAAAGCTCGAAAGCATATGATCACGTGACTAGAAAATATTATAATTTTTTTAAATCATTTTCTATTTTTACTCACTACAGCGAGATACGACCTGAGATCGAGTTGGGATAAGGCAGAAAATCGTAAGTTACCTTTATTTTTTTATAAAAGTTGGATTATCTACCTACATTTTCTATTCCCACTGGCAGTGGAAAACGAACTTTATAGGTTCACGCGTTCACATATTCAAAGAGGGACCGGTAGCATAACATCGAGAAACTTGGATAATACAAAGCCAGCATTTTATTTGAATAGATACGTACGAACTTACTACTTTGGATCAATACGGAATAGATATGAATAAGTAGTGTATGAGTACAATATTGATGACAAGAATATCGTAAGTAGAGCTTTGATTTGCTGAATATCATAACGACAGCAAAGAAGATCCATCAGATTTGTCGCTTTTTACGACAAAAAACGATATTAAAAGTATGATTTTGAGACTTTTAGGCTAAGCTAAATGGCTAAGCTAGCTGAACGGCCAAACGTTAAGCACCCAATGTTTATACATTTTCAGTCGCTGCGACGACACGACGACGATACTCACTTGACACTGGTAAAATTGTCTATCGAAATGACGGACAGAGCTCATAAATAAAAGAAGAAGAAGACGTTAGGCCAACGCACTGTCTGAGGTCGCCACTCGCCATTCGCCGCAACTGCTTATTACTTTTGTATAAATTATAAATAGACATGACGTATAGAGTTCCAAAAAGAAAAAATAATTTTTGTCCAGCTAAATTGTGTTTGGGTCCACTGTGCACCGCCGCGACATGGCCACTGTATGTACATTTGCAGCTTTATATTTCGCATCATGCTTAACCAGTTCAAAATATTAAATAAATATTTTAATAAATTGAATGACGCATTGTCAACTGCAGTATAATCTAACAATAAAGTTTTATGTAAGATTTGAACATAAAAAAATTACGACTTCTTATTACCATACAGAGGAGACGCTATAACATTAAAAAGTTATATTTTATACATTTTTGTTTTGTTTCTGCTTTGAATAAGACTTATAGGTATCGATTTTTATGAGGTATTTTATGGGATGCACTCACAGTTTATTTTTATGAGCAAATATAGTGGATATCCTACTGGTGTTATGTTTTATTATAGCTCCAATTATTGAAGTGGGTAGCTACTGTTTGAATATTATTATTCTACAAAGTATTTTTGGAACAGCTTTATGTTAAATACATAGGTATTTTACAAAAAAAGATATTCTATTAAAATTCTAATAAGATGCAACAGTGAATACCAATTGTAACTAATTCTTATAGTTTCACGAACTGGGTGAGTTTTAATCAAACGAGAATAAACATAAATTATTTCCGGCACGTTTTATATTAAAAGTTGCTTTTAATATTAGAATTTACCTAAAACATTTTACTCAATAAATATTTTTTTATTAAATAAATACTTTTTCAAATAATAAAATTAAATTAATAATAGAAATTATTTATTTTATTTATCTTTGGTGAAGCTTTCAAGCGCAATTCACATTAATTACGAAAACTTGAACTAGTGTGGATAAAACCTTAGCCGTCCCGTCCGTGACCAACACTCGTGGGTGGCTGCCAATGTAAACTAAGCTCAACTTTATTATGATTTGAGTTTAGTTACAAAACAAATCTCGTATTCTGTCCAAACTGTGTGATTACGAACTAAAATGATGCTCTGCCAAATAGGGACACCTATTATTGCTGCTTTTGATGTTGTTTAGTTGCAAATAATGATAGATGAATAGATATATTTGAAATAATGATTAGAACTTAGCTCAGTTAAATATTATTGTAGGTAGCCTTCTTATTACATACCTAAAAATATGAAAACTTCCACTGGCAAATTTTTGTAATTGATTTTAAGAAATACTGATAAATAGATTTGTTTTCTTGTACTCGATACAACATAAACGTCTAGTCGTAAATAGAAGCCTCAATTTATTAAAATACTCTAGTCCATGGAAATCACTCAAATATATTAAGCTGAAACTATCACCCTTCAGCGGTAGATTACTGAATTGCAAATTTTAAACGTAGATGCCATGGACAGTCGGATTTCTAGATGTGACCAACCAAGCTAGTGTTTATAATGGTGAATATCAGACAAAATGAAAAGTCCCTACGCGCGAGAGAAGTTATTCTTCGAGTGCCACGCATTTACTCTCACTCTGTGTTCCATGTGAAATTAATTTAGTATTTATTTTTATGTACTTAACCAATATGCAGTACTAAATTTTCACTTCAAAATAAAAAGTAAAAAGTTGCATGAACACTGCCATCTATTATATTTTGACTGTAGCGTATTAGTCTCTTTCTATTCCCCCCGCTCTCAGTTGGAAGTCGTTTAGCTTCAAAAACACGGGCGGTTAAATGCTGAATTGCTGAACACTGCCATCTATATTTGATTGTAGCATTTGTAGCGTATTAGCCTCTGTCTCTTTCTATTCGGGGGGAATAGAAAGAGACAGAGACTATGTCATCCCGTAACGCAACGTTGTTGGAAGTCGCATTAGAAGTATAACTTGAAAAAAGTAAAATTGTACCTAAATTATGTACATACATAGTGCTTTTATAATAACTTAGAATAAGTTAATTCTCTTGATCACCTTTAATGGAGTAGGGATGTACTCGTACATACTAGGCTAGATATCTGTGGTTTCATACAATAGATAAACTGTAACTTTTTACAACTACCTATATGAGTTTCCCTTAGCTCATCCAAAACCAGGAAATAGCCCATCATGATTCACGTTGACAGTCTGTCTCAAATCAATACGACTCACATGCAAATGTGTGTTGATTGTCGTCTGAGTGTCTGTCTACCACACTGCCAACAATCAAAGGTTAATTTCGACATTTTAACATACACTGCGCGGTAACGCTGCCACTCCACTAACAGCCGCACTCAACACGCAAGACAGACGCGCAGTGTAACACAAATGTCTGTAGTACAGTTTTCGTGTATCGTGTGTCGTAGTAGATATACTGTATCGGGAAATAATCGACTGGGGCTAGTCACCCCCTGCAATCTAAACCGGACCCTCACAGGAACCGATATTTATGGAATTTGTAATGAAACGACAGGTTCTTATTTATGAACGTGTTTTTGAGTTGCTTCCATGTTCGGGGTATGTAATTAAATGCCATCAGCATTTTTTTTGGTTGAGAGAAATTGCATGGTAGTAATGCTTTTTGTTGATAATGTATTTATAATATCTCCGGTATGGTTATAGGTACAGAAACATTCGGTAGGTTATTTTTTTTAAACTGAAAAGCTGAATACTGAAAATTTTAAAAAAAACTTTTTAAAGGGGCATATTGCGTGTGTTAGATTATTAAAGACTATTTGGTATTTTTAGAATAAAGTTTAACCTAATAAGCTCAGAAAGATATTAATTTACTTTAGAGTACCTACTTAGCCTGAAAACTATTATCAACATTGAAGTTAAAGAACTACATAAATAGGTACCTACCTAACTTTTTGGAATGAAATGAAACATAGTCATACAAATATGTTTTGTTTACTGGATAATCACAACTCTTAGAAACTATTTAACATTTGGACATAAATCTAGACATTACTTAGCTTTTAATCATTTTAACTCGTCATAACTAAGATACTATAAAAATACTTAAATGTATCTACAATTACAAGACAAAAACCAGAAAAGTATTTTTACAAAACAAGAAGGACACCATACCTGTATATCTGTTGGTAGTTCCCCAAGGAATGGCGAGGCCGACCGGCAGCTTGTCTGCTGTCAGTCCGTCCCGACCTCCTTTTGTCGGATCAAACCACTAAAACCCTATCCGACCGTTAGACACAACACCAACATCATAGATTTTGGTTCGAGTCCAACCAATCCGACCGTGTCGTAGCTGGTTGGCCGGTTTGTTCAACATCATAAGTTCAATGGTATGAAGTTGCAACTCTAACATGAAGTTGTCGTTCTACCAAAGTTTAATGGTACGAAGTTGTAACTCTAACATGAAGTTGTCGCTCTACAAAAATCCGGAAGTCAAGACATCCTTCTTAAAAACAATCTTTTCATTAATTGCCCATAGTTGTCAAACGAAACAAAGCATACCACTATAATAATTTATGAAATGAATTTATACATTTAGATAAACTGTATTATATAATCCACTAAGGATCTAGGTATCTATTTACTGTGATAATTTAGTTAACCAAGTACCTATTTCCTATAAATCAACACAATCATTTTAAACAATATTATTTTACTAAAATCTACTTCTATATTAAGGTCTCATTTTATTGTAATTTCATATTCTAACACGTGCGACTTTCATGTTATTCATTTATTTCTACTTTACACGTGTAACATGCTCTTAGATAATATGTCAGTATAGGTATAAAAAACAATATTCATCTGATAAAATTAACCGTAACATTTATTGCACTTTGAAGGGGATTTCACTGCACTTTGAAGGGGATTTCTGGACAAAAAGTCCAGATCTCCGTGATCCATTTATTTGGGTTATTCCCATCGAGCCTACAGGCTAGCCCACTGGTAAATTTAAGTGACTAGGTAATCACGCAAAAGTTAAATATACTCATAACTCAGTCAATAAAGGCCCAATTACACCATACCATTTTCTTGTACATACCAGTGCAATAGTTGAATGCAATAAATTAATTGCATGGTGTAAACAACACTTAACATTTTTGATCTGGTATACAAGATTTGCTTCAAAACTTTCCTTGGTGGTGGTCAATAATTGCATTCAACTTTGCGTGTAAACAGTTGCTTACAATTCTTGAACGTCAATTATGGCGCTTCAACTATTGCATTCAATTATTGCACTGGTACGTACAAAAAAATGGTATGGTGTAATTCCTGTTTTTAACCCAGTTTTTTTGCTGTATTTTTCTTCTTTCTTTTAGGAAGAGTAGCCTGTAGTAGGTGCCAAATAACACCGCAATACAGGTCATTCTGTCGCTTACCATACAAACCTGTCGCTAAGACGATATCGCTCGAATCTCGTAGTACTGTTTACCATACATAAATTTAATTTTGCGACATCGTGGTGAAGGTGGGTGAATGACCTGTATTTGGCACCTACTATAGTATAATTTAACTACGAGGCACCTGATTAAGTATAGCTGCAGCCTAAGTTGTAGCAGGCTTAGCTATAATCAACCTGTTCACCTTTTTCTTAAAAAATTTTAGGTTATACAGTTCAGGAAATTCTTATAACGGTAGAGAGTTCCACTCCTTGGCAGTTCGTATTCTTGCAAGATTGTATCACAAGTGCTTGTGTGGAACGCAGAAATATTTAACTGACTATAATATTTTATTTAATTTAATACATAAATATATATATATATATATATAACATAGCAAATCAATAGAACATTATTAACAAAACACAGAGGTAGGTATGGTCACAGATTATATAATACTATACGTATGGTGAAACAAGGTGGCATCTACCTATATCATGTATGTATGTATGTATTCTATCAGCCATCTAGTTCCCATCGTACAAGCTTTGCTTATTCGTTTGGGACTAGAAGGCGTTCTGTTAAGTGTCCGTGAATATTTATTTATTTATCAAAAGATAATGTTGTGATAGGTATTGAATATTGGATTACTAACAGTAGCTTTTCAAACGATAGCCTCAGCTGCACGGTATAATCCAGACTTCAAACTAGGTCGCTGAAAACGTCTATGAAGCGTAATCCAGTTCGTATGAGTAAGTTCATAACACGTTACTAACCTCGCTTTTCAAAATAGTAGTGAAACACAATTCAAAGGCTCCTAGACCTAGGGTAAGCTTGAAGAAAATATTGTATATTTTTGAAGTGAAAACTTCTTTAGCACTGTTGTGATTTGAAAGTTAGTGAAACGAAAAGTCGATGAAACGAAAAAGCGCGGAATCGGGAAGAGAGATCCCTAATTTTCGTATGCGTTCTAAGGAGACTGCTGGCCAAGCGGTCTAACCTAGACCGCTTGGCCAGCAGTCTCCTGGCTCTCTAGGCCACTGGGTTCAAATCTCGAGCAAACTTAATCACTTGTTGCAACTTTTTTGAGGTGTAACCTTCTTTAGCATCATTGTGATTTAAAAGTCTTTTTGAAGGTTTCACTTCTACCACGTGTAAATTACACACATGTTTTTATTTTTTGTTATTTGTTGGGTACAAAACTCTACACACTAAATGCATGTAAAAAAACTACCCATAGGCCGCAGTCGTATTGATACTCGTGGCTTAATACAAATGACTGCTATGCCAATAGGAAAAACTAACTCTATTTTTATAATTCGAACGTACAATTTATTGAAGTTATACTTCTAATGCGACTTCCAACAAGGTTGCGTTATTCAAGAGGACATAGTCTCTGTCTCTTTTCTATTCGGGGGAATAGAAAGAGACACAGACTACTACGCTACAATCAAGTATAGATGGCATTGTTCAGCAATTCAGCATTTGACCGCCCGTGTTTTTGAAGTTATACGACTTCCAACTGACAGCGGAGAGAATAGAAAGAGACTAATACGCTACAGTCAAAATATAATAGATGGCAGTGTTCATGCAACTTTTTACTTATTTTGAAGTGAAAATTTAGTACTGCATATTGGTTAAGTACATAAAAATAAATACTAAATTAATTTCACATTAAACACAGAGCAAGAGTGAATGCGTGGTACTCGAAGTATAACTTCTTCCGCGCGTAGGGACTGCACGCACAGGTTTTTTTTTAAGGCAACCTTTAAGGTTGGCAGCACTACAAAGAGGGTACGCTATTGTTATGCACAACAACTTAATCCCCGACACGTGCTTGTTTGCGACACGTATCTCGTTATGAGTAGCGGTTATCAAAGTATTGTAGAGTCAAAACATAGGTGGCAGCTAGTAAATAACCCAAAAGATTATGCTCTATCCAAGGGCTGCGTAGTCCAAAAATGCCATATACTATACACAAAAGTAGATCAGTCCATTGAATTTTTTTTTCTGTAGGTGAATACACATCTTTCTAAAACAAAAAAAATTGTGATCTTTGATGGTTGCCTCTACCTATAAGTAGTAATGTTTCTTACCTCATTACGCAGCGGGTCGTGTGTGCCCTATTGGGTACCTATCACTCCCATTAAATACAAAACTTAGTAAGTAAACCCAACACTATAGAATAACTTAATGTTCGTTCCGTCCACAAAAATAACTTCGTACAGCGTCTTCAAAGAGCAACCAACCCAAATTAAACTCCATAGAACACTTTGGTTGTCATTGTGAGACTCTACAAACTTTATGTTAGAGGAATTTGATGCCCTTTGAAATGGGACTCAGCCAAGTTCAGTGGAGTTCGATGGGTGTAAATAAATATGGCATTCCTGGTTTACTTTAGTTCTGAAAGATGCCTTATGGTAGCTTGGGCACGCAAAATTATAGACAGAAGATAAAAAAACTCTTTTGTTCACCATAGAAAGAGAACTGGAAACACATACCTAATTTAAAAATAGGTAACACAATGCAGCTTTATCGCTGAGAGCGAGCGATATCATTTCCAGGCGACCAACGCGAGGTAAATTAAGTTAATATCGAAGGCAGTATATTTAGGCAATATACATACAATAAACGGTAAAAACCAAACAGCAGCGGTACTTATTGTTTATTTTTAAATTTTCTTGAAATAATTTTGCGTGCCAGACCATACTTTCAGTTCAGTATATTCCGCCTCAAAAGCTGTGGTACATTCAGAAAGAAAAGATTATCACAAACGAATTGGTACTCTACAGTCAACCGATCTTTTTGTCTCCATGAAGATTATTCTTTTTGTATGTTAATTTCTCGTACATTGTACCAAACGCTAAAGAATATCCAGCTTAGAATGAGCTTAACCACCGCATTGTAGAAACTCATCACTGTTAATAGAATTCATAAACGAAAGAGGTTTATGTCTGAATATAAATGGATATATATCCAATGTGCATAGAGGATGCATATTTTACTCCATAAAAACCTTTCAACCAAGCTGAGATATCTAATAAAAAGAAAATGCATGCATGTAGATGAAAATAAATTCATGGATAAGATAAAAGACGGAGAAAACACTAAAATACAACGTACATTTTAATTTTACAAATTGGTCTGTTATAATAAGTAGGTACTTATTCCAAAAATATAAAATAAAAAAGGTCTTATTTTTTACTGTTTCTAGGTGGATGCTAGAAAAACAAGCAGTTTTAGACAAGAAATTTGTTCTAAATCCAAATTGATTCTATAATTCAATTCCATGACACAGTCCATAAATCACATGACTCTCATCATTCCATCCGTGACAACTCGTGTGTGCTCAATGGATCCCGCTTCATCAGTCCAACTTTGTATAATTGGGCGCCAGGGTTTGGCCACTGTGCTGGGCTGAAGCGGACGCGATTTTCAAGTGTGGGAATACGTAATGGTATTGCACTTTAGCGGTATACGTCTATAGTAAATACCTAGCAGTTGAAAACTAAAATGACCAATCACTATACTTAAGGCTTTAATAAAACATTATTAAACTACTTTGAGAATTAGATGTTTAAGCATAACGCGTACCCAATGGATCTACTAAATTACAGGCCAAATTTAGCTTCTAAGCCACAGGTTTTGCCAAAAATGTTTTGATATTATCATCAATTCGGGTTAGGCTCATAATCCCCTTTCATCATATATTTAGGTACTTGACCAGCACCTCCATAAATTGATCTATTATTTGCCACAGTTTCCAAAATCGCGTCCGCTTCCGCTATCGCTTTTTCAACATCCACAGCCTGAGTGTTCGCTAACGACGTCCGCGCGCGCCAAAACTCATAGGAGCCGGAAACCGGAAACTTGCCAATTGTATGTGGTAGTTACCGGTTGACTGAATGAACATAGCTACGTAGAACGTACGTTTCATATTCATATCAGCCACTGTGAGTTATTACATTTTCTTTAGTTTTTGCCAGCTTTCTTATTCGTGTCTTTACGCCAAATTTTAAAAAATAATAAAATAAAAAAAACTTTTTATTTCAGGCATGATACCCATAGTATTAGCAAACAAAACTTAAAAACACTATGTTAGTAGGCTTTTGCCTGAGGTACTTTGGTTGATCCAGATTTCTTCGGCTTATCCCGAGCTACCAGAATGTATCACTTATACTGAAGAAAAGCTCATGCAGGTAGATAGGGAGATGTATATAAGTGAGTGGATACATTAAAACAACAGTCCGTGTGGAGTTGGTTGCTTTCTGACTGACTTTATCGACACGCCATTCCTGATTAGGTAATTTAGGCCAAAGCATCATGTTTTAGATAGTTTTGGAACTAGCTGCATTTTTGTTCGCTCACTGGGTATTTTAATAAATGTAAAACAACCTGCGTAAAGTCAGGAACCTTTGATATTCCATGAAAAAATAGTGTGGTAAAAGTATGAGAGTGCTATGAAAACCACGATGCAATATTCTCTAACCCACTGAAACGTACCTAAGCAGAAAACTTTTCAATCTGTATAATGGTATTGCAATATTCAACGCAATCTTTAGCATCAGTTTTTGGAAAGGTAAAAGTCCCAGCATGGTTTAATAGCGCTTAGTTAAAGTAGAAGGTGATTTGCGCAGCTAAACAGACCTACAATTTGACTTCTGCGCGTTCAAGGTCAGTACTATATTATCCGTGCCGATTCGTTTCCCAAATTACTGGTAGTGGCATTTTGGCCCATTTTAAGTGATTTTGTAGTTTCTACATAATAGCCAATTCAAGGCAAGGCACACACCCCATCAAAAGAGATCTCATGAAAGGCCAATTGCCTGAACCAACAATCCTAGACAGATTGTCTTAACGCTCAAAAGTGAGGAGGCTCGACCCCAAATAATGGGAGCAGGGATTGACAAGGAAGAAGAAGGCAAGACACACATGACGTTATTAATAAACTCGATGTGAGCTTGAAATAGTTACGTACACCGTGTTTTATCTCATTCCATCGAATTTAAATCTGCATGTACCTACTTAATCAATGCAAAAGACAAAACACGGTGTAGGTATATCGCAAGTTTACATCGAGTTAATTAATAAAAGGAACAAAGATTATGCTAATCGACAAATTGACACTCATTTGTAACACGATAACGTCACAAGTTAGTGCTAAAAGCCGCCTACGAGCCTGCAACAGTGAGCTTGTTAACAAACTGCTAATAGGCTTAGTAATTCAACTAACTGGGGGACAGAGGAAACTAAAAAAAGGTTAGATAAGGCGGGCTGTTCATTGTGAGACAAACACGGAGAAATTAGAACCTTGCGAGAAACGTTCGATATCATTAGGAGTCACGTCTCGAGTGGAAATAAGCATTCGAAACGGTGAACGGTAAAGCAAACGTGTTTTAGTGTGGATTTGGCAGATAATTGGTAATTTTAGTATTTTTAGATTTAGTAATATTGTAAGTAGTAGCACAGATCATAATAAACTATACGTAGTAGTTACTTAAAGGAAAAATATAACTGTAGGTAAAAATGTTACTGATAACAGAAGGTTCTCAAATAAAAAAAAAACTTCGGGGTGAAAACTATCGAGAAGCTTTAAATAGGTATTACGGTGATTGAAAGAAAACTAAGACAGCGCATGAGAATTTATAAATACAATTGAGAATTTACCAAAAGTTCAATGGAAAAAAGAGAAAGACAGAATAGGAAATATCAGACTTCTAGATAAAGCAAATTCTGGAACAATAAGTAGTCAGTCGAAGTGAGTCAGTCTTGTGATTTTACTGAATGAAGAATAGATCTTTTATTCAGTAAAATCACAAGGATCATTTAGAATCATCTTTTACTAGGTGATTCTAGGTGCCGGGCTTAGATTTAGAGATAATTATAACTATGGAGGTATTGCATAATTCAACTGAAAACAAATTGAAAGAGAACGTCAAAAAAAATGCATCATATGGAGCAGTGAAATAGTACCTCAGCATAAGTCTGGATGCGAATAGCCAACCCTAACCCCGTAGGCTTAGCCCAGTTTACGGAAGAACTTTAATCTAGTTCAAGTCGAGATCAACCTGGATCAACTTTATTTTTCAATTCATTCCGCTCACCGGCTTTTATAGAAATTAACTGCTGAAGTACGCGATCATGGGATATTTTCTGAAAGTTTACTTAAATTTAACTAAATAAGTTCCAATATGGCAGAATCATATTTTCCTATTGCACAAGTGCACGTCATTATAAAGAAATATTTTGAATTAAAAACGTACTGAATAAAGAAAGCGAGCCTAAAACCAGCATAAGCAAAAACTATTTGAAAACGAAAATCAGAAAAGGCTAGGTTAGTGTACAGAGGGCACGATATAAGTGAGGCTCTTTTTAGAGCTCTAGTATTTGAACGAAATACTAGAGTGTATTCTAGAGGTAATGTTGTAAGGTACTTCTAGTTTCCAATTAACAAGCTAACAAATTTTAATGTCGTGTACAAAGGAACCATTCTGACAAGGTTTGTTAGTCTCTTTACCCGACAGACAGCCTCAAGCTATACCGCTAATACGACGGGGATACAATTTAAAAACTAATTAATTTTCTTTTGAGGTAAATAAAGTTTTGCTAAAGTTAGTTTTCATTAAGGCGTTAAGCGAAGTTGAAAGTTGGGACAGGAAATTGAGCAATTTTGGTATGACCGCAGTATGAAGGCAAGTTTTTTCACTGGAATAAGCGGCAGCTTAACAACAAAGCTTTTAGGTCTCAGAAAATGGAAAAAAAAACACTGTACCGAAACACAGTATTTATTTTAGTTCAATGATATTTTCTGTTGTGGATATTGTTAAAAAAAGTTGGGTCACCAAAACTGTGTCCTATGTGTCCCTAGATTGTTAGGAAAAATACCGAAACTTTTTCGTATTGTTTTATGTTCAGTAAAACGTCTATTTCACTATCTCATGATCACGCTAACTCTCAGTTATAAATATATCCGTCTTTACTTTAGAGTCTAAAGTAGAGACAACAAGTCTAAAGTTAAGACTTGTTTAAAACAGAGATAGAAATATTTTTAGTTGACGGATAAAGTAACAGGTAAAACAGGTCCTAAGTTTAAAACGTTATTATGTAGGTAGATATATAACTGCCCTAAAAAGCTATGATGTTATTTTACACATGGGGCTACGAAAGAAAACATTAACTACTACGGTTTATTGTTTCTAAAAGCGCTTTTTACTAATTAACACAATTTATCATTAAAATCGTCGTGCGGTTACCTTTGTTTTCCAGAATATAATTCCATTAGTTATCCCTAATTCTGAGTAAAGTCATCAAACGTGTAATAAAATGGTTAATTAAAAAGACCCTGATCAGCGATAAGGCCTACTTTCAACAGACAGTAAAGGTCGATTCACCGATATGGAATCAGTTAACTTTATATAGGACGTTTATTAGGGGGTTACATTATATAGCCACCTAACGATTGTTCCCAACTAAACTCAAAAAATGGGCGATACGTCTTATCTTCGTACGTATTAAATTCAGAGCAACATTAAAAGCTCAAATCAATAAACTACCTACTGGAACAAATACTTCATTCCGATTAGTTTTATCAATAGAACTAGTAATATAACTAGTGATAATAGATCAATATGATTCGCTCAATATAGTTGACACTAAGATCTTTGCTCGCTTCACTCACTCGATCAAATATCTCTTTGCATTATGAACAAAGCTTTAGTACCCACATCAAATCGTTTTTGCGTTCCCTAATAACATGAACTTTATGAACTTTGTGTACAAAATTCGCTGATAATGAGTTTTAATGCCGAACTTTGGGTTTAATACCGTTATTTTTTGTGATCTTCAGAACAGAAGTAGGTATCTAATACTAATTTCCATTACCCCGTTACTTAGTATACTATAGCTAGCTACGTAACCAGTTTGATGAAAATTTTTCTGTAGGTATTATTATAATAGAATGTAGGTATACTAACATAAAAAAGGGTTTATTCGTAAAGAAAATTACGACTAATACAGTATTTACAATATTTACAAAATATACATGAAATAGTTGAGCTATCTACAAACCGTTGCAAACGATTTATATATAGCAACTGGTACAAATCAGTCCCAATCAGAAGCGTGCCCAAGACACTGCCTGCATTGCCGCGCCTGCAATGCTGATACACTGGGCTAGATTAAAAAGTACAGGGTGTATTTTATCTGCGGTCTCGTTTTCATAATACTTCTCTTACCTTTGTTTACCATTTCCTGCGCCAAATGCGAGGTGTTAAATGTCTTCCAATATTTTATTTATCTAGATAGAAAAGCAGAGGGCCTAGTACGAGTTTTAGTGTAGAGCAAGCTTTTCAAAGAATCCGCTCAGTGTCTCCATACAAATCAGCGCCCACTGGTGTGCTTGGCGTCAGACGTTTGACACTGATTACACACCAACACTCGTACTAGGCCCTCAGAGCCTGAAACTTTCGACGCTGAAACTTTCTGTTTACATTTTGTTAACGGAATGAGAATTTAAAACATTTCTTGCTACAAATGCGCGTTAAAAGTCGAATTGAGAGAATAATAGTTCCACCGTATAACTGTATTGTTGGTTTGGAAACTTAGCAGACATGAAGTCGTGGATTGAGTCGAGTTCTGCGAATAAGAGTTTGAGTCCAAATTAATTCGATTTGGAAACACTAACGAAAAATCGAAAAAAGATTTTCCACATCAATGCTTTCTTTTTCATCGAAAGTTGTCTTCTGATATTATGGAAATTGTAAAGTTCTAAAATATTTTGTGGCAAAGCGTAAAATAGTTGCAGAATGACATGTACTGCACGTACATGTTCCTCTTAAAACTACGCGGTATAAAAATGCTGCTTTTTTCTTTTTTTAAGTTTATTAAGCATCTATTCAAATGCTTGCCAAAATCTCTACAAAGTGACCAACCGGAAAATCCAACGTAAAGAAAATATAAATAGTTTCCAATTTCCATCGCAAAGAAGTAAATCTTGTATCTCCATACATAATTCAACGGTTAAAAGGATTTATCTGAAATGGGAAAAGTTAAGATAGTAGCAATTACTTAAACTAATTAATAGCTTGTTGGCCTGAGTCCCTGTATCAGCATACTTTTTGCTAAATGAAGCAGCAATAAAGTGCCTCTGAATCAGATTCCTGATCCACTCTTGTAATTACATCATTGCTAATTTATTGGGATGTTATAAAAGACACAAATTTTGCTAATGGCAAATCTATCAAAACAATAACTTATTATTATTAGTGTAATGTATAATTTTACAAACAAGTGAGAAATGTATAGATATATGGCACAAAATTCAAGACGCAATTGCAATCTTCAGATTGTGACTTGCAGGTAGGTACGATAAATTGCAAGAGGTTTAAAAATAAAACAGCTAATTTATTCACTTATTAAAATAATATGAAAAGTAATGACAAATTTATTTTATCTTTCAGTATTAGACACAAGTACTAAGAATATTAATAAACCTGAATGTAATAAAGACAAATTAGACTTAAAATTAATTTGAAGGCTCGTCCATTATTTGAAAGTTAGACGACCAATATAAATCATTTTATTCTCCAGCAAAATATGAAACCGCTTTTCATGTAATTAGATACTAGACGTCTAACTTCCGAATTCAGAGTCGCAGCAGCGGAATAGTCCTCTAAAAGACAACATAGTACGCGCTGTGTTCACATTGCACATATACAGTATATGTGTGTGTTACACATTCATTCAATTTATTT
Source organism: Eulithis testata (assembly GCA_947507515.1). NCBI lineage: Eukaryota > Metazoa > Arthropoda > Insecta > Lepidoptera > Geometridae > Eulithis > Eulithis testata. The sequence goes on from OX382207.1 coordinate 4,837,339, forward strand.
TTTTAAACACTTTGTTAGAAACTTTGTAAATATCTACAGAGTATAAATCATTATTTGCAGTGGAATGACATTTTGGAAGACTGTTGCCTGTTCAGCCTTTACGACTATGAATTCGGGAGTAATTCACGTCAGTCAATGTTGGGTACCGCACCGCCGAAGGACAAATGCAAACCACCATGAAATGAACAAAGCACCATGCGACGACGCTTGAGAACGTTTAACGGTCGGTGACAGCCCGCGGGCGAGGCTACCAAACAAAGAAGCAATGTAAACTGGACCGCAGGGCTACACGTGTGGTGGAAGATAGAGGGTTGTTCGTCGTAATTACTGTCGTGCAAGACACTGACTATCTTTGATAGATAGATAGATAACTATTTATTGTTCACCACAGTAACAGTACAGACAACACATATCTTAAAAAAATAGGTAAGACAATGGGCGGACCTTTGATCACTAGCGAGGGCTTCGCAGGCAGATATTTTGAAGTTGTAAAAATTTACAGTTTTGATAAAACTGATAACGTCAAAATTGCCAATTAAATCAGGCTTGTTCTTCAAAATAAATTACTTAATTTACTTAGAAGCTTTGATTTATTCTACACAGCAAAGTTGGTTTTATGATTGAAAATAACATCATTAGTTAAATCGCTAAAGAGAGAAAAACACCTTTACTTATCTAGGCTCTTTCCTACAGGGCACACTCTCAACAGACTGTCTTAACCAAAGATCAAATACTTAGTCACAGGTTTTCGTTCGACATCTGTACAAGATAAAAAAGTATAAGAAAACTATCATTGACTTTCCGCGTAATTCTCATGACTTAAATCGCAAGGATCTGACCACGATGAGGACACCTGATGTGGTAACAGTCATTAGGTTACCCATATCCCCATAGATCGTAAGGTATACACAAATGTTTTACAATGACCACAAATAGAGGTTACTAGTTTTTGAATTAAAAGTTGAAACATTTCAACTTAGCAAAGCAATCCTCACCTAAGAGTTACGTAGAGTAGGGAAGCTAACATTTTTCACCAAAATCTCTACATTTTTACTGTATTGATTTTTAGGTTATTTATAATGAAAATCCAAGCAACATCAGCTTCCATCCAGGTAGATTTCCACAGGTTGCTAAGAGCTTTTGGACGGAGGCCGTACAAGGTGAATCGGATAACAATCTACGGAAACCTTTGCTCAGTAATCGACGTCCTACAGCTGAAATTACACCATTATCGCACCTTTCATCACGGATTTAAAAAAAAACACGACCTCAAAATCTGTTTGGGATGGCACCGACAACAGTTTTGCCCAAAATACAATTCCAATAAAAATTGCTAACGACGCATTTACAACAAAATACATGAACATTTTTCGAGGCCTAATAACGCGAAATAGCTTCCTCTACGAATGGTACCTTTTTATTATGATCTGGCCATAAATGCGTTTACAATGTACCCTTGGGGGCTCGCGAAAATGTTACTACTTCAAAATATTAGACAACAGACTGGCATAACGACGTTTAGGTATGCTTTTATGTGTAATCGATAGAGTTATGATATAAACTTACTCGATTTTAAATGGAAACATGATCATTCGTATGATATAAACAATTTTATGATATAGGGTAAAGTATTCAAAATGAAAAAAATCAACTAATTTCTTGAATTTGATAAGCACATTTTAAAACATAGCAATGCTATGGAGATTCTATGGAGTTTAGCTAACAAGAAGATACCTAATGCACAAAACTTGTTTTAGGTATTCGAACATTTCTTATGGTAGGTTTTGGGTTTGAAGTGACTTTGAACAGTCTTACATACCTTTGGTGGTGACAATCACCATCATCGACTATTACGGAAAAAATGTTGGTCAAGCTTTTTTCTAAAACGAAGACAAAAAATTGCGAAATTTAATTTAAAATCCATTGCAGGTCAATGAAAACAATCATTAATTACACACCAGCGTCATAATGGCGATTAAATTACACGGACGGGCGACACGTCGAGTCGCTGTGTCGTAAATACATCAGCGGTGCACCGCATTAAATACATATGCAGCAGAGAATATAGCCTTACCATCAGTAAATGTACTTGAGATACTATGTACTTGCTTTTTCGCCAAATGAAATAATCGAATAAAGGTACTTAGGCCTCGGCGGCACCCTTGAGTTTTTCAGACAAATTGCTTGGCTCAGACTGCCTTGAAAAGCTAACTATTACAGGGAAAGTCGATAAACTAAGACCCAGAGCACGCAGTTCCATGCGCTAGACAGACCAATTGCCTTTTGCTCCAAACATACCCGGACCGGAAGTAAGTTGTCGACAGTCACTTTTTTGATTTGAACATACACTTATCGGGGTTTCCCACAAAACTGAGTGCTGCTTTTTAAACGTATGTTGCGTTTACTGTTGTATTTTATTTACTGTTTCGTTTATCTTATACTGTGGCAGAGGCTTTTAAGTGTACCGGTGTCCCGCTTGTTCCAATAAATTAGGAACAATCGTTTAGAAGTAAAATTGGATCTAAACTAAACTGTTTAGTAACTGGCTGTTTTAAATTCCAGTATAAGCTTACATCTTGTTCGATAAATCGATGACCGAAGAATCAGTGTTTGTGAAATGCGTTGTATAAATAATATGTGGTTCAATAAATCAAGAGGTAGGTATATGTTTTTTCTAGACTGTCGTGTTCATCGCCGACCTCATCGTCACTTAACATTTGGGTGAGATTGTAGCCAGAAAACAGACTGTGTCATATTTAAAAAAATCGTCTAGATTTGTCATTCTTATACGTTTTGATTAGATTTGTATTTTCTAGCAAATGTTAAGTGTTTACTTGGCTAGAGGGCTGAACTGATACTGTGACCAACGTTTTTTTGTGTTCTACTTTGTGCGTGCTCCACAGTTTTCTCGCCTACAGCAATATCCGTAATAAATACGAGGCGTCATCTCGATCTAAATGTTCCCGATTACCCATAATGGTACAATAGGACCATATTGAATAGGAGCCGAGTTGGCACCTGCTTTGCCAATAATACCGCCTAGTGCAGTACATTCACAAACACAAATTGTTCAACGCTTTTGTTACAATTTTATACATTAAACAAATAAACCCAACGTGACCTTAGAATTTATTTATAAATCGACAAGCAGTTTTTAATTCAATAACTCGAAAGAGTCAAAACACGCATTTAATATTTATGTATCGGGTACATATTGAGCCTGAACTTTTTTCCCAATTTAAATTTGTTCGCATTGACTGCTCAAGCACTAATCTGAATATCAAGCATAGATTTTTGTATGAGAATCTCTTACTTAATCTCTTACGTTTTTTGCATTGACAAGCAGATTCAAATCCGATCAAAACAGACGAGACTCTGTGAACTATTCCAAACTTATATCAGGTTTATTGGCAAAGCCGTAGAACTACAAAGTGATAAACCATTAGATTTACGATCATGACTGTACTTTCGTAAACAAAATGGTCCATTCTATAGTCCCACTCCTGTGCTTTTATCCTGTCAGCGACTAAATAGTTAGCTCTTAGTAGAGTACCCTTAGAGTATATTCTATGTAAAATAGAAAATATAGAATGGTCCCTTGCATGATTTTGAGATGACTTTGTAAAGGGCGAGCGTTTACGTCATTTAGTACAGTTTCTGAAGCATCACTGTGTAGCAGTAGTGGGTATTGATACCACAGGGGACCTATAGAGTCAAGTCCATTGTGTTACTGCTAGCGACTTATTTATTTTCTGAATTGATGCGAGCAATTTGCTTTATAAATTGCTAGTTAGTTTTAATTATTTCTGCTTTACGAAAAATGTTAAGCTAGGCCTGAGGCTAATTGGTTTTCTGAAACTGACATATTTGCTGGCGTTTATTTACAAATGTTATTTGAATCTCCTTCAAGGCATAGTACTGGCTATTTTTAAAACTCCAAACAGAATATTGATCATTCGTCTCCCGTACAACTGGTTTCTGTTTGTAAAGCCATGTCAAAACGTAATCTAGCCACGGACACTTGCAAATGAGTGTACATCAGTCCTTACGCTCCTTAGAAAACAGCACTTTGCGTCTCAAATCTTAAGAATTCGTCTTGTTTCTTTGATAATACGATCCAATTTTCGCTGTCTCCGAGAAGGAGAAATGGTAGAGTCGAGTTGGTAATAATGCAAAACTCGTTTTATAGCAACTGTAGGACAGTATAAAGGGATGTTAATTGGTGTCCCTTACTCCCTAGAGATAATTGAGTCGTAGCTAGGATGCTAGACAATGCATTAAGTACCAGTAGACACGGTCGTGCGAGTCGCTCTTTGCACCTCCTGCATTATCATAAGCCATTTTACTCGCCATACCAGATTCTGACTCGTAATTAGTAACATGGTTTTGCGGCGATTTGACTAAGTGCTTGATATTTCAGCTGGAATGTTAATAAATGTAAAACTTGAGTTGGGCCTTTGTTAAACGTATTTGCTAATGAGTGTTTACGAGAAACAACAATTTCTTTGTAAATCTCGTACTAAGTTTTTTTATTGTAAGTGCATAACTCGCACCTACAAAAAAAACTAATGGATATAAAATGGAGATGCAGTATTAAAACGAAAGTAAGAAGAGAAAAATGATTTAATGTTGATGAAAAAACTCCTGTTCCACAATACAATGTCTGAGCTTCAATTCCCATTCAATATTTTTTTAATTTTCGAAGATTAGATGGAGCTATCTATAAATCGTTTGCAATGGTTTATAGATAGCGCAACTGTTTCATGTGTGTTTTGTATTTTGTAAATATTGTAAATACTGTATTAGTTGTAATTTTCTTTGTGAATAAACTTATTATACCTAGTAAAAAAAGATGTAATATTTTATTATACCAAAAATATTTGCTCTACATAAATTCAAGAAATTTGACAACAAAACTGAAATCAACAGAGTGTGGTTTTTCATAACAACAATTGCATTCCAGGATCCAGTTGAATTTCTGTGAAATACCTCCACCTGGAATATCTCTAGCGCAAGAGAACCGTTAGCAAACACTTTGTCAGCAAACATGCAAAGCGTGCTGACCGCAGGTATGTCTGTTTGTATACAAGAGGCCCCAACTTTACGAGTTCAACGAACAAACGCAAAACAAAATATGAACCACAAAGCGTTCTTGCGGCCGCTTTGCATCGTTTTCAATCTTCGTTATGAGAGATGGCTGAAACCACTGGCCCTCCACAAAGCAATATCTTTGAAAGCTCTCGTATTAACTGCACGGACATAACCCGCTGAGAAGTGGGAACTTTAGGCACAGTATCCGTCTAAGGGGAAAGAGATGTGTAATTCTGTTGATGGGGTCATAAAGTTTAACTCTACACTTTTCTTTGTTGCTCTTCTTTCGAGCAGCTTTTAGCGTTTACAGAGAAGAGGAACTGGATCTTGTGTTTACCTAAGTACTTAAAATGGTAAGATCCCATTATTTTTCTAGGTAAAAAGATTTTGAATAATTTTATGTTCTCAGTGGAAAGTGGAAATATTCGTCGAGTGTTTCATCTCGATACTAGAGAAAACAAGATAATAAGTAGCTTCTAGACGAAAATTTCTTTAGAAAGTATTTAGTCTTTGGATTAAATAATTTCTAAAGAAATGTTATTATTCTGTTACAAAGTTAATTTAGTTTTGAAGTAACAAAGCAAAAGCGCTTTAGAAAATAACCACTCAAAAATACTTCGTAAACAATTTCTCATTAAAAAGTATTAAAAATTGTTGCAAACGTTTATTTTACCTCGCACCGGGCTTAAAGTTTTAAGACGCGTTTTCTCGTTACAGAAAGGGGGTGAAATTGTGGGGTGTTAGGGGTGACATCAAAGTGAATTAGCGAATGTTGTCTAGGGGCGTCCGTTTGTAAGCCGCTTTGAAGTTACACTACCTGCAGGCAATTCTGGCAAAATGTGCTAAACCGTAAGGCATTTTATTTTGCTAACCCTCGGGCTGAACCTCTCTAGGCTTGAGAATACTATCCCAGAGCCTCATTCCTCGAACGGCTATTGATAATGGCAATTTTCAATCTCGTCTTGAGTTCAAAAACGAATTGATGTTTTGAATAGTCTGCGTTGTAGTAATGGAATCTTTTAATAAATCAAACAATCTTGTATTTGATTACCGTGAATCACCTACTTACCACAAAGAGTACCACCCTTTGCAGTGTAGGCATCTACTACACCTTTACTAAAATATGAAACTAGGCTGACAACAAACTAATACCTACTCACACCCTGTTATTAATAAACTTGATGTAAGTTTCGACTAATTACACCGTGGTGTAAGTTTTTCATTGAAAACAGATGCGAATTCGATTGAAAGAAACAAAACACAGTGTAACTTTGCGGTTGCTTCTTAAAGTGTTGAGGAAAAAACCTAGTAGCAATGTTTTAATGTCATATTTATCTTTCCTTTTATTATTTACGTCACCACATGATACAAGTTCTTCAACATGACCCAAATACTCTCAGAAGGTAAGCATTTATTCCCTATCTAACGGCAACGACCTCACAAAGGCAGCGAGAATAGATCTTCCTTCTTTTAATAGAGCTCCTAAAAGGGTTCCTTGCTAGCTTACCAAAAAATGTTTTCGCCATTTTTCTACGAGACCTTTTTGTCGGAAGGCGGCACATTAAGCCGGCCGCCGCGATAAGGTGGAGATAGTGACGCTCGCTTTAAATGCAAATCTGTGTGACCAAAGTCGAAACGACTCGGAAGCGACCCGGAGAAGATTACTGGGATTCAACTGGCGAAGGTGCTGCCCTGAGCTCTGCAAAGTAATTTTGTTTAAAGACTGCAATCTAATTTTCATATTGCAAAACTATAGCGTACAACTCAATTATTAATAACAATAATTCATATTAAAATTAGTAATGACTTGAGTGAATAGAATTGGCATCAAGTTTGATTAACAAATAATGTAGAGCCAAACGACGAAAAGCCAAAACAACTAAAGCGATATAAAAAAGCCTTTCCTCAGAATTTCCTAGAACCAAGAAACTGTGTCCAAAAACCACAGCCGAAACAACATCATGAAGCTTTTATTTCAACAATTTATGCACCAATTCGGCTTCTTGGAAAACCCTACTCTGCCAAATGCTATTAAGTAAATTTTTGCCAAACGAAAACAGTTGTGTTAGTTTTGGCTACGATCGGTAAACAGACGATATTTCATGGCTCTGTGTAAGTAGAGCATAGGTTGAGGGAAACTAAATAAATTAAACACAATGTTATTATTTAGTTTCGAACTGGAAAAAGAATGCAACATTGCAAAAGCTCTGAAAACAGAGCTGCGAAAGTATTTTTCGTTGAATATAAAAAGGATTATTTCCAAGATTTGTTCAAGATTTTTCTGAGTGGTTAGCTTGAAAGTTCAATAACGAGCACCTTAGATATGGGTGATATGTCGATGTCACACCGAAAGAAACACAAAAAACCCTAGAGAATTTGCAAAAAAATATCAGTCACTAATAGTAAGCTAAGATCAACTTTTGCCATAGTTCTAAGTCAAAAATGACCCAGACTTTTTCTCAGTCTGAAGAGTCTCAGTCTGCAGCTTAGTTCCGACTAGTATAGTATTATATGATCTGTGGTTCTGATCATCTATCTCTACTATTATAAAACTGTAAAAAAAGCCAAAATCTAATATTACAGATATGGATAAACTAAATATGCAGATCTACTAAATAAACGATTCTGATTCTGAGAATTGAGTTTGTCTGTTTATCTGTTGGTTTGTTCGCGGATCACGCCTAAACTACTGGATCAATTACAGTAAAATTTACATCATTCAGAAGCCCTTTTTCCGGATTGAAACATAGGCTATATTTTATGGAAATGAAAAACGTGGATTCTTAGATATAGCTTGACCTCTCTAAGCTAAAAGCCGCCTTTGACATGAGGTTCATCGTATGCTGGTTGACAGATATTTTGGTGGAAAGTTTCGCACGCGTATAAGTCGCGGGTATCAGCTAGTCTTACAATAAAATTATGTTCTCGACCTGTGATGCACGACCACTCTGTGTCGTCGTTTTGTACGAGTTGGTTTTCACTCAACTCTCACGAGTAACGGGTCTAGAGGCCCAACTAAGAATGATTATGATTACACTACATTGTGACTGTGGTCTCCGTTCAATAACTAAGAACAGATCGCTGACGTGTCGTACCATTAAAAGTTTCCGAACTAGTGATGCGTGCGTGCGAATACCTTAGATTCTATTTCAGAAAAGTCTCTCCAATTATGTTACTTCACTAAACAATAATCATTGTTCTGCTTCATTGGTTTTCATTCATCATCATCATCATCCACAGCCCGACTCTACCCACTGCTGGGTATAGGCCTCTCTTTGTTTGTGCCACTCCTCACGGTCCTGTTCTGATCTCATCCATGTCCTGCCCGCGATGTTCGCAACATCGTCTGCCCATCTCGCTGCTGGTCGACCGACGTTTCTGTGACCGGTTCTTGGACGCCATTCAGTTAGCGCCTTACTCCATCTGTCGTCACCTCGCCTTGCCAGGTGTCTTGCCCAGCTCCATTTTAGTTCCGTTATGCGATTCCCAATGTCTTTGACCTTTGTTTTTTTTTTGTTGAAATCTTAATTTTTGTACAGTTTTAATAAACTGTACAAAAATTAAAAATTTTGTGGTTTATTAATATAAACCACAAAAATTTAATCTTCTTCTTCTTCCTACTCTTATCCTAATAGGTGAGGTCGGCACAACATGTTCTTCTTCTTCCATTCTCCCTTATCATCCGTCATCTTAGTGTTCACTCCTCTCCTGCATATCATCTTTTACACAATCCATCCATCTTTTCTTAGGCCTACCTCTTTCTCCATAACTTAATAGATCTATAACTTTTTCAGAGACTTACCAAACCAGCTCTGGAACATTGATTTATATTTATTAATATTATTGCTAAAAATCATTAAGCTATCAATCAACTGTTTATCCGGAAACCGTCGAACCGGATAATCGCATGTAGATTCTGCGGTAAAAGTCAGATAGGTACTTTATTTGCATTTAAGTTAACGAGTGAAGTCGAGTAAATAAATAAAGCAACGAATTAAAAGGGGATTTTAATTGAAGAGTTCTATAATTAAGCATGAATGTTTAAATTAATTCATGAAATTCGTGGAACGGGTTGAGCCGATCGGCCGCAGTGTTTACGAAGGTGGCATGATTTAGCTAAGTTCTAGCTAAAGAGGTACTACTTATTAACCGTATAATATTTCATCAGTCAAAAGTTTCTTCAGACCGAGCCCTAACGAGATATAGCATATTCTGGGGTCGAAGATACGTTTGAATGCTTCAGTAGTTCTATAACTTTGAGTAGCATATTATTCAAGGCTCAATTTGGTACCTATTCACAGGCTTGTTTAGCTTTAGCGCTACACTGACTTTCCCATATCATAACAGTTTAAACAAAAGACAGTATCCCATAAAGCAAGTCGTTCAGAAAATGTGTGCTACTACAGTTTAGCGATCCATAACGTGAATGGAAAGAGAGTAAATCTGTCGCATGCGTCAGCTGCCCTACATTAGTCAGGCGATGCGAGAAAATTTAATAAAAGCACTCCTTATTGCCTTGTCCGTAATACGGGAGTTCCATCACTTTTTATATGCAAGAGTCTAACAGAATTTACTTCTCTTATGGTCTTGTGAATGTTTAGTTCTTGATTAATTGGTATACGATAAAAACTTGCATAATTTTATTTTGCCTCTGGTTTCGCATACGCAACGAGACACGGTATATAGGTATCTATGAAAGTTAAGTTCTATGTTGTTAGTAGTTTTTGTTTTAAAAATAACATCATCATCATTTACCGTGTACTGTACAAACCAAAAAAGATACGTAATATTTTTAGCCCTGAGCTTCCATACTTTTGATCTATTATTTTGTAACAAATTATGTTAGGCTTGACGAATACGCGTGGGAATTGTAGTTATTTCAGCTTTCATATTTTGGTTTAGTAGGTACTTCCAGACTACTGTTCATCTTTTAGTTGTTTTGTTACCTCCAATAATTATTGCCTCGACTCTTCCTCGAAATCGTGCTTTGGTAGTAATTTTGTCAACTAAAACCACCAAAGCATGATTTCGAGGTCGAGTCTCTGCGAGGATTATTTGAGATAATTTTAGTATCCAGAAGTCTTAGGAACCAATAGAAATCCGGCAATTTTGCAATAGGGATGTAACTCTGGATCTACCTACATCTTTCGTTAGAAACGCTCAATGACAATGGTGTTTCAAGAACTAATCACAGTACTCGATCTCTAAGCGATGCCGCTTCCGCTCGATAGAGTCGTGCAACCATTTCGATGGACGTTGCGTGCGTCTGCTGTGCATCCTTTAGTAGACCTACATACATATCTCTATATGATGATACAAATAGGTCGCACATGACGTCAATACATTGCTGCATTGCGACGAAGTAACGCACGAGCATCTTACTGAGGAGAAGATACTTTTTGAGAAGAAATACCCTACCAATACCATTAGTTTTATTCAATAGTCCTAAGTTCTTACCAGAGAACTCCGTGCGTCGTCTTATACGTAATAAAAACTACGGTCAATGGAACTACAATATTCAGATCCAGACCCATTTTTTTTTTCATAATGATAACTTTCTTTTTGACACAATATTGAGACACCCCTTTTTAGACCGCAGAATTGGAAATTAAGTCCAAGCCCTAGAGTCTCGGGTACAAAGCCCACGTCAGCATCATCACAGAGGTTTAATCAGTAATTACACTGCTCAGTTTTATCATTACAGTGCCCGCGGCGTTGTCGCCCTGACTGAAAGCTCCGCCATTAGTATTCAAAATGCAAATTGCTAACAGCACTCAGGGCAATGCACCCGTCTCAGATCTTACTTTCCCAGAAATAATTTCATTAACATCTGCATACTTGTACTTGCATGTTCCTTGTTAATTTTTAGACTAGCTTAGAAAGTTTCTGTCTAGACGGTACTTTTTATAAAACTTCGAAGTTTAAGTTCGCTAAATTATTGTCTACTTAAATACTGAAACTTGATGCAAATTGAAGGCCGCCATTAGATAATTATGATCTAATGACACACACGATCAATTACATTGGATCAATTCCGTGTTTGATCGAAATCAGGTGTGCGTCGCTGCCAAGTAACCACTGTGCAACATTATATATAACCGGATTATTTTCAATATACATACGCTGCATCTAAAAAGTACTTTTTTACTAAGGTTCCTTTTTAATGAGGCTGGAGTGTTTTGTTGTTATTCTTTAAAAAACATGATTCAGGTAATTTATTGTAAAATGAAATATTAATCCAACAAAAACTTTGGGTACAACCTGATATTTTCAATTTTAATTACCGGCTCTGTTTCCTTAATCAACACTGTAATTTTATATTAAGTATTGTAACCAAAAATTATGTACAGATTGTCATGAATATTAAAATATATTTTTTATTGTGATTTATACCTACCATAAAAGTTTGTTATTAAATTAAAATAAAGGAATGTTTAAAAGATAAAGATAGTGTGATGAAAGTGCATAACGCGACTACTTGTAAATTAATATCCTTGTACTGTACATGAAACCCAAATTGATACTTAGTAAAATTTTCATAATAGCAACGTGACTCCTAAAGCTGAGAGTAGCTGTAATATAGGTACCACATATTTTCAAACTTACTTGTGTCTCAGCCCAATCCAGTCCGATGTTTTATCTGTCACTAGCTAATGGGAGACCCCTGTGCAACATAAATTCAACATTAAACTAAATGTTCACTTTATCTTTTTGATACCAAAACAAGTTATTAGCATTGGGATTTTATTTATATCACAAATATATGACTTGTAAATTAACTAATAGTTTAGTAAGATAAACTAAAATCTTACCCAAAGGTTTAAATAAATATACTAAACAAAAAAAAACTAATTTGTAAGACAGAGATCAAAATTAGATGAAAACCGTCGAAATTGATAGTGTTCTCTCATGACAAGGTATCCAATTTTCCTTATCGCGGGTTACGATATGAACTACCTGAGCAATTTATATGATATCCTCTGGGAAACCACATACCTATCGCAATGTTGAACAATTTACCAGTTTTTTGTTTGGGAAACCCATAGGTTTTAGCCCAATGTCCAATTTTAAATTGAAAAAAAAAACAAGAGCTCCTGATATTTCATATAATAATATTATTTAATGCTGTAGATAGGTATAATAATAACTGGAGCTCGACCATGAAAAGGTGTTCTATCTCTTCAAAATAAAGAGCACAAAGCTAAGTAAGAATATGTAATCATTCCATTAAACGTAGCGCGCCAGGGATTTGCTAGAACCCGTTATCCTACGGGAATCCTAAGGAAAAAAGGTCGAGTAATTTGTCTTTACTTGGTGGATTTATGCTGGGATCACTAGTAAAGCAGTCGCCCTTAGGCGTAATGCACACAGAAGCAACTGAAAGCAACAAACTGTGCTCGCGCATTGCATTTTAGATGTCCATGAAACAACGAGACGTGGGCAGTTCAAAGATGCAAATTAAGACGTCGGTTTATTTGAGATTGTCTGTCTTGGAAGAAATAGTTCAGTCAGTTTCATTAATGCTCAAATCGATGATGGATCCGCGTGGATAAAGCCAGTTCATCAGTCGTCCTTTGCATTCAAGAAATGTAATGCACACAGAGACGATGACGTGGGCAATTCGAGAGACGTGGACTATGACGTTCATCATGTTCGTCTACGTCCCACTTATAGGACAAAAAGAAGAATCAGTATTCCTGAATCGAGGTTTGATGGATCAAACACTTTGTCCTGTTCAGCGCTTCTACCACGATGTGACATGGTACATGCGGAGAGGTGTTAGGCAATAGTTACTTATCCGAGATAAAAACATTGTAGATTTCAAGTTTTTGATCTCCATCACCATTAGGCTTCGTAATGAGGCTGCAGAGTTTAAGCAGGTAGAACTATTATGCATTACGCCTTACATTAATACCTATGGACTGAATTGTTGATCATAATCTCCTCAAGGACGTCCAACGTGGAATCTGATCGAAGTCTATTAGAAGGCTCCTTTGTGTCTTGTATTTTTACTTATTTTCTAATACGTGGTTTATTAAAATTGCTTGTTTTGATATTATCGATGCATCGATTGGTTTTATCAAAGCTTTGAGTAATATTAGTCAAACACGTACCGAAAAGAATTTTTGACCAACATAAGGCTCTCTTTACTTGAGTACTTCTTCAGGTACCTCTACAGCTTCATATTTTTGTGTGAAGATATTTTTGATATCAATTTCATAAAAGTAATCGATGATCAATCACCTCCCACCGCGCTCGCGGCGTTCTCCAATCACCTCATTACATTACACGTCAAAGATTTACACTGACTGTGCACGCACGCAATTCTCTCGCGTGCCTTGAAATACAGCTTTGTGGGTTGTTTTTTTAGGGTGTAAGCGATTAGACAATAAGCATATATATCATCAACTAGCTTCCGCTGGCGACTTCGTTCGCGTCTCTTTGGATCCCGTAGATTTTCCGGCATAAAAAGTAGCCTATGTGTTAATCCAGGTCACGGACAATATATATTCCAAGTTTCATCTAAATCGGATCAGTACTTTCTGAGCCAATTCGTTACAAACATACATACAAATCTTTCCTTTTTATAATATTATTATTAGTATAGATCACCTTACGACATGGGACCTTGCGGCATATTCCGATCACCTCATTACATACCACGTCAGGGATTTACTCTGACTTTACTTGCGAATCTCGTGCTTGCAAATTATAACCTTACAAAATGTTTTTTAAATGAAGCTGATAGACCGGACTAGAAATTATGATGTCACTAAAGCCTTCACCGAATGCTGGTTGAACAAATCAGATTCCGCACGAGGGCAATAAACGTGGGGCTTGACAAAACCATGAAGAGATTCAGCAGTATATTTCGCAGCAGTTTTTAAAACGCTTCACTTATTCACTTGGACCAAACTTTACTTCACATACCTACTCATATTCCTTTGGGCGGATTAACTATACATAAATATTATATGTATCTTGATGATATTAGAATTAGAATAATATCGGTTCGCTACCCACCAAGATTACGTTGGAAATTTATCAATATTCAAGAGAGAATTTATTGTGCCTAGTTAACCCTGTTAAGCAAGAACGTGTCTGAGTCTAATTGAATTACGTTAGAAAAAAAACTAACCTAGATTGGCCAAATTGTTTACAATTTCTGCCGTAGGACGTTTATTGCTGAATCTACGTCTAATAGATTATCAGGGCGATCGATCTTGTGCGATCTCTAGCCTACCAACTCCCTGTAAAAATTTAAATAAGGACAAAAAACACTATCAATAGTGACTGCCTGTTTTACGTGGTCTCTCCTCAGAATAACGTTTAGTCCCTACCAGCCGTCTGTTCTTTTTCAAATAAAAACAGAAAGACTGGATTAATAAATTAATAGAGAGATAAATAAATCCAAGCCACACAATGAACCATACTTAGTTTATCAAAAACGTCGTCACATCATTAATTTTCACTTTTTCATATTACCGTTTGATTTGAAGGTCGGGATAAAATAAACGTTTGGAAGTCAGGCTAAGGTCGGTTGCCCATCCAGTATTTAATTAATGCAATCAGATACCGCAGAAAACGTGTAGTCAGAAAGTTGAAAGCTGACTTAGGAACTCCAGTGTACTAAATTAAGAAAACCCTGTATTTTGGAAAAGATTTCTAACGTAGATTAAGTTTTTGAGTACCCAAAGAAAAGTTAGTGACTGCTAGAAACTTAGGTCTTTAATATTAATGAATTGAGACGTACCAGACTAGACTAAATGATGAGATCTTTTGATGTGGGTAGCATTCGTGTTTTTGTAAATTGGTAGTTGAAATTTCTAGAGGCTAGTTTTAATATTTTCGAAAGATGAATTGAATAGGTATAGTCTGGAATTGTTTTGCCACGGGCTATGAGTAATTTTACAAAGCTAAAATTACGTAGCTACCTACTTATATTAATTTTTTACATTGATACGTTGGGTAACAACTCAGAAAAAGATAAATCTGTGGGTAATAAGAATTAGGTATCGGGACCTAACTTCTACTATTTCAAGTTGCGTCTATAAGAACCGCATTACGTTTCGTCTAAAGGGCTAAACGAAAACTCATAGATCCCTCTCGATTGTTATTCACACACGTTTAACATAAATCTAAAGTATCCATATCAAATATATTAAATATCTTCCTCGTCCCATCACACAAGTAGGCTTACTCTGACCCTTTTCCGCTAAATGGTTCCTAACTCCATAATTCACACAAATACAGGTATGTTCAAAGCCCAAAGGACCAAAATACACCTAAAACATCTTCACCCTCGGGCGATGGAAGATTTTGAGGAGATCAGAAGTGGGGGGATAAATATGACCGCTTTGCTACAACACAATAGGTCAAAAGGACGATGGGTGGATTACGTCCGCGGGGGAAACAACAGGTGGGGCAAAGGATATCATTCCGGCAGCTCTCCGGGCTGGGAAAATATCAAAGAAATTCCTGTAATTACCTATTCAGGGTACACGATCATGTTTCGGTTGAATGAACATTAAATTATTAATATTTTCAGCGCAGAATACTTTTGAGGAAAATATTGTTCTTTTCATAGCTTTAGTCTACCCTGTCGGACAATTTAATACTTCCGATGAACCTTAATTTGTATGAATATTAATATGTCAACTAGAATTCGCTTATAATGGTATTACAAACTTAGTACGTGATGCAATTGGCTAAAAGGCAAATTCAATAACTTTCCAGTTCAAACCAATGCTAATTTAATTTATTATTCAGCTTAAATAAGAACCAATATCTGCACCGTGACATTAATTTTCATAATGCAAATGAATATCTATTAAATAAACTATGTCTTCCAATGAATAAACAATTTATACAAACGTTTCTAAGCACATGTCCTACCATAACTTGCAGGCGGGACCACTCCTGTTTAGGTGATCACATTCATTACAATAGTACTAAATACACATTATGAATGTCGTTGGGTACCTATTTAGGAAGTGCTGACTAGAATCTATAAAATCTAAATCCACAAAGAGGAAAAAAATTCAAAGCAAAAGCTACTTCTACTTTTGGTGCGTAGTTTGCGTTCCTATACCTGGTCTCTTTTGCTATATTAATACAAAATTTAATTAAATAAGGTTCATGACTTTACTAGGTACATTTATTCTAAGCTGGTACAAACAGACATCCTCGGGGGATTTCATAATTGGCAGATACCTGGAATAATATATTCTAACCACAACAGAGTGAAAATAGGAATATCTTCAATTAGTATAATGTAGGAACATAACTAAATTATGTAGGTACCTTTACATAGGTATTTTATTTACCTCATTAAATGTTGGTATTGGTACCGGTTCAGATCTTTACCACTGTTCTCTGACGATATCAGTGATCTTTCCACTGGTGTATTTCATTCTAAAGATTCATGTAATGTTATGTATTTTAAGCTCAGAGCGTTCGTCTTTTATGGATTCTGTGCGTCATAGAACCCCTATTTCACCACACTTTTGCACATAGATACGATCACGCGATTTATGCAGCCATTGTCTGAATACAACCAACTATTCTCATTAACGTCCTCCACTTCGCAGTTATATGAATGTATGGACGATTTTTGCTTGAGTTCGCCATTTTTGTACAAACTCCCGTTTGAGTTCACCGTTTTAATCTTGGTGCTCAATGATGGTGGTTTTATTGTTGCTCAGTTTCATTTCAGAAACTACCATAATGTTTTATAGAATTTTACATTGTTTTAGTTTTTTTTTAATTCACCTTTCATTTTACAACAGTTGGGATTTTCAGCACTCGTGTTTTAAAAATATCGCTCTTGATAGAAAACAATGAAACAATGACAATCACAAAATTAAAAGTATGATACATTATGATAGAGTATATAAAATACCTATCACAAAAAAATGATATGGGTATTGGGTTGGATATGTACCTAGATGGAAAAAATGTTTGGACACAGGATGATGAAAAAACTTGCAACGTTAGGTTTTACCACAGAGAATATCCTCAAGATGTAACCCCCAAAGCCACTACTGCTCTTTATCTCCAATAGTATTATATAATCTGTGTCTCCAAGTAAGCTACGGCCTACTGACAGCCTGAAATAATAACGCACATTTGGGCCACGTGTACCATCCATCGCGGTAATTGCCGACAGCCGGAAGATAGCTCAGGAATTATGACGTCACATAACGTGCTAATGACGTCATAACTGCATCGCCGCTGGCGCTTGACTCCGCTGCATGATACGATTTACTTTGCAGGTCTGAAGTACCTACATAACTAGATGGTTGTAGGCATGGGCACTTTACTGAACACATGAATATTGTGGATAAGAAGTGCCAAGGAATGGAACTCTCTGCCATCATCAGTATTTCCTGAAAGATAAACCTAAGAATTTTCTTGAAAAGAGTGAATAGGTACAGTAACGGTACAGGCACGTCACGGTTTAATAGCGCTCTGCAAAAGTGGAGGGGTGCTTTACGCCAAACAGATGTGTAACATTCGACTTCTGCGCATAATGGACTCGAAGGTACGTCAACTTTACTGGCTTCACACCTGTATGACCGGTACGGTGCTTGCAAATGACATTCAGTGATAAGCTCCCGATTGGCGCGGACGTCATGTCCATTATGCAAGGTGTAGACATCGTTGAATAAAACATGGATATCGGGAAGTCCCCATTAATTCTTTAATTGAAATTCAAATAGCACAATCGGGATTGAAAGTGGATTCAATTGAATATCGCCATCATGACAGGTGATAAAAAGTTGTAAAAAATGTATTTCGCATGCGAATGTAAATTGATGAATATTTATTTGGTTATTAATATTTAATATATTTTTTCTGTCACAAAATGTTTTTGCTATAGTAATCATATTTGAAACGAAATAATACCGTCCAATCTACAAAAAATATCAATAGCTTACGATATGAGCAATGAAAATGCACTTTTGGTGATAGTACTTGATATTACATCGATCACAAATAATAATATGATCACTGGTATGCTATACTCTAGCACTCAAGAGAAATAACAAATTACTCTCCACGTAAACAGCTGTCTCTCTAAGTAACTACTATCAACAGCAGCCAAAGAGACAAGGTTCATAACCCTTATTTATTCAGCAGACCGAAAGTCGGCGTTTCTTCAGGGTGATTCATGAAGGAGCCGTCGTCGAGGTAGATTTATATCCTAACCACCTGACGTGTGACGTTTATTGCAGGATAGCCCCCGACCTCGGAGCAACTATTTTGCTTCGGTTCACGAGCAACCGGGTAAGTGATTTGTCATACGGGTGCATAGCTTGCAGTGCATATGAAATGCGACGAAATACGGGGTGAAGTTATACGGTCAAGTTTTTCGATGTAAAAGGGGTCAACTGGTAACTGCTACAACACTTTAGCCATGTTACCAGATAAAGTGGAATCAATTTGCAGCCCATCATCCAATTGTGATTAAATTGTATTCCTGGTAGACGCTGCTGCCGTTACAAAAGTGGATAATCGATAGACGAAATTTAAAAACATACATATTTTATACATTTACCTAACATACCATTTTTTTATGAGCTATAGCTAATCATTTGGCTTCCAGCACACCTAATGGTAAAAACTTATAAGCATACCTAGAGTGAAAAATACTTAGGTTCTAATTTATATTTTTTATTGAAGTGAAAACTTCTTTAGCACCGTTGTGATTTGAAAGTCGATGAAACAAAAAAAGTGACAGATTACAGATGAGCTACTTGTTACTATTACACTTACATTTTGCGTAACAGATTATCTAAAAGTTCCAGTACAAGCTTCCCGAGGTGCTTCTAGTGACACAGATAGTCACAACAATTGACTACATAAGTAGAATGTTTATTTTTACTTACAAGATTTTATACTTACCTACCTACTTACTGCATTGCATAGCGTACGTTTACCTACCTACCTGATGAAATTTTACATTCGTCTCATTATCTTGAAGCCAAAATTTTTGAAGGTTTTACTTCTACCACGTGTGAATTGCACACATGTTTTTTTTGCTTGTATAACGAGCACTCAGAGCTTTTTACATGCAAAATGAGCACAAAACGGATTCACGCAACAATTTCAAGCAACTTAAATACAGGTTGCTCCAGCATGTGTAAATTGTGTAACTTCAAAACAAACAACGGAAACTGGACTATGAGAATAACATTAAATTTAATTCAGGCATCTAGTTGCTTTAAAGCTAAAACGTGTTCAACATGTTGTTTGTTACGACTAGCTGGCTACATTTCAGGTGTTTGACTGAAACATTAGTTTCGTGAAACTGTTGAATTTAGTAGCTTTATTTTAAACGGCATTTTCATGAAAGTGTGGTTCATAATACTATTTAGCCACTATTTTTCTTATATCGGCCTTTTTTCGCGTCACAGGACCATGAGTCAAAGTCGTCCTCCACATTATTATTGTTCTTCAACGTCACAAGTGTCAAAATGCATGTTTGAATGCTAAATTAATTTAAAAACATACTAACGCTTTAAACATAAAAACGTACATGCAGTTAATTTGAACCGTAATATTACCGTCATACCATTCCTGTCATAGATATTTCATTCGCCGGTTCCATTTCCCAGACGTGGAAAAAACGATTAAGAACCGCGCCGGCATTCAAAATATGTGCTATTAACATACTGACGCCGATCAGATACCACGTTTGTGAAAATTTAGTGGATGGTAGGTAATTACAGGGTGCGATACGATCGCGAAGACACGCCCACCGCGATATCGCGTTTTTATACGTACACCCTGTATATCGGAATGCCGTGCGGGGAATTCAATGTATGAGTGAGTTGATAAGTTTTTGACGGTGCTTGTAATGGTTTTGCGATGGCTTTTTGAACGTTTGTAGGTATCTATAGTAGGTGCCAAATAACACCGCAATATAGGTCATTCACCCACCTTCACCACGATGTTGCAAAATTCAATTTATGAATGGTAAACAAACAGTACACGAGGTTCGAGCGATACCGTCTTAGCGACAGGTTTGTATGGAAAGCGACAGAATTAGCCATTCATAAATTGAATATTGCGACATCGTGGTGAAGGTGGGTGAATGACCTGTATTTCGGTGTTATTTGGCACCTACTATAGTTATTTTTTGTGATCAGTTTTAAATATGGACTTTTCATAATATGAATATAATAATAATTCATAATTCAATTCAAAACTCGAAGGATGTCATAGCTTATCTATTTAATATACATATATATTAAATAATAATATGGGATTTTTCTACATAACCATAGCTGAACAAATCAGCAGATTACACAACAAATTATTTGCAATAACACAAAAACCAACTGCACCAGTCATTTGACCACTGAGAATGACGAGGTATACAAATTATGTTGAACTTTATGAAAATTACAATGTCATAGTTTATGCACATAAGCCTATACATCACTCGAATAATTGCGACTCGCAGAGGTACTGAGCAAGCTATGGAAAGCAAATAAGCTTGGAATTTTACAATGTCACAGTTTATGCACATAAGCCTATACATCACTCGAATACTTGCGACTCACAGAGGTACTGAGCAAGCTATGGAAAGCAAATAAGCTTGGAATTTTACAATGTCACAGTTTATGCACATAAACCTATACATCACTCGAATACTTGCGACTCACAGAGGTACTGAGCAAGCTATGGAAAGCAAATAAGCTTGGAATTTTTATCTTTTCTAGATATGTAGCTTTTTTTCTCTCAAACTCAGGCAGACTCAATTCTTAGTTATTGATAGGCATCATATTGTTTGTACTGATTTTTTTCAACAAACACATTGTTTATGTCTTATTATTGCAAGAAAATTTAACATTTTCTTCTAGTACGAAGAAAGGCTATGTTCCAAGTACAGCAAAGAATGTTCATACTCTGTCATACTTGAAGCTAATTTCCTGGCATGTTTATCGTTCCTCCGCGTCTGAATACTCGCGCCTCGGCTTAATGTTTTAATTAACTAGTGGTTAATCCTGCCAAAAGGAGCCAGGCGATTACTTTTTTGTAGGAACGTCTCGGCCACTTGTTGCCACTTCCCACGCAACCGATCTGCATACATTTCCAGGCTCTTTCATCCTCGTACTTTGCATAAAACAAGGCCGACACCAAGCGGGAGCTTTTTGAGGGTAGCTAGTTCAGTCTAGGTGTAACATCATCATAATAATATGTGTAATATTTCACCCCCGACTGAAAAAGGTGGGGGTGTTATACGAGAAAGATGTACGAATGTACGAGCAGCTCTAAAAATGATTCGATTTGCTAAGCAAAATTAGTTATTATGAAGCAGGCAAAAGCAATGCGTCTGATCATCATCATCATCATCATCATCCTATATTGCTCCACTACTGGACGTAGTTCTCTCCCAGACGCGCCATTGAGTCGAAGAGACGAAGACCGGTCGGAATGAGTTTGAGAGTTTGATAGTATAATGCTTACTATCGAACTAAAAAAATACCACAGCGAGATAAAATTATTGAAATTATAATTTTGAAATTATAGTACTTATTATGTTGCGGTTTGCCCAATGCTCTCGAAGCAGATTAAGACTGTACCGCTAGAAAAATGTTTCGGGAGGCATAATAATTAAAAAAAAACCCATGGGTATGTCACAAATAATCCAATCCAAGCATATAAATAAATATAAATATCTTTGGACATTACACACAACACCCTCAAACTAAGCAGAGCTTGTACTATGAGAACTAGATTGCTGATGTAATACTTATACTTTTTTTTTTGTAAATATATACTTAAGGTCATTACGCCAGATAGCGACCGATTAGCAGGGTACCCAACTTTAGGCCATTTTATTAGTATGAAATATTTACTTGACATTTATTAAAATGGGTTCTCAACGTTCCACATATGATCAAGATATATTAAAAACATAAAAAAATAAAGATCATATAAGACTTAATTTTAAATCAATTTTTATTGAGAAACAAGGCGATATGCTAGTTTGCGGCCGTTTTTTTCAGTATACGGCCAGACCCTACCTAGTTTACGACCACAAGGTCTGTAATGGACAATTCACTCTTATTTGATTAAAAATAATGCTTGAATCATGATTTATGGTTAATAGGTAATTTCTTTATAACTTTAATAATTTTAAAATCAGTCAACAATTGACGGAGACATCGGTAAACATACATAAAAAAAACTGACATCAAGTGGTCGTAAAACAATACATCAAATTACTACATTCAATAAGCGACCGTTAAATTCCCATTTTAAAACGGTCGCAAACTGACGTCGAGCGTGGTCGTAAACTGAAGTTGGGGTAATGTTAGGCAACCAAATTTAAATTTTGTACTGAATTTACTAATATTTTGGCGGTCGCAAACCAACGAAAAGCTAACAGCTATTAAGCAAACTTAATTAAAATCACAAAACTGTAACCCTTATTATTAATAGTGGTAAGGGAGTAAATTAAAATTTACAACGAAGCAGTCGGTTTGCGACCACATGGCCGTAAAGTCAAATAACATAAGTAATCATATTTTAGTATGCGACCACTCAATATTTGATGTGTTTTTGTATATTATCCTAATAAAAATTGCACAAAAGTGTTAAAATACTAATTTTGTAGCAATCAAAACACTATCATACAGTCTTATTGTTAGTTCAAGAAATATTCGCTCCGAAGGCAGCACGTGCTCACTAAAAATTTTGCAACTTTTGGAACGATTTCACGCGACGAGTGCGGGTGCCGGAATGAACTAGAAATTGTTCAAATTTGGGTCATACTATGCTGCTAATTTTGATAGGTTAGAACTAAAGATCTATCCTACTCTGTATAGAGCCGAATTTCGTTTGGAAAAAAGAGATTGTATTCTTATTTCCTCTGTATTTCTGCAACAGGTCCCTTTAATGGTCGCTTATTGACGCCGGTCGCGAAACAAGCGCAATGACCTACATAGTAGTATTTACAAACATAGAGAAGTAAACCAGCTGTGTTTGCTGCAAGCAACGAAATCATTATGCATTCTCGGATTTCAGAGTACAGCCGCATAAATTTACGCTATTATCAAAATATCGTGAATGAACCAAGCCGAGCATGAAACAGATTTAACCAGTTTAGGGGTCATTAACGCACGCAATGCGTTTCGGGCCGAATAAGATTGCACGCTCGCTTTAGGGTTAGTTGGGGCGTGGGTACGAACCTGGATTCATAAGACTAGTTGGTGCCCGCGACTTCGTCCGCGTGGAATAGTGTCTTTGAGTAGGATAGCTTTTACAAACCTTGATTTTATATCGAATCAAAGCTTAAAAATAAGTTTCAAGCTTCTAGCTCTAAAATGACGATACTTACATACAACTTTCATCTCCCCCTTTAAACCCTTTCCAACTCTTTTTCGCATTAAAAAGTAGCCTATGTCCTTTTTCAGGCTCTAGACTATCTATGTACCAAATTTCATTTAAATTGGTTCAGTAGTTTTGGCGTGA
The DNA here is from genome assembly GCA_947507515.1 of Eulithis testata. Classification (NCBI taxonomy): domain Eukaryota; kingdom Metazoa; phylum Arthropoda; class Insecta; order Lepidoptera; family Geometridae; genus Eulithis; species Eulithis testata. The sequence goes on from OX382207.1 coordinate 4,860,919, forward strand.
AAGCGAGACAGACAGAGTTTCTTTCGCATTTATAATATTAGTAAGGATTAGTGTTAAAAATAAAAAAGTTCAAGTTCACGAATTCAGATACATGTTCAACTAACAAGCTACATTGTCCAACTAGTTAATATAATGCGCACTTTAAATACTTGTATGAAGGTGAAAAGGCCACACCATTACTGTATGGTACTCGTGCATAGACTAGCTTGCACTATTACAAACAACATTGTATAAAATAAAATGCTTAAATTTCATCCATCTTGGCCAACTCTCGAGCGTTTTTACACTTAAAAATTATGCTAAGAACATAATGCTTCCGCCCTCAGATTTAAAATATTTGGAAAAACTTCGTAAAGATCAAAGGGCATTTAGCGATGACCGTCGACAACACTCAACATAACTTCCTTTGATGATGAGTCCTCGACCTTCCGTTACGGGCTACGGCTCGCTCGAGGCGCCGCGCGTAATTCCCTCAAATGTTTGAGGATCTTGATATTAAACATAAGGAAGTTCGGTGCTTTTTCAACTTTTTGATCATAAATTCCGTGTTTTTGGCTATCAAAGTCACACAATACTCATTATATTTGTAACTAACGAAGTTTTCTCTAATCTAAGTTCCATTTCTTTTGGAATTGCAATATTTTTTTCAATGTTGTGTTTTTAACCGGCTCCAAAAAAGGAAGAGGTTCTCAATTTGGTTGTGTTACTTTTAGATTGAAAAGCATGAATCATCTCCCGTCTACATTTCTGGATGAGTTTTATATACATTGTAATAGTTCAACCTTAAATTGCAGGCTCAGCTGATTCAAAGCTGGACGCCTTGAACTAATAGGACTATTAAGTCCAGTATGAATATTCATTGTCCAGTAGATGCCCGAATTGCACGGCTTAGGAGGATATTAGAGAGTAATTACCGTGATTATTAGTTTGCTGACAGGAATAATAATAAGGATCATGGTTATACGCAAACCTAATATACAGGGTGGAAAAAACCACTTTCGAACACTTCGTAGCAACAACTCTTTTTAAACAGCGTGAACAAATAACTGCTGTTCCATACGTTTTAGCTAAACAAGCATTCCACTTTCCGCACCAAATTTTAGCGCAGCAATATAGTTTTAATATTAAACACGCTTCCACTTTGCGCACCAAGGATAAAGTCGCGTTTAGTGATGGGGTATGAAATGTTTTTATATTTTTACAGTCTTTTCGCGCTCACAAGGTTGGTTGCAAGAATAAGCAAAAATTATTTGATGGGTAGTCTTGTCTTGCGACACCCTGTGTGCATACGTTGATATACGCTGTGTACGCACGATGTAATGTAAATGCCTGAGGGGACCAAAGCTAACTTATGTGGTAATTATAATATATCTCGAATCCCTTGATCTCTGGTAATAATCCGTGGTCTTTGCCTACCCGTTATTAGAACATGGCGTGTTTATGTATCGCATGTACTAGTATGTACTATGTACCTACCAACCTATCTTTCTTGTAAATAGGTAAGTATATGTCAGTATAGTCAGATCCTTTGCAGAGACTCTCTAGTCAGCCGAGAGTTTGGTCGGCCTCTTAAGGGGCCTCCAACAGCTATTAATACAGTTTCTTCTGAGAAATATTTCCTGGTTTAGACTGGTGTGCTAAAATAGTATATTTCATTACAAGTGCGGAAAAGCTGTCATTGCAAAGAGCAGAGCCGAGGCGCAGCCGAAGGCGAGGGTTGACAGTCGGAACAAGTTGCAATGACGGTTCCGCACGTGTACTGAACGACTATTTTTAATACAGTTGCGAATTTAATAAAATTTTTAATACAAAAATTAAGCAATTTAATAAAATAACCAACAACTAAACTCGCAAAGAAAATTTCTGAAAAATGGCGCCAACCGTAAAATATAAGCAGAGATTTTTTTTTCTTCACCCATTCTGGTAGGCAAAGGGAACTATGCCCATACAGCCAACTCTTCAGTAGAATTTTTTTATTGATATGAAATGAAAATGAAATTTAATGAGATGAAATGAAATGAAACCTAACCTAACTCATTCCATCAAATCATTAAATCTGATATTGAAACAAATTAGTAGCTTCTTTTTAAAAATATACGTAGGTATTTGCATGAATCATAAAAACTTCTATGAATTTTTTTAGTAAAAACTTCATGGTTGGTTTTTCTTTTTAATAGACATTATTTTGACAGTTGGGAAAGAGAACGCACGAGTTCGGGAAAGGTAAAAAAAAAAGCACGAGTGTGTAATAGCCCACATCCCGAACGCTATACGTCCCTGCAATACGCCACTTTTTGAGCAACTGTATTAAAAAGGATTTTCCAAAATTCAACTTCGTGTTAATAAAATTATATCCTTATAACTTGACCGTTCATCTGCAAAAGTTGATACTGAATGCTTACCAAACTACCTTGCTGAAAATCCTAAAACTGGGTTTACACCATCAAGTTCTTGCAGTTTCTTGAGGAAGATTTGCTGTTCTGTTATTTCTTGCTGGGTAGCTTTATCTACGCAAAATTTTTTGTTCAGTGTCAAAAACCACTCAGCACTGCGCTGTTGAATCCATTCACAAGCTAGACAATTAGCAATTCCAATGGATTATCAATAAAATTAATGGGCATACTATCAGACTGAGCGAGTGATTGGATGCAGGCTATGTGACTATGCAACTATGCTTACATTTGCATCAAGCGATGGCAAATTGTTTGACAGCTTCATTTGGTTGTGTTGTGGTTGAGATATTTACGGTATTTTCATTCATTGTTTGTATAGACGGTTAAGCAGTTTGATTAAATTCTGATCACGCTGGTCTTATTCATATTGGTCTTTTCCGCTAGCTAAACTGGCTGCTAAATCTGTTGTAATCTCTTTTCTTCGTCATGGACAATGAGAGAGAATTTTTTACAGCCGCGCTAAACAATTATGAATAAAAGGAGTGAGTCTACAATCAAATAAATGATTTGTTTTACAGTTGACTTTTTTTGTGATTGTTTGTAAAATCATTTTCGCAGTGGGTACAGACAGTGTTTTCGGGCCAATACATTATTTATTAGGAGATTATTGTCATCAAAATTAATTACCCACCTCTAAAATACAAAAGTTCTAAATGATTTCTTCACAGACCTTAAAAACACAGCGTAAGTTCTAAGTCATTTTATGTAGGTACATACCGACACAAACACACCAACGCAGTGACCAACACCTACTTAGCATATGGCTAGCCGTATTACAACAATATTATGCGGTCATGGTCAACTAATTAGACCGCAATCCACAACACAAGTATGTAAACGGAAACAAAGGTAAAATATTCAGGAGCAAAAGTTCTAACATCACCGACGAATACTTTCTGTGGTTGTAAATTTTATCGGCGATTGCCCTAATGCTAGCTGACAAAATACATAAATGGAATTTAATATTAATGTCCCAACCTACGCATTTCGGTGTTCTGTAACGATATTAATATTCCATGAACTTATAATAAATAAAACATGGTATAATTCACAGACGAGATGATTTCGGCTCCTTTGTACTGTAACTTTGTTTCGTATCGCGATCGCCAGGTGGCGACGATTTCAAACTTTTCAACGGCGGTCGTTCCATAATTTAATTCTTGGTTGTTATTCAAGGACTCTATTCATTTTAACTTATTCAGACTCTGAACAGCCATAACTCATTAAAAATGTCTACTGATGAAGTATTCCGCGAATGTTTTATGAATTCCGCAGCCGAGACCATAGCTGGTTCTACTCGATAACCTCTTTTACGCATAAACCAGGGGTTCCTATCGATTGTTACTCGCTCGAATTTTTTGCTCACTTCTCTGTCAAAAACAAAATCTCTAGTCAAGTCGGCAAAGGTGTGCCAAAGCCTCGATTTGATTTAGTTTGAGTAACAATAACTCACATGATCTATGCCAACTGTACCCAGTTCCTACTAAAAACCTATTACCACGTTCACACTATGCCGCTGCCGGTATTAGTGCCGCGGACTTATTGCCACAACATCGCCTTTATTCTCACTAGGGAGCATGGGCATGAATTTGGGCCGGGAGCCGGGACAAAGGCATGATCGTGTTCACGCTATGCTCGTACCCACTTCCCTGCCCAAGTCCCTGCTGACTGCGGCATAGTGTGAACGCAGCACATGACAAACTCTAGATCTATCGTATCCGCTAGCACATTGGTAGTATAATAAGCAGCAATCCTGCTTTTAATGTCACTGCGTTCTAACTCTGTCAATATTTACGTATACCGAAATTCGTGTCATTTTGCAAAGTGTCTGATGATTAAAAGCTCCAGTTTCATGATAACGACCCGAGCATATGCAAATTGTTATTTGCATAACTAGAAACACGAAACGCAATGGAAATCGCGTTTCTGTAACTTTCGGAATACGATTTGGCCGGTTTTATTTATGCGTAGTAAAACATTCAGTTTAAACTAAATTTCACATGATTTTGGGAAAATCAAATCAAATATAAATTGATAACTCTAGTAATTTTATTCCAAGATCAGAGAAGGTTCCTAAAATAAAAGTATGCAAGCTGATGGGTATTTATTCTCATTATCTTTGGTGCGCTGTGTTTCATTGTCTGCCACTTGACAGGTTATGTGCTCTGTGCATAACTATTAAATCCTGAGTGAACATAAAGTCAAAACAGCAACCAGAGCTCCACTAAGCGCTTTACTTAGCTTCGTTCATCCAGTTTGTAGCGTACAAGCTACTTATAATAAACTTTATTAGCTGAAACGCAGCCCGGTGCACAAATAAAGCTGTAGACACAGAATTACGATCAGAAGCAAAGCATGTTCATGGCTCTATATAGCACTTTTAATGCCAATCTACACGGGTTTATAGCACATCCTGCACTTAGGTGTGAAGCCGGTACATGATACTCGTAGATGCACTTATCATTTTGCTTATTCAAATAGGTTCTTAGTAGAAACCCATAAACACTGTACATATAAATAAACAAAACATTGTCTTATGTAAACAAAACGTAAGAAGATTAAAACTTGAAAAAAATTACATATTAGGTTATAGCCATTTCGTATACCTGCTATTGTTATACAAATCATAGAAAAACATTTTGAAAGCCCATACATTGATATCCAGTTAGTACCTTTGTCTATACGGTTCACAAGGTCTACAATCAGATAGGCCATCTGGCTTGTTCTATCATTTTTTCCTATAAATAAGTCTTTTTGATTTAATTATCGACTATTCAAAACAAAAATCGTTTTCCGCAGACTAGCCCATAAACAAACATGTAGTTTTAAATTAGACGGCTTGCTGTTCACGTGTTTCATTTTCATTAATTTAAACTAATTTTAAAGGTACTTGTTCACTCAATGCCTTAAATTACAGTGTATTCAAGTAAGCTTTGTTATAAATCAAAGAGGTTGCATATCATAATCAAAAGACAGTTTTATTTCAAAGAAATGCAAACTGTAGACTGCATCAAAGAAAAATAAAATGTAGCCATACATTAATTATTTGTTTGGAAGAAAGCTCGAAGACATAAGTAGGTACCTTAACTGCATGCATACATGCACAGTGCTTTTATGAAAGAATAAATAAATACGATCGGTATGTATCAAAGAAAGCATTCAAAATTGACACAAACTGCACAAATTTATTCTGTAAAAAAGTTTTACACTCGGATACCTCAAATTTTCAGCTAATAAATAAAACATTTACAACCCGAAAATCATAACCCACAACGACAGGCAATGTTCAAATTGAGGAATTCACGATATGTCTTCGTTAGGGAGGACAAAAAATAATACGATGTTGCATTTTAGACGGAACGCATATCTCTATTTTTCAGTCAGCTTGTTTACCACCAAGTAGGCAGACAAGTTGACGGCCAACCTGATGATAAACGGATACCGTAACCTATGGACGCCTACAGCCACAAAGGTATCAAAAGCACGCAGACGACACCAGTTTTTTTTTAAAGATGATTTTTTTAAAACCTTATGGCAGAATCGTTTACTAAAGTGCTAATTGCTCATGCTAATTCGTAGATGCTGTTTTAAAAACATTTGAAAATGCTCAAGTCTTTGTTTTCCTGAAGAATAATAATCCGGTTTTATTTGGCCGGACTTTTGTAGCCGGTTGTTTATCATTCTTCCGAGTAGCCGGCAAAAAAAGCCGGTTACAAACATCGCTAGCCTGATACCGCTGGTAACAATCACATGAGTAGCACGCGCGCCCTCTGGTACAGGATAGTAATCGCAGCGATTACCGAGCCCACCCACTGATGAGACCCAATACAAAGTTGCTAAAAACTGGGAGAACGGTATTTTCCCAGGAATAAAGGCACAGTCAATTACCTACTTATAACTGCCATTGTTTTGGGACAAAGGCACTGAAAAAAGTTTACAAAATCTGACGGTGTTTTTGGGAGAAGTTCGGCTTTAAATATTTTATCAAAATTTTAAGCCCCTGCCTTTTTGGTCATTGAAATCTCTTTTGTATTCTCTTAATATATTAGAAACAAAAAACCAAACTATTAGCTTGACTAGATGTCCATGCATAGATCTGCAATATTCCTGTAGTTTTCTTTGTAAAAGAGTATTATGACGTTTCTCTAATTAACATTATTGTTAGATACCTACACAAATTAAGTAAGGAAAATTGTATCACCTACTTTGATCGATTGTTCGCCATACAGACAGACTCTCTGTGACACACATCACGATAAGGTATTACCACAGATTATATAATAGGTATTACTAATAATGCAATGTAATGTTGTTATCAAAATGTCATTGGTTATTAGTATAAGTAGAAAATTTCAAATTATACAAGTTACGAAGTACGTATATACAGAGTATTTTAAAGATAAATAAAGCGTGTAAAAAATGACCTCGTTACGCCTAAAATAAACATTGAACGTCTGAAATGTCTCTACACTACGTATTACTTAGATAATAATAAAAGATCCAATAAAATATTGCAATAATTAATTTTTTGTTAGACATTTTCTTCTTAAGGGCCAGAAACCCTTCTTGCATCTGATTACCTACCATGGTCAGATTTAAGTGAAAAACAGATCACAGAAAGTTTTGTCATTGGATCGCGAATAGAGCAACCCTAGTTCCGTAATAAAATTGTAACGATACAGATATTTGACCCAGGAATGAAAGTTTTCAGGAAGATAACAGGCACTATATCATTGTTTATTTGAAGGCAACAAAGGACAAATTGTCAGCAAATAAAGGGTTTTCTAAATGTTGTCCCTCGGAGACCTTGTTATTATTTGTTCGTTGTTTGCATATGCCCAATTTTGATGTTTGTCAACCTTTGCCAGGGACTATGTTTACTCTGCAGACAATGTAAAATAAAATTAGTTTGGTTGAACTCAGGGGACCCTAGGACAGGAATTTCTGTCTGGTAATGACAGTCCCTCGCGACACGACGCTTTACCGTTTCAATCAAGTGGTATCTAGAAAGGTCATGCCACAACTAGATCAATGCGCCGTGTATGAAAACTATTGAACTAAAAAATGGTGCAACGCGACTGTGCGGTGGTTATTGGTAGAAGAAACAGAGTGTTGAAAAGTAAATATGTAAATAAATAAGAGTTCCATTTCCTAAACTTGGCTCGGAATACTAAAAACTGAATTGAAGCAGAAAATTCAAGACATTTTTAAATCTCTTGCATACCAAAATACCAATATTCTTTTCTCGTTTACGAAAAGCTTTCTATTTCAATCCAAGTTCCATGTTTCAACTCAAACTCTAAACTAGACCCGAAAAACTGTATTTTGGCGATACCTAAAAATATAGCTTTTAGCTAAAGTGAGACTGTTATCATCACATCTCATCTCATCCCTGGTCTGTAAAAACCCTGATATGATAGGCCTCATTCATAGATTTCCAGAAAATTTTGAAACATGCTCATCCACCGGTTTCCCGCGATTTCATCTATATCATCAGTCCATCGTATGGGCCGTTTTTATTCTGAATTCTTGGAACTCCTTGCACAATCTAACTTGAATATTGAGCGTGGATTAGCTATCATCAATCTCTAGATTACAATGATCCCTTAAATAAGAGCCGATGACACGGAACCAGTCAGCGAACGCGGTGCATCCGTCAGTGGTCAGAAGGTGGGGTCCTCGATGTCTACTACATAAAGGAAGGTTTGCTGGTTTATAATACACTGCGCGACCGGTCACGCGATGTGCGTGGCCAAACAAAGACCTGTCGCATTACCGCGTAGTGTAACTCAATTTCGATGCCAAAACTTCGTGTATCGATTTGTGGAGTAGAGTGCCTGTAGAGTCTTTGCGTAGTGCAGCTTGAAAATCAAATACATTGCCCGGTACCTTGAGGTAAATAAATGGAATAGCTTTTATGAAGGTTTATGCGTTTTAGACTATTTCGTCGATTTCGGTTATTTTACGTTTTAGGTAGGTCTAGTTAAATTTTTACTCATCCCAACTATGCACTACAATAGTAACGAAATCGAAAATAAATAATTAGTTGTGTGATAAGCGCTGTGCGATGCCTCGTTGAACACTTTTACATTAGACGTGCGCTGAGAGGAAATGGATTATCATCGGCAGAAGTTATCCGCCTACCACCCATGGTAGGCATCTGCTTTTTAACTTATAAAGACACTATAAGTAGATACATTTCAAAAAGTAGACACAAAACAGAGGCTTTGAAAATCTCAGATCATTCACACAAGCGTCATAATAAACTATTATTTGATACAATAAAGTATGTTTAAGCAAGTGGCAACTGATTATACAATAGATCATCATTATAACAGTTCGTAAACAACCTCAGAGTTCCAGGAGTGATATCAAACTATAGATAGAGCATTAAAACGCTGACTATGTCTTGGTTTCGTTTGTCTCCACAGACACAGACTACAAACTATCTATAGTATTTCAAAACAAAGATGATTCATTAGGTAGAAAAACTGATAATAGTTCAGAAAAAATACTCTATCTTATCCTACTAATATTATAATGTAAAAGTTTATTATGTTTGTTCCTCAATCACGTCAAAACAACTAGATTGGGAATAACCCCAGTAAAATGGTACAACCGCAAGTTACCTAAATACAACAAGCAGCCTTACCAGACAACGGTTAAAAAGAAAAAAAAAACTCCAAGTTCGCTCTAAGTTTATTACTCCAAGATAAGAAACGGTAAAGCTCTCGAGATCATTAATCATCACAATGCTTATTCATTATTCTTTATTCAATATTAACTTTAGTTTATAAACAGTGTCTAAGTTAAAACTTATTGTGAAAACTTTGAAGTTGTGAAATCAGCTTAGGATAGTTAGTAGATTTTCAAAATTGAATAATGTTTTGAGTTATGGTTTTCGAAGCTTTATAAGAGCCAAAATGTTTAGATGTAGGTATGTTCGAAACTGACAAGTGTTGAAAACGGCCATACTTTTTGAGATAGATAGATAAATCTTAAATCTTAAAAGACCCCTAGAAGAGAACCCGGTGTAGTATTAAGTTTTTTAATTAAGAGTTATATACGTAGAGTGGATATAGTAGGTAAGTAGGTACACTATAACTACTAACTCTCCAAAAACAATCACTATAACTCGGGAATAAGCCAACAAAAAAAAACTGATGAAAATGTTGGAATAGGACATTACCATTTCAAAAATTATTACTTCCGACGTTTATCCTATTCACTAGCGATGCATATCTTATAAAGAAAAAAACCTTTTATAATCGTTAAAAGTGATTATCTCAACTCTTTACTATATAAACTCGGGATTAAATCAATATTCAACATCATTAGTATCATTGACGTGTACATTTATAAAACTCAATCGTGCCATACACGGTGGCTGGATCGTGGTACTTGTAATCGTTGCATGAATATTTATTGTTAATTTGTAAGCTCCATGCCTTGATACTCCCAAGGCTGAAAGGTTTGCTCTAGTGTTTCCGTATCTTCATCATCATGTCTATACTATCTATCAGTTTGAGACTAGAGAGCGTTGTGTGATATGTCCAAGAATATTTATTTATTTTATTTATAGTATAAGAAAACTAAACAAACAAACAAAAAAAGAAATCTCTACAACACAGACATACTTAATGGCCAGTGGCCAGGATTAGGGGTAAATTCTTATTATTTTTGACATTATATCTGTGATTGTCTCCAATCAACTATTAAAGTAATTACTTTAGTTTATTTACCCTCAAATTCATGAGCGGTCACGAATTGACTTTGCAAAACCAAAATTCACTATCTTTGGATTATTTATGGCAGTCGTGATCCGTTTTAAATGATCTGTTTATTGATAGTGTTCATGTTTTATTAATTTTCCCAATTAATCTCACTTTAGGTGACCGATTTTTATCATTTTATTTCAGTTATTAATCATTTATATATTTTTTTAAAGTTTATTATTATCATATTTTGGTAGGTTTCAATCAATTTTAATATCTCTTACATAGGTACTTAGATATGTAGATATAGAGAAAAACAACTTAATTTTCGAAGGTAAAAATAGTAAATTGGAATTCCAAGACTAAATTTTCTCCAACAAATAAATTAACGAAAAGAAACAAAGAGATGCGTGGGCTCATATAAAGTTAATCACGATCACTTGTTAATAGAATAAGACTAGGCGTAGGTAGAATCGATTACAATTCGATTGTCTAGCGATGTATTGGCTGATAGTAATGACACCGAATGCCTAGTCAAACCTACTGTTAGATATGAAACTCCACATAGATATGATCCTTAGTTTATTGAAACTCGCGGAAAGGCAAATTAAGTATGTAGGTAGGTAGTTACTATGTATGTTTATCTATTCTAGTTTAAAACAAAAGCTGAGTACGATAAGATTGATTTCGCACGATTAAGATTAGATTCAGACTATGAAAATGTATTGATAAAACAGTACCATCGATTTCTTTACAAAGTGTACCTACGAGCCAACTCGTACAGTATCAAATATAGCAAGCAAGCACTTTTAGTTTTATAAGTTTAATTTATTAATTGAATAAAGTTCAGTTGCGGTCTCACATTAGCATCGTGCGGTCGTTTCTCTCAAACCCGATCCCTGTCCAATAGCATAGCATCATAGTGTACCGGGGTAGCAGCAGCCCCATGCACAAAGTACAGTTCTATAAATAAGTCATACATTACTCTGGGATAGTGATTAGGGGCCTGCGATCAAAGATGTGCTTCCGCATGACGGGGGCCAATCGGACTCCCACAGATAGATTAACGAGTGACTGCTCGGATGTGAAACGGGTACCGCAGTCCGCAAGCTTTGATTGTGTGCAATAGACTGCATATCCTGCTACTTTCCTGTGTTAGACTTGTTAGTCTTTTAATCACACTGGTAATTAACTTCTAACTTTGTTTTCTGACTCATTTTGCACTCAAGCATACATTTTAATCTATAGGTAGGTAATATTTGGCGGTCGATTCAGTAATGAACCTTTTTCTGGAACATAATAATATGAGGGTTCAAATTTTTCTAGAGAGCTCTACCCACTCACTTTTTTATTTCTACTACTCGATTATACTCGATTTTCTTAGACTCGTACCAACGAAAAAAAATTGTTGTTCCATCCAATTAGTAGAATAACTCTGTGATAATATATGCATCTGTTTGTAATTAATTTTTAGTTGAAAGTAAGGCTACAAATAGTATCTAAAACAAAGTCTAGTGGTCGTCCACCCTTTCACAAATTGAATTGTTTAGCCTAAACTTTTCGACCCTAAACAATTTAGTCCATTACATTCAAACCACAGTTGTATTGTTCTTCAAATTGAATAATATACTTTAGTTGGAACCTCGAAGTTTTGAAAAATAGAGTGATGACATTTCTCTCGCCCCTGCTGATGACATAATAGGTAGGTGGAACTTGATGAATGACACCTCAATATGATTCAAACTAACATTATATAAAACCCTGCTATGTCTACTAGTCATCATACTGCCTATAATAATAAAGAAAATTCGAGCCAATAACATAAGTTTACATTAAGTCCTATCAGTAAGACTGCGGTTTGCGTGTCACTATCACTAGTACTTGGAACACAAGGTACTACGGTTGGTACGAGCAAGGATGCAACAGCTTTCGCACGATATCAGGAGCGCGCGGCAAGAATCTCGAACAGAACCGGTTGAGGCTGTGTAGCAAGCGGATTGGGAAACTAGGTTTTTTGAAACCACCTCATTTTTTGAACATTCCTAGCTTATTTCCAATACGACGTCGTACAGGATAGAAATTACTTGATACAATCAGAAAAGGTCCTTTATATATACTGAGACAGATTGTGAAGGGGTGCTTTCCAAATCTCCTAACCCCCTAGCGGGAATACATTTACATACTGATTAAATTTCCATACAAAATAAACATAATTAATACAAACTTTGTAGTAAGATTATATAGAGTTCGAACTCATCACACTGATTCGCTAGGAGTAGGAGGAGGAGCTAAATCAAATAAAGGCTAAACGTACCAAAGAGATTGAACATGTTAAATCCACTAGGTACTAGATTACTACACAACATAAATGGAATTAGATACTATTGTAGATCGGACAAGAATTGCAAAACAAAATAAGTTAAAAAGTTAGTGCTGTGTAGTCATTTCTCGAGCTGCTATCTTTTCTTTATTGCTCGCAACGAGGACAGAAAAGTTCCAATTAAATATCTTAGTTTATTTATGTCCGGTGTTAAGTAGCCGTGTTTGCTTTGTACGCTAGCGATAAATCGATTTATTCTGTTTGCACTCGGATAATATCATAGACGGCTACCACGCGAGCGGAAATCGGCTTTGCTCCTCCTTTTATCGAAGGTTCAGTTCAGCGATGAAGGATTATGTCTTTCTCGCGTATTTTATTTATGGGTCTTTTCCTTAGGGATTCTGGTGAGTGTCGATTGATTTCTGACTAGTTTAGTTCCCAGAAAGTTTGCGAGATAACGAGAAGTAAAGATATTTGATTGTGGTTTGAATAGACAATGAAAATCGATTCCAAGCCCACCGCACTACTGTTAAGTTCTTGTCGTCCGAGTTTAGGAAGTAATGTAGAACGGATAATAAAACTCAATGGTTAAAAGAACCCCTGATACTCTTTTCAACTCCGAACCTCTATAAATCGAATTAGCTGTTACTTCCAGCGTTCACCGCCAGGAAAAACCCGAAACACGAGAATCAAATCACATTATATCAAATGCGACAAGATGGTCCATTACCGAAGACCATCACCATTCAATGACACGCGGTGATCACATTACGCTACCTAAAATAGCCTATTTGGTACCTGGGGTCTATTCCACTCTATTGATTTTAACTGCCGTGTTTACTGTTCTGATCTCAAAATTTGGTACGTAACAGGTTAAGTGCCAAACACTTATCGTAGCCATCAAATCGTGACCTATAGTTTAATGAAAGGCAACCGGGGACTGAATCGATTAGTTCCATCAAACTGATAGTATCAGTGCGTTGCGTAGTTAGCCATCACTGAACCGGTAGTCTTTGGATTGATGATACGAGTTTCATTGTTTGAAATGCTAAGCCGCTGTTCCGTTTGAAGCGAATAGTTTCTAGTAAGAGCCAATAATGTCAATATTGGATAGAGTTTTGACTCAGTTTGAACTTTGAAGCTAATAATGCTTCTGAAATTATGAAAAGAAATCGAATGTAGCTTCTAAGCTTTTATCGCATTAATTTTACAATATAGGTATGATTTTACATATTCATTCACTAAGTACACTTGTACTAGCTAATCTGCTACTGAAAAAAGCTACATTAATTTATTATATTAGCGCAAGATCAACAAAATGAAAAAAAAAATTAGTTCAGTACTCACACACACTTCAATCGTTTACCCTTGGTACGTTTTGTTCTTTATACAAATTCTTCAGAAAGAAACCAGCTCAGCTCAACGTTCGCTTAATAGAACCGCGGCTTTAAAAAAATCATCTACTAAATCTTAACCGTCCATCAATGACATAGGTGAAGTGTAGCCATTGTTTGAGCACCGTGGTGTTTTTGTGGAGTCGTGCGAATAAAACATGTTCGACAGTTTGGATATTCAGTGTGCATTTCAAAAATTGTTATAGTCACTACATTTAGTATTTTTACCGTTATTTTTTGTGACCTAGTTCGTTATTTGAAAAATGTAACACAATTTTCAGGTACGTGTATTGTAATTTGTTCCCGTACCTACCTTCATTTTTTTTTTACTGTAGTAATCCTACTTCTGCCATTCTATTGTGTACTTCTTTGCATTTGACAAAGGTAATATAATAATGGAAGACTATTTTTCCATTTAAAAATAGAAGGTGCATTTTAGAAGTCGGGTAGACATAAAGTAACAAACTATACAGCTATCCGCCAAGTCCAGCTAGACTCCGATCCCCGTGGACTTCGACGCAGTCCAACGACAGAGAAAAACATTTTTCGATCAAACTTTGAAATTAATTTTGAAGTTCCCGTCTGACCAACGTTCAGCCGATCCCAACTGTCGACTCGCTGGAAGTTATAATTTTAAGCTAACTTCTATGTCTAGCTGCTACGTTATTTTATATGGAAAAGTTTAAAGTGTAGTAAAAAGTACCTACTACATTGCAGAAACCAGAGAGTTTAAGAGATTTAGTGGTAGGCGAGACTGCAAAAGTCTGAGGCTTTTGAAATGAACATTTGTAGTATTATAGGATCCAAATAAATATTTTTTGAAGTGCAAATCACTAATGTAAGGACTATTTTGCAAAGCACTGTGCTTATTGGAGTGAATATGGACCCCCTACTTGCCACCCCGGTACTCCGGCATTGTGAAATTGGTGGATGGTGAAGGCATACGGCCAGCCGCGGAGTTCTACTAGCATGATGATGATGAGCTGATTTTAAAGTCCACGAATCTGTTCCTTTGAAAATATCAATATTTTTTTCCAGTAACATTACTGAATTGAATGTTTGAACGTAGGTACATTTGCAATTTAGATCCGCCGGCGCCGCTTGGGAGACGCGTGTCTCCGATATTGACTCAGCGGATGGAGTTGAAGTCGAGAAGCTATGAATCTACTGAAATAATGTTTCAACTCGGTTTCAGAATTTTTTGATTACAGCTCTCATTTTTAACGTTAACATAAGAAAAAATCTAAAGAAACGTGGCGCTTGCTTCAGGACACCCAACGTTTCTTGAAAATTGAAACCATATAACAGTGCATCATCAAAGTTTCGAGCAGTACAAAAAAGATTAGCTCAAGGTCTTGGTAGGTAGATGACACAAACTTAGAGAGGCCTACAAGAAATCAAGAAAACATGAAAATCTAAACATGAAGACTACTTGAAAACTACAACATCAAAAAAGTAATTCGTATAATGTCCGTGAGGTTCGTACTGAAGACCGGTGCTCTTGATACACAGATGCGTTGAGCACTCTAAGATATAAAATCTGTAAATAGGCTCTCCAGCCGGTTTCACAGCTCCACGGTCTAAGCCTGCAACAGACGTCCCGGAAATACTTTTCGGATGTCCGCAGGCAATGTGCATCCCGCTTTATACAAATAGATTGGATCTGTAGATAAGACAACCGCATTATCTATCTCCCGTTTGTTTTGCGTTTTCTATTTTAGATTTGTTGCTGTAGCAAGACTTGAATATAAAATAGAAGCTTGCATTGTGTTGGATTCTGCAATTGAACTTTGATGCAACTAATCAGGACAAAGTGGTCAACTGGTACCGTTCGTAGTATAAGTTTATGTAGGATTTAAGATTGTTTAACTATGTTTTGGGAGGTTTTTGATTTCATCAGGTAACTTTTGAAAAATTTAACCTTATTTTATTAAAAAAATCAATTTGTTAATAAACTTATGCTGCTGGTGGTATTTTTCCTGGTCCTGCTCACATTATGTAGGCAAAATTTCCGTTTTTCCCCTTTTTGTGGTACCTTTTGTGTTGCGCCCAAGCTCCACTATGAGTCCGATTAAGAGGCCTATTACAAAGAAACCGTGATTTTACCTATGTTTGGCGTTCTTAACCAGAGAAACTGTAACTCTTCGACAATTTCAACTTGTTGTATAATGAAAGCTTATAGCTTTAAATATAGTACATAGCGGCCTCGCTTTTCCCGATTTTGTCTTGTATACTTATTTACAGCCAATATTCCGAAGCATGTTTTTGAAAAAAACTCGCGCGGTTACTTTTTCAAGCTCTTAGACTGCACAACTGTACAAAGCAGAGAAAAAGAAAAGTATACAATGATATGTCTTAAATACTTTTTAATTTCATAGCGGCCTTGGAATTTAGAACAATGTCTTAGTAATCTATAAAAAACACCAATTCCAAAACCATAAAACTCCTAAAAACGTTTAGATTTTACTGTGAATATATCCATAGTAAATTCATATTGGGGAATGAAATTTATATTTTTGATAAACGTTTGAAGTTTGACAGCTGTCAAACTTCAAACGTTTATCAAAAATATAGATTTTGATCACACCTTTCATTTGGCTTTAGAACGAGAACTGTAGGTTGAGTAGTTTCCGAGATATAGCCGTTTGAAGTTTGACAGCTGTCATCAAAAAGTTAGATCTTGATCACACCTTTCATTGAGTTTTGGAACGAGAACTCAAGGATGAGTAGTTTCCGAGATATAGCCGTTTGAAGTTTGACAGCTGTCATCAAAAATTTAGATCTTGATCACACCTTTCATTTAGTTGTCGAACGAGAACTCTAAGATGAGTAGTTCCCGAGATATAGCCGTTTGAAGTTTGACAGCTGTCATCAAAAATGTAGATTTTGATCACACCTTTCATTTGGTTTTGGAACGAGAACTCTAGGGCAAGTAGTTTCTGAGATATAGCCGTTTGATGATTGACACTGAAAAATGAACGGGATCCAACGGGACGCGAACTAAGACGCGGGCGGAAGCTAGTATATTCATACACGAAATATACGTATACACGCATATATACACGTATATACAAATACATACAAGTATACGAGTATATACATGGATAAAAATGCATGTATGTATTTGACAAACTAATACTCAAATATTCAAACGCCACTCAAACCCCACTCAATTTAAGTCCCGCTTAAATTATTGCCATCTCTTACAAATGAGTAATGTCAAACAGAGGCAGAGCAATTTTAAGTGGTGCTCAAATTTGAATGACTTTTGAGTATTTCAGCCTTTGAGTATTCCAGCCTGAGTGTAATAATATTGGTGACATTTATTTAATTTGATGACTCTAACTACCTAATCTTCAAGTACCAAGATTAGTTAGGTATAATGTAAAAAATCAAGCGTAAAGCGACGTTCAATGTGCGCCCTCTGTTTGCTGCAGGGTGAAGGTTCTGGTATCGAAATTTGACAGGTATCGAGCTCTGACGTATTGTGATATGGCTCTTAAAGCTCTAAAATAATCAATTTATAGAAAATGTGGGTACACAGAACCTCCATTAACAAAACCTACACTAATTTACAGGTTTTCAAAGAAAACTAGATCAATCAATGCTTAAAAATCAGACTACGCTTTTAATTAGTTTTTTCGAACGGGACTCGAGCAAACTGAGTGAATTAACAAGAAGCGGATATTATAAAATTGATTACCGGCTGAATATAAAACGAGGTTTTATCATGCCCACTGTCCACTGAAGCATCGATAATACTTTTAATTTCAGAAACAGTTAAGATTTTTTATTACAATATTTGAATATCAAGCTCAACAGACTTTTTGAACCCGACCTATTGGAAAGAGCGGCGAGAAAACAGACAAAAACATTGTCTCACTTTTCATTTCGTTACAAGTGGTAGGATAAGCATAGTTTATGTTCTTGTGATATTTGGTTGAAGTCAAGAAAGCAAATTTTTCAAAATGATGTAGATAGTAGGCATCAGTGGACAGAGTGGCTTCACGCTCTTTTAGCAAGTGTCCAGAACGCTTTAATTAAACTAATTAAATGAAGGCTTTCAGGAAATAAGTAGAAAGAGAAATGGTGAGTTTAGTGGGCACTGAGTAATGATGGAATGGGAACATAATCGATTTTCAGTTTTAAAGATTAGGGTCATTTATTTCACTTGCTTCATGAAAGCTATTTTAGTATCTTTGAATAGTGCCAGTTGCTCTACCTGTGATTGTTGCTTATTAACCATCCGTTGTTGCGTATTATGTTCCTTAAAAATCTGAACATAATTTCTTACTCTATGTAACCTTGGAATAACTACACCGTATCCTCTCTCTTTCGATCGAATTCGAATTTGCTTGTCAATACTAAAGACAAAAAACGGGGTAGCTATTCCAAGCTCACATCGAGTTTATTAAACAGGGCTAAAGAACAAGGTAGGTACGTGCTAAAGAAAGATTCAAAGTTCAGGCTCCTACAATGTAATATGCGTCTGGCTGTTATATATGCCCATTGAAAATATGAGAGGTTATTATATGTAGATTTTTCTAATTCGCCCTCTTTTGATAGCGAAGCGGGGTGAAATTGTATTTTATTTTAGCACCATCATAAATCTTCGCACATGCTATAAAATGAAAGTAGCTTCTCATATCAAAACGTGTAAACGAATGTAAGAGCAACGTAATGTCATGAAAATATTGGAGTTTATTTTACTGTAATATTTCATGATTTTTTTGTGTGTAATCTTCAAAGTGCTTCATGAATAAATTCGAAAATATAACGAACAAACCGATGTACTGAGGTGATACTACTTAGGTAAAACTGTGGTAAAACTATCCAAGAGGGTAGTGAGACGTCATGAAAAGTGGGGACAACTTAGTGAGGATTATGACAATACCTAAACCAAAAAATCGTTATGCAAGAGTTTGGAAACGAAAGTCTTATTATATTTATTTGTATAATTGGTGGTATAAAGTGTACTCTAAGTAACGTATGTACATATTGTACATACCTAATGGTCGTATAATCCATTATCCAGCCAAAGGACAAAAATCTATAAAAAATCCATCAAGGCAGGCAAAACACATAAAGGTGTGCCCAAAATTATCAGTTAAATAAGGTGCCCTTCAATTTGAAGACATCCAAAGCTCACACTCGAAGGTGGATTGAAAGTAATCCAAGTAGAAAATTAATCCTTGATTACGCTCCTCCTCAGATGTGGGGGACGAATCAAGGATCGCAATTGAAGGGAAGTGACGAGGAAAATACAGGGTGTCAAAAGTCTTCTCCATTTGAAGATGGCCTGTGAGGTAGGTAATGCTTTGTTATGAGCAGAAGGAACCACTTGACATAAGGTGGGTCATCTGCTGGTTTTTATTAAAAAAAAATACCTACCTACTGTAACTGTTGCTCAAAACCTAGGCTGTCATAAAAATAAAAGTAAATATTTTTTAAAAATTTTTTCGTAATTTTTTCTTTTGTTCTATTGTGTGCGAAGGATACTTACATAGATAGGTAAGTATTATACTTACTATAATATTGAACCAAGCCTTTGAATGTTGGAATGTTGTTCTTACAAGTTACAACACACACCACCTCATTTATCGATTCCCTGATAGATACTCGAAGCAAAATTTTCAGGAGCTATGTGTACTTACTGCAAATTATCAGAAGCTTCTGCTGCACCGTGTCTAAAGAATATTTATTATACTGACGCCATATTCTTGCAGCTTATAATATTTATACAATGAATACAAAGTAGGTACGCATCGGTGAAGCTAGATAGTGGGCGGGTATGCTATAATCCAGAGTCCTTTCCATGAAAGAAGTCCCGCAGACGCGGCGCTGTAGTCGACCTTAAGTATTATTTCTCGGGCAGCACTTTTAACAACTTTAGGCATTGAAAACAAGACTTTGATCACAGAAACCAAATAAAAACGCACTAGCATCCGAACACATTAACAACACCTGACAACTAATTTAAAATTTAGTTTTAAAGTTTAGTTCCGGAAATTTCCGCGGGACTTCTTTCATGAAAAGGACTCTATTATTCCTATTCCACCGTACCCATTGGAAGTTTATTTGAAAAATTACAAAACTGTTTCTATCATAGGCTATTTTTTTATTTGTCGTTTTATATTGTTGTTCATCATTACATTATTATAGTCTGCTAAATAAGAGGAATTCCACTTTCCTCACCAATATTTTGCGAACCAAGGTTATCCGCTCTTACGATAACGGTCCGATTCTTAAAAAAAACTATAGTTTTTTTAGCGTATGTATCTTTCCCGTCTTTCAACTATATGTGATGTGGGGGCTGTTTTTTTTTTAATCATACAGAAATGTAATGTTACTTTTATAGACATTTAAAATAAACGAACACCTTGGACGATTCGTTTCGCTTCAGACTTTCCAGAATGTCCCGCAGTCCGCGAGTGAGGGTGCAAACACAAGGGAAGTATTTTCTATCAAAATTTCAACGGCACCAAATACCGATAGCTCCGTGGCAAATTTATATTTTCGTTGAGGGATCCCCTACTAAAAGATCAATTTCGCGCTTGGACAAGTTTAATGTAAACTTAAGTGCCTGGGGGAGATACCGGCAAATGAAAACCGACTCTTGTTGCTTTAACAAAATGTCTCTATGCCATTGAATTTTTGGTTTGAAATTTCCAAAATTGCTTCAGCGAGTTAATTAGCCCACCGGCTAATTTCGGCAGAGTTTGCATTAGGCTTTCCACAGTTCGCTTTTTGTCACCACAAAAAGCGACTGTGGAAAGCCTAATGCAAAATCCGTGATCGCAACCACAATGTACCTACCAACGTTTTTTTGAGTAAGTATAATTTGTGTTTTATGCAAATAATATTGAATAGCAAGGCTCTGTAATGCTCAAAGACCGTACAACTCTGCTTAGTTCATTTCTATAAGACAAGCTATTGAATTTTTTTTTTTTTTTAATTTTGACGGCTTCTGAGCTAATCACGAAAATCTAATGAGCATCCCATGCTGAGCGGTTGCTTCTTTCAATGAAAATTGCATCACCTCAGCAATCCAATAAACGCAGGTCCAGTGTGGCGATACCCTGCGTATTCACTTCACACATATTTGAACCAACGTAAACAAAAACAACCGGTAGCGAAACACGGACTGTGTTCGGACAGAATACAAATTACACCAAAATGTACATGACTGTAAAATGTTTTTTCAACTCCTAATGAGTTTCAAGAGCACGTTCCATGTTACTCAAGAAATTCAAGAAATCAAACTTGCCAGGAAGCTACTTTTTGTCAAAACAAACACGACTCGATAAAATCAATCAGAATCCATCTCACGAGTATCTCAAATCAAACACGAGCACTCCAAGTGTTCAGAACTTGTTTGGTTTAGCGCTGGTTGCAGATTCGATAAAATTCAAAGTTTTCGTCAAGAACATTTTCACATGCAAGGTTTCTTGCAGCGTGCGGTTTTTGATCAAAGTTTTCCATACCACCGTCTTCAGATGAGTGTTTGAAATCGCTTCCGTCTGAGCTCGGTTCAAAAATGCATGTAAGTTTACACATTATTTTCAGATGTTTCGATTTTTCATTCGTCGCTTTTTTGATTTTTTTGTATAAAGAATACAAAATACGAGAATCATTGATTTATAAGTTTATGTATACCTACCACTCTATTTAAAGTAAACACGAAGGTTTTTATAACAGTCAAAAATATAATTTTTACTTTTACTTCTCCGTTACCATTTCACATGAGATACTTTATTAAATAAGTGTAAATCTTTTTCGAAGAACAGTTATCACTGTGACTAACTATACCACTCAGACCTGTTGTTCAAATATACTGAGCTCTTTGACTACACGGCGTTAGTTAAGGTGAAACATAACAAAAGGCTTGTAATTAAGATAAAACTAATTAATAACTGAAATGTCATCCATTAAAGTGAACGAGATAGGAATTTATCTCTGAGCAAGCCGTCCAAACAGCAGGTGTAAACCGTAATAGAAAACAATTTGTTTACCGTTGGCACAGCTCACTTGACTTCAGCAAGCTCAAAGAAGTATCTTAAAGCAAGAAATCGAGTAAATGATCCTGGTTGGGTTGAAAATTCTTTGTCATTCGTTTTTTTTTCTCTAAATTTTAAAATTTGGCTTATAAAATTTAAGGTGCAAACTTATTTTTAAAATTTCTATTATTTTACTATGTGCTTAGAATTGCGTGCAAGACAATTTGGTTTGTGTTACTTACACCTTTAGTCAACGTACTTTAACTTTTCATCGATACAAATTAGGCAATCAACCGCGTCGTAGCACCGCGCCGCATCCGTTGGATAAGAGCTTACCGATGCACAGTAAGTTACTAGCTGTCTTTGATAAGCTGTGCTGGACGAACTTCACCTCGTAACCCTAAAATCTAATTGGATTTAATTCCATTAGCAAAGGTCCAAATGGGACCCTTTAATTGTGCTGACCGATGCCAGTTTATTATGTGGGTCCGCGCGCGTCATTTCATAATGGAATACATTTTCAAGGTTTGTATGAGTATCATTGACCTCTCTCTTTTTCGTAATTATTACTTTTATTACAATTATTATCTAAAAACTCATCTAAAATTCAATTTCGGTAATTTTTCTTATTGACAAATTAAAATATTTATAGAACCATTACCGAATAAGATGCCTCTAGATCCGAAGTATCAAACTATCTACTGAGTAATGTTAATTTAGTAAAAATTACAATATCTTTTGACCCTGACGGTAAATTAGAAGAAAAATTGTTGAGCCGTATTGTCAATGAATTTCGTTTTACCGAAGGTTCGATAGTTCCGGCATGTGGGTCAAGTACGATTTGCATATTTAACTCTAAATTCGGCTCGAACTAATGGAGTTAAGCCTCTTATAGTGGGGATGGGGTTTATGTTACACTGTTCCGCGGTTTGTTAACCTCACATTGCTTTTCCATAGAAACAGAAAAGCTCTTTTCAGCATTCTTGCTTCTTTATATTTTATACAGAGCCACGGACTGGTCAATTTTCAATGTAAAATGAATAAAAAATCCTGTTGGGTCTCTAACTTGAGCTACGTTTTGGAACTGAGTTGTATCGAACGTAAATTTTACGTATAGTATGGTTGGTTACGTTACTGACAATAAGTTACCAACGACTATTGGAAAAATTAACCTACCCGCTATCTCTCATGTTTTCAAACAACCATCTGAAATTGAGATGACCATTAGTTTGAACCAAGTTAAGGTACTATAGATGCATTGCTTATAGGTATTATTTGCCCGTTAATTAATTCTGCTGGCAAATTGCGCGTCGGTTGCATTGTTCATTGTAATGGATTTAATGAGGTACCAGTTGAATGACACCATCTAAACGCTAGTTTATGTGGTGTATATTCATTAAAAAACTGCAGTAAATCTTGTACAGATAATGTAAGATAATGGATAATGCTTATATCTGATTGCAACAGAGCAATCTATGAAAAATGAAAAAACATGTAGATGTGGAATTATTGTAGAGCACAAAGTCAATAATATTATTGCTTGTAGGTATGTCAGATTGATTACTCATATTATCACCGAGATTAATATGTTTTTTATCTACCCAAGTCGTCTGCGATCAGTCAAATCTGATTTTAATTGAATTAATTGAACCTTGCAATTTCAATAAAAGCTACACATATAAGAAATCCACTGGCAAAATATAAAGACATTTAATTAGGTCAGGTCTTTAGATTATTCTATAACTATCAAATATGCCTCCAAATTTCACCGATGTTCAATTCCAAAGTGACCCTGAAATTCAACAAGGAGAAAATAAATCAACAGAAAATTTAGTAAATCAATCCGAACAAGACTACAAATTGAAAATATTTAATTCTTCATTGAACATCTTGACACATACTCGTACTTTAATCGGAGCAGTGACGGGTGTATCACTTTTCTTCGCGTTTAGGAATGGCACACCTTTGGGAGCAACTCCGCTTCATATCGTTCTTTGTGTTGTTGGGGTAAGTTTTACATGATTCTTTTATCCAGAAGCTGCCATCAAATTTTATAATAAATTTTTTAAACATTATTTGCTCCGGCAGAGCAATAATGCTTGTTTTTCATTATTCTCTACACCTACTAATCTGTTAGTCCTCATCGCAGTGTTTTTAGTGCATGATGATCTTTCACTTTAAATAAGTAACATGTAGGTAGGTATGTCAAACAAGAAGTTTTAATTATGGACCCATATTAGGTATAACATTTTACTATGCGCACGAAATATTATTAGAAGGCACAACAGCGTTTAACTATTAGGTCTCCGAAAAAAGTAGTTTAGGTATATCTCAGAAATAAGGAGTGATCAAAAATTCAGTAAGCAAAAATTTATTTAGATTTTTAAAACTTATTTCTTATATTTTCTATTTAAAATGTTTAATTCATACATTTCTACTTCAGTACCAATTGTTGATGGCCCAAGCCATTTTATCTCTATCATCCCACAACGGCTGGTCATCGAATCTCAAGCTAATCGATAAGCGCCGCGCACACTGGATTCTGCAGATCCTGGGTTCGGGACTGGCTATCGTCGGCAGCTTCATTAAGATCTTGGATAAAACTGTTCATTGGGACACGGAACATGGACAATTTGGTGAGTTGAAAGCATTTATCAGTTTCTCTTTAAAATCAATGTAGATTATATTGTGGTCGTACCAACTCTGTGGATTTTTTCAAAGAAAATACTTTTAAAGAAATTAAAGTATGTTTTTTACAATAGTACAAGGTTTGCTTAGTCTGGGACTAGAGAATGCTGTGCGAAATGTCTAGGGATATTTATTTATACCTTGATCAAGGAACATAATACACAATATAAGTAACTTTCTTTAAGAATATTTCAGTGTCTGCAGGTCTGGAATCATATATTTATTTTAAGACCTCCCCTATAAATTTCTACAAATAGCGATCTTGAGCTCTCTTTATCCATTGACTTCCAGTCGTGTGACGTAAATTTTTTGTTACAGCACTCGTTGCATTAATCTTCACCGTGGTTTGTTTCTTCAACGGTCTGACATCAAACTACGCGTATGAGCTTCGGAAGTTCATACCCTCAAAAGTCTCGAAGCTTACCCACATCTGCTTTGGAACTGTGGCCTTCGCAACTGCGTCCATCTCCCTCTGCTATGGGTTTCATAAGAATATGTTCAGGAACTGGGTGTCTCCGGGTCTAACTCCTACTATCATCGCTTTCACTGGTGCTTTTACCGCCATTGTCATTCTTAACCCTTTGATCGTTTTAGTGAATAAGTCTAAAAATATTACAAAGAGATAGAGATCTTACTGATCAACTAAGCATTAGATTATGTAGGTATAGTACAGTTACTATAATAGTTAAGTCCCACTTAAAACTTAGTTTATTTTTTATTTTTAATGGTTGTCTAAAACATTTGCTTCACTTCAATTAATTCGAATTTGACAAACAAAAAAACTGATTGTGATGATAATGATGAATTATAATGAATATGGAGTTTTTCAAAATGAAGTTTTTATTTTTTTTAATTATACTATGTATTTTATCCGATTTTATTCAAAGCCCGAATTAGGAAAAGTTGTCAGAGGAAAATATTTAGTTCCTTTTACTAAAATTAAATTAAGCAACGTTTGAATAAACTTTTATGATAGTGATATGATAGCAGAGATATTAATGGCTTTGTGAAATGATGATGATGATCATTGCAAATATATCTTATCAATTTAATTCGAGGCCTTTGAATTGATGCTATAAACATGATTGTTCTAATCAAAGCTAGACGTCAATGGAAATAGATAAATAATCGTCATTATCCTAGACCATGAATTCCTCGAATGATATGCATGAAATGATTAGACAGACTTAGGTCATGAAGGTCATTGAAAACAATCATTAATCTAAATAGACGGAAGAAAATAGCAGTAGTTTCTCATAAAGCGTAACGATTAAGATGGTAAAAAGAATCAAAGAACGAAGGCAAGTCGCAGGCAATCCGCTAGTCCAAAATAATTGGCTAGAAATGGCTGAAGTGAATCCTGAGCAAACATCTATTAATCTCTAGTTTCTCGAAAGCCGCGCGTTCCGTTACTCACGCAATGATTGCATCTAAACGCAGCTTATCCGTACATTGCTTACAGGCTAGTTCCACGGCTAATATAATTAGATTGACAGTAGACCAACTACACTAACCGCCCAGTGCCGGATTAAGGGCAAACCTACTTATAAATAAAACGACGATAACAGCACGACGACGCCACTAAAATCTGTAATGCTTGCATATTCACAAGGCTCATGATGACACATCTCAATTTTAGTAGTGCAACATCGCATCGCATTTCGTTTATAATATGACACACTACTACATAGTAATGATAGAAAAGCCATAGATAATTTTGATAAAGTTTACAAATAAAAGGAAAAAAGTCTTAATAATAACATTGGAAAAAAATAAACGGCTACCAGTGTACGACGACGCTTCTATTCAACTTTCATAATTTTATTACTTACATACATTCTACTGCTTCAAAGCATTATACTGTGTACGGTATAGGCTAGTGCTCTGATATTTATAAGTGTGGGTTCTAAGCCGTACATCACGGTACCGACAATTTAATTGATAATTGTGCATTGCGCGTGAGCAAAGCGCAATTTGTCGTGGCATGACGCGAACCGCGGGCGGTGCAACGAACCAGCGTTATTAGGTTTAACTCAAATTAAAATTGTATTAATTCAATTTAAATAAGATTAGATAATCTTTAGAAAGTTAATTCCACGTGAGAAATTCTAAAACATCTATATCTTATTATAATGTATTAATGTAGGTAGCAACTCGGATATTCGAAAAGTGACTAAAAATGACTAAATGCATTTTATGAAGAGTCAAGAGCTCTTAGAAAGCTATTAAAAGATCTGAGGAGATGTCTGATAGGTACAGGAAATAAACCAAATTTGAAAGAATCCCAAGATTGGAAGACTCTGCAAAAAACGTCCGCGCGCAAAAAATGTTGAAATGATACCAGGATATGCTTTACTAATATATAAATAATATTTTATCTAATCTTTCACAGTATCACTATCGGTATCAGAGTGAAACGCTAGAAAACTTTATCCGATTTGGTATCGGTAACCCAAACATATAATATAAAAATGTTTGCATGTCTGTCAGTACAAAAGACAAGCCAAATACCATAATTTGAAGTACAAAGAAAATCACAATTACAAGACCGAGTAAATCATTGATTATTATTAAAATAACGAGTTAACAGCTCTCATTTTTTTAATACATTAAAATGAAGTCAATACAAGAATAAAGCAAAAATAAAAAGATTTTATAAAGCCAGGATGAAGCACTAGTTAAAATGCCAAAACTGCCAATATACAATGGCCCACGTTTATAAGTCATTCAATGACGCCGTTTTGCTCAGACTCAAGCACGCTGTTCAACCTAGCTTAGGATTAGAAATATAGTGAAAATAGTTTTAAAAACATGCCACCAAATATTGTTGATGTACCAGTAACGGCTGAAGAAAGCACTGAAGATGTTACAAAGCCTTCAACATCAGAACCCAATGCAGCAGCAAGTGATATTTCTCCAGAAAATGGAAATATACCAAGAAGTGGGCCACAAGTTAATGACAGAATATCTTCGAATAAATATAAACTAAAAACATTTATGTCATCAATAAACCTACTGGCGCATATTCTTATTGGCGCTGTCACGGGGATAGCACTTATTTTTTCATTTAGAAATGGATTACCTTTAGGAGCAACACCACTTCACATTGTACTATGTGTCATCGGGGTAAGTTTAAATATTGAATTGTACGTTACCTACGTTTTCGTAGATAGAAAAAAAAATAAGATAAAGTCGGCTAAAATATTAGCTTTTGTATGTAACATGTGATCCCAGAATGGTGATTTAAGTTTCAGTGGTTCCTTTTCCATTTTAGTACCAACTACTGATGGCGCAAGCAATCTTAAGTCTCGCGTCTCCAAACGGTTGGTCCTTACATCTAAGGCTTGTAGACAAGCGTAGAGCCCATTATATTCTGCAACTGCTGGGCTCGGTACTTGCTATTTGCGGAAGTTTCATCAAAATTCTGGATAAAACTGAGCACTGGAACACGTTGCATGGACGGTTTGGTAAGTTTCAAAATATTTCAAACTAGGTGCCACCCGCGACTTCGTTCGCGTCCCGTTGGATTCCGTTAATTTTTTGGGATAAAAAGTAGCCTATGTTTTTATCTAAGTCACGGGCAATATGTATTAGTAGTTTTTACGTGAAAGAGTAACAAACATCCATCCATCCATCCATACTTACAAACTTTCGCGTTTATAATATTGTAGGATAGGACTACAGAGTCCTCCGATGCTGCTTTATTGTATTTTAAAACTCAAGTTGAATTCAAATTTGACTGTTTTCAAATTACTAAACCAGATGGCACAATGTTAATAAGACACCTGAAGTTAAAGTTGATTTTAAAATATTTTTAAGCTCCAATATACGCACAGCAATTAAATAGTTAATCTTTCTTTACAGCTCTCGTTGCATTGGTCTTTACGTCGGTGAGCTTAGTCAACGGTCTCGCGTCACTCTGGGCGTACGAACTCCGCAGAGTTCTACCAGGAAACCTGTCAAAGCTGACCCACATCTGCTTCGGAACAGTAGGGTTTGTCGCAGCGTGCATCTGCCTTTGCTATGGATTCGAAAAGCCACTCTTCAGAGGATGGATTTCTGATGCGATAGCGTACACAGTTATATCATTTACTGCTACCATTATTTTTATTGTTATTCTGTCCCCTGCCATGACTTTCTACCAGAAATCTAAAGCCCTTGTAGGGCGATAATTCGTAATTGGTAAATATGTACCTAATCGTAGGTGTGCTTGAGTCTGTATTTATTTAAATATTTTGTGTTAGATTTACCTAAATAACCTGCCTATGTATTTAATAACACAGTAGGTTTATGTGCGATCTGAAATACATAGTGATGCAAAAAATCTAATTGAACAATGAAAAATAATTATATCTTATCAAATCTTTTCATTTCCTTAATAGATTTAGTTTCGTTTATAACAAAAGCAGTTTTGGATGCACCGAACCGATTGATATACTCATAATACAGAAATGTTTGCCATTCATCATATAATATTACGAATTATTAAGATGATAAGTAAAAATGCAATAGATAATCGTAATGGCGATATAGAAGCAAATATTGTCCAAATATTTAAAGAAAATTATATTAAAAACCGTTCCTATGAATAGACAAAAATGTATATTTTCAGTAGGTAAAGGTAGAACAGAAGAGCAACATCGTATAGATTATAGAAGCCGTATCGTTAAATTCAGATTCGATTGAGAGAACAGGTAACAGATCATGGATAACAAGTTGAGCGCCACCTATCTTTATGGCATCTAAACATATAAAGGAAACTGCGGGGAAGAGTAATGGTTCCCGATACGAGCATTCTGGAATATAGTATTGTTGCCATTGCTAATGTTAGAGATCCTCTCTCGTATAGTTTGATAAATGTGACACTTCAGTGTGCAGACCTTTGACCGGGGCCTACCTACTGTGACATTGTATATTCGATTGCAAACGTTTGTGTATATCACGGGTACGATTGTAACATTCATTGATTGTTTGCAATATCTACTCAATATACTAATCGTTTGCGATTATTCAAAGATAAAGAAGGAAGAGTCATGCATTATTAGGTGTGATTGATAACAATACTCGTTGCTTATAGTATTAATTCTTACGTTTTTAAATGATAAAGAAATTTTATTAGTTTGGCTGCTTCTATAGCTGCTTACTAAATGAATAAGTAGTAGCTAGCAGCTTTTATTATTTGGAAACCCTTTGGGATGGCCAAGGGTTAAGTGAAGAGATAAGATTTTTTGTAATATTGAGGCATGTGGTATAAAAAGATATATAAATGGCGTTATCTCCGTTACAAACGTTGATGAAGTTATCTTATCAAGAGTAACGTAAAAACCAGCCCAATATAAGTCCTCGTAAAATCCAGTATGACAAATTAGAATTCTTATAAGCCAGATAACTACACCTAGAGTCTGGAATAAAGCAAACAATAGTTAAATCGCAATTTTCGTTATTAGAAATTATCAGGTGAATAACTATTTTAACTATTATTTCAACATGGATATATTATTAATATCAAATTACTTATGCATGGCGCAGTTTGTTTTGCATTGATAAAACAAAAGTATTCAATTAGTTTACTAAGTATACTTTCAGTTTCAACTTGTTAGCCTGGCGTATTATATCCAAGTATTTTTTTATATCCATTGCAGCAAAACCATTTTGGTCATTGGTTAATTAATCGTCTTTTTGATGAATGCAAATATCTCTTATACCTTTCAGCAATATCAATACCAAGATATCTAGATCACGTTACTAACAGAACCCTACTATACAAAATCACTATTATGGTAAGAGTTCTATCTATTTTTAATTAAATATCTCTTACGAAATACTATTATAATAAAACTGCATCTCAAATTCTAGACAAACATTTCAAAAACGATGATGCTATAATAAAAGTCGTGTAAAATGCAACAAAAGCTATCAAAATGTAAACTATTGTAAGACCAGCCCAATCTTGAAACGGTTTACTGAACAGGCCACTGCATAAACTGATTGAAGATACGAGGAACGCGGGTATTCCAAACGACATGTGAACAGTTACGAGCCATGGTCGTCTTGCAAGTAAAGCAAGGAGACCACTGATGACACTTATGCCTGCCAATCCCGCGGCTATCAAACCTAAAAAGGTAAAAGCATCTTGCTAGAAACTAAGACTAGGATTTGCCAAGGAATGGTAGGCAGTGGACTTTTAATATTCCGAGAGTTGAAATAAGAGCTAGATATGACCAAGTGGAAGGTACTTTACCTGTGAGTCCATGTAGCGACAAAGACACTCCTTTAGCAAGAACCGCTAGCACAGTTCCAGTGATTACGCAAGCCACTCCACATAGCTGCATTAAGACATGAGCCAGTCTCCTATGCTTCAACCGCATCGGTGTGGACCATCCATTGGCATAATTCAAGCTTAGTATCGCTTCCGCTGAGAAGAAATGAAACTGAAAAAATAACATTTTTTTAAACACAATACTTAAATAATTAGTCCCTGAGACTAGTACTATTTTCGAACACAGCACATTTCTGATCAACACCTGAACGACTACATTTTTAATAGGTTACACGTTACACGGAGTTAATAATATTTTGAACGAAACATAATAATCTAGGTTTTATAATAGTAGAGCAAAATGCTTAACTAAGTACTGCGCTTCTATAGACATTAAACGAAAGCTTTGAAGATATTATGCTGAAGACACTCACACCAAAACTACATAGCATTATGTGTAAATCACTAAAACTGTTCGTTAGAGAATAATAAAGGATGACCATGAGAGTCGCTCCTATAATAACATGAGAAAACCCAATGCCTATTGCGCAGAGGACAAAATTACAGTAATCTCCAGAGGGGTTCAGTACAAAAACATACATTTTTAAAAACAAGTTGGCTACTTTATTGATACTGTACTGATAGGTGAATTTGACAAATACAACATTATTTCAAAATTAGTGACTGAAAGAGGCTAGGTTACCTATTCTTTGTCTATGCATAGAAACCTTATCGTTTATCGCTTGTGAAAACATTCGAATGAGATCTCAAGGTATACAACCAGAAGTAATATGTAACGTAGTGGTTTTAGTGCTGAGTAATCTGATGTACCACAAAAGTATCAATTCGAGAATAGGTCACGCAAAAATGTTTATCTGCCACTGCTCGAGCTGATGATAAACGAGTAAGTATCTAGATTTCAGTTTCTGATCATAAATAAAGTTTCTGAGAATACAAAATATTCGGGTAACTCCCATTTGTTCTATAGGACTGTTACGTCATAGAACTGTTAAAACTTTTTCTATCCCTAATATCTGGTAACTTTCATTTGGTAGGACTATTGACACGAAAACTAGCCCTAATGGGCTTCCATAGTAGGACTATTGGAACTACAGGGATAAAAAAGTTTTACGTAACAGTCCTCTATAACAAATGGGAGTTACCCGAAATTTTCTAAGCGTTTCCAATACAAAACAGGCTTCGAATATAAGTGAAAATAGTAAGTGCTGGATATACTCACAGCCAAACTGCAAACAGTAGCATGACTGTCTCCATTCTGTATGGAATATTGTAATACACTAAAATTCGTCGCTCCTATGCACATATGCGTCAGCCCAACTCCAACAGCACACCAGACCGTTCTACAGTATTCTGATTTCGGCTCTATAATCAGAATTTTAATCGGTCCAGCAAACTTCAGGCGAGGCTTCGTCGTTTTACGTGTAGTGTAACTTTTCTTGAGAATCGTTTTAGTTTTGATGATTTTGTCTTTACTAAAAGCAAGGTCTTTATTTAAGGCAGATTTAAGTTTATTTGTAGTCATTGTGATTAGTCTACACAAAATAATTTTAGAAAAACTGTTTATGTATGGTAGGTAACAGATACTGACCGTTATCTGACAGAACAGGACTGTCATTTCAACGTCATTCTTGAATCCACAGAATCTTGTTCTGGTTTTCTGGTTTTTTTTTTTCTGGCACCTCAGAATAACGAATCATCCATAGAATTAGGATTACAGACAAAGGATCATTAGGATCGTTCTTCCAAGGAATCCTCTCTGACCACAAATTATTTGTCGGTGTCTCTGGCACATCAAATAGCGAAATAGCGCACGCAGACCGAAGCATAGTAATAGGTAGTCGGGTTTTAGTTTTTGAACTTAATTTTTTTTATAGATACACAGACACACACACACCTTCTCACACAGACAAACAAGCTATTCATCTGGGATACCTATAGATAGGCACCTACTCGGCATTACTAGCCTCTGATTTACAACTCTGAAACATAATATATTCAATGATCTACATTTTCCGTTGTATGTATTTCTAATAAATTAATTATTATTTTCTCACAAAATATTGAATAATGCTTCAGTTCAACAATTAATATTTCAAGAGAAATGAGAGAATCCAATGTTTTGTGTACTGCCGGCCGGACAGACCCACGGGAGGTTTGAGCTCCGCAACGCATTTCAAATATGAACACCAGTTCTATATTTCATGTAAAAGTTGCCTTATTTCCATAGCAATAAGAAATAAATGTATGCAAAAACAATGTTGCGAACCTTGATTCTGTTATAGAAGCGTGAAAAAGCGGATCGCGTTCGTACACATGGCGCGATCCCCTTGTCGACCATGTCGCGCGGAACGGCAAACTTTGTTCGTATTTTTAGGATAGGCACCATACGAACCAGCCGCCATTAATTGCATGAAAGCGATCCTAATTAAAATCAAAACAGTGAAAATGTATATTTTATCTTATCTCT
Organism: Eulithis testata; assembly: GCA_947507515.1. Lineage (NCBI taxonomy): Eukaryota > Metazoa > Arthropoda > Insecta > Lepidoptera > Geometridae > Eulithis > Eulithis testata. Next base: position 4,894,233 of record OX382207.1, read on the forward strand.
TTATGAGGTTGAGGAAACTATCCCCACGATGTTTTTTATATTTCGAAAAGTCTGTTAGAGAGAAAACTAGTCAAATTTTTATTTGCGTAAAATAAATGCTTTGCTTTTAGCTAAAATTTCAACTGCGTGATCCCAGGCTTCAAAATTATAACAGTCTAATTGCTGCTAGGTATAGGTATCGCACCTCGTTTCAGCTGATTAAAAAATTTAGAATCGATAAGTCTCAATTCCCCCATCATCCGAAAAAGAACATTACGCGATCATAGTTGTTTTCCGGTATGATGCTGACTATTACTATTGAGTGGGGGTTCGTGCGAATTTGGCAGTTACCATAAAAAATAACTGCAACCATAATATTACCAATAACAACAAATTGTTTTAGCCTATAATGAAAATTTTGTCAGTGGATAATTTGGAAACCCTTCTGAAGCACGTGGGGTCAGCTTCCAACGTAATGTTTGGATTGGGAAATTAACCTGGGTTCATGGTGTATTTCATTTGATATTTTATAACAAGTAGAGAGATTATTTAAGTAGAATAGGTAAGTAAGTACTTGTGTAAAGTGAGCCTTTGAGTAAAAAAGTAGAACCAAGATTTTTATAACATTCCAAAAGCTTATATTATATCCCTTTGCTGTTCCAATGTATCTCGATAGGTATCCATGTTCTCACATATCAACGCCTAATAAAGAAATGGAAATGTAAAAAGCAAGCAAAATTCTTTTTTTTGGACAATTACATACTTGTAGGTATAGTATTATATAATCTGTGCTTGTAGTGATAAAAGAATATTCTTAAAAATTGTTTTTCCAAGCTCAAAACAGAGATGTGTGTACTCAACTAAACAAAGTCCATAGTTCGTACATTGACCGCGAAAATGTTGTTTTTAATGTCCATCCAGGGATAAGGCTATAACCCTGAACAAAATTACTTTTCCTCTGAGATTTAACCTTAGTATACCTACTCCGACAAAACGATACCCCGCTTTTCCTACCACCATTACATTTTATTACTGCAAAGGTACACGAGTTTGCTTTTTTGACGTATAAATATAAGAAATTGTTGTAATAAAAGTGGATATCTTGGGTCGCCTTAATAAAGAGAATAATACGGCCCCTATACCTAAACAAATCCCCACAAAAATCCTTTCAAGTTAACAAGGGCTATAAAAAATTTACGCCCTCGGGGATATTTTCTTTTATGCTAATCGTTTTTTCATCTAACCTTTACGATATTTTATTATCAGTCAAGGGCAACGCCACCAACGTGAAAATACCTACTCATAATCATCCATATCGTTTGGCTGCGGGCAACCAAGGTAGATACCTAATCTTAGAATTGAAGAATGCCCTGGATAGTTAATATTAAAACACTAGGTTTTTAATAAGACTGGATTTTTTCATTCCTGTTATTTATTATTCTTGGTAAAGTCTAAAAGGCACCCGCCATCCATAAACACTTCTCTGTCGAATTTAAATAGGCAATACAAACAAACTTATTGGTATCCCGATGAAATCAATTACAAAAACTGTGCCATAAAAAACGGATCGAAGGATTTAATTCGATTGGCGATGCAATTACGTACAGTCACGATGGCAAATGATTCACGATCTTCATTACAATATAAATCAGTGGCGGTAAGGCAGGTGCGTAAATTTACATAACACATAAGAATGTTCGTAGACATACGAAATTTTAATATGAGAGCACACGGTGCTTCTGAATAAATCTTTTGTCAACTCGTTTCGGTGATCCTAAAATGGCCGTGAATCAAAACCACACTTTATTGAATATTTATGAACTCTGATAAAAGATTGGTTAATCTTTGTAGCCGCTGCTGAATAAAAGGTAAACATATTCAAATTTAAAAAAAAACGACCTTTTTAATCATTTCGAATAACCCTTTCAATCCTCGTCGTCATGGTAATGCTGGTCATTATCAAATCCAAGCGTTTGAATTTAGTAGGCATAGGTAATGATTTCAGTTTTTACTGACAAGACTAGCTTTAGAAAGTACATGTGCACCTCCTCATCATCGGTCATACCCTGACATGAAGTACCTATTTGTTATCTTCCATTTAACATTGTATTTATATGCCTAAAAGGTGTTGAGTGTTGACTGTTATAGTGTGCACAGCACATAATCTAGATTTAGTGGCTTCTTCATGGAAGTACAGTAGGTACTATGATTTATAGGTTACTTAGGTGCCACCCGCGACTTCGTTCGCGTCCCGTTAGATCCCGTTAATTTTTCGGAATAAAAAGTAGCCTATGTGTTAATCCAGGTCACGGACAATATATTTTCCAAGTTTCATTCAAATCGGATCAGTAATTTTTACGTGAAAGTGTAACAAAAATCCATCCATCCATCCATACTTACAAACTTTCGTTTATAATATTAGTAGGAAGGATTTCCAAGCGGTGCTTTTCTCGCTTTGCATAGGTACCTAAGTAATGTAACTATAACTACCCAGCTATCTTCAGTAAAAGCTTCATTCACAGTAACCGAGTTTGTAACATAGATGCGAAGTGAGGACAGAATACAAATCGCTGCTCATGTATCTACCTACCTAGTTATAATATTGATCTACACAATAAATGCATTGCACCCAGTAGGTATACATATCTTATCTTATCTTGACATTTCGAGATAAGTATGTACCACACAAGATTTACTCTTGATACAACTGATCGGGTTTTCTGTTTAATCAGAGGGTTAATTCGATCGTTTAATCAGAGGGTTAATTCTCTATGAATAAAATCTAGTAAAAATATTAAAAGGATTCTATTAGGATACAAAGATATTCTGATAAGAGTTACAAAATAGCAGCCTGTGACTTTAATGAAGCAAGAGAATTATCTAGACATATGGTTGTTGAACTAGGCGTTGGATCATGAGCACTTGTTTACCTATACCTTGACAGTGAACCACGTGCCATTATTCATCTAAATTCTAATCCAATTGAGTTTTGACTGTATCAGAATTGAAAAACTCCTAGTGTTCTAACCACAGATTATATAATACTATACTAGTAGTTCTAACCATCAAACAAGTATTTGTCTTATGTTGAATCGCTATATAAATAAAATACTTCTTCCAAACATAATAAAAAGCCGAATGCATTATCCAAAAGTTCTATAAGGGTGCATACGAATTTTTCCTATAAGTACACTCGTCTTTCCTACTTCTTCAGGAAAGTAATATACGAGTTGCCAACCCCTGCATTAGAAACGCTTAAAAGCATTGTTCTGTTTCGCGTAGAATAAGATGTTGGGCCTTGGGTGTGGAGTGTTCTAAGATTCCAAAGTTTGCGAACTTTCTCACTCATGTGTATTTCGGGAAACATGTTTAAAACAACAGGCAAACATAGGAGTAATTTTACTTAAGTTTATTGTTTCCTATATCGCAGGGTTGGGTCGGTTGATGGAGACGGCCCAAAATCGCTCGGGCTGTATGGTTATGTCAAGCAGTAGAATTCTTCAGACTGATGATGATGTAGGTTTAAATGACGAAATAGCGTAAATCTTGAACAAAGCAAAATTCGACTGGTCATTGATTATTCAGTGATTTCCCAAATCATGGAAATTCTACAATAAAGAATCACGCTATAGTTTACACTCAGTAGCTCAAGCAAACCACTCTGCATTTTCAGCTTCAGTGTTTTCACAATAAAGTTAAATTAATGAGCTTTCCTGTTATGCTATGATTATTCATCGACGTTTCAGGACAATAAAACGGGACAATGCACAAATCAGCGCTGACAATGTAGCGTTGGAGATGGTGTACTTTATATGCGATTCAGTGCAACTAAAATTGTGCAACAGTATATTTTTATTGCTTTTTGCATGTGGACCGTGAAGTTTATGGATGCAATTATTGTTGAAACAACAGCGAAAGATTTACGGTGACTATCGCGCTGGTGACGCTCCGATAATACCGTTTCAGGATATTGTTCGATCATCGTTAAAACTGCGCTTTCATAAAGTTTAACTTTTGCAGGGGTTTATGAACGGTATTGTTCGCCAGCTCGTTTCATAAAAACCATTTTTCAGATTACCTGCCGGTCGTAACGGGATATACAAATACAATAGGAAGGAACCTATCTGCTGTTGCGATCATAAGAACTATTTTATATCAGAAATGCAAATAGGTATTTGCAAAAATTTGGTAGGTACTCTGAAGTGGTACACCATTGAATTCAAATCCAAAGAATTTAAATCTATGTATATTTGATTTATCTACTCAAATGGGTAGGACCTACTTAGGTATAGCCTATAAGAATAATGAGCCTCTATTCTGAGAGTATAACCAGTACCAGTTCTTTTCCTAATGTTTCGAAAAATGCATCCTACTTTCAACACAAAAGCCACAATTCGTCTGACTCCACTATATTCATTCATTCTTCTAAAGAGTTTTTGTTTCATTAAGTCCGCTATTAGTTTAGGCCTCAGAATGTAGGTTCGCCATTGTCGCATTGTGAAGGCTCTCGCAGTCAACGAGCAATTTTCTCATTCCACATTATGCAGCATTATTCTCATTGTTTTAGACACATACATATTGTCTTATTAACGCTCTAACTAAAGCCTCGTGTAGCGAGGTTTAATGGAACGCTCGTATAATGTTACTTACTCGTTACTGGCTTTCCGCGAGTTTCGTTGGAGTGCTTTCCTATCTGCTTAGATAGGATGTGAGTGGCTCGAGAACATCTACTGACGTTATTTTTACAAAATTGTTTTTAATCTTCACTGCTTTAATTATGTTAGGCAATGAATTGTGTTTTGTCATAAGTAGTTTAGTCATTTGCGAGACTACTGTTTCGTCATGAATTCTTCTCCCTCAAATTGTCCACTATGATGGCAAAAATTTGTTTGTAGGAAGTCTTTTCCTGGCTCCTTGTATTATTTTAACAGTTATCCCCTCTGACCCGGCATCGTTAGACCCTCAGGTGGCACCTTCATTAATCTTATTCCCTGCGCGGAACTCAAAGAATCTTAATTTGAAGTTTCGACGCTCCTCTTTATCAGAACTATGCGAAAAGAATTCTTCTAAGAGATATTCATTTAACGAGATAAAGGAAACCGTTTCTTTGTTTCTATGTTGAATGTTCCGTTGAAAGATAAATATTTTAAAGAATGCTCATTATTTTTAACATTCATAAGTTTATTTTTTACTGCGGCGGTCTCTTTGGTATATGTAGATTACGAATATTTTATTGATTTAGTTTAATTAGGTAGAGACCTATGTTATGAAACTCATAGGAAGGTGAAAGTTGAAAAAAAAATTCGTCTTTAACAGTTTTTAAAGGAAATATGCAACACCTCTGGTTAAAAATTATTTATTTCTCAGAAGAAATTTACATTTCATTTATTGAGAAACAGTTACTTACAGTAATAACAAAATTATTTTCGAACAGCAAAACAATTTGTAGTAGGTAACGGTAAATAGAATAACAATAAAATACATACAAAGCTAAGAAGTTCGGTTACTATAGGTTTAATATTACTTGAAACTTCATAAAATAGCCACATAAATAATAGAAAAAGCTCTCTGAAGTCAAATTCAATAAGAAAAGCGAGCCTCGTAGTATTAATCCGAAGATCCGACTTACTTCCGCAAGAACACTCAAGAGACTCTACACATTACAGTTTGCGAAAGTAACAGACTTCGTAATGCAAAAGTCTGACCGACGCGGGATAAAACTTGCTAAGCCGAAGAAATATCTCAAGCGAAGCATCGGATACATCTTTAGTTAGCAACATTAGGACGGGCATCCAAAGGTGCTCGAGCATGTCTGAGAGCCTAACTTTGACCGGTACAGGCGAACCGTAGCGTCTTAATGAAGTTCTGAAGTTCCACTCCACGTCTCCATCGGATTTACTGGCTTAACCCTCAGATAATAAGCTTGGGATTCCCGTAAAGATTGAGGTTAAGGCTAAATTTCGTGGTCAGCTCTGACTTGTAGTGGTTACACTGGGTTGTAAGTATATAAACTCGGCTTGAACAGGCTGGTCTCGTCAGATAGTTTAAAACTCAATTTTGATGCGGGTTTAATGAAATATCTTCTTTTTATAATGTAGTGGTAAACTAAGAAATAAATAATGCCGTTTGCAAGAGGAGGAAGATTCCAAGAGAAACATAAAGTAAGCGAAGTAGTGGGCGTTTTACTAGTAATTTACTGGCGCAGCAATAAAACAATCTATGTAACTGGAGTAACTACATTATTATAATGATTGTTGTGCTCTGAAATTACGCTCCTAGGCAAATCCTCGGCATTATGAGGTAATGTCGTTAAAATTTTATTGGCTCCACTTATAGTAATGTGATATTTATGACGTAGGAGAAAAGGCCTGAAGTTTATTGTTTCATGCTTGAAGAGAGACGATGAATAAACTCAACAATTTATGTCGGCTGTAAACTTTACAGTAACCGTAAACTCGAATAACAATCGCACAAATCTTAAATGTTATCCTATTATTTTAATTGTCAGAATGTTAGTGTGTTATAAATAGTTTGAATTTAAAACGGTTTGTATTATAAACCGGCGGGTATGGTGGCTACCATAGCACTGAACTAAGCTGATCAACGCGTTGCATTTACTTGAAAATCTGATACAGAAGAATTCATAAAACAAGTATACTTTTTACCCCAGTGATCTCCCAAATCTACGCAAAGATCTATCTAAATCACAGAGAAGATTAAAGATAGTCTCTGTGATCTAAATTCACTGCGGCAGACTATGGCCTACGTACCTGCATACTATGTAAGGATTAGTAGATTACAACTAAAATAACCTATCATTATAAAGTACATACATTTCTAGTTGTTTAGTTTTGCGTGCAAATACCAAGTTCTAAAAACTGATAAAGTGACTGTGAAGTAATCTTCATATCTGTGTGATATAATTAATTACGTAGGTACCTACATTCCATTACAATCGTCTTCGCGATTATGACCTTATTTTGCCTTGATTTTGTCATAAGCCTTGATAATATTCTGTTGTCTTGTTAGTATATATTATATAAATAGACTTTTACAGACGTTGGACAATCGTAGAATGAAGCGGAAGGCCAGATTTTCTTCTATGAGCTTTTGTGAAAAATCTGGTTTCAAGGGAAAATAAGAAAAATCGAATATAAGCGTAGTTACTTAAATTAAGCCGAGATTACCCTTGCAAATGCTCACGCATTGTCGCAGTGAGGCTGAACAGTAAACGGACAAATAAGATTACCATTCTAAATCCGTGATTGATGTTAAACCACCCTCCCTGCGGTCTGCACCGAGCAATAACTCAAGGGAATAGAGTTTAAAATGGCTGGAAACGCTTCATTTTGTTTTTCAGTTTTATAACGATAATTCCAGAGGCAAGGGAGACCAGCGTGCTAGTTTTTATGTGCCTATTTTAGCATATCTGATGCTAGAAAAGTAAACAACGACGGAACTTCTGTGCAGTACAAATTCCAATTCTATCATGGTGTATATATTGTTAGAAGAACGATAAGTAGCTACCTACCTAGATATTTTCTCTATTATTATGTCCCTGATCTACTCGTACATTTTGCGTTTCAACTGAAAATGAGGCTGGTGGTCACGTCACCGGTCAAGTTTTGATATAATTACTAGCTCTGCTCTGTTTTCCAGAAGCCGCCGAAACAGCATTGAACCAGCAATTCAAAAACTTCTCAAGTTCACTTATTTACATTCATAAGTTCGCCTTATTAATTTTGATGACCAAGGTCATCAAAACCAATAAGGTTCTCTTCGTGCCGCTATTGCAGCTCATCAGGCACATGTTTTACCGTTTATTCATTACTCCTCAAGGCAATCGCATTAACAATCATTCCATTTATTATTAACGATAGACCTTCCAGGCCCTCTATTATTTATTTAGCGTAGTTCTCGGCGTCAAAACGGGCGTGCGGTTAATATTTCACTGTGCCGACGTTAAGTCGACTTAGATTTATGAACGGTGTGACCTATGCTCTACAATTAACTAGCTTAAAAGGATCTTTAGGACCTAGTGTCTTAGGAAGGTAGGTTAAATAATTAAAACGGGTAGGTAGATACTTGAATTGCTCGAAGCTGTGTTGACCTACGATTGGGTGGGATCGCTCGAAACGCTGAGATGTAGAACACGAAGACTATATGCTAGATTTTGGAACAATTTCCAATCCTTTCAAAGGTTTCTCTCAATCTCGACAAAAGATGTAGTAGGTACCTTATTTTACACCTCGCTCTACTGCAATCAATCCAAGATTCAATACAATATTAGGTAAATATCCAAAATCATAGTTACCTATGGTAAAACAAGCCCACATTTTCCTTACTTCGTATTCAACATGCCAAACTGCTCTGGGAAATCAAAAACTGCATAAAAGCATTCTTATGAATATTTTCTATTTCTACACATGCAGATTGGGGAGATACCCGCGTTCTCTAGGGAGTGTCAGCGAAGCTTATTCAAAATATTCATACTAGCTACGAGTAAATCTCCCTTCAGATAAATAAAACTATTTAGAAAAAGTGATGGACGTCACTTTTTCGCGATTCCGTAAACCAATTTATTTTTTTCAAAAGTCCAAGTTTTCCCGATTGCTGTAGCTTGGATATAGGGGATTATTTATTTTTCCTATTGAGTCATGGCGATAACTTTTTAACCCTAGTTGACATGGGGTGAATAACTCGCGCTGACAGTTGTATAAGGGGTCCTCGGGAACTTTCAACCCCTAACGCTTATTGACCTCGTGGGCTGGTGCCCCTCGAGAATGCATTCTGGAGCACTAAACAGAGCCATATCTTGACGAGGCGATGGAGATTCCGATGGAAATCGACAGAATAGCATTGATGGAATGTTTTCCAGTGGGGGACAGTTGTTTGCATCTCGTTACTACTTTACGATCGAACTTATATGGAATTTGTTTAGTTTCTAGTAAGCAATATTTTTTACAATGTTGAAGACATTCTGTTAGACGATTTTTAGGAAATGATTGTGTTTGATTGGATGGATAACTTTATTTCAGACCCATTTGTATTACTGACATTTGTAAGATAACGGTATCATACAAATGTCAGTATATACAAAAACTACTACCTACCGTCTGACTGCTACTTTGGCGATCTGTCACAAAATTGTAGGAAAAAGTTCATGTATAAAATTCATTTTTAGGTATTTCATTTGAAAAGCTCAAAATAGAGCAAAAACATATTTTGTTACAAGTAATATCTGTAACACATTATATTTTTAACTTATGCCAAAGGTTTAGGCACAGATTTTTATATTCCCTATCATGAAAAGCTCAAGTTTAAAAGTGAAATATCTAAATGCGCAGTTCAACGTTCCCAGTTAAATTAAAATATGTCAGGCGAATAGTCAAGAGCTGTACAAATTACTGGTGCAACAGTGACTGTGGCCCCTTGACCCACTTCCGATGTCATCTCGAGGCGAGATTCCGGCACGACTGGCGGGAACGAACCAGTAGGAATGGACTTAGAGCTGTGATGAATGCATTGTCTGGTAGGTATGGACTACGGAGTTCGTTCTAATATACATACTTACATTATATTTCGAGTGAGACCTTCTAACCTAAAGACCTTAGTTACTTTATTATTTACATTCGATGTGAAATGTTACTTGTTCCTATACAGGCAGGCAAGTATACGGTTTTAATGAAACATCCGGTCGTAGGTACGTTAACTATAGGAAATGCAGTTGAAGGGAATTCAGTTTTAGGTAGATTTCTACTTAAAATAACCAAATATCTTCAAGGGTATAGGTTTGGTAGAGATCATGTAGGTTTTTTCAACTCAAACAGAATTGTTCAAACTGTTTGAGTAAACTAATACCTATATTATGTCACGACGTAGACACGTCAACGTCGTTTTATAAACCTTTGTGATTAGTTACTGTTTCAAAAAGTATCTGAGATAAAATGTCTGATTTTCCTTGATTTCCTCCACGGTAAACACTCAAGTGGAAACTCGTGATGTTTTCCAAACAAACGAGAAACGCTACGTTTACTTAAAGACGATGTTATTGTCAACATTTTCCAGAAAATTGGTCCCGTTTTTATGTGCAGGAATACCGAATACAAGAGTGGATGAGTTGGCTCGGCATAAAAATTAGATAACCTCGCCGCCTGTAGACTAGGGCATACCAATTTATTTACAGATTTTTCCTGAGTGTGTTCACAACTTTTTCTAAGACGCTAGAATATTCATGGGCATAAAATTAGCTAGCATAAGAGTTTTGCCTGCTGACGCCAGACATTCTAGCAAAAGGGTCAAACAAATCACGTTTGTTTGCCCGAAGAGAAGAAAAATATTTTGTAAACCTTTGTTAGACAACTAGTTCTGTAAATCTGGCGGGCCGAGACTGTACCTTATTTTATAAGATATATTTCATAACTGTTTTCAAAGCGTTCTCTGACTGGCCAGCTTGCATTCTGAGCTAGCTCGTTACCCTAGGTTGACATGCGTCAGGTCTTTGCGCGGCCATTAGATGTTCTGAGTGCACTCGCGACTTGGAAGCGCGACCAGGTATTTCTAGTGGTTATTGATCGTAAAGAATAGTTTAAACACATCTAAATTTCACACTGTATAATATTTCAAGATTAAAGGAAACGAATAAGTTTATTTCCAAAAACGTCCCTGGAAAACTGCCAGTGCCAACTAATTAATTAGTGAATTAAGATGCAGCTAAGTGGTTTTATTTGTGAAATGTAATTACAGTGTCTCTTTGATTTAGTTCTCTTAGTTTGATTTAAAAAAAGCTCATAAATACTGGCTCCACCACGGTTTAATACACAGAAGAGATTCGCGTTTGCACCAGACCAGCACCAAATGGTAAATTAAAATGGTACCAAGGTATCTTCGTGTGAGAAAGCTCTAACGAGTCGCGTTGTCTCTTCCCTAATGTGGTGGACTTTTGAGATGTGTGAAACTGGCACATGCCACTCGTAATGTATTTATCGCGAGGTTTTATAGTTCGCGTTTTCAGTATAAATTGATATTTAATTAGACACGCGACTTGGTAACCGTGGCTTCATTGAAATTAGTGATGAGCGTACCAATTATTATCAACATTTAGGAGTATTTTATGAACGTTTTAACATTCTTTGGGTAGGCTTTACAAACGTGCACAATGCACATAATCATGGTAATTTGATAATTTTTGAGTATATTACGGTATTGTTTTAATTTTTTATATGAAAGGAACGATTTAGTGAGGATACAATGGTTGGAAAAGAATTAGAGATTTCCTAACTTTTCGTATAAAATTGTGTCTGTACATTTTGTGATTAAAAAAAGCTATAGTTTCTAATTATTTGGGTTCTATCAGAATGGCAAACCTTGAAACAGGTTAAACACAGCGCAATACACTGAACCACAGATTATATAATACTATACTAACTGAACATATCTATATAATAGAAGTCCCGTCTATTGGTCTGTCACCGTGTGTTTAGGTAGGTGACCCGTTTGCTTCGGTCGAAGACTGTTGACATCCCGGTGTCCAGTGTTTACTTGTCCATCAGGCTTACTCGATTCAAAGTGTTAACTCCAACACTTTACCCAGATTCAATAATAGGCTCTGGCTCTACATAAGCATTGCCCAATGCCCATCCTTCCAAAATGCTGATAACTGCTGAAATAACCCCGATTTTCTTATTAGTGTTTCTTTGCCTCATCTTGTCTGAAGACTCTGATATATAAACGATGCTTCAGTGGGAGTTTTTGTGTTTTCTTAGTTTTGATTTCATTTACAACCTCATCTCATGTTCTAAGCCCGCAATAATGTTGTATTGAATGTGTGAGGTTTTTGTCAAATGCATATAATCTAATAAAAATTTAAAGTATTCGTATTATATCAGAGCAGCGAGGCCAAGTGCGTATTTCTAAAGCAGCGAGCCAGCGCGCGCCACGCATCGTAACAGGCACTTTATGCGACATCGGCGGCTGTTTATACTCCCATACAGCTTAGATTTACACCCTTTTGGCAAATACTTAGCGTGGGAATAGGCACGGCTTAGTGCAAGAGATTTAGAATACTCGCTAATGTATTTTATGTATGCAGCTATCTCTGAGTGGCTATTATATCTAAATAACCACTTCTAAATAACCACCATCTAAACATCTCTCTACTCGATAAAGCTTTTAACATTCCCCTAAATTCACCACTTTTACTAGCTCTTAAAATATTTTACAACAAGAAACAATTTTTATCAAAACTCCACCGTTATGAACATTCTCTGAACCTATAAAAACAAACTTGACCTTAATTAAACCATAAACAATTCTGTATACCAAATAACTCTGCGAAGTTGGCTCGCTGAATATTTGAACACGGCAAGCACAGGCTCAAAATTGGAAACTTGGCTACAGTACTTCCAAAGAAATTACTTACCTAGGTACTGTGGCTAAGGCACTCACGTAAATAACAACTTGGTGCATTAGATTGGACGGGGTGAGAAAAGCTGCGAATGCCACACTTTTTAATTTTAAAAAGCTCTTCTCCTGATTGGTCCACAACAACTGGTAGCAAAGTAAACTCAGGTTTTATTTGTGTAGATAAATCTTAGGACCATTTACTTTACAGCAGCTATTCTGCTACTCCACCCAACGACTGCGGTTCGGGCCCTAGAGACTACGAGCAGTGATACTAAAAATATCGTGAGCTATCGTTATTGTATCATCGTCATCCATCTGCGAATTAAACTCGTATGTTCTCTTGGTTTTACTGGCGTGTCGTAGGGCTTCTCGGAAAATGTTATACAGTTCTGACAAAATTTTTAGTGAGTATATATACAACACCAACGGGAGGTCAAAAGCGTACGCGCAAATTATGTTTATTATAATTATGGTACCTAGATACATGTTCTCGGTCGGACTCTTCTGTCGACCCGAAAGGTGAGTATCCGTAAACATTATATTTCGGTCATAAAACATAACAAGCTTATAAAACCGCAGCATAATCGCGGAGAGTCCCCGGTGGAGAGTCCCACTGGAACCATTCTGCGTGGTTCGCCCCGAAAATTACTCGCCCCACGTAATTTTGAGCTTTTTCTTTTGTTATTCTTTAGGGCCACCCGAGATTTGCGACGTTATGATCTCATTTTGAGTTATGAGAAAAAACTCTTAGTAGGTCCCGCCACGCGAAATTATTGTCCATAGGATTAGGTGCTTACGGGAATTCGGCCTGTTTCAAGGGAAATTATTTTGTCCCTGGTTGTAGCAATACTCTTGTTTGAAAGAATTTTTCTCCTCTACCTAATTGCCTTGATTAATAATACTTTAAAAGTTACTATTTGAGCGATAAACATTTTAAAAACAAAAATACCTTACAATATTTTCTTTTTTTTATTTGGTATACAGTACACTTAGTAAGCGAGTATTTTTAAGCTATCTTCCAGTAGGATGACTCTCCCCACTAAATGACCAATAAATAAGTAGACTGGAAGTATTTTTCCAAGTAATTCTAGCACCGCATCAACAGCACCTTCGGGCCCCATTCCATCTAGGCTTTATCTGACCTGTCTTCTTTAGTTTATGTTACTGCAGTAATTTTCTGTCTCCCTGGTTCGCTCATGGTTTCGCGAAGTAATAAGGTGATTTCTATTCGAGGTGCGGGCAATGACTTTGTTGATAAATATTTTGTAAAATATTATTTCTACCTAACTTGAGCTTTTTAGGTAGGATGCTCCATGTGGGTACTATAAATCGTGAATAAAATGGTTGGAAGGGTAGGTGTACCTGCTAACGACTTCATAAGGTTGTTATTAGTTACAGCCTAGACTTAAAAAATTCTCTTTCTGCATTACTTTTCAGTACTATTTTTTTTCTGTAAAATCAATGATAACTAAGAGTATGTAGGTAGGTAAGTGTCAATAATGATAACGAAAAACAATATACTTTGATAGAATAAAAGGTAGATAGATCTCCGAGAACATTCCTAAATTAAAAATAGGAAGATCAAACGAAATAGCTTCACTAGCACTAAAATATTTAAGCTATCAAAATCCAGTCTACATTGACCAATATTTGTGCCGATAACTCGATTAAATTTATCAGAAAGAATTAGGTCAGTGTTTTTAAGCTGCGTTCCAGGCTGTTGTCGGTGCACATCCAGCGGTGGATGAAAGCGGCAAATCTGTTGTAACATCAGCTTAACATCCTGCTCTACGAATCGTGGTGTAAGTAACAAGCGTAGTTGGTAAAATGAACGATTTTTTTTATGGTTGACATGACACTTAATAAAGAAGAGTCATCAGTCATCAGCCTTAAAAAGACCACCTATGTATATATATGAGCATCCTCCAAGACTTTTAGCTTTAGGTAAAACGAATTCAAGGCCTCTTTGTATTTCCAGAAGAATTAATTTTGAGCCTTCATCATTCACCCATGTCAATGACGTCATTTTATTTTTTAACCGCCTTCAAAAAAGGAGGAGGTTCTCAATTCGTTTTTTTTATGTTTGTTACTTCAGAATTCCGTCATTTAAAAACCGATTTGGAATTTTTTTTTTTATCTGAAAGGGTATGCTTCCAGATTGGTCCCATAAATTTTTTATCAAAATCAGTTTAGTAGTTTGGCAGTTAAATAAGAATAACTCGAAAAAACACGTCATTCACTTACACGACACTGCGTATTTGCTTTCCTGTGACGTTTCTGTGGTGCTTATGCTTACGATCAATAAAATAGTCCCAATGAACTTCCATCATCATCATCATCATCATCATTATTTAATGATGAAGGTTCAACGTTTCAAATTGAAGTCAGTTCCCATGAATTTCATGACAATTCCCAATGCATCTTATGATCATCAGCATCATCATCATCTGATGGTGAAACCGGAAGGTAGGTCATGAGATGGATTCTCTATAAGTATAAGTTACCGACTTCAAAAAAGGAAAAGGTATCAATTCGGTTGTATATTTTTCAGTAGTTTGTCAGTTGATTAAGAGTAACTGGAAAAAACACGCCATCCACGTACACGACATTGCGTATTTTGCTTTTCAGTGGTGTTTACGATCAATAGAACAGTCCCAATGAACTGCTATCATCATCATCATCATCATCATTTGATGATAAATGCGTATCAAATTGAAGTGGGTTTTTCCAGTTTTTTAAACTTATAAATTATTTTATATACCATTGGAGACGCCAACTAAAAACTAAAAGAAGTTAAACAATAGCTCTTCCTCACTAAGGATACACGCCTGTATTTTAAGCCACAGCTCCCGAGTAAAAGCACTCTGCACTAGGAGCCAGCACGTCCACTAAAATTACAGGCCACTCACAACAAAACTTCTGCCAACATCTCCGTGGAAACGGTACCTAAACCGTTGTTTGTAACCCTGTACAAGCCAAATAAAAAAACCTTGCCAATACCAAATACCGTGTTAGAGGTAGGTATCTACCTAACCAATGACTTCCAATCAGTGGTCATTACAATATTTTCTCTAAGCTTTCACGTCGTTGGTGTTTTACTATCGGTTGCATTTTATATAGGTATTCGATCATTAAATAAGTATTTTATTTATTTACTTCCATAATTCTAATGCATTAGAATTCAATTAAATGATAACAAAGTACCCACACAACTCAGACAACCTGAAAAACAAAACCCGTTTACCAAAATTCTAAAAATTTATGTAAATTTTTAATTAGTCTTCATTAAAACCTCGCTCACACCGAACCTAAAGCCATGGATAAGCTACACTTTGCGTATTTAAAAAAAAATGTAAGAATTTTTCTTTCTTTGTCCAATTACATTAAAACCACGTCAATACCTCTCCATCGTCACCCAATTCCATCAAATTTTTGCATAAAATTTTAACTAAGTTCAAAACTTTTCTATCAGCGTCATTCTTTGTGATTGAAATCCATACAATTTCACAGTGAGCGAACCCGGATCTTTTGAGATTTCTTTGTATACCGTTCCACTATCCAGACTTTATAGTCGGCTAGTGTAAGGAGGAAGAGCCTGCCAACGCAGGAGTGTTATCTTCGGATTTGGAAAGAACGAGACATAAAGCCCGCTTGAACTGAGCTTGAAATAAGGATTTTTGGTGACACAGAGATTCCTTGTACAGATTGCGTATCAACGACAATGTATGTAGCGAGCTGAAGAGAAATTGCACTTTCAAGAAATTGAGGAAAATCTTGAGAATTTTCGCGCGTCTTAGAAGCAATTGGTTTTCGATCAAGGGGCGTTCGATTTATTCAAATAATCTACTGATATGCAGTTTAGAAAATTAGCACAGAATACTCAATAGCATCTACTGTGTCAGCCAATCCATGGCCGTTATATTTAGTCCTATAGAGACTTTGCCAGACCCTGAACCGCTCATTTCTTGGTTTAGGATTTCGCTAATAGGATCTATTTAAATCTCAGTAACTACTTTTCTACCATTCGGTACCGCTGAAACCAAGATAGTTTGATAATGGATCAGTCTGTTTAGAACAACACAATGAGCATGCGGTAAATGATGTCAATGCGAATCTGCCATCACGAGCAGTGGTTACATAAAAACCGTTGTTCGAAGGGATCTCTCGCAAGTCTCACAACGGGCGCTAGTTAATATGTATGAATGTAACTTGTTAACTCAAACGTAGTCCTGCCAGATGGCACGGAGTACGCCCAAATGTCCCACCTCGCTCCGCTTTATAATTCAAAGATTTGCTCGCGTCGAATAAAGAGACGTCGGCGTTAAATTATTCACGCGACACGACGTATGCACTTGGCGTCTTTGAGATTGAAACTAAACTTTGCGCAATTCAGAGTAAATAATCGTGTGTGCACAAAAGCCGCTGAAAACTTAAATTTTGCTGAGCGCCCGGCAAAATAGCGCTGGCGCTATTTTGCTCGAGAAGTTTGTAAGTAGTGTTAAGTCTCTCACTAATTTGTAACACTTCCGTTGCACTACTGCAATCTACCGGGTATTTACCTTAATATAGGTTGTAATTAGGTACTTACATCCACACACTGGTAACGCTTCATATAAGATACTTTATTCAAAACAAACACTTCAGCAGTCTAACCTAAGAACCAAATCAAAATACGATTTGTCCCCGCTCAACAATATCGTTTGGGTGTAGTGTGGCGTCGTATTTTCCGAATAAGGAGCTATGTAGCACCAAGGCACAATAAATCAGGCTGTATTGTTGAGGAAACTCGCAAATCGTAAGCAAAACCATCGTATATTCTAAGAAGGCGCCTTTAGATGACCCTTGTGCAAAAATCTTAATAATACCTACCATTCAGGATTTTTTCCCAAAACCCGTCAGTATATTTTTTCCTTATTCCATAGAGAAACGTAGTTTACTTTTCGAAATGTTAGGTTGTAATGTAAAATTTAGGTATTTTTCAATTTTATTTTACGTTGTTACACTTTTGCTACACCAAAAGTTTTATGAAAGCTTAGTCAAAATCACCTCAAACTCAAGTCAAAAAATACTCTTACCATAAGATAATATTATAGTGATCTGTGCCATAAGTTTTGTACTTTCGTTTGTTTCGTTTTCTGTAAAGCTGCTGAAGTAAATCTGGTGAAGGATGTTACACAATGTTGGAGCATTTTACGAGACGAGGTGCCAATATAAAAGTGGTGACTACCCGAATTGGAGAGACGGTGCTCGTTGCATTTCATTCACCGATGTCTCCAGGGTGGCTTTCTTGAAATCGACGTCTAACATTTTCAATACAAAAACGACTCTACCAAACTTCTCACTTTTTATGCATGTTGTCCTAAAAATATTTCGCTGTTGAGGAATATGTAGCTAACAACGATATATTTTTGGGTGAAAACACGGGGAAAATACCATTTTTCTTTTTGGTTGAGAGAAAAAAAACATTTAAACCGCCCCTGTCTGTCCGTTCCAGGTCACTACACACTACTCAAAGCGGACTAAGACTTCGTAAATAAATTCGGCCAATCGGACTTACTTTTTACGAGCTGAATGAAGTATGAACTCTGTACGTGCGGAGTTTCCTTTTACTACGCAGGATATAAAAAATCTAATGAACCCTGGCTTTATTGCTCTTAATAAAACGTAAAGTTGCCGTCCGACTACTAAAGGTTAACTTAATAAACATAGTGCGCTCGATTTGTACGGCCTCACAAGATTTTGTTAGGGAAAATCGAACCCTTATTTTTATTAGGTTCAAGAAACCGTACGTCGGTTTTTCTTACATTTGTGTCGTTAAAAATATTATAAAATAACAGCAAGGCTTTTCTCATAGTACCTACTAACTCTCTGCAGCTATTTTGTAAACAGAACAGGCCACAAGTACCTGCTTAAAATATTATATCATAGGTAGACTCATACTGTGTGGTTTTGAGGTAGCTTATTTATGTGTAGAAAGCTTCCTTATTTAGACCCTTTTTATGTACGCCGTTTACTGAGAATGTGGCTTAGAAAACCTACCTACCGAACTAGTAAACTCAAGGCGGTGAGATCCCAGAGGATTACGATTATACGGGATCTTCATACCTATCCCTACCTGCGTATTAATTAAGAACAATAGCGAGCTTTACCACATTTCTGTGAAAGCTACCAATTTAGCGAAACAAAAACTCTTATTGCGCAATTTTTCTCGGCAAAAGCTCTCTAAACAAGGATCATCTCATTATCCTCAGTGGTGATTTAGGTAACAAGAATTCTCGCTTCAGTTTAGCATGAATACAGCTTTGAATGAAAGGACATACTTGAGTAGCAAAATAATTATTAATTTTCATTACGTTTTTCGAAATATTCAGAGAAAAAAAAGCAGCAATTTAGAAGAGAGAACTTTAATTTATCTCTGTCCAATAAAAACTCAGACGCTGCAGTCGAACCTGAACAAAGAACGTACAATTTTTCCAAATGAGCTAAGTGAATCAGTGCGAGTCCAGCACAGGAGGATCCCGGGACTTGCTAGCCGTCAATTAGACACATGGGAGATTTATATGGCTATCTATCTTGTCTTGTACCCGGCACCGGGATACGGAAGTCAGGATAGAGGAAATTGTTTTTCAAAGGTTTCGGAACACCGCTCTCCAGCGGTGAATAAAAATGGAATTTGCAGGGAAAAGCGGGTTTGACCGAAACAATATGAAATGTACAACGTGCTGATTTATGGGTGATTTTGCGGCGACGAATAAGTTTTGTTGGATTTATGGGCGCGATGAAAAAAGCTGTATGAAACATGATAGCACGTGAAATGAGAGCTTTTGTTGTTTTACCCGGGAATTTTTTGGAACACCGATTCTTTTGTGCATGGTAGAAAATTGCCAGAATATTTTAACCGTGTCAATCGTTGCATCAATGACACTTGCCTCTGGAGCGCTTTTATGCTCCGGAGGGCATATTTATGAAGCTCTCAGAGAATCTGATGGTTTGACAGGGAAGCCTATATGTCACCACAAAAGCAGGGTGCAGCTGCAACCAACACAACTTTAAAACCATTTGGTTAGTACACTTGCTGATGTTCAACAAAAAGCGATTAAAAACTACTCTACCTTGATCCTCTGCTCTGCTTGATGCTCAAAATTCAAAAGAGTATATAAGACAAAATTAATATGCTCATACGAAGGATTAACTTAATGAGAAAACATAATCCGCGTAGGTAGCGTTGAGCATGATGAGAATTATTAATGAATCAGGTACCGACCTGGAGAAGGCATATCCTATTGTGTAATCCCTGGCCCTTTTACTTATTTACCATTTGATTGGATTGTTGGAGATAATCCTCCAGGTATGCGGATTATTTATTTATGAAACCTCTTATGCTTCGCTATGTATCCCTGTGTAGGTAGAATCTAGCCTAGAGTGCTTATTTGTTTGAGTATTTATTTATTTAATACATTATTGTACAAAATTATAAATTTGTTACAAAGGGTGGACTTTGAGTGGAATTTTACGGAATGTCTAAACCTCACAACAATACCTAACAATAATAGAAACTGTTTACTCCAACAACGACTAGCATAATTCAAGAATTTCGACGCTGTGGAAAAACGAACCAAAAAATTAAACAATGGGGGAAACTTTTTGCATAGTAACCAGGAAACCTAACTATTATACCTCCTAGTTAGGTACCGATACGTACCTAAAACATCTAAGTAGGTAAGGTCTAATTTGATCAGGGGTCTAAGTATGTAAAGGTCACGACACGGTTTGATGGCTCTGACCTTGAATGAAAGGGAAGTGGAAGTGTTTTTGGGCAGCGAAAGAGATAATTTCCCTCCACTTTCGCCGAAAGCCATTAAACCGTGTCGGGCCTATAACTAAGTCGAATAAAATAATCATTCACAACATTACCAATGCAATGCATAACTCACCCATACCGACGACCCTTTATTAATCACTGTGAAAGGGCAATAAATCCTAATTACCTCACGGCTTATTATTTCGAAAAAGGGTCTTGACTTTCTGGAGGCAGGACAATACGGCTGCGGTAATACATTGGTCGTATCCTTGTCACTTGTAGATCTGGTCAACCAGCTTTCTGATTCTGGACCACTCTCATCGGCACTGTATAGAAAAACCATGCAAACATAGCGATGCGCGGCGTAGAGCTGATTTAACATTTCAATGAAGCTTGGTTAGCGGATAAATCAGCCGAATAGATTAGTCCTTGATCCGGGGAATTGTCTATTAACTAAGCATTGTTTGCTGGATATTTGAAAGACGTTTGGAACAGGATTTCTGAAGAAAGCAACTAAGTGGCAGCCTGTTAACTCGCGTCTAGCTAAATTATTCATGGATCAAGGAATAAACAACATTCCCTGAAGATTTTTTTAGAAATGTTTTTGTAGGTTCAGTACCAGTTTTGTGCGTTGATTCTTTTGACACAGGTAGGTACTTACGTATTTACAACTTAGGTATTTACGTCTTTATAACTGAACGAATTATGGTGAAATTTATAATATCAAGCTGAAAGGAAAGCTTATAATATGAGAGGAGAGTATGAATGATTTGAAAATAACTTAGGTACTCGTAGGTTGAAATACTCCTCGGTCTTTGAAGGCAATTTTCATTAAAATACTTTGCTTCAGTTCAGCAGAAGAAAGTAAGAAAATAATATCAATATTATAGGTATAAGGCTCTACTAGCCTTTTTTTTATTGGTCCCGTAACATGAGGTGAAGCTCTCCCAAGCATTCGATGATGCTGTCGCAATAAAACCACAGAATACATGACAAGTGAACTTCGGAAACGTTCGCATAACTATCCCAAAATAAAAATGTCCGCTCAAATAAGGAAGAAACCGCACTGATTGCACAAAGGCCTCTCGCGGGACTGAATTATCGTCACGTACTACGGGCTTTGGTATCAGGAACGCATTCAGGGCGGGAGGAAAGGGGTAAATAATCAGCCCCCTTAGTCAAAATTGTAAGTCGTAGAATGTCAGAGTAGCCCGTGTGAAACTTTTTCCAGAACATAAATTAAGTCTCTAATAAGCAAGCAAGCTCGTATGAGTCAGTGGCCAACTCGGTGACGGAGTTTTTAGGTCATGGCTTAACGACTGCTATAGAGCCGGGAGAGATGTAGATGCCACTAGCGGTCGCCCATCCAAATAGTGACCGCACATAACGTCGTTTAACTTAGATAAATCGGTGAAGATTGACTAAGCAAACTACGCCACGAGCGCTTCGAGCGCATTAAGCCTCTGAAAATCTTTGATGGTTATTTTGTGTAGAAAGACGTGATACAGTGACTCTCGCATAGACGTGATACAGTAACCAACAAAATGTTGGTTCATCTAAATGACTGTCTCTTGCTGCATTCACACTGAATTTAGGCCTACACACATGCAGACATAATGACCGTAACTTCTAGATAAGATTAATCTCAGGATGTACTTAAACCTTGCCCCTGACTGCAGCCTTGCCAGGCACATCCCTTCGGATGAAGTCACCACCCTCATGATTGAGATTCAAGTCGTGTGTCGACAGGGAATAGCGATATTAACAAAACAGTCTAGTCTTCTTTATTAAACATCTGGTGTTTTTGTCTACAAACTTAACAATCAATAAAGCGTTTGGTCTGTCTACAAATAAATAGACTTATAGAGAAATGGAAGAATGACAGTGCTAGAGAGCTAGAGAGATGTGGGTAGGGCAAAAAGAGTATTGCAGGCGCTCGTTAAATTGTGTACATTGTTGAGTAGGTATCTTATTTATTCGTAGATCGTAACAAGATCTAGTAAGTACCTATGTTAAACAACATTCAGGGTGATCACGATTTAGATGGGTGGCCGCTAATATAACATTCATGCGGAATGTCTATGACGGCGACTTCTTGGCGGCATAAAAGTTTTGCCATACGAGACCAGCGCGTTATTCTGTATGTAATTTTTAATTAAGCTCGTTATGCATAAGCTGTTTGGAGCTAATTAAAGTAACTGTGGTAATTAAAAGCCCTTTTTGAGAACATAATTACTTTATAAGAGGGGGTCAAGGTAGCAGGAAAACCAAAGGAAAACGCATCTATAGAAATTCGTATGTTTGTGATGGATAGGCAGCAAACAAAAATCTCATTCATTCATTCATTCATTCTTGACCGAAGGTCTCTCGCCTCTCCCAACTTCTTCCATGCCTGGTGCCTTAATCATCCAATCGCTAAATGGCTTTACTTACACTATCAACTTCCCAACCAAAATTCAAGATAGTGAACCAGAGGAAGAGATATACAATAATACACTAACAGAAACATCGTTATTCTGGTAGGGAGGTAATCATTGACTACCTGTCTAGACCAGTAAATTAGGTGTCTGCCGTATGTAGGATGTTGTGGTCGTCATAATATCTCAGTCGAAAACTCGGTTGGATTTCAACTTAATTTTGACGTCAAATAATAAAATCTACGAACTAAGCATAAGGCCCCTGTAAGTAAGTATTACCACAGTATTACCTAATTTAACCACACCCATGGAATTAAAAAGCTCTTGTTCTACAACACACAAAGCGCCTTGAATTGCATTTTATAGCCCTGTTATTAAGGAGTGTGTATAAAGCAGACAATTGCAACGATAACGAATGAGAGGGAATCGGAGAAGCTTTGTGCAATCAGTGCGATTCGTACAAGACGAGACGCGACGTGCTGGAACTGTCCCCTAGACATTACGGCGAAATGAATTACTGCCTGCGCACAGCCTGTATAGATCTCAGAATTTATTGGATCTAAAATACCACTTTCTATAAGACTAGAGGCGAAATTTTACCTACTACCTACCATCTTATACCAATCAGCCTCACAATATTAGTTTGTAAGGTGTACCTACGTACAATAAAGTATTTTCATCCATTCATTCAATAAAGATCCTCCTTAGCAAGTAGCAATGTTTTGAAAGAACCATATCCTACCTATAAAAACATTGTTCGACTACAAGTTTTGTTTAATTTGGTGGAATGTTGTGTAACATGTCAGTAAATCTTGCACTGGGACTAAATTATTCTCTAAAGATGAGTAAGCAAGATCGTTCGAAATAGTTTGCGGTGAAGTCAACGGTCACTTGTCTAGGTTCCAGGATTGGAGGGTAATTTTGAGATTGTAGATCGCCGAAAACGTGCTTGCCATCGTGATTGCTTTTACTGTCCAAGGGGAGATAGATTTATAACCAATGGCGCTGGACATTCATACTGCATTTTATGTGATTTATTAATGTCGTCCTTGCATTTGGTTCTTCCAGTTTTTCTGAGATTTCGTGGGAGTCATTGGAATAATCATGACAACAAAAAAACAGATCACGATGATCGTAGGTTGTAGTAGGTATTTGTATATGCGACGGCGATGGCTTCATTATACAGTCGTCTTTTTATCTCATCTCACTTTGCGGTCAAGAAATACGTTATTCTGTATGGAAACCTTGGTCTGAATAACCACTAGACGAAGACGTCTTGTCGTCACGTGTGCGTGGCAGACAGTATTATATGGAGTTAGTTAGTGTTGGCGCACAGTTAGTAGAATGATGACGATTTTCTGACATCTACGAAGTGTGCGACCTCCCTCGCCCGTTTTAAACCTTTGGTCCCGTTTTAACCCGCATTAGAAACCACGATTGTCAGCACAAGGGGTGACGCTGGATCAATTTAATCAGCAATAGTAAAAGTAGTTAAAAACACCGTTAAGCGCATTGTCGGGCGTTAAAGTCGGCGGGAGTGAAAGTTTTCACGTTAGGAATACTTGAAAAGTCCATTACACGGTTGACTGCGCAAACGTCAACCTTACCACAGAATGGTACCTATATACAAGCAGAAGAAATACTACAAGAGTAGAAAGATTACAGTGGTTAAATTTTCCATTATATACCGACCTACTTACTTTTTTTAATTTGTAAATTTGGTCTATCTACAAACCGAACATACCTCGTAATGATAAGAGGAGGCTTGTCTTAATACTTAGGAACAGGGTTTGGAGGAAAGGTATGTGTAATACGCGGGCAGATTCATGAGTGTTTTTACTGCTAACAGCATCCACACTTCCTGCAACCTTACGGAGTTGTTTGTAATTACACAGACATAGCCCGAGATTTCATTTAAACTTTGTGACGCCAGCTGACAACTTGCAATTGTTAACTTCTTGGAAAAATATGACTCCACTGATTCCAGTCCAATGGAGTAACGATGCGACCGGCTGGAGGCGATGGAAGTTCATCCAAGTTGTCGTAAAAACTTTCTAGACATGCAGCAGATTGTCAGACAACCTTTTTATTTGACAAAAAGGATGAAGATCTCTTTACCGATGTTTTATTAAGTACTTGGGCCGGCTTTAAACCAAAGTATTTTTACAGCAGTTCTGTAGCGATGACGCAGATAAAGAAAACTTCCTAGAACGTCACCATTTACTCCTCCATAACCCGCTCTGGGTTATGCTTTTATTTTTCCAGTTATTAAAACCTACCATTAAATTTGTATTGAAATAAATTTTGGGTAGTCGGTAGGTACCTAGGTATATAAATTATTATAATAACGTATAGTGTTTAGTGGGACGAGATATCTACTTAGTCCGAAACTAGAATAACTCCTCTATGCCACTTAGGATAGTGGGACAAACTCTATAAAACTTGTCTATTTATTTAATAGACAGGCTCAGATTTTAATGCATATTAATTTAGGGTTAACCCTGAAAAGCACTTAGCAATTAGAATATCTGAGTGCTTATTAGGTAAGCGTAGT
Source organism: Eulithis testata (assembly GCA_947507515.1). NCBI lineage: Eukaryota > Metazoa > Arthropoda > Insecta > Lepidoptera > Geometridae > Eulithis > Eulithis testata. Next base: position 4,919,389 of record OX382207.1, read on the forward strand.
GTCCCCAGTAGTTCATTTGTAGGTCATCAGATAATAGAGCTTTTAGTGAAAGCTCTGTCACCAGTCAAACTCTGTCACCAGCATTAGGTATGCAATCTTATTAATAATTTTAACAGAAAAACTTGAAGGTAGGTCTACCTAGGTACCAATAAACGAGTAATAAAAAAAACCATGGACATTTCACAAGCGCCCTTTAGTCCCGAACTAAACAAAGCTTGCGATATGGGAAATAGTTCTTTGGTCTGGTACGCGAACAAAGCTTAAATTTTTCAATGAATCTTTCCTCGCTTTACATTCTACATGCTCAAATTCCCCTTCCAATATTGCTACTAATGTTGTTAAGAGAATACCTACTTAGGTAGTTGTACCTAGGTACCTATATTGAATTAATATGTAAGCAGTTCATGCATATTGAACTTAGCGACCGCGGCTCGCTTGCTACATATTCATACAGCCACAGAGTTAGGGTTAGGAGATACCTTGGATACATTGAACTTAGATGAGAGGCTTAGCTGACGGCCTTTGTGGTGGTTACCCAACTGAAACAAAGGAAGTTTTTGACTGAAACGCAAGAGTATTTTTCGCGGCCGAGTCATTTTTTCGAAGAGCTCCCAATACTTTTTTGAGATTGAACACGTTAGTTGGGGTTGGGTTTTAGTACTCGTGTCTGACTTGTTATACCTTTACTGGTAGGATAACTTACCTAATATCAAATTATTACAAAAATGTTGGTTTGTAGTACCTAGGATACCTAGGTAGGTATAAAAGGTAGGTTTGTCATTAGGATGGCCATCGCTATAAAAGTAACATAAAGAATGTTGCAGATAGGTGCTACAAAGTTCATAGTTTTGATATGTAGGTACCCAAGTATTTCTGAAGTTACGCCACACATCGTAACTTTACTTTAGTAACACGCAAAGGTAGGTAATTTCTAAAGAAGTTAGGTACTAAATATATCCGGACCACCACGAACAGTCTTATTGGGTTTGTTTCTCAGTTAGTGAAAGATATTTGGGATTTTAAATACGGTTCTGGTTTACCAAAATAACGTGCCATGGTCGTAACAATAACACATTTTGTTTCTCTTCACCCATCTTTTTTTAGAACTATCTGAGAAAGATAATAGTTTCATAAAAGGCCGTTTCATCACAACACTAACATTCTATTTCCTAGCCTAGACTATACGATTGTACGTCGTAGAGACTCTACGTCCTACGCCGTAGACTCTACGGTTCTACGTCGTCGACTCTGCGGTACTACGTCGTAGACTCTGTGGTTCTACGTCGTAGACTCTACGGTTCTATGTCGTAGACTCTACGGTACTACGTCGTAGACTCTGTGGTTCTACGTCGTAGACTCTACGGTACTACGTCGTAGACACTACTATTCTCCGTCGTTGTCGACTGTACGTTCCACGTCAAGTCCACGTGAGCGAAGCTGCGGGAGTCAACTAACCTAAACTACTTATTAATTTTATTCCGTACCCTTCCCAATACATGAAAATACCTACTATCACCAATCAACAAGCACCTATAGGCGAAAAAGTCATCAATCACTCCAAAAATTGGTCCCAATTAAAATTTCAGCTGGCTAAGTGGTAGCGCTGCGCTGCGATATAAAACCTAGGTATAATTGCTAAGGCTAGTGCCTGCAAATTGAGGCCCTTCACGTGAGCTCCAGGTTTCAGAACTGTTCCACGTTTTAATTAAACAAACTTCGGGAGAATGCTAGACTTGACTTAGGAACTGTGACTCATTATTTTTGAAGTGGTCTCTAATTGATAGACTTTGAAATCCATTTCTGTTGTTGCACTGCTTCAATTTAAACTGGTATATTATTATCTCACAATGTTTTCCTTCACCGGAGATATAGTCCCATTATTCGACTTCACCGAAGTTCTTTCTCGTAAATAGATGGAATGTTGTTTATATCTAAGTAAAAAACTTTTACTAGTTGGATTTAGTATCTCGAGATGAGCAAAGACACTTTTGACACAAACACGCAAACTTATATGGCATTCCATCTAAACTTCCAAGGTGACGAATAGCGGAAGGAAACTTCCAGAAGTTTTTAGAGCTTTTCTGGGCTCATTCACTGCTAGTAAATGTGTAGGTAGTAGGTACGTCCTATCTACCTAAGTATACGAATGCCAGTCATCTAATTCGAATTCCGAGCTTCAAAAAGAGTTTTTCAGGCAACGCAGCTGAAACAGCCCCATCACCATGATTGATGGGACAGTGTCCTAATTAGGACAGACGACGTCAATCAACTAAAATCCGCTGGGAATTCAAAATGAGCTCGCTCTGGATTGGGTCATCTGCCTAATGCCCCGGACCATCTTTATTTACAAGGGAAAATCTCTGATTAGACTCACCGAGCTTTTATTATAGAACCCGATTGAAAATGCACATGTCTTATCTTCATAAGCTTCACATCTTCCTTTTCACTACAATCCGACTCACTTCAATATTGGCAGAATTGCGACGAAATGTACCTAAATAAATTATGGTAAAAGAATCAAATAGGTTTACGAACGGGGTTAATAGTAAGACCCGCACCAACACTAAAAATATCACACAAATCAGTTTCGTTTAGGCTGGTTTTAAACAGCCAGGAAATGGTTTCCAGAAAGGTATTGCCAGGTTACGAAACTGCATATTTTCTTTCCATTTCAGGAATATGAACGGTGTAAGTGCGAATGAATTACGACCTAGTTGCCAGTTCCCGTCCGTTGCGACCAGAATAATCGCTTTTCTACGAAATGCAAACGGATTGTGGATTGTTTTGCAGGGAACAAGAAAAAGGATTTTGTATTTATGGAACACAAAGGAATAGCAAGCGTTCGAAGTCCTAGACTACTACCTTGCTTTATCAATATTAAACTGAGTACTTAGGTAGGTAGGTAGAAGGTATTACTATTGTGCGAAATAGGTGACGCTCTCTAGAATAAAGTAGGTTTTTAAAAGGAGTTGTCTCAGCTATAAATTGGTTAAGATCGTAACAATGTGAAAGCACGCAATGTAAAAAATACCACCTCAAATACTAGGTAGGTGGCAAAATCTCTACGTACATGTATGATTATATTTTCAACTCACAATAATAGCATAGGTAGTCAAGAGTTATTCAATTAAGGCATTCAATTCATGGGCCGTTCATTGTTTAGGTGCCTGCCTATAGCCTAGCTAGGTATTCAGGTATTCAGGCACTAAACTAAACACCCGTCGTGATTCTGACGATTAAGCAAATCTATTTGGCTAAATCTTATCTAGATACCAATGTCGACGCTTTAGGGAGTAGAATTGAGATGAGTAGGTAGATCATAATATTCAAGCTTGTTTAGGTCTCCCTTTTTAATTTTCTTCAGAACGGAAACCACTTTTTTGCGCACACAAGCCTGCATGCTGGAGCGTGTGTACCACAAAACACAGTGCTATAGTTTTAACATTGTTGATAGCTGCCTACGAACTGACAGCCGGCTATAGGTGTGTTATTCCACTGTGAGACCAATAAGGCTGTTGACAAACACGCTTTGTACTTTGCGGTGGGCCCGCAAACAACCTGCCCCGTTATTGCACCATTGTTTGCCATTTCCTTACTATGCGCTGTCTAGAAATTTCGTAATTAACACGTCACTTTACATGTAGATTATCAACCTACTTAGCCCAGACTACCTGAACATTAATTTGGCTAATACTAATTCCCGTACACATTGGTATTGGTACCTACCTACCTACTTTGATTTTCAGAGTCGTTATTAATACCAACCCGTGCCGTGGTAGAGCTTTATTAGAATTCCTCATAAATTCCTCATATTATTATGGAATTACAAATACCATTTTAGCTTACCTAGGCCTTAGCACCACGAACAATTCTTAGTAATTAAGATTGTGCAGTGCAAGAAATAAGATACTATTTCAGTTGAAAGTAAGGAGATAGGGGCTTAACGGGGCGCTAGGAGGTACTAGGTACCTACACCTACGCTTGGACGAATAAAGTACCTGCGTCATTATAATCATTTAATTTACCTAAGCACCCATATCATGTCGTACTTATTTTTCCTATTACTTACTAATGCATCTTTCGAACGCGCTGTTACATGAATAGTGTGACCATTAGGAACCTAATGAATAGGATTTCAATCCATTCCACAACGTGGCAATCCTTATTAAAGATTGACTACATCGCAGGCGGCACAGCTCATGCAAGTCAAGTAAAGTAGAGATAAGATACTTCAAGTTCAAATTGATGATCAAATCAAGCCATAAAACACGCGAAAAGTCACGAGGAACGCGACGAAGGCAAAGCTAATCGTAGAAACTTGCAAAAGCCTACTCCAACAACTTGATAAGTTTTTCAATGAGGTATTTTAGCGAGGGCTAGTTTTTTCAATCTATCTGCTCACCCAAACGAGAAGTCTGTCAGTCAGACGTCGCCATTGAAATCGGTCTCTTTTAATTTGAAAGCCAATAAATTTCGTAATCTGCCAGGGGAATTTATAACGGTCATTTAATGTCAATCAGAGACATGTCATGTCGATATATAAGATGGCTGCGCTGTCTCAAGCTGAACTTTTTGCTCTACCCTGCAAAGTGTAGACATTAATAACTACATTTAGATGTTCTACGTTATTCTGAACGAGTAGCTAAATTACCAAGACATTTTAAGATAGACCGGTATGTTATGTAGTACCTTAAACTAAAATTAACAATATTTAAAAGTAGCTATTGGAATCATAACGGAATGATTATGCTAAAGCAATCACATCGTAGACTACAACGGCGCTAGACGTTGTCAATATTTGCCTACACGCATTCGTAAGTAGACATAATAGGTAGGTAAGCACAAAGCCAGTGTTGGTACCAAGGTAAATAAGCAAATAAGTGTACCTAAACCACATTATTCCTACTTAACCGGTTTCGAACAATTTAAATACAGGGAACATTCTGATAACAATTAAAAACTTTTACAAAAAAAAATAGCTGGGAATATTTTACCCTACTTGTACACTTTTGTACTTGTACACTTTTACCCTACCCAGAACTTTAGCTGATTATAATTATTTATGGTTAGGTAAATACCTAGGTACCAAATCTTGTCTTGTCTGCTCCAAGTTTAATCGGCTGACGAGATCCTGTCGTGTCGACACGTTAGCAAATTGCACCCTTGTTTACCATTCACTAACTCAATTTGTCGGTTCTATTTTGTATTCTGTAGGTACTAGGTAATAATGAAGGCTGGGATTGTAGGCGTTCGTACTTACCTTCATTTAAACTGAGTATGTACCTACTTGCAACGCGCCTACATAACCTAAAAGTATCTACCCACCTAGCTACCCGTAGGATCCAATAAATATTTTTAGAATTGCTCAAAATGGCTTTTCCATCGAGGGAATGGTAAAGTGAATCCGTGCCGCTTTGTCCTCAGCGCACGGATTGAAAGGACTGAATTCGATATCACCATCGTACAGCTACAGCTAACTGCCGATCCAACGAATGGATACTCGTCTACACCCGGTACAAAGAACATCGGAATATTGAGTCTTACTGGAGTATCCAGTCAATAGAATGTAGGATGTGTAGATATAGGACTCGCGAAATGGAAATCGACGCGTTTGGATAAAACTGTAGATAGTAGAGTAGTTAGGTAGGTACTACTAAATACTAATATACTTACGTAGGTACACACTGGTGTAAAATGTAGCTATGTAAACTTTTGTAAACGGAATTGTAAAAGGCAGACAACCCTCTCGCTCGCACATTTCAACATTTTTAAAGATATAATATAACCAAAAAATGTGCACTTTAATTTATCGCATTGGTACCAACCTACCTAAAGATTTTTGATCGGAAAACTTGTTTGGATCAATGTGATATTTTTACTGAACCTTTGCATTGTTATTCTCTCGACCCTGAAGCTCTGACATTTCACATAATTACATTTAGTTATATTATATCTTCAAAAATGTTGAAATATACGAGCTAGAGGGTTGTCTGCCTTTTACATACGCCTAAACTAGGTAGGTACCGACATAGGCTCGAAGTGGCTCGAGGCAGGTGTGATACCTACCTTCCACGAGCCTATACCACCTTGTCCAGCTAACGAGGTACCTAAACTCTTTGGTTACAGATTATTATTAGATGTCACGGAAACGTCAACAAGAAATTTTTCGGATAGCTACATAGCTACTCCATCAAAAAAATTTTCGAAAATTGTGAGCAAAATTCAAAGTATTCCGAACATTCCTTCAAAATCTAAATTCGAAATGTATCTCCAGCGTTTTCGGTGTTGCGAGGGCTGCTTCAAGCCAGCGAAACGACAGTTATCCAAATTACAGATGCAAGACTATGAATGTTACTCAGAGAGTTATGTGAAATGCTTCTGGAGTCTCTGTGACCAACAGAGCAGTTCCACTAGCTGTTTTGTGAAGTCTGACACCAATGGTAAGCTGGACAACTTTGTTCGCTCTGGAGTTTGTGTTCTGTGCTTGTGATCTGTATTAATAAATGTATTTACGAAAATGACAGCCTGTATTTTAATAGGTACCCCATAGGCTCATTAATTCCCTGGTAAAAACTCACTTGGTTTGTCGTCCCATGATACTTCAACCTGGTTTATAGGCATGTTCAATTAGTTTAGCAGCACATGCTCAATTGTTTCTTACTTGTTTATTTAACCACAATGTTTTCTTTACTTCTAGTGGTAACAACCCAGCCACGGCGGCAAGAGAGTCCTTACCAAATGTCTACATTTACCAGCAAATATTAATTCAAATGCAATAATGTCTATAAAAATAGAAATATTTATTCACAACATGAATCAGTCAAACTATTTTGCTTTTCCTTTAATACTTGTCTCACGTTCATGTTGATTCTCGACTGTGCCATATAATTTTGAAACTTTCTCCATTCGATGTCATCAATATTTTCATTCATATGCTCTGTTGTATTTTGGTTTGAAATATATTTAAACTCTGGTTTTAGACAGTCTATGGGGGTGAGTTCACCGTTCCATGGGGAAGTATTTGCTGATAGGATCTTAGGTACAGCGTGGTAGCATAGTCTTGCATCTTTGGACATCACCACAACATCTCCACTGTTAAGAAGAATCGGTAATGGTTCAACGTTTTTACTTCTGCCTCCTAACAGAAATATTGCTGACTGGCCGAAGCTGGAATAAAAAACAAGCCAGGTTAAAAATAAAATATAAAGCAATCTGATGCGTAATGATGATGATGATGGAAATATATTACCATAGGCAGAAGTATTACAGTATTAACTTCTCTTGTTTCGTTCCGATATAAAAAGTAGCATTTTGTTATTCCAGGTGACAACTCATCTATTTCAAGTTTCATCTAAATTGATTCAGCCACTACTTTGTTATCAAATATCTAACTATATAAACTGAGTAGGTATATTACTACTATACTAGGTTAAGGTGTGCAATAAAGTATTTTCTATCTATCTATCTATATTTAAGTCAGGCTATAAAAATAAGGTGTTATTTACCTAAAAGAAAACAGAGGTGCCTCTAAATTGACTTCAGAATGGTCTGTGTGTGCTGAGAGAGTTGAGTTCATGTGATAGTAATTCACGATCGCTGCTTCTGCCTTGAAACTCTTATACCCTAGGTATTGTGCCATTACATCGGATAACTCTGCTAGGTCAGCTGGGAAATCATTCTTGTTTTCTTCAGTGTATATCTGGAATGTGAAAAAATGTATTAGAATGAAAAGTGAATGATATATTTATTCAGAATAAAAATTACAACTAATACAGTATTTACAAAATACACATGAAACAGTTGAGCTATCTGCAAACCGTTGCAAACGATCTATAAATAGCTCAACTGGTCCAAATCAGTGCCAATTGGAAACAAGCCCAAGACACTAGCTGCATTGCCATGCTGAATAGCAATGCTGAACCAGATAATCCTCAGTGCGAAATTAGTTTTGTGGAGCTTCAGACAAAATTGTATTCTGCCATCACAAATGACTAAGCTTTGCCAAGATCTGCTGACCATACTATATAGTAACCAGCAATGACAAATCAATAACTCCTGTGAAATGTAGGTACCTACGCTCTGTGATGGTTATTTCCTTTCCCTTGTTTTAAGCAAGGGATGTTTTGATTACTGTTGGAGATTTAAAAGCATTACGAAACAAACATTACAAGTAATATTAACATTTTACTTTTGTGTCCCAATTATGATGATATCCCAGGGTAATCCAACGCATTTTTTTCTGTAATTGCCAATTACATATTCCATTTTCATAACATGCCTTCCACCAGTCTTTGCATACCCCGTCTATATCAATGTTCGATTTTCCAGGTTTTCTGGGGTATTCTTCTAGGCATTTCCGTATCCAGAACCTTTGGCCTAGGGAGGTAAATGGATTCCTGATTAGGTAGAGACCAGGGCGGTCAGGAAAGGAGAACAGCTCCCATTCTGTTATTTTTCGCAGTCCTAATGCTGCCGTTCTTGGATCATCTAATAATGACGCAGAGGCTGATGATATCTACAAATAGAATAGAAAGTCAGAATACGATACGTAAGATACGATAAAACATGATAAAGTTCGAACAAAAATCCTGGAACCTTATCGGTAGTGGTTTCGGTGGTTATAACTTTGCTCAGAGCTGGTTTATATTTATTACTTTTGTAATACTTGAATATTTTCATGAAAATATCATCTCCATTGCTCTGTAATTCACTGTATCGGTCCATTCGTTTATTTCGTTTCTTTATTCATTATTTACAAATAAAAAAATCTTTTGCGAACTCCAACTTCTTGGTTTATTCTAAGATAAGAAAGAAAGAAGAAGACTTACTTTTTTCAAAGAAGTCAAAGTCAACTATCACTGATTCTTCGACTTCAACTTCTTGGTTTGTGGCTTTTGTGGCTAGTTGTCACAATTCTGCCAGTGTCGAGTTCGCTGATGCTAGAGTCAAACAAGAGGGGAGTGCGGATAAGAATATGGTCAGTGTACAAAGGGAGGTACAACCAATAGTCTAAGATCCGGCTGCAGGATTAGTGCGTTCATCGGTTTTTTGCTGAAAACCGAATTTTAATGTATATTTATAATTAGGAGAATATATATTTATCAAGTTGCCTATCAAAATTTGGCCGGTAGTATTTTTAATTAAATTATTTTTAATTGATTTTTGGGAAAAAATTTCGTTCACTTGTTTTTTAAATAAAATAACGTCTACATCACGGCAATTTATATGAAGATTCAAAAAAATCACGGTTGCCGTTGCGCACTTGGCCGCACCTTTTCGCAGCCAGGTGTAAACAGGTATGATTTCGATACATTTATACGTTCATATCGTTTATTTATTAATTATATATCAAATTAAAGCTAATTTTTTTCTATTTATTATCATATATGGTTGCCTAATTAAATCTACCCGCAAATAAGGGTTGCTGGCTTTTAAAAATTATAAATATTTAAGGTAGAGTGAAAGAGAGTTAGCGCGTAACATCATTTGTCAGACGAGGATAGCGATTGCCGGCTGTGCGACGCTTTTAAGCCATTGCGCATGCGTCGAATGTTAGTGTTCTCAACCACCGAGGAGTCGACTTAATAAATACTCCAAAAAATATGTCTTCCTTTTCAAAATGACAAATTTAAAATTTAAAAATTACAAAAAAAAAATAATATTGATTAAATATATTAAATATAATTAATATTGATTTAAAAACACAAAAATAAAACCAAGGTGACTTAAGTAAAAAAAAAATTGTACACAGAAAACACGACTTCATCTTTATCAATTTTATTTTACGTTAATTAATTTAATAATTTTTAGATGGAAAAATAGAACAACAATGTAAATATAAAACGTTGTGCATTACGAACTCCAAAACAGCGTGGTTTTTATGTAAGAATAAAAATACCGCAGCTGATATGTTGAGAACACTAACATTCGACGCATGCGCAATGGCTTAAAAGCGTCGCACAGCCGGCAATCGCTATCCTCGTCTGACAAATGATGTTACGCGCTAACTCTCTTCCACTCTACCTTAAATATTAATATTTTTTAAAAGCCAGCAACCCTTATTTGTGGGTAGATTTAATTAGGCAACCATATATGATAATAAATAGAAAAAAATTAGCTTTAATTTGATATATAATTAATAAATAAACGTTATGAACGTATAAATGTATCGAAATCATACCTGTTTACACCTGGCTGCGAAGAGGTGCGGCCAAGTGCGCAACGGCAACCGTGATTTTTTTGAATCTTCATATAAATTGCCGTGATGTAGACGTTATTTTATTTAAAAAACAAGTAAACGATATTTTTTCCCAAAAATCAATTAAAAATAATTTAATTAAAAATACTATTTTTTACGGCCAAATTTTGATAGGCAACTTGATAAATATATATTCTCCTAATTATAAATATACATTAAAATTATAGTAGGGGAGCCCACGATGCTAAATGGGGATTTACTCGAGCGTCCTAGAGACCTATTGGGATGCAAAGCTTAGATGATATGAAGAAAAAAATGTTATATGATATATACCTTTACATCGGTGGGGGAAGCGGCTATAGATTTTTAAATATGTAAAAAAAAACTGTTGCATGGACATCCTCGAGCGCGTCAGATATTGATAGCATCAATGCCCTACGTATTTTTAATAATGTACGCATGTTAATCTGATCGTTTGCATGATGCGGGTGGTTGTATTTAAGGGTTGAAAATGAAAAAAAAAAATATTTAATAGAGCGCGTCAGATTTTCTAAGGGAGTGTTAAGTGCACCAAAAAAAAGCTCTCATTCACTAATCTGATGATTTCGATGGGACGCAAACTCGCGGCCATTTTCATAATGTGCAAAAAAAATTCGCCATTTTGAAATACTCAAGCGCGTCAGATTAAGATATATATGGTTCATCTTTATGTTCTAAACGTACTGTCTCATAATCTGACGATTATCTAGAGGGATTGGCCTGATCTGACAAAAAAAAATTAGAACAATGTTGTGCACAGGGTGGGAATACACAGCCATGGAATTCGCTGCCAAATGGCATCGAATTCCAGGGCTGTACATTCCTTGGTTGTGTTTTCCATGGCTGTGAAAGCTCAGCACGTGTCGGGAATGCCCATCCACGGAATGTACAACCTGGGAATTGGATGCCAAAATACGTCATCACCTATGCTCTGTTTACACTTACTTGCCTGACTATGTGAACGATTGAACGATTAAAAGGGAACGTAAACAGAACAAAATATTTCATTTTTACTTAGGTAGGTACCTATATTTTTTATTAGTGTGTATATATAGTCAACTTCGCAATCGGTAGGTAGGTTAGGTTAGGTTTGTTTATAAAAAAATGCGAGCGAAGCGAGCCCATCCATAAAATCTGCTAAAAAATCAACTTTGTTGTTTTTCTCTATGCTTTTCAATCGTTATATTTCTAATCTGTTTAATACCTTTGATAGCCTGTGCTTTACTAATCACTAAATTTACACTAGTACCATTTTTACTCTGTAGTTACATCTGAACGAAGCATAGAATAAATCGACCAATCAGGAGCAAGTACATCAATTCCATGGTTGTGCTTTCCACGGGCGTGAATTCCCTACACGTGTCGGGAATGCACGACCATGGAATTGATGTATTTTTTTGTTTTTTTTTTAATACATGAATTCCATGGTTGTGTTTTACCGGGCTGTGCAAAATCGGGCTGTACAAACTCAGCACGTGTCAGGAAAGCACGACCGTGGAATTCATGTATTTTATACATGAATTCCACGGTCGTGCATTCCTGACTGCGCTTTCCACGCCTGTGTTTTCACAGGCTGTACATTCCATGGTTGTACAATAACCGGACCCTAAACAGTATGCCACGAGTCTTTATGATCAGCTGTGATGGCGTCATGGCAACAGAAACCAGAGTGGGGACGGAATGAGAGAGTAATAGATAGAGAAAGAGTGAGAGAGGAATAGAAACGCGGAGAAGGAAATGTAGGCATCACGCAACTGCACGCATTTAACTTTATCGACGAATTTTTGTTATTTCGGCTTGCGAAAATCGTCAGATTATATATTTTTCATTATTCTTGAATTATTTCCTTCAAAATAAAAAAAAATTTAGCTACGCTCGAGAATGTCGAGATGACGTTTTTTTTTTACAACTTTGTTGCCCTCCCCTTTTTTTACGTCACTCTCAAATTGTCAGATTAGTGGAATATACACTTTTTAGGATGTAATTAACTCACCCTACCTTAATCTGACGCGCTCGAGAATTTCTGATGGTCAATTTTTTTTTACTAATCTGATCCTGTATCCTTCACGGGCGGCCTTATATATGGGCCTCATGTTTTGTGGAGGTACTTAACCGGGTACAAGGTATCCCCCTGTATATTAATCTGTCGCGCTTTGGTAAATCCCGAAATCCCCGCTTGGGCTCCCCTACTATTAGGTTTTCAGCAAAAAACCGATGAACGCACTAATCCTGCAGCCGGATCTCGTACTACAAAAATTTGACAATTAGATTGATCTAAAACAAGAGACACTATCACTGATTACTAGGATGCGTCAAGTTTTGTTTGCTTGTTTTTTAATTTTGTTTTGGATGCTCGTCTTTTTGCCAAGTCTATTTTGTTGTATGCTTGCTTGCTTGCATGCTTGTAGTCATATTAAAATATAGCTGCTACTTACCCAAAATAAGTGTATATAAATTACTTATCAACTTCGAGGGTTAAGAACTTAAATCTCCTGAATCTCCTGGTTCTTTATTGGCAAACGTTTCCAGATTTTCGAAATGAAGGTGCGGCAACACTGCTTGCTTGTTTGTTTTTTTCTGTTTGTTTGTTTTGTTTTGTTGTTGTCTTTGAAAACGAACGAAATAAAATTTATTTTCAACGAGCTTTATCAAAATAAATAAATAACGTGTTGAATTTAATCGAAGAAGAGATATTCCTATCATGAAAATGAGTAACAATGGTGTTTCTGAACTTTCTCAAGATTTGAGCAAGGTAGGCAGGTAATAGGTACAGAGTACTCTACTCTACCCTACGTCTCTACACCTTTCTAGCAAAGGGGTAAATACCAGGTTATACCCATCCCTTTCAGTCAAGAAACCAGCCACTCTCAAAGAAAAGCTGTGCATTTTATTAAAAGTCATTCACAGCACATTCCACTGAGTAACTCAGAAAATAGTAGGATAGGCAAACCTAATACATGGTATAAATTTTACATTCAGTTTTATATAGGTACTCACTCAAAACAGAAGCCTTGATATCTTTATGGTACCTACGTATAAAATGAGGTTCGGTAATCCAATTATCAGTTTATATGCTAAAACGTCCCCATGTGACAAAACATTATCCTAAATGTAGCCTGGAATATTGGTAATAAAAAGGTCATTAAATTTTTCCAGGATTTGCTGGTGGAAAGTGGCAAGTCAAAACTACGGAAATGGCTAAACATGAATTTCCGAATAGAGATGACTGATGGTAGAATTCTAATTGGAGTATTCCTTTGCACAGACAGAGATGCCAATGTTATATTAGGTAAGTACCTATCAAAAATCACTCTTTTTACTATATATCCATATTTTTACTATACAGAGTGTCCCACGGCCATGCCACGTGGAGGGAAAGTATCTTAAATAATGTAGATAGAACATTTTACTGAAAGAAGACTTTATTTTGAAATTTAAAAACAATTTAAACTGCGTTCAAAAAATTTTGAATAATCACCTGTCTGAACCGGGAATCGAACCCACCAAATAGCGGATTATAGCAGATCTACCCATAGCAAGAAGTTTGGGAATTTTTTTTTTGCGATTTCTGACATTTCGGTCAGAGTACAGCAAAGGGTGTGCAGTAGTAAAAAGACTTAGAAAAATTTTGAAGAAAAAAATTATGTATGTATAAGCCCCCCTTTTTATGATTACATCCTGTAGGGGGTTTATAGAGGGGTATATTTTGTTAAGGTCATTGACCTCTGAAGTCAACCGTAACAGAACTAGGGGCTAATAACGAAAACGGTTTGGGCAAAAACACAATTTTGGCTAGCCACCAGCGTTGACCCCCGTAGTACTCCCCCTGCCTGCCACAAACCCACCATTAGAGTCACCGCAAACGGCCAGTTTTGGCTAGCCACCAGCGTTGACCCATACGTGAATATTTTTCACTAAGCGATGGATGGGCTCGCTTCGCTCGCATTTTGTATACTAACCTAACCTAACCTACTCATATTTTGTGCAAGTTTCTTAAAAAAAGAAATGCATTAACTTCAGGTCATGCTAGGCCACCTGAGGCTTTTCGATCACCCTAGGCCTCCTTAGGCCTCTCTAGGTCACCTGAGGCTATTCGATCACCCTAGGCCTCCCAAGGCCACCCTAGGCCTCCCTTCGTCACCCTAGGTCACCCTAGGTTACGCTAGGTCATCTGAGGCTATTCGATCACCCTAGGCCTCCTTAGGCCTCTCTAGGTCACCTGAGGCTATTCGATCACTCTAGGTCTCCCTAGATCACCATAGGCCTCTCTAGGTCACCTGAGGCTATTCGATCGCCCTAGGCCTCCCAAGGTCACTCTAGTCCACCCTAGGCCTCCCTTCGTCACCCTAGGCCTCTCTAGGTCACCTGAGGCTATTCGATCACCCTAGGCCTCCCAAGGTCACCCTAGGCCACCCTAGGCCTCCCTTCGTCACCCTAGGTCACCCTAGGTTACGCTAGGTCACCTGAGGCTATTCGATCACCCTAGGCCTCCTTAGGCCTCTCTAGGTCACCTGAGGCTATTCGATCACTCTAGGTCTCCCTAGATCACCATAGGCCTCTCTAGGTCACCTGAGGCTATTCGATCGCCCTAGGCCTCCCAAGGTCACTCTAGGCCACCCTAGGCCTCCCTTCGTCACACTAGGTTACGCTAGGTCACCTGAGGCTATTCGATCACCCTAGGCCTCCTTAGGCCTCTCTAGGTCACCTGAGGCTATTCGATCACTCTAGGTCTCCCTAGGTCACCATAGGCCTCTCTAGGTCACCTGAGGCTATTCGATCACCCTAGGCCTCCCTAGGTCACCCTAGGCCACGTTAGGCCACCTGAGGCTATTCGATTACTCTAGGTCACTCTAGGTCACCTAGGGTCACTCTAGGTCACCTGAGTAAAGGAGCTTATACATAATAAAAAAAACTTCAAAATTTTTCTAAGTCCCTTTTTATCGAAATTTCGGCAGAGTCTTTTTTTATCGAAATTTCGGCAGAGTCTTTTTTACCTAGTACTGCACACCCTTTGCTATACCCCAACCGACATTTCTAGTACTCAAACCTCAGTCGATCCAGTAGAGACTTATGATCCTTATAAGAAACAAGATCGATTGGCACCAAAAAAAGTTTTAGTGTAAAATTACCATTTTCTTGCTGACTGTACATTTTTTCCAAAATCTGTAAATGCAGTTCAAAATATCTTAAAAAGTTATGGATAGTCTCCTAAAAGCGTTTTCCTGTAACTAAAACAAATAAGGTACCTGCCCTTACAGTCCCGTCTCAAAAATTCACCCTGTATATCATTTTACTAAAATAAACTCAGCCACACATTCATAATTAATATTCAAATAATTAGACATAATTATATGTGGGTTCTCCACCCACATATAATTATGTCTAATTATTTGAACTACTTTATGGTTGTGGTAGCACTAATAATAGCAATCTTACTAGAAATGAAACAGCATAAAACCATCACTGTTTCAAATACTTAAAATGAAATTGTTTTGTAATTACAGGTGCCTGTTCAGAATATGCCAAAAACAGTGAAGGCGAGACTGAAGAAACCAGAGTTCTGGGTCTAGTCATGGTGCCGGGCCGCCACATAGTATCGCTCAAACTAGATGAGACCCAACCCAAGTACTACTATGATGAATAATCTACAATGTGGCTCTCGGTATAGTAGTTTAATTTATTTTATTTACAATTCTAATTTTAAGTATGATTATAAAAATTAAAAATTAAACAAAATATTTTTTATTCAATTATGTTTTCAATCAAGCTTTTCAAAACATTAACTTCTAAGTAGATGTTTTTGGAATCATTTGCAAAGGGGTTATCCTCATCAATATTGTGTAGATTTGATGAGACACATTTTAGAACATTTTGACACAAAACTCTGATCATTTCGGATTTGCTAAATGTTTCTTGCAGGAATTGTATGTCTAATATTCCATTCAAGCAAATGTTGGGATGCACTGCATTTTTCAAGTTTTTAATGTGTTTGTAATAGTTCACACATACATTTCTTACATCTTCGTCTTCATCTTGCAGAAGCATGACTGCAGTTGTTATTGAAACCATTTTAACTTCATCAGAGAGTTTGTCAAAATGATGAGCCATTTCATTGTTGGCCAAAACTGCGATGTATCTCATATCAAAATCAGCATTTTCAAAATCACTTAATTTAAAAATTATATTCTGTAAGAATATCTGTTCTTCTACATTTCTATTCCTTAACACTCTGGCAGTTAATGGAATGATGTATCTCAGTTTATATGTCACTTCCCGCTCTTTCATTTTTTTTATCAGCTCTGATACATCCACATTGACTAGTTCTACCTTCAAAGAAATATAATACAGTATCTTCCAAGTTATACTACTGTTGTACTTATTATCAAATGAGATCAAGATATTTGCAATTTCTTTTAGCACTTCTTTAGGTATTTCATTGTCATTTTCAAGTTTTTCATATAAAAATTCACAGTAACATTCAAAATCACTCTGTTCCAGAAGAGTTTTTAGATAGTTGGGCATGTCTTGCCAGCTATTATTGTGAATATAATTTTTGATGTTAGTTTTTAGCCAAATTGCCATTCCCAAAGCATTTGATTTACATTCAGCTTCAGAGATAATATTTTCAAATTCTATAATAGTGAGATTATTTGAATATGTGCTGTCGAAAACCTCCCTAGACCAAAAGGAGTGTTCTCCGGACTTCAAAATACCTCTAAATCTCTCTTCTAAATGTTTTATCTCTTTACCAAATAAACTGTGATAGTGATAGTATTGATAGCATAGCTTGAACAGCAACAGTGCTCCATGCAACAGATTTTCTGATTGAAAATTCATGGATAGATAAACATTGTAAATCAATTCAAATGGGAAAATATTGAAAATGCATTTAGCTGTTAGCCTTCTAACTGTGTGTATGGGACTATCCAGTATTGCAACCAAACTTTTCAGGAACTCTTCATCTAAAGCCTTCTGCTTTTGCAAATCTGATTTAAAGTTGTATCTTTTTGCACTATTTGCTAGCATATTGAGTAGAGGTATCAGATTTGAGTGTGTCTCAATTTTGTTGCATTGATCTTCGTTCTTTAACTGTTTAGTAATGTAGTTCCATAGCTTTGGCGAATGTGTTCTAAGTTCATCACAGGCTACTGTAGCTATTGTCTCATCATCTGTTCCTGATGCCTTCTTTTGGCCTAGAAGCTTCTGGACAAGAGCTCCATAAAGTTGTAGAGCGGCATTTCTGAAAACAGCATAGCTTTTATGTAAAGTGACATCTTGAAACAGTCTCATCTAGAAAATTTTAAACCCTTGCGAAGCCAGCGCCATCTACAGATTCGTTTTAATAAATTTTAGAACTAAAAATCATTACCTTATTTGCCAATGAGGACTTATTAGATTACTAAACGCGAGCTCAGCAAGTTCTGCCGAATAAAACATCATGTCAGAAGCTAGACTGCTGTCTGTGACTATTTTAGTTAGAAAATGAATCAGTATAGCTTTGGGCAAGTCCGATTGGTTTTCCATAGTTGTCACATCCTGTGCATTTGGAATGTCTTCTGTATTTTTGCATGTGTCCAGTATTGTTTTCATGAAGTAGTGAAACAGGGGCTGAAAATGAATGTTTCGTCTATCATGGGTGCTACATAAATGCCAAAACATACCAATGTCAGATGACTTAGCTGGCAAATCAAAATTCTTTACCATGTTAGTGGGATAGGTACTCAATAGGTAGGTATATCCGAAAATTATATAGTTGTAGGCCATTATTTTGCAAAATTCACGACGTTTTCGTATGTATTTCACTAATACTATCAATTACTCCATTTCTGTAAAAAATTAGTTTTACATACCTTCCCTTTACTCATATCACTTGACACAATTCTGTGGACCATAATCGATAGACCAGCCCCTCTTCGCGTGATAGATGCCATCTTACTAGCTTCTGATATCAGCATGTGGAGCTTTGACTTGAGCAAGGTCTGAGGTAAGCTGGATGTGATCGACTCCTCTGGCAGACTGGTCAAGTGTTGAATGGCCTTGCCTGGGAACAGGAAATTCTTAAAAGCGGCAAGAGTGCATGTCACTTGGAGTGCCATCATCACCCCCATCAAAATCGAGACCTCTACTAAACAGATAAGTAGGTACGTTATGGTGGTTGCCATAATTTATAAAAAGTTAAATATTACCTAGCGCCACTCCAGCAGCTTCGATAGCACCTTTGTGACGCGAAGTCTCCAGAACATGCGTAATTATCATCAGGCTTATGCTACATTTTTCAACATCCTCTGTATTGTATTGAACCAATACTGATGCAAGTTGACATGAACTCTGTAACGAAGCGATTAAATTAGGGGGTTCATAATTTGACTACTAAACTTCAATTTACAAGTAGCGCCAAGATACCTTTACATTGTGCCACAGGCAATTTAAAACCATTTGATGTAGTCCGGAAACTTTAGTCTCATCCTTTTCTTCGCCGGATTTATGTCCAGACTTTTCAATTATATTCTCTACCATATCACTCATTTCGGAGAAATCAGTAAGAGTGGAATGACTTTGAGCCCACGAAAATTGATTCGCAATATCTTTCAGCATTTGCAACAATTCCATCATGACTTCATTAGCAATTAGATTTTTTTTCGAGTGAGATAAACACCCCTCCAATAGAACTTGTAAAATACTAATAAAGGAATGTAGTTGTTTACCTTCTTCAATGGTTTTTGGAATATCTCTTTTTAGTTTGTACTCAGTCTGTAGTTCATTAAACCCGAATAGGAAAATATCTTCAACACAATTGAAAATAGAATCAGAACGTTTCTCCTTTAGTAACAAGTTTACTATCAAGTGGATCATGCTCTGCCCACAACTAACATCATAGAAAAATTTACTCTTCATGCAGAGAAGTGCCTCATCTACTATGATTGAGAAGTACTCATTCTCAAGTTTTGGCTTTCCCAATTCTGTGTGATAATGCAAAAGCAAAAGGTTATTTACATTATCTCTTATGTCATTAGAAGGATCCTTCAGTAATCTTAAAAGATTCATCACAAATGAATGTTCATGCATCATCCAGCGTTTTCTGTGTTTCAGAAAGTCTATCAATATTAAATTTGAATCTCTAGTTTGTTGCCGTCTTTTTTTAGGGATCTCGCTGACACACGCTATGAAAGTATTAGCCATTTTTATGCTAGTAATCTTACGTTGATAGTTTCCATCAGAGTTCAAGGAACCAATGATTAGTTCTTGTATATCATTGCAGAAGTTTGCTAAGTCATCTGCCACTTCATCCTGGTTTTCTCCCATATTGCGAAAGATAATATGCAGATCACCCATGAAGTTATTTAAGCTTTTCAACATACTTATTCTTAATACAGTACAATCAGAGTTTATATTAGTATGCAAATATCTTAGAATAAAAGCATACTTGGTTGGGCTTGGCATAGTTTTATGCTGTAGAATACATAAAATATCAAATGCGAGCATTCTCATTTGCGTATTATAGTGTTCTACTGCACGCTGTAGCATCTCCACAGTTTTTGGAGATCCTTCGTCAAAAATGCTTGAAGAAATACCAATCTTATTACCTTGCTTCACAAGAAATAGAATACTATGTAATCTTTGCTCTGTGTCATCAAATTTTTCCATTTCACCAATAAGAATATCCAGGAGATTTGGAAATTTTTTCAAAGTAGTCAAGAGCCAGTAGTTATTGAAATGTTCAATAGCTCTGCTAGATGATCCATTTAGAATTTTCACAGTATTATGAAGAAATATTTGGCACCATTGATTTGCAGACTGAATCTTTCCCAAAACTGAAAAGTACATATCAGTGACTGCAGACACAAGTCCTGGTTTATGCAGATTATCAATAAGTCCTTTGTCCCATTTGTTTTCATGCAATAGTTCAGCAACATTCTGGCAGCTATTGTCAATTATTACAGCAAGCATCAAATATTTGGCCTTATTCCAGTAAAATGAATTAATTTCTTCTACAGTTGACTGTAACATCTGATCATCAAAATTGACTACAAGTGTTTGAAATATTATTCTATTCAAATCCCTTACACCTGTAATAGGGTTTTCCCAGTTATGATTGACCAGGTTCAGAAGAATAATCTGATTATCTTTGTTAAATACAGTTTCTTGAAATTCAGTTCCAACAATTTTCTTTAAAGAAGTCATTGTTTTGAAAACTGTATAAGTATATTGTGAGTATTCATTCCCCATGAGAAAAAGGAGGCTCATTGAAGAACTGAGTAATTCTAATATCCCAGTCTTATCAATATCTTTGCTTATTAGAAATGATGATTGGAACATTCCATATACCATGGAAACCACTTGTAATGTATTCAAGCCTTCCTTAATCCCTTGTAATCTCAAAGACAACTCTCTGTCAATCATTTCATTCAGTTTTGTTAGATACATTTCTTGTCTGTTTGCCAATGAAACTATGGAGAAGAAACAAGTTGCACATAGCAATTGATCATCCATTTTGTTTAAACCGGTTCCCAAATGATCTATCAGTATCTCAGCGATGTTATCCCAGTAATCCACATTTTCTTCATTACTTTTCTTTTGGCACTTTGCCTTGATTATCACCTCCTGAAAAATAAGTTACTTTATTGAATACATAATAAAACCTGTCACAGTAGGTAGGCACCTAATTTCATCAAATGTGCGGCACTAATGTAACAAAAACCTCAAGTTTAGCATGAAGTAGGTATGGTATATACATACATACATTCACAGTAAGTAATAAGTTAGTAGAAAATATTTATTTTACCTACCTGTATTTGTTTTGAACTTAAATATTTGGTTTCAATTTTGATACTGGTTAGTATTCTCACTAATTCCTCCATTTTACTCTCCTGCAATAAAAAAAACTACTAAATTAGTGTTTATATCACGTTTTAGAAATAAAATAACTATTCTTGGACATTTCACAAAACACCGTCTACTCCCAAACTAAGCTAAACTTGTAGTATGTATGTTTCTTGATTTCTGATGGAATACAGGATAGGATATATTTTTAATACCACAAAACCTTAACATTAATAAGTGAATGAATACCGTTACGGAAGGTTGTTTAAAATTAAAGGCCAATTTGTAATTGAAATAATTTACTACATGAAAACTATATATACATACAATGAAATTTAAATTATTAACAATTTATGTAAGTCACTGTGTTTTTGTTTCATCTTTTATAGGCTCAAAGCCTTCTTTCTGCATTCTCTCTTTGAATACTTCAAAGTCTCGCTTTCTATCGAAATGTGTGACCCATTGTGTGGGACATGATTTCTCAAATACCCTTCTAAGTTCAGCACAAGCCTTGGGCTTCAGTGAACTGTCTTTTATATTTTGATCATCAAGGCATGCCCAGTAACGGTCCCTGGAGTCCCAACAGACTTTCCTCTGTTCTTTATCAGGAAAAGACATCTTTACGTATCAACGCCTACACCTAAAACGGAAAATATCTGTTTAATGTTAATTGACCATTGATATATTAATGGTAATAAGTATTAACTATTTGTTCCTATCTCCAGTTTACCTATGCCCCGGGACTTTGTCGAACTGCCTTTGCGAAATTGTGAATGATAAATAATTCTAAACGTAAAACTAAAATCTTACCTTGTCGTGAGGCAAATTCGGGGCTTGTAAATTCGGTGTTCTAAGTAGAAGCTATTGTTTTTTCATGAAAATCAATTATTTCCGTAAAAATAATAACCTGAAAACTATATTCCACTATTGTTGCGCTGCTCTGTCTGACTTTGATTGAATGAATTGAACATAGAAAAAGAATACTCTTGGAATTGACTGTAATAATATTGATTCGACTGAGTGACGTTGACTGATGTTGCTACTGACATTGAGATGTGGATGAACGTGACAGTGACAGATAGAACGTAAAAGAGGTCAATGACCTCCTTTGACCTTTCTTTCATGATATAAACCACTTGTAGTGTATCTACTACCTACATACTACCTAATTATGAGGATATTCATTCACAAACCCTATTTTTGTAGGAATTTCAGGCTATACAAATAAATTTCAGAGTTTGATAATGAGCAATGATGAAGATCTTTGGAGATTTACACAGGGGTGGTGAGTTTTTGAAGTTAGGTAGGTAGAGTAGTTTAGGGTAGGTGCCTACCTATTACCTACCTACTTAATTATACCTAAGTACCTACTTAGGTAGATACTACCTAGTTACCTGGTAGTGTAGGTAGGTACCTACCTAATGTAAGTAGGAAATAAGCAGGTAGGTTACCTACATAACAGTGATTATCTTATTTCATTTATTATCCTACAAATATTATTTATCTTGTTCAAAGTAAAGAAGTGGAAATGGGTAGCAGGGAATTCAGAGCGGATAGTTTGAACTAAGTTTTTAGTTATTTCAGCACCTTCACTTTTTTTCACGTATTCCAAAATATCATTGGAAACTTTTACTTTACACATATTCGTAAAATTGATCAGTTGTTTGTAGTTTTCAAAGGGAAAGACTCCTGGTAGGATAGGAACATTAATTCCCGCTTTGGCACTTCTTGTTACGAAAGATTTGTAGATTGCAGGTTCAAAGAATGCCTGTGTAATTATGAAATTCGCTCCAGCATCTATCTTTTTCTTCATCTGTAGTATTTTTTGGTCGTCGCATTCACTAAAACCAGCGATTCCAATGCAGAAGTATTGACCAGAAATCTCTCGAATGTACTTTATTAGATCCAAGACACATTTGAATTCGGATGAGCTGGACTCAAAATTTTCTATAACAAAGAAATTAAATTATAAACCGCATGATATCTATCTATCTTATTTTCATAAGTAATGATACTGCATTCAGTTAAGACAAAGACTAATGCGATGCCAAATAGGTTAACGTACTCGCTGCGTTAAAAGACTGTTCAATAATAAACTTACCGCCTAAAATAAGGAACAAATTGCAAATCCCTTTCTCTTGTAAAAAAGCCAAGACTCTTTCCAAATATATCTTTGTCAGCATATCGCAGGAGATGTGCATCACAACTTGCTTCTGCTGGCTCTTCATAAACTCCGCCAGTTTCAAGGGCGCTATTTCTAAATCCTTGCATTTGTGAGATTTTGCGTGCCACGTCACAGAAAAGAAGGTTGGATCTGCGTCCAGGTTAGCTAGGTTCTCCTTTAAATCTGGAGTCACTTCAAAAGAGTACGTGAATTTGTTTTCCTCTATTAATTCTGTCACTTTAACTGCTTCCGAGGCCATACTTGATTAGAATATATAGAAACTTTGAACAGTACGTAACGTTTGCTCTATACGTCTTGAATATGTGGAATGACCTTATGTAACCCCTTTACTTTGAATTTATGTATACCTCGTACCTACTTACAGACAGACTGATAAGGCGTTCGATGTTTTTACAGTCTTGGAGAATTTGTTGAAACACTTTACACTTAAAGATAAGTTAGTAGTAACCTACCTGATTTTATCTTATCACAATATGTCAATTTACCGGCACCCTAGTTTCGTAGGTTAGGAAGCGGCTAAGAAAAACGAAAGTTTCAGTTAGTAATTGATTGTAATTTCGACTGGTCTACAATTTTGGGTTAACAATCAGCCTGCGTGTATAATCACAACCAAAACTTATAAAAAAAAATAAAGTTTACAAATTCAACTACAAACCCTGTAAAAATAAATTTTACAAAGCTGAAACACGTGTAGATATTTAATTTTATTAGTTAATTAGTGATAATGGCTTTCTACTTCATCTAAATTCCATTATATAAAACCTTCTACATACCTTATTAATTGTGAATAACATAGAATTACCTAACTTTGGAATGTAACACCATGGCATTATTCTAAGTGTGTAAAAGCATCCAAACACCTATACTATTCTGTACATTCCATTTCAAAATAATTGAAAAATATGTTTTTACTGAGTATAAGTAGTACCTACGAAATAGCTCCAAATCATCCAATAAAAAAAATTGTAATCATACCTAATCACACAAAACGTAATGACGATTCA
Organism: Eulithis testata; assembly: GCA_947507515.1. Taxonomy (NCBI): domain Eukaryota; kingdom Metazoa; phylum Arthropoda; class Insecta; order Lepidoptera; family Geometridae; genus Eulithis; species Eulithis testata. The sequence goes on from OX382207.1 coordinate 4,943,636, forward strand.
AAGTGATCAGTGAGATTTTATTGAATAAAAGATTGTTGACTTTGACTTTGACCTAGTAGGTAGGTACCTTACCTATGACTATTATTAGGTACGTAGCAAGATCTATAAATTTGAAGTTTCCCAAGAGTTCATTTACTGCCTTGTTTGCTTAGACTGTCTGACGTTGTTTTCATTATTGTTGTTTTAATCATCTTGAAATGAAATGTACGATTCTAATTAAACCTACGCCGCCGCCAGCGCAATGCCGTGTACCTAATATCTCCTTACGTATGTATGTCATTGTATTTAATTAATAAAGCTTCACAGTATGTATTATGAGAATTGAGAGAATTATGGAATTGTAATTACATCGATAATACCATTGCCAAAACGATACTGAGTTCACTGGTACAACTCAGTTAATTACAATTATTGTCTCTAAAATTAGTAGTTGGTATGAGATCCTTCAAAATATCAATGCAATACTGACCAAATAAACTGCATAGAACGTCTGAAAGGCCTGAAAAGCTCAAGCAACACCGTTGTCTTGCAATACAGTGATATGTCTTTTCATTTACTTCATTGGATCGTTTTCCGATGTTATAAAAATTACGCTGATCTCGTCTTGTTTAATGGTTCGAAATAATTTTGGTCTGAATTGACACCGAAATCAGTCTTATAATTAAAATTATTTAGAGGTAGTTTTTATATACAAGGGATTAATAGGCATTTTCTATATTTTAATTCTCACACGCATAAAAACATCATAAGGTTCTTTGGTAAAAATCACTTGGATATCCTAAAAACAACGTAAACAATCAGAGGTTAATCGGATATAAGTTTAAATTCAACCGCTTGCATTAAATAAAGTAGCTTCTGAATGTTAATTATCTATAATCACTAATGAACTTAGCCTACATTGATATTGTCGCGTCGATTATCACCTAAGTAATTATATTTTACTAAGTTAATTTTTCAAATATTTATTGACTTGCTGTGGTGCATAAATTTTACTAAATTATGTCTTACAGAGTCTAACTACTACACTTCTACATTTATTTATTTCTACATTTATTATTGCGGACACTAATACTTTATTGTATAACAATGTATGTTTCAACTGTCTTGTTTGTGTCGCCCATGATGCTTTGTTGTTTTCGTGCTAATTTTGTATGTATAGGTACTTTTCTAACAAGACCATAGTCACTATTCCATCTACAAAATGTAGCATTTCTATTCCTATAGAATTAACTAAATTGGACGTTATCGGTTTGCAATGACGACACAATCCAATTACATTATAGGGTCTAGTTTATTTTGTCATCTGGATTTCACTATATTGACTCCATTTGCTCCGTCAGCTCCAATATAGGGCTCTCGCTGAGCGGGAGCATCCCAGCCGAGGGTGGTAGACTGTGGCCTTGCCAGTTCGACTGGAACATGAACATGCATTATACTTACCACTCGGTGATGTAAATACAACTTTAAATGTCACTTGTTCGCGAGAAACATATTTATTTTCTTTACTAGCTGACTTCGTACGCATGCAAAAATTTCCACCAAAATATCTGTCAACCAGTATACGGTGAACCTCGTGTCAATGGTTGCTTTTGGTTTAGAGAGTTCAAGCTGTATCTAAGAATCCACGTCTTTGATTTCAATAAAACATAGCCTATGTTTCAATCCGGAAAAAAGCCTTCTGAATGGTATAAGTTTCATTGAAATTGGTCCAGTAGTTTAGGCGTGATCCGCGAATAAACAAACAGACAAACAGATAAACTCGATTTTCGGAATCAGACGCGTTTATTTAGTAGATCTGCATATTTAGTTTATCCATATCTTTAATTTAAGTTTTTGGCTTTTTTACAGTTTTATAATAGTATAGATAACGAACATTATGATATAGGTATTTGTTTCTCTTGAACCTTTGCGAATCTGACGTTGAACGCTTCTTCACGATATTTTTCCTTTACTTAGGTACCTACCTAAGTTCTTATAGTTTCATTTTTTTCATTTTCGACTTCTAAAATACACATTATTTCATAACTTTTTGAATAACCAAAAATTTACAATGTACGAGTAATTAAGCTATAATTACTAAATGTGCATGCAAACGTGTTTTCTAAATAAGCGATGTGAAAATAAAACAAATAACTATTTTTACAATTACTTGTATTTTAAATAAAACTTGCTTCTAAGTAAAGCTATCACATTTTACATACCTTATTTTTATAATTAGCAAATAACAACATAACTATACAGACTTTCGCGATGAATAAAAGTACTCGTAACTTGTAATATCTAGGAATAAATAGATACCTACCTTATTTATATATTTAAATAAATGATTTTACATGGAGATTAAATGAACATTTTTGTAGGAACTACGTTAGGACCTACGTGATGTTTGTAGCTAAGTACCTAGATCAATAAAAAAATGCAAGACATATAAATAATAAATAATACAATAAGTAAGTGCCTACCTACTTGGCAAGTTTAAAAAAATGGAATAATTTACAATTTTGCAACACTTTATTCATTTAAATAGTGGTCAACATCGTATCGTATCATTTGTTTATAGATTGTGAGATGTTATCCTAATGAGTGCTTTTGTTTTTCTTTTCCACCTAATTATGCATTAAACATAGTTCTTTATATGAGTAAAAGGTAGAGTTGACATTCTGTGTATAATTAATACCTACTTTATAAATAGTCATAAGATTTGATAAGTTAATTATAATTAATTAAGTCTTATTTTACTGACAACAGCATTCGGTCAACAAAATTGGCTATTGAAATTAACGGTGTAATCAATACCTACATAAAAATATTAAAGCACTACTAGTTATTGTCATGCACTCTACTAAAACTCACTATGTGAATGATGACATTCGCTATTACAAACAAACGATGCTCCACATGAGAATACACTACATGAGACCAATTTTGATCTTGCACTTACTGCGGTCAAAGCCGATAAATAGTTTAAATTATGATTGGCTTCGAGCTGCGTGTGCTATCCACTCTACGAATCTACAGGTCTACGGTTAGCGTGGATGTCTAATTTATCTGTTGAAATACCTGGAAGCAGGGCTGCGGTTGGAAAAGGTTGGTGTTCCATTGCACGGGCCAGATCGGTGCATCTACGGCGGAGTGTGTTGACGCCTCTGGTTCCCCTTCCCGGACACTTGCTTCTCGTTCTCGTGCCAACTCAGATATTTGGCAAGCACTCTGCAGGCTAGACGGCAAGTTTGACCAAGTTTCGCTCCCTAATCTCTCCTTGTTCATAATGCTTATCTCCATCGAGCCTTGGTACGCGAACTTGGCCACATCCTCTTCCTCCGGTTTCGGTTTCCCCGCTCTATTTGGTCCTTCAACAATGGCTTGGAAAGCGAGCAGGTCTCTGTTTTCGGTCTCAGTCAAGGGTAGCGGTGGCAAGATTTGCTGCTGTTGAGCTATTTTGTAACTTTGTTGTCGTAGCATTTGTCGCCGGCTAAGGCCGACCTGAAGCGCGTGAAGACCCATTTCGTGAGCGGGAACATTCGTGGGTGTCATTTGTTTTTGAAGAAGTTGACGTTTCTGTTGATATAGGCGGTGCTGCAAAAGCTGTTGTTGTAAAGGTGGCTTTGTGACTTGTGTCACTGTTGCGCCATGTAAATCTGTTGGTTCTTGTAGTTGAGCTACCATCTTAGGGCTGGCGGGCATCGGTGGCGATGTGCTTGAGTAATTGAAAGATTCAGGGAGACTGATGCGTTTCGTAGTTGGATTTTTTGTATCAAGATAATGTGGACTGAAGCTCGCTGCAAACTGATTGTGCTGTATTTGTCTTTGAGTCATTTCTTCAGCTGGAATTGAAGATTGATACTGAGTTTTCAATATCTGAGCTTCCTTTTGGACCAAATGTAATTCTAAAACACCTTTTGCTTTACAGTTTTCATTCAATCGTTGACTGTTGAATGCTAAGTTGTTCTTTTGAGAATCGTTGGACTGTGCCACTTGCTGTGCGACCAAACCATCGCTGGCACGCCGACCTTCTCTGAAATCAACAGGACTCCGAGTCATGGTCCGAGAACAATTCTTATTGGCTGACTGGTAATTGATTGGGTTATGTCTTGCCATAAGGCCGGTTCCGGGTGAGTTACTATTGTACGAAGAGATATAAACACAAGGATGCATTGGGCTTGTGTTCACAAGGGAGTTATTCTCGTATGCCAGTTTCTCTTCGTTCGACGTACAACTGGGTAAGCTGCTGGCAAGCTCGCTAGAGCAATCAGATAACTGATAGTCCAGACTTTCAAACGTTGAAAAATTGCTTTGTGAGGAGTCACAGCTTAGATTTTGGCTCAGGCTTTTATTGTTAAAAAAAGTTACAACTCCACTGCTGGAGCTAGAACTAGCGTAGGAACTCAATCTATTTTGTACTCCAGTCGGTACGTTTGGGACATCCTCCATATCTGTTTCGCAACCCTCATCTGTGGACGACGAATACTGTTGTTGAAATTTTGTTGGCTCAGCAGAACTTGTTTGAAGGCTTGTAGAATAAGTCGGCTGGCTTGTTGAATACCTATTCAAGGAAAATTTACTATCCGGTCTGTACAGTGTACTTGGAAATAAATCATTTGTATTTGTGGTGGTGACGGAAAAGTTGGTTTCAGCTGCACTTGACATAGGGGGTAGATTTGCATTTTGGAGGTATGAATAAGCTGGAAGATGGTGATTCATATAGTCTTTGAACGGTGGAGTACTTGTCTGAAGTCTGCTCAAATCTTGTAGTTGCGCTTGCGACACAAGTCTAGTAGATTCCAGTGGTTTCGGTTGTTCCAAAACACAACTCAATTTAGACTCTGTCAGCTGTGGAATAGGACTAGCACTTAAATTGACAGTACCCTTCAAGGGTAGTGGTGATTGTTGTAAAGTGTTCATAAGTTTAGCAGCTTCGGAACACATTGTGAAGGTGGTCGAGTTGGGAATTTTTACTGGTTCTGCACTGAAATTAGTCGCAGAAGCAGAATTTTGTAAAAAACTTGCGATCACATTATGATCGGCTGCGGCTGAACTTCTTCCACTGTCGATAGCACATTTTGAATCGAAACTAGACGAGGTTAGAAGTCTTGTTCCATCGTTCGTACTTTTGCTCGTTTCTGGTCCGACAGTTGTCGATTGCTGTAGCAATCGTCGGCAATCTTCACTAGATTGTTTTAAAATATTTTGCTGCTGCTCATAGGTTGAGGTCAGTAGCCTATGGGTGGGAACAGCGCCTTCATTATGCTTAGCTCCGAGTCTTTGACTAGACTGAGTAACGTCGATATTTCTCATGGAGAGTAGTCTGGTAGATTCGCTTTCATGGCTTCTTGTATCCAAATTGCTGACTAAAAAGCTCCGATGCGTATCCGAAGGGTCGGAGTTTCGCTGGAGCAGCCTTTGTTCTGTCATATTCACTCCAGCTAAGGAGAGAAGTCGCTGCGTTTCAGAAGTAGATGGATCCCCTGGGGCAGCTGGAATTGCTCTATTAAAGTCTCTTGTTGGGTCACCGGCATGTAATAACCTGGAATTTAAATACACTATTTTAGACTATATAATATTGACATAAGTCTGTCTGCTGTGTGTCAAGGACACATTAAAATAGGAGTTATGTTTTGTAGTGAAAGGTTTTACCTAGCATGATGTTCTCGTCTAGCATCCTGTAGCGAGGCATCTCTAGCGAGAGCGTGGTCGGCTACAGAAGACGGTCGTCGCGATGGTCTTCTGGCTTCCACGCTAGCACCACTCGCTGCTCTTGCCCTCAGCCGTTCCAGTAGTAGGAGGTAGATTGCTGCATGGTGATCGTAACTGTTCGATCTTAGGCTCTGAAATGGAAATTTAAAAAGTTTCATAAAATTGCAATTATTTATTTTATGCATCTTAGATTTCACAATCATATTTTTACACCGACATGAAAAAATTGTTATTCAAATAAAGAACAACAGATTAATAGCGAGTGGTAGGGTGTGAAAGACATAGGTAAGAAAGCATATCTAGTATTTGCAAATACAGACTCGTCGACCCTTGCTCAAAGTAGGATAAGGGCTAGAAGAAGTAGGAAATGATAGAGTCAGCACCGATAATATCCCCAAAAAGTTTAAATCGTCAGCATATGTCGTACCTACCTCTTTGGTCTTCACCGGGTCGATGCCCAAGCTCTGCATCAGTCTGAGCACTTGCTCATTAGGTTCAGTATGGACCGGCGCGTGAGCTGGACTCCTGGCCGGGTCTGCAGTCACCACAGGAACTGCATACGGTTCTGCAGCCATCCACCGGTGCTTCTTAATCTGCTCTATGGTGTACCGCTTCATTGGTTCAAGGACTAACATCTTGCGGATTAGGGATTCACATTCTGGAACAATAAGAAACATTTTCTACTGCTGCTTCGTAAAAATATACAAATACTTAAGCCAGAATAAATCTCTTATGCCCTTCTTATGCCACACCAACGGAATATTTAATATTTTAATCTCGCAAGTCATTAACCCGAATAGTTCCTACATCAAATGGGCACTTGACATTCCTAATGGAATCCTAATCTAGTACGCAGCCTTTACTAATACCAGTGATAATTTCATCACAAACTGTACATGGTGTTAAAAAACTACTCCTGGAAACAAAACAAGTAGGTATAAGTTTCAAAAAAGATATTTCGCTAGCAAAAAAACTAAAGTGGCCTGTTGTTATGTCATATAAAATCAAAATTACTTTGAACTGAACGTGCGCGTAACTTCTAAAAACGTTGTTGTGCTAGGTACCTATACCTTATTACATAGATAGGTAATCCTACCCGAACATATCATCCGAAGTGTTTAATTAATTTACTATAGCGGATATCAGATTTTATCGCCACACCTACACCAGCTCGACCTAGACGCTATCGACAGCAAAGGTCGGAGGTTGCACACTCAACGTAAATGACGAATGACGTCACAGTTCAATATCAACCTAAGGTGCGCAGAAACAATAACGCACAGAAGCGCAACATTTTTCACTCTCGATAAAATAGGTGTAGGCACTGCTCGATGCCCGTAATTAACTCGCCGATAAGGTATCAGACAGAACGGACAGGCAGGTGCTTCAAAATCACATTCTTCTCTTCAAAGTCACGTTATCATATCAGTTAGTACGTGAGCCATGAGTGTCACTTCTATGAAAGAAATTATGTGGCTTCTTGCGTTATTTTAGGTAACCTAGTTGCTCTTATTCCTACGTCTATTATTCGGATTTGTTAATCTAGCACCATGTATTGTACAGTAGTCAGATGTGGGCCCATTGTTTTTCGGTGGCCCAAACACAGAAATGACGGTGTAGTGTTTGCATCTATTCAGTAGATGCGCTTGCACGAGTGGTTATGTAACTGTCATGTGTCAAACTCCCGACCTGTCAATGTCTCCCGACGTGAGTGCGGGAGACAAGGGGGTCGGGGAGTTAGCCGACATATACGGTCACGGACGGAAGACAGTGGAAGACCAGCTCGGTGTACCAGTGAGCCAGGGATACAAAGTACAGTATTTTACAGACGGTAAACTAGATTGTTATGTTAAAAACTCTACAGTAGAACAAAATATGACACAGCTGATTGCTGTAGAGTTTTTAACTCGACAGTTTCTCACTCGCAGTCGTATGCAAATGACGTAAGACGAGGTTTACCAACTCGTAGGGCATGGGCAGTATTATATAATCTGTGGCATGGGCATGACACATAAACGCTTAGCAGCCGCCTTTCAGCAAAGTCGCTAATTAGACAAGCGATGATAGACGAAGAATTTCTCGTCACGAAGCGGGTTGAGGAAAATCTCAGTAAGCAACTAAATGAGATGAAAGTAAATGCAATACTTTTATAGCCGGAAACTCTTTGTTTTCCCTCCTTAATTTTAGCCTCCCCATTTTTACGTAGTTATACCGCTACGAATCAACTTGTATTATTAAATAAGCCGAAAGGTTTATTTATTATTTTTTCATTCACAAAGCGCTACTGGGAAAATTCCCGCGTCGTTCCTGTAACAACATTCGGGTCATGCGTCATTCAATCAAAAATACGACTAATTAATTGCTTTCATATGCCGAAAGAAAGTGACGTCCGTCGATACATAAATAAATCTTCCGAAAATAATCTAAAGTAAATATATTATTCACCTTGCCGTTCTTAACTTAGCATTACCATAACATAGTTTTGACGCGATTGACGAGTGCACGATTATAAATATTCGTTTGGCCAATTCACAGAGACGCTGGAAATAGCTCACGACTCGCGAACCCAAAGCTGTATGAGCCAGAAGTAAGTTCCTATCTACTATTTTATTTACCGTACTTCGCGTTTCTATAATAAATTGTATGAGTCGACTTTTCGCCAGGCGTTGGTATTAATAGCAGCGGCCGGACGCAAATATCGCGTGCTTGGTTTGACCATTGACGCAATCTGATGAAAAATGTGCTGCTGTTATTTAATGAAACGGTGGAAAGTCGGGTGGGTGTTCAGCTCCATGAACTTGGCGGTTTTACGGCGGGCGCGTCGATCCCGTCGCCCGGCGTCACTTCCCATCCGCCTCTTGGCACGGTCGCATTAGCGCCGGCATTAACGACCCATAAAAAACCATGTAAACATAACACGTTGACTCATAAACGACGTCGCTGAACATTTTATGAATCCAACCTTATCTTAACACGCAATTTCAGCCTACGTTCTACCTTTAGAATCCTACTGCTTCCTACACCAACACCTTTTGAAGATAAAGATGAGGCATGGACTCGAGGCTTTGTTGCAATCCCAATCAAGCGTTAGATGATGATATTACCTTATTTGACAAAGATGAAACCATCTACCCTTGTAAACATGAGTCAACAACCAAAGATGAAATCAGTTACCTATGGACATCTGCATCGTTAGTCATGATCATAAATATTCATCGAACTAACGACACTCATTGCTAAGCTCTTTAACATTAGCCGCATGAGGTAGACGTAGGAATTAACATAAGACTAAATACTTAAGCACTCAGCTGTCCAAAAAAGTTCTAGATATATTCATACAATCTCTCTAAGAACTCCATTTTGGATTTTGGTACTTTATTATTTAGCATCCTTGCTATAAACCAGTCACAGATAATTTCATTCTATCTCATGTTCTGTTAAATGTTGAGTGTTAATTTAATTAGTGGGTTCTCGCGAAATCTATTACCGTAAAAATAAAAATTAACGAGTTTATTATACCTCAAAGGCAATTCGTGCGTCAAATTTTTATCGTTTATATTTAGTTTTTCATTTATTTTAGATCTACCTAGTCATTTAATTAGTGCGTTGCGTGTTATTAGGGCTAATTAAAGTTAGTCATACTTAATCACGTAATATCTCGGTTAAATAGTTTCGAGTCAATCAGCCTACTTTTTACCTAACTTGGGATTACTAAATGAACATTTCAATAGAATTCCATACATTTATGTGCATAAACGGTTAAAGTGTGTGCAATTGACCACTTGAAATGTCCGGTGCTTAGACATAAAAACTAGTTTTTTAAAACATAATTTTTCATCATTAACATCACACCTCACTCATAGCCTCGTTAGGTAGGTACTTGTAGCTAAAATGGAACTATGTTGATGTACAAATTGAAGTTAGAGATAGAGATAAAGAGAGAGATAGAGAGAGAGATAGAGAAATATTTATTTGGCACACAACACAACACAGGTACAACACAGTAAAATAATCACACGGTAAGAAAACAATACATAATTAATTAGTAAATAAAAAAAGAACAGAATAGCACAGAATACGAAATATTAACTAGTTATATGGTTGTGGGTGCTGACCAGCGCTGATATGAGCCAAAAAGGTCCTGCCTCAGCTTAATGCAGCTCTGCAGAAGCAAAGCGGCGCTGGTTTTCAGTCAGAAGTTGCAAAATGTCCAAGGCTTTTAGGCTTCGTTAACCAGCTTTTACTGGAACCGTTCTGCACTACAGCTAGTGCACTATCGTATGGAGCACAACGTTTTCTAGTCCCAAACTAAGCAAAGCTTGTACTATGGGATCTAGATTTCTGATAGAATACTTTTACTGTATTTTTGTAAATACATAGGTACATATAAATACATCGTAACACTCACACACAGAACAAATATCCATATTTGCCACTTGCAGTTTATTTATTATACCTATAACGTTGCGGTTTATCTCTGAACAAAATACGCATTGAAAGATTACAATGCATGTAGCTTGACTGGGAAATACCGGCAAAAAATAATCTTGGTTGTATTATAATTGACCGTGTCTGATCTTTTTTACGGTCTCTGGTTACTGTAATTTCCATTAAAGAATCTAGTGTTGGGATGTGCTCTGTCCTCAATAACGGTAACGGAAAATCCCCAAGAGATAACCTGGAAACTACAACCCTTTAAGCTAATAAAATATAATAAGATTTTTACTGCAAACTCAATAATATTTAATTAATGTTCTAATAAATAATTATTAAACATTTTCCGCAAATTTTCTTAGTTTTACTGCGAACTCAATAATATTGAATTATTGTTATAATAAATAATTACAAAACATTTTCTGCAAAATTACTTAGTTTTATTATATTCAATTAATGTTTATGACCATTATGCATGTTGCAACACCTGCAACGCACATCAACTACCGACACATTATCTCAAATACTGTAGATTATCTACAACATTATGGGCATGCAAGCGGATCAATTAATTTTGCAACAGAAAGGAAATAATCTACTAAATGAGGATGTCGAGGTAACGCTTCATGTAGGTACGCATTGCGAAAACTCATAACCACGCCTATCAGTAAAAAAATTAAAGATTACGGTTCATAATCACGATGTACAGTTGTGAAGGACGATAAACTAGTGGTTCATTTTCGCCATACTGGCCAAACGCACATAACGCACCTGTAAAGTACACTCGTTAACACAACACGCAACGCATTTGCATTAAATTATTTTGATTAGTTGCGTGTGAAACGCTATCCTCTTTTGACGCTAATATCCGGTGCAAGAATGTAGATTAGATAGTGCTCTCTAATCAAAGTGCATAATCTACGTTTCTGTCTGGAAAAATTGTTAAAAAGCTAATCGGAAAACAAGTTTTCGGTCACCGTCCAATGCCGATGGTATCTTATAATTTCTTTGGTAAAAAGATCTTACTAGCCCGGTTAATAGGCTTTTGGCGAAGTATTTACGTAAATAGTAATGGAGAAACCGAGCACGCTTTTGTACTTCATTCCCCACTTTACTCTGATAAGGGTTTCTTGTCATCGAAATTCAAATTAGTGTAGACTACGCTAAATTTTCCACGACACAAAGTCCAATTTGCAAATCTGAATAATTCATAGAAGCGAGTCTCTAAAATGTAAATAGAGTTTTTTTTTCAGTCGAGAGTCATCTAAATAAAAACGTTTGGATATTTGGGTGACGACTGGTCTGTATAATCGCTGTATTTACAATACGAATGCTAGGCGAGGCTATTCACGTATAATTGTAAAAGTTGCGTTACTATTTTTGAAGGCAGTTCGCAGTAATTACTTTCAAATTATTATCTTCTTAGTGTTACTATCATCGTTTATTTGTATTATCCAAACCTATCTACATTCTTAATTCTAATTATGGGAACGTAGAATGAGCTTGCTCAAAATGCTCAGTCGGCGTAGTTTGAAGCAGTTCTCGACAAGCTTGTCGGACGAAGTACTTTGGTACAAAACACTCAACTGGTAATAAGAGTAACAGCCTCCGGCAGCGGTCTCGAGGACTCAAAACCGCACTGCCCTCCTCTAAAAGCTCTCGTCTGACGCTCCAACAATTTCTCACTTTAATTTATAATTTCACCGAATTAAACAGCACTGGTAACAAGTATTTTTTCTGTGAAAAAATCGTTTGCGTTTCTTGTATTTGAGTCACGTTTGCCGAACAATATTACCTGCACTAAATAGAGCCTGGTGGGTTCTAATAACCTTCTAAATAAAATAAGAACTTGTTTCGGCTTCAAAACAAGATCCAGCAAAAATTCCCGGGGGGAACATTCTTAGAACTTCAGCCGTTATTGACGATAGTAATCTTTGTTTATTTCATAACGATCTCCTACGAACACCATAAATAGGTTAAACTAAAAATATACTAGTAGAGTAGAAAAATGTAGAGCTCTTGTGCCTTATTGTACCTACGATTTGATTAATTACATCTGCACTTTTACTCGAGTATTTATAAACGAACCCAAAATTCCGTATTAGGTACATATTTTACCGTACCGTTTGGTACTTACAGTAAGAAGCAACGCGAACAGTATTAAAAATTTCCTCGCATTCCCTATTCCACCGATTCATAACCGTGTTTATATAAAGTCATGAACATTTCTTACGTCAAACCTTCACTAAAGCGGCGACCACACTGCAAGCTAAGCTAACCTAGCTGATATCGTCGCTGATATGTCTTTTCCTCGATAATTTTGTTTAAATCAGAAACAACAGAGATAAGCGGATGCTAGCGTAGAGTTGATAGCGTGTGGGCTAAGCTATCTTAGCTCACTCGAAGCTCGCAGTATGGCCGAAGCTTAAGAATTGTACCGACGTAATACCATAGCTCACGTCAGAGAGTTAACTATTCCTGGACTGAACCCGTCATCACCACCAAGGTGCTTCAAAAAGGACGAGTCTAAAGGCATCGCCCTTTTTAAAGGTGCCTTTGAACCGTCATCTAGACAGGTTAGGTACACTACACGTACTTTATTGTTGCACGTAGGTAGAGCACATTGATCTTAGACCTACTTACACAAAAATTTAAATTGAATATGTAAAGGTTATTTTGTTTTGCATTTAATAAATTGCATGTTTTATTTATTTCAATCTAATAAAGTTGTATATGTTAAAGTAGCTCTGCTACCATGTTAAAGTAGGCAAAAGGATCGAGTTCAAAGTTATATTTTTAGTACAGTTTTGGTACATGACATTTATCACACACTGACATTATCATTTTTAATTTTTCTTCATAAGTTTAGTAAAACCTCCTCATCAGTATAGGTATTTTTTTTTGTTGTTGTCGGATTTTGATAGGCAATAATAAAACAAGATTATTACGCGAGTGGTATGGTGTGGAGCAACAGTTCTAGATCGTTTATGTCATTATTCTAATATCATTTCGTGATAATATCAAACATAACTATCAGATATTACCTACGGTCGGTGTAAATATTGAATTTCATAAGTAGGTACAACATATATACATATCGAAATCGATAAATATTTGTCGATTATTATATCTTTATCTAAATGACTTGTCAAATACTGTCACAATGAGGGGTTCCAAGAATGTGGACATTGTGCACATTGTGCACACTTGATCACTCACCCACCTACCTCTATAACAACTGTTTTTTTATATACTTTGTAAGCTAAGTTGTCTATCTTGTACTGGGCAGTGCCGACCACACGATGCATGATTGAACAAGGCTATGACGCAGTCGGCTCTTATCGATTTCATTATTTTTTTATCTCCAGTAACACACAATAGCGTCCGACCCTGTAAACGATTCATGAATACCAACCAATTACTGATAATGCGATCAGATTAACTTATTCTACGCACTTGTGAATATAATATTTGTACAAAAATCTTTAGGTACCTAGGTACTCAACTTAATTTTGCATTTCGTTCAGCCGAGATCTGTTTGAGTTGAGGCGTGATTCGCACGAAGTTAGGAGTTGAATTCACAATTCGTTCTGAAGCCTCCCTTGTAGGTAGTAGGTACTTTGATGGCTCTCAATGTTTGCGAAACGAGAAAAGAGCTACGAATTTCTGTTTGGTTGACTTTGTGTTAATTTACGCGGACACGGAGAGAGTTTGCATATGAAAATAACTAGACTGAAAAGTGGTAACTTTGTTTTCTGATATCCCATTTTCCGTGCTTGAGAATTTTTAAGCTACAGAATAATACTACGCATAGAATCCCCAAATTACTACATTTGCCCAAAACCCAAATCGAAAGTAGGTACTCTCAATTTTCTTTTTATTTCGTTTCAAAGCACGTATGAAATACCTCTACGTGACTCAATAATAACTGTAATAGTATTCCAACAAAGTGTTATCAACTCCCTAAGAGAACAAGCTGGTTGGGTTGCAACACTAATCGTGTCCTTGGTGAGGTGATCATTTTTATTGAGCCAGCTTGTTTTCAATTTTACGAACGAGACAAGAATAAAAACCGTTTCAAAACGAATTGTATGAGAGTACTTACTGCATCGTTTTATTGTTCTACAAAATTCCAATATAATAAGAAAATGTTTTTTTATCTGAAAAACTGAATCATTGTGTTCAGTTCAGGAGTTGTCGAACTCATTAGGTAGGTAAATGTTAGGAAGAAAATATTATAGTGAATCTTTATTGATGAGATCAAAAAATTGGCACGTTCCTCCATTATTTATAAGTGCCGTAATCTTCCAAATAGTTCCAACTTCTTCGTAGTTTTATTTTATTCATCCAGGGTGTAGTTTTTTATTATAAAAGGTATTAGACAAACGGAGTCGATTATTCCATCGGAGTATTGTTTTGGTAGTAATCTTTGAAACCGTGATTTTATTTTATTTTAAATCACGTGTATCATTCGAGATATCGTTCACGCATCGATAACTTACTAATATTATTAGTTCAAAGTGCGAAGCAATAAAAGTCCAGTCAGTAGGTATCCAGATCGTTGCTCATGCGTCATTCATTTACAGCCTGTCAAGGTTTTCAATTCAGAGTTTCAGTAACAGAAAGTTTTTAACAAATTTGGATTTTTTTTTGGAGTCATAAAAATCACAGAATAACGTTTAATTGCAATGTCATCGCGATAAACATAGTATTGAAGGTTTTTTTTTCGGATTATCGAGATAATATTCTTACAATTACGGACCGTAAGACCAATTTCATTTGATATTTTAATATCAGATCTCACTAATAGTCACATTTAAATTGGATGAGAGTTAAATACGTGAATCACCCGCAGTTTTACGTGAACTGGCCTTGAAATTCTCTCACTTGAAACGTAACTGGACAGAAACACGTGTTTTTGTCACAAGATAACCTGCCATTGCCTTTTAAAAAGTTTTTATGAATGAAAAATTTACATTTTAATTTGTTTTTAACATGATTACCTCATACTTTTTAAAGATTTTATATTATGTTTCTATACGCGTCAAAGACAATTTTTTTTTTTGTTATAATGAGGTTTTAAAATGCTTAAATCCCAGTTGCTATGTTCATCAAATTGTTCTTTAATTGTAAAAAAAAATGTTTTATCGTATAATATTAGTAAACCCTTTTATGGACTAAAGTACAGAACGACATATACCTAAGTATACGATTTAAATTCTTTAGGATTATCCTTTGCATAAGGATAAACCTAAACAAGCTATCTTTTCAGGAATTTACGTCGGAACACCCTGAATATTTGAGTGGGAACTTTAATTACATAAATAACATTGTTAGGCGTTTTGTGCAATACACTTTGTTATAACATTCCAAACATGAAAACCACTAACTTCGGTTAGTTAGTTTACCCGTTGCCCCAGAACGCGTGATTACATATCGTAATCATAACGAACCAAATCTTATAAACATAGTTGAAACATTACCTGTTAAGAAGCCAAACTGAGCAAACTTAAGCTAAGTTTGGTCTCAAATTTTCTATTACGAAACCCTAACCTTCAAGAAACTATTGATTTACGAAGCTAGGGTTGAACTCAACTTTATGTAAAGGCATTCTCCTGCACTGGGTTATATGAAATGCTAGTCAAGTAGACCTATGGAACAAACAGTGTCAACAATCAGTTGTATGGAACAGCAGTTTTTTTTTCGCGCTAATTTTGATGACTAGCTGTCGCTCGCGGCTTTCCTCGCGTGGTAGCTGCACACAAAATCTTTGATCCTAATTTCAGACCCTTTAGGGTTCGACTTTTCAAAATTCCTCTCTCAGTGCACCCCTACACTATATGTAAGGATACCCCAAATTTCATACCTCTAGGACTTCAAGTTTAAGCTGTACGTTGATTGTCAGTCGGCTTCAGAGTTTTATATATTTAGAAGGTTCCATGCCAAAAGATGTCCCCTTAGTACACTATGTATTTTATTTGCTTACCTTCACTCATAAAGTAGGGTATCCTAAATCGGCCAGACAGCACTCTATCTCGTAACGACTGTAGTGTAGACCCGTCGAAAGGCAACGCTCCACACACGAGAACATAGAGTACCACTCCAAGACTCTGTGGAAAAGAGTTTCTTTTAAACGAGCTGCACATACACCTCTATGTCTAACTGGGCTTTTTAATTTTGTAGGTGTGTTGAGAAATCGTAATATCAGCTCAAAGTTTTGGTATTATCATACATTTTCAACGAAATACAGTCTTTATTTAAACACATTGAAATTGAAACCTTTTTCAGGTTTATGACACTTTATTAGTGCTAGTATTTACATTATAACTATTTCGTAAACTTCTGCTCTGACTGCAAAGGTTTTTCTGATTGTTTTGATTTTTAGCTTCGTTTGATAGAAGTGTATGCAGCCGTTTTCAAGACTAAGTTGGTAGGTAGAGTAGGTACTTTTCCGTCGAAATGTATGCACAATGAAGATCCCCATAGACCTATTATTGTCTCCCTGATTCTGCTTTATAAGTGTGTGTATACAATGCATACATATACTTCTACATTTATTGTGTATTTGTGTCCCTCATCCAGATAATAAATTGTAAATGACTACTGTCACTAAATAGAAGTGATTTATATTGTCTAGTCACAAGTCCACCTTACCTTGTGTTGTACAACCGTTGTTTATTGTACTGACGTGTTACAAGAAATAGCCATTTGTGGTTCACGCTAATGCAATAGATCACGTTTTTTAGAACAAAGCAAAAGTCATGAACGATCATTTATTCTAGCATAATAAGATATATATTTTGAGTAACTTGGATCAAAGTACTTAGTTTACCTACTTGCATGGACTTCAAATATAACTCAGTATGAGTAATTTTGGAAGTAAGTAGGTATTAATTAATTATTTATATTTCCAGTTTTTTCTTATCTTTACCAAGGCTTCCGCCTTCCGCAGCGACTGAACAGCGTTATTTGTAGGTAGGTACATAATTTTATTAACCAATATAAAAAGTTTATAATTAAGCTGTATTTTCGTACTCGAACAATCAAATTAAATCCTATTTTTAGGAGGATTTTTTTTATATTGGAAGAGTTTTTCCTATTTTATGAAGTTACAAATAATAACACTACAGAATGGTTATGGCTCAGTTGACATTTTTATTGCGCTTAGGTCGTAAAGCCCTAGTACGTTACGTCTCGCCGTCGTCGTCGTGTCGACGTAATGGAAATATTTTTCGTAATAATAGACCTAATTGGAGCTTTTCTTTGTCCTATCACACTGCTTCAAATGATATCAAGCCCAGTAGAAATGTAATATAATAAAAAAATTCAAAAATTTAAATTTCTTAATATTATTACTTCTAAAATTAAATCTTTAGAGTAAAATCCAGATAAAAATGGAATTCTGCATAAAGCCATATTAGAAACATTTAAACATAAGTCCATAACAGTAACATAAGTAAGTCTATCTAGTCCACTCTCACATCTCACTTCACTGACAATTAGAATACGTAGTGTAGGGTGAGAAAAATGTATGGCATTCGTGAGAGTAACTATATTTGTTAAAAACTTTCTCATTGAGAATTCATATTGCACACATCCATTAATCGGAAAAACAACAAAAGTAAAGTACGCTATACAAATACCCGTGCAACTCATATATGTTAAATATACCTTCTAATACCGTGTTATTTCTAGAATATCTTACCCAAATGTCTATTTCGGGGCCGGTGTACCTCTTCCCTTCGAAGACCTCTGGAGCCGCGTAGGGTGGTGAGCCACACCACGTCGCTAGTAGCTCCCCTGTCGCGTAGTAATTACTAAAACCGAAATCTGCTATTTTGATGTTCATGTTTGCGTCTAAGAGCAGGTTCTCCGCCTAGAAAGAAAGTACCATCGATGTAATATTAAAATTGTTTTAAAACTCATAAAATTTCAGCCTTAATTTCATTGTTTTAAAGAAAAGATGGAACAAGCAAATAGCTCACATGATAAGATCACATCTGCCTATAAAAATATTATTTCATAGTGCAAAAATGTGGCCTGTCATGGTGCATCTCACTGCATTCACACCCTGAGACATGATTGTATATTGCGATCCTTACATAAGGTAAGGATTTCATAATTAGAGTTTCATAATTAGAAAATTGTACAAGCTACAATCGTCAGAAATTCCACCTAATAAGTTATTCAGTACAAAGCCAGCTTATCTACTGCATGGAATAAACACAGAAATGCTCTCCAACAAAGCTAAATCTTTTCGTAAACTACTTACTAGCAAACATTAACAAACTACCTAGTTAAACGCAAAGTTCAAAGTTTTCAAATGTATATTGTTCAACTGTTTCAGACTACTAGCATCAAATGTGTGCGCGTGTTGTTGATGAGATGATGATAAGTTTTTAATTATTACTTGCGAAGTTTTAAAAGAAAACGGTTTTTAAGAATTCATCAATAAAGTTTGACCCGAAAATGACTGCTCTTTGCTCAACTTCAGCCGCAAAAAATAAAGTTCTTAGCACGTGAAATTACCAAAAAGTCACACCAAACTTCTTTTGTTTTAGTTATTTCGTAAAGGGCAAAGGGCTTTCATCTCTTATATTTGCTCGCCAAGAATATTTTGCGTAATTCATTCACTTTAGACTCGTTTTCTGATTTACTGCTAAACTGATCCGGACTCGAGCATAGATTTTTGTATTAAAATCTCTACTCAAATCTACGCCTGAGTACCGATTTCTTTATCACTAATTAAATTTAAATTACTTGTGAAAAATATTTTTTGTGTAAAATTACGGCGCGACGTTAACATAGTAAGTACGTAAACATAGCTATACAATTGAACCACTGAATACCTATATAAAGTACACGCTAATTGGTAAAATACAATAACCGTATCTAAGGATTTATCCCACGCAGTGAATAATAGGTATTTACTGTGCTTGAATACGCAAATTTTATGGTTGCAAATAGAACGTAGGTAGTGTGTAAACATGACTTTTTTTAAGAGATTTTATTTCCAAGAAGCAAGCACGAATGTTCTTTTACTGTTACATTTAGGTACCATTATTTTCGTTGGTAATGAGACTTAAACTCTGCAAAACTTACTGGGATTATTGTCATAATCCCTACTAGTAAGTACTCCACCCGTCTGTATTATAGCGATAAACAAACGTGTGATTGACATAGAAGACCTCAAGGGGTTTTTGGTATAACCACAGTATAACCTACTTAGATCTAAAGGAATATTCTAATGGATATTAAACTCGAGTTATATTGAACTGGGCTGCTCATTCCGGCCAAGTTAAAAGGGTAGGAACAAGTTCTACGATCTGGTGAGTGATATTGGCTTGTGGTCAAAGAAAAAGTTGAAAGCCAAATGGACACTCCAGCGCCACAGCAGATACCCTAAAATATACTCAATCTGCTGTAGGTTAGGTACCTAATCGGCGCAAAGTTTACTCCAACTCTAAGCTGATATCAAGCTAAGTTACATAAACTGAGGCGTTTACCTTGAGATCCCTGTGGACTATCCGCCTCTCGTGGCAATACTCCACAGCTGAGAGAATCTGCCAGAACTTTCTGCGAGCCGCCTGCTCCGCCATTCTGCCGAATTTCGCTATGTAGTCTGAAAAACGGGATTATGTTAAGCTCAAATCCATTAAATATAAAAAAGTTCGGTGTGCGAATCGATATAATTAGTTTTTAATTATGTCGCTGCATACGGCC
Source organism: Eulithis testata (assembly GCA_947507515.1). Classification (NCBI taxonomy): domain Eukaryota; kingdom Metazoa; phylum Arthropoda; class Insecta; order Lepidoptera; family Geometridae; genus Eulithis; species Eulithis testata. The sequence goes on from OX382207.1 coordinate 4,963,487, forward strand.
CAAGAATGTGTATGATTATTGTAATAATGTAAAAAGATATCCAATTTTTTTTTTGGTAGTATTAAAGTTAATATTAAAGTTCAACTCTACTGAACTAACAACAACGTAGAATATCATTGTTTTCAAAAAGTAAAACATGTTTTATTTGTTCAGACAGAACTTAGTTCCAATTGATAGCGAAAATCAAAATATCCGTCGAAAGTGATGAGCAATGTGAAGAAACGAAGCCAGTTAAAATAATATTTTTGTGCCTAAATAGATTTTTTTTGTCATACAGCAATAATAGGAGCGACAAAGCATGAGTATGAGTACATCTCGAATAAAAAAAAAGCTCGTCCACTGAAATTACCATTGAAAACATCAACGTTTTTATGTAGTTTTGAGAACTACCTAAATCGTAATGATAGGTACCTAAGTATATATATTCCGATACGTTACGCTACGCGTTCACTAGTTGAAAAACTCGATCACGTTTTAGCGATTCCCTAGATTTATTCGTTCATAAAAAACGCGGAAGGCTTTATGTGCTACGAGTCCTACGACATTTCGTAGCACGTGTTCTTCATCAAACAAATCCAAGTCGTGTGATCTAAAAGATTTATTTTTTCGCGCTCTAGCATTTTGATTTTATTTTAGGGGAGTACAGTCAGTTGTGCACGAAATTGGGTCTCCTTGCACCATCCCCCTCAGCCTTCCCCCTACGTACCCTGCTGAATGACGTCACCGCGAGCCTGCTTACGTCATACACATAGCGGTCACAAATTCGAGGTTAGAACTTAACCCTGCGTCATTTTGCTCGAATATTTGACCGAAAATGTAGGTAATTAAAATAACAATGAATACTTTGACGGTATTACCACGCATTGTTTGCACCAAAAGCAGAAAATAATAAGCTATTAACGGAATAAACCACAGTGAATTTATTTTGGATAATTAACAATAGTTACACACACATTGTTTAACTAGTACACCTAATCATTGCAAGAAATGAGTATGTCCCGTGGTCGTGCTTTCAATCCCCTTTCATTAAGTTTTGGTGGGGATGTCTAACTATGAGAAGAGTTTATCAGACGACCCAGATCCGACCCTATTAATAACACACAATCTGAAAACTATAGGTCAAATAGGAGACTATATTACGCTTAGTCACGTCATAATATTGCGTAAAATTACAATCGAAACCAGCACGTGGAAGCCCTGCCCATGGAATGTATGCAAATTTAAACATATAACAAACAACAGTAAACACATAATGAAGTACCCTGACAGGTGTAAACACATTAAGGACAGGCTGCTTAATAAATTAAATAAGAAAATGTTTAACAAGTTCGAGCAAATTTCATTACATGGTGGGTCAGAACCTACACCCAAAGAGTAGGTAATAACCCCGTACACCAATAAATACAAAGTCTCATATCAAATCTAAATAACTAGTAGTTCGCCCCGAACTGAGATCTCGTGATGGTCGGAGGTTAATAAAACACAAAAAAAAAATATTGACCAATGGTTGCAATAAACTTTGCAAATCGCATCGAAATCGCCGTCTAGCACGTACCAGTCTTACTTGAACTACAAAATCATAGAAACTCCAAGAAATAGTAGCTCACGTTATACTGGGTTTTCCAATTTTATAATTTTTACAACAACTCAAAAACTATTAGACCTAGAATCAAAATAAAAACGGTTTTGGAATGTCTAAACAAAACTATCATATGACACCCCACTTGATATTTTTGTACGACTTTTTTTTTTACTCCCTTTGGACCCTCATAACTTCACGACCCCTTGACCGATTTACTCCATTTCACAAACCAGTAAAATGTAAGAGTACTGTCCGTATACCTACCAAATTCTGTGAAGATCGGATAAGCGGTTCAAAAGATCTCGAAGAACTAATATACAAACATGCAAAGCATTTTTGTCCAAGTTGTCACTAAGATCTCGTTCGCTTCGCTCACTCGATCAAATATTATGGTATTTAGCACTTACCAAAAATTTCTCCTTTGCTCGCATACTCTGACACTATGTAGATCATGTTCTTTGTCTCCATGACCTGAAACAAGGAACAATTTAATAAACAAAACCATTCTTACGCAGTAGGGTAATATCTTTCGTACCACTGATCATAGAACCACTACTTTCGTACTAACAAAGTCGATATCTCTATATTTAGGCGCTGCAATCGATTACAACATGTCTCGATTCAATGACGTATTTACAACAAAGTATGGTCTACCTAAGTAAAATATACTCAACTAGCCGGCGCCCGCGACGATGCTCGCGTTCTAGACCCTTTAAAGTGTGACTTTTCAAAATTCCTTTCTTAGTGCGCCCCTACACTACATAAGGATACTACCCTCCAAATTTCATACCTATAGGACTTATGGTTTAGGCTGTGCGTTGATTATCAGTCAGCTTCAAAAGAGTTTTATTATATTGATTGATGATTGATGAATGATGATTCATGAATTATGTACTAGCCGTCGCCCGCGGCTTTGTTCGCGTGGTAGCAGCATACAAAATATTTGATCCTAGTTTTAAACCCTTCAGGGTGCGACTTTTCAAAATGTCTTTCTTACTGCGCCCCTACACTACATAAGGATACCTACTATCCTCCAAATTTCATACTTCTAAGACTTGGTGATTGTCACTATGCGATGATTGTCAGTCAGCTTCAAAAGAGTTTTATATACCTAGACAGGGTTTGCACCTTTGTTCTAATTTATGTATTTCTTAAGTTTCTACCTATGTTGCTTTCTTTTTGTTGTGCTGTTATGTATGTATAGTGAGTCCAAAATAAATGTATTTTCTTTCTTTCTTTCTTTCTTTATATATTTAGAAGAGAAGATAACCTTATAAGTTTCTAGTGAAATTATTTAAATTTCCTTATACATTGCAATTTGAAATTGTAAACAACTACACTAACCGTGCAATGTCATACCAAATATCGTCACCAGATAGTTCTATTTACTTTTCTTTTTACGTCATAACATTTCTTATCATTGAGGTAGGTACCTACTTGGAATAGTGCCAGTTTATATAAACTTGTAGGTACTTATATTATTAAAAACTAATACGATATTTTTTTATCTACTTGCCTTGTTTTTTACCCGACTACAGCGATGCTAAAAGGATATTTTCATTTTGCGTATTCAAATCGACATTTAGACGTTGGATACTTAGTTCGTTAAAAGTTCCATACGTAATAAAGTTTTCAACATCTCAACTAGACTCGGCGCTCAAACTAAACCAGTATTTACTTCGAAAAGTTGAATGGTCATACACATTCCTTTAATCGATTGGAACCTTCCGGAAAAGCTATTATAATAACAATGAAAATCAAATTATTGAATTCTACGGTTTCCTATTTTGTGGTTTCTCTATGAAACTAATTTATACTGTAAGGATTTATTAAACACTAGAGGCCGCCCGCGACTTCGTTCGCGTCCCGTTGGATCCCGTTGATTTTCCGGGATAAAAAGTAGCCTATGTGTTAATCAAGGCACGGACAATATACATTCAAATTTTCATCCAAATCGGGTCAGTAGTTTTTGCTTGAAAGAGTAACAAACTACTCACAAACTTTCGCGTTTATAATATTAGTTCGCGTCCCGTTGGATCCCGTTGATTTTTCGGGATAAAAAGTAGCCTATGTGTTAATCCAGGTCACGGAGAATATATATTCCAAGTTTCATCCAAATCTGGTCAGTAGTTTTTACGTTTAAGAGTAATAAACATCCATCCATCCATCCTTACAAACTTTCGCGTTTATATTATTAGTAGGATCTTTCTTTGAAATTCAATAGTTAATCATATTTGTTTTTGACATGTTTAGTGCGATGCCCGTGAACTAGGACCGTGAACTAGGAGTTGATAGGTTGAACGAAAGCCATTTCTATAAATATTATGACTCACTGTACTTATAAGTCTGTCTATGTACTTGCCTATTTTTCATACACAGACATGCTTTTGCTGAATAATTGGCACGAATAAATGCTCACTTATGTGTATATTCCACATTGTCTGTATTTCACAGAATATAGGAACCGAAAACCTATTTACGTTTCTTTGCGTCGAGTTTCCCTTTCGAGTTTACGTCATGAGTACATTATAGAGTTTTCTCAACAAGCTCAGTTTAGCAACAATAGATTTTCTTGTACGGTTGTTTGAAGGGATTATAATTGAAGGGACTATTGATGGTAGTATTTTTGACGGTCTTACTTTTTACCATACCTACCAAAATACGGCAGTGTTTTCAGTTTCCGTACTTTCAATGTGTGTATTATATTATAAGTAACTATTTATAAATACGTACCGGAAATTACCCGTATGTCGATTGTTTGAAAACATGCAGTCAGACATGCTTGCCCTTAAGCAAAGCAGTTTTAATACAACAATGTTACTACACTGATGTATAAACTAAGTACTAAGAGCAGTAGCTCTAGGTCTACCTAGAGAAAAAAATATCATAATAAGTATAAATCATCATCGTAGTAGGTATTTTCAATATAAATTAAAATGCAAACTTATTCTTACCTATGCTAAACATTCTTTGTAATCGAGATCATCATGTTTTTATTTGTAGTTCAAAACTTGATGTTATTGATGAAGATGAGTTAAGAACTAAATCCGTTTTTTGTTTATCGTGAAATCATTTATTAGTTTTACCTCAGAATTTGTTGTATGATTTGCTCCGTTCTTCGAGATAATACGTTTCGTTGCAATAAACTTATTGACGTAAGCACATTAAGCACTTTTCCTATCATTGTTTATTTTATCCGGTTTATTTGTGTTGCAAGATCTTATATTGGAGTTCAAACTAGTTTTGACTTGACTCTTAATGGTCCAATGACCTTAATTGTAAAACCAATTAACATTACAAAAAGAAGAACATGCTTACCTACCTACAACATTGTTGCACGTGACGTTTGAGTGATATTACTATTTACAACAAGTACACATAGTATTTGTTTATGTGAGAAATACCTACAAAAGTTGTTGTGGTACAGATTGGACAACTCACGATGAAACAAAATAGTTGGAATTGGAACTATAACAGTTTTATTTATAACTTTGAGGAGAACATGATATCACGTCGGGGTCACCAATGAGGAGAACATGGTAGGATAGATGTCCTCCTACGAAAAGGGAAGATCTTCCACGCCGAGCGACCTTTGGCTCGGGGTCCGAGGACCGGTGGATGGTATTCGGTAGTATTACTTATGTTCAAACTCCGTGATAACTTCGTTTGCGCGATCTAGGATTTTTCTCATGTTAGTTCTTATGTAGCGAGATAGATGGCGCTACAACTTTATCGTAAGCACATTTTGTAGGTAGGTATTACTATCTATCTTCCTACGCAGAAACAGTGGTAAACATTTTCTTGGTTTTCAGTTTAGCTAAAAAACTATAGGTACTAGTATAGTATTATATGATCTGTGCTATAGTAAGTATTGTTTTTATTGATGTGTGTTTGTTTGGTTAGATCACCTTTATGTTTCAAACAGTTTTACCAAATTACTATTGTAGACACCATAAACTGTGCTTACTGAAGCTATAATTTCAGATGTAAGTAAACATTGACGCAAACTGACTCACGTGTAAACGATTTCACGAACTTACCTAGGTAGAGCCGACGTCAAAGACATATAAAAGATACAGTTTACGTCGAACTCTAATTACTGAGTTTAATGGGTTTACGACCGTCTTATTCCTAATAATATAGCAAAGTATGTAGATAAGGTAAGTATGCAAACACGTTGGTATATATCATAACGAACACTTAAATTACTTATACGACTTTGATAACCAATCAACTGTTTGTCAACCATACTTCAAGCAAAGTAAACGTATTTCATTTCATAGGTATGTTGTATACTCTTGCCAAATTTAAAATAGCTAGTCGGTAGGTACTTCTATAAAAATAGTAATGCCTCACAAAAAAAACAAAGTCAATGGCTCTCATATCATTCCATTATACCTACTGGTAATACATATGTCGCTCGTCACGCATCACAGAACAACGACACGACGACGTAGGTAATGCGTCTCATTTTATTAGCAGCAATGCCATTATTGTCCCATTCGGAGCAAGACACGTGCAAGCTCATCAACACAGTAAATCGCTTGGAAACCACGAATTTGTTCCGCATAGCACTAACCTAGGTAACGGGGACTGGTACACTCTACTTGCGACCGCCACTGACCCCTATAGAGGAGTTTGTTGCCCCAACAGGCGTCATACCCTCACTCACTACGAGGTCGAAATTATTTGCGTTTTTACGAAAATAACAAAAAGTGACTTTTTGACATTTTAGGGAGCAGAGAAACGTACCTGATAAAGCTTAATTATATGAGGATGATCCAGTCGTTTCATAATGTCCACTTCTCTGTAGACTTTCTGAAGATTACTGGCGTCTAATTGCGATTTATCTATTATCTTAATTGCTACCTGTAACAAAAAACATTAGCGGTTATAATATAGCAATGCAAAAATCTTCGAACATAACTTTGTAGAGTGGTAGAGTCAACGCGTTCTTCAACCAATAAACAGTCCGTCCATCTAAAAGCAGATGTTGAAGCATTGATTTAGTTTTCATTGAAATCGGGGAAAATTCCTGACGTACCTATTTACTTACTTGATTTTCAGATCAAGTCTGTTGGTGCATAAAATACCGAGTCTTGTTTACCGTGTAAACATTCACCAACAGTACGCATTATCTAAACAAAAATGAGTAGCTGTGATAATAAAATAAAGATTTTTTGTAATGAAACAATACAGTTAAGCTCCGATTCCAACAAGCTACGCGTCCACTGCGTTGGAATCGGAGCATTACCTGAGCCCCGAGTCTGTACATTTGTTTTGACTTTAGACTTGATTATAGCACACGCAATACACATTCGCAAAGCGAGAACTTTTGTATAAAACCCGGATAAGCGCCTCTAGCGGGAGATTTGGGAATTGTGCAATTCCCAACAAAATTCCTCGCTTTGCGAATGCTTTTGCGTGTGCTATACTCGAGCCGAAAGTCAAAACAAATGCACAGACTCGGGGCTCTGCATGTTCAGACGAAGGGGCCATGAGCAGTGACGTCAGCACGGGCGTCATTCACGATTGAGCCAATTGACGTGATTGAACTGACGACCGTTCGCCTTGTGTCCCTCTCGAAAGGCCACAGGACGGAAAGAAAGTTTCCATATTGGTACGCTGATGTTACTACCTACCTACTGTTTCCTAATGTACTACGGATGCAGAAGGTACACCTAGTTTAATCCCACTATTCCCACTAAAACATCATACATAGTAGTAATTCCAAAACTTCGAACCCGAAACAAATTAACATTCGGCAGCGATAATACAAAAAATTATAAGATGCAAGAACTAATTTTGTCTCACTCTGATGCCGCTCGTATCCCATGTTCATTTCACTTTTCAGGTCAGCTCTATTCTTTAATCAAGACTAACTACATCGATAAGAACAAGCTGAAAGAACGCGATAGCCTTATCGATTATGATACAAATTATCCAAAAAATAGAGCTGAATAAAAACGAAAATTCTGCTGACGAAAGATAGATATTATTATAAAATGGGTAAACCCATCTGGGAAATAAATTGGCTAAAGTTGTGGTAGTGGTACTTTTCAGAAGTGACAAGTGGCGGGTCAACTTTTAACCGTTTTGACAAGACAAACAAGTGAAGTATTGAACAGCAAATGAATGTTGGATTTGTAATAGATGTTATTAAATTATAGGCAATGATCTTTTAACATCATTGGTTGAAGGACATGTTATGCAATGCAGCACGCACGGGTTGAAAATCAACCAAACACAAGGCAAATCCCCTTTTTTGTCACAAACCGAGTATAGGATACACGAGTAGTAAACTAAGCAAGAAGGACACTAGAGATAAATGAGGAGTTGAGGCAGAACTGATGTAATTATAACCAATATAGGATGTGCCAGCGGACAGCCGTACTGACATTGACCCCATTGTTGAGATAGCAGCATTACGCAAACTATGACGTCATCTAAGGTGCCTGCTACTTCAATCTATTGAAATCGTACAACTTCCTCGTAAGATACAGTCACGATTCATATCTATAAAAAGGATAAACCACCTAACACTATCTTAAGTTAAGAAGGTATCTTCAGGAGATAAGATATTTAGCCTTGGAGTTATAAAACTCGAAGAGGTATTTGTTATTTTGAGTTTTAGAAAATTGTTTTGGTGACAGTAACGTTTACTTTGAGCCGTTTACTCTCTGTAGACGTTCTTGAAACAAATATGGAGAAAGAACGATGGTAATGTCCACGCACGACAAAAAGCAACCTATAGGAAGCTTCGTAACGAGGTAATTGCCCTGCTCAGAATGTTGCACAACACTAAGATGTTTCCACAAAAACACAGGTGAATAGCACAACTTATTCTGAGCCATATTGCTATAGGAATAAAGTAGTTAAGTGGGTATGGGTACAAAAACATCTGCGTCCGTTAAAATTATTACTAGAGATAACCTTTCGCTTGAGAAATTCAAAGGTCGTTGTACAATGTTTCTGTCTAGTGTAAATGGTATCGCCACCGACCTACAAAAAGGGTTTAGCGTGGATAATTATGAAAACAAATAAATAAACACGTACACGTAAACACGAAGCTGTACGTAAGTAGCTAAACTATGGACTAAGTAGCGGAGTAAGAATTCTAATTATACTAAACACGATATTCTTAATTTGATAAAAACAAAAAATGGTAAAGAAAGCAGAGAATATTGGCATCATAATTTATGTAGGTACAATTTTTAACAATGACACTGCTTTTTAAAAAAATGGTGGTCTACGGTTTGTATACTTATTCCATCAAGTCACATAACTCTCAAGATGCAAAAGTTGCCACAACTAATTAGAAAAGTGCTGCTAATGCAATCAGCGTTGCCAAGTAAATAGGAACCGAAAGCTACATTTACACAGTAACCACCTAACCACGTCGTCGTCCGTCTCTACCCAGTAGTAGTGTAACCGGCCTTCAGTAAAAAACCTGTGCGTGCAGTCCCTACGCGCGGGAGAAGTTATACTTCGAGTGCCACGCATTCACTCTCGCTCTGTGTTTAATGTGAAATTAATTTAGTATTTATTTTTATGTACTTACTTAACCAATATGCAGTACTAAATTTTCACTTTAAAATAAAAAGTAAAACGTTGCATGAACACTGCCATCTATTATATTTTGATTGTAGCGTATTATAGTCTTTTTCTATTTGCCCCGCTGTCAGTTGGAACTCGTCTATCTTCAAAAACACGGGCGGTCAAATGCTGAATTGCTGAACACTGCCATTTATATTTGATTGTATCATTTGTAGCGTATTAGACTATGTCAACCGCGTAACGCAACGTTGTTGGAAGTCGCATTAGAAGTATAACTACAAAAAATCATTTTACTCACGTTCCAAATGGCGGCCCGGGAATCTACTCCTGACTAAATTTTAGATGAAGTAGGGCCTATCTTATATATTTTATACTATTTTCACAGCTCAGTTTGTCGGTCCCAAAGGAAAGCCATCACTTCAAATGGAAGTGGCTGGCTAAGCCGTGGGGAATTTCCTGAATGTTGTGTAAATGCTGCCGATATGACGGAACGTGACGTATGTTCGTACTCATCGTAGTCACACCTTGGCTTCCATTGCACTGTTAATTGACTGTATGCGAGCCAATGAAGGCACGTGTTCTTCGTGACGGAATGTTTCCCTTGGCTAGCGCTGCCAGTGGACAGCAAAGTATAAAAAGTTATTATAATTATAATAAACGAAATATAATCCAGAGATAATTAGTATCTACGCCGTAGACGCGAAACCTTCTACGCAGCTTCTACGGCGTAGATACCTTCTATGATAAGGTGATTCGTATTGAATTTTTACGTTTGATAGTGATCAGTAAAATTCAACTTTAGGTATCATCTTTTTCAGGCTTCGATCAAAATAGAATCATACTAATATTATAAATGTGAATGTAAGTTTGTTTGTTACGCTTTCACGTGAAAACTACTTAACCGATCATCATGAAATTTTGTACACATATTCTTGGAGGTATTAGAAGTAACATAGGATACTTTTTATTCCGGAAAATTAACGGGAATCAATGGGGCGCGAACGAAGTCGCGGGCGGAAGCTAGTGGTTTATAAAGCAAATGGCTCTTTTAGGAGCTCTAATCTCGACAGGTCCATTAGTAACAAGATAAATATCGGCGTGCCGCGATAATTAAAGTTTTTTTTGATACTAAGTAGGTATAGGTAGGTTACGTACTTACAATAAAGCAAGCCAGCGGTGGTAGCATTGAGTTCGATTAACACCATTCTTTTCATTTATCACGGTTATTTCTAACCCAGCTTAGGTACCTCGTCACTAAAACAATGCCCATATCAATAGGGAAAATCACATTCAGCAAATAAATTAACCGACCCGATCGAGGACAGGGACAAGGGTTCCACAACCTCACATGACGTGAACACGAGCTATTTTGGCGAAATTAAACAGTTTTTTTTTCTGTTTTCGAAGGTCGAATAAGACGAAAATAATACCTATCTGTCGAATTCATCTTACTATGTAAGGCGCATAGTTAGAATCGAAGTTAACATAGTAAATGGGTACCTACTGTTTGTAGAAAAGTACCTACCATAAGTACTTGAGTAAATACTAACGTAGGTAAGTAGGTATACTAGCAATAAGAGCAATTACGTCGAACTACTATAAATTTACAGGTTTCTCCGCTTCAAATTGTTTCACAAGATTGTGACGTCAGAAAGATTACCTACCCAGTCTACCCGGTTTACGTGAGCGATATTGAATAAGAATTTTTAGCTGATTCCGAACTGCGATTGTCGTCGTCAGCTTTGATTCTATTAGAATAGATTGGAAGAAAAGTGTCACCGTTTATTTATCAATTAAATATCACGTATCAGTCAATACATCAAATAAATGACCTCATTTAGTACCAGGTAGGTACAAAGTCAAAAATAAGTCCTTTCCTTAACGTAGAGTCACATAATTTACACGACGTAAAGGACCGCGTACATACCTAACCTATCAGTCGTCCTACGGCAATATGAGCAGACGATATCGCTGACATATCGTTCAAAAACTACAAGTTTTAGATTTTTTTTTAGTGATGATTAAGATGCTAATTTCAGATTTGCATATATAAGTTGTATTTGAAAACCTATTTTCTATTTATCCCAGTCTCTACAACAAAAATTGCTCCACTTTTTTGCTTGCACTAATATAAACCAATAACCCTCAGACATAGAGCATATAAAACGAAGTCTGACGCCTCCAACTTCCCATAATCATAATGAAGTTTACTATCAACTCTTTCTGGTAGAAATGAGGAAGCCCTGAAACTCTACGTGATCAACAAGTCCAGACCACGATCAATACACGGTAGAAGCCAGTACGTGGAAGTAGGACGGCTGACAGTTCTCTATTCCTTTTACAAACCCTCGTACAGTTAAAATTTACTGAGTCTGCAAATACATGTAACTACGGAATATTTTCGTTGGTTCATCATCATGGCAGATTATTGAGGAGTTAGATCGTGCAGACTATTGGACTTCTTCACGTTTAGAAGAAGTTTTAGAAGCTTTATAAAAGTAAACGGCGTAACAATAAGATACCGCGTACTAAAGCATGTATTATCAAAGACTGAAACAGTCTACGATAATATACAATACAATACACCCTAGTTGGGTACCACCAAACAAAAGATCTCCAGTCCCCACGTAAACGCGAGCAAAAAATACAATAGTACGACTACGTAACGTAGTGTCCTCCTTCCTCTGCCTCCCTTTCTTTCCACCCATTGTCCTTACTGTTCAAAACTTCCAAGGATAGGAAGCTTCGTCGAATAATGTATTTCACACCTTGCGCCACTATTCAACGACCTAGTAATCAGAGCGTAACTTGTTTTCCTAAATAAGACTAATTATTACAAAATGCAGACGTAGTTTCTCCAAAACAAATAAAATTTATTACCGTGAAGGATTTCTATTAGCACCCAACGTGACTCAGCAAGTAAGTACATAAGTACTATCGCTCTCAATCTCAAGGTTAAATTGAAAGTTACGATTGACGTAAAACGTAAATTGGTAGGTGGGTACTTAAAACAGACGTCAAAAGGCGTATGTACTCGACAGAGCAAGGTTAATTTAGACTCATAGAGTTCTTTTCATCGTTAGGCATCTTCAATTCAACAGCAGGATTGACGTCACGACGGGAGATAGTAGTCCTAGGTACATAACTAAACACTTATTGAGAACAAACATGAGCGTGTCTCTACGATATCGCGCTATCTAATGATAAACTCAACCTAGTTCACTTGTAACTCCGTCAACTCAATGTATTATTAGGTTAAGTTATATACCTACTGGGTATTATTTTTAAACGTAGGTGTATCTGTTCACCTGTGTTAGCAGGTGCTCTTTGTATAAAAAAAATACAGTAAAGCAATCGAGTTCCAAACCAATGTCGGAGTGAAAAGCGAAGGGTGAGCGAAGTGGAAAGTTATTTATGTACTTAAAGTAAGAAAAACACTTCTAAAATGGAGAAGACATCGACGTCCAGAGTGACCGTCAGACTGCAGAACGTAGATAACCGGCAGACTCTGACGCAAATCTCCAAAATAGATAACACATTTGCGTCAAGCATACATTTTTCAAGCAAACGAAGCGCGTGCCATACCTACGGTTTATGTGCTGATCACGCTTCCTGGGACTGATCGCACTTTCTATAATTTACCAAGCGAATCGCAATGTTTCAAGCTGTCTGTTACCTATGCAATGCGTTATTTATACCTAGTCAGACAGGCGTGAACGGCGTTTGTATAAAATATGCTAATATCGCACGTATGCTACTAAGTTTCGATTCAGATGCACGAGTTGAACACTAAGAATTACTTAGCTTTTCTTTTAGTTTACTTTTTCGATAGGTACCTACCTACCTACTTGTCCCGTCGTCATTATATAAGGCAGCAATAAAAGAAGCTAATTCAATCGAGAGTTCATCTTTGTGCGTAAGAAAACAAAAGCTGAGGAATCTGGCCATCACCTTCGTGCAAACAGTTTGAAAGAAGAGAAATACAACAAGATGCGTGCATCCGGAAGCAAGGTCGATGCCGCGGTATTTCTGGACGCGGTAGGCAGCCGGACTCCACCCGCAGCAGGCTGAATCACTGATTCATTAAATATGTGCCATGGAATTAGGAAATCCCACCTTATCGAAATTCTAAACTTTTCTGGGATTTCTTTAATCGTTCAAAAACGACAAGAAAGATCATTGCTGACAAGCTATAAGTTTTGATGATCCACAGACAATTTATTGGAAGCTAACAAATGTACGTAGTTACTAACGCTACGAGCTTAACTAGGCAGCTAGAAAGTTATGATCTAAGAATGTACACTTTTAGTGCAACGCAAGAAAATCATAGCACTATTCAATTCAAACAATGGTTCTCATTGACAAAACGATTTCTCTCGACAGTGGCGTGGAAATATTGAGCTGGTTTGTTTACTCAACGTTGTTCTATCACATCAAAGAGAACACGCACTCAATAAAACGGCAGCGAAGGCCGAGGGCGCCCGTTCTGTTATTTCGGTGCATTCATTCAGAGGAGCGTCCTCGTTGAAACTCGCCATGCATCAACATTTTGCTGACATTCGCAACGCAGACACAAGCTTCACCTATGGCCCTAAAAATAGAAACGTAAGCCCTGAAATCAATGTAATGGCCAGTTAGAAAGTCAATTCGTGACTCTCTGACGACGAGACGGTGTATAGTATTCGGCCAATGACCCACTTGTGCCGTAGACTAACTGTAGCATTAAATAAGTTGGGAGATTTAGCTTGACGTCGTACCAGTAAGAATATTGTAAACTAGGTACATACCTAGGTACACAAATAGCCTTTGCCAATATCGATTCTGATGATACCGACAGAAGTTTTATTTTAGCTAGCTTTACTTCAGTTTCTTATAATTTTATTTTGAGGAATTCTTCTGAATGTTCTGCAATGTAAACCTTTTTAATGTGTACCTAACTTTTCTGGTTTAGTACTAAACTTACGCATGTGGAGATTGAGATCTACTATACTATGCACAGCACACAGTTTTAATAAAAATATTTTAAATCAGATTTACCCTATCGTTAAATAACCGAGTCTTCCTGAATAAAAAAAACGCGCTGCACGCATGGTCGAGTTATCCCCGAAAAGCGAGACTGAGCCTGTCCCGCGCATTTAACATTTAATTTTGATTTAAAAATCGGGACGTCCCGGCAAAATCGGGCCGTCTGGCAACGCTGGTACCTACCTATTTATTATATTCTTAGGTAGGTATACTTATTTGTTTCTAGACTTGAAGGATTGCTGAAATCTCTATCTATTCTTTCTCATTTGCAGGTCATTTATTCCTTTTTTCACCATTCACCATTCTTAGTATTGGCTCTATTTCGTATAGTTTCTTCAATTTTTAATGGCTCTCAGATAAATGTAGAAGATCTTAGGCTCGTATAAGTTCGACCTATGTCCGGTCCGGCCGTGAACTTTTTTAACATAGTTTTAGAGCTTTAACTACCTACTAGCTCTTCTTCTCTTCTCTTCTTATATCCGTAAAAAAAAATTTTGTCCTATGTACACCTATTTTTGTAAAGCTGTAGAACACATAGGTATTTACATATCTATATATTATTTATTTACACAATGGGGTAGTTAAATTATATAAGTCTATCCTACTGGTACCTACTTATAGGAAAATTGAGATATAAACAAGGAAAATAATATTCTATGTACCTACCTATTAAAATTAAAATATATCTGGTGTCTAAGTTCATAATATTATAAACATTAGGTAGGTAGGTACCTACCTAGGTATATGTATACATACATTCATAAGGAAATACAATAGGTAGACCGTAGGTTACATTTTCACTTACCTCAGTCTTCGTTATTCGATGTCGTGCTAACTTAACGACGGCAAAATTTCCTTTGCCAATGGTTCTCTCGATGTCATAAAAACCCACCCTAATGGGGGTTTTCGCAGGACGATCGCGCTCCGCCATTGTCGCTCAGATTTTCAATGAATCATTCAACACTCCACAATAAAATAAATTGTTTTTCAGCACGTTATTAATACGTAACACAATATTGTTTATATCCATCGGAGATAATACCTCCATTCACTATACAGCAATCAGTAAAAATGTGCCGTTCAGGAATTCTCCAAATTATGTCACTGTAGGTATACTAATGCTAATGCACATCTATGTTAGGAGTACGCTTACTACGCAATCACGCATAACGTTATGTATTAATCATACCCTGAAGTAAATAGGCATTATCAAAATGTACTGCATTACGCGTCTGAGCAGCAGCACCTCGACTGATCGGTCGGGTGAGACGAACGGTTGAACGCGCGCTACTAACAATCAGTTCCAGTAAACGCAGTCAGGTTTTGTGTACAAAAAATATTATTTACAGTGATTAGAATATCGCTAGAGGCGGCGTGCGCGTATAAAGAGCTCGGGCACGTCACGCCGCCACCGCCGCCTCACCGGCTGTCAACCGGGTACTGAACTCGAGTCGATCGAGTTGAACTGAACTGAATCCTCGACAGACGATGGTCGACAGTCGACACTCCGTAGCTACCTGCGGCTGTGTGGCGCGCGCCCGACGCCATATTGGTTTTCTTTATGACGTCAGCGCAGGGGGGCAACCGCGGCAACAACGGTACCTTGGTACCTACCTGGCTGTGCCCACTGAGCTAATCTAGGTAACAAGGTACCGGCTACATACACTCATCAAACTATACTTAGACCTATCTTCATACTCTGCAATCAAATGATGCAGAAAGAAGATTAAAGTTTTTTATCCTGATAGTGGTGCTTAATTAGTCCATTCTGAAGCTATCCAGCAATAGAAGGCTGAAAGGTCTGAAGAACTCGACAGCCTGAAGTCTTGGGAATTAATTATTATACGTACTAAAAAAACCAAACCCTAGGCAGGTACACAGCTAGCATGAGCTTATGTTCTGTTCTGATTGTGATGTGGCATGTGACCCCCTCCAGCCTACTTAGAAGATGGACAGAGAAAATAGCGGTGGTTGTGTGACTCTACCCTCTACATCAGCATGACATCGACCCTTACCACCTTTGCAACAGCTGGCGTTCTAATTTAGTACCAACTATGGTTCGATGGATATGCGGCTTAGCTGAAACGTCGCCGGTCGCGTAATTCTCTGCACTGTGCAGCTGGATCGAGATAGCCGGTGGTGGCGGAAACAGATGAAACATTTTAGCTATTCAAGTGATAGTAGAAAACAGATATAAAACATTCAAAACTACGGCTACGACAAGTTTGCTAGTGGAATTAACCCCGGTCCGTGGCCCTCGTATCATTGTTGTTGTTAGTGGTAGCGCTATCTCGTGACAGCATTGCCGTATCCAACAACATTGGTACACTGGCAATCCTACCTAGCTGTTAGCCTCTGGAAAGTAACAGTGTGGCCGGGCGGTATACACCATCGACTGCGGCCCCGGAGCCCCTGAGTTCAAACCCCGGTTTAAACATACTCTTTCAAAAAAGACTTGGCAAAAAGACAAACCTCCAGTGCCAGAACAAAATTGAAAAAAAAAAAAAAAAAGTTAGCCTCTGGTTAAAAAAGACATGCCAAAAGGACAAGCCTCCAGTGCCAGAAAAAAAAAAAAAAGGTAGCTTCGTAGCCTGGTAACAGTACTAGGCTGGCAATACATACATTTATGTTCCAAAAATTAGGTTAAGCGCATGATTTTGTGTTTCTTTTTGTCTCGTGCAAAGAAAAGAAACAAAACTTTTACCATGCTTCAAATAAAAGCTGTCAACAGCGCGGAAGCGGAACACAGACATTATTTTTGCTGTGAAAATGAAAACTGTGGCAAGGTGTTGGATTAGATTGGAAGTGAAGAAAAATTGACAATTTTATTAGAAGTTGTTCACTGTTCGAACTGTTTTCATCCAGTAATAGCTTTTAAAAAACAATCATTTACTACAATTACATCACACACGTTTATAAAATTCGAAGATTTCGATGTCAAAAATACATTCATGCCAAGATGTCGGTGATACTCTTCTTTATTTTTGACAAGAAAAAGATTCTTTCAAGTATTCTCGTAGAGCTCTTGTGAATTATTTTATAAACTTTATATGTAAATAGATAAAGATACATCAATGAACAAAGTAGCCGATGTTAACTTACAGAATACCCAGTGCAGTCAAATTGAAAAAATCATGAAAAATAAAAGTAAAAAGGCCAAAGATCGTTCCGAAGGGAAGGACGAAATAAAGTTATCAAATCAGGATGATTTGAGTGAATCTTTATCTAATACTCTTCACATAAGTAACATCGGTAATAACCTAAGAAATGGTACGAGCGAGAACTCGCACGGCGGGAGTCCTGACAAATCGCACGGTGAGGAGATATCACAAGGTGAAGCTGGCAGTGACCACTCCCCTCATGTAAATAGTGTACAGTGTAGTGAGGCGGCAACTAGCGACGAGAGCAAACAGGCTGCTGCCCAGCAAGCCATCAACTGCATCATTGATGATGCCTTAGACAACCTTGAAAATGCTCTCAACAAAGAACAAACTCCACAGGAGGAAATAGCAATTATTTCGTACCAGTCAGAACTTCAGATGCCAGAAATAATGAGACTTATACAGAAAGATTTATCAGAACCCTACTCCATCTACACATATAGATATTTTATACACAACTGGCCTAAGCTTTGCTTTCTTGCGACACACGAAGGAAAGTGTATTGGTGCCATTGTTTGTAAGTTAGATATGCATCGTAATGTTGTGAAGAGAGGTTACATTGCTATGTTAGCTGTCGATGAAAAGTACAGAAGCAGAAAAATTGGATCTCGTCTTGCACAAAAAGCAATAAAGGTAAAAAACATAAAATTGCATTATAAAATGCACAGCTTTTAATAATGTAGTTGTATTCATACTTACGTAATTTTCTTTTTCCAGGCTATGATAAATGATAATGCAGATGAAGTTGTATTAGAAACAGAAATTACAAATAGACCAGCACTAAAGCTTTATGAAAACCTTGGTTTTGTGAGGGATAAACGCTTATTTCGGTACTACCTCAATGGTGTAGATGCATTACGATTGAAGTTATGGCTAAGATGAAATAGGAAGGTAAAGGAGAAATTCCCAATGTTGTGTTTTTTATATCTCAATGGCTGTGTAGCCTCTTCAGGAATCAAACAATTGCTATCCATGCGGATATAGCCAAATATATAGTTTGTTTCAAATAACTTTTTTAGTCATGTGATATGTTTTATTATATCTATTTTATGTGTTGAAATTGTTAAAGATATGTTTTCACCAATTCTTTAATTTAAGAATATAATAGTTTTATATCCTTACATACTAAAATACACAACTTTGAAGAATAACACTGTAGTCACTGTTTGTTTGCCCTCACATAATTTATTACCAAAGCATCCAATCGGTAAACTTGACATAGTAGGTATAAATAAACCTACACAGTATATTTTTTAACTAAGTATTTAAATAAATCCATCTGAAAATATTTTCATGGTTTAATGTATGTACTTAGACTTACCTACAAATCTTAGAAATTTCTAAATCATAACCCTTTGCTTCAACCGGGTTTTGGGTAAAAAAAATATGCATTAAATGTTGAGATTGATGTCTAAATTTGTTGAATTTCAATCAAGCTATGTAACTAATAGCTTGGAGTAGAATATTTTTTTATAATTGGTATAATAATATGGCACTTATAATATCATAGTCATTGCAATGAAAAATATTTTTACTAGTCAAATAAGAGTGAATAAATTACTAACCCTTACAATAGAGGTAGGTACTTTGCAAAATAAATACATAAAATGTAATGTAATAATTTTGTTATTTCAAATCATCTACTTGAGCAATACAAACTTTTAAAATGTAAAAGTAACAGTGTTAGTAGAAGCTCCGTCATAGATAAATGTATTGTTGACTGGTTTATATTGCTTAGTGACAAGTTTTATAGCTTCATGAGCCACACATCCACCCAAAAAGGCTGAAATACTGTGCAGTTCCGCTCCACCGTATCTACAAATCTCTTGAATATGGTCATCTTTTCTAGCCAAATCATGAGAATATGATATTTCACTGAGAAACTTAGCAACACAAGCTTTCAACTTTAGAGCATCACCTTCAGGCTCACTTT
Organism: Eulithis testata; assembly: GCA_947507515.1. NCBI lineage: Eukaryota > Metazoa > Arthropoda > Insecta > Lepidoptera > Geometridae > Eulithis > Eulithis testata. Next base: position 4,982,745 of record OX382207.1, read on the forward strand.
CCCCTGGCCCTCTACTATGCTCTGCCTCAAACATCTCGTATGCTCTTAGCATGATGTAATGTACCATCATGACATCTGGTTCCTCAAGATGCCTACCTATGTAGGCTGCCACTGAGCTTCCTAGTTGGTATTCACTAGCAATGCTTGATCCTTTTATCAGGATTAACGCATGGGTATGACGACAGAAGAGTTTCACATCAAACTCACTGATGCTATCAGCGTGTAACTGAGCAACTATTTGCTGGACTTTCCTATATACTACTTCAGCATCTATAGCAGCTTGTGCTCTGTAAATATTTTGTAGTTTTACATAGTGCTCTGTGGATGCTGTCATGTCAGGGAGAATTCCTTTCACGGGCAGTTTTCCTTTACCCTCAGCCTCGACAAATCCCCTTAGAGCTGCACACATTATCCAAAATGGTGAACTTTCCTTGGTCAGGTTAGTAGCAGCACTGCTGTACAATAACTCTTGAATTTTCACAGGTAAAAACGATGGAACCAATGACGTGTTCACAGCTCTGATAGCCTCTTCAAAATTTTCTTCAGGTATTGGTACATCGTTTTCATCTTTCCTAATAAATCCCTGAATGACTTCTCTGATCTCATTTTTTTCCTTCCTACTCATTGGCCAGTTATCTGGATGTGATGCCCTCCATTTTTGAATAGCTTTGTAAAGAATAACAATCCAAGGTATGTGACCATGATCCTTTAGATCAAGGGAATCTATATCAATAGAGTCAAGGTAATTAGATAAAGCCAAGAATGGAACATCCAACCGTAAATCAGTCTGTTCATTGTCTGGATGAGTTTCAATGATTGCATGTTCTTTTATTTGGATCCTGAAAGACCCTAGGAAGCCAACTGATCGACATTGGATGTAGGGTACATTTATATTCCAGAGGTGTTGCGCCAGAGTTGGAACAGTTTTTTCACTAAGTGCTGTGCTTATGACGAGACTGAAAGATTTGAAAAAGTCAGGATTATCGCGCATAATCTCATCTGGAGGTTCTTGCACTGCATGACCTTTTACAGCTGAATTTAGTTCCAATAGCAGCCGAAGCGCCTCCGATCCCCTATTCAGACCTTTGCTGGAGCACTCTAGAAAAAAGTTACTGCCCATGTCCTCTTCAGTAACGGTTTTATCGTCGACAATAGTAATAGCTCCGACGCCGGGTAGCACGATTGATTTCAATATTTCTGTGCCTAGTCCCGTAGCGTTTATGAGACATATGTGTCCATTTTCAAGCGCACTCTGGCCGTGGTCACCCCAAAGGCGTAATTGCCTATCATACTGTTTGTTCTTTTCACTTTGTTCTGGAGATTTGGGAGATGGAGATGCCATAGCCTGAGATGGGGAGTTTTCAAAGCAGTAAAACTTGTTTGTTTCTGACCCCGATGTGACTGTAATTTTGATAAACCAATAGCACAAGAGTCACGCCTATCTAAATTGACTGTTTTCTGTATTTATTTAAACTTTAGATTATGTAGTAAAACTAAAACTAAACTCTCACTAGCATCGAAAAAATATTCTTCTCACTTCTCATTCATTAACGAACCAAACGGAACGGATAGGGCGCATTCGGCGCTGACTTTAACATTTTGAATGAATTGAAGTTGACAGTTTGGGTTCCGTTCCGGAATGAATAAGAGTTGATGTTGTCTTGTCTGGCTGTCACAGTCATGCATAAAGTGGTGGATTTTCTTTTCCTTTCTTCTTTTTCTTTTATTAATGGCCTCTGTCTGTCAGTCATTTCGACCTTCAAAACGACGACGGTCGACTTGACTTGATATTTAGAATTCCTGACTTGACACTGGCACATCTGTCGAAATGATGGATAGAGGAGCATAAAAAAATAGAAGATTTTCTGTTTTTTTTAGTTTTTTTTTTTTCTTCGGTTGGACGTCTTGGAGCAACAAGCTTTGAGTGAGATCTTTTGAGTTTTATTAGTTTTCTCGCGATATTTCGCGTAGTTTTAAGTTGATTTGTTAAGGTATTTATGCTGGTGTATTGATTCATCTAAAAACAAGGCCCTTTATTGGGCTTTTAACTAGTTTTATACATAGTAGCATCTATCTTTTATAACGGATAGGACCTACCCTCATTATCCTTAGGGCAAAAAAAAAAAACTTAAAAAACTTAAGGATTTTTTGGGATAATGGAGATTGACGCTGCGTCGTCTTCTCCATGTCCTGATCCTCCGCCTGTTCCGCCGGACCCCCCAGATCCATCTTCCGAGTCTTCTGCGGTTCGTAAGCGCAGAAAGGAAGTTGATTCTGAGGAGTCCGGTGGTTCTAGCGGCAAAGTCAAGGCAACATCTGCAGATGTAAACTCAGCTCCCGTCCCTGCATCTGTACAAACAACCTGGCTGCACGCCACGCTAGTCATTGGTGTAAAAGAATATTCAACAGCAGACAAAGGTCCCTTCATTGTTCATGTGTCCCGAGAGGTCCCTGATCCTTCCGCTGGTACTACAATTCGCCCAATCAAGTTTGGTCAGTTTTTGGCCAACCATCGTGTAGGTAATATTTGCAACGATGGTATTAAAGCTATTGGTAGAAATAGGGTTTCAGTTGAATTCCGCTCAGCCGCTGATGCCAACAAGTTCTTGGACAATACAACTCTCCTAAGCCAATACAAGTACGTGGCATCCATACCAACATTCAACATAACGCGTATGGGTCTTGTCAGAAATGTTCTTGTTGATATGTCTATGGAAGAGTTTGCCGAAAACCTTGAAGTCCCCAATGGCTGCGGTTTCGTAGCAAAGGCTCGACGACTTAATCGTAAGTCTAATGAAGACGGTAAGATTACCTGGATTCCAACTCAGGCTGTAGTGCTTACATTCAGAGGTCAAGTCCTACCGGATAGGGTATTCTCGTTTCATACATCTCTTCCAGTGGAAATATACCAACTGCCGACAATTCAATGCCAAAATTGTTGTCGATTTGGACACGTCAAAGCCCAATGCCGCTCGAAACCACGCTGCTTCAAGTGTGGCAAAGAACACACAGGCGAAAGCTGTGACACGTTAGAATCTAAGGCTTACTGTCTTCACTGCACAGGAAATCATTTTGCATCTAGTAAGGTATGCCCAGAGCTTGAAAGGCAAAAGTCGATTAAAGCCTTCATGTCCCAAAATGGTATCTCATATGAGGAAGCTGCCACCCATTTCCCCAAACTAAGACGCTCGTTTTCCGAGGTGACTCAGGAAATGTTTTCCCCCTCCTTCCCCTCCCAACAAGTTTCTTCCAATCCATCCAGCCCTACAAACTCCCGATCCTATGTCAAAACAGTCTATGCTAAGCCCCATCCTCGCGCTCCTTTGGCTAAATCTTATGACAAAGCATCACATCAGGAAATCATTTCCACCCCATCCTCGTCACTCCCCAATGGTCATGCTTTGTCTCAAACGCAGTCATCAAATGATAATCGTCAGAACTTTCTTATTGAAACTCTAATAAACCTTTTAATCGAGTTGTGTTCCAACAACAACTCATCCCTACCGTCCAACGTTGCACAAAAACTTTCCCAGATCTTCACATTAACCACTCATAATGGATCCAGTGTCCATTATCCAGTGGAACCCGAGAAGTCTCCGCAGGCGCAAGCCTGAACTGCTTCACTTAATTTCTAAATTTTGCCCGTCAGTCATTGCCGTCTCGGAGTCATGGTTGAAGCCAGGGAGTCCTTTTCGGATTTCAGGTTACACCTGTCTCCGAGACGACAGGTCTGACGGGCACGCAGGTAGTGCCCTGCTTGTCAGGGCCACTCTGCCCTTTTCCCAAATTTCTCTCCCATCCCATCCCATTCAAATGAATCTTGTAGCAGTCAGAGTATTTGACATATCATTTTTATCAATATACATTCCTCAGCCTAACCCTAGTTTAATTTCTGAGATCCTTCTAGCTGTTTCATCTGTCCCTCTTCCCATAATTCTTCTTGGTGATTTCAATAGCCACCACACCTCGTGGGGCTCTAGTCACAGTAGTACATTTGGGCGTTTACTCGCAGAAATGTTTGATGAGGCAAACCTTTGTGTGATAAATGATGGATCTCCTACCCGTCGGGCCCTTCCGACCCAGGACCCTCAGAGTGTTGTTGATTTAACGGTTTGCTCCTCCTCCCTCTCTTCCCTTCTTTCCTGGGAAACTTTGCCTTTATCTTATGGGAGTGATCATTTTCCAATTATAATCACTATGTCTAACTGTGTAACCCCACAACAAAATTTTAACCCTAGTCTTAAGTATAGACTTACAGGAGTTTCTAAAGAGAAATGGGAATATTTTTCCTCTGCTTTGCACATTGCCACTCAAAGCCTTCCTCTTGTAAACTTAGATAATGCACTTTCTTCATATTCAATGCTATTGAATGCTATTATTAAAACTGCAGATGAGTGCTTTCCCATTAAAAAACAATCCCGTACACTTTGTAGAGTATCTAATCCTTGGTGGGACTCAGAATGTACAACTGTTATTAGGAACAGGAAAAATGCAGAGATTGAGTACAATAACTCAATGACTCCTGAACATTTTATAGATTATCAGCGTTGTGCAGCGAAAGCGAGACAGGTTTTATCAAAGAAAAAGAAACTTGGATGGAAAAACTTTTGTGAAAATTTGTCCCCTAGAACTTCATCTTCAGTAGTTTGGAAACAGATCAAACGATTTAGAGGCTCTTGCAACTCCACAGACCTATCATCAAATGATCCCACGTCGTGGGTAGTACCTTTTAGTAACAGATTATCACCAACCTCTGTCCCTAATATAGATTCCGTCCCTTCTCCCCCTTCTTTCATTCCATCATCTTCCATTTTTGACAATAGGTTCTCTATTAATGAATTAAATTTAGCACTAGATGGATTAAAAGATTCATCCCCTGGAGTTGATGGGATTCCTTATTCGTTTCTAGTTCATTCCCCTGATAACGTTAAAATATACTACTTGGAACTGATTAATATCTTCTTCGAAAATGGAGTTGTTCCGGATGAATGGAAAACTCAAATTATCATTCCAATATGCAAACCCGGAAAGAGTCGTTCAGACCCAAATTCTTACAGACCCATTGCCTTATCTTCAGTCTTAGTTAAAATTGTAGAACACATGATTAAATTTCGCCTTGAGTGGATCGTGGAGAGCAAAGGTATTCTATCTAAAACTCAGTTTGGCTTCAGAAAAGGCATGAGTACTATGGATAGTTTAAGTCTGATTACTTCTGATATTCGCATTGCTTTTTTAAAGAAAGAATCTCTGGTATCAGTTTTTCTAGACATAACTTCGGCATATGATAACGTCCTTCTTCCAATACTCAGGAACAAGCTTCTCCAGCTGAGTATCCCTGTGAGGATTGTTCGTTATATAAGCAACTTATTAATGGATAGGCAAATTTTGATAAAACACCAAGGTTCATTTTTTCCTGCTCGACGTATATGGAAAGGCCTTCCTCAGGGCTCAGTGCTAAGTCCTCTATTATACAGTCTATACACTCACGACCTTGATTCTTCCATCACTCCTCTTTGTAATGTTCTTCAATATGCAGACGATTTAGCTTTGTATGTCCGATCAAATTCTATTTGTGACGCTAAAGACAATCTTAACACAGCCCTTTCTCTTTTGGGTGATTGGTTGAAAGACCATGGTCTGTCAATCTCAGCTACTAAAAGTAGTTGTGTAATTTATTCCAAAAAACGAAATACTCCAGCTATTGATTTATATATTGAACATGAACGAATCCAACAGCTTTCAAGTACAAAGTTTTTAGGTGTTCATTTAGATTCGAGGTTATCAGGAATTTCTCATTGTAATTACATTTTGGACATATGCGAAAAGAATATTAATGTCCTCCGTTCCCTGTCTGGTGTTTGGTGGGGCTCACACCCCTACTGTCAGAAACTTCTTTATAATGCTATCGTTCGAAGCCATTTAGATTATGGATCTTTTCTTTTAGACCCAAGTACAAAATTAGCTTTGGGGATTCTGGATAGGGTTCAGTCCAGATGCCTCAGAATAATCATTGGTGCAATGAAATCTTCTCCAATCAACGCCATGCAGGTGGAATGTGTTGAACCTCCACTCTCCCTCAGAAGACAGTATCTTTCAGACAGATTCTTTTTCAAACTTGTCCAAAATTCTCATCATCCTCTTCTCCAAATCCTAAATGATTTATTTCTCTTATTAGAGCCCCAAATTGATGATAATCAGGACTCAATACCTTGCTTAATTCGTAGTTTTAGAAAATACTCTCACCTTCCTTACCCCGTTATGCAAACCCAATCATTCCCTCTTTTTTCCATCCCGTATGAAGCCTTAGTTTTCGAACCCAATGTATTGCTAGATTTTGGTATTCATAAATGTTCTACCAATGCAAAAAATGAATTTAATTATCTTATGGAAAATAAATACAGTGGATGGCGTCCTTTCTATACAGATGCCTCCAAGCTTAACGACTCGAGTCCCGTAGGCTCAGCAGTATGGATTCCATCTTCTAAAATAATTTTAAATTACAAATGCCCTACCGTCACTTCTGTGTTTACAGGAGAAGCAATAGCTATACTTGAAAGTATATTGTTTATTCAGGCACATAATTTAAATAACTCTATTATTTTCTCAGACTCTAAAAGTGCCCTTCAGTCTATACTTTCTAATCCTTTCCGATCTAAGTCTAATTTTCCTATCATTCTAAAAATTCGAGAATCGTTATTCCGATGTCAAGAACTAGGATTAAATATTGTACTGGCATGGATTCCTGGTCATTCCGGAATTCCCGGTAATGAAACAGTAGATTCGTGTGCAAAGCAGGCTATTCATACAGGTTCTCATGACCATCTTAAAATTTATGCTCATGATCTATGTGTTGTCCCTAAGTCCCATTTGACCACATCATGGTCACGGATGTGGGTATCGTCCAGGAACTTGAAAGGCAAACATTACGGTGATATTCAACCAGAAATTCCATCTAGACCATGGTTTTTTAAGTTTCGTTTGGCTAATAAAATAACAACATCAACCATTTGTCGACTTCGCTTAGGTCATGTCTGCACACCAGTCTTTTTGGCTAAAATAAGGATCAGGGACCACTCCCTATGTGAATGTGGTATAGATGAGGGAAGTGTTGACCACATTATATTCTCCTGCCCAAGGCTGCGGCTATCTTTGTATGATGTCACTCCTCTCGAAATCCCACGTCCTTTTTCATCTAAACTCCTGTTATCTCTTGTATTCTCTCCTTTTATTAAAATATTATGTAAATTTATAACTACCAATAAAATAAAATTGTAAATAACTTATACATGTGTTACTTAAATATAATGTATGTATTCAGTTAGATAGGTGACTACTATTATTACCTACTTATTTATAGGCCGTACATATCTATTTTGACAAATCAACTTTTTAGAGTCTCCCTTCTTCACCGGTCATTTTTCTTAACCAACCTACTCAGATCTCCGCCTTTTGTTAAAAGATTAGTAAACCAGTAAACGCCAATAAACACTGACATTGGCAAATTCGTGGCAGCCCTAGCCACCGAACAGCCACAAGAAAAGAAGAAGAAGAAGAAGATTTTCTCGTGTTGTGTTGTGTGCTGCTCTTTAGGATATAGATGTTCGGTGTGCTCTTTGGTGTGCTGTGTTTTTTCATAAAATGTTAAGTTTAGTGTACTGAAATAGTAATAATTTTATTTGGACGAATGTGTTTGGAAATGAATTTACAAACGCTATTTCAGGATTTCAATCCTAGGTAAGTAGGTATGTCAAAAATCTTTCACTATTCATTACAAAGTCGATTGAAGTTGAGCTAATCAGAACTTTTTTCGTTTGCAGCAAGTTTGTAGTACACACTTGTTTATTAACTTTCACCGCATTATTTGCGCTGAAGCTAGATAATTCAATAACATGGTCGTACTGGGCGATCTTTGCACCGATATGGGTTTGGAAACATCTTGTGGTCTTTGGCGCATCTGTTGGCACCTACATTTGGTGGCAGTATCCCCACTTCAGGTAAGCTGATGAAAGTAAACTTAGAAATCTGAACCTTTGGTTATGTAAGTAATGGTAAGTGTTATGTAGGTAAGTATCTACTTACTCTATTTATGAAGATAGAAAAATATAAATGCCATAGGTAGGTGTTTAGGTCAAGGACAAATACAAAGATGGTCTATTAGTTCCAGTAATTTTATCATCATCATTATTATCAGCCTGTCAGAATACATAGCTGGATGTAGGTCTCACATTTTGCAAGAAACAAAGGTTTTTGATGGTATAGATTGACTTTCAGCTGTCCTTACATTGTTGTTAGTTCATTGGGTCAGTAATGCCGGTTTAAATAATGTAACTAACACAAAAACTAAATATTCCTTCATTACAACCATGTTTTTTTTTAATTTTTTTGTAGGTACTATTATTTTTTGTGGAGCTCTACAGTTACTATGAGCTTTCATAAAATTATTATTATTATTATTATTATTATTATTATTATTTTATACACAGGCAGCTTAAAGCTGATACGTGTATATCACTTAATATTGTCTGTGCACTTGGTTTATCTAGTCTGTTTTTAAATGTGTTAACCGTTGGAGCACTAATTATAGTCTCTGGCAGCCTATTCCAGGCTTCGACCACACGGTTTGGCAAGGTATGTCTTTTAGGGTTGCTTGTACCTGGTAGGCTAACCAGTTTGAGAGAGTGTCCTCTTAGGTTTGTGTTCTCGTTCAAGTTGTAGATGCTTGCTAATTCTGGTACATTGTAGTGACCCTTAAGGATTTTATAGGTCTCTATCAGATCGCCGCGTTGCCTTCGCTGTTGTAATGTTGTTAATCCTAATTGCTGAAGACGACACTTGTAGCAGTACTTTTTAAGTGATGGTACCATTTTTGTAGCTCTGCGTTGTACTCGTTCTACACAATATGTAAAGCGTTGCATGCACTATGCAACTCTACATGGCAAAGTAAAAGGAAACGCTAATTTTCTTCAAATTATAAATGTAAAATTTCATGGTCTTCCTTTTATTTAAGATGCTATGTTATTGGGAAAAAAACAATCCTTACGATTGAGCCTTTTAATTGGTATCATAAAATAACAGGTGTTTTGTTTTTACAATTTTGCGGGTTCAATTCCCGGCTCAGACAGGCTATAATTCAAAATTCTTTGAATGCAGTTTAAATTGTTTTTAAATTCAAAATAAAGTCTTCTTTCAGTAAAATGTTCTATCTACATTATTTAAGATACTTTCCCTCCATGTGGTATGGCCGTGGGACACCGTGTATATGTTATACCTATCTAAGTTGAGATGGTATTTGTACTTATGTTACATACTATAATTTGTATTGTATTGTATTTTCTAGTATCGAATGGATCTATATCCGAAATAAAGTACCTAAGTTAGTTATTATTATATTATTATTGAATTTATACCTTTATTTCAGGTTGGAGGGAGAAGCATACATACACTACAAAGCAATGCTCATAAGCCTTGCAATTCATTTGATCCTCCTTATGTTTGAGCTGCTTGTGTGTGATCAGTTAACCACAGGCCGTCATTTATGGATACTGGTGTTTATACCATTGATATTTATCAGCATAGTATCTATAGCCATATGTATATGGTCAGTAAAACATGATCGAAGCTATGAGGTATGTATATCTATATTTACTTCTATTCAAAATGACTGTATGTATCTATTAGCTATAGTTCGTTCTCTAGTTTTTGAGTAACTCGGATAATTTGTATGAAAACGAAATGACGTCTACTAAAAACTATCAAAATACGCTTGTTGTGTGTAAATCGCTATCCTGTACACTCGTATGAAGCCGACTCATATAAAGTGTACTCTGTCCAAGCCAACTCTTGACTGTTAAAACCGGACTTTAGGGATGTTAAGGTAGATTAACAACTATGTTGGCTCCATAGGAATACCTCAGTAGTGTTTGAGAACACAGGCATTGCACTTGCTTTTTAACCGACTTCAAAAAAAGGAGGAGTTTCTCAATTCGTCGGAATATTTTTTTTATGTAGGTATGTTCACCGATTACTCCGTCATTTATAAACCGATTGGTAAAATTCTTTTTTTATCTGAAAGGGTAGCTTCCAGATTGGTCCCATAATTTTGTTATCAAAATCAATTTGGTACTTTTGCAATTAAATAAGAATAACTGGAAAAAACACGTCATACACGTACACGACATTGCGTAATTTGCTTTCCTGTGACGTTTCTGTGTAACTTACGATCAATAGAACAGTCTCAATGAACTGCTGTCGTCATCATCATCATCATCATTTGATGATGACGGCGTATCAAATTGAAGTCGGTTTTCCAGTTTTTTTTAAACTTATAAGTTATAATCTATGGAATTTTTCAGCTGGAGCTTTTCTGCGCAGTGAATATCCTTCAGTTCATATTCTTGGCACTGAAGCTCGATGATTTTATCAACTGGTCATGGGAGGTAGTTTTTGTGCCGTTGTGGATACTCATGTGCCTGAGTTTAGTAGGTAAGTGTGCGCTACAGTTAAGCTTCGGTTACACACAGCCAATACTCGCGCCGAGTAGGCATTCGCAGCGAGTATTCGCTGTGTGTGACCGAAGCTTTAAACACCTGAAGACTTGACATTCCATTGAAAAATCAACCCTACCTTCTAATATTAAAGTCTAAAGTGGTTTAGCTACTGGTAACTATCCTACTAATATTATAAACGCGAATGTTTGTAAGTGTGGATGGATGTTTGTTACTCTTTCACGTAAAAACTACTGATTAGATTTGGATGAAACTTGGAATATATATTGTCCGTGACCTGGATTAACACATAGGCTACTTTTATCCCGAGAAATTAACGGAATCCAACGGGACGAGAACGAAGTCGCGGGCGGCACCTAGTCTTCCATAAGTGGAATGTTAGACTGTATTACTGTGGTATTACTAATTGACATTCCATTGGTTTAAAGCCTTTATTTCACACGATCAATAATCCTGCGAAAATCTCACATTTTGAATGCCGCGATGGTTGGCAGCGGAGCCCTTGTTCAAACCCTATTCCAACGAACGTATGACCGCAGTTTTACGTGAAGCGTCCTCTAATGAGCGTATCCTAATTTCGTTTTTAACCAGCCATCATTGTTTTCAGGGGTGCTATACAGCATTATATTCGCTGGTATCTTACTGCGCACGCCAGAGGTTAATATACAACAGCGCCGTACGAGTTTTAACTCTGCAATGGCCTACACTTTCACTGTTTGCCCCATATTGGTATTTCAGGTGAGTCTTTTTTTTATTTACGAGTATAACTTACATAGAGGATGTCAATCTGAATGGGGCTTGCAGTCATGAGTTTTAAGTGTGACATTGTTCTAATGACTGCTTATTTCAGGTGCTATTGACAAATAAATTGGACGACGGCCTCGCCCTCAAATATATAGTGGTAGTGAGTCCGCTGTTTGTTAGTTATGCGACGCTCATCATCATGTCATTTAGTTCAAAAGGAGGAAATAAATGTAAGTAATTATCCATCTTACATATATACCTAATTTCACGCGGGTGCCTTGCTATTTTTGAGGAGACATTTATATATAAAAACTTCGCTTAGAGTCGTGGAACATTGTCCGTCATGACGTGTAGGATACTCCCCTTTCGGAATTAAAAGGATATTATTCTACACTCTGTATAATAAAAGTGGTCAAGACTAAACCCCTACCAAGCTATCTATGAATCAAAAGAGACACTGCGTTGGCGTTCCCCGTATTTGTAGGGGGCCAAATCTGGCCGAATCAAGTTTTCAACATGAGATAAGATTAACTGTAGCTCTATTTCTTGCCTATCATCCTCCACAGATAGGTTGGCTGATCTTTAATACGATCTGAAATGGTGTAAGCTCGATCTAAAAAAAACATGGATATCAGCAATATTGCAAAGAAAATAAGTGCTTACAAAAAAACGCGCCAACTAAAATGTTGCACCCATGATTTCGTTTGTAACATCCGAAATATTTTTCAGGGTGGTTTGGTATCAGGAAAGATTTCTGCCAGTTTCTTCTATCCGTTTTCCCCCTACTACAAGAATATGCAAACATAGCATATAACAATAACGTGAACCGCGGCGCAAACGTAATTCCCAGTGAACCTCCCATCAACCAGGAACCATACCGAGACGAGGAACAAAAAAAAATAAAAGAGAAAAAGCACAAAAATCAAAAGAAAAATGAGACATTGAAACCCGTGGTGCCTATAACCAGTATAGATATGCCAGATTGAACGGTACCCCCACATGAATAGATGTTAATATTGTGTGTTCACTTCTAGATTGTAAATAGAGCTTCTTAATAACTTTGAAGCAATAATTTTTGTTAAGTTTGGTAGTTTGATAGGAGTAGACTAATTGGTTTAGTGTGCAACTTTATAGTTTAGCAAATGGTTTTACAATTCATGCGAGTCACACGAAAGTGTGAGCGGCAGCTATGTACCTATGTACCGAATTACTAATTTAATTGTAGTTATATCGCTCTGTATTTTCTTAGGTTTGAATTATGTGACAGATAAAGTCGTATCATATCAGTGTTTTCGATGACAAAAAGTATGTACCAATGACAATAAAATTTTACCTTTATAAATAGACGGCTGAGGTAAATCAAATCAAATAATTACTTATTTTTTGCAGCTAAAGCTTTTAGCCGAGCACGTTATTAAAAACGCGTTTTAGGCCTTGGTTTTAGGGCATGCGCCATAACCACGGTTAGTGAAGAAATTTTTATGTCGTGGTCTACCCTCATCTAGATAATTTCCTGCTTGTTAGTTGAAAAGCTATGCAATCTATTTATCTATGTGTTTCACATTCAGTTGGTGCTATTACAACTTAGAAATTTTGATCAAGTTCTATTTTAAATCGTGTAAGTAAGTACATTATTATAATAATTTCTATGAATTAGGCATATCTATTGCTTTATGATTTAGTACGCTTTGAGCTTAACACTTTATACGTAGATAGGTAGTGATTATTAGTATAGCTTCTATTATAAACCTGTTATTATCATAAACATAAAAAGTTATAGATTCAGCCATAATTTGCATCTTACCAGATTCGTCGGATGCTTTATATAATATGCCTGTTAATTTTCTACTTACTATACTATTATCGCACTATACAGTAATAACTTACTTCAAACTATTTTATAGTGGGACTCAGGTTTGAGTCCTTTCTTGCCCTGCGTGTTCAATCGCATTAGGATATCACAAAATATTAAATGATCGACCCTCGTGGCAAAAATGGCTCACTAAAGTCACAGTAAAAAAAAAAAACAACTGTAAGAACATGATTTATGTAGTACAGCGCACATTAATTATTATGACTACGTAGTGTAGACTATCATCTTTGTGTACAAATTTTATGAAAAATGCTTCATTCCGGATCTAGGCTCTTTAGATCCTTAGTCAAAGGCAAGCTTGTATACATATTTCGAAATTGTGGATAGTCAACTATTCTAAAAACATGTTTAGGTTAAGAATTAGAACACACAGTTTTGCCATTTAAATATGAGTTTAAAAAATAAATTCTTACATGTTTAGATATTTATTGATTACTTACTAAAATGCCATTTCTTGCATATCAGTTAATTTTTATTAATTTGAAGAATATTTCAGGCTATGGTAGGTATGCTTTCGATGTGAAAGCGAGTTCGAACTTTGGACCACCTAGTATTTTATTATTATTAATATTCAGTATAGTAGGTGCCAAATAACACGGCAATACAGATCATTCACCCACCTTCACCACGATGTCGCAAAATTCAATTTATGTATGGTAAACAAACAGTACTACGAGATTCGAGCGATACTGTCTTAGCGACAGGTTTGTATGGAAAGCGACAGAATTAGCCATTCATAAATTGCATTTTGCGACATCGTGGTGAAGGTGGGTGAATGACCTGTATTGCGGTGTTATTGGTACCTACTATACCTACTACTCGACTAAAACTCAAACTTAAATTGGCGGCATTTGAACTAGCTTCTGAGTTATTTTTCAGAGTAGCCAATCGTCTGCAGAATAATTATTTTGTAAAGGAAAAAACCTGAGGTGATATTAAATAGCGATGGTAAATAACTTGAGTTCTATAAAAGTAGTCACAGAATAATGTAAAGCTAATGAAAGTTGTTCGTTTTGGAATAATAACGTTGGCTACCTAAAGTTTACTTGTATTGTGACTGCCTCACATAGTTCAATTTTGCTGTCCATTCAACCTATCTATTATTATCTATAAGAAAATGTACCTATTTATATTATACAGGGCGTTATTTGTAAAGTTATTTTACTGTGATATTCTCTTCCTTTTTGTGTCGCAATGTTTTAAGTACCTAACTCAGCGTTAATATTTTAGTTTATTTGTTGTATGGAATTAAACTTACTAACGATATATGATGAAAGAATGGCGTATCTAGTTTCCCCAACATCATTAAAAAGTTGACTTGACGATAAGCCCACACGAATTTTGGGGGGAAATCAAGCAGCGTTTTGAGCAATACAAAACACTTACTTCTAATTTAATTCAATCCTTGACAGTGCGCTAATGTCAAAACTTGTATGTAATAATGTTACCACATTCGTCTGCTAGTGATGATACGTGACAGATTTGTTGTTGTGATAAGTTTACTTTCACGTAAAAGTTGTTACTTACACTGCACCTACACTTATGTAGGTAATTTTTACACAGGGTTAAATTATCTAACCATGCGCTATTTGGCGAGGCCAAAGTTTATTAGCAAAGTTTTCCTTGACCCAGCGACACGAAATGAGTTTTCAGGGTAATCGTGAGTTAGTGTTCCATAAATTGGAAAATGTAAACCTCTTAGGATTTTACCGTACTTATAATAAACTGGTACGACACTAGACTTATGTCGTTTAGTCACGATATAATGGCAGGATACGTACAAATGGACCCTACTTAATCGACCATTTTGTGTAGAACACCTAGGTGTGATAGCCGGAAGATAAATATCCATGGCTAGTGAATCACTCTGTATTTAAATGTTGATCACACATAAAGTAAACACAAAACATTCCAAATCGGATTAAAATGAGTTTACGTATATATATATTTTTGAATTTTTTGAATTAATTCACTCCAAAAGTCTACAAACTATAATCACAGCCCATAAAATCAAGGTTGGGGTTACTCAGCAGTATAAAGTTTAACGTTAGGCAATTGGAACTTGTCCTACACTCGCTTAGACGCTTACAACGGCTGGTACCGACGTCTCCATCGATTTTAGTCAAACAATCCAACCCCGAAATGCAACCCTTGCCAGTCGCCACCATGACTCAATCGAGATAGGACCTAGATATTAGACTTTATACTTTTATAATGATTTCGAGTACGATCGCCAAGAAATGGATAAGCGAAGAGACGGAAGACGAAGAGGAATTGTTTAGTCACTGCAGGGAGATGGAACTAGTTTGCTTCGCGGTCACCAAAGTGGTTTTGGACGCGGATAACAAGTGGAAAGGTGCTGGTGGGAAGAGCAATACTCATTCGCTTTCGAATAGAAAGTATATTATGGAGTTAGTAAATATACAGGTAAATTCCAAACCATTGAATACCTTTTAGATTTCATGGAGACTTGTAGATAATTGATTTCGTTGCCATGGTAGAATTCAAATCAGCTGACTATTGTTTTTGCCACAACACAAACACCGTGGTCTGCAAACAAAGATCATCCCAAAACACAATAAATCAATCGTGCCTTTGTAATTTTTGGTTAACCAATAAAATAGAGATAGAGTAATATTTATTTGGCACACAACACAACACAGTAAAATAATCACACAGTAAGAAAACAATAGGTACATAACAATTAGAAAATAAAAAATAAGAATAAAAATAGAACAGAATAGCACAGAATACGAAATTATACGAATACGAATATTATGGCTCAAAGATCGGCAAAGAGATTTGCATTACCAGACATTTTGAATAACGTCTCTTATATTATGTAGTTTTATTTAGGAACATACCTAGCTAGGTAGTTTGGATAAGACTTAGTCCAACTACCTATCCAAGACTCGCATGGCAATGTATAGAACTGTGAATTTTCTGAATTTCTTTGTTTTTCAGGTACTAGATCAAATAATAGATTACTTATCGAAACTAGTTAAGTCCTTCTACAAATTAAATCCGAAGCTAGCGAGGTTGAAAAGGGACAATGGGCTGCTCCAAAGCAAACATGACCTTATATTCGATAAGCTGTGCAGCAGTAGATTTGTAATGCTGCAGGCGATAAACGGACTTATTGCGACAATACTCAACACGTGCCTTCATAGAGAAGATTCAAGGAAAATGATTGAATCTTGTCTAAGGTACTAAGAGTGAATTTTTCTTAAGTTCTTTCTCTTCTATTTGATTTCCAGAGTCATCCTTTTTTATTTCTTTCAGTTTGGTGAACATTTACAATCACCTTATGGGCTTGAGCTACAAAAAATATGTAACAAAGTTTAACATAGGAAGCAACACTTACCCGAGCACTGTAAGCGAAACTAAGACAATAACGTTAACCAAAATAGTTCAGGTAAGTAGCTAAAATTATGATCACTGACCCTGTTATTACTAAACTCGAAGTTAGCTTAGAATATGTAGTTACACCGTGTTTCGTTTTTTGCATGCAGTTTACAATTCAACCGAAAGAGACAAAAACACGTTGTACCTAACTAATCCAAGCTTACACCGAGTTTCACTCACACTCTCAAACTTTTGCTCACTATCATTTTATCATAGTCTTCTGGCATATTCGAGGGAGCTTACGCCACACAAGTCTGGTATATTGTATCTACCTACAAATAGTTTTTTTCTTTTTCAAGAACAGAAACACGGCACAGTGTACAAGAAAATATTTTGATTATTAACGGTCTGTGATGTCTACCAGCAGTGTATTTGGTATTTTTATATTAGACTGTTACAAATTCCATTCAAACAAGTCTATGAATCTTGTAACTGTGTATACTAATAAACCCCTGAAAACATGAACCTACCCGCACACGAATGTTTGATATCAATGTTAAACAGGCATTCCCATCCCCTCCCTTTATACTGCACTGCTTCTTAATAAATCCGTGATAATATCACGTTTTTTTATGATTTTCATCGTGACAAGTGTCGTGACTTGTCGCCGTATTTGGAAAATCACGTTAAGTTTGGGTTACAACCATACCACAGTAGTGAATTTATGTCTTTCGCTCCTCATTTCGATGTCCCATTTAGATAAATCGGTACGTAGGTACGGAGTACGGGCATATAGGTATCTGACCAAGGTAGTAAGTGGTACCAATTTTATTTGTGCTGTTTCACACAAATAAAATTGATAAGATTGGATCATTTTTAACGCAATTCTTCTTTCACCACGTACCTACGTGCGCATGAACCATGCGATATATATCCTGCGACTTCATGTCATGAAGATTATATTTCAGAATTTAGCTAAGAGCCGAGTTGAAATCAACTGCCAACGACTTATAAACTGCCTAGTGACTGTGTACAGCCCCGAGGACAATTCAGAGGGAGATTCCGGCTCCAGTGGCGAAGACCTTGAGATTTATCAGTATGTTGGTTTAATAAGTGAAACATGACAAGACGAATCCAACTTGGATTCGTGATTCAATAATTTAATTTCTTGTTCCAGCACCCTTACGAAACACATAACCCCGCCTGCGTCTTCCACCCTTCGAGAAATGTCAGTAGAAAAACGTCGCGAAGCCTTCATAGAAAATAAGAAAACTAAAATGAAACAAGCCAAAAGCCTTATAGAAGTGAAGAATCAGAACAATAGGAAACTGAATGAGATCATGAGCGGTCAGAATTCTGACGCAGAGGTGCCTTATACTTCGTTATTGACTAATGAATGTATTTTGGAAAATATTATGAATAGTGATGGTGAGTTTTAAATCGGAAGCGTAGTTCTCGAATGGGTTTGGGACAAAATAGCCGGAGCGCGGAGTGGTCCATCGAGTGAGGGAATCTTTCTTATTCTATTCAGTCAATATAATGTCTGAGATATTTTATTTTGTTTCAGAAAACGTCAATGGCATTCTCCAGAGCGAAGAAATCTACATAGAAATTCTGTTGGATACAGTTTGTAACATGTCTCCAACTTTATTGGGACCTAGTGGTGTCAAAAAACTTAAATCTGGTACGAAAGCGATCATTTATATATTTTTATGATGATAGAAAAAAGTAAGCCAGGCCCTGCCGCAAAGGGTATGCGCGATCAAAATCTTTTGTTGATATTCACGCTAATTTACTTGTAAATTCGTATCATTATAATTTAAAATAATCTCTGTACATTTTATTTCAGGTAGAATTCAAGCCAGCAAAAGAGCAGCACATAAAGTTACAGAATACTACCAGAACATTCTATGGGGTGATGTCGGTAGCTGCCTAGAACACATTGTGCTTTGGTGGTCCTCTTACCCTTTGGCTACTAGGTAATTGTTTTACCATAGAAAAGTACTATCACTAGGGTAAATAAGTACCTACTAAATATTCTTAAATTGTATCAGCAAATACTTTAGGTTTTGTTCGTTACGTGACAAAATCAAAAAGGTCACAGGCATTATAAACTTTTCTATAAATATATTTTTTTTCTTTTTTGGCATATGTATAATGCCTTGATCACATGTACCGAGCAAACCGGCGAGACAGTAAAATGTTTCTCGGCCGAGACAGTGTAGTTACCGAGTAGCTGTTCACACACGTTTTGAAATCAGCACAGTCAGTTCAGTTCTATTGAGACTACAATTCGGACACGATGGATCGTAAAAAGATAATTAGAAAGCGAGCGGCGAGACAGTGCACGTTCAAACGTGCCGAGTGAGTGAGCGAGACCGTGCGGGGAATCGGGAGGGTAGTAACTCGGTCTAGTAAGTCGGCAGCCGAGCTATTGTCTCGCCACTTCTAGAACGGCAGCCGAGCTATTGTCTCGCCACTTCGTTCGGCAGAGCACTCGGCCGTGCACTCGGCGCTATGTTTATACGTACCGAGTAATCGACCGAGAGCACTGTCTCGCCGGTTTGCTCGGTACGTGTGATCGAGGCATAAGGCAGACAACTCTCTCGCTCGCACATTTCAATATTTTTGAAGATATAATATAACTAAATATAATTATGTGAAATTGCAGAGCTTCAGGGTCGAGAGAATAACAATGCAAAGGTTCAGTAAAAATATCAAAAAAGTTTTTTGGTCGGAAAACTTGTTTGGATCAATGTGATATTTTTACTGAACCTTTGCATTGTTATTCTCTCGACCCTGAAGCTCTGCAATTTCACATAATTATATTTAGTTATATTATATCTTCAAAAATGTTGAAATGTGCGAGCAAAAGGGTTGTCTGCCTTATACATACGCCTTAAATTCAAACGTAAGACCACAAAAATCGCTTTGTACTCATAAACTAGGCCTTAGTTAATTAATAATACTAGTTCTACACGACCAACCCTGAAGTACCTAATTGGTTAAAAAGGTTTAGTTTCTAGCATTTTTGTACTACCTAGTTAGCTGTTAGTATGATCATTCGATCACGCAAATAACTATTAGGTACCTACTGTTTACGTGTTACAGATCACCAAATACAAGCCAGAAGCTACGAGAATGGTTATTTCAAACATTTAACGTAAACAGTAAGAAATTTTTATATTATACTGAAATAGGATGTGTAACATAATATTAAGTTTATTTAATTTATTTTCAGATACTCCAGAGCTGATACTTTCTTCGCTAAGAGTATTAGCTGATGCTCTGGGATGTCACGTGACTTCTACTTCTTGGGACAAGCATTTTGGGTATGTTCCTTCTAGTAGTTTGTATTGGTGTCGATTCTGCTGTCACATTTTTCTAAGCTAACCTAATTTAACAGCGCTAAAAATGTTGCCATCTCTTTTTAATATATTAACACTAGGTACTATTGGCATTTTTGAGATCAGCTAAAAAGAAATCTAACTTATAATTTAATTCAATCCTTGACAGTGCGCTAATGTCAAAATTCGTAATAATGTTACCACATTCAATCAGCGCGCGTGCACTCTAGTATTACAATAACATCTATAAACCACTGTAAAGCTAAGGCCGGGTTCCCACTACGCCAGACCGGCAAATCTGCCGGGTCGATAAAACTGCCGGAAGGGCTAGTGGCTGTACAATTTATATAGAGCTATTCACATTATCCCGGATCCGGCGTGGTGGGAACCCGGCCGTAGATCAATTTTTAAGGATTTCAAAATTACTATTGGCTCCTAATCATAATGCTTCAGTCATATAATATTAAATCATCATTTCCTGATGAGTTTGTCTGTACAAAACTGAAAATAGCAAATTAATGTTTGATTTATGTTTAATAATAAATACCATAACAAATAATCTTTTTTGTATTTAGAGCAACTCTAACAACAGACTTAAAAGCGACATCCTTGAAGCTGCATCCGGATCTATCGGTGTATATCAGTGAGGTAAGCATTTTGCAATAATATGCCATTAAGAGTCGGCCTCGCTTAAAACTCGTGCGTTTGAATCCCGTCATGGCCGTCATGCGCTAATAGATTTTTAATTCTTATACCTGGTTATCATCTGTGCCTGAAAGGTGAATGAAAAAATCGCGAGAAAACACAAAAAATAGTTTCTATCAGTGTGTAACGCGCTTTAGTTTTCTACCTTTGTTAGTTGTTTTATAGCCTTGCATTCGTCTCGGCTCCTTTAAAAACAAACGATTTTTTTGACTTTACATCAAAAAGCTTCTTTCGCTCGGAACACAACGCCATGCGCAAAATACTTGCGTCTTGACTTTATTTTAGTTGCCTCAAAGATGTTTTGATTTTTTAGTGTACAGTATCTGGAGCTAATTTCGCCCTGATGCTGCAAGAACTAGTGACACTGAATAACCAGTGCGAAGTCACGTGGGACTACATACTTGGAGCACCTATTGAGGACTTGCCTATTGTTGAGCAAATACCTATCTTGCATAGACTTGGTGAGTTTATTCTAATATTAATGGGTCTTGTGTAATCCGTAAACTAGAAAAATTTAATTTGACAATGTGTTGTTAATTCTTTTGTTGCATTTTTCTAAACTAACCTTAGTTTATAGCCCTAAAATGTTACCGTACCTTTCTCATAAACTGAATCAACAAAGACAATTATAATTTTCAAATATTTTTAAATTTTTAAGGGGTCTTACGTTCTAGCAAATTAACAGTCATTTTATACAACAAACAAAACAAACGCCTTTAATTTTTGGTCGTCATAAACTAATATTTATTAGGTGAGTCGATTTTTTGATAACCAATATAGGTATGTCTGTTTGACAGATCATTCAATCCACACATACCGATTATGGTGTTTGGCCGAAACCCGTCGTCTAGCTAACCAATGGGAGATGGACGATTTCTTCCGCATCGCACACAACGATATGCAAGCGTGCCTGGAACAACTACTGAACTTGCGCTTTGCCGATCACAGCGTTACTATTGAAGCTGGTAAATATTATCAAAATCTCCACTGCTACGACGTAGACATGCTACGACGTAGACATGCTACGTCGTAGTGGTGGAGATTTCTGGAAAAATACTGAAATTTCTTACTGGTATTTCAGTATTTCCCCACTAAGAGGGATTTCTTAGTGGGGATTTCTGGAATATATCATAATAGATAATGTATAGAAATACCGTTGCTAAATTGTGATGGCACTAAGGCCTGTATACCGACTTACTGCTAAGCACTGATCCTGATACAAGCATAGATTTTTATGTGACAAACTACTCAAATCTATGCTTGAGAAACGATTTCTGTATCGGCATACGGGACTACGGTTACGAGTTTGCAATAATCCTACGACCCCATTATTATATGACGTTTTTCAATGCAGTTGTGAGAAAACAGATAAATAAGACTTACCTGAATAACATTGGTTATAGTGGGTAATGGGTGGTTTTTTTTTCTTTTATTTTGGTGTACAATAAAGATATAATCTATCGATAGTTTGAAACCTCGAAGTGTTTTAATTTACAAGGTAATAAACAGTTAGATATTAATGTTTGAATCTATAATGTTTTAAATGTAGTTGCTTCATGTCTAGATGTTTGTTTTCAGGAAAAATTGGGGTCCACGAAAATGTATGCGCAAAAATGAGAGAGAAGTTAGTGTCTGAAGTAAAAGTAAACATTCAAAAGTTGAAAGTAAGTGGCATCATCATCATAATTTCCTAATAATAGCTCTGCCTTCCATGCTGTGGGTCGTGGGTTCGATCCCCCCCCTGAGAACAAACATTTGTGTGTGTTAAACATAGACGTTTGTATGTCTGAGTGTTACTATGTATTATAACTCCGTCACCAGAGTTGGCCACTAACTCATACGAGCTTGCTTGCTTTAGTATGTATTTACAAAAAAAAATAAGTTTTCTATCAGCAATCTAGTTCCCACAGTACAAGCTTTTCTTGGTTTGGGACTAGAGGTGTTGTTTGTAATGTCCAATTTTTTTTTAATATAAGCCTGTATAAGTCTACTTCTGAAAATATGCCTTACTCCTAGATTTGAAGTAAGAACGATTTTGGACCTTTTTTTAATACCGTATCTTAAATTTCTATACAATAGTAGGATAATTAATTATCAGAGCGATAGCTCTGGGCAGCCTTATTAGTAAAAACGTTTTCTTCCAGGTTACCGAAAACCTTGGTCTAAAGTTGTTGAACAAACGCTGTCCGCCCCGTGACGTGTACAATACCCCCGTCTGGGTAACTCCCATTTGGTCTATAGGACTGCTACGTAAAACTTTTTTATCCCTGTAGTTCCATACATAGTGGAAGTTACCAGTTATTAGGGATAAAAAAGTTTTAATAGTTCTATGACGTAACTGTCCTATAGAACAAATGGGAGTTACCCCCCCCCGTCTAGGGTTATGTTACACCCTGTATACAAAACTATAATAGTACCTTGTAATTCCAGGAAGCGAGTGAAGAGATAGTAGCAGTATTATCAAGTGTATGTGCATTCATCAGTCTCGCGCACCTCACTATGATATTCCCGAACAACGCCGAGTGGCGGCGCGTCACACAGCCCGAGCCAGCACACTCTGCGTACGTGCACGAATTCTTAGGTAAATATACCTTTTCTCAAACATGCTTGGAAATTAAAGCAATATTTTGACAACCTTCTTCGAGATAAATCGAAAATGCAGTACTGCCCAAACACATGCGAGCAGCGGCCGGCAATAAATGTATGAAAATCCATTGCCGGCGTGTTTAGCGGCCATATAAATTACATACCAAACTCATTACTGTCATGTTATTTAAAAATGGAACGATCTATACAAGCCTTGGCCACAACTAGGCAATGAGGGATTCACGTATGTGTGCCTCGTCTTCGACTCGGCCCACATTTACACGTTCTGCCTTCATTGCCTCTGTTGCGGGCCGCTGCAGTAATGTACTATTAGCTTTATAACCTGAACCTAATAACGGCTTTGCAACCTATTGGTTCAGTCGTCTAGATCTCGCAAAATAATCTCATCCCACTCCTATTATAAACGTAAAAGCTTAGATGTTTGTGTTTCAATCACGCTAAAACTACTGGCTCGATTTGAATGGAACTTGGATAACGTGGATTAACACATAGGCCTACTTTTATCGCGGAATATCAACAGGATAAGCTAGATATAAATAAGAACTTTATTGAAGGCAAAAACATGCGTAAGTTACAGTACAAACATAGACAGATCCTAATTTTAGACAATTTGGGGTGCGACTTTTCAAAATTCCTTTTTTAGTGCACCCCTACACTATATAAGGATACTACCCAAGATGCCTGTAGATAAGTTGTCTTGTTCTTCCGTAGATATGTTTTTGTACCAAGCCCGGTTTTTTTTACAGATAAAATGTTACTGCCAGTGATAAAAGCGACCAACGATGTGACGACGCTAAATATGGTGCTGCGAATAATGTGCGAGTCCTGGCTTCATCATATCTACGTGTCTAAAGTAAAATTTAGGTGATTTCCAGATACCTCATTCACAATTATTTGATCTTAGTGGCGAAGTCATACGGCTTATTACATTTACAAGGAGCCCACTAATAAGTCATTGAAGATTTTTTAGTTAGAAACGAACTAACTGGTTTATATGGTTTTCATACCAATAAATACTGAGTAGATTGAGCAGTATTTCAATAAAAACAAAAAAAATAAAAAAAAATCGAGTTACCTTAATAATTGGGGGTTCTGTTCAAATAGCGGTACTGCCGATTCTGTTGTTTCATTTTCCTAACCTAATTTGACAGCACTGAAATAGTTGCCATCCTTTTCTCATGAACTTAGAACGACAAAGACAGCTATCATTTTAGGAAAATGCAATAACGTTTTTATTATTTTAGTAAAGAAGCGGCAGAGCAACTACTAGCGGATTTCAATGAAGTCAGAAACTGGTTGAACGAATGCAAACCGCTGTCGACTGCAGGCAGGAAACAGATGCTGCAAAATGAAGTTTTGAGGTACATAGAAACTTATTTTATTTACTTTGGTTAGGTTCATATTTTTCATCACATCTTGGTATGTATGTACTCAGAAAGGGCTCGAAAATTGGGCTCAAACCTTGTCATATTCTGTGCTCAAACTTATCTGAAAAGCAGTAAATACCTAACTAGGTACTTTATTGTTCACTTTTCTCTGTTATTTCTAGAACTATATTTTTGATTGGTTTTCTAGTAATTGTGGAAGTAATTATTTGATAATTGACTCCTTGTTGTCCTAATGCTACTTATCGACCTAGGTTTCCTCGTTGAAAACACTATATTTTTTTGTCTAACCCAGACGATGTGAAGGCGTTGGAAGACTGTTACTTCACGCGCCTGGCGACTTGATATCAATGCAAGACTCTACCATGCAGTCGGCTCAGCAGATACGGAAAGATGGTAACATATTGTCTCATAACAAATAAATAAAACCCAGCAGTTCCATGTAATGAAACCAACAGATGGTTGATGTTAAGTGGTAATCTCTCCTTTTATATTTGGGCACGTCCACGTCGTCCACTAAGCTAGTGCCGTGAAAAAATTTCTACAATAGAAAGATTCTTTTCATCACAAGAACTTTAGACTTTTAAAACATATCACTGTTAACCAGTAAGTGGATCATTGTTTTTTTTTTGTTTTACAGAAAACGACGCTCCAGAACAGCTGATGCCGGCAGAAATGTACGTCCCGAATCAGAAGCAATGGCTCACATTACGTGCTAAAAAACTGAAAGGCCCCCTCTCGTTTACCTTATGTTGTGTTCTTTTGAGCTAATATTGAAATTACTATTACTATTAGCCCATATTGTCCCATTGTTGGGCAAAGGCAATATTGAAATAAAATAAATTATTTATTTTACAATTCCTTCATTTTCCCTAGTATGCCGTGCCGGAACCGGCGGTGTATGCCACTATTCCTTTTAGGTATTTCTATTGATAGAAATACTGGGACTGATTCTCAAATAACACAACTGCGTTTTGTGCCGCAATAGAAATAATGGGATATAATTTGGAAAAAAACGCTAGTCCTACTTTTTCTATTTTGTATTTCCATGGAAATAGTGGGATACACAACACACATAATGTTTTTAGTTTCTAAACATGGTTACACTTTTAATTTCACAGCACAGAATAATAACAAATAATATTAAACTTAAATCAAACAAAAACAATGATATAAAAAAGGAATATTATAAAGAATTCTACATACATTTATCAATTGCTTCGTGACGTGTCAAAGTCAGAATTCTACATACATTTATCAAATGCTTCTCGACGTGTCTGAGTCAGAATTCTACATACATTTATCAAATGCTTCTCGACGTGTCTGAGTCAGAATTCTACATACATTTATCAATTGCTTCGTGACGTGTCTGAGTCAGAATTCTACATACATTTATCAATTGCTTCGTGACGTGTCAGAGTCAGAATTCTACATACATTTATCAATTGCTTCGTGACTGAGTCAGAATTTCAATCATCATCAGAATCGGACCTCCGACATTTCTCTTTCAATTTATCATACTCATTCTTGTCTATCATATCAGCTTTGATCTTTTCCATATCATTGAGTAGACTGCTCACTTGAATATTGTCTAGTTTATCCGGCGGTAATGACGCCGCATCACTATCCAAGCCGGAGTCGTCTTCGGATTTATTACTTTCTCCGTCTGAAGGCGCGTGGACGCTTTCTTCTGAACTTTCGCCGGCGTTTTCGCCGATTCGGTATGCTTTTGGAACTTTTTCGTTGTTCGTAGGTAAGTTTAAGTCTCGCCCTTTGCGCATTTCGCCTCGCTTTCGCTTACTCGTGCTTTTCGCGATCACGCGTTTCTGGTGATCCAGTTGTGGGAATAGTTCTGTTAAAAATAAGTTGTGTTTAGATATTGCTTACATCTGTTTTCGAGTTACTAACAGTTATTAGATAGTTATGATAGTATTATGTGGTTAAGATATTGTACGCCCGGAATGGTTAGACTGTTGAAACTATTTTATGATAAGATCTCCTGAATATCTACAATAAATGTGTCTTATTTCTTATTTTGAGTTTAGAAATTAAAACAAGATGAGTCAAATGCATTTGTATATTTTGCGGGACAGGACATGCTAGAGTTATAAATTCTTGGTAACTTTGCTAGTATTTAATTCACGTTCGGATTTAACGAGTAACTAATTTATTATCCTTTTTAGGATATTTTATTTAATTAATAATTTTAAATTTTTGCTACTTAAATGTGAATTAACAGAGACTGAGAATATGTATTTTTTTGGTAATTACAAAATGGTGTATTCATATGGGTTTTAGCTTTTACTTTTCTTAAGTTGTCCAAAATAAAGTTTATATTATTATAATACCAATTAGTAAAGTTAACTTACCATGAGCATTATTGAGTGCAGTTTCAGCTGCGTGCATTTCTGCTTCTTGTATAGAGTGCCCTCTAGCGGACGCAAGTCTCGTGCCTCTGAAGTAAACGCCCACTGTGTAGACGCGCGTGTTAGTCGGTCCCAGGCATTCAATCACTCTGTAAAAACATTGGTGTATTAGGAAAATACATAAAATTAAGATCAGAATTGCAATAACAGGCGTTCCATTTATATGAGAAAAAAAATATCCTTGGACATTTCACACAACACCCTCTAGTCCCAAACTAAGCAGCGTTTGTACTATGGGAACTAGATGATAGAATACTTAAATATTTTTTTTTTTGTAAATACATCACTATATAGTATAAAGCAATTCGCTTCCCGCGTCTGTCCTAATGTCTGTATGTATGTATGCTTAGATCTTTAAAACTACACAACGGATTTTGATGCAGTGTGTCTATTAAACTCTTATCTATTAAAAAACACTGCATCAAAATCCGTTGTACATATAAACCTTCCTCTTGAATCATCAAGAGGAAGGTTTATATGTATAATACATCATCATCACTGCATTGCACCCGTGCGAAGCCGGGGCGGGTCGCTAGTACTTTATAATACATAAAATAACACCCAGACATAGAACAAACATTTAGTTTGCCACACACAAATGTTTGTTCTCAGTGTTGATCGAACACACGACCCACAGCACGGAAGGTAAAGCTTATACCAACTGAGTTGTGACGCCGCCTGTCAAAATGTGAAGAAACGAGCAAATGGTCCACCTTATACCTTGCCTATTATAATGAATTACTTCACATTGCGTTCATCAAGGTAGACTCCGACACGGTTTAATAGCTCTCTGCGAAAGTATTTTATCCTATAAGTAACTCTTTCGCTGCGCGAAGCATCTTTCCCATTTCCCTTCCATTCAAAGTCATAGCTATTAAATCATAGAAAATAGGGGCAGGAAAATTATGATGATGATTTCCCCCAGTAGATACTTCTAAACGGTTAATTCATAAATAATAGGTCAGTAGTCTGATAGTACTTACTTGTACAAAGGTATATCGGGTTCACCGCCCTCCATAGACCGAAGAGTAAGACAGCATTGTTGTAGTTTGGATTTGGGGTCGTTCCAGTCTTGGTTCATGATAAATTCTTGTAATCGAGGGAATAGACACGCGTTACAAAACGCTTGGCAGTAATCTAAACCCTGTAGATAACGATTGAAGGTTTATTTTTGAGTATCGATTCAGTCATATGTGATCGATGCGCGCACTTTCGGCTAGATTTTAGGGCAAGTGATTTTTGTTCGTTTTCATGGCTTATTCCACTAATCCCCGTTGACAATCCCCATCAACGAGGATTAGTGAACTTTTTGTTCATTATTCCCCGTTGACGCCGATGCAAACTCGTAACGGGAATTAGTGAACTAAAAAGTTCATTAATCCCCATTACGTTGAAAATATAATACTAATACCTTTAAGAATCCTGTCGTATTTTTTTTATGTTGAACAAAAAAGTGATGACAAAAAAGTGATACAACCGGTGACCTACCTCATGTTAAACAGCTACATCCACTCGGGATGTGGCCTGTGAGGCATTGCACTACATGTTTTTTTTTCGATTTCATATTATTTTTTTCGACTCCTCACTACTACTAAAATGATATTCTATTTCTTACAGGCCACTTACCCTGTCAATAAAAAGAGCACCCAAAAACGCCTCCAAAAGGTCCGCCTTATGTTTCTTAGTGCTCGGCTTTGACTTCGGATTGTTGTAAATCGCGTACTCCGACAGATTGAGATCATCGCACACCAACGATTGGGTGCGGTTGTTGACTAGAGATGAACGCAGTAACTAGAAAGACAAGATGGCACAAATATGAGCTTTATTTGTATTACGGTAAGGTGGTATCTATCCGTATGATATCTGTCTGTAAGTTGCCACAACTGTCTCACTGAAAAACTCGAAACATTTGAAATTCGCCAGGGATAAAGTCAGTTCGCATGAGTGGCTAACACTGGTGAGTTTTTAGGCCGCTTTAAGGCCTCCATCGTGGCCTAACAACTGCTAGAGCCGGGGCCGACATTTTAACGTGCCCTCCGAAGCACGGAGCGCTTAGATTGCTTTTGCCATTAGCGGTCACCCATACAAAATGTGACCGCGCTTAACGTCGCTTAACTTGGATTATGAAGATTAACTAAGCAGCAAGCTACGCAATCATCTCTTGATTGAAATAGATTAAATGGTTTACGTATATGTAAGAGAAATAAGAATAGAATAGAATATTCTTGGACATTACACACAACGCGGTGCACCTTAGGTATATACGAATTGGAGTTACACAATGTAACTCTAATTCGTATATACCTAAGGTGCTATATCGCTTACCGATAGATGTCCTTCATGATGGTCCGGAAAATGTCGATACAAACGGTCCGATACAACAAGTTGCAATACTGTGTCACCCAAGAACTCAAGGCGTTGATTCGAACCCAGTGTTAGATTCGTGAAACCCACTGAACGGTCAGTAAACGCTCGCGCTAACAAACGTATGTGTTTGAATTCTACGTCTGGAATAGAAAAATACTTATGAATATTCTATTCAGTTCGTGTTAGCCATTCCGGAAACCTTTATTTTCTATATCAGTCAGAGCTCACAATCTAAAATAATAATTTTCTCGCAAAATAATTGACCATTTTCATTATTTTTAAATGCAGTTCTTATTTTTATCAGTCGAGCCCGTGACGCTTAGCAATATTTTATATAACTATTACCCGTTGAGATTTTACCCTCGCGGTAGAGAAAACTCCTGCATAATGCGCGAATTAGATCTATCTACAGCAGGGTTTCGCAAACTGGGGTACACGAACCCCTAGAGGTTCGCCATTCGACGGCAGGGGGTTTGCGACAAGATTAACGTAATGGTGGCGTGATGACTGGCAGGCACGTGCGGCACACATGCACACATTTTTGGGCAGCTAGACAGGAAGAGTATCCCGAACTATCACGCAAAGCGGTGAATATCCTTTTACCCTTTGCTACAACATACTTATGTGAGAGTGGGTTTTCACACTCGGTCATGATAAAAACTAAATACAGAAATCGACTTGATGCCGAGTCAGAATTAAGGTTAAAACTGACCAAAATTACTCCTAAAATTGACTCCATTAGTGACAAGAAACAAGCACATCCATCACATTAATATTAATAAAAATATTTTTTTTTTTGGCACTTTATTTGTTACTTTTTATTGAAATAAAATTGTTTTCTTTGGGGGAGGGGGGGCAGAAGGGGGGATGATTTAATTAGTTAGTTAAGGGGTTCGCTGTCATCTGGAAACTTTAACAGGGGTACGTGGAGACGAAAGTTTGAGAAACCCTGATCTACAGTATCAACACACTTACTTATACTGGTCTCAAACTCTGTCAGTTTCTGCAGGAATTCAAAGTCCTTGATATACTTCCGATCGCCCAGTGGTTCTTGTTCCTGCAATGGATGTAGTCGCTCCTTTACCCACGTGTCGTATAGTTCTGGGTATTCGTGCCAGAGGGATATGGCGAATACTCTATCGGCCACCTGAAATGAACACAAACTTATTACACAAGAACATAAGGAAGTGCGATATAATAAATCTTAATAAAAAGCTAGGGACCGTAAGGTTTTGTCTGTTCTTCTAGGCGTTACAAGGAACCAGGGGCCTATACACAGTTCGGCAGAGATTTTACTCTAATAGGGATGACGTCATAATGAAGTCGAAAAGTTTTACCAATGAAATGAGTTTTCGGCTGAGATAGACGTCATAATTAAGGGATTCTTTTCCTGCATTCCCTAGTAGAAAGGACAATTCAAAGTGGTACTTTTCACATGCTGTTTTTTTGAAAAGATTCCTACTAGTCTTATTTTTTTCTACGATTAATTATGTATGTTTATTGTAAAATAACCTCCGAAAATCTTGGAAATCTCTGCACGCAATTCATCAAAAATACATGAAATAGAATAAAAACAACAATTTATTTTATAACAAGAGTACTTAATAAATACCTGAAGTCCAGCATCTAAGAAGAGGGCTCCCATCAGAGCTTCGAAGCAGTTGGCCATCGCATGTTTCATGACCACTTCCCGGCAGAGGTCCGAGCCGTGCGCGTATAGCATGAATTTTTCCAATTCTATGTTCTGAAATTTGAAAAAAAACATTGAAATATTTTGTCTTGTTTGTTCTTCAAATGGGGTCACCAATGTAAATAGGGGATTTTTATTGCTTCAATTCTGCTTTTGAGAAAGAAAATAGTTGAATGAGCAGTTTTACGAGTGGAATGATGATCACCGTGCCCTGGCGTCCCACCTTGATATTTCCAAGCCAAAGAAAACTGTCAAAAAATGCCTCGATACTTCAACCAACTTACAGCATATCAGTTATTATAAAGTACCTACTAGCTTCCGCCCGCGACTTCGTTCGCGTTACGTTGGATTGCGTTGATTTTCCGGGATAAAATGTGGCCTATGTGTTAATCCCGGTCACGGACAATATTATATTCCAAGTTTCATCTAAATCGGATCAGCGGTTTTTCGTGAAAGAGGAACAAACATACATACGTCGTCACAAACTTTCGCGTTTATAATACTAGTAGTTCGCCCCGAACTGAGATCTCGTGATGGTCGGAGGTTAATAAAACCCAAACAATTTTTATTGACCAATGGTTGCAATAAACTTTGCAAATCGCATCAAAATCGCTGTCTAGCTAAGTACCAGTCTTACTTGAACTACAAAATCATTGAAACTCCAAGAAATGTTAGCTCACGTTATACTAGGTTTTCCAATTTTATAATTTTTACAACAACTCAACAACTATTAGACCTAGAATCAAAATAAAAACGGTTTTTGAATGTCTAAACAAAACCCTATCATTGACACCCCACTTGATATTTTTTTTACTCTCTTTGGACCCTCATAACTTCACGACCCCTTGACCGATTTACTTCATTTAACAAACCAGTAAAACTTAAAAGTACTATCCGTATACCTACCAGCCTAATTCTGTGAAGATCGGATAAGCGGTTCAAAAGATCTCGAAGAACAAACATACAAAGCATTTTTGTCCAAATTGTCACTAAGATCTCGTTCGCTCAATTATTAATGGGATACTTTTTTTACTTATCTTACAGCACAGACAGATATGAGCCTGGCAGGTTTAAAGTAACTTTTATTTTACAGTTTTTCCAATTTGTTTTACACCACGTACCTTCGCTAGATGCGCCAAATGTTGATTCTGAACAATAGACGCTCTGTACGTTGCTAATCCCCCTTCAGCCAATGACGGAAACATCCGGAACAGGTGGATTGAGGATATAAATTCCACTACAGCATCACCGAGAAACTCTAGCCGTTCGTTGTGTTTTATTTCCGATTCGGTCTCGCTGTTTTTACCGAAGCGAGACATTATGTTGATAAGGGTGACGATGCCTGAAAGTAATATTTATTTGAACAGCATATATATTCTTTAGTCACTCAAACACGAACTAAGATATCGCGAATATTTTAGAAAATCATTGTTTGGAAAAGCTTATAGGAAAATAAACACTATGACCAGGCATAAGCGGTCTCATTACGTTACCGGATTTATATAATACTAGCTTCCGCCCGCGACTTCGTTCGCGTCCCGTTGGATCCCGTTGATGTTCCGTGATAAAAAGTATCCTATATTACTTCTAATATCTCCAAGAATACGTGTACAAAGTTTCATGATTATCGGTTAAGTAGTTTTCGCATGAAAGCGTAACAAACAAACTTACATTCACATTTATAATATTAGTATGACTGATCAAGTAAATTCATTATTATATGCACTAAAATACTATAATCGGACTGTGTACTTAAAAATGTTAACCGTGTTACCTAAATTAAGTTAATTAAGTATTTCATTCATTCAATGGTTACACCGTTGCGTTATACAAATTATTCTATTGTAAATTATGTAACTACTCACCCTTCTTCCTGGTATAATGTATCCTCCTATCTCCATACTCTGGCTGTCGTATTCCACAGTTAGTCAAACTATTCCTCGCATGGTCGGGATTGGTTCCAAAGTTCTCTCTATACGATGGATGGGTTAATGCAGTTTGTAACAATGTTCGCTGCTTGAAAACGTAGCCGATCTTACTTTCGAGGCTGTCGAGAGATTTGTGGAAGCGAAGGTGCCGAATTAGTACTGGTATAAGCATTGCGTGCTGGAAACATACATGCAATTACTATTTTGTTGTTTTTAGTAAAGTAAAGTAAGTAAATTTTATTTGGTAAATAAACTAGTGTTCTGGTACAATAGTTGGTAGCATTATGTTTTATATAAATGAGTACAGTTCATAAATATACTATAGTGCGTACCATTATGTATCTATCAATATATAAAAAAATCTTTTGAAGCTGACTGATAATCAACGCACAGCCTAAACCCTAAATTCTAGAGGTATGAAATTTGGAAGGTAGTATCCTTATATAGTGTAGATAGATAGATAGAAAATACTTTATTGCACACAACTAAAAACTAAAAGTACAGGAAACATAACAACTTAAGTCTATGACATACAATGGGCGGTCTTATAGCTAACCAGCAATCTCTACTAGACAACCTTGAATGGAAGGAGTGTAGGGGTGCACTAAGAAATAAATTTTGAAAAGTCGCACCCTGAAGGGTCTAGAACGCGAGCAACGCCGCGGGCGACGGCTAGTACTATCATAAAACTGTAAAAAAGACAAAATCCAAAATAAAAGATGAATAAACTAAATATGCAGATCTACTAAATAAACGATTCTGATTCCGAAAATAGAATTTGTCTGTTTATCCGTTTGTTTGTTCGCGGATTACGCATACTACTGGACCAATTTCAATGAAACTTATACCATTCAGAAGCTCTTTTTCCGGATTAAAACATAAGCTATATTTTAATGAAATCAAAGACGTGTCTTAGACACAGCTTGAACTTAAACAAAAGCAGCCATTGACCACGAGGTTCATTGTATGCTGGTGACATATATTTTGGGGGAAAGAGTCAATTTCAATTTTTTTCAGACAAACTGAGCCTTTTCGCAACGCAACCGAGTCATAGGAATACTCACTTGCACAACATCACACATAAGCCCTGTCGTATGGAAGCCCATAGACGATATAGCAACCGTGACGTCACGCTTCATTTTACTTTGAGTCCTCATTTCTTGCAGTTTCGCTTCTCTCACCGCGAGCCTGCGACGATCCTTGTACGTCGGCTTAGCCATGTTAGCGATAAGATGACGGAACTTTACGTAGAACCGCCATCTTTTTTGATATCTGGAATTTAAAAATGAATTAATCCTACTAATATTATAAACGCCAAAGTTTGTAAGTATGGATGGATGGATGGATGGATGTTTGTTACTTTTTCACGTAAAAACTACTGATCCGATTTGGATGAAACTTGGAATATATATTGTCCGTGACCTGAATTAACACATAGGCTACTCTTTATCCCGAAAAATGAATGGGATCCAACGGGACGCGAACGTGGTCACGGGCTGGCGCCTAGTTAAAAATAAAAAAGAAATAGGGTTAAGTATCTCAAGGCACAATTGAAATAATATCGACCGATAAGTGCCAGTGATCTCCAACGGTGAAGGAAAACATCGTGAGGAAACTCGCGGCTTAGTCAACGCACGTATCACCTTGTCTTTATATTGGATAAAGCTGACTAGCCGGAGAGAATGGTGCTAAGTAAAAGTACTCCATCTAAAAATTTTCCACTACATTCTAGTAATTAAAACGTCTCGTTCATCGAGGCATAGACCCTTGACGCGGTATGAAGGCTTGAGTCCCTATGGACTAAAAGGAAGTTTAGATCATTCATTTAGAACTACTATTTTACTTAACCGATCCCTAAAAAATAATTTGCTTTGTAAGCTCTATACACTTCTTCTTGACAGTTTCATACATTACAACTCGACTTAGACGTGCAGTGCACGTACACTGAGTTGTAATGTATGAAACTCTACGAGACAGGACACACTGCTTGCGTAATGACGCGCACGTCTACGTTACGCAAGCAGTGTGTCTTGTCTCATACAGTTTCATACATTACAACTCAGTGTACGTGCACGTTTACGTGCACGTCTACGTATACGCATCCGGTCTGCTCGAGCCTTAAATCATCAAACTTGTTGTCTAATATGTTTGCTATAGTTTTTTTTTTAAGTAAAAATTAGACTCACTCAGGGCTGCCAGCATAGCTTAGTTGCGGTGGTCGTATACCAAAATGTACGATTTCTGGGAAGTACTCAGATGGATTTTCCATAGCGACCGGCGGACTGCGATCCAGTTGGTCCACTCGTACTGAGCACGGTTTCTTTCCAGGGTATGTCACTATCATACCTGGAGGAAATGAGCAGGTATAGGCCACGACGCGGTTTAATAGCTCCGGCTTTGAATGGAGCGCGAGAATGCGCGATGGAGCGAGAATCATTAGTTATTATACATTTTACTTCGAGAAATGCGTCTTTTTCAATGTTGTTTATCGTATTTACAGGTGTTTACGACAAAATAATTACTTTATTTTGCGTTTTCGTGACTGTATAATAGATTATGATAAAACCAATTTACAGAAGTTATAAATAACAAAATGAATCTAAAAATTAACTACATCTATAAATCGGACCTGAAATACCCCAACGCCTGTGGAGACCTTTCTTCTGTGCCTTACCTTTGATTCTGTCAACGAACTTTTGCCAATGATAATGATCCATTTTGTGGTAATTCGCTAACTTCTCTGGCGCTATGAGAAGACCGCTTTCGTCAACTAGGTATTTCATTACTTCGCACATTGACAGAACCTAAAAAGCGAAGTTTCATTATAATCCTATCTCATTATTTTTATTAAATACTATTACGATTAAGCTATGCGATGACTGCCACTGGTTTTATATTCGGGAAATAAACCGTCTCCCAAAACCTGACTATATTCAACTTTCAGCCTCCCATTATACTAAGTATATTATACTGTTCGTTTTAAGATTTGTACGTACTTATTTGTTGCGTACAATAAAGAATTATCTATCTATCTATATTAAACCAAAAGCCGGATGCTGAATAAGAAGTTAAGACTAACCTCACAGCCACCTTCAGACAACATCCTAACGAATCGCGGCATGAAATGGAATTGCGAACACGAAGTGTCGGTCGCTTTGCCCAGATCCAAGTCAACCAACTCCAGTAGTTCAGTGAAGATGAATTCCTCTGTAAAATAATGAAGTCACGATAAATTCTACGAGACAAGAAGTTTTTTATTAGAAAAGTAAAGGAACAAGCTGGTAAGGTAACCCATTTGATGTTGAGTGCGAGTGATTATCACTGATTACTTCTATACTATTATAAAACTGTAAAAAAAGCCAAAAACTAAAATTAAAGATGTGGATAAAACTAAATATGCAGATCTACTAAATACACGATTCTGATTCCGAAAATCGAGTTTATCTGTTGGTTTGTTCGCGGACCACGCCTATACTACTGGACCAATTTCAATGAAACTTTTACCATTCGGAATCTCTTTTTCCGGGTTGAAACATAGGCTATATTTTATTGAAATCAAAGACGTGGATTCTTAGATACAGCTTGAACTCTCTAAAAACCAAAAGCTACCATTTGCTACGAGGTTCGGTACGAAGTCGCGGGTATCAGCTAGTTTGTTTATAACAATGCATACCTCACAGAGCACGTCCAATAATACCGCGCACACGAGTTTTAACATCCGGTGGACGTTCCCTGGACGAATACATTCATAAACAGCCTTACTACAAAAATATAAAGCTATCTTCAAAGTTTGGAACTGTGCGTGAATTTTAAAATACTAGGTGCTGCCCGCGACTTCTTTCGCGCCCCGTTGATTTTTCGGGATAAAAGTAGCCTATGTGTTAATCCAGGTCACGGACAATATATATTCCAAGTTTCATCCAAATCGGATCAGTAGTTTTTACGTGAAAGAGAAACAAAAATCCATCCATCCATCCATTCATCCGTACTTATAAACTTTCGCGTTTATAATATTAGTAGGATTACTCACGAAACAAATCCAATTCTTGCACAGTGAAATTTTCAGGCGCTGGCTCTTCAACATACAAAATCGTGTACTCGATATTGAACCTTATAACCTTGCACGTAGGCAGCTTCGCCAGTTTGTAGTGTGAGAACATTGAGAAACCAGAAAATAGAAATTCGTGCTCGTCGTGCGCTATTATAGTTGGAGATTTGATTAGAAAGTTTGTTGGTGGTGATACCGTTATTCTGAAAGAATACAAAGTCTTACTAACCTATGAGTTATGCCTAAAATAAATGTTTTTTTTATTGTCTGTTACCGTTTTGGCAAACCTGCTAAAAATTTAACATCTAATGTCGTGCATTCCGGAAAACGTGTTATTGCCTTTTGACGCTGGTCCGGTCTTAGGTGCAAGCTCGTTTGAGTTTAGTGGCAACTCTGGTGACGGAGTTTTTAGGCCGCCTTAAGGCCTCCGTCGTGGCTTAACGACTACTAGAGCCGGGACCGACAGTTTAACGTGTCCGCCAAAGCACGGAAGCGCTCAGATGTAAATGCCACTAACGGTCACCCATCCAAATAGTGACCTCACGGAACGTTGCTTAACTTATATAATCAGTGAAGATTGGCTTAGCAAGCTACGCCACGAGCGCTTCGATTAAAATCCGTTTCTTT
The DNA here is from genome assembly GCA_947507515.1 of Eulithis testata. Classification (NCBI taxonomy): domain Eukaryota; kingdom Metazoa; phylum Arthropoda; class Insecta; order Lepidoptera; family Geometridae; genus Eulithis; species Eulithis testata. The sequence goes on from OX382207.1 coordinate 5,020,342, forward strand.
CATAGAAGTAGGTACATCAACCAGCATATTATTCGCAGACAGCTCTTGATGGACAAGTCGTCCTAGTAAAGGTTGCAGACCGCACAAATGTTAAATAAATATTTTTGGACATATCACACAACGCTCTATAGTGTCAAACTAAACAAAGCTTGTACTATGGAAACTAAATTGCTGATAGAATACTTTATATTCTTAGTTTTCGTAAATACATACAATAGTACTTATGATACCTAGTAACACCCAGACATCGAACAAACATTATGTTTGCCAAACACAAATGTTCTCTGTGGGGATCGAACCCACAACCCACAGCACGGAAGGCAGAGTTACTACCGACTGAGCCATGACGCCTGTCTCACGACAAATAGTCGCTCTGACTTATGTTCAACCCACAAATTATATAATACTATACTAGGTTCAACCGAATAATGATGAATTTATCCTCATCTGACTACGATTAGTTACCTATAATGGTAGAGCTTGTCTATATTACTACGATTAGTTACGTATGATGGTAGAGCTTGTCTATATTACTACGATTAGTTACCTATAATGGTAGAGCTTGTCTATATTACTACGATTAGTTACCTATAATGGTAGAGCTTGTCTATATTACTCTCCGTGGGCACACATTTGGGAAAGTTTTGTTCGCCTGCGTAAACTCCGTGCCGCATTCCATAACGCCGCGCCCTCGCGCTACACCGACAAAGCGGGCCGCTGTTCATCTCGCCGGCATTGTTGAACCTGGGGATTATATAAGTCTTTGAAAGACGACTCATTGGTGCGAAGGGTAGAACGAGCTCCACGCAATGTACCTACAACATTTACCATGGAACAATATTCTCGAAAGGGGAAGTGTTTCACTAGTCATGGCGAATAGCCTTTCAATGAGTCCTACTACTTTCGAGAAACTAGAAAGTTGTTGGAACAATATTCTCGAAAGGGGAAGTGTTTCACTAGTCATGGCGAATAGCCTTTCAATGAGTCCTACTACTTTCGAGAAACTAGAAAGTTGTTGGATTTCTAAGTTTTTCATTGATGAAATTCCCTAAGGCCTGGAATACCCATTACAATTAAAGTGCGTGCGTGCGTGTGTACGTACACAGTAAACGTACATAGTGTACGTTTATTTTACTGGAATTTTATATGGGAAATTTATACATGATATCCCCGTTGACGAGGATTGTCAACGAGGATTAGTGGAATAAGCCATATATTCAACTATCAAGCAGCGGGAATCATTAGTATTAGAAATTTTACTTCGAAAAATGTGTCTTTTTCAATGTTGTTTATCGTATTTACAGGTGTTTACGTAAAAATAATTACATTATTTTGCGTGTTCATTACCTGTTGTATAGTAGAATATCTAATTAAACTGTCATTGATCTAATTCATACCACATTTCAGGATGGAGTCTTCTCGGATGATTCTGTTTCCGTTGCAGTTCTTGAACAATTCTATCACTCTCCATGCCAGCCTCGTCTTCATCAGTCAGCTCGTCAGATGAAGAGTCTTCAGAACATGAGCTTTTGTCGTCATCTGCAATCAAAATATCAAGTTCACACATGCCTAAGATATGTTTATAGTGTTTGATGTGTTTCCGATGGTAACTGGTAGTTTCGGAGCCCATTCAATGCAAACAAACATATCTTTCCTCTTTATAATATTAGTATAGATTAAGGGGGTGGCCTAATATATGGACTTATGCATGCTGATATGATATTGATGATGACATTCTTAGGGGATTCTATCTGGCAGGCCTGAAGGGGGGCAATAAGAGACCCAGAAAAAAATGGGGGCGTTGTGTAGAGGCTTGGGGGCGATTTGTAATTTCATCTAGGAAGACTCTTAGACACCGACTGAGCTCTCGACTCTCGACTACTAAACTTGTAAACATCAGCTAATATTAATTGAGATTGCTCAAACGAATGCTATCTCGTTTAGAATGAATGTTTAATCTCCGCTAATATAGCTCACAGTAACTAATTTAATTTGAAGTTATAGTGGTTTTTAAGTAGGTAAAAAAATGGGGGCTCTAAAATATAATTTATTCTCAAAGTGGGCAGTAGACAAAATAAGTTTGGGAACCCCTGCCTTAAAGTGGAAATAAACTTACGTTTATGACTGCAGAGCTTAGTTTTGGTTGGCAAGGGGGGCATTTCATCCACTTCCGGCCTCGCTTTTCTACCCCTTTCAATGAGTTCTCTGGTAAATGTCTCCACTAAAGTCTGGAGTCTTTTCAACTGCTGCACACCGGGCCTGCCTTCTAACCGCTTGTAGTAGAGCTCTGCCGGGGAACTTCTGTACCACATTTTGGTTCCCTGAAAATATGTTTCACTAATGAACCTGCCTTGACTATGCTTAGGTAAGAAGTCTTCTATCTTCAAAATATCGTAACTTCTCCAATTTTCATTTGTTCCTTACACTCTCAATAAATTGGGGGAAACTAGCATCACTAAATGCACCCAAGTTTTATAGCAAATGTCTGTCATACTAATTTTAAAATGTAACATGGCTCTGAGCCATTATTAGGGACTGATATACTATTAAGAACTATGGAGTGGCCGTGTCCCCCATGACTAGGAGCCCTAAAACAGGAGCTTTTCACATGATGCCCTTATTTCTATACAAGATTGGTCTTACCTCTTCTTCTTCAAGATTATTTTCTTTAGACCACTGCTGTAATTTTTCAATGAAGTCATCAGAGGTTCTGCAATAGTTTTTCCTGGAACATTAAACAAAAAATTTCACATACACATTATTAGGACTGTGTAAATTAAGCTCATTATCATTTTATTAGTGGATATTTGATACTAAGTTAAATGAGTGCATGTTCTATGTCTACATGCCTAGGGACGCTAGAGGGCATTTTTGATGCAATTTTTTTTTTAAATACCTACTAAACCAATGAATACCTGAACTCGGCTAGAATTTTCTCCCGATCAGTCAAGGGTTTTTTGTCATGTCTAGAACTATCCCTGGAGTGCCGACTTCGCATTGATTCTCTGCTACGGGATCGTCTGCTAGATGACCTTTCAAATCTGCTAGGAGACCTTCTATCATATCTGCTAGAAGACCTATCATATCTGCTATGGCTCCGTGAGCTGCTATGACTATGTCGTTGCTCACGGTAGTGTCTTCTTTCATACTCAATATCTTCATGTCTCTCCCTGTAATATCTTTCCCTTTCGCTCTCTCTAGATCTGTGCCTATCTCTGGACCTAGGCCGGTCTCTTTCACATTCGCTAGATCTGTATCTGTCTCTTTCTCTTGATCTGTGTCTATCTCTTTCTCTAGATCGATGTCTATTCCCTTCCCTGGATCTGTCCCTATCTCTTTCCCGAGATCGTACTCTACTTGGCTCTCCAGACCTGTGAGTAGGATGCTCATGATCTCTGTCATACTGTAATAATGAACTTCTAGTACTAGAGTTATGGCTGGTTTCAGTCTTCAAATGTCTTTCCCATTGTTCTGTTTTTGAACTGACAGAAGAACTTGATTTTAAAACTTTACTAGAGTAAAATGAATCTTTATGTTTCCCAAAATAATCAAAGGGAGATGTGCTGGATGGTAATAGTCTTTCTGTTTTCACTGCAATCCCATTATCCCAATACTGACCTCTTGGTGGTTCAAAGTATTGTGTGGGGTACCCATGATTGTCCTGTGATGGTCGATAGGTGTAATCAGCAAGTGGTGGCTGCATACTTGAAGATGGGTAGTTTTGGTATATTGGGGGCGGTGGATATGAAGAATTCGATGGCCGATACGGAACAGGTGGGCACATATGGGGTGAATATCCGGAAGGTGGTGCCATCGGCATACGAGGCGGCGGCGGTATGACCAGAGGATGTACTCCTGAAGTTATTCCTGGCGGCGGTAAATCAAGCGGTACCACCCCAGGGGGCGGTACGTCTATATGTACCTCGGGAAGCGGTAGGCTCGTTGAGTGTATTCCAAGGGGTACATTTGGTAATCTCGGAGGTGGCACACCAGGAGGCGGCATATTTGGCGGAGGCATGCCGAACACTGGCCGAATTGACATTGCACTTGTTTGTTTTGATCTTAGTATATCGCAGTTACAGCTTACCTACTTTGTATCACGCACCTACACCCGATGATCGGTTTAAAGCACAAAACATTGTCAATAATACTCATTCCTCCACTGAAACACTAACATTACTACCTACTAGAAAGAGTATTCTTTTTCTATGACTACTAGGCAGTCTAGAATAGGATCTTATTATTCTTTGGATACATCGATGTGATGTGATCAATATGATGGATAAGATGCTAGCGCAGCACAAACAACAGCACAACTTACATTACAACCGTTTATATCCTTTTTGTTACAACCAATACACACAACATAACAGTTTGACTTTGAAACAAAACAACAAAGAGCAAAACAACACAAACAACCCATGGAAAAGAAAAGGCAAGCCTTATTTCTACCTACACACACAATGGCGGAAACGTTCCTGTGAAATGTGACACGTTTAGGTAGGTATACAAGTTGAAAAGGTATTTTTAGAGCTAGCTACCTAGGTAAATAGGTAAGCAAGGTACTTATGCCTAAGCTTTTTAGTAGGTACGTAGGCTACCTACCTAAAAGTTACCTATGTATTTAGGTACTTATGTATCTGATTTGAGCCACACGGGTAGGTAGGTAGGTACCTATCAAGAATTCTCTACGTGTTCCTCTGACTTCTTGGTAGGTACCTAGGTACCTACCTAGTAACCTTTAATAGTAACTAGTAGCGCATCTGTAATTCAAAATAATTCATTTCTCACTTACTTTTTCATTACTCAAGCATAGATTTCTGTATGAAAATCTCCACTCAAATCTATGCTTGAGTAACGATTTCTGTCTCGGAATACGGGCCTAAATCATGATCCTACCCCGTACATACATACCCTTAACCCGTAGATTTCAGCATACGGAAGAAATGTTTGCTAATGTGGTTTGCTAACATAATATAGTGTTACGAAGACTGGTGTCGAATGAACAGGTGGCAACACATACTGTTTAATAGTGGCAATACATAATAAATATCGTTTGCAAGCTGTCACTGTCAAGTCGGTGTTCAAGATGATTGATTAATTGATTGATCGATAAAGTAACGCCATCTGTTGTGTAGTAGCGGAACTACTTTGTGAACCATAGAGTAAACACGTACCAGAAATTACTAGAACATTCCCGCGAAATTTCGAAGTTGCTAGAATCAACTGGCGCGTAATTATTCGGATATTAAAGGAGCTTTGAGCGGTGACTGGGACATGCTAAATGAGCACGTGCTCGCTAAAAGCATAGTTTATTAGCATGTGTAACAGTACCTTAACCAACCTTAACAGTAGCTGTAAACTCCTCACTAGCATATTGAGCATGCTAATTAACACGCTAATTAGCATGCTATTTTCTAGCATGTGTTAGGGGTGTCCACTTTGAAAAAACATCGATGTTTTTTTCGATTCGATACATCAGAACCGTACATCGATGTCAATGTATCGGGTGAAAACATCGATATTTTGTAAGCATCGAGTACTTTTTTAGGGTTCCATACCCAAAGGGTAAAAAACGGAACCCTATTACTATGATTTTGCTGTCCTTTGTGTCCGCTGTGATTTGCATGATTTGCGGTTTATCTTGAATGAGAATATAATATAGAAGAAGTTTTAGTTTTAAGAAATAACAACTGTGTGAATCCGATTCATATACCTACTGGAGAAAATGGGGGTGATGGTGATCTAGAAGCTCGCCGGCCGACAAGACATAATTTTTTAATACACGATGGCCGCAACGACATATTGTCAGTCCACTTTGTATGGATATTTCTTCCTTCGGGAGCCGACGAAGGAAGAAATATCCATACAAAGTGGACTGACAATATGTCGTTGCGGCCATCGTGTATTAAAATTTTTTTTTTTATAAACAGATAGGAAAAAAGCTAGTGCGTGGAGTCCCTACGCGCGGAAGATTTATACTTCGAGTGCCACGCATTCACTCTCGCTCTGTGTTTAATGTGAAATTAATTTAGTATTTATTTTTATGTACTTAACCAATATGCAGTACCTACCTACTAAATTTTCACTTCAAAATAAAAGTAAAAAGTTGCAAAAAGTCTATAATGTCGGTATGGATTTGAACTCGCATCCGGTTGTCGGTCTGACCGCAGTCCGTCGTTCACCGTTCCACCAACAGAGTTCGCTCCTGTTGGTTGAAATTTACGGCTATGTTTCTTTTTCTTTTGTTTGACGCTGCAGTTGGAAGTCGTATAACTTTAAAAAATGCTGAACACTGCCATCTATTATATTTTGATTGTAGCGTATTAATCTCTTTCTATTCCCCCCGCTGTCAGTTGGAAGTCGTATAACTTCAAAAACATGGGTGGTCAAATGCTGAGCACTGCCATCTATTGACGATAGTTAGCAGCTAGTCTCTGTTTCTTTCTATTCCCCCGAATAGAAAGAGACAGAGACTATGTCCTCCCGTATAACGCAACCTAGTTGGAAGTCGTAACTTTAAAAAAAATGTAGGTAAAATTTTAGTGGTCAAACTTGAGTTTTTATGAAATGAATTGGTTATAATCGATTCGATGTTTTTCTACTAAAAATTGAAAAAACGTGTGCAAAAAAGTGTTGAACCTGAAAATTCTAAAAATGCAGATAATTAGTGCCTACTGCCTTGTAATTGTGCCCCAAGTCTTAAATTTGTGCCTAAAGCCGTTTTTGAGTTATTCAAGAAATTCACTTTTTGCTGGGGTAACGTTTTTTACTGGGTCGATTTTCGTTCCTGGTTGAGCTAGCGGAATGAATGTTAGCTTAAAAGGGGGCTAGAATTTGTGCCAATTAGTGCCCCAATTCCTGAATTTGTGCCTTCGAAGAATCATCGTAGGGACCTTGACAGGCCACTGTCCCTTAAACAAACATCTATACAACATCGGAGCCACAGACAGTCCACTCTGCAGAGGCTGTCTCACCGAAGAAGAATCAGCTGCCCACGTAGTCCTGGAATGCGAGAGCGTAGCTACACAACGACAAGAAATCCTAAGCACCCCTAGGTCACTCCTCCAAGCCTGCGAAGCCCCCAGGAAGCTTCTGTGCTTTTGGGAGGAGTTAGGCTGGCTACACGCATAGCCAGTTCACCCCACGTATAATGGACCAACTTTGAGTCTAAATGCGGAAACGGGAGTCCATAATAATAATAATAAAAGCCCTAGAAGGCACAAATTCAGGAATTGGGGCACTAATTTGCACAAATTCTAGCCCCCTTTTAAGCTAACATTCATTCGGCTAGCTCAACCAGGAACGAAAATCGACCCAGCAAAAAACGTTACCCCAGCAAAAAGTGAATTTCTTGAATAACTCGCAAACGGCTTTAGGCACAAATTTAAGACTTGGGGCACAATTACAGGGCAGTAGGCACTAATTATCTGCATTTTTAGAATTTTCAGGTTCAACACTTTTTTGCTGGAGTAACGCACACGAAAAAAATCGATACATCGAGTATATCGAAAGCATTTCAAAACATCGGATCGATTCGATGTATCGCACTGTAAATATCGATGTTTTCGATGCATCGATGTATATCGAATATCCCTAACATGTGTATCAGTACCTTATAGCCTGCTGCGAGCGAGGAGCGAAAAAATCGGGTCCGGTTATTGTACAACCATGGAATGTACAGCCTGTGAAAACACAACCGTGGAAAGCGCAGTCAGGAATGCACGACCATGGAATTCATGTATAAAATACATGAATTCCACGGTCGTGCTTTCCTGACACGTGCTGAGTTTGTACGGCCCGATTTTGCACAGCCCGGTAAAACACAACCATGGAATTCATGTATAAAAAAAAAAACAAAAAAATACGTCAATTCCATGGTCGTGCATTCCCGACACGTGTAGGGAATTCACGCCCGTGGAAAGCACAACCATGGAATTGATGTACTTGCTCCTGATTGGTCGATTCATTCTATGCTTCGTTCAGATGTAACTACAGAGTAAAAATGGTACTAGTGTGAATTTAGTGATTAGTAAAGCACAGGCTATCAAAGGTATTAAACAGATTAGAAATAGAACGATTGAAAAGCATAGAGAAAAACAACAAAGTTGTACCTACCTAAGTCTGAATAGAATAGGAAAATGAATAATAAATATAAATGAATTATATGAACAATGTGTTTTTTTCTTTAAGTTCGAGCATAAGGAGTAGAAAATAAATGAATGAGGGCGCCACGTTACATCCATGGGCGCCACATAATGTTTACATGCATCACTATAAACTGTTTTTATTTAGTGTTCTGTTTCATGTATATATATGTTTTTTAATAGTTGTTATAAGATGATGTTTATAATAGGGCTATAGTCGCTAAGCGACAAAACCCTGTGATAAATTAAAAAAAAAACACTATAAACATTGGTTAAAGTGTTGCCGCTACCGGAATATTATTTTAGTTAGACTAAAAAATATGCCAGATTTCATAGGTTTCATTTCAAAGGTTTTATTTTCTGTTTCCTTCAATTATGTTTTTGTAATAAATAACACGCATAAACTTTTATGCGTGTACATTAGTGTGTAATAAACATTTTATCATTTTTATTTGTTTAACAAAAAAAATCAACGAAATCTTTTGAATGCTTTATTTTTTAATAGCTAAGAACATAGGCCTTATTTTTTTAATTTATTTAGGTACCCAATCAAGAATATTATTAATAAAACAGTACGATCATAGTACTTATATTTGCGAAGAAAAGCTGAATCTGGCGACAAATTTACTTTAGCGGCCACACCGGCCACTGAATTGTTATATTTTATAAAGAGTTGCCGGTTTTACAGTTTGTATTTTTACAAGTAATGCAGCAGTCACTGCCAAGCCAAGATGACAGTGACATAACCGACGCATGACAGCTTAGCAAGTAGCGGGTTTTTATTTTTTTGAAGCGGGGATAATGTGGTATCAGGCGGAATAAATCCCGTCAATGTACTACATTAAATCCAAATAATGATAATTTATCATACATATTACGCATGTAATAATTATGTACATCTTTGCGTACATATTACATTTTATTTGATAGCAGCTACCTTCCTACCTACTTCAGGACTCACAAGTCTAACAAAAAATATACCTAGGTAGGTACTGCTCGTATGGATGAAGCGTGCATCTGAGTAAACACTTTACTAAGTAGGTATTTACAATCGAAGAGAATCGAAATCGTAGCTTTGTAATAATTTCATGATTTCATAATAAAAACAACCCACTTCTTATAAAGGGTACTTGCCTACCACCTTTAGTTAGTACCTACTACCTTTTTTCTTTACGTTATTAATTACTTAAGAGGAAATGTGGGAGGTCTTTTCTCCGTACAAACGCTCTCGCCTGTTTTCTTTTTGGTTAATGACCCTAGAGCAATGATTTTTCACAGAATAATAAATATTAACTATTTCTATGCCCCTATGTTTTTCTTTTTGGTGATAAATTATTTTTATAAGAACTAGAACCCTCAAAAAATGCTCAAAATTGCTTATTTAGATCGCTGTTAACAGAGTCCTAGTGTACAAATTTGACAACTATTAACGAAAAAAGAAAAACATAGCGGCGTAGTATATATCCTCCTTATTCAGTGTCTAAAATATCTTTTAAATTGGTTTAATATTGGAGGAGGGAATAGGCGAGAGCCAAACCTCGAATTATAACTTTTTACTTAAGCTTTTGAGTCGGATCTGCAGTTGTCCTTATTGCACGAATTTGAGGGCAGGGGTGACGCGGGGGGGGGGGGTCTGCTTAATACATACACAGACGGAAAAGTGATGCGAAGTAGTTGAAAATAACGATAACTGTTTACAACACTAATGTGTTTTAAAAAGTTGTCGATAAACATTAAAATTGTTTGCATGTCCTCTTTAGTGGGAAATACTTTTTTTAAATAGGTAATGGATCACATCATCATCATCGTATCTGCCCGTAATCACCCACTGCTGAGTATAGGCCTCCCTTCTCTTCTGCCATGCATGCCTTCCGGTTTTGTTCGCTCCTCATCCAGGTGTTCCCCGCGACCTTAATGATATCGTCGACCCATCGTGATTTGGGCGCCCTTAGTTTTGGTAATGGATATAAGTAAAATAAAATTTATGTCATGTCTTTGAATGTTTATTACAAAACAAAAAATAACACAGAACAGTTATGTTACTAGTTTCATCAACGAAACTTACGACGACGTTCTTTCTCTCACTGGTCTATTTTTTGGTATCCGACCGTCAATGATTTCTGGTAAAAGGCATTGAAGGTAGAATTTTTCTAATGTTGGTTACAGTTTTTCCTAGAATGCATTCATGATTTTTTCAGGCTTGCAAAAGTATGATGCACAATTTCGATGATCACCAAAAACGTGGTTTGCGGCATTTTTTATATCCGTTTTCAGATTTTTTATTTTGTCACTTTGCGTAATGCTTTCTTGTTCCTTTCTATAATTTACTGCTCCAACTATAGCCTTCCTCAAGCGTAAAACGTTTGCCTTAACCTTTTTTCTAAGTTCAACTGGTACAAAGCCTTTGTTGTTGTTTGTTTTCTTTCCTAGGGCTTTTAATTTGTTGCAAAAATTGCGGAGCAAGTGATTTTTGCACTCGATTTTTTGTATAATGAAATCAAGCCCATATGGCTTTTTTAGCGTTAATTTCTTCATTATACTAGAGTCACCATCTCCTATTAATTTTTTATATTTGAGTCCATGCATTTCCATGCTTCTCGCAAACCCTTCTGCTATAATATCGGCCTCCATAGCATTAGCGCTGTCACGCCAGTTTTGAAAGCACCTGTGCTCAGGCACATCTATATTTAATTTCAGACTTCTGGCACATGTGCAGCAGTATGAGTTTCTAACGCCCAGGAATAAAACTTTTTTAGTGCGCAGACCAACTATGCAACCTGCACCGGATGAAGAACTAAATCCACTGTTGTATGATCTCTTTGCCCAAGAACCATCTGCGATCACTGTTATTAAAGGGTAGCCATTTTCATCAACGTCCCCATTTAAAATAGCTAGTCTTTTTTCTTCTTGGCCAGCTGTGATCATTTCTTCTAAGGCGCATTCTTCAATTGTTGGTGCTAAAACTTGTTCAATATTTGTGTAAGTCGAACGATCCATATTTGGCATATTCATAACACCACAAATTTCATTTAATTGAGCATATCCGTTTCCTGTACATACTATTCCTTCGACGACAGCAGTGTTTATGCACATTTTAATTTGTGGTTCTTCAGAGTGTACAGTTTCTTTTTTATTGCACATTCTGCACTCAAAAACAAACTCGCTATGAAAACCACTTCGTCGTTCACGCACAAATTTTAAGTCAGCAAAAGTAAAATTAGTGTGTTCATGCTTTATTTTTGAGATCTCGGAAAATAAATATTTAATATCCACGATTCTACGTCCTTCTAATCTTTCGTCTTTATAAGTTTCAACAACATTCTCTGGCTCTATATACAAATTGTCTAGCGTTGGCGATTCTAATGTTGATGAGACTGATGAGCTTGCGTTTTCTTCTATAAATGAATCATTTGAGTGTTGTCGGGAGTTACACGCACGCGAGCTAGGTTCAACTGTGGTGCCAAATAGTGAACTTGCCGTTTCACACTAAAATGGTGTTTTCTTCGTTTAGTACTCGGAAACAAACGGGTTTTTTTTTCTTTTCTACCTCCTTTTGCCATTGTAAAAAAAAGGCAAAGTCTTCAAGTGAAAGATTTCTTCTACTGTTCGGAACTATTTATTTTGATGTTTTCACTTCCGAGGTCGGAGGTACATTGCTATCTGCCGAATCAGTCAGCCTATTTATATGAAATCGCTATGGATACTGTTATACGAACTTGAATCTTAAAGCTATTGACATAAGGCTTACAGTACTGTTACACAAAACTGAATCTTAAAACTATTGGCATAAGGTTCACAATACTATTATACAAAATTGAATCTTATGCTATAAACTAGTCTTATGCTATAAACATAAAGTTCACAATCCTATTCTATGTTTACATTCCAGAAAGTTCTTCAACTGGACTGTTCTATGAGCTACTTTGTATTAAATCTAGAAGGTTCTTAACACTAGAAATTTCTTAATACTATCGTATACGTAAACTATGTCTATTTTATAAAGCTGTCCTGCACAAGTAGGTAGGTATGTATTATTCTTCAAATGCAAAATAGTAGGTACCGAGGAATTCTTGGGTTTTATAAAAGGCAAGGTCCAGTAAACATAGCAGAGTCAAATACAGTATATATCAGGATCGGGAAGTCTAGTAACCATAAGTTGAAACAAAAGAGTAGCAGGGAAAAAAAGTCCAATAAACAAACCACAATCATAAGACAAAATCACTTCGCGTAAGTAGATATTGAACGATGTGAACACCAAAAAATACAACGAGGACGGGGGAGTTTCGTTTACCGCGCGCCGTGCGGGCGATCGGCGGCGGCGGGATCGCGCGTCGGAGACACGCACACACTGTCAACTTCACACATGGATAGAGCTGCCGGGCGCCAAGCGCTCGCAGAGCGACAGCGATAGTTTCTTCAAATACCTAATTTTCTAAAGTCTCTCCGCCCGCATTTCCTCTTAAGTAGGTACCTATTAAAGTACTTAGGTATACTATACTTTGGTTTTGGGAAGGACTTAGATGACAGAGCACTAAGGCCCGTATTCTGTAGCCTTACTTAAATACAGATCAACACTTAAGTGTCGATTTGAGTGGAGCTTTAATTCTGAAACGCTGCCTAAATTGAGTAGAGTTCAGCCAAGTTTTGTTTATGCTAAAAACTACACTTAAGTTTTTCTTTATGCTAAACCTAGAATCAACGCTCAAGCATAGATAGATGTCAATCTGACATTTTTCTAGGAAAACCGCAGCTCTACTCAAGCTTGCTCCCGACCACGCTTGAGTAGAGATTTTGCTGTATTTTTCAGGTTACGGACATCAAATTACAAACATGAAGTGATGGAAATGGATATAGGTAGGTATACCTAGTACCCTTATTCCTAAATACTTAGGCCACAATATTGAGAACCACTCTGGTTTTATGGGGTAATTAAGAGCTAGGTAGGTAGGTAGGTACCTACATGTTTCAAAAATTAGATCAGCGAAACTAATTCATTTATGAGACACAAGACATGACCAATATTTATATTGGTCATGTCATGTGTGTCAGGGGTTATTACGATCGAAAAAGAAATGTAAGCCTTCCGTCAGAGTGTAATAAAATCGACTTTTAGATGGTTTCAGAATTATACGGATAGTTCGTAGTTTCCCCTCAGCCAAAGAAATATTACATACTCAATGTTTCGAATGCTCAATCCACTGCAATATAAAGAGTTTATTCTATATATATAAATGAATGTTTGTCTGTATGTCCTTTATAGAATCGTAAACTATGCATTTGATCATGTGATGATCTTCAGTAAAGTAGGTATTGTGCATGAGCCCACGAAGGTTTCTGAATTGGTACCTACGACAAGTTCATCCCGGAAAATAAACTGGATCCAACGGGACGCGAACGAAGTCGCGGGCGGAAGCTAGTAATAAATAAAAGCTATATCGAAGTGATTTACCCAGTGCCCAGCACTGGGTAAAAATCGCAAGCTTCGTGTTGATTGTTTTCCGTAAATACAAGTATAGTAAACCAAGAATAAAAATATGTAGGTACAGAAAATTCATTATATAGGTACCTAATTCCTAAGGCCGTCCTATTCTCGAAACACGATAGAGAAATATTTTCTCGATAGAAGAAAATCTACTTTTTGTGAAAAACTAGGTAGGTACTAGACCATAATAATTACCTACCTTACTTACCAACTAGGTAGATAGGCAGGTATACATATAAGTATCGACGTGAATAAAGCAGGTAAGTATCTACCTAACTAGGTAGGTATACCTACCTAGGTACCTAAGTAATCTGAATAATCTGATTATGATTGGTAATTTTTATGTAGGTAAACCAGTTCTCAAACATTCAAAACTACGGATAAACAGACAGACGCACAACGTCATCATTCATCAAGCTTAGAACACCTCTTTTTTTCGGTCGGGAGTTAGGTACCTATAAAATAGGTGGCAATGGGGTCAAGCTCGGGCGGGGGTGTGGGTGGTGCCTGAGGTACCTAGCGCCCAAAATTATTTTTATTATTTTCTGCCCGACGACGTCTTCAGATTGGTTTAAAAAATCAAGACTATAACCCAAACAAAACGAACAACCAATCCGGTGACGGGAAAGTACGCGCCCGCGACTAACGCGCTTTCCTACCTACTATCTCTATTAGCTATTCTGTACCAAAGAAGAGGCGCGAACTCACACGCGAACTCTAGCAAGTTCTAGCGGCTTGGAGATTATCGTAGTAGCCAACTCGTGCGGCGTAATAAAAAATGAAATGAAAACTTTCTTGGTTGCCAAGGTGTTCTCTGTTCCCACTGCATTTGCATACATACATACTAATCGAGCCTAATTGGTTCTATTTCTGCTGCCGATTGTTTAGGTAAGTTCTCATAATTGTTTATATCTATTTGAATTTAGTTTAAATGTAATTCTCAGCCTGTCTACATAGTTAATAGGTAATATTTTAGCAATAGCATAGCATCATTCAGCTTACAAAAGACGCCATTGTTTGTAGGTTATGTATGGGTTATGTACCCTAGATTACATAGGTAGGTAGGTACCTACCAAATATAAAAAACTTATATACCTAGGTACCTAAGTAGGTACTTTGGACCTACTTAGGATAAATAATGGACAAATAATTTATTTTAATCCCACTTTTTTAGTTTGATAAAGATGGAGCCGGTTTCCCCAATAGAGCCCTACAAGGAGGGCAGCAGTTGGTTCTCTCGTGGTGATCACTTTTATGTGACCACACGAGCGAGAGAGGCCTCCACTTCACTGCGGTGCCACAGTGACGGGTGCCCTGTCCGCTTCCTAATAAGAAACGGACATCCAGGCCTTTCACTGGTGAGCACGATCACGAGCCAACGCCTTGGATTCCAAACCGGTGAGTAAAGTGAAATTAAAAGTTATTTACAGCTAGCTATCACCCCATCCATCCATCGAGCCACCCCAAAAGTAACTTAACTCCGAAGTGTGGGATCCAGGAAAATAATTGTACCTATAATAATTTTACGGCAAATAAAACAAAGGTCATTTGAGTCATGAGTAGTTTTTGAAAGAAGTTGAAAAACCTACCTACCTATACTACCAGGGTTCGGAAATCTCGGCCGGCGAGTCCATTCACACTTGTCTTGTTTTTCACAGGAATGCCATGTTTCAAGCCCTCAAAAGGAGGGCTACAATGGAAAACATTCCATTGAATGCAATGTATGAGGAGGAGGCTGCCAGGTATATACCTACATAACTACCTACGATCTACAATCCGTAATTTTAATTTTGTTTGTGAGAAAACGTATGTTTTAATAGTGCTTTCTGTTCTATTAAAACATTTTGTAATACTAATACCTACCACCCTACTTATCCTACTAATATTATAAACGCGAAAGTTTGTGAGGATGTGTGGATGTTTGTTACTCTTTCACGCAAAAACTACTGAATGGATTTTAATGAAACTTTACAATAATGTAAGTTATATATCAGAATAACACATAGGCTATAACTTATAAAGATATTGTGTGAATTGTCCAAAATATAAGCAGTGTCAAGTAAGTAGGAAAAAATTCTGCCATCTGCGAGCTTTTCTGGCGTGCGCTGCAAAAACTGTTAAAGATAGGTAGGTACGTGAAAATGAATATATGTATCCTACAACACTATGATGTAGTTCCATTTTTTGCCGTATATCTATTTACTTGAACATAATTTGTGTAACTAACTGTTTGTATGTTTACAGGTTTCCAGACGCGGCGGCCCATTTGCTGTTTGAGTCGGTGGGTTCGTCGATGCGGAAGTGGAGGAAAACGGCACAGCCGCCCGTGCCACAGAGTTTGGAGGGTTTGGGGGCAGCGCTCACGGAGCACCCGCGCCTCAGCGGAATGCTGTTGGCTACGGTCTCCGCAGGCGGTGCCCATGCCATTATATTACATATGTCAGGCTCTTCAAGCTGTTTGCAAGCGTGCCATTCCCTAGTGGTAGATGGCATTTCTAAAGTTATTTATTAACTGCAATAACCTGACATTTTTTGTTTATGTACTACCTAGACTTGTTGGGAAAACGTGGAAATGCTTTTTTAAAAACGAGAAAATAATTGAATTGAAATTACTTTAATGTTAAGATGTATTACAAGCAGTAGCTAAGAACAGAATGAATCTTATCTAATAGAGCATCCGTTGCTCGAGCTCGCTGCATCAGCAAATCGTTCGCCGTCTGGCCGTGTGAGCGCGCGTGGGCGTCAATGCACAACAACAGTAATATGCCTACTCTGCATTAAAGATGGAACGACTGGATGATACAAACATAACTCTTCCCTCCGTAAGTTCGAAATTATCCGAGGGATGAGGGTTATCTCGAATTTCCCCCATAATACAAGTTTTCTTAATTCTACGCTTAAATGCTACCAATAAAAGACAAATCACTACAAGGGCGCAAAACACCATACTTCCTATGCTAACACCTCTATAATCTAGAGCACTATAATTATTTTTACTATCACTATTTTCACTACCACTTTTCTGCAATAATTAATTCAGGAATTGGACGTCATCGGCAAGATCACTTCCGTCGAGATTGATTGGTTTTCTCAGCATATCAGATGGGCTTGATTTTATTTTAGGCAAGTTGCTTATTGAGAACTTCATGTAAACTAAATCTGTTCCTTGACTCTGATGTTTCTTTAACGTCAATTCCTTTATCTTTACTTGACCAACTTCATCCATAGTTAACAGGTAAGTTCCACAAATCGTTTCTTGTCTAATCTCGTCCTCACAATACTTGGTAAGTAGAGTATCGGTTTTCACGTAGATAATCCAGCGATTGGATATATTAGATCAGCTTTTACGTCGTTGATGGTGACGGGGTGACAAATCGAGATATTTGTAGTCCGGTAATGCAATCATCTTCGAACAGTGGCAAAGCGTCGTTCTCAAAGCACTGGAAGCGGCTTCGTCGACTTCGCGGCATGACTGGGAGAGCGGTCTTGCTTTCAACCCTTTCACAAGGACGTAAGGGTATTTGGGAAGGATCAAAGAGGTAAAGTCATCGACTGTACTATGGACAGGTAAGGAACTAATTGAAAATAGTTATAAACTTCGTTTGTAATCAAAGGGATGTGCATAATTAGCTTTATCTGATTTTGTTTTATAAATGCCTTCATTTCTACACATTGTTCTATTTCTAATGAATTTGTTCGATTTCTTTAACAACAATATTAACTCGTCCATGTCTACAATTGATTGGTGTAACAACTTAACCTTAGCGAAAGCAATAGCCGTTTCAATCTTATTCAGTTTGATGTAGAGTATTTGAAACTTATGTATATAAATGTAATAGATGTGAATAATTTTGTTGCAGGCTTGTAATAACTTTGATTCATTTAAGCTGCGATTAATATTTTGAATACTTAAGTCAATCTGAATAAAATAGTTTTATTTGTAGAGTTTGCTATTTTATAGTTTGTTATATTTATTATTACGTACCCACCATTTCGGCAATGATTGACATTTTATTTGATACCGCGTCTTGTATAGTCTTTTCCTGATTAATGAACTTTTCGTACATAACAGCATTGTCATTTTCAAGATTAACTGTAATTATCTTATTCAATGAACTAAGTGGATTTAATAAACCACGCTTAGATCTTACCGATGGAATCAATTGCTTATACTTTTTAATAGTCATATTCATGATATTATCTGCTTGTGGCTCTACTCCGATAAAGTCAAAGTTGAAAGTTTTGGTGTTAAAACTGTTTGCTTCTTGTCTTTTCAATCCTATACTTATATCAGGTGGAACGTTTCTCTCTATAACTCCGGTAACCTGAGCTTTCCGGTATCTGAGTTTATCTTTACCGCGTCTAGTGTTTCCTTCTTTAATGAAAATTGTATGGCCTACATCTATGTAAAAATCTTTCTCGCCTCTATATTTCTCTATTACAGGTCTCTTTGCATGGATTATTTTGTCTGTTAAATAATGTTTTCCGTCAGTTGAAAATGTGTCTATGAATAGTTCATGGAATGGCTTACTTTGCGTTTGTGATAGTTTTAATTCAGGTTTCAATAGTTTACGGTCTCTAGATAAATCCTTAACCGATAGTTCATCTCGATTCCAGGTATGCACGAGTACCTGATTCTGCTTGGTGTCTACAGCCTCTTGTAATTTCGGCATACCATCTGTGTCTAAGTCCTGGGTTGAGGGTACCGTGCTGAGACTAGGGTCATTGCGTTCTTTTGCAGATGCAGGTACGGTGGTACTGCCTACAGATGACTGTGAGTAGGACCTACGACCTTCGTCAGTTATTTTTTTCTCCGAACCAGATGATATTGGAGATAGCGTTCGCTTGCGTGGTGTAGAGGCGCAAGAAGCACTTATTTGGTCTTCACCTAACCGTTCCTTTTCATCTGTCAAGTCTTTAATATGCTGCTCGAGTTTCTGTTCTGCCTTATCTAAATTTATCGTCATCGAAACGTCCTTTTTTTTACCTACAGCGTTGAGTCTTATTTGGTGCAAAGCACCGGCATTACAATATTGCTTTTCTTCTTTATATTCACTGTCGTTATCTTTCAAAAAGTTAAATTCTTTATTTTTAATCACAGTAACTACAAATTTATCTGCGTTTATTTCAGTTGTTTTTGCGGAGCCCCTAAAAGGAGCACTAGGCATACAAACACCTTTCTTTAATTGTTGGTATTCTAATATTGCATCACCATGTTGTGAGTTAGTGGGTTGGATTTTTGTTTCAGATGGTGGTGTGATACAAATTTCAGCAGGTAATTTTAAAATATTGTCACAGAAATTTAAGCTTATTACTTCACCGCATCCTTGGAGGCTGTTTTCTTTATTTTCCGGATGTACGATTTTCGGACAGATGTTTTCCGGATATGCAAAATTGGTCTCATAACCGTAGTGATACTTGTAATTGGAACTATATTCCTGACTAGGTGTTGGATCTTCCGTATAAAACAGATCGTTCGCCATCATATTTTGCCTCACCGGTGGCGCTGTGCGCATCGTGACGTCAGAATCTTTCAGACTAAGGTCATGAACTTGAGGTTTTATACTGAATTTACTATAGTTTTCTGATTGAGGTTGGTTCTGAATACCGAACTTATAACCTTGCTGCTGGCGGGGAATGCCAAACTTATAACCGCCATACTGGAACGGCGCGTGTTGCGCAGGGGCCTGACTGACATTGTTTTGGGCTGTTCCAAATCGATAGCCTTGCGTGGGCGGCGCGAGTTTCATTTGCTGGATAAAGTTTGGTCTAAACCCTCCTTGATTTTGTGGGAATCCGAATTTGAAATTCGTCTGAGGCAAAGTAGGTCTATAGTTGTTACTTTGTATCGAGAAATTTGGTCTAAAGTCTTGAGCTTGAGGCATAAATGGTGGTGGTGGTTTCGATGCAATTTGTGAAGTTTGAGAATTTGGTACTTGTAACGAAGTATTTCTTAGAATTTTGTTTTTAGCTTCGTATTGGAATTTAAAATTAACTTCTTCAGTAACAATGCTTAGGGCCTTTTCTAGGGTAGAGCACCCTTTCAAACGTACAATACGAATCATGTCTTCTGGGAGGTTGTACAAGAACACGTTTAAGGAGGTGTTGTTGTACACTATCATTTTTGCTGCCTTGATTCCTTCATCGGTAAGTCTATTTACTTTCGCGAACAAAGAACTTCTGACATTTTGAATTCTATGACAAAACTGTATGTATGTTTCACCTTGCTTAAGCTTTAAAGTTTCAAGTTCAATCGCAATGCAATCTTCCGATCGAGGGTCACCGAAATGTTGTGTAAGAAGCTCCTTAAGCTCTTCATATGACTTAATATTCGGGTGGTCGCTAAGTAGAGTCGCTGCTCTACCAGTAAGTCTACTCGATATCGCATGGAATAAGTATAAGTTCTGAGCAGAATCTCCCTCGATTTTACTACCACTGAATACATATTCACACTTTGATATAAATAAGTTTAATATGTTTTCTTCCCCGTCATATCTGGGGATAATTGCCAGGAGTTCTTTAGGCAATGCCTTAAACCCCATCTTTATTTTATCTACTTATAATTATACTGATTAACCTATTGATGTGCTAACCAGTTTGCAACTAATTCTACTTGGTATACCGATTGGTGTGTAAACCAAAATGCCTATTTATGTGCAACTTATTCTATTTGATTCACCTATTTATGTGCAAACCAATTGCCAATTGAAGTGCATATTATAACTACACATATTAATTACGTCTAACAAATCTGCCTATTTAAGTGCAAATTAGTTCGCCAATGTAGTGCAAACAAAATCAGATAAACGCAATTAATAAGCGATTTATGTCCGAGAAAAATGACGGAAAAGACACAGGAATATGAAATACAGGAAGTGAAAAAGTTTACTCACAATCTGCTCGATCCCATGTCCTCCAGAAACTGCTAGCCACTTTAATTCGCACGCTTTACCAAAGTCGTATTTATTTGGTTCGTTTCCACATCCGCTTAAAGTCGGTTTCCGTACGAGTTTCTACTTCCGTGAGATGTACACGGCCATAGATTTTCCGGGAAAATCGTGGAAAACCTACCGGCTGCGCCAGACTTGTTGGGAAAACGTGGAAATGCTTTTTTAAAAACGAGAAAATAATTGAATTGAAATTACTTTAATGTTAAGATGTATTACAAGCAGTAGCTAAGAACAGAATGAATCTTATCTAATAGAGCATCCGTTGCTCGAGCTCGCTGCATCAGCAAATCGTTCGCCGTCTGGCCGTGTGAGCGCGCGTGGGCGTCAATGCACAACAACAGTAATATGCCTACTCTGCATTAAAGATGGAACGACTGGATGATACAAACATAACTACCTAAATGATACGTTTACCTATATAAAAGAAATAATTTCTAATTACTATACCTATGATTAATAGTTACGTTTAGGAATATGTATTTGCATTAAAGCGATATGTACATAGTCTGTGTGAATAAGATAGGACTTTGCTTTATTATTTTAGATGTGGTTGTAAAATATTTTATCTTTATGAATAAAAAATGTATACATACATACTTAAAGACATTTGTTTTATTGTGCCTACCTTCTTAGGAATGCTATTATTATAATGCTATACAGTTGCTATTATTCTATGTAGGTACCTACTTAACTCTTATCTTAGTCTAGTTATGTAGGCTTGTTAAAGTCGTTCATCCTTTTACACGGTAGCTACTTGCACAAATCTTAGCATAGTCATCACTATTACTGATTCATAAATGCACCTACAAATAAAATAAGCAGGTTGGTGCCTACATAAAAAATAAAAATATTTTATGCTAATTCAGATTGGACAACATTGGTACCCAAACTAGGAAAACCTTTGATAAGGCGTACCAAAGCCACCCACTGGAATATGTGATGTCTAGGTACTGGAGTAGAGGCAGTTGCGGCTTATTAGAAAGTGTTCACCACTGGACTTTGTTGTAGATCCGATGAATGTAGAAGGTACCTGGAAAAATGATTTTTTTATTTACTTTGCTTATATAGTTTACATAGTACCCATGAGGTATAAATATTATAAATCATTTTAGTCTGTTTAATTTGTACATGTTTGTACATTGATTAGGCCCAATGTTAATGTAGGCAAATTCATACCTACAAGTCTTATGCCCGTCTGCACTAAACTTTGACAGCTCCTAAGTTCATGCCTAACTCGCTAAGACTGACTTAACGTTGTAAAATGCGTTGCACCAAACTAGGATGTTGCCTAAATGCGTTAAGACATGTCCTAAAGTTACGACATCGATTTTGCGGGTCTTAGCGCTAAGCAAGTGCCTAAGAAGTGTCAAACATGACAGTCACATTGTGTTGTAGGTTATCAGTACCTAGGTAGTTTCAATCATGAGTGAAATCGGCGATTTTATGGGGTTTCTTGAGTACGTTGATGACCTGGATAATACGCATAGCAGACCACGAATTCTAAGAACTCGACAAAACCCGCTTGAAAGCCTGGATGAATTAGATTTTTTTAAACGTTATCGGGTCTCAAAAAGAGTATTCCTCTTTATACTTCACCAAATTGATGAAAGCCTGGAGTACGAGAGTGACCGGTAGCGTATTTTCTCTATTAAAACTTTATTTACATAAATTAGTAGGTATAATAGGTGAGTATAAAAATAACATTTCATTGTTCTGATTTTAGAAATTGCAGCATTTGTCCGGCGGTCCAGCTGATGGTGGCACTCCGGTTTTATGCAACCGGCAGTCACCTTATGGCTATCGGTGATATACACGGCATTCACAATTCTACAGTTAGTAGAATTGTAAAAAAAGTATCAGTTGCCATAGTGGGACTTCGGCGACAATTCATTAAGTTCCCGTCCACTGATGAGGAAATTAGAACCTGCCAAAGGCAATTTTACAGCATTGCCCAGTTTCCTTATGTGATTGGAACTATAGATTGCACTCATGTAAAGATACAATCCCCAGGTTACTAAAAATATTTATTTACTATTATTGCAAGGGTTGCACAATGTATTACCAGTTATCAAATTTGTATTAAATACTGCAGGTGGAGTAGATGCAGAGCTGTTCCGTAACAGAAAGGGGTACTTTTCTGTCAATGTGCAGACGGTATCAGACGCTCAAACTAGAGTCTTGAATGTTGTTGCACGTTGGCCAGGATCAACCCACGACTCTGCCATATTCACAAACAGTACCATTCACCATCAATTTGAATCAGGACTTTACAGAAACAGCTGCCTCTTAGGTGATAGTGGCTATCCTTTAAAGGTGGGTTTAAATAAAAACAGAAATAAATACTAAACATTTTTATTTTATTATATCTATTATATATTAATCTCTGATGCTCTCTTCTATAGTGCTCAAACCTAATTTAATTAAATCCGCATCAAGTTGGCCACCATCTGAAAAAATAAATCTGTTACAGCAATATTTACTCACCCCATACCTGAACCCGAGGACAGTGGCAGAAGAAAATTACAATGCCAGCCAAATTAAAACAAGAAACACAGTGGAAAGACAGTATGGCATAATGAAACGCAGGTTTCCTGCGTTAGCATATGGTCTACGAATAAAACTGGACACTGCTATAGATGTCATAATTTCCTGTTGTATATTGCATAACATATGCATTCAATTCAGGGAAAATGTGCCTTCGGATCAAGACCAACATATGCAAAATGTTATTGAGGAAGGTCAGATAAACTACAATGCCAATGAACCAACTGATGGCAGAGGCATTGATAGGAGGGCTTTACTGACCTATAATTACTTTAATAATTAGTTTATTTAGTGTACCTACAGAAAATTATTTAAAATAAATTGTTATGGCCTGTACCTTCAACTTTTTTTATTAGTCCTTACAATAATTTCTCCTTCAATGAATAGAGGCGCCTTTCTCCATCCATTCGCAACATGTGCAATTCGATTTCTTGTTCGTGTTTAAGTTGTATCAAATTCAACTTGGCCCTCTCAGATCTGACCCTATCAGAAGCGAAAGAATTACTATAATTAACCTCGGCTCTTGCAGGCCCAGATCTTTCATAGGGTAGGTGATCCAGCTGGGGTCTTCTTCTTTTTAAACACTTTTGAATAGTATTTGGTTTTTTATTTTGTGCTGGAGTACTGCATAATATCTCATCTTGAAGAACTGGTAGTTCAGTAACAGTTACTGTTTCTGGTGCTGAAAAATAATAATGGATAAGTAATAGCAAAAATATTATTTAAAATAGTATTTCCAACAAAAATACTTGAACAATGCAATAACTTACAAGTCGATACGTCTACGAATTCTTCAACAATTTGACAGTCCTTGTTTACTAGATCCAATGTATCATCTGTAAAATTAAAAAGTAAAATTATTGGAATTTTATTTTCAAGATAAAACAAGTCAAATTATAACATCGACCGGGACCGAAGGCTGAGTGCAAACTGAAGCCTGGTATGACTATAACTTATGAAAATAAACCATTAGTGTGGAGCTGAGGATTCAAACCAGCTGTTGTTATGTTGTGAAGTGCATATTTTTACAGCTAGGCCACCACAGCTGTAATTTTATAGTTATCACTAGTAATATCATGGAACATACACACAAGCACCTGAGCAGCAGCTGCTGGCGGTGGTGGTGGAGGTTGCTGTGCAGATAAGGGTGGCTTACATCCATCCCAGCCTTCACCTAGTATTTCCAGTTTAGTCACTGCAAAATTATTATAAAAATATGAATGAATACAATAGAATGGAGTGCAAATATAGGTACTGTGAAAGTGAATAACTGGTATTACCTGGTAAGTGATCAGAGTCGCAGTCTGCTACCCCTGATATCCCAGAGCTCCCACGTCCAGTCATCTCAACCACCAAATCCAACACAGGATTGTCCATTTTTATTGGAGGACCGCCACCTGTTCCACGTACTTGCTGCCCAGCTACCGATTTGTGGATTTTCGCATCGCTCTTTAACTTCTGCCATAGTTTTTTAAGCGCATCGACAGTTCTAAAATAAATTAAACATTAGAATTTTAAAATTGTTCGGAGCCAATTAATTTATAAAGGTGATATATTTGATTATGGGTAGTCATTAATTATTCAATTTCATAATGCGTTGTTATCACTTACCTTAGTACAAACCCACTAGAGTTTAGGTCCCGACAAATTGCTTCCCATGATTGTTCTTTTAGTTTATTTGTACGCGTATCATGCGAAGTAATTTTACTTATAATGACGTGTCCTTTTTCTTGGATCAGCCGAACAAATCGTAACTTCTCCTCGTCGGAGAAATTCGTGCCCCTTTTCCTCTTTTCTATTTGCTTCTGCATTTTATATAGTTTAGATTATTCGAAAAAACACCACAACTCCGGAATTCAAGAAAGGCGCCGAATGGTCTGTCTGCTGCTGCTGTCAAAGTGTCAAAACACAACAACAATCATAGACAACCGTAGAAAGGTTCACTCTTTCATTCTTTTACTTACGAAAAGTCAGTTGTAGGAGTCACCTAAGTAAACTTGTTGGCGCAGAGGAAGTTGATGCCTAGGGATGCCTATGTCAGACTTAGTTTAGGTGTTGTCTTAGCTAAGTTTTGGCTTTGTTGACTTTAGTGCAGACGGGCATTAGTGTCTATATCTAGAGTCTAGATAGACAAGTTTATGACAGAAGTAAAGATCATTGTCGCGCCTTTATACTATGCTAGGGCTATCACAAAAGGGTGACAAGCCCGTACGATAAAGATAACATGAGGATGAGATTGTGGGTTGACTTATTGTCATGTAAACTGCTTCGCAAATGATTTTACTGCCCTAAGCTGGCAGAAGGCCACTTCGTGATCGACCATGGTTCTCTTTACACAATCACCCGCAGTTACGCCTGTGAAAGTGCCCGGATTCCAGCCTAGTATACGTGAACTAGGCTGTTCCAGTCCCTCAAAGGACAACCGGTTGAGCTTGGCTGTGCCAAGTGCTACCACCGTCCTTCCCCACGAGCAAACCAATCCGCTTCCTCTCAAAATGGTCGACCACAGCCCTATGGGCCACGCCGTGCCTCTGACCAACACCTCAGAGACACATTCCTTCGGCCTAACTTGGACCCTTAGTACTCGCGAGATCTGATGGACTATCGGAGCCGGCCGATGTCCATCGGTTTCCCTACCGGCTATACCGCGGGACTCCGAAGTACTAGGTAACGCCCTTGAGCCTTCGAGCCGTTGCTCGATGGGCTTCTGAACCAATTCAGAAGCCCCGGTACCCGAACGTATACAACGTTCCTCCCCGATCGACCGAACTAGTCCATGTACAAAGGTACGCAAGTGGACTTTCAGATTAATCATCGCGGAGAGTAGATTTTAACGCGGAACTGTCTTCCCAAAATCTCATTAGCCTCTCATAGGAAGTAGCAGGTTATTAGCTAGCACTCACCCTGTGGCCGTGGGCTAACTTTTCCACCACGCCAGTACTCCTCTGTACTTCTGCACTCGAACAGGGTAGTAGTTCCACTCCACGATGTCTCAACTCACCCCCAGACCTCCTGTCCTAAGGTCTAGGCTAAAGTCTGCATGCCGCGCAGTTTTGCGGTCAACCCTACGAAAAAGAATAGACAAGCGAGAAAAATGTACCCACCTCTTGTCAATCCAGAGTTGCCAACGTACAAAACTGATTTCAGACAAATGAAACTTACTTTTTTGTCTGTGACCTCGTGCATTGCGCGACACACCCAACGAAACAGAATTTCCACTCTAGCAGGGCAAGCAGATGACGCGTCCATTCCAGGATTTTCTCCCTTGCACGGATGGAGGCGCCCCTTCTGCTTCTTCCTTCTACTTCATTCTCCTGCTGAGATTTTCCTTCAGCCACCTGTCCTGGGCTAAAATCTTCTGACGGTAGATTTTCACCATTGACGTCATTACTACGTCCTGAATCATCTGCCCCACTGACAGTTTCGGTTTCCATCTGAGAAGTCTCCTCAGGACCACTGGCTGTCGTCTGATCATGAGACTGCATCTCACTTTCTTGAACCCGAATTGACTCCAAGTCTGGGTTTACTTCTTCAGCCATACGTCCGCTGTACTCCTCTGGTTCCTGCTCTACTGTCTGTAGAGGCTGTGTATTCTCTTCAGAACTCTCTTCCAAAGGATAGAGATGCCCTATAGAACGAGTGAAAATAGAGTCATCAACCTTTACTCTCGCGACTCGACATGCGCCGTCTACACCTTCTAGTAGGTCGACAATTTTACCAACTTTCCAGTTCTGTCGGTTCTTAGAGTCAGCTTTAATTTGCACGACATCTCCCACCTGTGGAACTCGACTGGATCTGATTCTGGGCTGCTTAGGCGAATGCTGTGATCTCTCCCTCAAACAGGTGAGATACTGCCCTATAAACATTTTCTTAAATTCCTCCAGAATCTTGATTCCCTTTTTCCAGCTTTCTATCAAGTCCGATTTAAGCCTTGATCCAGTACATGACGCTTCTACTGGTGAAGGTTTCACTGTCAAACATTTTCCTAATGTTAGGAAGTCCGCTGGACGCAGAATGTGCTCCACTTCAGTGCCGACTCGGGTTAGAGGTCTTGAATTAATGACCGCTTCCACTTCCTTCATCACTGTAAGTAGCTTACTGTCACTCAGTAGGTGTTTTTCCAACGTGCGCTTTAGGCAATGCTTGACAAGACCAACCAGGCGTTCGTAGAATCCTCCATGCCATGGAGCTAGTTGAGGAATAAATTTCCAATGAATTTCCTTGTCTACGCAGTATTGACTTGTCATTACCTCAGAGGTCAATTTAAAACAAGTGGCATTGTCCGAGTACATTCTTTTTGGGACTCCTCTTGTGGCTGCAAATCTCCGCAAGGCTAGAAGGCATTCTTCTGCAGAAAGATCTTTCACAATTTCAAGATAAACTGCTCGTACAGTCAGACATGTGAACAAGGATACCCATCTTTTTCCCTTTCCATTTATCGAACTCACATACAATGGCCCAAAGTAATCTACACCAGTAAATGAAAAGGGCTCGCTGAAGTTCACTCTTTCTGGTGGTAAGGCTGGTGTATCTGGTAGTTTGTAAGGACCACCTCCATGTTTCACACATTGCTGGCATGTCTTGAGCATCTTGGTTACCTTTGCTCTACCTTGCGGTATCCAGTACCTTTTCCTGATGATACTCAACGTGTGTGAAGCACCAACATGGTAATTACTCTCATGAGTTTCAATAATAATTTTATTTGTGAACTCACAGTCTCTTGGAAGTAGCACCGGATACTTCATGTCGTAATCCCATGTTGTGTTAGCCATACGACCACCGCAACGCAGTAGACCCTCAGAATCTACAAACAAATTTAAGCTTCTTCCAAGATGAGTCTTCTTGCCTGCCAGCTCATCAGGGAAGTGTTCAAACTGCAATTTTTTAATTTGTACAGTGGTATTGTCTTGTGAACTGTCATTACTGCTATCTTCTTGTAAGTTTTCGATTTCCATAGGGACATCTTGGATTCTGGTTAGTTCTGACCAGTCATGAGGTTCCAACTCACCTGGACTCCCATCCAGGGCCTCCCCAAACGAAACGAAAGTTTTGTTCGTGCAGTAATGACGACTCTCTGGCCACTGAGAATCTTCGTCTTTAAGAAATTCGGGTCCGTTGTACCAAAGCTCTTTCTTTTGGTCCCAGAGTTCAGGTTCAGGTCTGGTAGCAATATCAGCAGGGTTAAATTTTGTACTGACATAACACATCTCTGTTTGTTGATGAAGACGTTTAATCTCATTGACTCTGTTTGCTACAAAAGGTGGTAAAAGCTTGCTCGACTTAATCCATGCAAGAACTATTTGACTATCTGTCCACAGATATTCCTTTTCAATTGGTAAGTCTAGATTCGTTTTCACATACTTTAATAGCCTGCTTCCTATCAGGAAACCTAGTAGCTCCAGTTTGGGTATTTTCAAATCATCTCTGTCTTCAATTTGTGAAATGCGAGATTTTGCCATCACCAAGGAAACTGAAGTTTTCTGATCTCCTTTTGTCTTCAAATAAACGACTGCTGCATAAGCATGTTTAGACGCGTCAGTGAAACAATGTAGTTCATAAGTTTTAATGCCTGGCAAGTCAACTCCTATGTACCTTGGAAGTTCAGTTTCAGTTACAGCTTTCAGGTCTATCAGTATCTTCTCCAAGTGTCGTGTCAGACTTTCAGGCAATGCTACATCCCATTTCACTTTTTCTTTGCATATGTTCTGGAAAAGAAGCTTTATTGGTAAGATCAACGGGCATACAAAACCACATGGGTCGTACACTCTGGCTAGAGTACGAAGAACTCCTCTTTTGGTTTGTATTGGTGTGTCAGGATCAAAGTAATTTTCTGGTACTTTCAGCTTTAACATATCCTTTTGTACATCCCATGACAAACCGAGAACTTTCATTTCTTCGCACTGTGTAGCTTTGTGTTGTTGTGGTATTGTATCCATAAACTGTTTGCTATTCGAGACCCAGTCTCTTATGTTCATCGAGAGCTTCTCGAACGTTGACCTTGTCTTTTCATACAGGTGATTAGCTTCTTCGACAGACTCAGCTACTGTTACTAAGTTATCAACATAGCATTTGCTGGCTATATTCTTCAATAAGTCTCCTTTTGCTAGAGTCATGTGATGTCTGATCGTTGCAGTGAGTAGGAATGGACTTGATATTATTCCAAAAGGTACTCTACAGAAGCGCAAATGCAACAGGTTATCATCTGTGGCTGGCTGGTTGGGATCTTTGATCCACAGGAACCTTGTGACATCTCTATCTTCTAGTTGTAATCCAACTTGAAGAAAAGCCTTTTCCACATCTGCAATTATACCAATTTTCTTTGTCCGGAAGTTGAGAAGGAGCGCAGTCAAATCTTCCAGCATCGAAGGTCCACTGTACAGGCATTCATTGAGACTCTTCTCTCCTGCTGTCTTTGCTGAGGCATCATAGACAAGCCGTCCTCTTTTGCCCTTTTGTTTCACCATATGATGAGGAAGATAATGAATTGGATGATCAGTTTGGCTAGAGCTTGATTCAATCACCTCTATGATTCCAAGATCCAGCTGTTCCTTTAAGATGCTGTTGTATTCAGCCAAAGACTCATCATCCAACTTCTTAATTAAACTTCTTAATCTTCCTATGGCAAGTCCAAAGTTTGACTGAATTTCAGGTGGGTACTGTATCCAAGGCCACTTGACTTCATACCGTCCGTTTCGGTACTGTACAGTTTCATTAAAGTGACGAACTGCTTGTTCTTGCCTGGTCGCCTTTGGTGAATCGGTTATGCCAATGCTTTCCAATGACCATAAAAATTTTATATCTATGTTTCTCAATGGTAGATCTGGTTCGGTCAAATATGGACAACTAGGTATGTGACATTGGCAGTAAGTAGTGACAGACAAAACGTCGCTTTCTATCTGGCTAGCGCTACCTGACAGCACCCAACCGAAATCTGTATCAAGTAGAAACATGCGTGCATCAACTTTGATTCTATCCTCATCACGCAAGAAGGAACAATAAAGGTCATTGCCCACAAGTACATCAATCTTCTCACCCACTCTATCATCATCAGCAGGTATATCCACCTTATTATGTTTCAGCTTTGCTACTGGAACACGATCCGTTATATGTGGCACAATGTTTACCTGTATCTTTCTACTGATACCACGCTTGGTTTCTATGATGATGTTAGAAATGGGGCTGGACATTTCTTGTGGGGTAGCAGCTCCGAATGTATATACCAGTAGCAGGTCCTTCCTTTCCATTGAAAGTCCAAGGTCTCTTGCTGCCTTCGCTGTAATGTAGCTGCGTTGGCTTCCACTGTCCAAAAGAATTCTGGCACTTATATTATGCTTCACGTTGTTCGGGTTCTTTATTGTTGCTACTGCGGTCTGCAAATAGGTATATCTGTTAGATGCGTTGAATACTATTGCAGGTACCTGAGCTTGGGTAGGTACATTATAATCCTCACCTACAGGTTTCGGACACAGTAACTTTAGGTGATTCCCTTTACAGTTAAAGCATGATATCTTCCTCCTGCATTCTTTAGATTTATGACCCTCTTTCAGACATTTAAAGCACTTGTTCTTGAGTTTCTCTCTTCGAGCTTCTATGGTCTTGACCGTCCTGCATTCAGAACTAACATGGTTAAACCTACCACAAAAGATGCACTGGCGTTTAGGTCTTTTATTTTGTGGTTCCTTATCTTGTTTGAAATTGCCGCCTTTTCTTTTGTAGGTATTTCTTCGGTTATCTTGATCAACACTAACCTGCAGTGCCTCGGTTGTTGTTGAAGAAAGGTTATCGGCAGGTCTTGTATCACTGTCCAATCCAGACCTTTCCATGGCAGTGATAACTTTGTCCAGACTCGATCTAAGATCAGGTACAGAACAGTCATCAGAAGAAAGTATATTCACCTGGTACATAATTTGCTCTGAGAATTTGCTTGCGATAACTGTCCTCAAATGATTGCTCTCCATACTCTCACCCAATGTCTGTAACACTCGGAGATGTTTCTCAATAGTGTCTAAAGTCAATCTGCAGGATGCAGGTTTGTCGGTGGCTACCTTGATCTTGCCGATTGCGGAGTGATGGGCATCGATCACCCGGTCCTTGGATCCAAACCGCTTTTGTAAGACTTCTAGTGCAATGGCATAATTTACATTGGTAGTCGATAGACCGCTTACAGTTTCCAATGCTTGGCCCTCCAACGAACCGAGTAGATAGGCCAACTTTTCGACATCTTTCAGTTCCTTTTTCGAATCAATGTTGGCTTCAAACCTGTCCCAAAACTCATTCCACTGAAGGATGTCGCCATTGAATTTGGCTAATTCAAGTTTTGGTAGTTTGGAGAAAGAGCTGGGCTTAGGATCACTAGTATTGGCATACCGCTCCGCAACTGAATTGAGGTTTATCTCTAATTCTTCGGCATCAAGCTGGTCTTTCATATAATCAGTGAATTCTGCCACTTCCAAATACTCAGAACTCAACCGCAGTTCCTTGTCAAACGCTTCAATAAACTGTTTTAATTTCAAGCGGTTCGTCAACAGGTCGTCTTCCGTAATTTGTCCTGTGTCAAAGTTGTTTCGTATCTCGCTAATTATTTGTGTTAATTTCTCATGTCGCATTCTCAGGCGGATTT
The DNA here is from genome assembly GCA_947507515.1 of Eulithis testata. Taxonomy (NCBI): domain Eukaryota; kingdom Metazoa; phylum Arthropoda; class Insecta; order Lepidoptera; family Geometridae; genus Eulithis; species Eulithis testata. Next base: position 5,052,085 of record OX382207.1, read on the forward strand.
TTGAAATAGCTTCCATTGTTCCCAAGATAACGAGATACTTTTAGATCGGTTCACAAAATCTAAAATCAAAAATCAAGTTCAGCCGAGATAGGTACCTACTCAGATACCTACGTTTGAAACGTTTGTGAATTCATCACTACTTACTGTGCTGAAGATTACGTACTGATATTTCACAACGATTCAATTTCACATACATTCAATTTCACTTATCACACAGAGAAAGTTAGCCAAAATTACCAAACTCGACTTTTTCTAGCAAATGCTAGCAAAACAGAAAAACAACCTTTTGAGCGGAAACGGAAAATTGAAACGACGCTGAACCTTGCTAAAACATGGCGGCAAATTTTAAAATTTGTACTTTCCTTCCTTATATCTACTTAATCTCTATTTCTTATAAAATATAGCTTTACCAATAAACTTGACTAGGTTAACAATGTATATACTTAGTTAAATATGCTTAATTTAAACTATATTCACTAAATAAAACTAAATAATAGGAACGGATATACGTGTTCGGTGAACGGAACGTTCCGTAATATTAACCATAGATAAAGTAGATGAGCTAAATCAGCTATAGACCCGTCGGTCTTTTACTTTCCCATTTTTTTTCTTAGGGGAAACGCACACCTTCAATAAAAAGTGAAGTCATAGATAAAAAATATAAAACGTAAAACCGTAAACGCAAAAATAAACGCAATGGGAAAAAATAAAAAATGGGTTAAATAAAACCACACACACTTTTACCAAAATTGTAATAAATCCCATCTTTTATTTTGTAGGGTATTTAAAAATAAAAAATAATAACTTTATGTCTGGAGAGAACCCGAACGTATCAGGCTGCTTGAAACATGCGCTGAACCAACCCTATGGTTGGGACCAGAGAAAAAAAATCTGGCTCTCAAGGGCTCCAAGAGATCCCTGCATCTCCACCATTTTTGTCGCGCCTTTATACTATGCTAGGGCTATCACAAAAGGGTGACAAGCCCGTACGATAAAGATAACATGAGGATGAGATTGTGGGTTGACTTATTGTCATGTAAACTGCTTCGCAAATGATTTTACTGCCCTAAGCTGGCAGAAGGCCACTTCGTGATCGACCATGGTTCTCTTTACACAATCACCCGCAGTTACGCCTGTGAAAGTGCCCGGATTCCAGCCTAGTATACGTGAACTAGGCTGTTCCAGTCCCTCAAAGGACAACCGGTTGAGCTTGGCTGTGCCAAGTGCTACCACCGTCCTTCCCCACGAGCAAACCAATCCGCTTCCTCTCAAAATGGTCGACCACAGCCCTATGGGCCACGCCGTGCCTCTGACCAACACCTCAGAGACACATTCCTTCGGCCTAACTTGGACCCTTAGTACTCGCGAGATCTGATGGACTATCGGAGCCGGCCGATGTCCATCGGTTTCCCTACCGGCTATACCGCGGGACTCCGAAGTACTAGGTAACGCCCTTGAGCCTTCGAGCCGTTGCTCGATGGGCTTCTGAACCAATTCAGAAGCCCCGGTACCCGAACGTATACAACGTTCCTCCCCGATCGACCGAACTAGTCCATGTACAAAGGTACGCAAGTGGACTTTCAGATTAATCATCGCGGAGAGTAGATTTTAACGCGGAACTGTCTTCCCAAAATCTCATTAGCCTCTCATAGGAAGTAGCAGGTTATTAGCTAGCACTCACCCTGTGGCCGTGGGCTAACTTTTCCACCACGCCAGTACTCCTCTGTACTTCTGCACTCGAACAGGGTAGTAGTTCCACTCCACGATGTCTCAACTCACCCCCAGACCTCCTGTCCTAAGGTCTAGGCTAAAGTCTGCATGCCGCGCAGTTTTGCGGTCAACCCTACGAAAAAGAATAGACAAGCGAGAAAAATGTACCCACCTCTTGTCAATCCAGAGTTGCCAACGTACAAAACTGATTTCAGACAAATGAAACTTACTTTTTTGTCTGTGACCTCGTGCATTGCGCGACAATCATACCACAAAATGAGGACCTATTACTGAAGTTTACAAAGTCTCTATTTATCATTACTCATTGGTAAGATATGTCAATATATTGTTTGATTATCTTTTAACATTATGTACATCTTTGAGTGGGACTGTAAGTTTCAAAATTTAATTCATTTATAACCATAATAATAATTTTACTTGCAAGGCAGAAATAATGATGCAACTGCCAAGATGTTGAAGTGATTGTTACGGCTTCTGTCCTGTATCTGTCTAATAAAATTCTGTTTCACTGTTGATCTTCAATTTTAACCCATGCATTGATTCAGATAGGTATGGTACCTTCTTTGGTATTTTGGTTAGGAAAACATTGTTACAACTGCTGAAAGAATAAAAATAACAGTAAAATATTTATTAAAATGCCTTACGATTGAGGATTAGCATCGTAAGGAACTCTCAAACACTTACAGGACAATGAAGTGTCTGAGAAATAGTTTAGTTAGATGGAGTAATGATTGCCAATCACTTTTTTCCACAGTTTAGTCGGCCCTTGGTGTACACAGGAAAAACATGGTCAACATGTATGGAGCTAACTAAATACCATGTTTCCTGAAGTTTTCCTTCACTATATTTTGAGAACACTGGTTTTTATAACTTGTTGTCTTATAAAAATACAAATACAGGAATACTTTACAAAGATTATGTAGATATTTGTGAATCAAGTATCCTTTAGGTACTTACTCAAAAGTAGGTTATAGGATCTTACATGAACTTACATGTATAAGTCCTATAGTGTTCATATAGGTAAAGTGGGTCTTAGAATTCCTTTCCTAATTTACGGCATTCACACCAAATATATACCAATAATGGTAGAGCATCTTTTCGCTTTTCAAAGACTTTTTCTAAAGAATTCCTTCAGTTGTGCAGAAGTTACAAACACTTTATAGTCATATTGACTAATAGGGTGGCTGATCAAGAGTTCACCCATAAAATTCTTACGAATAATTCCGAATAATAGCAGTAAACAAAAAATATAGGTACCTACCTAGGTAAAAATGAAATATTTTGTTCTGTTTACGTTCCCTTTCAATCGTTCAATCGTTCACATAGTCAGGCAAGTTAGTGTAAACGAAGCATAGGTGATGACGTATTTTGGCATCCAATTCCCAGGTTGTACATTCCGTGGATGGGCATTCCCGACACGTGCTGAGCTTTCACAGCCATGGAAAACACAACCAAGGAAAGTACAGCCCGGGAATTCGATGCCATTTGGCAGCCAATTCCATGGCTGTGTATTCCCACCCTGTGCAAAACATTGTACGGCCTGGAAAACACGTCCCGAGATTGCACAACCATGGAATTGGCTGCCAAATTATACGTCAATTCCTGACTGTACATTCCGGGGTTGTGTTTTCCATGGTTGTGAAATGACGGCACCCAAAAAATCAACAACTCGTAAGTTTGGAAGAAAACACAGAGTACATTTATACAAACGGAAATAGAGGTCCCTCTCGGCGCCCAAAACTGGCAGCACAACAAGCAAAGTGCTGCCATCTGAATTTCACAAATAGGACTACAACCATTATTCAATGGAAGAAAATAAAACACTTAAGGTTAGACCGCACTAGGGCGGAACTGCACTTCAGCGGAGCGTCGCGGCATATAGCTTCTATATTCTTTCCAAGGTAAAAGAATATAGAAGCTAACTGACGCGACGCTCCGCTGCAGTGCAGTTCCGCCCTAGTGCGGTCTAAGCTTAAGTGTATGATTTCTCGGTAGGTAGGTATAGTTACATATTCAAACTTTTTATGCTTACCTGTGTTTTTCTTTCTACTACCATGAACCTAGACCTAAACCTACGATTTTAACGTCAACACCAAAAAGTGATAGATACCTACTTATCGAGACATACACCAGGATATACCTAGATGTTCGGTGCATACACCACACTGTGTGGATTGGATCCTCTTGATTTTGCTCTTGATTTGGATTGAGCTCTGCATACAATGGCTAGTTCTGTGTGTAGAGTTTGTCTGGCTGTGAATATCAGGATGCTGAACATTGACGAGCACCTCCTACAGCTGCTGAAGAAACTTACTAGCTCACAGGTACCCACCTACACGAGGTTTACATAAAGATTTTATAGTGTTCTAAATGTATGATAAATAAAAAAAGAAACATAGGTACTTACCAAACCGGGAATATAATAAGCTACGTCAGGGCAACTTTATCCCTGTGACTTTCAGGCTTTTAGGTATGTTACAAAAATTTACCATAAAACTCGTTTCAGCTTAACAGAATATCGGAAACAGGGGTGCCAAACACAGCATGCTATATCTGTCACCGGCTGCTGCAGAAGTGCCACATGTTCTCAGAGATGGCTTGCAAGTCTGACAGGGCCATGCGTGATATTCTGCACAACGGCAATAAGGTAGAGAGACAGTCGAAGGCAACATAAACATTCAATTAAATAAATAAATATTCATGGCCATTTCACACACAACACCCTCTAGTCCCAAACTAAGCAAAGCTTGTACTATAGGAACGTAAACCCTATTTCATAAAGTACAACATTCTAACCCTCACTTGTATTTATATCTTAGAAACATGCACATTTGTCAAAAAGAACATGAACCTTTTCGAACAATATAAACGCCCACAAAACTTAAGACAGCAAAATAGATTAGCTATTCCCTCCTCAAAACTAAAACTCTTCCACTCCGGTCTACATTCAATGTCGGTAAACATTATACTATATTTATAATAAAATCCCAACTGATCTAAAAAATGAAGAAAACCCCAATCGATATAAAACTCTCTTAAAAAAGTTCCTCATCCAAAATTGTTTCTACTCACTGCAAGAATTCCTTGCAGTGAGTAGAAACAATACCCAATAGGCCATATTTATGAGTAATTTGTAATATAATATTATAAAAAGTGCAATATTAAATTATTATATATAAGTAAGATAAACTTAGACATACAAAATATTAAGTACCTATAAGTTTTATGATACCTGGAAAAGGTAAATAAGTTGTAAAATGCCTCCTACAGTTAAGACTAATTTGTAACAATTATTTATGCAAATTGTATCTTGTATCTCAGATACCTAAATATGCCACCTATTTAATATAGTGCCTATGTACACCTCAACAAATTGCTGTGCCCTAACAGGGTTTATGTTTGCTACACTACCTTTTGTACAACATCTTTATAACAACATAAGTGCAATAAACGATTTGAATTTGAATTTAGATTGCTGATACTTTACATTACTGTACATTTATTTTGTAAATACATACTTATAATACAATAGTAACATCCAGACATGGAACAAACATTACATTCAATACATCCACATTTTCCTCATTCACAGCAGCTGGTCTGAAAGTTCTTGTTCACCTAAAGTGTGGTCTGTATACTCTAATCTAAATAATCAGTGAAGATTGACTAAGCAAGCCTAGCCACGAGCGCTTCTTGTACCTGCTTTAAATAAATCACATTGGATAACAGTGTGCTTTTGTTTTCAGATAACACATAGTACTATCGGAATTTTGTCTCTGGCAGCAGTACCAACCTTATTGGTGGCTTCTACTCAGCACATGTCGGTTATTGATTACTCAAATGCTGTCAAGGAAGAGATTGTTATGAAAATTGAAATTGAAGAACCTGTCTTTGAGGAGATACAGGAGGCAAACAATGAAGATACTGAAATTATTGAAGAAAGTCACACAAAGTTGAATTTAGATAATTTAAATGATTTGGAGAACATTAGATCATGTTTCTATTGTGATGTGTGCTACAAAAAGTTTTTGTATAAAAAGAATTTGGTAAAACATTTTAAAAAACATAATAGGAAAAAACCATCTTGCTACCAATGTGCTAAAACATTCAGTAATAAAGGAAATTTAAGAAGACACATGATAATACACACTGGACAAAAGCCATATGTCTGCAGTGCGTGTGAAAAGGCATTTACTACTAGAAGTTTTTTAACAGTACACATGAGAACACACCCTGGGAAAAGGCCATATGTCTGCAGTGAGTGTAAAAAGGCTTATACTCAAAAACGTGATTTAACAGTACACATGAGAACACACCCTGGGAAAAAGCCATATGTCTGCAGTGAGTGTAAAAAGGCATTTACTCTAAAAAGTGCTTTAATAGTACACATGAGAACACATACTGGAGAGAGGCCATATGTCTGCAGTGAGTGTAAAAAGGCATTTATTCAAAAATATGCTTTAATAGTACACATGAGAACACATACTGGAGAGAGGCCATATGTCTGCAGTGAGTGTAAAAAGGCATTTACTCAAAAAAGTGTTTTAATAGTACACATGAGCATACATACTGGGAAAAGGCCATATTTATGTATTGTATGTAACAAGGGATTTAAAAGTAAATCTCATTTGAACAGACACATGCAACTTCATGCTAGATGAACCATCCTTTGAGTTCAATCTCAGTTGATGTAAGAGACATTGGAATCTACGATGAAGCAAGGCGCTCTAAAAGACACCTATTCACTATTGTCTTGAAGACATTCAGATTATAGTGATTAGGGAAGACAGGCGCCGGTAAAGTGTTCCATTATTTAGTGGTTTGCATAATGAAGGTGGAACTGACACACTTGGTACGAATGGGTGGTATATTCAAGGTAGGAGTGGAACTCTACCGTAATGTAATTATGTAATGGAAATGAGTGATTCTCATCTCAGCCCACCAACTGAAAATTGACTGTACAGTCTGTAGGTACACTGCTTGCAAAAAAGTGTAATTGCGTGAAGGAGAGAAGTCAGCGACGACTTGTCAGAGGCTACCGCCTTTATCAAGTCGCAATTTCTTCGCTTAAGAGCAGGACTCATAGCTGGTTCTACTGGCTTGCTCTCAAGCCCGCAGGAACCTTCTGCAAGGAGTTAGGCTGGCTACATTCCTAGCCATATCATACCTCACGCTGATGGACCAATCTTGAGTCGTATTCAGAGACAGAAATCGTTACTCAAGCATAGATTTGAGTAGAGATTTTCATACAAAAATCTATGGTTGAGTAGGGATCAGTGCTTGAGGTATAGTATAATAAGCGGTTTCTATATAAAACCACTAAAAAAAAATCAATAAAGTTCAAAATGTTTTAATTATTACGAAATTACTTCATAACTAAATACATCAGTCAGGATAATTTATTGGAATACAATTTAAATTCATTTGTGCATAGTGACAGCCTATTTCAACAATATTCGAGAGGTGTGAACTCCTTGAAGTCAGAAATGCAAAAGTCAAGCGCGCACCTTTCTTTATCCCTTCGTTTGTGGCGGCGATTTTGCACGAAATCGCGCATCTGTGACGGCAATTTTAGGAATCGCGCGGGAGAACGGCGCGTGTGATTAAAATGACGTTATCTCTAAAGTTTTGTAGAAAGCTACTATGTAATACTTATATCGTTGAAATCGGCATGAAATAAGCTAATACATTTAAAATGTTTTAGTTTTATTTTACCTTGCAATGTATTAATAATACCAACTTGAAATCAGGTTGAGCGAATTTTTTCCAGTTTATTGAACAAAAGTCGTGATAATTAATTAAAAAACGAATTATTTGCATAAAAAGTTTTTATTTTATTTAAAAACTTTAACTAGCGAATAACTAGCACAAAAACAACACAAAACAACGTATTCACAGGATTTGAAATGTTGCAATACCGGCGCAGAGTGTAGGAGATATTTTGGCTTGCCGATGTCGTGACATGGCGTAGAGGACATCTAGACGTTAGGCCAGGACGTTGACGTTGACAGAAACATCGCAGTAGTTTCGTTCTATAGAGTTATACGTTCGAGATTGTTGGTCTGTGGTTCTACACCATCGACATCACGGAGACGAGGGAGTGTTGGTGGTTAGGTCTATTGTTTGACGAGAATCTATGGAAGCGATTGGAGATGGTCGTCTGGTGATTTTTTGTGCACACTTCTGAATTTGTAATTTGATCGTTTTTATGTCTATTCGAGTAAAATCAATAAGATTTTGAAGCTCTGTTTCTCTTTTTGAGTAATGTCTGATCAAGTTTCCAAAAATAGTATTTTTAGTCATGCGACCAATTTCCGCTTATTGTATTATATAATCTGTGGCTTGAGCAAGGCTACGGAATACGGGCCTAAATGCGGAAACGGGAACATACCAATACCAAGACCTGTGCTCTCAGCATGCCGAGTGTGTACGTTCGACGTTTACTGCAAAGTCACGTAAAATATAATTTTGTATAGAGAATCTCACATAATTAGTAAATTTAATTTAATACATCTAATATCAATGTTACCTAAAACTTACATTCAGCGAATAAATGTTTCTGATTTGTATCTGTGGCGGTTCAACTGGTGGATCTGCTTGATAGTTTCCTTCCTCCGTCTGCGGCTCTGTTTCCTCTCGTCCGTTCTGTTCATCAAGCTAGTCAGTCTGTCGAGGGAGCCTCTCTCGCGGCAAGGTTTCGCAGATCGAGGCTTCTCCTTTTCCGCCGCCAAGGCCTTCGCAGCTTTGCCTCCTTTCTGGACATCATATTCGCCGACCGCTATCACAGTGACTGCTCGGATAATCAACAGCCTCCGCAACAACGCCATTAGTGTTCCGAGAACGCACTCTGATGATATTGAGATCGGGCGTTGCGGTTCGCACGTACTTTTTGATTTTCCTTCAGCACTTTTATACCTAGGCATTTATTCAAAAAGGTACTCTAACGTCGTTGTGTGATTTGAAAGCGACAGTTCGACCACCACAAAACACTTCGATAGCGCGTTCTAGGATCCGACCAAAATTAGCAGCGCCATCTAGTACTGATTTAGGCAACATAAGCATAGAACCTTTTCTAACTAAATAAGTACCTACCTACTGCATATTGGTTTTTGAAGGTTTCACTTCTACCACGTCCTTAAAAGCTACTACAAGTGCAAGGGGTATCCCAGGATATGGATAAAATAATTTAACATCAACAATCTGATTTCACAAACTATTTATGTAAGTAGGTATATTTATTTCAATAACATTATAAGGGTTAAGCATTTGATCACAAATTATGGCAAATGTTACTAATTTTAGCACTTCCAAGACACTCTTCATACTGATACAATACACCAAATTGACCCTCGGTGATTGCTCTTAGTTTCTTCTCTAAAATTAAAGTCAGTCCTTCAGAGTTCTTGACCACTTTACAGCGAGTGAGTGGTTTTGTGTGTTGAAACCTGAACTTGCAGTTCAGAACACCATTTTCAGATAATTCAGCTGGTTCTCTATTAATCCAGTGCGGTGGAAGTGTGAAGCAAATGTGATTCCATAGTGCTGAATGTTTTGATCCTGGCACCTGAAAAGATTGACACAGATTTTATATTTAGAACAAAAGTAATGTAAATGGAACATAGTAGATAGAAGATTTGTAAGGAAACATATAGGTAGGTAGTACAATTTCTTGTTTAAAGTTATTTACCACATAGATATTATTAGTCTGAAGATCCTTTTTAAATATAAAGTAGGCATCTTTCCAGTTAGCTAGACAACATCTTTGTCCTACAGTCCATTTGTGCAAACCTGCATGTTCACCAACCACTTTGCTTGACTCTATATCTATGAAGAGACCTGGCTTTGCTTGAATATACTGGAAAACAGAAAAACTAAGATTTACCTTTTTTCACCGTGGGAATTTAATTTCACTAAGTATTGCTATACTATGTCAGATAGGTACTGACTAACCTAGATAGATAACAAATTCTGTACTAGACAACTTACTTCTTCTATAAAATCTGCAAACCTCTTCTTTCCAATGAAACAAATACCAGTGCTATCCTTCTTTTTGGCTACATTCAGTAAGCCCTCTTTTTTAGCAATTTCTCTCACCTCACTCTTCAGAAGATTTGCTATAGGGAACATGCATTTTCTAAGTGAAAACTGCTTGACTTGGGATAGGAAGAAAGTTTGGTCCTTGTGCTTGTCAACGGGTTGGAGTAGCTTGACTCCTACAAAGAAATAATATTATTCCTCTATGGAATAATGTAGGTAAATAATTATGTTATAAAAGTGATACAAAGGTACTGTACCTTCGTTTTCATTATATTTTTCTAGAAAGGGTCCAAATGATGTGTTAGCATAGTGGCCAGTAGCTATTGCATCAGTTCCTAAGTTGTTCCTGCAATATTCGAAAAAGCAATCAAACTTAATATATCTATTGCACAGTATATCAGGATTTGGTGTCAGTCCAGTCTCATATTCTTTTATCAATACAGTGAACACTTCGTTCCAGTATTCTTTTATGAAGTAAACTCTGCGAAGCGGAATGTTCAGCTTACGGCAAACAAATGTTGCATCCTCAAAATCTTTCTCATCTGAACAAAAACCAGCTTCATAGTTGTTATCCCAGTTTCTCATAAATACACCTTCAACATTGTAACCTGTAAAAAATGAAAAATAAATTTTAAAAAAATTTTAATATAGTCCTAGGTAGGCCAACCTTACAGCCGCGGTCACAAATACCGAATAGGCATGCGCGGCGAGTAGGAATTCGCAGGGAGTATTATCTATGTGTGACCGCGGCTTTATCTCAAGGCTTCTCAAGGTGCGTAAAAGATTTTAGCTCACCAGCTCGTTGTAAGAGAAGCGCTGCAACAGCACTATCAACTCCTCCAGATAAACCAACAGCAACCTTCCTCAGCATTGTTGCATCAAGAGTTTCATGAATTCAGTATTTTGTATTTTATTTCGGCGCTCCCAGGCGCTCCACACCACAGACAGACTAATAGGATGCGGCGCTCATAGAATAGATTGAACGACTTTGTTTGGCTAAAAAGTTTTTATATAGAAAAACACAGACGAAGTATCACAATGGACGGAGTGAAATCTTTGGTAGCGTGTCAGTTTTATGTTGGTTGAGTTTCTAAATTTACATTAGTGTGCATGAGTAGGGAAGAGAAACTATTACGAAATACCTATATCGATAAAAAATGGTCGCATACTAATCTCGAAACACACTTATCTTTACTCTTTGTATTCAATGACTTAAATCCTGTCTAATTGAAAGTTCTTAACCCTGAGTCATCCTTAAAACATTCAATTCTGTAGAAGGAATTATCTTAGGTTAATAAAGGTCCGACAATCCCAGTCCCAACTATGAATTATGATATTTGAATATTAAAATCATATCACACGAAACTAAAAAAAAAAAAAAACTATGTGTGAATCTAATCTGTCGCCAATCATCTAATGGTGTGTTCCCACAGCCTCACTTGTGAGCCGATCTCCATTCCAGACTAGGCATGCTACCATCTTCGACTACAGCGTCACTTAACATCCAGTGAGCTGGTGGGCAAATGGCATATGTTGTCAGTAGTAAAAAAGGAAAGTGAATGTAATAATTTAGCTACTGTTGGCTGAACGCTTGGATTCTCGTACATAGCCTACCTATCAAAGAAATTAAGTTGCAGGAAAACAAAATAAATCAAACACGAGTTTAGGGCAAGAACAGAAGGTTTAATTCGCGGAAACTAATAAAGTCATAAAATATTTACATACTCATCTAAGTGTAGGAACATAGATGTACAGTCCAAAGTTAGGTATCTTTTGTTTTTAGGTTTGACGATAAAAAAGTTATACCTATATTATACCACTACAATGGGCAGGCATGATCTCTTACCACCAAGAGTGCCTTGATCGTTTCAGTACTTGTTATAATAATAAATTAAAACTAGTAGTTCGCCCCGAACTGAGATCTCGTGATGGTCGGAGGTTAATAAAACCCAAACAATTTTTATTGACCAATGGTTGTAATAAACCTAAAACAAAATATTTTATTAGTAACTATTAAATAGGAGATTTCTATGGGGGAAACCCGTACCCGGCAGTGGGACGCATAAAACGGTTGACGCGACGCGAATTGTCAATTAATGATAAAAACTGTCATTTTAGGGTGCCGGCGTAGGTAAATAGGATTTTATTATAGGTAACACAAACAAGGGTTAAATATAAACAAAGGATAAATCAACATGGTTGTAAATATCGATAAAATCTTAAGGACGCTGCAGGCACATCACTAGCCGGGAGGCGTAAAACAATGTATTTATTTATCATGAATTAAAGCTTTAAATCCACAGTTAACTACGACTATTTGGTAATTATACGATGCCAGGGACGTATATCTTTAATGTAAAATACATATATCACTTTAAAACTTCATTAATTAAGATATTTTTGCCAAAAAACTTACGTGTGAAATGATAATTCTGGGTCTTTTAGTCCACCTTTGGTTGTTCTTGATGGACAGAACACAGCACAACACGACATACTTCTTTAGACTAATGAATATTCGTCTGTAATAACAATCTTTATGAATTATTTTAGCCTTTTTACGTACACCGGTAGCAATGTTGTGACCGGCTAGTCGGTCACAAACGGACACGAAGTACACAGACAGAGCGGGGTTGCCAAACTTCTTATAGCTTTCTCTTTTACTCAACGTGATTATCATAGTAATAGATAAGGACACAAGGCAATGCGTTGACATGACGGGCGGGCTGGCAACGTCTTTATGGCTCCGTCAATTGTGATACTTCGTCTGTGGTGCTATCAAACCACATTAGTAAAAGACCCAGAATTATCATTTCACACGTAAGTTTTTTTGGCAAAAATATCTTGAAGTTTTAAAGTGATATATGTATTTTTCATTAAAGATATACGTCCCTGGCATCGTATAATTACCAAATAGTCGTAGTTAACTGTGGATTTAAAGCTTTAATTCATGATAAATAAATACATTGTTTTACGCCTCCCGGCTAGTGATGTGTCTGCAGCGTCCTTAAGATTTTATCGATATTTACAACCATGTTGATTTATCCTTTGTTTATATTTAACCCTTGTTTGTATTACCTATAATAAAATCCTATTTACCTACGCCGGCACCCTAAAATGACAGTTTTTATCATTAATCGACATTTCGCGTCGCGTCAACCGTTTTATGCGTCCCACTGCCGGGTACGGGTTTCCCCCATACAGAAATATCCTATTTATTAGTCTATACAAATATTATAAAGAGGAAAGGTTTGATTTTTTGTTTGTTTGTTTGTTTGTATGAATTGAATAGGCTCCGAAACTACTGGACCGATTAAAAAAATTCTTTTACCATTAGAATCCTACATTATCCCTGATGAACATAGGCTATATTTTATCCCGGAATTCCCACGGGAACGGGAATTACGCGGGTGAAACCGCGAGGCGCTGCTAGTTACTAATAAAATATTTTGTTTTAGGTTTCCGAAATATCCAGAAATAAGAAACCTGTGGATGAAACAGAATTTAAGTCATTGAATACAAAGAGTAAAGAGCTATTATTTAGGTTCTGTAACTTAAAACCCTGTTTCAGTCTTATTTTTAAATTACAGTAATAGCGAGCCATGTAAGTGTTTTTCGAGATTAGTACGAGTATGCGACCATTTTTTATCGATATATTTCGTAATAGTTTCTCTTCCCTACTCACGCACACTAATGTAAATTAAGAAACTCACACCAACATAAAACTGACACGCAACCAAAAATTTCACTCTGTCCATTGTGATCCTTCGTCTGTGCATAAATATATGCCGCTTTTTGACACTTGACAGAACTTTGACAGTTTAAATGTCAGATTTGGGGGTTCACGCACACAAATATACGTATATACATGCATGCACACATAAACATAGGTTTCCGCCATTATGTAAGTAGATATAGGGCTGGCCAAATGTTTTTATTTTGTTGTGATCGGGACGGGACCAGATGTTCGGTGATCGGGACAATCCGCTAGGATATAGATGTTCGGTGGATCAGGACATCGGGAAAACTCCTGAAAACTCCAGTTCTATTATAATTAGGTCCTTACATACCCCATCCTAACTGACGACAAACTTTAGAAATAGTAGAAAAGAATGGCAGAGCCTACTGAGAAGTTAGAGAGTGGTATCGATGCTCGGCGGCGAATACTAAACATTGCAGTATCCACCGTGCTACTAGAAACAGGGTTTAATTCATCTGATAGGATGTCTCTCGAGACACTAACAGAGATTCTACAATCGTGTAAGTTATAGTATAATATCATACCTTTATTCTGCACTAGCCAACATAAACTTGTTGGGCTCAGCCTAAGTTTTGGCGCTGAACAAATTCACTTATTTACAAACATTTCGGTTGGAGTATAGCAAAGGGTGTGCAGTACTAGGTAAAAAAGACTGCCGAAATTTCGATAAAAAAAGACTCTGCCGAAATTTCGATAAAAAAGGACTTAGAAAAATTTTGAAGATTTTTTTTTTATTATGTATAAGCCTCCTTTCCTCAGGTGGCCTAGCGTGGCCTAGGGAGGCCTAGGGTGATCGAATAGCCTCAGGTGACCTAGAGAGGCCTAGGGTGACCTAGGGAGGCCTAGGGTGATCGAATAGTCTCAGGTGACCTAGGGAGGCCTAGGGTGACCTAGGGAGGCCTAGGGTTATCGAATAGCCTCAGGTGACCTAGGGAGGCCTAGGGTGATCGAATAGCCTCAGGTGACCTAGGGAGGCCTAGGGTGATCTAGGGAGGCCTAGGGTGATCGAATAGTCTCAGGTGACCTAGGGAGGCCTAGGGTGACCTAGGGAGGCCTAGGGTGACCTAGGGAGGCCTAGGGTTATCGAATAGCCTCAGATGACCTAGGGAGGCCTAGGGTGATCTAGGGAGGCCTAGGGTGATCGAATAGCCTCAGGTGACCTAGGGAGCCCTAGGGTGACCTAGGGAGGCCTAGGGTGACCTAGGAGGCTTAGGGTGATCGAATAGCCTCAGGTGACCTAGAGAGGCCTAGGGTGACCTAGGCAAACCTAGAGTGATCGAATAGCCTCAGGTGACCTAGATTGACCTAGGGAGGCCTAGGTTAGGTTAGGTTAGTATAAAAAATGCGAGCGAAGCGAGCCCATCCATCGCTTAGTTTCCGTTATTAGCCCGTAGTTCTGTTATGGTTGACTTCAGAGGTCAATGACCTTAACGAAAGATACCCCTCCTTACACCCCCTACCGGATGCAATCATAAAAAGGGGTGCCTAAACATACATAATTTTTTTGTTCAAAATTCTTCTGTCTTTTTTTATCGAAATTTCGGCAGAGTTTTTTTTTTCCGTTATTAGCCCGTAGTTCTGTTATGGTTGACTTCAGAGGTCAATGACCTTAACAAAAGATATCCCTCTATAAACCCCCTACAGGATGCAATCATAAAAAGGGGTGCTTATACATACATAATTTTTTTCTTAAAAAATTTTCTAAGTCTTTTTACTACTGCACACCCTTTGCTGTACTCTGACCAACTCTGTTACAGTCTTATCAGAAATTGGTAACTCTGCAAGAGGGTACTGTGAGATATCCAGCAGAGTTGAACCAGTATTAGGAGATGTTATAATGGCTGTTATAAACATGGGTAAGTGATATCTCCTAATAACTTTTATTTACTTAATGATAAATTCTGATTTTGATGAGAATGAAAACAATGAGAAAGCTTTCTTAAATTAGACAATTGCTCAAAAACACAAAAACTAAAAAAAAAAATCCATAACAGACACTTCCAAATGAAAATCTATCAAAAAATCTTGAATTTCCAGTCTCATCACTATTTTGTAACTCTCAGATCTCTGATGAAGCCAAAAGGCCCCAAATATCATAATATGTTTTCAGGTATAAGTCTAAAAGGCATAGAGCAGTATGCAGTTCGTCCCAACAGACATGTAATTCAGCCACCACAGCAGGCCGCAGCTCCTCGAACACCGGCTATGCTCTCAGCAGGATCCAAAGCAAAACCAGCACCACACATACCTTTCCATTTGCCACCGCTGCCTGACCCTCATGCTTATATTAGAACACCTGTAAGTGACAAGTCAAAGACACGAAGAACATTATTCGGTAAAATCACAAAGCCACTAAACACAAGTTTCAATAATGGTTGTAAAAATAAAATTATTCAATAATCAATTTCACTCAAAATTATGTATGATTGTAACTAAACCTGTGACTTTATCACATGATATGATATTGCAAGTTAGAGAAACTGTGATCACTTTTGAGTTTTTTTAGCAAGGAAATCAGAAACATATCATAGAAAAAAGCTGTTAAGATTGGGAAGAAATTGCAGTGGCGTTGAGTTTAGTACTAAATCAATGTCTAGTGTGCCATTGGTATCGATTCGCTTGTTGCCTTTTTTTAAACTAACCTAATTTGACAGAACTAAAAATGCTCTTCCTTTCTTATAAACTGAAACGACAAGGCAGCCATAATTTTAGAATCTATACCATTCGGTGTTTAATAATTTTGTATTAATGTCTCTGTTTGGTTATGAATAAATAAATTAAAATATTTCAGACTCATAAACAACCAGTCACAGAATATGAAGCTATCAGAGAGAAGGCAGCATCACAAAAGAGGGACATTGAAAGGGCCCTCACTAAGTTCCTGGCAAAGACTAGTGAAACCCACAACTTATTCAATACTGATGATAATCAAGTCTTTCCGTGTAAGCATACAGCTTTTAAAAAGTAAAAAATGCATGATCGTTAAAATTTTTGATAACCACAGCAGAGAACCCTATTCAAATGAATTTGCTGAACTGATACATTAGATTACATAACTCCCCATGGCATAGTCGCGGGTATCAGTTAGTAGTATAATAATGTGATGAATAATCCAAAATATATTTTCAGTGATAGCATGCAAGCCTACATTCCCAGCATATTTGCCGTGTCTACTGCCTACAGACCAAGTGTTTGACTTTGACGAGCTGGAGTATCACTTCCAAGTCGCAAACAGAACTGAAGATTTGCCTACTGACAAAAAAGGCGGTGGAGGTAATAACGTGATTAATAAAAATTTTACGCTTAAACACATCTCATACTTATAGCCTATTGCGTGTGCGAATCCTACCTATCGTTATTGTATACCAAGGATACCAAGCTGACATTTCTATTTTTTTTGTCAATTACCTAGATAAGAAATACTGTTGACCAAAGATTTGTGTTCTAATCCTGTATTGTAGCTAACCATTTGACATACACTTGTTTACCTATAATTATGTACCTACCTACAAAAAAAACAGTGTTGCCAGCAACAGAAATAATTTATTTTTAATTTTTTAGATCAATCTGACAATGAAGGAGATAATGGTGGGGACAATGATATTGCAAACAATTCTCAGCCTGAGAACCATGGTCCAGATGTACCATCAAGTCCAGACAGAAAGGCTGGTGGGTGAGACATGGATGCTGATTAGATTGAGGTTAATATTTGTAAGCGACTGATTGATATAATATTTAAGTTTTTAATGTCAATATTTTATTAAAAAAAAATTCAAACAGCATATAATTATTTTATTCTATCTTGCTTTCCTGAAAGCCCGTATTGTGATACAAATAGGATAAAAATGTGTAGACTCTGCAATTTCCTTATACATACTTGCTTATAGGTGGCAATGTACATTTCAAGCACCCCTAGCTTGCTACCGAGTGATGGATGTCATTACAAAATATATTTTAGGTGAATTATTTGTTCCACATCCATAACCTTTCTTCTATCTAGCAATCTTCTAAATTCTAAGGTCACTTAAAATGGAAACAGCTCATTAAGAACATTTTACTTTATTAATACATACATACAAAATTACTTAAGAGTAGAAGAGTTGATGACGGGCAAAGCTTTGATGCCATCTCTATTCACAATGGTAACTTGGAAGTTGGGCAGGCTGACGAATAGCCTCTTGTGGACCTCCTTTACACACATTTTGAGGATTTCATAGGCTTCTTGTTCAGTTGCGTCTAAAACAGATGAATTTAAGATTAAAATATTACATAGGTATATATTCAAAAAAGTAGTATGACTAAAACTTTACATTCAAATAAAAAACTGTTGTGTAAATATAAAATACCTATTCACCTTTTTTGTGGTAGCGGTCCATGATACTCAGACTGAGGTAACCCCCAAATCCATGGGCCGCATAGGGCACCTTCATACTGGATGCCAAGTAATCCATGAAGTATAGTTCTGGACCAGTCTCCTTATCATACCCACCCATAAGGAGGTTCACATAGTACGGTGTCTGAAACATGATAAATGACATTACAGAACTCTTTTTCATGTCCCAACCCAATCATGTTTCTAGATCAAACAAAACAATGTTTTTATACCATTTAAGAACTTACACTACTTCTCAAGTAATCAGCAAGGTTTCTACGGGTGAAATTGGCCGCAGCTGCAGGCCCCAGTTCGTAACCATTTCGCATCTTGTAGAGCTGAATGTTTTTGCCAATATACTCTGCAAACTGGTTCGTATCGCCTGAATCACCGTTTACGCCCATCACCAATTTATCAGATATTTTGTAGATCTTCTCTTCGTCTGAAAACAAGAAAATGTTAGGTTTCCGGCGTTTGTTTTTATGATACGAGCACAGACAGTTTGTACCTACGTAATGAAAACTGCAAACTCACCATCTTTCATGAGCATTATACTGTGGGCGTTGCTTTGGTCGGCAGCTATCATAACGAAATCATTGCACTGTAAGCCTAATAGGCATTGCAGGTTTAGGTTCGACATTTTTATTGAGAAATAACGTAAGAAATCACAAAATACCGCAAGATTAACCTACAGCGACAGCGAAAAATCAAATCAACTTGTTTGACGTTTCTCTTTTTTTTTTCTCGCTGGCTAGATACCTGTCTTTTTGCCAAGTTTTTTTTGTTTTTCCTGTTCGTTTCCACCTAGAACATGGCCAACTTTGTGAAAATATCAATTTGCGTTTCCTTTCCACCGCCAACCCTTATACATGTTTGATTGACATTTCAGAATGTTGTGTAGATTGTTTGTAAGGATTTTCTTGTATGTATGGATTGTGTTTGTGTTTTACAAATCTCGCAACACCTAAATGGTGTAGGTAGTTGTTTACCAATCTAGCTTGAGTGCTTGAGTAAGGCTACGGAATACGGGCCTAAGAATCATTTATTGTAAAACTGTGTAAAAAAGAGATCTTAAAGATATTACATATTATTATGTAGTGTTTCAACCCATGCCGGGCATCAGAATTGTGACAACATGTTGCAATGCAAAAGCCATAATCTAGAACACGAGTTTTGAAATTTTTTGAAACGACACATTACTTTTATTTTAAAGGTTTCTTGTGTTATTTTGAGTAGGTATTGTTGTTTGATTTTGGTGGAATTTTAACCAATAATACTTAGGTTGTAACATAACTGACTTGACTGACTTGACTTATATTATTACAACTAAATCAATTGACATTGGCAAAATTGCCTGTCGAAATGACGGGCGGAGGCCATTATTGAAGAGAAGAAGAAGAAGCCTTATGTTGAAGTGTACTTTTCTTTTACTTTATGCGTTACGCGTTTTACGTGTTGTGTTGTGTGGGAAAGATTTCGATTTGATTTATGTTATTCATTTCGTCGCTTTCATTTTTACCACACTTGAAACAGTAACTGGAAAACAGAAAGTCGGAAGCTACAGTAACTGGAAAAACTATTTTTCACGTGAGAGAAAAGTAACATAGTGCGTGGACGTGCGTGAACTATTCGATACTTAGATCAATAGATTTCTATTAATTCAGTGTTCCAGCGTAAGTGAAACTTGGTGGTTATTCAATCATACTTTGTGTTGACAACAACTACGACTCTTTATAATAGGTACCTACCCGAATCAATCCATTATCTAATAACGACTGTCATCTACCCAGGTACTGAGTACCTATGCCTGGAGACTTTGATAGCTAGCTAGTAGCCACGCTAGCCACCCGTGCACCAAGAATGATAGTTTGGTGACATTAGCTAAGTGTTAGCTACCCACACAATCCATAAGTCTAGTTCAAATAGCCTGTACCTAGTCATAAAATACTATGGAGCCTAAGATTCAATCCCCAAGTAGATAGTGAAATACATGTCCTCAATATCTTTACTGTTATTTCCAGTGACTTCAAAACTTTCAAGAAGAATATACGTAATCAATCAAAATGGTAAAGGTATATGCAGTTCTAATTCTCTACAAAGGAATCAACAGTGCAACAATCCTAAAATCTGCTTACGATCTACAAAGCTTTAGTTTCTTCCAACGCTCCTCAGTGCAAGAGTTTATGACGTTTGTCAGTAAGACTATGGTGGAAAGAACCACGCCTGCTTCAAGGCAGTCTGTAAAAGAAGGAGAGTACATGCTACAAGTGTATGTTAGATCTGACAGTTTAGCTGGAGTTCTTATAACTGACCATGAATACCCCAACAGAGTAGCTCACACATTGATCACAAAAACGTTAGATGAGTTCTCCGTTGCAGTACCCGCTGGGTCATGGCCTACTGCTAATGAAAGCACAGTAGACTACCAAGCCTTGCCCCAACATCTGGCTAAATACCAAAACCCTAAAGAAGCTGATGCTATGACAAAGATTCAAACTGACCTCGATGAGACAAAGATCATCCTTCACGATACAATAAAAGCTGTACTAGAACGGGGAGAGAAACTTGATGACTTAGTAGCAAAATCAGACAGCTTGTCCATGCACAGTAAAGCATTTTACAAGACTGCGCGTAACACCAACAGCTGTTGTAAGTGGTGAGGTAATTTAAAAAAGACCATTAGGAGGGTGTCATTCATCACACAAACTATATAATTTAATTTTTTACGTTTGTATTATGTGATCTTAGCGGTCATGTTGTCCATTACTTTTATTTGGGTAACTCCCATTTGTTCTATAGAACTGTTACGTCTAGAACTGTTTAAATTGTTTTTATCCCTAATATCTGGTAACTTTCATTTGGGTAGGATTATTGAAACGAAACCTAGCCCTAATGGGCTAGTTTCAATAGTCCTACCATGGAACTACAGGGATAAAAAGTTTTAAAAACAGTCCTATAGAACAAGTGGGAGTTGCCCTTTTATTTTATAAGGTCCCTTATGTTAGATTGTCTGGTGATAAAAAGTCTGTTCCTCACACAGATTAGAATCATACATTTTAAACTAGATTCTAGTTGAACAAAGTTGTTGATGTTTAACTACTGTTACAAATATTTACACATTATAAATGATAAAATATCAATCCCTGTGGGGAGTGTAGCATTAGATATCTTCAGATGTCAAAACCAGTGGGTAAAGCTAGTTCTCGATCGAAATATGACGTCATCCTATATAGCTTTGGTCTCGCGATCGTAACGCACAACGCTGCGGTATCCGACATGCAGCACACTTAGGGCTTGTACACAAAACTGCGATGCGACGTCGCATCGTAAAAATCTGCGAGCACACACAACCCATCGCAAGAACTTGCGAATTGATTCGCGAGTCTTCTTTGTTTCTTTTTCCTGTATCTCCTAAGCAATAACAAAAGTGCACACTTCTTTTTACGATCCACGTCACGACCTAGTTTTCAATATACGTTCAGTAAGGTTGACTGTCGAAGGAATGGTCACCCTAATCGCGGAAGGTAGACGCCTTGCCGCACGAAATCGCATCGCAAAAATTCGTGTCGCAATTTTCTGCGTTGCGAATTCGCATCGCAGTTTTGTGTACAAGCCCTTAATCGTATGGAAAACGTCTAGTATGCTCTCTTGTTACGTCGCATTCTGCGTCAGCGGCGAAGAGCAAACGCGGTACTCTGCGTTGAGCCGCATACCGCAGTGTTGTGCGTTACGATCGCCGAAACGCTGCTTTAGGTTGAGCATAAATTGTTGATATCTAGGGGTACTTAAACCCTGAAGTATTCTGAACTGGTATAAATTACATTTTATAGGTATACCTATGACGATATGATATTCTGTTATCTAACTACTACATAATGGTAAATTATATACCTAATAATCTGTGTTGAAGTATTATAATAACTGCTTTTGGTGTGGCCTATGTGTATTGGATGTTAAAAATATGTATAGTAGCTGCATTGGGAGATTATTTATTTTGGATAATTTTCAATAATATTTTACAAACATTATTTTTTTGGACCATAATTTATTGTAGTCTGCAAAATCACATAAGTAACGAAGCTTTTAACAATGTTTAAAATGACAAAAACAAAACATTCCTGACTTAATATTATAGAGTACCTATACCTACCTACCTACCTATACTTTTTAGATTAGTATGTCAATATCTATGATCTTCTGTAGGTAGGCCTATAAAAAATGTCTAAGAATATAATGACATTATATGAAATTATTGTTTTGTTGCCTTGTAATTTTATTTTAACTTTAAATGTATTAGCAAGAAAAGCAATGCAGTTGAATATACATTGTAACTTGTAAGAATTTACAAATTAGTATTTTATAACACATACCTATATTATTCATAGTCGAAAAGATCTGTGTTATATTTTGATGGATGAATGTGAGATAGCTACGTGTTAAGCTATGGGAATAGCTAAATATTGTTATATACCTATGTACAATTACTTTGATATTGCTAGCTAGGCTATACCTTAAAGGCAAGCGTCCACAGGCCCGCATCGCACGCATCGAACGCATGGCACGCAACGGATTTTTGTTTGCCTTGTATAAAAACTCATACAACTGCGTCCACTGATCCGCACCGTACGGACGAGTTTTTATACAAGGCAAACTAAAATCCGTTGCGTGCGATGCGTCCGATGCGTGCGATTTGGGCCTGTGGACGCTAGCTATGAGGCCGCGATACGGTTTGAATACCTCTCGACGAAAGTGGAGGGGAATATCTATCTCTTTCGCTGCGCAAAGCACCCTTCTACTTCCCCTCCATTGAAGGCTAGAGACATTAAACCGTGTTGGGATCTATACTAGTTATACGTTAATAAATACCCACTTGTTAAATGTATCTATTGTGTATTATCCAACAAGTGATGTTTAAATTATGAAGATTTCTTTACCTAAATAGGTTGTTTAGTCATACTAACGATATACGGAACCCAATATAATATACCAATCCTGTGCTAATATTCAACCCTTCGGTAGGTAACAGTGATTTGCGCCATATACTAGTGTAATCTGTTTAGGTGCCAAATATACTCTTTAGACCTTCTAGTCAAGTCTTCCATGGGATCCTGCTCAATCAAGTAGGTGATTAATTTTATAAAAGTTACTTTGGCCTTTGCACGGTTCAGCTCTCTTTGGCCATTGCACAGTTCAACCATCTCTTTTCCAGGTTCTATTTTCCCAATTCGTTCAATTCTTGGCCTTAGGACCTTGGCCGGGTTGACTAGATGATCAAAGGGACTTATCTATTGGGACTAGGAATCAATAAAACGACAGCATGAAATAAAAATACATATATTAATTATACATCGATTTTAAATTACAGCCAACACAACTATGTAGGTTACACATAATAAAAATATACCTTATAATTTTCATTGAAACAAAATAAATAATAAAAACAAGGTATTCTCCTTAGTAACCTAATTCCTAAAAATCATTGACTATAAAAGGGTTTTTGCTTAGCGGATCAGGTAACAATCAAAAGTCCTATAGGTAGGTAAGCATGGGAGGGCTTATTATTTATTATTATGGAATTTACTCAAATTATTCTCTAATCATTAAAATTATACTGAGTTTGTACAATCAGTGCTTGAGATTTACTACAGCAACCCACCCTAAGAAAAAGTTTTTCTAGTTCGGTACAAAACATTAGCTACGTCATTTCAATATCAAAACAACAGTGTTACTGACTACCCTTATTTTTTCTACCGAACTAGAAAAAATTAATATGTAGATGTTTTTTTCGATACTCTTGCACTGATTCGACATACATCGTAACCTAAAAGTAGAAAAGAGATTTGTTAAATACACATTACAGAATTTGCAGCTAACATTTTTGGCATTAAGCAACGAAAAATAATAAAGAAGAGTAGAAATTATAGCTTTGGAATAAATACCTACCAGTGGTAGGTATGGAAGATCAGTGAGGTAGGTCTAAGATAGGTACTATTACATTTAGAATAAACTAGCTTCCGCTCGCGACTTCGTTCGCGTCCCGTTGGATCCCGTTGATTTTCCGGGATAAAAAGTTGCCTAGGTGTTAATCCAGGTCACGGACAATATATATTCCAAGTTTCATCCAAATCGGATCAGTACTTTTTGAGCCAATTCGTTACAAACATACATACAAATCTTTCATCTTTATAATATTAGTATAGATTTAATAAAGAAATTGGTAGTTGTCAAGTCAAGTCACAAACCATTTTCTAAAAAAAACATGTTTTTCATAAGCTGACGAGGAAGCCTAAATAAAATGCAATTTAGGTTTAAAGCCAATTTTCCCTTTCAATTAAATACTTAGTTATGTTCCTACCACTGGAAATAGCTTTAATAAAGTAAAAGAGAGCCTATAATTTAGAAATGTCGTCATAATTTTAAAAGATTCCAGATAAAAATAGAACAAAAAGATAGCTGAATAAATAAAGATATATTGTAGGAAATACTGAAGAAAAGTCATACACAAATTGCAAAAGTATAAATGCCCTTTTTACGTTAAATATTAATGTTTTTCCCACTACTAAAGTAGGTTTTCTAATGATAATTTTTATCACCTACAATATATCTATTTGTTTTTATAACATTTACTTTTTTGTTTACTTCTATGCTACATTTAAAATATGTTACAATGTTCCCAATATTTGTTTTTTTTTTCTTCAAATTTTGATGACTCTCCGTTGTACAGAATGATGACAAATAATGGATCGCAATTTTGTTTTTTAATTTTAATAGAAAATGGAAAATAAGATCAGTCTTCCAAAAAAATAAATAACATGTTCCTTTAATTTTAATAACGTGAAATTAGGTATTACAGTTCAATTTCTATTTTGAAATGTCTGTTGATGGGTTGCATTGCAATACTGGTAAAATAAAGATAAACTACGTACAACAAGTATTGTTTGCATTCATTATAGTGCACGGAAATCACGTGTGTTCTAAAAACAAATTTGGAACCGTTAACAAAACAAAGGAGATAATCTTCGACTTTACCCATTAGTCGATTTCATATTACGCTTTCAGTTAATATGAGATAAAACCGTGTTATTATTTAGCTTAATATTAAATGTCTAGATTCTAAGAATCACTGTAGCAACTTAAAATAATAACTTAAAGTAATGGTTTAAATATTTTACACACTTTGTGCAAAATGGGCTTGTGATGATAATAACACGCGATCACATTTCAGAGAACGCAAAGAGTCAACGTAGGTAATAAAATAATAATTTATAGAATTTACATTAACAATTAATTAACAATAAAAATGGTTGCGGTCATAAATGCATATTCAGTTAGCCAAAGAAACTTACCTAAAACCAGCCACACAAATTGTTATACTGACAAACATCGTAGCGCACTCTCACGACGAGCACAGCTTCTACTGAAGGACATGCTTATCCTATCCACAAGCTAAAGGAAAATATATCCATTGCTATTATAATTATGCATTCGTCTTCAACCTCTTACATCTACTTACACGATAAAAGGCATCCTTTCATATAATATTCGTTTCAAATCAAAACGAATATAGCAAATCACTATAATAAAAAAACTTCTACACATTGACAATAATAGCAAAAAAAGTCTTAGCGAACCACTACGAAAACACTTAAATTGTTTCACTATTTACGCACCACGGAAAGTTTTGTACTAAGGATGGGGGAGAAGGGGTTAGGTGGGGCTCTACTTAAATAGTACCGACAATAACGCTCTATACGAACATTTAGTTTGCACTCCTTATAGAGTTCCCACCGATTTTGATGAAGTGCCGTAGATATAAATCATAGCTTTGGTGTTTTATCCAACATGGACACTTCACGATTCGGTTTGCGAAGATCGGTGAGATCTCCCGAGCTAGTTTTCCAATGCCGTGCCGAGTACCGTTCATTTGTTCGGCACGTGTATCTTCTTAGATCGGAAATCGTATATTTTGCGGCAGAAAAGTACAAGCTCCGGGGAGACTGAGGGTGGTAACTTGGAGTCGTTTGGCGCGAAAGCAGGGTTCATTTCACTGGCTGGTAGCGGTGGCACGATCGTTGGTGTGATTGTGACGCCCTCTTCAGACGCTTTCAGCCGTTTTCTGTACCTGAAACAAGCAAGTTTACTTTGTTATTTTTGTTATTACACGTAATGTAATCATTTGAAATGCTGACTGTCAAATTTTTTCGGTAAGTACCTACCCACTCGGTCGGTACCTACTCAGTATGATTCCGTATAAGCCAAATTAGTACATTACTGCAGCGGCCTGCAACAGAGGCAATGAGGGAAGAACGTGTAAATGTGGGCCGAGTCGAAGACGAGGCACACATACGTGAGTCCCTCATTGCCTAGTTGTGGCCAAGGCTTGTATAGTACTTTTCTCAAACAATGCGCGGAAATCAAAACTAAGTAGGTACCTCTTTGGTTGCCATGTTATGGAGTAAAAGATCGTTCCATTTTTAAATAACACGACAGTAATGATTTTTTCGTACCACTTGCTCAAAAAAGTGACATTCTATGCCACAAAAAGCGAACATAACAATAGTCATTTTTAATCTGTTAAAAACAGGGAGAGAAAATTGTACTGGATTTCTTTCATCCTCTAGGGGGTGATTTAAATTTGGAATACAATTTATACTGAACTACATCTGTGTTTACACCATTGAGTTTGTATACAAAGCATTATACATCTTTTTGAAAAAGGAATACGCATTTATTATGCAGGCCGTATGAGCTTGATGCCTTTGCTTTTCCGACAAAAAAATATTAGTCTAGGAAAATGCCGCGTTTTTGTTTTCTTCAAATACATAAACGTTAAGTTTATTTTAATTTATTTTTATAAATAAGTTAATGTTCTAAAATGCTATCTCATATTATTATTGTGTTAATTTTTTCGCAAATGGTACGAAAAGTAGAGTATTTTCCTCGGTGATAAAGCTGTCTTAGTCTTGGGTGACCTTAATTCCCTCGCTACTCTCAGGACTCGTCTTAAATCCCTCGCTTCGCTCGTGATTTAAGTTTTTAACACCCTCGCTACGCTCGGGAGTAAACTTCGAGTCCTTCGTTACGCTCGCGATTTAAATCGTCACCCGCGACAGAAGACACTGCTTTATCCCCTTGTATAATAATCTACTATTGCCGCGCACTTTTTGAATTTGGAACATCTTAGTGTTCAGCGCCAAAGAAATCGATCGAATAGAAAACATAAGAAATAAGTGGTTTTCATTATAGATACTATTTATTTTCATTTTTGTTGTTACTATATATGTTTTATTAAATAATAATATTACAATAAAATATGAGGCGCCTTTTATTTTCTCATAGTTGGTGATGAAAAGTAGAGTGTACCACTCGGGCGCAAAATATATTTTTGGCTCGGGCGAAGTACTTTGAATCCCTCGCTACGTTCAGGATTCTACTGAAGAATCCTTCACTTCGCGCTGGATTCAAAAAATCGCCCTCGCCGTAAAAATATAATTTTGCTCCCTTATGATACAATCTACTATTGTATGTAATTTATATGGTCGCTAAACACGCCGGCAATGGATTTTTATACATTTATTGCCGGCCGCTGCTCGCATATGTTTAACCAGTACTGCATTTTCGATTTATCTCGAAGAAGGTTGTCAAAATAATGCTTTAATTTCCAAGCATGTTTGAGAAAAGGTAATTTATTGTATAAAAAGCACGTTTTTTCATAAAGTTGGGACGTCTACAACAGTTTCGGGTGTAGTTACCGGCAGTACTCATTGAAGGTGAGCACGTAGCATTTGTCCTCGATGCAGGCGACGGAGTTGGCGTCCCGATGTCGCGACGCAAACACCTCATCGGGCGCGTCCGCCGGCTGCCGGCCGCGGTCCGTGTGCTCCGGCCGGTAGTACCACACTAGAGATACCATCATCTCTCCTGTAACAAACAACAGCGGGAGATTAGCTTCTGTGAAAACATTAAATAGACACCACCGTAGCTTTGACCATCCACATTCGAGCAGTTCATTGAACAACAATTTTTAGAGGTGCCTGGATAAAAACTGAAATCATAGCTGGAATAGAGTCCATGGGTCTATGATGTATAGCTTTAGGTAGGTATTTGGTGATAAAGTTTGCTCAAGGCATCAATGGATCGCAAGTAATATTCTAAACTAACCGTCCTCCGGGTTTTCCCACAGACTAGCGACTCGTGCAACAAACGGCTGCGCGCGCGCCACTGACGCTCGTAACAGCACGCAGTCACCGCGCGACACTTTGTCGCCGCTCGTGTGCGTCATCCGCGACCAGCACCGAGCCATGCGATCCAGTCGAGGATCATTCTGGAAGAAAACAAGGGATAGAAAACATAGCCTAGCTAGAATATCGAGTGGATGGGTCAATTCTATACAAATACCATTGCAGTGATTCATCAGTTAGAAAAATACGGTTAGCATGAGCGCCCTGGACAGTGTAGAAGGATTCTAGCGAAGAGCAGACAAATTTTTGTCCCCTTTTCTTTGGCGGAGAGAGACAAACATTTTAAGGCGTATGTAAAAGGCGGACAACCCTCTCGCTCGCACATTTCAACATATTGGAAAATATAGGTAATATAACTAAATGTAATTATGTGAAATTGCAGAGCTTCAGGATCGAGAGAATAACAATGCAAAGGTTCAGTAAAAATATCACATTGTGGATCAATGTGATATTTTTACTGAACAAGTTTGCCGACCAAAAAACTTATACCAATGCGATAAATTAAAGTGCACATTTTTTGGTTAGAAAACTTGTTTGGATCAATGTGATATTTTTATTGAACCTGTGCATTGTTATTCTCTCGACCCTGAAGCTCTGCAATTTCACATAATTATTAGTTATATTATATCTTCAAAAATTTTGAAATGTGCGAGCGAGAGAGTTGTCTGCCTGTCTTTTACATACGGCATTCCTTCTTTCGTAGTATAAAACTTACATTGAGGTAGACTTTAGATAGGTGATGGTCGCCGTCCCAGTTCCATCCATTGCTCCACCGTGGCGGTGCTCTCGGCTCGAGATCTGGTAACTCTGCGGGTGCCAGAAGCCTTCTCCCTCGCCTGCCTCTCCGTCTCGGCCGGCGTGGCCCGGACGGCGTAGGCGACGCACAAGCCTCTTCCACCACTAGAGTCGCTTCATCCGTCTTTATCGCAGGTCTTTTCGACACCAAAAGCTTTACCACCTTTTCAACGTTTTTAGCTTTCATTTCGGTCATCTTGCATCGCTTAACTTTAACCACCTCGCCGGCACTTGTTTCTTGCTTGCTTGTATCCGTTTCCATCCGCTCGTCTATCTTTTGAGATTCTACTTTATTTACAGCTGCAGGAACATCATCTTTGGGCATTGGTTTCGTAGTTTCTTCCGCGATTTTGTCAACTACATTTTGTTCGGTCACTTTGTCTTTTACAGCTTCATTTTCTTTGTTGACCATTATTGTTTTAGGGGTTTCTTTTTCTAAGCTGCCGTTGGGCTTTTTAACTTCTGTCAAGTCGCACTTGTTGAGCGTTATACTGTCCTCTTTGAGTCCGGGTTTAACGATAGGTGGTTTTAATACTGATTTGTGCGTGACCTTAGAATCTAACTTTTCAAGATTGCATGCATTTTTGCACGCTAGCTTTTTTTCTATTAACTGAGTAACTGCCGCAATAGTATTTGGCCGAACACCGTTACCGGTATTAGCATTCTCTACAACATTGTTATTGATGTTTAACATCTTCTTTTGAATGTGGTTTTCAATCGGTGGTAAGAACAGTTCGGCAGGGTTCAATTCTTTGTCCGACGCATATCCTTTAGCATCAGCTCTATCAATGCTATTTTTCCGGATAAGATTGTCCAATAGCAGAGCACTCTTGGTTTTCGGTATCTGAGTTGAGAGATCATCCTTGTCCTTTACTAAGTGAACCCCTTTCTCAACCAGGGCTCCATTGTTTGCTTTAGGATTTTCATCACTTAGAGATTCTAGAAGTATTTTCTTGGATCGTGATCGACTAGAACTGGTATCCAGTTTGCGTTTCGCAATTTTCTTTTCCGCTGGTGGTGTTTTCGGAGTTCTTCTAGTAGACGGCTTCTTCTTTGGCTCCTTAGTGACCGGTTCTACGCGCGCAACTTCCGGCGGATCACCTGATACTTTCCTTCTCTTAATTAATTTGACATGCTCCCCGATTCCGTTAGTTTTGCAACCTTCTTCGAGTTGCGTATCTTTCATGTCGATTTCTAATTTTGGCCTGGAATATCTCCGTTTTACAGCTTTAGGGCTATCCATTATGAATGTGGGATCGGCGGTCGTCGAGTTGTGTTCCCGTAGCGCTTGAGCGTCCGGTTTCCTCGCCGATGCGAACGTCGGACCCTCGTTTTCTTTTTTGATGTCAACCAAGGGGGTAGACCGTTCATCTGAGGATGAGAGATCGATGGGGGCGCAGGGTGGAGAAGATATTTCTACGACATCGTCGTCTGCGTCGCTGTGGGCTTGGGGTTGTTGCACCGATAGAAGTAAGCCTTGGGTGTCGTCGCCTGCGAGGGATCGTCGTGCCATGGCTTTCCCGAGGCGCGCCCGGCGCGGCGCGGAGGGAGGCGGCTGCGGCGCGCACACGCCGGCCGAGCCGCGCGCCGGCGACGGAGGCCCGGTAGCCTCGCCCCGACCGTGCACTACACTCGCGATGCGGATCTTATCGCGAACGTCAAACAGTTCGCGCTTCGGTGAAGCACCTCCAATAGCCGGCACCGGGCAAGGGTGCGGAGCGTCCGCTCCGGCCGGTAGTTCAGGCTCCAACGGTGGATCCTGAGAGCGAAAGCACAGTTGGTTAAACAATAATTTCGTAAAACTCAATTTTAGCTAGGGAATTGAAAGTTTGGCTGGGTACCTTTCCGCTGCCATGATTGTCTGCGGCAGCTTCGAGAGCGCACGCCCGCACCTTCGATCGGAAGGCGCCCCCGGGCGGCGCTAGGGCTGAAGGGACATCCGGGCCGGCACCAGCTGGGGCTTTACCAGTAGCGGGCCCAATAAGGACGTTTTTTGGACACGCGTTAAGTGGGCACGGGCATCCGCGATATTCTGAAATAAACATAAAATTAATTAAATTTAATTATAAATCCTTCTTAAAGTTTTAAACATAGGGATTGTATTAGTTGGATGGCCTGTAATTTCCAGTAGGTAAATAGCCACTGCCACTGCCATTGGGCTAGGTTAATTAATTGCGTAGGTAAGGACTGATAGGTAAGTACCTATTATGTATTTAAATTCTTCGCTACTTACCAACATACGGTATCCTTTGTGGTGAATGCTGGTAGCATGGCGGTCCACCGTAATACTGCGGTGGTGGATACTCGCCACCAGAGATACCTCCCAACTGAAAGCAAATATCACTATGAAACAAAATAACTGTGTCGAAATGTTTTGTTATCGAGCTGGTCTACGAGTTAGTAGGCGTGATTCATCCATGATTCACATTGAAACTTATCAATGGATTTTCCGCCACGTATTGGGAATCTTTACAAAAGTAGGTAGTTTTAAACCACAACGAAACGTGCCCTATTGACCCTTTCTTTGAAATGACTTTGGGAATCCACGGCTCAATGTCGTAAGGATAAGATTGTTACCGGCGCATCAGCTTGTGTGTGTGGTGGTTGCATCGGGTACGGCGGTCCCGGGGGCCTGTAGTATCGACCATAGCAGAGATCTGGGTAGTATGGCGGGCCGTATTGTGGCAACATCTGATGGGAAAAATATAAGGAACCATGAGTTTGGTGGGCACAGATCATATTATAATACTATAGATACGTTTGGGTAACCTCGAGGCAAAAGGTGCCTGAACATATAATAAGTTATTGTCCGTAGCAGCTGTTGGGATGCGGGTTCGATTAGAAATAAATAAATACCTAAATAATAGGCCTTTACATCTATTGAAGATGGTTTATACAGCGTCGGGAGGCAACCTATGCCTACACTTAAGGTTACACTAGTCGCCCACCTTTCCATACAAACGTGGAAGGGTAACTACTCCACTGTTTGACGCTGACCAACCAAAACTAAGGATTATATCAATTTATTTCGTCATAATCTATGTCTGTATACACCGCAAACCGTAAAAAAAGTATTCATTTAAAAAATACAAGCTAAAATACTTTCCATACGAAAGTTTACAAGCTTGTATTTTTTAAATGAATACTTTTTTTACGGTTTGGGCTGTATACAGACATAGATTATGACGAAATAAATTGATATAATCCTTAGTTTTGGTTGGTCAGCGTCAAACAGTGGAGTAGTTACCCTTCCACGTTTGTATGGAAAAGTGTGCGACTAGTGTAACCTTAACGGGACACTGTAGTGCCTGGGACAGTGTTTAGATGGAGTAGGCTTGGCCAGCACCTATACCATCCTCTCAGTCTAGTCGATTAGAAAGTACCTAGGTATAACTGGCAAAATTGTGACAATTCTAATGTGGGGTCACGCACGACTATAGTCTTGTTTATTTCTGCTTGCTCTACCAAACTCTACCACAGTTTTGTTCCCTACAAATACAAGCAATTGGAAATCTCAGAGCAACCTCATTAGCATAAACTATTCGCAAACATTCAGTTTATTAGTACGGCAATCGGCTGTCAGCTGGCTTTGTGCAGTGGCAGCCACAAGTTATCAGCTCGTGTTCATTGTTCAGCGGTCGCCTATTAGGTTGGTTTGAACAACGACATGTTTGTAATACGAGTTGCTCAATGGGTTTAGATTGAACACACTTTTCCCGCTGCTCAGTCCGTGTATGACTTCTACCTTACGGTTATTGTTGGTGTACTTGAAAATGTTATAATTTTGAATTGATCTGAACAGCCAGCTTTTCGGTTATCAATGCTGTAATTTTGGAAAACAGAGCTTAAACTACCTATTTAATAAATTCTCAAAGCACTTAGGAAAAGACTAACAGCAAGCACCGCGCTATTTACGCGTCGATCGTCTCGTCATTAGTAATGGAATTATCCTTATTTAATATAAAAAAAATGCGGTTTTAAAACAATAGGTCCCTACTGTTTTAAGTTATAAATTTTTTAACTACATGCATAAAATAAAACCACAGGGTAATCTATTCGAGTGACGCCATCGTGTTGGGCAGTCGAGTGTTCTATCCTTAGATATCTTAGGTATTTAGAGTAACATTTTATGTAAGGAGGGACATTCTTACCCAATAAATAAATCAACACGTGCCGATACCTAAAAAATACTTTCCTCGGATACTCCATAAAAATATATTCGATTTACGTCGTCAGTTGGGCGAGTCTTACATCCTCAGATAAACTGATGAGTCTACTTACAAAAGGACCTAAGCAGGTGGTATCAGGATTATTTAAAAAAAAGGTAAGTAAACTTACTTGTGGATGCGGCGCATGGTAGTGTGGGGGATGGTATCTGGCCAGAGCTCGATCCTCATTGTTAGTTTCTTTGATCAGCGGCCCCGCTGGCTGGTAATATCCTGCAACAAAATAAAAGGTACGGTAAACCACAGACTCGTGCATAGAATGACGCAAATAGGTTTCGTCTCGGATACGAACGGAAAACACGCGACCAAAATGTGATTTCGCGCGGTAACAGAATTTTCAGACATCAGAAACATTGTTTGAAAGTTACAGAGAATCTTGCGTCTACCTGGTAATATTTACCCTCAGTATTTTGACACCTAGAGAAGCTATTAATGAGTCCCCAAGCGTGTTCAAAGAACTTAGAATAAAGAAGAAAAGCATTAACTAATCACTAGTAGCTGAATGAACAACACAAAAATAGGTAGGTACCTATTATTAAAAAAATACAAGTAGGTACACCTACCTTTTATTTATTCTATTATTTACATAGATACACTAACTTTATTTATTTACAATAGAACTGTAGGTACTTTAATACTTATAAATGTAGGTGACTAGGTCGGTAGGTACCTGAGCTACCTAATGCTAATACCTACATACCTGTCATCGTTATCTTGGCCTTCATCCAATATTAATCAGCGCGTTTATGCAAGTCACGTGGCCTATTATCGTATTAAAACGATGTCCTTATTACTTTACCCTAGTTTGAAGGACAACACCTGATACTTCCACGTTATCGTCGTAGCATAATAATATTAATTAGATAAAAAATATTACGAGGTAGAAATGTTAGAATTCGTTCGAGTCAGGACCAAGGACGCATTTCTATTAGTTTAGATCGTACTGTAGGTACCTACGTAGGCCATAACACGATGACATAATTCAGCAATCTAGGCTACGAACAGCTAGTTTATTGTTCCCGATTAGTATACCATTGAAAATGTTCAAGGTCTTTTAATGTCTACAGCGTAGCAGTGGCGTAGCACTAGAATTTATATCACTAAAACTAAGTACATGATTCATTGAAGGATAATAAAATCGCAATAATTTAACTGGTAGTAACAAGTCAAACCGACATTCAAGTCCTCAGTATACAAAATTGTGATTGTGAATGGTGGTGGTTGCAAAACCCATTCTTTTTGTCGTAGTTTTTAGAAACAAAAAAGCCTCGATATAGGTCCTTAGGTACCTAAAACAAATTATGATTACCACATTGATGTCTATTTATTTATTCCGTTCCGCGGGAAGAGCGCTGCACTACCCTCAAAGAGCCCGAAACTTCCTCTAGTTTTCATTTTGATGGTTCTTATTAGCCAGGTGTGGCATGGCAGCAGCTTGAAAAATGTAGGTAAAGTAGTTCTTTTTTTCATTCCGTGACCAAACTACCTATTATAACTTGTAACAGTCCATTGTCCACCAAACAACTGACGTGCGCGGATGTGGTCACCCACCGCGAACCAGTTTCGAGATTATTATTCTCCACACTCTTAATCCACCTTTATTAAAGCTCACTAAGGTTCAAGTTTATTTGGACAATGGCGTGAATTTTATGACGGCTTGCAAACATTGCGACTTCACATTCGTAGATAATCTGCCGCTGATACTATTTCGTCATTTAAAGCTCTAAAATTGTTTAGTAGGTATTGTGAAGTGAACAGCTCTACCCATTTCAACTTAGAGGTATCAAAAAACTCCTAATATCCCTTAAACTGCCCGTTTTTCTAGTTCTAGGGTTTTAATTAGAACTATGTTTTTATACAGTATCTAGTTAGAAGTATATAGTTTTTTTCTTTTACTTAACCTATGTCGTCCCACTGCTGGGCAAAGGTCTCCCCCAAAGACTTCCAATGTTCTCTGTCCCGAGCTTCCTCCCACCATCCTCTTTCGAAGGCGTGTAGTTCGTCGCGCTAACGCTTTCTTGGCCGACCCCGATAGAAGTACATAGTTCTACCACTAATTATTTTAAAATGAACTCCATACAATTTCATCGCTCCAATAATTTACCTATATCTTTATTCAATAGGTAATAATAACATTTCATAAAGGAGATACGCTGAACAGGCGTTTATTCGATCACAATCACGGTATACGGACAAAAGCAGAAACGTTGTAAAAAAATATATAACAAGGATGGCTTGATGCGAATGTTACACGAGTAAAAGGGTTCGCTATTGTCTACAAGCAGGTGCAATCGAGTAATAATTATTATAGTTACCTCTACCTACGTATGTGGTTGGCGGTTACTTTTAAAGATTAAAATAATAATATTTTATGCGATGCCAATAAATTAGATCACTACATAATATAAAACAAAGTCGCTTCCCTTTGTCTGCCTGTCCCTATGAATGCTTAGATCTTTAAAACTATGCAACGGATTTTGATGCGATTAGATAGAGTGATTCAGGAGAAAGGTTTATAATATGTATAATACATGCATAATATAGTAGCCAAACACTGATAATTTTAGAGGTTTCTAATGTGATGTGATGTAAGCCGTGTTGGCCGAGTGGGATTGCACCTCGACTTTTGATCCGAAGGTCGTGGGTTCGAATCCCGGCCGTGCATCAATGGATTTTTCGTTAGGAATATTTATATGCGCATTAACACGAGCTTAACGGTGAAGGAAAACATCGTGAGGAAACCCGCGGCCTAGTCAGCTCCGCACGTATTGATCTTTTCTTTCCTGTGGATATGGCTGACTAGGCTGAGAGGATGGTATAGGTGCTGGGCAAGCCTACTCCATCTAAACACTGTTCCAGGCACTACAGTGTCCCGTTAAGCGTAGGCATAGGTTGCCTCCTGACGCTGTATAAATCATCTTGAATAGATGTTAAGGCCTACGTGTGTAATGTGATTTCGCAAATAAACACATTTTTTGCGCTTACATTGCAAACGTTGGTTGAACCCTACGAGATAGATCAAATAATGTACTACAGTAGACATTCTGTAGTAGGTATATTTAGAATCAGCATCGTACCTACCCATGCGAAGCTGGGGCGGGTCGCTAGTAAGTAATAAGTAAAGATATGTAAATGGGAAGTAAGTCTACTATTACCTACTCGTATCTACTAATATCTATTATCAGAAAAATATATTTTTAAAATAATTATAATTAGGCATGTAAGTACATATATAGGTAATGTAAAGATTTGGTTCATTTATGTGTAAAAACGCAAAAAAGTAAATAAATTTAAAAAGTTTGTAGTAAAAATAACGACTCGTGGTAAAGATTGATGGTCTTATTCATAATCTCTTACCATTTTTATTTATAACTGATATAAAATTTAAAATCAAATTTGTTTGGCGGAATATTCTGAAACGGTTGTCTGTATTTAGTGGTAATTTTATCTATATAATATGTAAAATAAATAAATAAATAATAAATAAAAATTTGAATATGTGAAAATCCAAAAAGCTATCTTTGAGCTTTTCGTAAAAACGTTCTTTTGGCTCTACATCGCGATATCTAAGTATACCTAGTAGGATATGGTTTTTACCTTGTTCGCTGTAAAGTCAAACTATTTGCAGCATCAAACTATCTAACCGTATACCTATACTATTGTTCGTTCATTATGTGTTGTAATCTATTTTCACTGTCACACATAAAAATATGACTAAGGTTTTTACATAGGACATTCTTTATTTGACTAGCCGACCGTCCCGGCTTGATAAAAATACTTGCACTTTTCCTTCAGTAATCATTACAAAAGCACAAAATGATCGACAAAGATTAACGCAACCGTGCATAGTACAATGGGAACTGGTATAGAGAGATAGATGCAAACTGCAAAGCCAACCGGCCAAGTGCGTGTAGGATCATGAGTAATTCAGAGTTCCTTATAGAGCTATAAAAAGCTTGTGAGCTTGTACGAGTATCTGCTCGACTTCAAAAGTCACAAGGCGAGCTACCTGCTTTTACTAAGGTAAAATGCTTTTGTATAATGCTTTTTATTTCCACATCTTATGAGTTACATTTTATTTGGTTAGTATACATATCTTAGCTTATTTCCGGTTAGCTTCCCTAACCGTCATGATATAATAAGGGTTCCTTGTGAACCAATTACGGAACTCTAAAAATATAGGTACATCAGAAATAGACCCCGGTTGTAGGGCAGCTGCTACGCTGTCTCAAGGCAAACCGCCTCGTCTGCAGCAGACCTAAATTGTGATTTTTTTGTACTGGCACACAATGGCATGAGCATAAAGTACAATTTATATGCGTGTATTGGAACGTAATGAAAGAAGGACGGTAACATATCTAATTGAAAAATGGTCACAGCTTAGTCACCACCACCAACGTTTTGTTAAATGGGTAAAAATATATTGATTATAAATAAATAAATAATTATTATTTAAATATTGTCGTAACGGTCGGCACTTATTTTTACAAACATAAAAAATAATTCCTCCCAGTCGAGTATAAGATATAGGTTTTTCATTTATGTACTAAGTAATCAGTTTAATCATATTATTTACTTTATACTGGTGATCTTCTATGTTAGGTATTAAACATTCTTTGTTGACTGAATAATCAGCTCTGATAAAAGCGCTTATCGCAGCCGTGGGAGTAGGTTTTACTGGATACGGAAACGGAAGTAAGACTTGCACGGCCTTAAATTGGTTACTGAGAGCTCCACTAGATAAAATTACCACTAAATACAGACAACCGTTTCATATACAAATTTTTATCTGTCAGTTGGATAGCGTCTAAGGAATTGAAGCGTAAAAATAATAATTATTAGAATGAAAAACAGCCGAAACACACGAACAGTAACGAATGCTCACAAAAAGAAAATGTAGCCTGTATTTCATTCCAGCCCAGAGATATCTTTGCAATTATCGCTATTTATCACAATTTTTCACACTTTCCACGCGTCGCAAATACTGCAGACTGAATTTACACAGATAGCAGATCGTTTATTACTTTTAGAATACTGGAAAAACAGATTAGGTAAGTTTGAAAAAGTCACGAAACGAATTTTCACAGATTATGAAACTTTAAGCGTTTTATTAAAATGCTTTTTTTAATTCAATATGAATAATAGGTAATTAGCAACTTAAAGCGGTAAAAAGGCTTGAAAAACATAAACATGCTTTTTGCGTGAGATCGTATGATGAGACTCAGTGCCAAGATGTTTTGACAATAATGGAACTTTTTATTATGCTCGTAAACATGAACTCGCAACGTTTACGAGTGCACTGTTTATTATTGACAATTAAAAATAACGCTGTTATTTACTGACGTTGAGGGGAGCTTAGCTTTTTAGTGCTGAAGCTTACAAATTGTTTCAAACAGTTGGTTTCAAGTAGTCCGTGGACAGGAGCAATGAAAAACGCTTTGAATATCAGCAGGTATTCAACGAGGTCTGCTATATTTCTAGATAATTAGGTACTTACTGCATAAATCACACTAGAAGCACCTAAAAGTCAAGATAGTGTCTGATGTGTTGCTCGCCTGATGCTATCACGTACAAAAGATTCTTGTTTTAAACTCAGTAAGATTTTTGAGAAAGATAAGTAATGCTTTGACTACGGCTCATCAATCAGTAAGTCTCAAATGTTCCGTTGCAAGAGCGACTCAGCAAAGCGAAAGCATCGCTTTCCCTACACCGAAGGCTGTACACCACAGTGGCAACAAGTTATCAGGATTCAATCGACCGGCATCGAAGGGTTCAAAAATGAAAACTAAATCGCATTAAACACTTCAGTTAATCGTTTAGCAAACACGGCTCCGGGACCGTGCCACCGGCGACCGTTCAATTAGTGATACACAGAGAGACAATTAGGCTCGCCGCACACCACACCGCAAAAAAATGCATTTGTATCTATCGTATCGTTAAACCGTTTCGCAGGGGCTACCCTATTGCTGGTTTCAGAGATAAACCTCTTTTTGGTTTGATTGTAGCGAGTCACGAAAATAGAGTCGAAGAGAAGTAAAACAGTGTCGTTCTACATACTTCAATCTTGAACTTATCGAGTTTTTTTATTTTACTTTATTCTCAAATCTTTATTACGGAGCGTATATTAGTGGTAACATAACAAGGAAACTAAACAATCTTGCTTTTCTTTTGTTTGCGTGTCCGAAGCTGGTGAGTATCACCGGGCGGTAGCCATTCAATTAGCAATATGGAGCGGCAATTAGGCTTACCACACACCGGACCGCAAAAAGCGCATCGGTTTGAATGCTACCTCTGAAGTTACATGTTTAAGGATCGTAAATAAAGTTTAGTTTATTTTAACAGAAAAGGAATACCTAAATGTAGAGTTCCTTTAGATATAATTACGAAAACGGATACAAACCAACAATAAGCTTCGATTACCTGCGGACCGCAAAAATCACATCTGAAATCTACACAGACATTTAATTACGTACATTCGCTTAGGTAAGTATGTACGTGATAGGGCGTCCCTAGCCGATTTTCCCCTTTGTGACGATTTGGTATTTAGGAGCAAATCAAATGGGGTACGTCGAATTCGATACAATCGAGGTATAGAAGCTCGATTAGTGGCATTTTCACATAAAAGCTATATATGATGTAATTAAACATTCTGTGAAGAAGGTTTTGCCAGGAATAGAACGTCTAAATAAGCCTATATAATGGCGCATCAAGTCTCTGAACATAACCATGGGTACTTATAGGTCATAAAAAATCTTGAGCTACTTTATTTTGATCTACTTATACCGGGTTCTCTTTGCAGTTTACACTCGTACTCCCGTCACACAAATATTGCCAACGGTGTGAATGCGGCCGACATAGTCCTATTTGATATTTAATTTTGATAAGTACAGGAATGAGTATATAAGAGGAAGTTTGAAAGTAGCGCCAATAACGGACAAGTTGAGGAGTAATAGGTTAGCGTGGTATGGACATGTCATGCGGAGGGAAGAAAGCCATATTACGAGAAGAGTGCTAGACATTAATGTGGACAGATGTAGAAGTAGAGATAGGCCAAAGAAAAGATGGATGGACTGTGTGAAAGAAGATATGAGTAAGAAAGGAGTGAACACCGAGATGACGGCTGATAGAGGAGAGTGGAAGACAAAGACATGTTGTACCGACTCCACTTAGCGTGGGATAAGGGTAGGAAGATGATGATGAAGTACTTACCTACAATGCGGTTGCGAAAACTGCGTACTAAGTACATAAATTATTTCTTTATCCAATTATAATATAATAATAAGTAGTGCGTTAAAGCAGAATACATCTAAACGAAATTGAGTTAAACGAAATAACGCGCTGAAAATACACTAGAATATGAGATTATAAAACATTTTTGATTGTAAAATAACTCGAGCTTTGTTGAAATTGGGAAAAATAACACATTTCAATCTTTGGAAACTAGGTTAGGTAAGCTTGTATCAACTTTCCCGAAAGCCAATGTTCAAATATACTTATAATGACGAAGATCCTTGAAATTGTTGCTCTATCGTGAACTAAGTTTGTTGCTTACCTCTACCTACCTTTAGTAGGTTCTACCACAGAAGATATATAGTGATTAGTAACGAGTAGGTAGGTATGAAGTGTATCAACTTACTTCGTTTTCCTTAGACCTTTTCGATTTCACATATAATTTTTTTTTTGGAATTTTCTTGACTGGTTTTTCTTCTGACAAGAAAACCATTTTTTGTCCGAACTTTGATGAATTCCCTCGTTACAATTATTATGGCTTTTAGCAATGACACAAACTTAAGAAAGTACTTATCTAAATATTAGTGATGTCTCCAGAAATAAAATAAATTTTCAATTTTATACTAATGCCAAATGTTTTTATAGTCTACTTTACTAGACAAATGTTTTTCATTCTATTTTATTTTTCCCACGTAAAGCTTTTGTACATTATATTAACAATGAACTCAAGATTGGTCTCGGCATTATTAATCCAGCACGGTGGTCCTATTACTGCAAGAGAGCAACCGTTACGAATTTGCGTTCGAAAAATTACGCCCTAAGACGCTCGAGGCTTATTTAGTAAACCACTGGTTCTAACAGCACACTATGATTTTGAGTAGTCACTGGTAGCTCGCTACCGTTTCAAACTGGTTTTAGAATGTACCGTCATTTTGAAATTAGAAGGAACTGTTGCACACCAATCTTTTATTAGAAAGGAATGAACCTATTTAATTTTAAATAAAAGTATAGACTGCTAAATGTAATTTCTTTAGAATATTTTTACGTAGTAAGTCATGTCATGTTTAGGTGCTGAATTACTACAAATTGAGTTTTACTAACAACTTTGAAAACCTATTAAGCTCATAGGAGATTATTTTATTGCCTCAACCATCTTTTATTTAAGCCTAAACAGATTCTGATAACAGATTTAGTCATCTAAAATGGTGGTCAACGTATTTCAGATTGGTTCACATCATTGCTGATTTGTCAACCGTTTATCACACCGCACCGTTTTGATCGACCGCGAAATAGAAACTTTTGAATAATATTACCTATCTAGATCCTACCTAAATACTGTGACCTAGATAGGCTGAAAGGTTTTAGTGGGTAGATAATCTAGTTTGAAGTAAGAAAATTCCAGTTTGAGCTTTGGAAAGTAGGCTAGGATATTTCGGATATTATAAATACTAGTTATACCTAAATACTTAATTACCTACCTAATGGTTGTACCGACCTAATTGACGAGAAATATTTTGTAGAATCATAGAAAGAATTGCTAAGAGCACGTCTCTGTGGTTATTGTATGGTTTTTTAGTAAGGTACCTACATTGCAAAAAGCGTATTACATTTAAAAGTTAAAATGTGAGGCCAAAAACCATACGGAAGGCAATGTTTTGGAAGAGATTTCCATAAACCACTTCAATCTTGGGCCAAGATTCTTTGGCCTTCTTGAAAACCGCTTTCAAAGACTGAAATTCCTATCGCGTTTAAATGGCGTAGGTATAAGGTAACCGCTACAAAACAGATTTACTTGAGTGAATATTGAATTCCAACTTCCAAATCTGTTTACCGGAGTTACAACAATAAAATATAATGTTCGCAGTTTATCGGATATAGATTGGAAATCATTTTCACCGGTTTCCATTGAGCGGGTCACGCCGCAGTGTCGACGACCGCCGATTGTGTGGCAATCGTTGTAATGACCTCTGCTCTAGGTACCTACTTATTTTATTAGGTAGCAAAATAATAAATGAAAACTACAGTACTTTACCTATTTATACCTATCTAACAACATAAAGTACTAAGGTAAGTACCTGTTTGTTCATTATACTCGTTTTATTTTCACGTAACTTGCAGCCTTACAAGTACTACCTAACCGGAAGTTTTTTCAGAGAACAAGATAGGTAATTATCTAATCTATTTCATAAGTGGGTGTAGGTAGGTATATATATATATATACAAAAAATCTATACTGTAGGTAGTTGAGGTTGTACTAAGTTTGTTTGCCAGTTTTACAGTCAAACTGTATCAGACCGTGTCTAATGTGTGTGAGATGCCTGTGGACATGACGCTGTCATAAATGTCACCTGACAGTAGCAACTTTGAAGGATAACCAAGAATATAATAACATTAGCGAGTTTTGTGTTGACGAGTTGTACCAAAATGTATTTGATATTATTCCGAATAGATTGTTCATAAATGCAACCTGAAGTTTAATTTACCAAGCAGAACGTAAGAATCTGACGGCCAAAATGTAGGTCGTTACAGCTCAGAAGTGGGATGATGGGAAAAATTCAAAGTTTTTCCCAATGCCCATGTCGACATCGAAGCCCGAAGGTAAAGTTTTAGTGAGAACCTCATGTTAATTTCATCTCAGATGACCAAACTTTGTTCTGAGTTATGAATTGTAGTGATAGTCGATGCACAATTAATTATAGGTACTTACCTATTACAGTAATCATACATAACCTAATGACGATTCAAAGTGATC
The DNA here is from genome assembly GCA_947507515.1 of Eulithis testata. Lineage (NCBI taxonomy): Eukaryota > Metazoa > Arthropoda > Insecta > Lepidoptera > Geometridae > Eulithis > Eulithis testata. The sequence goes on from OX382207.1 coordinate 5,095,226, forward strand.
AGTGAGATTTTATTGAATAAAAGCTCTTTGACTTATGAGAGTTATTTTATTGAATAAAAGCTTAGAGACTTATTTTCTATGAGCTTGAAATGAGTAGGTATTTACCTACTGAATTTGAGAATATGATTATGTACGTACCTACTATGTACACCACACATTGACTACTGAACAATTACATAGAAAATATTGTTGTTGAGTTGCAGACAAGCCATCAGTATTGCTGGATGAAGTTCTAGATGATGAGAGGAGCGAGAGTCATCCTCAAACTCAGACTCAGAGATGACTATGTGAATTGTCTTATCGCAGCCAGAGCGACCGGCTGCCAGGAATTGAGATGTACATACTACAAGAAAGTGAATCCCCATGGTATTGATAACCATTAATAAAGGTATATTTTTCAATAATAATATGAGAATGTTAGAGCTTCCATGAGTGTATTTTGCAACATAACTCAAGAGCTTTGATATCGAGCACAAGTGTTATGTGGCAGGATACAAATTAAAATGAAATAAGTATGTTATGTGACATAGTTGAGAGATTTGATATCAGAGTGCTAGAGTGACAACTCAGTTTTTTATTTCCGATTTACATAAAATCAATAATTGCGATTGACCATTTTCATAATTTTAAAGTACAAATGTTTGTATCTAAAGCTGCTGTGCAGTGACAATCATAAAAAAAAGCACTATAGGCGATATAAAGTGACAAAATATTTGACATAAATGCTATAAGCTTAACCTTGGGAAACATAGAAATGGTCGGAAGTGATTTGTTTAAGTGTCACCAACGTATTATACACTGATATGATAACAAGTATAAAGGCACATTTTTATTAAAAAAAAAAAAGATGAAAGATGATAGACTACATGCAAACACAGAATTGAGCGAGTGAAAAAAAAAGAGATATTCTAAGTATGAAGAGACTGGCGTACCAGAAGAACCCTCTATACACTCAGGCATTTACACCTTCTCACACATCCTCACAACACTTTTATCTTTGGAAGTACTTTGGTAGTCGTTTAGTGACGGTCGTTATTTTTACTTAATAGAATGAAAAATGAAAATTCGTTATTGGCTATAAGATGAATTTATAAGATACCTACTCTGTACACCCTAAGAGCTGTGGATTTTGTTAAATAAATAAAATAAAATAAAATGAAGGGATGAAAAAGTAAGTGACATTTATCGAAATTTAAAAGTAAATACATTGAAAATTGATTAGAGAGTAGGTATTTAACTTTAAAAAGTGAATTTAAATTAAAGACACAAAATAAAAAGTGAAAACTAGTATATTATACTATTAGTGAATAAAGGACGGGTTTAAGGCGATGTCTACAGATGAATCACGAGCAAGTGAAGGATCCTAACGACTGAATCACGACCGCAGAAAGTGAATAACTGAATGAATGAAATACTTTATTGTAATGTAACCCCTTATGACAGCTTATAAAAATAAAATAGAAATAATAAGATTGCACTATTACGTACAATGGACGGTCTTATTTTTAGGAAGCGATTTCTTCCAGACAACCTTTGTAGTGATTCATAATAATTGAATTACGAGCGAAGCATGTGATTTAAAGAGAGACGCGAGCGATTCATGGCCCTTGATATGAATCCATTTTAGGCACTTGTATACTCTACTTTATACCATGACTACGACCTAAAAAAAAAAGATTAAGAGAAAATATACATTGTATGCTTGTCGAAAATGTCGATCAATCAAATCTCAAGGAGTTTGTAACGAGTATTTTGCGCAAGGAGGGTGTGTATAGCATTGAGATGGAGGTCGAATATATTGATGTGTTCTAAATTCAAAAACAAAAAGTGATTACAAGTTCTATTTATCGACTGTTTTCAGTGCATAAAATAAACTTTTTAGAGGAGAAATCACACTTTAATTTCAATTTGAATAATACTGATAATGCGAACCACCTGAGTATACGAGTATAAAAGAATACTACGACAATTGCATTAAAGCAAAAATAAAGTAAGTGAAAGTACAGAAAACCAATAAAAAGAAAGACAGAGCTAATGAGTATAAAACAAAATAAAATTGACAATTCAACTAGAATGGAGCTAAGCAATTAAGGATAAAATGTGATAACCAGATGAACAAACGAAAACTTTATAAAATCAAGAACTACCAAACGACCAATTAAAAAAAAATGAAACCTACATACAACTTCATTTATTGATGTGAGAGAGAGAGAGATAGATAGATAGATTTCATTGAGATTATACATGCAGCACCTTCCTACCAAGAGCTATACAGGAAAAGTAGTAAAGACAACATCGAACTGCAGCACAATTGAACCAATAAGCGAACTACAAGGTACTCAATGAAATTAAAAACCTAAAACCTGGAAAAAGTCTTGAATCTGATGGAGTCAATAATAAAGCTGTCAAACTATTCAATCATATTACCTACCTATTTAAGATGAAAATAAACACACAGAGTCCGTACCTGAGAAATGATGTACCTACTTCAGACGTAATATTCATATAAATATAAAACTGATGATACACAAGCTTTAGAAGAAGTATACAGCAAATACAGGGAATTCAACAGGCTCCTTATGATAATAGCCTTGTAGTAAAGCATGCAATAGCATTATGTTACCATGTTACTATTAGAAAACTTGAAGAATTCGAGGAAATGATTCGTGCACTTAAGGGTACACTTTTCAGGCAATTTGTATACTTACTATTTATGCGAGAGTGGGCTAGACTCAGAAATGAGTAGTGTAGAGTACAAATACTCCTGTGCTGATTGCCGCAGAAAAGCGTTAAGCGATTTGTTTTGGAAGCTCGTAACTGTCAAATTATATTTTGTTAAAATATGGCTCTGAGCCAGGGTAGATGGCCTAACGATTCCAAACAGTGAAGTAATCATCATATTATAGTGTTAGTATAAAAAAAAAGAGAGCGTAAAGTGTAACGTTTGCAGAGAAAGCTTGAAATATGCTTACCTACAAAATGAACGACAAAACAAAGTTCCATACGAGCAATGAACAGGAGCATAAAAAAAATAACAGAATGTGTTGAGCCGTTTATAATTGCATAAGATCATGTAATTCAATGACATAAAATGAATCTGTGAATAAATGATTGATTGGGAAAAAAATTAACGAAGTGCGAAGCGATTTAATGAAACAGAAAACTAAGCTTTCAAGCTAAAGTGGAAATGTGCGAGGCATATTTCACGAAGTAACGAAGGCAGATAGACCACTCATACTACTCAATAGAAAGAACCATTAGGGTAAATAAACGTGTGAAGACCATGCAGCCGGTTGGTTGATTACTTATATTATTCAATTCCAATTGTTGAGAAAGACTGGATCTATTACTGGACTGGACTGGACTATTTAGTTTATAAATCACTAGCGACCCGCCAGGCTTCGCACGGATGCAATGCAGTGATGATGCTGATGATGTATTATACATATAAACCTTCCTCTTGAATCAACCGCTTCTAAATCCGTTGCGTAGTTTTAAAGATTTAAGCATACACTTTAAAGATTTAAGCGTCAGCGACTTTGTTTTATACTATGTAGTGATTAGTAGTGATTTGAATATGTAGGAACTAATACGCTTAAGAGAGATATTAGGCAATATAAGGCAATATTACTATTGTTACATAATGACACGATGAACGAGTTCACGAAACACATAGTGTGCACGCTGGTTTTCTCCATTTCTCTTTATGAAACATGGACCATGAAAACCACTTAAGGCAAGCGCATCGATGCGTTCTGGATGTGATGCTGTCAGAGACTGCTCCTGAGGATGTCATGGACAGCCAAAACAATCAACGTCTCCATGCTGAAAGAACTTATGTTGGAACGCACTAAGCGTCTGCCTTCTTCGAGCACTTTAGTAGAGGTTACTAAAGAAGAGGGAGGAGCCCAAAACACTGGTCTGATCAAGTGTCCGAACAGCTAGAAACCACAAATTGAAATTTCCTTGCACAGATTCACGATACCCGACGATGGGGCACGGATAGGGAATGTAAAATATAATAATGATGATGATGATGAGTGAAAAGGAGATTTAGAAATTAAATGCAATATTACTGCTTTTTGTAGAAGTGAAATGAAAAGGTATCCTTCGGCAAATCAAGTGATTGATTTCAAGGGCGAGTGATAGAAATAGTTGCTTAAGGATACCACCGCTTGCGGAAAGGACTATCGGAATGATGGAGACCTTTCAAATCTCCACATCCTGGTTATTTCATTTTTTAGATCTATATATTATTATAGTTATTAATGCGGTGATGAGACAGAGAGGGATTTAGAAAATAAAAGACTATAATATTATTATAACGATGATAAGACAACGAAAGATTTGGAAAATAAGACAAAAATATCCAGGAAGAAAAATAGAAAATATGACTATACATGATATGATTATTTGCACTACATGTACACGTTGTACCTACTAGTTGTGCTATACGATAGATAATATTGCACTACTACCGAAAACAGTATTTCAATACAAAATAATATTGACTAGCATCTTACTTAGCTCGTAGAGTAGGAGGAGAAAAGTATATTATATTAAACTCAATAATTGATTTTGCCTACTCATTTGAATAGCTACTTGACCTGCTAATGTTAAGCAGGTACTTGAATACCTTGTCCAAGACGCACTGGAACTTATGATCCCTAATAGAGAAAACTAAAGTTATCAAGTGAACTGGTCTTAGAAATTACGAACTTAACGTCATGTTTTGAGTTCCAGGATAAGTGACAAAGTGAAAAGTCAGTGATCGGCACAGTCGGAGCTGTAGCCGTTACAGTGGTTACAGAGCGAAGACACGATTCAGTGATAGCCACAGTCACCGCAGTCACAGCCGGTACTGTAGCTGATGCAGCCGCACCAGCAGAGATTGACAGAAAGCGTGACTAAGCCGTGTAGCAGCAGCCGTGGCAACGGCTACAGACTGAAGACACGATGCAGTGGTAGCCACAGCCACCGCTGTAGCTAATGCAGCCGCACCAGCAGAAATTGAAAGAGCGACGAAGCAACCGTAGCAGGAGTCGTTGCAGTGAGCAGTGAGTTACCGAGCTGTGTCACGCACGGCACAGCAGAAGTCACAGTCGTCAAAACAGTTTTGAAGTGAGAGCATGACTGGCATACGAACTTGCCGCTCAATTATGATTAACTGACGACTTGACTGGCATACGAACTTGCCACCGAATCTATGATTAACTTACGACTTGACTGGCATACGAACTTGCCACCCAATCTATGATTAACTGACGACTTGACTGGCATACGAACTTGCCACCCTGATTATTAAGTGAGGGCATGACTGGCATACGAACTTGCCGCCCAATTGATAATTAAGTGAGGGCATGACTGGCATACGAACTTGCCGCCCAATTGATAATTAAGTGAGGGCATGACTGGCATACGACCTTGCCGCCCAATTTGACGATAAGTGAGGGCATTACTGGCATACGACCTTGCCGCCCAATTGACAATTAAGTGAGGGCATGACTGGCATATGATCTTGCCGCCCAATTTGACGACAAGTGAGGGCATGACTGGCATACGACCTTGCCGCCCAATTGATGATTGAGGGAGGGCAAGACTGGCATACGACCTTGCCGCCCATTCTACGATTAAGTGAAGGCATGACCGGCATACGACCTTGCCGCCAAACTTGAGATAGATACTCGCAGTTTAATCTTGATTAATGACGCTAATTTTGATAGATATAAGAAAACCGCATGTTAGACTAAAATAAACTTTAACACTAACTAAAGATTTCATAAATGAGCTATCTATAAATCGTTTGCAACGGTTTGTGGATGGCTCCGCTGTTTCATGTGTATTTTGTAAATATTGTGAATACTATAGTAAATGCTGTATTGGTTGTAATTTTCTTGGTGAATAAATTATCTTTTCATAAAGTGATATTATGAATAAATAAGAAAACTTAGCTTAATTGCTGGATTAGAAATGATAACAGAAAATGTATGTTTAAAAATTGGTTTTATGAATGATGTACTTATTGTGGATATATTAGTTAGGTGATATGTATTTGTACAAATTAGATTTATTGTGAATTGTGAACAAATTAATTTGTATTTGTAGAAATACTTGTATTGTTATGTGTTTATGAACGGTGCTCTCGATTGAATCGAACGAAGAGACTCGTTCTAAGTAGGATGGCCGACTGTGAGATGCCTGTGGACATGACGCTGTCATAAATGTCACCTGACAGTAGCAACTTTGAAGGATAACCAAGAATATAATAACATTAGCGAGTTTTGTGTTGACGAGTTGTACCAAAATGTATTTGATATTATTCCGAATAGATTGTTCATAAATGCAACCTGAAGTTTAATTTACCAAGCAGAACGTAAGAATCTGACGGCCAAAATGTAGGTCGTTACATGTGCTAGGTGTTATTAAAACATTAAAGTTTATAAAAAGGTGTTAAAATATACAAAGAAGCGTTGTTTTTACAGTTATTTTGTTTAATTACTGTTAAGCTCTTTGATTTTCAGTTGAACACGCAAGTTTTTTATCACTTCGGCGTTGATAATAAAATATTAATTCTATAAGCAAATCTGAAGCTCATGCACGGCACTCAATCCCCATCGTTTTATAATAAAAACTATGATAATATTGTGTGTGCTCAATGCATAGATCGACAGCTCGAAATGACGTAGGCTCGGTCGATTTAGCGAATGGTATAGATATATACCTACATTCGCTGAGATAGAAAAAACCAATGTTGGTACACGGATTCGCGAGGTCGCTGACCTTAGATTGGTTACCTTCCTAGACATGAGACGAGTTGGCGTGTTTTTGTTACGGCTTTTTGTCGCTCGAGCGTGCGTTACCCTCGTTTTTTTGTTTCGAAGGAATATATTCGTGTGTTTTATGATTTAAATTTTCACTGAATTTGTTGAAAGACGCCTAGCGCCTACACTACACTATCCCAAAAGTACCTAAATATTGCCAACTTTATTTAATCAGCATAAAATATTAATGCTTATTGGTAACCTTCTGCATGTAAATGTACCGGCCCACGCCAAACATAAACGTAGGTTTCTGATAAGGGTAATTACTTTTAACCTAATCAAATATCTTTTGGTAAAAACATCTCTTTCTCCTTATCATTAATAATATTATCATACAAGTATGTAGGTAGGTACCTATTAAAATTTAAAACACACAGTTCATCCTTCAAACACCTCTAAGGTAAGATTGAATTCCGATGCCAAATAGTTAGGTATAACCATAAAAACAATGGGAACGATCGTCTCTTCACGATGAGCGTTTATAAAAATAGCTCGATAGAGTGAAATTCTCATTTTAATATGCCATATGAATTACTCTGGAATAGAGAATACTTTTCAAATACAGATTGAGCATTACTTGGATTCTTCTTTTCCTTTTTGCCCTCATCCGAATAGCAGTAGGATCATGTTATTTTTTCCATTAGAGCATTACCAAAACATTACTTGGACTGAACGTGCGGGATATCCATGCATACACCCCAATTTTTTTTTCGTTGTTCGCAACAGAGCGTTTGAGCTTTGGCCGTGACCACAGAATAGATACAGTATGACATGACGTAGGTAGCTGTGACGTAAATAGCTCGAGTAAGGGGAGGTTACCGGTTAAGTAGAGCGACCCAAAACGTGACGAACTGATGAATGTAACCACTGATACTGTCATACCGCGTGCACACTATGCCCATGCCACTGCCGGCATGAATGCCGCTTCGTGAGAATAAAGGCGATGTTGCTGTGGCAATAAATCCGCCGCATTGATGCCGCCATACATTCCGGCAGCGGCACGGCATGGGCATAGTGTGCACGCGGTATCAAAAGTCAGAGATAGCGTCACAACACAACACAAACAAATCCCCACTGGTAGGGATTTCTTAGTCGGGATTTCTGGAATATATCAAAATATCGACTAAAGTACCTACGTTACGTAAGCACTTACCTTGCTACAGATTTGAAAAGTATAATCGTAAAAGTAGGTATGTACGTGGTCTAGTACGTGTATACACGTAAATAGGTTCACTAAATGGGACTCTAGACTTGAGGCTCAGAATAATGACCCGAGGGTAGAGGTTAGGTATGAAAAAATATGCGAGCACAATACAAGAATAGAACGATTGATTTGGGTATCTTTTATATTTTACCGCATAAATCTCGTGAGGTAGCTAAGCCAACCAATCTGTTTATTAGCCAATCTGTCCCCAAAACTGAAATATTTATCACTAAATAAAGTTTTACAACCGTGCGGGTAGATAAATAACGAACAAATCGTGTAGCGCTCACCCCAATGACCTTGGCCGGCGAGGGTTGTCCCCTATTACTTATTATACTATGCATTAAACACTCCATGGTAATGACGTGCATTTCAACGATCACTTCACATGGTGTTCATAAAATGAGTTTAAACTTTTAAAACTATTTTCGAAACCGTTCTTTGTTATTGATCATGAATGAAGGAAGGAGTACCTATGGTTTGGTCAAAAAAGTCTACACGATAAGTATTATGGATAATAAGCATTTATTGGTGAATTTGTTACACTAAAGAAGCAATTAGGAAAGGAAAAATCGTTTACGTAAGACTACCACAATAATTACGTAAATAGGTAAAAAATAATCAGAAAGCATTTGTCACGTAACGGAGCTATAGAATAAACTATTTTCAGTATGTTGAACGAAATAAAGAAGCCCACTAATGAGTGATTCAATCTAGTCAAGACCGCATTGTGGTATGTGTTCTATTCTTGACGCATGTGAATCATTTCTTGCCAAAATATCTATGCGATGATTACAATCGCACCTAATTATCTATTTATACACACTGCGTTAAACAAAGGAATATGTCCACAAAATATATGTGCGCGAGGTATTGTACCAAATAGTAATACTACTAAAATTAAATGCCAAGAATCAAACCTAAAAAAAAAATATCTTCTTCCACAAAAACATGAAAATATGTTGTTATGGAAGAACATGACATATTATAGGAAACGTATTCGACATTGGACACATTAAACACTGAAGTGTTTGCGGCGAGGAGTCCACTAATCTAATAGACCGCTAATTACTTAATCTTGTAGGCACACCTATTAAGGAAATACGTCGCTTTTCGTAGTATAACTACTTCAATAAGCTAGCGAATGAAGAGGTTTTCTGCGGACACTTTTATATTCAGGTATAATTCGATCTCTGTAGTAAAATGATTAGATAATTGGCGGTTGTAGAATTTATGAGCAACGATAAAATTGAAGCGATACACTTGAAATGACACGTAACAAAGTGCATAACTTATTTTTATCGCTGAAGATAAAAAAAAACTACGAGCTTGCTTGCTTACCTCTCATGGAATTTGGAAGTTTAATTTATAACTACATTTTCTTGGCTCAAGATATAATCTAAGTCCCGAATTCCAGAATACATTTTCTCAACCTAATATTTGTAGTAGCTGGTAACATAGAGAAGAAGAAAGCCACAAATTAAGCCAGCAAAATGTGCAGAAAATTCCAAAAAAGTAATGATGACCTGACAGATTTACGGTCGAGTAAAATGTCTTATTTTTATAGGTTTAGATAACGAGGTTGTTGCCCCTCGGCGTAGCGGCTTTTGTTAGTTTTTTAACCGCAAAAACCAATATCCGCCATTCGAAGACCACAGTTTAAATATTATAGACAGTGTTTTCTAATTTGGAACATTCTTCTTTCTTTTACATAAAAATAAAGATTTTATTGAATCTTAATCAGTTTACTTTCAAATGTTTTTGTAAGTAACCATAATCTTAAAAGATATTTGCCTATACACACGTGTTTGGTGTATGTAGGTAGGTCTATCTATATACATGGCCTAACTGAAAAAGGACAGATATCGACAATAGGCCTCTCGCTCTACAGACTGAGAGTCGAGACTGTGCGCGAAATGAGTTCCCTGAGGCGCCACGAAAGACCTATATTTTGTATTTTGTCACTATAGAAGCGTCAAGCGAATAGGGTTACCAAAAACAGTATTTATTACTAAAACATTCAGCTTAGAGATTAGTGCTTTCGACACTAAGCGTAGGAATATAATTATGCTATTTTATGTATTTTTTACGACGATTAGATGATAAAAGATATGGCAATAGGCATTTTGAGATATTTATTCCACGAAGCCACAAAAACATACGAAATATTTTGTTTTTAGGCCATCTGAGCGTTCACCTCGACTGTCTCTTGCGGGAAAGTAGACCGATGTCCGCAAAATGGGAAATTTATGGCAGCCCTAATCCACTAGTCTGGTCCAGGAGAAGGAGGTCGTGTCAGTGCCTCTTACAAGCCTGGGTTTTAAATTGGGCTAAGTATGCAAATATAGAGAGGTTTACTTAATCTTCCGTTGGTAATTAATGATTTTGCCTGCTGCAATTCACTTTAATTTAAATAATAGTAGGCAAACTAAAAATATTTAATGTTTTCCTAATACATTGTGTTCTCATGTAGAATGCAAAAAAACCAATGAGATCATTAAAATAATACAAGAATTTAATCTTTGAAATCCGTTTTGATCCTATAGCTGTTCGTATTAAAAAATATGTAAATATTTGCCAATAAAACTAAACCGGCAGTTGAATTGGCTTCATCCCTACGCGTTGCGTCGTTCCAGTGTGGTTCGGTAAAAATACATACCTAAATTAGATTTTGGAAAACATACTTAACGTAAATAAGTAGTTCCATCAAATTAAGTTTGTGAAGAGTGGATAATGGTTGTTCAGTTGTTCCGTAGGTAATTTATTTTAACTCAGAAATGCAAAATTTTGTATTTTAAATAGGTACCATTATGTACATTTATTTGAAGAAACAACTAATACAGTATTTACAATATTCACAAAATGCACATGAAACAGTTGAGCTATCTACAAAACGTGGTCCGAATCAGTACCAATCAGAAGCGTGCCTAACACATAAAATATATAATAGGTACCTAAAATAAAAAAATACTGAGTAGGTAGATTCCTATAAAAAAACGTTTTAAACATTTTAAGTTCGAGCTAAGTAGCTTACAAACACCTAAATAAAGAAAACAGTGTCCACAAAATCTAAATGAATGCAAATTATTCCTTTATATGAGGAACTGCGAACATTTTAAAAATAAATTTACATGCGTTTTTACTACACATTTGCTACATAATAAAGTTTTTATTTTAAAACATTGAGCTTTGGCGGTTTTCCGATTGTTTTGTTATTTAAACTTATTAAAATAACAAAGAACTGCGTCATTAATAATTTGAAGGCCTGTTAAAAAAACGCCTACTTAAGTATGTACTTTTGAACAATTTATTTATATAAATAAAGTATAAATATTTATTTATTAATACTGAAAACTGTCTGACAATTTTTTTATTAGTATGGATGTTGGTGCTTTATGTCCTATTTTGCACACTAATAGCAGTATTATATAATCTGTGCTAATAGGTATTACTTGTAGAAAGGCTGGATTAGGCTTAGACGAGCCTGGGATCACGGTAAGTCCAAGGATGGGGACGGCCCAAAATCGATCTCCCTGGAAATCTATGGGCGGAGGCAGGAACTAATTACAGGATTTTATTTCACATCCGTCAGATTTCGCGTTCGTAAGATTTTTTTATCTCCTGACGATACGATACTCTTCACTATTCCTCATTCGACAGATTTTGCGTCGGGATTATTCGGGATGCCTATGTAATGGACATGCGTGTGCTGTGGAGGCTGATATGACGATCAAGTACTGACATATTGACAAATTCATTATTGTTATGTAGGAAAGCGATCAAATGCAACACGAAAAATCAAATTGCTACTACCGCAATGCTGTTGCTCAAAATAGTTAAAATAAATAAGCCTTTGTGCAACTCCAAACCAAATCGGCTAGTTATTTTAGCATAGCAATAAATCTAAGAGTAAAAATATTTTTGTAACCAAATAATTTAATAGTTGGGCTTTATATATTTTGGAAAAATTTTTGCTTATCAAAATTGCTATCTCGCAACGCAATGCATAACAGTAACTACAGATCATTATAATACTCGCATAACCTAAGAAGTGTCTCGATTTTGACAACCAAAAGGCAAATTAAAAGTGATGTAGTCAAATTGAGGTCGGATCTCCTAGTTTTTTAAACTTATAAATTATTTTCTACACATTCTACAAACACTAAAAGCAATTCCATCAAATCAAGACGGTAGCCAGCCATAAAAAGTATTATGAATTCCATCCTCGCGTCCATGTGCCAAAACCAACACGGGCGACGAATTTTAAACAACGCAGAGTTATTGATAGTTGAATTCGACGCGTGTTTTATGCCATTCAGTTAAATGGTCCGACCACAGTGGTGGTTGTACACTGCCCGATACCTACACGATGCCGATATGCGATATCTCGGCATTTTTAATTTTGGCGTTCATTTGTAGGAAAGTTTACCTTACCTAGACCACAAAGATAGCGATAAAGGGATGGTATTTGATACTTGGTACCATATATCAATCGCCATTATCATTTAGCCTAGTGAAATTCCACGGCCGAATATAAAACCTCACAGGTTTTCAGAAATAACGATTTTTTGCCCAACATCTTATTCATATATTTCTGTTATCATTGTACTTTATACGTAAGTAGTAAGTTCTGAGCTGAGAGCTTTGTAAATGCCAGATCTGGAGTACACTTGCTTACTTCATAACCTCAATAAAACGTAGCGCCAAGCATTCTTGATGCGCTCGATTAAAAGCAGGGTTGGCACGTTTCAAGCAGTGGCTATGTTTTATAAATATAAAATTCGAGGTTTTTGTCCTATACTTATCATTGTTAAGTAAATAATAACAACTTACTAAGTATATATAACTTAGGCAGAGAAATTTGATTTTATTTGGTTTTAGCGAAGAAGAAAAATGTTACCAAGAACTTGAAGAGATAGCCCTGAATTTAATTAACTCAAAACTTGAAATTGACGTTGATCGAAGAGAAATTGAATTTATTGGCAGAATGGGGAAGAAAAGCTCTAAGCCAAGACCAATAAGACTTACACTTACAACCTATGGCAAAAAAATAGAAATTTTGAAAAAGAAAAAAATACTTGATGGATCAGGAAATTATATAAAAGAAGATTACTCTCACAAAGTCCTAGAAATAAGAAAATCATTAATTCCACAGCTGAATGAGCACAGAGAAAATGGTGTGCTAGCCATTTTAAAATACGATAAAATAATAATAAAAGAAAAAACTAATGAAAAAATAAATAATAAGCGAGCACTTTCAAATAGCCCTCTAGACAAACTTGGAGATTGTGCACAAACTGCCCAGTCTACCCAAGCTCTTAAGAAAACAAGAACTTCAATCGCCTCCAAACCTAAAGCTCTTAAAATGGCAAACCAAGGGACAAACCAATCAATTACAGCTTTTATTAAGAGGTCAACACAACCAGACAAAAATGAATGCTCGAATGAAAACAACCCATAGCTATTGTAAATACCTACTCCCTGATATTATACTAAAGAATAAAGCGTGTAAAAACCTCTGCCAGCACCGCCCAAAGAAATTGAACAAAAAAATAAAATTAATTTTGCAAATACAATCAAATCCTCCCAATACGGTTGGTCACCGCGGGAGTAGAAGACCAAAACCCTCCACCTATGAAAAATAACTAGAAATCTACTTCACCTGAAGAATATAAAGCGAACAGAATAGATGGAGGAGGCCTTTACCCGAGAGGGGTCCTTACAAATAAATTTAGTTGAAATTGTTATTTAATTACCTACGTCTAATTTAAGTTGTTATTTAACTGTCTATGTTAAACAACAATTATTAATAATTGATTGTGCATGAAATGTAAAACACTGTAATGGTTATGTATGTAAGGAATAAACAGGCTTTTTTATTTTATTTTATTTTATTTAAGTATATATAACTTGTCATAACAATAAAAACTATTCAGAATTTGATTATGGTTCAAGTAATTGCCAATAACTAGGACCTCTAAAGCATTTTGAGTTCCAGAATATCTGAAATGGCTTCCATCACGAGACGGAAAAAACTACAGTCGTGCGTGTCCTATTTTATTTTTTCATTACTTTAACAGTAATCCATGAGATTATATAGACAGTAGGTAAAGTTCGTTATCGACTGATCTAAAGCTACCTACTTTCTGTGACCTTGTGATATAGTGTCATCGGACAGGATATAGGTGAGTACTTAAACTACTTAATAGCAATGTTGTATGAGAATTGGATTAGGTCTGTGTCAGAAATTGGTCTGCTAGTGCTAAACTGACTACAAGGCCAGTGATAGTCAAATTTTAAACAACTGAAGGTTCATGAGAGTAAAATTTATAATTACTAGGTAACAGTCTTCTATCAAATGGCAACTGTCAGAACTTTTTATAAAGGCAGGTAGGTATAGTAGTATTGAAGTCTTTTCAATAATAATTGAAACTTTAACTTATATTTGGAACGAAACTGTTATAATTTGGGGGCTGTATTGGTTTCCGATGCAGCATTAAGAGCTACATTTTCTGTAGCATAGCCTGATTGGAAAATTAGTTTGTTTCCAGCAGCACCTTATCATGATGAAAGAGCTGTTCCAACATTATATTAAATAGTTGGTGAGTCCTATCAAATAGGCAATTAATATAAAACAACCTTCGCAGTAGGTAACTAGATAAAACCAATGGTTACTAAGATAATAGATACTTTATGTTGAAATAAATAGCGGAAATATAAAGTAATCTGATTTTATCGGGTCATCTAATAATGCTGATGTAGGTACCTATATTTACAAGTATGGTAGTTATGTATTTACAAAAAATGGTATATGAGTACTATATCAGCAAATTAGGTCCCACAGTACCAGCTTTGCTCAGTTTGGAGCTAGATGGCGTTGTGTGAAATGTCCCTGAATATTTATTATTATACCTACATATTAATTTAAACTTAGTAGCACTAGAGACCATTTCTCTACGATAGATGGGCCAATATGTATTAGTCCAATATAAAACACGTAAATTATCTTTCATTTGCGTGACACCCCTAACGCCTGCCCACAAGACGTTTATCATGTTACAGACGCACCGTATAACCATTTGATTCATTATTTCGTTAACAATATTAATAGAATTTATACAAAACATACAGGGGCACTTATTATGTTAATTTTATAATAGTTATGAGGATAATTAATGTATCCGCTTCATGCAAGATTGAGCCCAGATATTAAATTGTTTATTACAAAAAAACCTTCAAAGTGTAACGTTAGGCATTAACTTGTTTTTAAAACGAATACTTACAGCAAACGAAATTAAAAGATAAAGTTACATCAAAACAATTTTTAGATACCTACCTTCAATACAGATTATGAACAACTTTTTCTATGGAACTATCAGCGTGAGTGCAAAAATAACGAGCTGCTCTATACATTTTTGACAAGAAGGTAATGCGTTTTATAAAGAAAACAGCTATTTTTTTACACTAACACTGATGGTTCCATAAGAAAAGTTGTTTATAATGATAGGGTTTTAACCCTCAGAAGTTTTCGGAAGAGGCCTACACTACACCCTGTATAGTAAAAGTAGCTATATTATTGCATCAACAAAGTCCACTGAAACTTATAACAAACAAGACTTGTCTAACTGTTTGTAGAGCTTACCCTTCCAAAGGGTTAATTGGATGAGCCCCTGCCTCATATAAAATTTACAAAACACAGCTTTGCCCTCTCATGCTATGATAGCCAACATTCGATTTTGAAGTTAAAACAGTTGTGCTCTGAGATTAGTGCTACTGTAAATAGTTTTTTGCTATTATATTAATTAAATATTATGTAAACATTATGCATGAAGTAAAAAATGTAAATAAGGTGAGCTGCAATTTTAATTTATTTATACTGCACAGAAAAACTTCACACTTACTGGTAAATATGGTTTTCCGCATTGTCCCACAGCGAATGCTCTTCGGTTCACTAGCTCAAACTTGTCAAAAAATATTCAGTAGGTATAAGTGCGTCCGCCCGGAGCAAAATAAACGCGCAAAATTAAAGAATATCACAAGGCAGTGCGCATATCAAGATATCACCGCAATGATAAATGCACGAGGTCGAATCTGTTTTTTTTGCGAGGTCAATAGCGACCTTCGCTAAATTAGCGCAATTTACATAACGCATTGGGTACTTAGATTATTTGCATAATCTGGAGTGCGGATATTAATATCATAGACATCGTATGCTATGGCCATAATAATCGAATGGCTTGATAAAGCCTACAAGCGTCAAATCTGAGGTTTGATCATTTAGTCACTCTCGTAGAAGATTGGCATTGAGTGGAACTAACCCACTAGTTGTTCACTATAGAATCGATATCTTCTGGTTATTCAAATGTTATTTTCGGTTTATATCATTGTTTTCATCTTGTTTTTTGTTCAGTTTAAAAACAAAACTTTTCATAATCAGAAGATTACACGCAACAATGGGAATCTGAAGTTGATTACATTTGAATTACAAAAAAAAATTGTCGTATAATAAGTCTCGGCATTATTTACTAATGGTGTTCTATCTATTGAAAATCTTCGTATCTGCGCATTTATTACATAATTTTCGGTGTGACCGTGTGTCTTAATAATTTTCAATGTGATGTTCACTAAGGTCGGTAAAAAAAATTGAGGAAGTGATTATGACAGCGCTTTTGTAGGCTTTTTTACAAGGAAGTTGGTTAATGAATAACAGCTAGATGTTTGGCTAGAATTAAATAACGATAAGCTGGTACCTGTTAGTTTATTTATATCAATATGACTAATATCCTGGTAGACAAATATCTTGCGGTCACAATTTATTATTTTTAAAAGTATTATTTATTTGTGATTGGTAGGTATTCTATAGAAATTTATTAGGTATACGTAAGTATGTATGTAGGTAGAGTGTTTGCTATTTTAAATGTATTTTATTTAACTATGTGAAAGGTGTCTGTTATTTTTAAATATTTGAAACGGAAAGACGCGATTGCCATTTGCGACATTACGAAGTACTTACTTAGGTATGTTTTAGCATCAAATTGGGTCTAACGCAATCTATTCTTCGAACAACCTTCAAATTATCATTCGAACAAAGCTAAGGATGATCATGTAGAGAACAATACGAGTTCATTATTATGTACAAAATACGAAACCAAATTGAGCTATTTAAAGACCGTTCATCCAACAAGCGCAACGACCGATCGTTCCGCAATGTCAAATATTGACAAATACTTCAACCATGTAGAGGCGTTGGATTATCTATTTGCATAATCTAGTATGCGGATATAAAGGAGATATTGTTTACAGCGAATGCTACAACTATAAATAACGAATGCTACAAAAAGCGGATAAGCGTCAAATGTCAGGTTTCAATGTGAAACCTACGATTTGACGCCTAGCGATAATATGGAACTTATTACAAGTCATTTATTTCATATCAATCAACGATCTCATGAAGAAAACTGAACTCCATAGATAGTATAGATACTCGTAAAATGAGACTGACTGGAACGCTCATATATCTAATTTAAAGTAATATTAATGTATTTCAATAATTTTAGAAAGTGTCGCGACACGAATAGCCCGCTATAAACATGCCTGACTGATATACCACTTAACCAATACACGAACGCTACTCAATACTAATACTCAGCATCAGTACAGACAGACATGACACGTGACGTTTATTGTTATGATGCGGGCTGGCTGTCTATATTAGTTGAAGCTTCTGCCCCAGTATCGTAAGCTCTGAACTGCTTTAGCCGCCCAGCATAATGTCAAGCGACAACGTGGCTACAGATATACGAAAACAAGAAGCTTTTGACGGCAAAAAACGCACTGAAACGCGCGAATGTCACTATTTAATCACAGAATACATATGATTTAGTAACCTTGCAGGTTTATATGAGACAACGATTGCCCCCTTGTTTGCAACAATACATCTGTATAAGTGACTGGTTATATGTAGTATATTCTTATGCTATCTTATAAGCCTATATTTGACATAAAATAACTGTTTGCCGATCTTATTGTCAAAAGCCGAACCCGAAACTCGGTTAAATACAGTTTACGCAGAGGGAGGGAAGTCGTGCGTACCTTAGTTACTTCCTTTTACCAAAATAGGGTTGCGCCCTAAAACAAAAGGCGATCTATCAATATAAAGGTGTTAGAAAGCAGTTAAACCATGTACACGAAGTGCAATCGATTAAATATCTCGATATTGGCTCGTCAAAACGACACATTAAACTACTTGAAGATGTGTGGAAATAACGCGTGAAGGTTAATGGTGTGTTAAACGTTCGAAATGTGAAAGGATTAATCGATTTAAAAGTTAGATCGGATGCAGAGGTCTAAGCTCATGAATAAACGATTTCAAAGCATTCGTTTATATTCCTTTTAGTTACGCTAAACACCGATTCAGTCAAACTACATAAATATTCATAGGCAAGTCCTAATCGGTTTATCTTGCTCTGACTATAACTTTTGGTAAAGCCCACTAATTAAGTTGATGCGTGAGTTACTGCCGCACCAAAGCTTGTCTAGTTAAATATCACCAATAAAGAACAATATCCAACTGTGTATCCAACCAAAGTCTAAGGTATTCGCATTTACTGCTCAAGCACTGATTCTGACTCAAGCCACAGATTATATAATACTATACTAGTCTCAAGCATAGATTCTTGTATGAAAAATCGCTACTCAAACCTATACCTTTATTGAATACGAGCCTTTAAGGTTGAACAAGTCGCACACCTTTCCATACAAACGTGGAAGGGTAACCACTCGACTGTTTGACGTTGACCAACCAAAACTAAGGATTATATCAATTTATCTCGTCATAATCTATGTCTGTATACAGCCCAAACCGTAAAAAAAGTATTCATTTAAAAAATACAAGCTAAAAATACTTTCCATACGAAAGTTATACATGTTTGTCAGTATAATATTTCAAATCTATGTAACTTTAATAAAGTTAAAATTGAAATTCAAGTCTGTAGAGGCGTGAGACTGTATCTAAATAAAAGAACTGGTAATAGGGGTAACTAACATATTTATTGGTCGTTTTTATCGTGTGGTGCGTACGTGAATATGTGAATAATGTAACATGGGAACACCAGGACGTCGGAATATGCGGGCGCGGGCGGAACGACCCGCTGACCCACTCCCGTTCCCACTTCATTGCAGCACGCCACAGTTTTATACGTTTAGGGAGATAGCTCAAAACAGCGATCGTAATGACGGCATATTTATTGCCATTTTGTAGGTCCTACGCTGTCAGATCTTAGGACAATAGTTTTAAAGTTACCTAACCTAACCAAACATGTATATGGATGTCGTAATATTCTTCCAAAAGGTCACAAAGAACTAAAGTCGTACTTCTTTAAAATTAACTATTAAGTACTGGTTTAAAAACTGTTTGCTGACGAGCAAGGCAAGCGCGAAATATGTGGTTTATTAATAGAACGGATTTGGATGCTGCTTTATTGTCTGACGTTTTTTGACAACGTTACCAGGCTTTTGGCAAGTGCGGATAGCTCTCAAGAAGTCATTGCTGATTCTGTACGAATAGGTGCAGTGCCAATGCATCCAGATCATCAAATGACACAAAGAAAAAATCCACAGAGCGGCCACAAGCAGTTTGTATGAATTAATGCAAAGGCTGAAAACTCGGCTAATACGATTATACCGACGAGTATGACGCTGTTACATGCATGATAGGTTGGATAGTATTATATGATCCGGTATTGTTACCTCCCACGTCATGATGTGTTGTAATGAACTGAGAACTACACAGATTGCTGTGTAAAGTATTATTTAAGTGGAAGCTTTTTGTTCTGAATTTGTTACATAGTGCTCTTGCCCTTTCAAAATATTAATCAACTACAAAACTTTGATAAGTAAACCAACAAGCTGTAGACAGCCTTGCAAGGCTTCTTCAATTGGATTAAAAGAATAAAACTTGGTATACTTGAAAAAAAGGCATATTAGGCAACTTAAAAGTCAAGGTTGAGCGCTCAAGGTGGACTCACCGTAGGAAATACGAGACACATTGTCACATAAACTGCATACGGAGGTCGGCTTACCTGCAACAAATAAATTCTTTGTTAAAAATATACTGGAATAGGATGTAAAATTGACAGGTAAACTAAATAAATTGAATGTGATTACTGGCACTAAAAAATCTTATCCATTTATACATATAATAGTAGGTGAACGTAAACGCCTCGCAATAATCTGCTTTGTCGGCAAGCACTTCTATAAAATAGCACAATCCAAAATATTCGTAATAAGTCTTATTGATATAATTATGAAACTAAAGTGTTACGCAATAAATGCGTTGCATAAAAATAAAAATAAATAAGTAATTCAATTAATGAAGTGTCGGCGTCACAAAAATCTGATAAAAGCGAGCGAGAACATGTTGGTAGCTTGAATGAATGGAAAAGCGAGCAATTTTAGGCAATGTTTAACTTTAGTAAGAGGGAAGTATAAATGTCCAAAATGAATTTTTAAATTTTCATTTTAATCCGATTCTAAAAAAGGTAGAGACGCTTACCCTAAAAAATCAGAGCAAACAAAACTTATAATAAAATATTCCCGCAGCGGCGTGAAAAGTATGTATTTATAACACTGATTCTAAAATTCATACTACTTAACTCTACAAAATAAATTACTTACACATAAACGGCCGGCCCTGCGTTATGCATTGAGTGGAATATTCTGTTTACGCTTCGACGTGAGGGGAAGGGCTGACGCAGAAATGAGACTTTATTACCCACAGGTTAAGGTTCAAAAAGTTTTTTATTCAGTCTGACTACACGAGTTGATTATTGTTTTACTTAACTTTTTATAGCCCATTGCCGCGAACGGGAAACCGACTTCCTACACAAGGGTTGAACATTTGTTACTACATTTTTTATGCTCATGCCTAAATTGAAATTAAAATTTAATTGATAATACTTACTTAATAAATATAAAAGCAGCTTCATCGTTATAGTATTTTTCCGATAAAACTTGAGCAGAATATATAAATGGCAAAACTCAAAGTACATAGTGCTTTTTCTTTAGAATCTCACTCATGTAACCGGCAACCCAGGTATGCTATAATTGCATTTTACGGGAAGATAAATATTATTAGTCTAATCAATAAAGAACAGTACTTATACTTAGCTTTACAATACATACCACTAGAGTTTTTACAAATTACGTACGCATGTCCATTGTCAAATTACGTACGCACTCCGAGAATTCTTTGGAAAATAACTAGCCAAATTGAACGAAAAATTCGAAAGGATTATAACAAAATTTAATTTTTAAGTACACCTACCTCAAAACATAAACTCTAATAACTGTGCAAGAAAACATAATTATTACCTACTATAGGTAATAAAATAAGTATGTTTTCTTGCACACCTAAACCTACAAGAATTCAAATAATATCAGTGAAAACTGCTCCAGTTTCAAAACAAGAGATCTAGATTACCCCGAGCCTTCCCAGCTATTGAATACCCAGAGTATCAAACTAGCTACACTGTGAATAATGTTGTCTGAATGATACTCTGCTGCAGAGTTTTTATTTCGGATGATATATGAAAATGCTTGAATGGAAAATATTTCATTTTTGATTTAAAAAATACGGATTGTTCCTACCTACTTTCCTCAATGGAAGTATAAACAACAAATTTTGGTGATAATCTACAAAATGTTATAATATTAGTGTAGGCAAGCAAGTAGTAGGTAATAATAGTAGCCAACTCTAGTGACGAAGTTTTTAGGCCGCCTTAAATCCTCCGTCATGGCTTAACGACTGCTAGAGCCGGAACCGACAGTTTAACGTGGCCTAGGCTCCGACGCAGATGCGCTCAGATGTAAATGCCACTAACGGTCACCCATCCAAATACCGCGCAGAACATCGCTAACTTAAATAATCGATGAAGATTGATTAAGCAAGCTACGCCACGAGCGCTTCATTAGTGTACGGAAAATGTTCACAACAAATGTGTGGGACATCTCACGTGTTTCTGTACTATCTAACTCGATTTAAACTCGCATCAATCTCAAGGAGATTGAATTATATAACGGCAGATATATTCGTATTCCACTCCGTCATTGTAAAAACATTATCTCATTTTAATCACAAAACACGATATCATCGCAATATAATCGCATGTCAATACTTTTATGTAACTTAACTGAATGCCATTCTGTGATATTTTCACTAACAGTTTTTTATTTAAATAACCTCTCTAATTGCCTTCCAAAACATTAACATCCTATCACGTCCTCGTACTTTAAAAGGAGAAGAAGGAACTTACCGTGCTAATTCTGACTGGCAAATATCACGCACGTATTCAGAGGTTTTATAGCATGGCAATTTTCACACGATGTTTTTATAACCGTTTTGAAGTAGTGACTCGATTCGCCTTGTTTGATTTGCATTGGGCGTTTGCACACTGCACGAGACCTATATATACTGATATGTCAGTGGTTCGAACAAATGTCCTTTTTCGCACAGAAACAGTGTAAAAGCTTACATCTATTTCCTAGTCTACTATTTATAATGAGATTAATGGTCATATATTTGTCTCCTAAAGCTTCTATAGTTGAAATGGCTTCTACTTATATCTATTGTTAGCATGCAAGTGACAATGTCAGATCATTTCTAAAGGTTCCAAAATGATATATCGTGTAGGTGTCGTGTCGTCGGCATGAAAACAGCCGTCCAAGGAAACGACCTTTAGATCAGAATGCGGTGACCACTTTAAATATTGGAAGGTTTTAATGTAGATATTGGATAACACTTGAGTAATGCTTTGCGATTCCGCTAGATATCTCACAACTAATTACTCTATGAATTATGGATCGCCTTTGATTTGCGCGTTTAGTTTAAATGCCTTATTGGTTGAACCTATTCATCGAGTGATAAACGACCAAGTGGCAGATGGTTTGCCATATCTGATTTTAGATGATTTATTTAGACAGCGTCAGGGGCTACTTTTTACCCATGCTTCTAGTATGAACGGGACGCTGCATCAGTGTCTGGGACGTGATTAAGATATTGTAGGTTTGCCGAGCATCTATACCATAGTCGGCTTCATTTACAGGAAAGACAAGGCCAATACGTGTTGATTATAAAATCAAGCAAGTGAACTTTTTGAAGGGCATAATTAATCAGTAATAAACGATACTCAATAACTAATTGAATTCAATTGACCCGACATTACAGAGATAAAACCCGATCCCAAATTGCCGTGGTACCCTCGCCACGGATCACTCAACACCGCTTAATGAGAGAGGGCTGCGCAGGCTATTCAGATGCCCATGACTCATCGCTCGGGGAGGGTGACGTCATCAATGTAAACACTCTCATTTTACTATCGATTACTGCGTCACACAGACATCTTTGTTTGTTGGAGCGATACAATGATTTAAAAGACACATGAAACTGTAAGCAACTGAGACTGCCTTTAGTGTTTTAGGACTATAAAGAAGTGTTTATCTTACATTTTATTAGCCTACTGACTAGTCTACTGTTCAATAAAAGCTTTGTCAAAACATTCTAGCTGACGACAACGACCAAGCGACAGAAAACGAGCAACATCGAAATTCTTTCCGTATATTACCAGCAAAAGCACTCGAAACAATTTATCAAACAACTAAAACAGTGTTGTCAAAACACCGGAAAAAAATGAAGTTAAATGAAAATAGAAAAAATGAAAAGACATTCTGTGAGAGATTTTTGCAACATTTTGTTTGGCTTGCATACAGAGACAAGCAAATGGGAATAATCAGCTCATTGAGTTAGTCTGAGGGCTCTTCATTTTACTTTTAGGATGTTTGTCGTGTTTTATCTTAGTATACTCATTATTTTATTATCATTCAGTGCTAAGGCACGATGCGGAGCCAAATACCAGAGGATAATGTAAAACTCACAAATCATTGAAAATACCGAATTCATTTCCAGTAACAATGTTTACAACAAAATGAAAGCACCAAGAGATAAGACAAGCAAATCCTTGCCAAAACACCCAAATAGGCAAATACATAAACGCCCAGGTAAAAACTATACGAAAATCCCTTGTTTGCATAGCAAATGGGTGATAAAAGATGAAAAAGTGCAGTTGAATTCATTTTGCAACGTTTTGTTGGGCATGTCGCACGGGACACGCGGATGGGTATAATCAACTCATTGAATTAATTTCACACGGATTTCTCGTCTGCGAGGTGAATTGTCTTTGTCAAAATTTGGTTATGTCAAAACCTTGTGGCATAGAAATTTACTAAAGTTTACGGAGTCGGGACTGATTTTTGATTTACATTTTCGTGATTTTTTTCTCGAATGTAGAAAAATCTGAAGAAAATATTATCATTTCTTTTGCACACAAACCACATTCTTGTGGCGTTCTAATTTCATTTTACCTTCCCGACATTCCACCTCCGTATTTTTAAAGCGTCTAGATCAAAATTCTTTGAACTGATGAAAGAAGCTAAAAATATCTTTGAAGATTACAACCAATTAAAGTGAATGAATCTTGCTTAGATCACAGGGGACAGATCCGGCTGTACACGGATCCTAGCGAGGTCGGCACTCCATCGTACTGAGTTATAATTTATACAGTTTCATAAACTTTGAGAGGCGAGTCAAGTTTGATCGTGCTTACATTACGGGCAACGGCATTTTCAACTGAACGGTTCTACCTATATGGTTCATAGGCTGTCAGGCCTGGGCTATAGAAATAAGGCAAGCGTCCACAGGCCCGCATCGCACGCATCGGACGCATCGCACGCAACGGATTTTAGTTTGCCTTGTATAAAAACTCATACAACTGCGTCCACTGATCCGCACCGTACGGACGAGTTTTTATACAAGGCAAACTAAAATCCGTTGCGTGCGATGCGTCCGATGCGTGCGATGCGGGCCTGTGGCCGCTAGCCAATTGGAGTCGTTAGGCCTTAGGGCGGCCTAGCCTCCTTTATAAAACTAGCTCATACAAAGGCGCTGAGGCATTTTAGGTTCTGATTTTGCTTACATTTAATATCGCAATGAACTAAGTATTTGGTTATTTATGTATTACCTTACCATTTTGCCTCTCACCCATTATATCGTAATTACGGACTTCACCAATTGCCGTCTCCTTCTGAAACGATTATTACTACAAAGTTTTGGATCTTTATCACATTGATACAGTTAAAAATACATGTCCGATATGCACAATCAAATACTCTTTACATTTGATGTTCCCGGAAGTAGGATTTAACTTGAGCAGTTTATTAGGACTCATACGACCCAAGTCGTGGGAAATAGCTTTTTGCTAACATTGAAATAAAGCTAGATAATACACGCTAGTGCTTTAGCCTGTCGTTCCGAGAAGTACCGTTGCTTAGGCAGTTGTTTACCAGCTAATATCCCGAGTATACAGACTCCTACTTATCTGCTTTACGGTTCTATGAAGTCGTCGAAGCGAATACGTTTATTTTAAACTGTCTTTTATTGCATTCGCATCTCTTTTACAATTTCACTATTATTTTACTCACAGATAATATATTCTCTCACGGCTTTTACTATAAGCTTTTTTGCTTAATTAAAATTTATTTTATATTTAGTTAAGCGTCGACAAATATAGTATTTAGGTAATAAATATGTAAACTCTGTTAGTTGCATACAAGCCATGCATGCTAAAGCCATAAAAATAAGTAGAAGCTTCGTTCGTAACCAGCAGTTTGCGTTTTGTGTAGTTTGCTGCTGCGTTCAAAAGCTTTCATTTTGCTGTGGTTACATCATGCATTCATGAAAAGCAAGCATTCTAGAAATGTTCTCATTTCTAAGTCCAAAAAAATAATATAATCCAAATGATAAAATATTTTATTTAAAGATTTGTTTTTATTATGAAACCTCTGGGTTGGTTACCTACGCCTTTTTAGCCATGTTGACTATCTACGGGTATTGCGAATAGAAAACTTTGGAAATAATAATAGTCATTCCGATCTAGCCTTTGAACTTTCTGCTGCTGGTCGGTGTAAAATTTCTACTCAACTAGGATACCTAGCTGGTGTGCATGCGATCGAAGTATTTGTAAAGTGGGTGACTTATTTGAGTAAAACTATTCCACTTTTGCGCACCAATCTTAAAATTGCGCAAAAGTGGAATAGCGTAAGTGCGAAAGTCTTGACGCGCATCTTTTTGGTGCAAAAGTGAAATGCTTCAGTAATTTCATCATTGCAATCCTTTAAAATACCAAAACAATCCGAGCAACCTTTCCTGGAGTAAACATTACCTTCACATGTTGTTAGATTAATCTGCTGCGCTAATACCGATGTTAAGTAGCAGGACGACTTTACCGGCTCACTTGTTAGTTCGGTGTTAATGGAGGTGCGAAATTTAAAGCCGTGTGCACACGATACTCACCGCCACTTGCGCCTGCGACGCCGACGTTGGCGTAGTGATCGTGAAGCGTATAGAAGGGATAGTCACCTAGTTTGAACAGGTAAGCGGACATAAGCACCGCGTCCTGCCTCGGGTCCATGTGCTGGTGCGTGGGCCTCATCAGCGAAGATATAGAAAAGTCCGTCGGCGGGGGCCCCTGATGCCCACCCCATCGGTTCACACTGCACAACTTGCATTCCTCGACCTTCATCGTTTAACACTAAATAAATAACTATATCCGTTTTTTTTGTACTCGGTTTGTACTGGGCACTAGTAAATCACATATAAAAATATCCGTGGGGTGGCTCGCACATCACAGAAGGTATCACAGCAGCGTTCGGCGGCGTCTGTAATCCGAGTCGTAATACCATAAGGACACGATCGAGTCGCTCCGCGGCGAGCGCAATCGCTCAATTATGTCGCGTCGCGCGACCGATTGTGCCCTTTGGAGAAGCGAATCGACTCTGTAAATCATGGCACTTTCCAACTGACTCCGCTTCTTGAGCAGCGAAATAAGTCGAAACACGATGTTTACCACGACATACAAATCGTCTATAGATCTCGTTCGCTAATAATACTTGTTATTATCCTAATGTTTGTTGATTTTTGTTGCTTTTATTAGAGAGCAGAACGATTATTTATAGGTAAGTAAACTAAACAAACAAACATCAATCTTTATCACTTGACGCTAATTTCTGACCTTTTATTATCGAAATGTCACCTCATATAAACATTGTGAATATTCTGCAAAGACTACTTATCATTCAAGTATTAACTTTACTCTAATTATGTTAGTTCCACAAAAAGTTTTTGAACATAAAATGCACCGTGCACAATTGGCTTCACAGTTCCGACACAAGCATTTACAGTTTGTATTTCGTTAAGCTCATAAACAAGTTATTACGCTCTCGGATGCTTGTGAAGTTTCATAGAGAGATGTCGGCGATTAGTATGTGATGGTAAACAAAGTGTGGTAGTGTCGGTGTGGTGTACGGTAGGTGGTACGAATGCCGCTGCATTGCGGCTCAGCGGCGGCGGCGGTGAAGGCGGCCGGGTCAGCGGAGCGGTGCAATGCTGAATTTTAACCCAGCGGGTTTCCAATGTTTCCATACGACCGTAATGTTTTGATATTCAACTGTGTGGCTAATGTGGCTATTTGTGCGATAAATATCATTAATACTGCCATGATATGGATGAAGATCGTACATTTATTGTTGCCATTAACGTCATCTGTACCTACCTATAAGTCGATGGTTTGATTTTCATGATTATTGGGACATTTCGGTGATTTCAGTTTATGTACACTACAAGCCATCCCTACATTAATAATAATATTTGCGTCTAATCTGCGACGTAGGTGTTTACTATAATACGTATCTTGTTTATACTACGTCATTGTTCCCCCAGACAGCCTTGAAAATCTTTTTTATTACGACTGGTGCTCAAACAAAACTGAAAATAGTGTTATTTCCTCGTGATTATCCATTTTAAAATGTCACTAGTTATTTGCGGTTTATTATGCGATCGATTTAACGACGTGATGACTTATCTGAACAAGACGCTGTATCAAATGAAGCTAGCGAGCGACTGCCTCTACAGAAAATTTTAGTTTTATTCGCAGATTGTCGCAGAGTTCTCGAGAATCTTTTTGCAACCTTTTTTGTTTAGTACGGATATAGTTTGTTTTGTTTTTGTAAAATTGTACCCACTTACATTATTATTATATGCCTGAACATTTTACCAACCGGTTTGTGATTTATTTTATTAAAATCGTAGATACTTATTTCAATGTATTAGCAATGGCTTACGTGCACGGAATAGCGTCGCGGTGCTGCAGAGTGGCCTTGAATTCGCCGGTAAACAAACGTCACGTGTCTCGTTTCTGTGAAGTCATTAAAAATCGGCGCTCGCGCTCTCTTTCCATCAATGTTGATTCCTTGCGTCACGTGACTGCAATGTAGATTGCTTATCGATGCCTGAATGATGTAATAAATATTGGAGAGCTGATAAAGTTCTTTTAAAGTAATGAATATGCTGATTTCCACAATCTGATTAATTACATATCGGCTTTTGATTAAGGAACTACCCGGTTTTTTCAAACTCAGGCAAAACCGTTGGACCTTTTAGAAAAAATCCTAATCCTTTTCGGGAATATTCCGATGGGCTGTGAATTAAAAAAGGTCTTTAATAATAGGTGTAGTCGCACGTGCGGTAAGCAGCTGCTATGACAGATGTTGTCGACAGAACTCCCCCGACGGACGCCCGGCTACGACTACCTGCCCTGCCTCACCTGACTAGAACTACACATCCTCTGTCAAATTAAACACACAACACGATTCAAAGATATAAAACTAATTCCACGGATGATAAATATTTTAGTAGGAAGTTATTTTCGAAATATTTTTTTTGAATCCCCTTTTGAATCTTTGCAAACCTCTTTCAAATTCCACTGATTCCACTGAGTTAAGGAAAACAACAATATTAGAAAGAAACAGAACAGGTATAGGTACATAAAAGTGTAAGCATAAAGAAAATCACTTGAACAATATGATCTGTGCTTGAACCCAGGAAAATCTCTATGAACGCAGATAAACGGATATTACAATATACACGTGTTTATTTCTGATTCCTGGAACTCATCGTTATTTGGAATGGATCAGATTGAAATTCCTCGTATCGGGTTCAATCTAAACTGAAGCTTCATTTCGAAGTATTAGCGAATGGCGACAACGCCGTACCTAAATATTTGGCAATGCTTTCTGGCGATCACCCAATAGAACAACCGTTCGATATGGTTTAAATAAACATTATATGCGAAGAAAGCTTAAACAATAGTTCAGGCCAACCATGCAGATTGGTTTAAGCAAGTGCAAAATACAGTTCGCGAATGCCGTGTCAGTTTTTTTTAACTTATGGCCTTATAACTTATGTTACGTATTGTTGGCGCCCACCCAGGGGCATCATCTCTAATATATAAGGTAATCTTATTGTTCCACAGCAAGGTATCAGGAGACTACTGAATCACAATTTATAAGGTCTGTTTGCTTTGTAATAGATAAGTCGATCAACTGCTCAAAAGGGCGGGATCCCTTCGGATCAATTGGCAGCGGATGCTGGCGCTAGCCCAATTTGTCCGCGGTATGGTTCTGCACAGATCAGCTTGGTGATACTTTCATGATAACTAGCTATTCATTTTGTGGAATGATTAGTATTTGCATATTAGTATTATAAGTTTGGTTGCCATAACAAATATTGTATTCAAATAAAAACACGTGAGAATAAATGATTGTATGTAAATGTATATTTGTCAGTTTTTCGATAGCGCATAGGGTTATTATCTGTGAGAGTTAACTTATCTACAATGAACACAGCTATCATCGATTCGATTATGATAACACTGTCGATGTGATAGTATTAGAAAACAACGTTTTAAATAAATCACTTTCATTTTTTTACGCTGACTCGGACTTAGCTTTTATCACTTTCACGATTCATGTTTTGAAATATACATATTTTTGTCATGCCAAAAATGGACCACACACATTGAATCTATTTCGTAACGAAAAGAATGTCTAATATGGTCAATTGAAACATTAGACTCAATTTGAGATCTTTCTCAACAAAGTCTCAGTTTCATTAATCATCATTACCAATTTGTCGATGGCAGCGGTTTGGTATGTAACGCGATCGTTGTCGACGAAAGCACACCGCGTGGTTTCACAATAATCACTAACTGCTTACATAAAGGGGCTTGCGTAAACCCCACTTAGATGCAGAGCTCGATCATAAGTTAACTTTAAGTTCACGTACGGCGGGACGGTCCGTGCGAAACTGCGATTCGATTATATCGCCCGTGAACTCCATTGACCAAACAAACAAAAAAGAATTTTATTAGCTTTTAAACAAGCCATTCAAAACAAAATGCGCATGATAATCTTTAATATTGTTTGAGCAAAGTACAAAAAGGCTTTCAAAAGTTTGTAACGAAACAATAAATGGGTAGGAAACTGACAAATCGATTTGTCGTGACGACCCACATACTCGTACAAGTAGTAGAAAGCAACTACAAAAAAACTCTCTCACTATTTGTACGAACTGCGTACCGTAACAATTGGACGAATTTTACAAAGAATGGTATTACTCTGAGTCTCTGACTAACAACACAATATTTGTGAATTAAAAAGTCAAGGATTTACAACTTATTTATTTAAATGGAATCTAATTTATCGCCTGATCGCCGGCTCCCACTTGAAATTCATCTAGCTACCCTAATAAAGGAAAGTGTAAAGAGATACAGTTTCCAAAGCCATTTATCTGTGTAATTTGATAGTTATCGTTGTTGGGAGAGTGTGAAATTTTGCAATAGAGCTAGGTATATCGTATAGAGGGACGCTGGAGGGCTAGAGAAAGCAGGCCTTTCACTCGACTTGCCTACCACGGATTGCGCAGCACTAATTTAAACAATAATACGCAACGCAATCATTTCTATTGTTTGTTCTCGTTCTTTTTCAGATCAAAAAATTCGGTAGAGGAAATACCTCCAAATTGTGACCGTATTTCAATATAAACCGCAATTTCGATAAATATTTTGATACTTGTTACTTTATCATGCATGGGTAATTTAAAATATACATCCTTACCACATTTTAATCGATATAGTACAATGATTATAGTGTCAGTTTTACTAAGTAATATTATAATGGAGTTGTTACAAGATTTGAACGATATTAAATACTGCTATCACTGTAAAATATTTCTCATCTTTTTATTTCTTTATTATACAAATATTATACAATATTAAAATGGTTTTTTCTTTCAAATCATTCGTTAAACCTATTACCAACACCCAAAAAACTAGCCTACTTTATAAAAACGTATGAGCATATCGATGCTTTGTTAATGAAAACAAAAATTTCATTGATATTTTTAAGATCTTTCGGTGTAAAAACTCGTAGAATTAAATGCTATTCAACAAACGATAAAAATAGCCGTTGTTGAAGCATATTATAAAAGAAAAAGTTACCTACTACACTTTATATATAACTCAACAGGCTGCGGGCTTCACTATTAAAACAAGCTAAGTAGAAGATTAACTTGAGAGTTGAGAATGGCTATGTGAGGTAAAGTTTAAGGACCGCAAAGGTGGAAGTTTGAGTGCAACCTGCAGCTCAGCAGACCGCAAACTACGGGCTACATACAAAGGATCTGTTAATGAATTACTCTATGGATGTTGAGGTTAGCAAACCGTTTAATATTTAAACACTGTTCACTACTTGAAATGAATTTACCGCAGAGTTTTATGATATTTTAGCAACGAATTTGAACTAGTGGCCTCGGGAAAGTTCTTGTTTGCATAGCACTTTTGCGAAACCATTTATTGAACTTAAAAATTTTCGAGTAATTTACGAAATTCAAGCATAAAATCAAAAAAATTTTGGTACGCTCTTCTAAAGTTTTGTTAAGTAAATCTAATATTAATAAGGTACCTACCACAATATTTCAAAG
The DNA here is from genome assembly GCA_947507515.1 of Eulithis testata. Lineage (NCBI taxonomy): Eukaryota > Metazoa > Arthropoda > Insecta > Lepidoptera > Geometridae > Eulithis > Eulithis testata. The sequence goes on from OX382207.1 coordinate 5,127,177, forward strand.
ACATTTGGTAAGTAGGTATTACAATATCTTTAAACCTGTTTTAGCAAGAATGAAACTAAGCTTAAGTAAATATTTGTAAACCTATCAAGGGCTGAAAGTGGCTGTGTTCGTTTCGCGGCAATAAGTAATTTCTACCTTAACAAGTTAGTAATTTGCGAACAAAGTGCTTTTCTACATGTATCGTAAGTCTTTAGTTTTGTGAAGCTATTTCTAGTCATGGAAAATAAGTAGGTATAATTTAAAACAGTCTCTACTGTAAAAGCAGATTTTGTTGCTTGTTTTTGTTTAAATTTCGCCGTAACTTTATTTTTATTTTAATGGCATTTTCATAATCGTTATGATCGATCTTGCAATTCATTGATTGTAGACACAGATCATTAATTCTCTGTAGGTATGCTTTTATCATTTAGTTTACCCAAATTATCACATCTATGTCATTGTTCTGGTATTTAGTGGAAATCCAATATTGTGCTCCCAATCGCTCCTTTATGCGACCGTTATAGCGTGTTTGCTGTCTTTTGTCTAACTAGGGCATAACCTCGATGGCATTAATTGATAGCATTGACAAGCCTGGCCTGAGCAGTGCAGATTCCACAAGCGCTCCCGGTAGCGTGGTGCCCCATTTCAGGTGAACTAATCGACCCTGTTTATTCATGTTCAGGTTGTTCAGTTATTTTGGTACCTACCTATGGAGTGGTTTTATAGTACTTATTTTTTTCTATAGGTTTTTGTTTTAAAATGTATAAGTAGAGCTTTAGGTGTTACGCTTACAATTTTATTTGGTTTTTCAGTATCCGTTACCGCGAAATTAACATTTCGGGGAACTTTATTCTGTGTTCCGCAGTGTTTTACTAGGTTCAGTTTTATGACGTTGCGAATGTTTGGCCGCGTTTCGTCTGGCACCTATTAGGTAGGTACCTACTTCTATACCGCTATAGTTCAATCCTGCAGTGACGCTAGTAAACACCTACTGCGAAGATTAGTTATTATTCTCTTAAATAGGTAACATGACAAGCTGTCTTATTAAAAATATTGAAGACTATCGCGATCATAGCCGCTACTAAAGCCGGCCGGCGACACTCGACAACCGTATGTAGGTAGATTCGGTAGCTTCTGCGACCGAACGAAACTTGTTTTTTGACAATACCACAAAGTCTACAATTTCTTTACGCGACTCGATCCACAGCGGAATTCGCCGGACACCACACCGGCACTTACGTGCGACACTTGTGCCATTTACATGAATTGGAAGTTCAGTTGCGTTTCACGATCCACACTTGTATAGTTTCATTTCATCCATAGGTTTGACACTACACGACACTTGCAGATGATAAAGCGATCATCGAATCCAGGTTAAATCGCGAACGGAAGCAATGCGCGGACAGTGCGTCGTGTTTACAGTTTTGGCGCGGTGTTTTTGTAAAGCTGGCGCGACGTGCAAGGCGCCCGCTCACTTCCTCGGTTGACAGTCGACTAGCGGCGCGGCGGCGGCGGACGGCGGACGACGAAAGAAAGCTGTGTCGCGGTGTGGTGGGGAGCGGGGCTGCGGGGCGTTTGCGGGGCGTGGGGCGTGCGGCACACCTGCGAGCGGCGGGAGCGCGCCTCTCGCCTCCAGCTTGCGACTGCGAAGCTTCCAGCTACTACGCAATAAACGCTCGATAAACTTTCTCATTAGGCCCGCCTAAGCGTGTGACCGTAAGCTCGTTTCTTTGCACATCAAACGCGGTGCAATCCATGTAACATGTTACCTAGGCAGTCTGCACTGCTGATACTTTCAGTAAGTTCGTGCGCAGAAAACTTCTGTGCGTATACGCAGATAAGCTATTCCAATTCTGACTTTATATTAACCAAACGGCGCCTATCCGCCTATCTTGTTGAATTATGCACGAATCAGGATGTTCAATAGGCTTTGAATATTTGATATTGAATAGAACTTTAGCATAATATAGAGATACGGGTAGGTACAGACACAACAAACACCTTGTTCATTGTTCTGTCTCACGCATACGAAGCATGATTTTCAGGACTTGTACCTGTGCCTAAGTTTGTATACTATGTATTATCTATTTAACACTTCCTCCATATTCACAATGTGAATATGTGAATTTCACATTCTGCAACAAAGAACAATATGAACAACATACACACCTGTATTTCATAGCTTTAAAGTTTACTTTAAAGGGAACCTTAACCCACTTAATATGACTTGCTGTCAATTCGGATTCGGACAAAATATATTGGGACACAATGTCCTAATTGACACTTTTGATTATAATATTTTTGTTACTGTCGATTCGCACACCATTAAAAATAGCTGCATTGTACGTACAGTCAACTAAAACAAAAGGTTTTACGGAGGCGCGGCGGCGGCGGCGCGGCGGCTCAGCAAGATGACGAAATAGAAAATGTTTTTTTTTATTTCGTTGATTTCGACTATATTATTATATAATTTTTGCGTTAAGGCGAGGTTATCCAAGAAGTTTAGGACGAAGACGTCTAGACGGGCACTGGGCGCAAGCGAGCGAGCAAGGCGCGAGCGCCTGAACGGGCTGAACGTATAGATTTTGATAGTTTTCTTTCACAGAGATGAATAATAACTATATTATAAAAAAAAAAATTACAGTTCCCTAGTTAATAATAAGCCCTATCTTTTGATATAACTTTGACATGATTTCAAGAAGAAACATCGTAGTATGAACCGTTTGAAATATCGATTTAGTGTCATCTTTACGATTTTTTTTATTAAGTAAATTATTATTATTCACGTTTCTATCTTTAGAAAGCTCTAGGATATATGTTTAATTTTAATAAAATAATTTTTTTTCGTGCAACTTTTGCACTTCAGTAGAGATACAGTTGTTAAAAAACCTAAAAGTTTCGAATAACTCCGCCTTAATCAAACCTTTCATGATAGCCCTTCTCTCTTTTTATTTGATGTACCTATATTTTTTGTTAGCGTCCTATGTTTGTGGTTTTATATGGTGATCCGTAGTTCTCGGCCTCCCGCGACTCAGGCTAGACCTAGTGCGGTGACCATTGGTAATTTTATGTATTATTAAGAAACTACTCTTTTGGTAATAAATGAATTTGTATTGTATTTGTAACGTACACCCCCGGCCACACACACACTTATCAAACATAAATAAGTGTGCTATATATATTATGTGTAATAATATAGCCAAAAAGCGCGTGCGCGTCGATGTCTTTTATAGGTGAAACGTAGAATTTAATTTAGTGCTGGTTATTTTTTTCGTAAAAAAATATTTACAGTAAATAAATAAAACTAAGTACAAAAAGTATCGTATCTTACAACTTGTCCCACAAATATTTTAATAGGTAAGTATTTTAATTTACTTACCTCCTCAAACATCCCTTCTTCTGTTCCAGTAATTTATACCAGTGATTCAGCAACCCTAGAATCAAACCTATTCTAGTACATTCCAGGCGATTCTAGTACAAATGATGCAATACTCTGCTAACAGTTACATATACAATAGGTACATCTGTTGTGTCCCGTGTTGTTTACAACCAGTCCCTTCCGGAACATTCTTTCCAGTTATAAATGCGTCCTTCAACCACTGGATCTATAATCCAGTTATAGTTATACCGTGTTTTGATGCTTTCGATCGAATTTTAAAAAGACGTAAGAAAACATTTGCGATACCTGGAAAAGGTGAATAAGTTCTAGAGTGCCTCCTACAGTTAAGACTAATTTGTAACACTTATTTATGCAAATAAACATCTTGTATCTTGTACTTTATGCCTACCGTCGTCAATATAATCAATATAATGTTGAAAAAATAAACCATAAAATCTAAAATAATCCAAAATGATAAGTCAGTCTAACAATTTGGAATATTTTTGTCCAAACAGTTAGATAACCGAACTACTAGTAGGAGGATGGAATAAACCAAATAATAATACCTACGTAATCAATGCTGATAATTTCTAGAATATTGTTTAATCGAATGAATTTTTCACTTTCTAAACAATAATGAATACTTAAATAAAAAAATGCATTTACTTAGATATAATTAACAGATTGTTGCTAGGCATATTTTTGTACTAACGTATAGTGTTCAATTAACATTATTTGATTTTGATTTACTTACTTACCTATTATTTTTTAAAGTAATAAAAACAAGATATTTACCTTGATTTGTGAGTTTGATTATTTCCCGATATTTCGGCACAGTTGCATGCGCCATGATCACGGGTCGAACTGAAGTCCTTGCGAGTAAGCAACTGTCATTGGCAGACATACCAGTCAACCAACCCTCTTACGCACTTTACTACCGGCCTCATTCTCACTCTTATCTCGATTTAGACATACAACACTCACGTATCGTTTGTACGCTGTACTCGTATTCATAACCATGATTAGTTTCAAAAATTGCATTTAATTATTACCTAGATAGTTATTATATTTAAACCTTGTCTGTGATATTTGTCAATTAAACAGAAGGGATCGTTCGTCCACTTAAGTTTTATGAATTAAAAACTATTTCAATAAATGCATAAAAAGAAAACATACAGAAAATTGCAGTAAGTAGTAAAAACTGTGTCGCAGTTACGACCTAAGTACTATTTCAGAATGTTCTAGTAGGTAAGGTAGCATTCAACGTGATGCAATATTGTGTTACTGGTCACAACTATAGTGTATCATTGCCACGTGGCCGACACGTATGGCCGCACGTGTTTCTAAACTCCCTGTGAGCTATTCACAATGTTTGACGACATCACAACAAAACTACATCAAATTGACGTAGTTTTGTTATGATGCCTACAGGTTTTCATATTCCTGTCAAAATTTCATGTCAACCAAAAGAGATTTTGGTCTGATTGACAGGACATGTGTAATCTCTCCATGAGCTATGTGTTATATTAATCGCAGTTTTTTTTTAAATTGATTTCAGTAAAGTGTATTATTGCATCTTCAGCAAATAAATAATGAAATCGATCTGAGATTTCCTATTAATTAGAGTCACAACATTGTCACGGCGGGACTCGGAAGACGATAACTTTGTAAGAAGCTTACAGGTGGAAAATGAATTTCACGGAGAGAGGTACCCACCCTAACTACCTACTTTCCGTGTCTTGCAACTTTATTGATTTGATATGAAAAATACGATGTTTCACAGGATATTTTCCAATGGTAACAACAATGTTTGAAACCTGAATTCGAAATGTTAAAAGAACGTACATACCCACTTAGACTACACAATTTTCCGACGATACTTAAAAAAACTTGTAATAACCAAAATATAAAAATTGAAAAAAATAATATTGAATTTCATAGTGAGGCTTTTGCCATCGGTTTTTTTTTTAAGTTTTACTCCTTACTGCACTGGCTAATTTTTCCTGGTGGCAAAGGCAACACTGGCAACATCTTCTGTATCTGTTCAATAAAAGAAGAACGCACTTGAGAGCGGGTCAACAATCGATGCTATTACGCAGTATACATATTCTTTGATCGTAGTGATTATTGACACGATATACAATAATTTCTTGGAACTATTTAGCTATTAAAGTCGAAATAGGGATGTTGAGCAGTTTTCAACCATTTCATAATGAAGTAAGTATTTAGTAATGAAATAACATTGGTAAAGAGGTTTACGATTATTGGGTACTTATACACAATCGGATAAAGATGTTAGGTGCGGATACCAGCATACCTGCTTGGCATTTAATTAGCAATAAACATACGTGTTACGAAACTTTGGAATTTATAATAGAGATATACCTAATAAGAACGTTTATAATAAAGAACTATCAAAATAAATAACATAACGATGATTTTCGTTACATGCATAAGAAGAATCAAAATAGGTAGGTTACGTTAGGTTCCTTCCAAGCATCCAATCAATTCTGTCGATTTAAGTGCTTACCTACAGAACTAATTACATTGATTGTTTACGTTTTTACACGATGCCTTATTGGTTTTCCGTTTCCAGTAGTAGATACCTAGTGTACCTACCTACCTAATAACTATGTATGAACCTAATTGTAGGCTGAGATGGAAAAGTATCGTCAGTCCGATTATCAGACTTACAGTTATTGACACAGTCAAAAAACCTGTAAGTATTCCGTACTCACGAATGTGTATTTCTCGTTTCTCAAGATCTTAGGTTTGGACTCGAGTTGGGCTGCAACTCGTCACGGTGAGAGACCAAACAGATGCCCCCTCTAACCTTACCTAGCTAACCTTTAACTAAACTTTTTACATACCTACGTTAAATTATTACCAGTTATTAAAAGTTTAAAATCAACATATCTAAGCACAAGCAGTTATGCTTAAAATATGTGTTGATATTTTCACACAACAGTTAGATATCTATTCCGTCGCTTATGGAATGGTGTTATGATATTTTCATTAGCCTCCATCTGTTGACGCGGGAAAACCCGCTTGATTGCTTTTAATTGGTTTACGAGTAAGCTTGTAAAGCGGTTTAGCGAGGGTGCCAGCGGCAAGGGCAACTTCGGTAACGAGATCAATGTCTGAATTCGGCTTTTCCGATTTAAATACGGTCAGCATAGTAGATGATGATTGGACACTTTACAAAGGGATACTTACAAAGGGATACTTAATATTTACCTAGCATTTACTATGCGGCTACCCACCCAGGCAGTCGGTAACATCTTTGCACCTCTCTTACGACATTCTTCTTTGTACTTAGCGACCTAATATCGCCGCAACACCAATTAAGTATTATTATTGTCATTATTCTTAGAACTTTAATTTGAAGCTTAATACGGCTTCGTTAAAATTTCCCTTTCCCATTACGGAAACGTGGGTCCCAAAGCAAGTCGCGCGAAACGAACCTCTTTTTAAGTTAAAAAAAAAAACTCAACGTTCCAGCCAGCTGCGCCAGAGCATCCTGTCGACGTCACTGCACTTTTTGCACCCATTGATCCACGCATCATTATGTCTATCCTTTTTGGTCAGTTCGAGTTATAGTGTGAGCGAACGAGATGACAGCAGGTTCCAAAGTGGTTTGGTTCACTTGATAGTAACGGCAATCTTCCGCAAGCATGGTATTAAATTAAATAAAGTCGTGTATTTATTTTGCTTGTTAATTTTTATTTGAACAGAACCTTTATCTAGACAAATCGCCATGGTGTATATAAAACGAAATTCCTCAGAAGAACGATTCTATTGAGTTGACTCGTGCCTCATAATATAGCATAAAGGTTGAATACATGAATAAATTCCTCAGATGACTCTTAACACCTCAATCAGATCTTATTAACCTACACTCTAAGGCTAAGGTAAAAGAGACCAATAATGTTTTACTCGCACTACACTTCCACAACTCAACCATGAAACCAGCTGTGACATAGGATTACCTATGACACAGCTGCCTTCATGTTTAGCCGGCCCAGCAAAACTTTCGAAAAATTACACGATCTTTATAAAGGAAAAAAAATCGGAATGCGTTGTAGAGATCCGTAGAATAGTTTAATGATAGAATGGATGTCTATTATTAGGACATAGTGCGACGGTCACTTGTCTATAGATACGAGTTGTCTCGGAGCCGGGCGCCAGGAACGCCGGGGTTTGACAAAGGCCACTCGGTCTACAATAAATCGTCATTGTTGTGACATGATTGTGACAATAACTGCATGCTCACCCGACTGTTCACTGCCACTGACACGACACCTACACGATACCTATCGATGGAGAGCTCATCTCATTTTTAATCAACTTCAAAAAAGGAGGAGGTTCTCAATTTAATGTTTGTTACCTCATAACTCCGTCATTTATGTACCGATTCGAAAAAATCTTTTTATCTTCCAGATTGGTCGCATAATTTTTTTATCAATATTGGCTCAGTAGTATGGTATTTAAATAAGAATAACTGAAAAAAAACGTCATCCACGTAAACGAGATTGCGTATTTTGCTTTCCGTGACTTTTCAAAGGTGTTTATGATCAATATAAAACACCCAATGAACTACCATCATCATTATCGTCATCTGATGATGAAGCTGTATCAAATTGAAGTCTTTTTTTTTCAAGTTTCTCAATTTATAAATTATGTATGTACCTACCGATATTTTTGTTCGAACCTCTGATATGTCGTTATCGGCCAGTGAGCAAAAGCTCGATGCCAGCAGTTTATCACAACTCGCACCGATAATTGTGGAGAAGGAATGACCAGCAAAGTTTTCTTTATAGAAAAGTCTACGAAAGTTATTACAACCCTAAAGTCGAGTTATGTCAGGTGTTTATTACTTTACTTACACCATTAATATAGAATATAGGGTTGTCCGAACTTTGAAATGCAAAGTAAAGGTATTTTCCAACAAAAAAAAATTACAAGTCTCTTCATTTTCGTGGTTACAATCATCTTATTTGCTCACAATACAACTTTGATAGGATAGGTAGAAGCCTAGATAGGATAAGATCTAGGATAGGATAATCTTTGTGGATAGTTTGTAAAATATATTTTTGCTCAAAACTACTTATAAACAAATTCACCAAATAATATACTCGTACACTACACATATCTACATAAAAGTTTCAAGTTATTTTCGTCCAATAGTGGTTACTAAAACATTTTTTTTATCTAAACCGGAAATGATGTGGTCAGAATTAAAGGAAATGACGTAGGTACTTTAACACAATGTGGCTTATTATTTTAATATTATTTTGACCTTATTGACATCCATGAGGAATACCGATTTATATCATTACAATGACGAAGAAGTGTTGTTTTATTTTTGTTGTAGTATCTCGGTCAACCACGTTAGACAAAATAACCTAATTTAATTTGGTGTGTGTCAAAGTCCAATTTAGACTAATGTAGTTATTTTATGTGAAGTCTAGGGTTGTCATGTTTTATAATTAAATACCTACTTCGAATAAGAGCTTTTAGATACCGTAACTTTATTTTTTTCGGATAGCATTAGTCTTACTAAACCATTTCATATTTAAGTAGATAGATATATTCTTTATTGCACACCAAGAAAAGAAGAAAGTAGGTACTATTAGTTAAAATTACTTCTTGATTGGTACCAACTACTATTTTATTAATTGTGTTACAAAATATGACAACCCTAATAACACAATCTCCGTTGTTGTTGACTGATTGTGATAACCATGTGTAGGTTAAGGTCACTTTATCTTCATACAATATTGTTGAAATAATTTGAACGCAATTCCCGCCCCGAAACAGATTTCTTTGTAAATAAAATCAGAGGCAACAGTTATATAACCGAAGTGAATTACGAAATAAGTGACTGTTTACTCTACTACTAATATAAACCCCGAGACGTGGAAGTGAGGAAGGAAGTGTGATGCTCAAGGCCCGCAGTGACCGTACACTATTAAATTATACGAGATCTTGACGCTTCCGCCCTCTGAGAGTTTATCTATTGAATTGTATCTGCGACTTCCTTTTCTGTAATGGGTTGTACAGTCAACATCAGATAGTTTTAGTAAAAAAAAAGAAGAGTTGAAGTATCGCTTCTTCTTTTTTTACTAAAACCTTTGGGATTTATGAATTGAAATAAAGAAAGAAAACTTTTTTTTTTCTTTTTCTTTTTAATGTGCTTTTATGGATAAGCATTTGGCTGCCAGCACACCTGATGGTAAGTGTAGCTGCAGCCTAAAGTGGAGCACGATTAGCTATAATCCACCTATTCACTCTTTTCTTGAAAAAATCTAGGTTATATCTTTCAGGAAATACTGATGATGGCAGAGAGTTCCTTGGCAGTTCGCATACTAGAATACTTTTACTAGAATAACGATTCTAGTTAGAATGCAGCAGTATTAAAACCAATGGAAATTATTATAATTTAATTATTAGGTTTTTTTAAACGTGATTTTTTCTGTGTGCGTCGTAGAATTTGATTGTTGATGTTAAATCATCGATTATAATGATATGATACTAGATACTACAAATACGATGGCTTTAATAGTTGAAGAGAGCAGATTTTTTGTGCATAACTGTATATCATAAGTAAGGCAAACAAAATGGGGTTTGATAGAATGAACAGAACCTGTTTAACGGTCTGACTAAGACCGTTAACCGCGAAATAATTCATCGTGCGAGATACTATATCTCAAAATTGTGCACTTCTGTGATCATGTGATCAATGATTTTCATATGGATGTGGTAAACTGATGATGTTCCATGTGATTGCAATAAAAAAAATAAAGTCTCAGCTTAATGACGTCACAAAGCAATCTGGTTTTGCAACATAAAACATTACCGAAACACGCAAGATGCGTGACGTAGCTTTTGCAAGGTTTGGCAGCTTGGATGTTGATAAGTAAAACCATGGACTAAATATATCACGTGATATATTTAGTCCATGGTAAAACCTTAATGGGACGAGAATTCATGCTCTCTGTGGGGCACTGTGGAGTGTGCAAAATGTACTCTACCTATAACGGGTGTTTATTATGAATATTACAGTATAATGCTAGTTTGACCCTTAAATTAACCCTTACCGCTGGGAATGCCCATAAAAACCCACTTTCCTAATAATACCCATAAAATCACATCACCACACTATATAATAACTTAAGTCTATTTACCGACCGCATAAGTACCTGTCCCTTTTGCGACCTCGGAATAGAACTGGGCAGATATTGTTGGTATAGGTAAGTTATTGTATAAACATACATAAAAATAATATACTTATGTATATTTACTACAATAATGTTTATATGATAAATAAAGCATGCAGCAGATGTTACTTTTCAACTTTGACAAATTTATTTAGGTACGCTAAAGATTTCATAGTCAAAGTGGGCAAAGTTAGAAAATGACGACTGCTATAAATAAACTTATAGTCAGTTTAGATACTTACCTAACAAATTATGCTAACTAAGCGCATGTTATGTTGGTAATAACACTTATCGTGTCTGTTAAATTATTTGGCAGACTCTAAACAGATTTTATCTAACATTTGTTTTTTCTGATTTTATCATAGCTTTGCATAAACTGATAAAAATGAGGTTTAATGATTGAATAATGGTAACGACATCCAATATTTTGTTCAAATTATTGCGTAGATCACCAAAGAGAGTATAGAATTACAAAAATTGTAAACAATTTCGGTCACGAATATTCATTTATTTAATAACCAAATTGTACCCATTAAACTGGTTAAAATTATGGTTTAAATCATAGTGTTATGTTATAAGGTAACATGGTTATTGAGTACGCAGTCGCCGCCTCAGCGGTAGTTGGTCGCACACTGATTTAAATTACGCAATTATGTATATTGCTGCCAAAATTGCAAAATCGCTTATGTTATAAACCCGAACATAGGTCACATTCGTGCAACTCTACACGCTGTTATCAATGTTCATCGTTGGTATTTCGTCATCGAAATAAATTAGGAATATCGTAGTATGTAGAGACGGCCTAATAAAAAACTGAACATTTCACTAAGCCCACTATAAATATTAGTAATTAAAAGTGGTACAGTACATTACACTTTGAATACATACATGATTATTTCTATATATTAAGCACAATTTTGAAAAATTCGGGGGCAGTGGTGCGTGAAAAAAGCCTGGTGGAGATGCATTGTGTTCGTTATTGCAATCTCTACATAGGCCGGTAACTATACATACGTCCTAGTTCCATAAATCCATGGTGCCTAGATGATCATTCCAAGTTTTAAATTAAATCTCTTATAAATATCTAAAGCACTTTTAACAGGGTGGTTAGGGGTTTACATTGTTTTTTTTCAAATCAGACACAATTCTAAGCCATTTCAACAGCTCGGCATCCATAATATCCGGGCCTGCAGGGTTGAGATATTTCTCATCACTAGCCAGAGTTATAGTCCCGTCCGGACAAAGGGAGTGTGTTTTTATTCCTCATTGTGGCCACAAAGAGGTCCTGCAATCGAGCATTCACCAGTGGTAGGGTTGTCTAGCACTCAGCTAGTAGACTGATAACTGTTTATGTATTGTAAGACTTCTATTTGTAAATTAAAATAACACACTTAGTCTTATTTTGGGGCGGCCACATTTCTCAGTCAAAAATCTTGGAATACTTTAAAAGCGCAGAATACATAAAAAATCTACTTTCAAGAAAGTTATTCAGCCTTTATTAACTTTTAGCTTTGAGACGATTTATATACCTTTTATTTACAGTTTTTTTTTATTTGTGAGATGTGTGAGATAGGTTCATTTTCAATGCATGTAAGCTAGCGATGAAATGTAAGGTAAACGTCACAAACGCAACCCTACGAAAGTCAAGTCGAAATGTCTACAATGGGGAGGATTACCACGCTGCCTTATCCACGTCACACACCGATGTAACCAGTTAGAACCATAATTATTAAACTGCAGAGCTGACGTCATTCATAACGCTGACTGACACGCACGACTGACATCACATAACGTCTTGGTCCAGTTGAAGATTCTTCAGTCAACTGTTTGTTAGTCACTATTATTTTATGTACAAAATAGACTTACCGCTTGGTGACAAAGGAATCCAATTTACCAAGTAATTCCTATTTTCAGCATTGGCGGCCAAAAATAAGCTTAATATAATTGGAGCTTACCTGGAACAACAGATTATTTTCAATGAATTTAGGTATTAAGATAAAATAAGACGGTGAAAGACTATAAATAGATCTTGACTGTCGTATTTATGAAGCTTCTGTAGAAATCGTTATCGAAGATAAAGATTTAATTTCTTCGGAAAATTTGTATATTTATATTAAGTACTACTTACTGCATTCGACAGTAAAAAGCAGTAGGTAGAGTCTGTAACTTGATCCTTTACGAGGATATAATTACATTATTTCGCAGAAGTTCAAAAACTTATTACGTAGAAACAGGTTTTTGAAAAGTGTACTGTGGCAGATGAAAAGTGTACTAAAAATCTACTGAAGGATAATAATTTTGTAGTAGGCATATCATTTTGTATGTATAAGTAGGCACGGTAAATTGTTTATAATAAAATTTGTGGATAGCTCAAATGTTTCATGTGTATTTAAATACACATGAAACAGTTGAGTGACAAATGTAAATATTGTAGATACTGTATTTCTTTGTGAGTAAAACCTAACAAATAAAATAAAACTATAAAAAATTGAACTTCATAATCATAAGGTACACTTCACTCAGCGGGTAGGTACGTAAATTATAGAAAAACGGAGTAAAAAAGAAACAAGGTCGCCTATAAATATAGTCTATGCTAAGAATTTCTATTTATATTCTTTACGTATTGTTTCTTTCCATTCTAGTTATTATGCCGTACAAAGACACTAATAAACCACCCACACTGGGCGTTCGCACATTGCCCGATACCGACATAGATATACACGATACCGGCAATCGACATGTCAGTAGTTAGAATAAACATTTTATAAGTTTAAAAACTAGAAAAACCGATTTCAATATAAAATTTGAACTGAAAGGTTCAAATTTTATGAAATTCGGTTCAATAGTAGTATGAAAAAATTATTGTCCAAATTGATTTATAAATGACGGAGTTTTGAGCTCATTTAAATAAAAAATTAAAATTAGTTTTATTCAGATTTCAAGATCCATAGCATACATACACATTCGCACAATAATAATAGTATTTTGATTCTAGCTCCCATAACATAGTAAATAATAACAGTAATAACATAAAAAAAAAAACTAATTGAGAGCCTCCTTTTTTAAAGTCTGATAAAAATATCAATGTCAGGGCCGATGTTCAACGGTGTGAAAGCGTTTAGTACAAATGAATGAGATACCTATAGCTGTCTGCTGATATCGTGTAGGTGTCGTGTCGGTGGTAGTATGAAAACAGCCAACAGTTCTCTTTGTAGCATAGCATAGCAAATAGGCAATATGTACGGATTACTTTTATATGCGAGTGTAACTCACATAGTATTTTGTTCAGCGGAGCATATTGAATGACTCATAATATTCTATTTGTGTTTAGTTTATAGGGCAGAGCGGGAAAGTTTCCTACAGCTTTATGCCTTGACTTTTTAACTCTATTTGAATATTTATTTCAGTCTCGCATCTCAAAGAGAAAACTGCTTTGATGAATATCTGAAAAAGAAAAACAAAAGAGATAATTTTTAAAACAGTTCAGTCTGTTAAACAGTCTCTACGTAAAATTAAAATTAAAATAAATATTGTCTCAAATGTTTCAGTTAGTTGACATCTGTTATCGTGTTGACATAAAACTGACAGTAATAAATAGAGTATTTTTGACCACTTCTTCTAACTTGTATACTAGTAGGTAGGTAAGTACAATGTTTGACAGAGCCATAACATAACGTGACAGGTTTTATGAATAAAAGCCATAATAACCGTTTGCTGATGTTAAAATGTAGAGCTACTCGTATGTTCGACAGCGAATATTTAGTAAACATAACTTTTTAGTACTGATGCAAGTTCGGAATACATACTTACCTACCTAGTACCTACCCAATTGCTACACCGTGATTTGTCTTTTTGTTCGATGGAAAGATACAAAAAACTATTTTGAGGTTACTCATGTATCGAGCTTCTTGGTAATGATAGTGTGGCAGCATTTTATATCGTCAAAGAGTAGAGAGAAATTTGTACATTTTCTTTCACTGGTTATAGTTGACTTCGTTGAACCGAAGCGTCAATGTAAACAAAAAATTGACCATACAACGCGCGCGATTTTTTATCTCGATAGAAAGGAATTATAGTGCGTTACTGTGGAGATAGGGGTTCATAGGCTATTTATATTTTAGATTAGACTGACTCTTTGCTATATACGTCGTCAGTCGTCGCCTTACTTACCTAATTTAACCACCTAACTGTACAATGAGGAAAATTCATAATACGATTAACTTTAGGTAAAATAATACCAATGATGAGAGCATTAAACAAACAAACCAATTTATCCACATTTGGACATTTGGGTGAAGCAGTGAGTAATCTGGATTCCAGAATCGAACCCCACTGCATGACTCAGTTTGTGATTCAGTAGTGAACGCATTATGCCATTACTTGGTTTCCTGACTGAACTCTTTTAAATGTATCACAATCATGCATCTTTGTTCTGTATTATTTAATTTGGCCTCCAAAAAACTCGGCGTCCTCAATAGAGCAAGCCGGTACTTCACGTCGGACCAAAAACTTGTTTTACTATGTTTTTGGGTATTTCTTTGCATAAAATAAATATATTCTATTCTTTACTACGCCCTGGATCTGCGCTAGTGGTTTGTAGTCAGAATCTTTTGAACGTGAGCCAATCAATACAAAAACAAACAATTTTACAAACAAAAAAATACCAAGAACCAGTCAAAATACAAAAGAAAAAGGATAAAACCCGAACCATTCACAGAGTGTCGCTTCCACTAAATAATCAAATCCAACAATTCATTCAAAGGCTACTGCAAAAAGGGTCGACAAAAAACGTTTGACAATAGCAGCGGCGCCAGTAGTTGTCGGTTGCCGCTAAATATTTGCTGTTTGAAGGTTGGAAGTTCCCAGGTCGTTGGAAATCCCGGGAACGATACTTGAACAGCGGTTCCAGATATAGATAGGTTGCTTTGCAACCTTGTTTTCAGAAATACTTCTTTGTACGTAATGTGTATGTAAATGGGAGAGTTAATCGGGAAAGTATACTAAGTTTAAGTTTGAAGTTCTTACGGCAAATATTTAATATCGATTCAAGTGATATGTAATGTAATACCTAGGTTTCAAAAACTGACGATGTAAATAACTGAAAAATTATTCTGAAACGGAATCTAATTTAAACATAAACACAAATTAGTAGGGTCTCAATTTTATTACTCAATTCTATTACGCCTCGCCGCGCAGCCTGAATCTTATAGATTTTTATCTATTTTTAGGTTAATTAAATATTCTACTGCTGAACAAAGATCCAGTTACACAATTTCGTTTCAGCTAAGCTGAAGATCGATGGAAACATTGTTGAAACTGAATATAACATTCACCGTTAAAAATAAATAAACTGAAGCCAGGTCTTTCGCTCTCAAAGATCTATCCTCAAAATAGAGATTGTATTGTGTAGAAAAAACTTAAAATATATTGAATTTACCTGTTACACTCGGTAGAAATGCGAACGTTATTAAGGAAAACCATTTGTTTACGTTATATTATGGTCATAAAAATAGCATGAAGTAATGAATAACAAGTGCCTATTACTCACAGTAATGTATTTTCATTACAAATACAATGAATGCTGACAATTGGTTTACGTGAGCTAGCATTTGTTGTGTGTACCTTAATAAGTAGAATACTTAAGATTTTGTGTTCAAAATAGAGACACACTATGTAATAGTAGATTATGCATTAAGGGGATAAAGCAGTGTATTATGTCTCGGGCGATATTTTGAACCCCAAGGACGAGGGATCCTAGGGTTAACTCACGAGCGAAGCGAGGCAGTTACAGAGTTAACTCCCGAGCGAAGCGAGGCAGTTAAAGCTAGAATCCCGAGGCCGAGGGGTTCAAAAACGCCCGAGACAAATACACTGCTTTATCCCCATAATGCATACTCTACTTTATATAAACACTGCGAGGCAATAAAACATAATACAATTAAAAAGAAAGTACTTACTTTATTAATTTTACAATAATGAAAGAAGACAAATATAGAAAATTAAAAGTAAAAGTTAATGTTAGAGACGTTGGACCAATTGTGAAAAGACAAAGTTATATTATTGTTGAAATCGTTGTAAGTTCTCATATACGCTTCTTTCAGGAAGCAAGTTTCCAATGATATCAGTTGCTTCAGATTGTATGCATTCCGGTATTACATCACTTTCGTCACTGTCAGTTGACATTTTTGTTAAAATACGCTATTTTGTTACAAAATAAGATTTGCAGTTTAGCGCCTTTTCGTTCTATTTGTTTTTTTTTGTAGTGGCAAATTCTTCTTCATGCAGATTTCGATGAAAAGTTTCATTCTAATTTTGAATACATTCTCCTTGATTTAGGGTTCCATGAAAAGTTTTCATTCTAATTTTGAATAAATTCTTCTTGGTGTAGGGCTCTATGAAAAGTTTATATTCTAATTTTGACGTTTGGTCATGGATTGCAAGGAGCTCGTATATTCAATGTTGATTGCATTCCAAATTCAAATGTCATAATTCCCTAGGGGATTATAAAATTCAGTACATTTATAATGACCCGGCTAGACCATAGAACACAAATGACTTGCTTTAAGTTGAGTTTGCATGACACATAATATGCCATTGACGAGCAGGTGTTATATAAATAATTTAAAATTCTCATAAATATCAAGTTTTTAAAAACGCACACAAATAGATATTTACTATGTATATAAGCTGTAAAAAAAATCTCTACGGAAATTGGCACAGTAGGTATGCTAGTAGGTAAAAAAACCCAGTATTACTAATTCAAAGAGGTGTGAAAAATCTACACAAAATTTGTATCTCTTTTCGTAATAGACTGAAAAAAGAAACAAGACAAATGTTCCCGATTTAAAATAAATATTAAATAAATATTCGCGGACACGTAACACAACGCCTTCTAGTCCCAAACAAAGCAAAGCTTGTACGATGGAAACTAGATGGCTGATAGAATACATACTTATTGAAAACTGAAACAACTTTTCGCCTTGACATAATTTTAAAACTGAACCTTGAAGAATCTATCATCAACGGTAGTTTAAAGCTGTCATAAAATCTATAAAACTATGTCAAAATATTAAAACATGTCAAAATAAAACGAGATTATATAGGTTATTGTGGAACAGCTTCTCAGAACGAAATAATATAATAGCCCAAGAGCCCAGTGAACCCCAGACCTTCGTTATTTTATAAAGGCTGAATGTTTGTCAGTGCATGCTCTCAACACAGGTAAGAACCGATGGACCATCATGAAGTTTGGCTCATCGTGGCTTTGGCAGGCAAGCGGTACTAAAGGTGCGGTACGAAGATCGGGGGTTCACTGGCTCTTGTATTATTAACGAGTGGTAGTTGGTACCTTCTGGTAAATAATAGGTATATCAATGTACCTAGTGTTGAATGTTAAACTACCTATATTTAAACTCTGATTACATAAAACGCTCTTTCAGATCTTATTATTTTCGAACTCAATACCTAATACAACACCTACGGTTATTCCACAACAAACTCATATTAACCCTTCGCATGATATTTTATTGAGATGTTTTTGTTAATATATTAAATTAGATACCTAAACCGTACCTACAAATGTTTAACGAAAGCTTCCTACACTCTGCTTCGAAGTCAGTGACCGGAGATGACGTAAGACTTTATGATCGATAGATTTATTGATTTTACTTTTAAATCTCTAAATAGATTTTTATAGACCCAAAAGTCTTTTGACGTTTAGATACTGGTATCGATCTACTCTTGGAACTAGCACGAGTTGATCGCTGAACGAACATAATAAATGATGGTTCTGTTTTGTCATATTTAGGTTGATTGCATAGCAAAACTATGCCAAAATCTACGATATTACAAAAAAGAAAAAAATATCCCTCAACAGGTACATGCATAAAATCAGACTTTGCTCAATGGAAACATACTTAAGAATAAGATTTAACTAATATAAGAAATGGTTGTTTTATTGAACTAAGTAATAACATAAAAAATAGAGCAACTGCCAAAAACACAACCCTTCGTAAGTAAAGTGAGGGTACCTACCTAAGTACAAAGGTTGTTAAATGAGTAAAAGACATTGAAGTTAATTCACTATAAGTTCCTAAACTTTGCACTTCCTGCACTTGATAAGATATATACTTGGTAGCTGAAGTTGAATGAACCGCATAAAAACCATTGAGGATAATACCACACCGCAGAGTAACAAATAGAGTGATAATATAAGAATCTGACAGAACAGAATGCTCAGAATAATCGAGGAAATTGTATGATAAAATGAGGAAGTGCTTACTCTGTACCATTGTACCTACTCACATACCTAGTACATACCTACCCACTAGAGATAGCCTACAATATGCGGGAAATAATTTTGATCTAGTGATTTGCTTTAGAAAATACGGTAATGCCCCAAATAATGTTTATCATACGTATCTAGCTTGGGTGTCTCCCCAGATACAAACATGACATTTTACTCACTATAGAGTCAGAAATAGGATCTGTGCTAGAGTCAACCGACCAGTTTTTTTTTGCAGACGAACAAATGAGATTTGTGGTCTATACCATGATTAATAGCTCTATGTTGATAAAAATTTAATAGGCCAACAACGTTTGTGGACACGAATGATTAAAACCGGTTCTGTGTGAGTTGAATGCACAGTAATGCACACCACGAATGTTACCGTATCAATTAGTATGTAAATGGGCCTTTATGTCTGGGTATTGTGTTTATAATAGTCAATAACCAGGCCTTTGTATCAAATCATGATGATTTATACAGCGTTACGGGACACTTTTTACTTATGCCTGAACGGGACGCGCGCTGTAGTGTCTGGGACGTGATAGATTAGATTAGGTTAGGTACCTACTCCAAATAATATTTTTTCCGGAAAAGGAGCGAGGTCTTTGGTTGAGGATTGCTTTAGGCAGATGTGATGATGATGGGGCGCGCTAGTTTTTCTTGGAATCTAATTTAATTAATATAAAGGTTGGATAGTAGGAAAAGTTTATCATCAATATATATTATATAAAACTCTTTTAAAGCTCACATAGAATCAACGCACAGCCTAAACTATAAGTCCTAGAGGTATGAAATTTGGAGGGTAGTATCCTTATATAGTGTAGGGGTGCACTAAGAAAGGAATTTCGAAAAGTCACACTCTAACGCGAGCAACGCCGCGGGAGACGGCTAGTTTATTTATATAGGTGTAGGACAACTTTAAAATAAATAATGCATGAAGCGGATAAAATTACACAATTGAAAATATAAAATTGTTTATTGCTGTTATACCTAGGTTTTTCCCGGTGACTGTAAAACCACAATGATGATACCTACCACTCTACTTATAACAATAAATGTACTTACTTACCTGATGCTTTCATAGTTAACAACATACGAAATAAGATTCATTTCAATACGACAATTATAGGTATTATTACATTGTTTGTTAGTTACTCGTTGCCCGTTGTGAAGTGAAGCTGTGAACAAGTGAAGCTAAGAAACGCGCGTTAAAAAGTTTATTAACATGATAAATATGGTTATTATTAGCGTGATGTTGGGTAACTAAAACTTAAAAAATTAAAAAGTCCAAACGCAAAAAGGCGAAGAGGTAAGGGTTTTGCGAGCGTGCCTTATCTTTGCAGACACTGGCTGGCTGCTATATTTATTACTCATTCTGGATGTGTGTGTGTGTACCCAGGTGTTTGTCCATGCATAGGTATTCTTTAGGTTCTAACTCACATAACATTTAGAGAATAAATTATCTATCTACACGTTTTAAAATAGAAAAGAAAGTGACTCAGATCGAAAAAGCTCTATACAAACACGGTTAAACTCTTCGTTCTCAGATCTTTTGGCAGATACCAACTCTAGACCTTTGAGGATGAATAAGAGGTTGTCAAAAAAAGTCTTTCGTTTTAATATGGGTCTTGCGGTAAAGAAATAACCTATAAATACTTATGCAACTCTAAATAAAAAATGAAAATCCAACCAAAAATGCAACGAATTTTTTCACCTATTTCTAGAGGTAGACGATTCTATAACCTATATCTAACTAAAGACCTTTTCCGTAAAACCATACCTAGCCTAGATAAGGCCAACTAGGCTGAGAGGATGATACCAACAGATATAGGTGCTGGGAAAGCCATACTCCATCTAAAAAATGTCCCAGGCACTGCAGCATCCCGTTAATCGGGAAATGGGTAAAATGACGCTGTATAAATCCTCTAGATAAGAAGCAAAGTCCTGTTTATTATTTTTATACGTAGTTGTAGGTATTATAGTAGGTAAAGTATAGGTATAGCTCTTAGTTTGTAGGATAAATATTATTCCCTGTAATGTCGCACGCCAACCTCCTCACTACACCACCACGTTTGGGTTGGCTGGCAGACAATGCTTTCAGCATTAAGTCCACCCTTTGTAACAAATTTATAATTTTGTGCAATAAAGTATTAAATAAAAAAATAAATAAAGTGCAGCGATCGCGTCGAGAATGAACCCAATGCAGTAAAAATCACTGCAATATCTTATTCAATAAGATGCTTTTATGAATACCCGTTACAGCAGTGAAAAGGCTTCGGGTTCAACAAAGAGGCTTCGATTGATAAGTGAATGGTTATTTTTAGAATTTGTGAATAGCTGTCAGTAAAACTTGTAGTAAAACAGTCATTTTGTAGTTTTTAGATTAGTTGAAAAGTAAAATAATTTATAAGGTAAAAAAACTAATAAACCGACTTTAGTTTTACTACCATCTGGATAAATCAAGAAAAAAATTATTGTTTCAATATATTTTCGCAAACATAAAAAAAAATACAAATAAATTCAAAATCTCTTTCTATTTTTTCAAAATCCTCCTAAAAGTAAACTGACCTATGAACCTACTTTTTTTGACGTTGGTTAAAGGTAAATGTATCAACCCGAAATGCAGCAAGCAGGGGTGACAAACCGAAAATGCTGACCATATCAAGGTCTTTAAGCCGGGTTCAACAAAAAGCTGCAGCGTAGAGGCGTTATATTTTACGGTCACATTCGCTTTTCGGTTTAGCTCTGTTTCTGTTTGTTTTTAATCCTTACTCGAGTGTTAATATGAATTACGAAGTTGGCAGAGTAAATCAGCTTTAAAACTGGACGCTGCTCAAATATTTAACACGGCGATGCTGTACTGAAAAATGCTACAGAAATTCTTAAAATGAAATTTTACTTTCGTTTCAGATTATGTTTTATGAATCTTTTAACAGGTTTTACAACGTATTTTAATATATTTAACATATTTTAATTAACTAAGTAGGTACCTACCTACTATCTAACCATAAATAGTTTGCAACGGTTTGAAGATAGCTTAGCAGTTTCGTATATATTGTAAATACTAAGTACCATACAACATGTGGATGGTTTGGTGATCACCAAACTCAATGACTTGTCGCTGACTAATGATCTAAAATACTAGATCTATAGAAATGTCCATCGTTAATACAAAGAATGAGGCAGTAGAGTCCAAGTTGTGGCATCTGTTTTTGCAAGTCCATCTAAAATGAGCACAGGTGGTACTTAATAGCAAAAATTTTGTACAACATTACAGCACTTCATGTGATTGGAAACCGGAAACGATCACCTATCAAGTTTCCATGAAGTAATATTTCATATACGCTCTCGTTGTACGTTGCACTACATTAATTATTTAAAGTATAGAAAAACAAAAGACTGAGATTGAGCTTTATGACAAACGGTTAAGAGTTATTTATCTATCATATTCTGTAGTGAATGCCACTGGTAGCTTAGCAGGGAATACAGGGATATATCTAATCACAATAACTTACCAGCTTTTCAAACAAATAAGTGTATTTTGTCTGGTGTTAATCCGTGCTTGCCCCGAGCAGATAACTGCTTAGCGGCTTCGGGTCGGATGAAAAGCCTTCAGCCGTGTGAACAAAGAGAGTAGTGTACATTGTGCACTCTATAGCACGAACAAAAGTTAAAGTCTAAAAGCAATGTAAAACAAGCTATAATTGTATTTCACATTTTTCTGTAACTTTTTGCAATCGTACTCATGTGATAGTATCGTAATATCTGTGAGGTTACGACATTGCTAAGACAGAGGTCTCATGCCTAACCGCTCATTATGCCAGGCTGGTAGATAGGTCTAGTCAATATAGGGTTCTCTTAATTATAACGAGAAAGCACAAACGAACATTGAACATAGTTCGATGTCGGTGACGTGGTAAAAAGAGCTTAGAGTGACGTCATGCGAAGCGCGTCATCAGACGAGGGTTACTCGCGGAAGTACTTACCTACCAAGAGATATGAGGGGATAGCTACCGTGGATGAGAATAAAGTACAGTTTGTGACGACAATATAAAAATAAGTACTAAAAACGCCTATAAAAAATATTTTAGTAAAACGAGCTGTTAGCAGTTTTGTGTCTAGTATAAACTAGACAAAACTCTATGGTGATCTATACTACGAAAATAATATTATATCTATACAAATATTATAAAGAGGAAAGGTTTGATTTTTTGTTTGTTTGTTTGTTTGTATGAATTGAATAGGCTCCGAAACTACTGGACCGATTAAAAAAATTCTTTTACCATTAGAATCCTACATTATCCCTGATGAACATAGGCTATATTTTATCCCGGAATTCCCACGGGAACGGGAATTACGCGGGTGAAACCGCGAGGCGCTGCTAGTTATTCATAATATGCAATATAAGTAAAAATAGGACTTGCTGACGATTCGGAGAAAAAAATTGGGAGAAATTCTCCCAATTGTCACTTTTGATTTTAATAATTTTTGTTGAAGGCGAGGTAATTCTGCCAGTTTTACCACCGTAGGTAGATACGATAAATAATAATACAAAACTTATAATGGAAACACTCCAAAATTAGAGCTATTTTAAGCCAGTTATGAAGACAACTTTAATATTCAAGAAGAGGTTCAAAGTATTTATTTAAGGTTAAACCTTAATAATAAATAAATTGAGCAAGATGATTTGAAGCTATCTATGAAAAACCCGAATTCACTCTTTCAAATAGTAAAAGGTTAGTATGAGTCATTGATCTATAAAAGTGTTTTTGCTCTAGAGTCCCTACCCTAAGTCTCTGACTCTTTACACGTTGCTGGGTAGTAGTCTAGTGAATATTATCTGGTAAAATGTTTGACATACCCGGTCAACTGCTTGTACAAAGATAACTTTATACCCTGCTATTGAGAATAGACACACAGCTATTTGGGAACACCTACCGCTATCGAATACCGCTCTAACTTGCAATATTGCTAAAATTTGAATCGATACTCAAGCATAATAAATTCTTATATAAATCGTTATATAAGAAATTTTATCGTCCAAATATCTACAGTGTGGGTACATACGGTATAGAATGTACGACATAAAATGAAAATAGGTGTAGAGACGATCTTTATCAATTTTCAGACTAGCCAAACTTGTAGCATATGAGTATATAAAGCGTATAGAATATGTAGAGTCAGTGATCTTTTATGTAGAAGATTATTGTATAGAGTAGATTTTACACGAGCGACTAGAAACTTTTTTGTCTTTGTTGATTTCTATCGGCTGTCTCGTTAGGCCGTAGACTTGATGTGAGAGACTTTAGTTGCGGAGGCAAAAGTTGCTTGTTCGCGGTTTCTCGTATAGATATTTTTCTATTACTTGCCTTCACTGACAAACTCATCTGTACTTGCCTTTGACGCAGCGTGAAGTCCGTCATAAACTGATGAATTATCATTGTCCTAGTGGTGAAAGTGGCAAACAAGACGTTTCTTCTATTGTGTTGAACTCCGGCTGTCGTGTCGGCGATACACGCCCTAAGTGAAAGCGATCACGTCATAGAACCATACATGTAAGAACCGTATGAAGAATAGAGTTTTATTATACCTACCCACATTCTGTTTTTCTGACTACTTGTCATAATTGACTCTTGGAACTACCGAAATTCTAAAGCAAATGGGATCCAGTGGAGTTCAGAAGATTAAATTAAAATTAAACAAAATAAGCAGTTGAGATTCCACAAAAGTCCTTGAAAAGCCTTTGAAAAACCTTAGAATTTTGTAATAAGTGAGAGTGTAAAAATTTACCTTTCGTAAAAGAAAATTCAGAATGATCTCGCAACTTACTCTAATTAGCTATACTGTAGGTACTGCACAGTGTCTTGTAAAAAGGCCATTGTTTGTTCGAAAACTGTCTGAAAAAGTAACCACAGGTTTTAATTACACAGAGGAAGGTAAATTAAAAAGCATCCGGCCATACCGATTGCTACAGCAAAGGAAACCTTTAAACGTCGCTTTTACCTCATCCGGAGTCTTTGCAGGGCATTTACAGACGAGCCAATTAAGTTGGCTCGTTTGAATAAAGGAATTCAATGGAATCTGATTTTTTGAGTTGTGGTTTGAAAAGCTTCTAGGTAATTCTAAAACCTCCGAATCCGAAAATGATAATAAGTACTATACTTATTATCATCATAATTTGTTGGTAATTTCTAAACGTGGGCCTCTTCCAATTTGGTCATGCCTAGCGGTGTGATTTGAATAGTATAAGTATAGTTAAGTATAATACCAAGACGTATTGCGCATGTTTTACGTGCTTCTAACAATTAATTATTATTATTCTTCTAATAAGTCGTGACCTTTATTGTTTTTGTTTTACTAATCAAAAGATACTTCGCAAATAAAAACCAGTGCGTGGAGTCCCTCCGCGCGGAAGAAGTTATACTTCGAGTGCCACGCATTCACTCTCGCTCTGTGTTTAATGTGAAATTAATTTAGTATTTATTTTTATGTACTTAACCAATATGCAGTACTTATTAAGTTAGAGAAGGTTCTATGCGCATATTGCCTAAATCAGAACTAGATGGCGCTGCTAAGTTTGGTTGGATCCTAGAACGCGCTATCGAAGTTTTTTGCTTTTTGGGTGGGTCTCCGTATGGGGTAGCGTTAAACGCATAATGCAACCTTGTTGGAAGTCGCAACAGAAGTATAACTTCAATAAAATGATAAAAATAATAACGAACTGATCCTTTCTCTCCTTGATAGCTGAATTTATAATTAGAAATTTATATGGTATAACTATTTACACTTACACCTGGTTTACACCTGTACAAAAAGTAGACTGTACCCGATTACTCGCGACCTAATTGGCCCGGCAGGTTGTGCCCGCAATCGGACAGTCAGTATAAACTTTTGCTCTTTTTCCATCCGCCTCCGCCAACAATTGAACACGAACGATGAGTAAATACAAACGATTTGATGTGGTCTCCCTGTTTTACTGTCTGTATTGAATCGGATGTGTTTATTCGAAGCTGTTCTATCGATTTAGTGGCTTTGAAGGTTTTTGCTAGTGTCTCGCTTCTTCGTAAGTTCGTAATGAACAAAACGGTGATGGAGTGCAAAATTCCGACCAAAGGTCACGTGAATGTTTATCTATAGAAGTTAAAGTATAGCGTTTATTTGAAACTAAAATTAAACCTTATTACCAGGCGTATCTACAAATTATTTTACCGATAACATTCATCATGCTAAGTTATTTTAGTACATTAAAATAATAATGTCGGAGCAAATAGCAGTCGGTCATTAACAAATAACTCTGTTTTTGTGAGCCAGAATTGATAATGCCTGATTGATGACTGCAATGAAAAGAAGGGACAGCCGCCGTCGAATGTTGTCGATAACGTGCTATGTTATCTTACAATAATAAGCTTTTAAGATTAATTTTGGTTGAGCTTTCGACAAAAACTATTTTTTATAACGATTAAAGCATTTAACAACAACTTTTTTTACACTTTTTTTAACTTTTTTTTTTGCTTTATCTAAAGTAAACTAGATATTTTTTGAAGCAACTGAGTTGATAATGAGTTTTCAGAATTGATAAGCAGCCGCATAGCTCTTTGAATATTGATCAAAGGCTCTAAGTTCGAACCAATTTCATTCAACGGAACGGTGGTGATGTGACATTTTCAGCTAGAAAATTTTGTTACTCTAATTAGAACTTCAAGACGATATTTTAATGTTTAGGTTAGTACTTATTTTATCTTTTGTACCACTAAAATATTCTATAGTAAGAATTAGTTTAGCATGGGATAAGAAATTCCATATATTTTGCGATCCACCTTTCATGCACCTTCATGTCTACAGAGCCATTATCGGAAGTTAAGGTCCGATTTTGGAATTTTTTTTATCTTGAGAAAGGTACTAATTGGGCTATAAATTATTTCCAACTCGCTTCCTATAGAAAGCTGTCTGTTTTGCACCGACAGATGTTTACTCAGTTACGGACGAGGGTAGATAGTATTTTTTAATTATAATGCGTACCTTCGGAGTTTCAGTTCTCTGACATGTCATGATTAATTGCTTATTGGTTTATGTGAAATAATTTTTGCGGCTGATTGTAATTTCTGATTGGTTACTACAGAAAATAAATAGCGGATGATAAGTGCCGATGATTTGATAAATAAGGCCACACTATCGCGACATTGCGATAATTACGTCCATAATAAAATTAAGCCATTTTTTACCTATATTTTACTTAGATTTTAGCATAATCATACTCAAGATCGCTATAGTTATTAGTTATTTAAGACACACATATTTATTATTGATTTTATTATTTATTTTGTTATTTGAGACAGGCGTCATGGCTCAGTCGGTAGTAGCTCTACCTGCCGTGCTGTGGGTCGTGGGTTCGATCCCCACCGTGAACAAACATTTGTGTGTTGTAAACATAGAGGTTTCTTCTGTGTCTGGGTGTTTCTATGTATTATAAGTATGTACATACATACTTATAATACATAGAAACACCCAGAAAAATGTATGTATGTATTCTATCAGCCATCTACACTCGAGAGCAATGATTCCGGGTCACTTAAAGAATGTTAAAAATCTCGGAAACTAAAAATGATAGGTTAATGCAATAAATTGTATTTAATAGACAATGTAATACTCCTTAAATGAAAGTAAAAAAATATGAGTCACCGCATACATTTTATTAACACAAAATTACATAAAGAAAAAAACTGCTGATCTCTCCTTAAAACAAAAATAGGAAACATGAAATTTTTGAACTTTATTACGATTTTCTTGAATTTTAATACTTCGTATTGCCTCCTCGTGCTTCCATTACTGCGTTTACGCGGTTTGGCATGCTGTACACCAAGTTCCTTATACGATTTTGGGGAATATTCTCCCATTCCTCTGTGAGAGCAATTTTGAGCTCACGAAGCGTGATTGGGGGAGGGTTTCGTTGTTTTACGCATCTGCCTAGCTCGTCCCAAGCATGCTCGATCGGGTTGATATCCGGGCTGCGCGCTGGCCACTCCATACGAGTAATGTTCATCTCTTGAAGGTAGTCATTCACAATCCTACCTGTATGAGGTCGGGCATTGTCATGCATAAATATAGCATCCTCACCTAAATTGACCATAAATGGACCAACATGATCATTGAGGATTTCTTCCACATATCTTACGCTAGTTAAAGAGCCGTTTTCTATGATCACCAGCTCTGTGCGACTTTCAGAAGAAATTCCGGCCCACACAAGTACAGACCCACCACCGTAGGCTACTTTTTCTTCGATGCATGCTTGCTTGAATCTTTCCCCTGGTCTTCGATACACTCTGTGTCTTCCATCGTGCTTGTAGAGCATAAATTTTGATTCGTCGGAGAACATAACTTTTGACCAATCTTCAATACTCCAATTTACGTGGCTCTGGGCATATCTTAGTCTTGAAATACGATGCCCACGCTCCAGTTTAGGGCCGTTTGCAGGTCTAAGGGGTTTTAAGTTAGATTCAGCAAGCCGACGTCTTACTGTCCATGCACTTGGGTTACTTCCTCCGAGGCGTCGAAACTGATTTGTGAGTTCAGTTCCTGTGAGAAAGCGATTTCGAAGCATGGTGTTCACCAAGTATCGGTCTTCTCGTGCTGTGGTACACCTGGTTCTGCCCGTTCCTGGTCTGCGTAGGTTAGAACCAGTTTCTTCGTAACGTCGGAGAACTCTTTGTACTGTTGACAGCGACACACCGACAGTCCTGGCTGTATCGCGCTGACTCCGGCCGGTTTCCAGCATTGTAAGTATTCTGGTGCATTCTTCAGGCGTAAGCGACATAATTTCAGCTTGAATAATGAATATAGAGCACTATCAACATGGTTTATATACCCACATAAATGACAGATTACAAACAAAAGCAAAACCAAATGCTGTAATTTCGTAGTTCCATCTTCGAAAGTGGCCCTTTTTCAAATTTGATTTTTTTAAGATATAACTTTACAATAACTAAGAAGTTTTAATACCTTCATTTAAGGAGTATTACATTGTCTATTAAATACAATTTATTGCATTAACCTATCATTTTTAGTTTCCGAGATTTTTAACATTCTTTAAGTGACCCGGAATCATTGCTCTCGCGTGTAGTTTCCATCGTACAAGCTTTGCTTAGTTTGGGACTAGAAAGCGTTGTGTTAAGTGTCCGTGAATATTTTATTTTTTATTTATTTAATGCAAGAAGAATGGAATGTTATAATTAAGTTAACGGGCGGCTGCGGCCGTAACGGTAAAAGTTTTACTTAAAACTTAACCACCATTTTATGCCCATTTTATTGCCAATCTGATTTTATTTATTTTAAAGGAAAACTGCACATACTCGGAACACAAAGGACACATTGTTGAAATCAAAATATCGTGAAAACTGAACGATTAAAACATCAATCTACAAAAATCTGTACGAAAAACGATATTGAAGGTTGAAAGGATAAATCCAGGATTATTTCATTCAATTTTCCCGGTTTTTTGTGAAAGAATATTTCATTGACAAGCTTTAGTTTTACACAAAACCGCCACCGTGTACCTGTCTGACACGATGTATCTGACGGCGGTGATATAGCGGTGAAAGTCATCATACTAATACTTGCTAAATAATCATCTCTGATTTTATCAACGGCTGTCGGATGAACGTGATTGTTTTGTAGAAATTACATCTTCATTTGGAAAAACAAACAGTCTAATAGTTGAACACTTTTGTCAGTTTATATGAAACTAGTGGACCGTCCCGGCTTAGCAAGGGTATTTAATAAAACTTTCAGATTTTTATAGGTCATTGTTTTACACCTTGGGTTACACTATTGGAGTTTTAGTAAGGATCCCTATTTTTTTATACAATATAGCCTATGTAACCCGGGGATAGTGTAGCTTCCCAACGGTGAAAGAATTTTTCAAATCGGTCCAGTAGTTTCGGAGCCTATTCAATGCAAACAAACAATCAAGTCTTTCCTCTTTATAATATTAGTATAGATTGTAACAGTTTTTCCTTCCTGCCGTAGGGGAAAACTCAGGCAAAGAAGAAAATAAGTTTAAAATACTCAAAATTACAAGAATTTATTTATTCCAAGTACATAGTAACAATTAGGTGTAAATGCTATGCTTTAAAGTACTTAAAATTAAGTAAATTAGGTAGAAATTGCCTAAAAGTATACTAAATAGATGCTATAGTTGAATGGTGCACATCTACGTCTGACTCGGCGGAAACTTTGATATTTTTACAATATGATACTCGAGTTAGTAGTAGTTAGGGATAGGGAAAACTCTTGATCCGGTAGGTGAGTAGTGGTGAAGAACGGGTTTTAGCTGCCTTTCTTCCTATTCTAACTAACCTGAGCTACTATGGACTAGCCGTTTTGTTTTGGGTATGCGAAGTGAACGTGCTCGGATCTTTAGGTATGGTATCGACCAGCTGCTAGGCTCGTTCGACGCGGGCGTTTTGTGGTGTGGTTCAGGAAGTCTGATCGCCACTTGACAGCCTCGCTGAAGATTATAAATAAAATAAATTAGTTACTGAGTAGGGAAATTTCTTCATCGAGGTACAGTAGGTAGTTTTATGTGAAATTTTGGCAGGTTTTTACCGTTATTTAAAGATATCTACCTTGAGGCTGGTATGGTGGGATACGCTGGTTGTATTTTGTATGAAAATGCTTGAAGACGGTTACGAACGTTCCGGTCCAATCTTGTCTTCGCAAATCGCGTTTACGCCGGTACGACCTGAAGTAAATGGATACGAATGCATGGGTCAACCTTGAGTAGTCATAACGCTATCAGATTTGTCCAGGATCACAGTGGAAATCGATTTAAAATTACCTGTAGTTTGGTGATTGAAAACGTATGACTGTTTTGCGCTCAGCGACCTTGTGTTTCGCTTATTCGCACTCCAAACTAATTGGAAACTCGTATCTCATGTAAATGTATTGTAGAAACAACTTCGGTATTCTTTTTCGAGTATAAATGTGGCTTATTTACCGAAATAAAATTAAAAATCGTTGGTTCGAGATGATACTCAACAATTTTCAAAATCTCCTCTGCCACAGACAAGAGGCTCGGTTTTTTTTATTCTCGATTCCGTTTGGCATGGATCATAGAGTGTTTCTTTTTTATTTTTCTTTGTATCGGGGTTGCCGTCTCGGTAACTCAACTCTCTACCAACCACCGAATCGGTATCGAACGAATGTTTTTTATTATTTTGTTTATGAGAAATATTATGTGAAATTTAGTAATAGTTGAAGTAAAAATAATGCCAATAATAACGAAGTATCGCACCGGTGCCAAATCGCCCTAGCAGGCCGTTCTAGGTCTGAGTTCTTATGATAATGATTCTATTTCGATGAAAGGAAAATTTGAAATATTTTAGCGGGAGATTCAAAATAGATACGTTTTACTAGGTAATTGCTATGATTTTTTCTAACGTGTAGATTATATGTAAAGTGTTAAAAATCTAAGGTTACAAGATAGATAAATAAATACTCTTGGACACAACGCTCTCTAGTCTCTATGTGATTGCTGATAGACTACTAATATATATATTTTTTGTAAATATGTACTTATGAAACCAAAACATAAATAAAGTAGGTAATTATTAAGAGTAGGACAAACTAACAAAGTTATGCTAGCATCCGAATTTCGGCATGAGTCCAAGAAAGTTGCATGCGATTTGCCGAGTTTGCCAACTTGGGCTCTAAACTTATCAAAGTGATTTGGAGAACTTGGGCGTCACTCTTTGAACGCCCTCTGGAGTATGTAGATACTTGAAATGAGTCCTGATATACATGTGACTTAGCACTAGTTTACGCCACATTTCAGCCCTAAAGGTTTCCTAAATTAGGATTGGGATTTGGGGCGATCTGCGTCTGCAAATGTTTGTTTCGGGTCGGGGCGCTGTGGCAGTCTCTGACACCTACTACATAGGAAGACTGGTAGGTACACGAACTAGTGTGAATGTGGAATCAAAACAATCTCTGTTGCTGTTGGGGAATCAGACTTCCAACACAAAGCTTTCTTCACCTTTACTTAGTTACTTATCCCTTGAATTCGCCATTAGTGGAAGGAGTTTAGTTCCCACGGTTCTCGTTAGTAGGTAATTTTCAATGGTACTTTTGACAAATGGGTAGATTAAACATTTCGATAGCGTTAAAAACGAATGCCAAGGATCCTATAACCTAGTGTGTTGTGGGTTGAGTAGTATCTATTGAGTTAGAGTAAAACAATCCTGACACTGGTTCAACTGCTGAACGTAGCTTGCATTCTGCAAATTAAGCTGCGGTTTCCTTGCAGAAGCAGTTAATCGACACGTGATCTTGAGAAGCGTATCTTAATTTCTGTAAGGTTCAAATTGCATCACCCCTATTTTGAAGTTTCTGCAGTTTACCTACCTATCCTAGTGACGGCTACAGCTCTATCCTGGTGTATCATCAGATGAATAACTGACTAGCGGCTTGATGAACTAACACATGTAACTTTTTGGCTTTCTACTGACAAAACAAAGGTGTCATACAAATCTTAAATTACGAGGAAAGTCGTAACTACAACACTGCTGCTACAAATAGAGTGGTTTATCAAGGACTTTAATATAGGATCTCTACCATTTACCATGCGTAAGAATTTATTATTGTTATCTCGACCATAAAGTAGTTTCCCTGAAAGTTCAATAGCCCTTCTTGTCCTCAATAGGTCAAGTACTACCCAATTCAAACGAATTTTATCTATTACTTCCTGGTACGTTACTTCGTATGCGTGTGTTTTTGATATTATAAACTTGATCACTTTTATACCCGGATAAAAAACAAAAGCCGTTTCTTGTGATAATTTTGCTCTTTAGCCTATTATTTAGTTAGTTTTATTTTAGTAGAAACCATCGTTCGAAACTCCTTTACGCTGGAAATTGGAATTCATAAACATGTTAGAGTTTCCCTAGGGGGAAGAGATTTAGCAAACTGAATCCCCCACGTGTTTATGAATTCGAGCGTTAGTCAAGTTAGTATTATATGATCTGTGGTCAAGTTTTCAAAACGTACTCGCTAGTTTTCTTTGATGGTCTATTGATTAAAAGTCTCAGACAGAGCAAACGGAAAGTTCTGTTCCTGTTGATACAATGAGATAATTAGAATATGTCCTGTGAGCTTCAGAACAAGAGACTACAGGAAACACCGCAATAAGCCCGTAGGTATTCATTCGCTATTAATTGAATCGTGACGAGTCGCCCGTCGCCACAAACTTTACCCCAAGCGATAAACGTTTCTTACCCACACCAAATAAGCACAGTTTTCCCATGACGCAACGATACATAGGGTTGTACTGTACGTGCTATCGGTCAGAACAACTGTTAGTTTGTTCTCACGCTCCGTTTGTGGTTTAGACGCTCTGTTGTTGACAAAATATAGAACCAATAAATGTTGAATGGACTGACGGAGGTCGGGATTAGACATATTAGCAAGGTAAGCAATAGTGTTCTGGCTTTTGAAAAAAAAAAAAGTGAGTATCGAAAATGATAAATGAATACTGAATACTGTGTTCGAAAGTTAATTTAAACTAGTATAAATAATACTTCCTCGTATAATCTGACTAAAATAGCTAAAAAGAGCTACTGTTACTTTAGAAATCAAAGCAATATTACTGTAAACGTTTATTACGACACTGTTAGAGAAAGCAGCTCTAGCTCCTGACATAGTTGACACAAAGAAGAGTTATTAGTTGGCTGCCTGCAGACGCCTCTATCCACTTACGAGCAGTACGTCCCTACCTATACCAAAGATTTCCACTATGTACGCATAAGTTTCAGTATGCGTATAAAACTCGTTTAATCCACCGTTGAAACGAGTTTTCGGTTTATTAGAATAAAACCTTTGCCAAACTGAGCATGAACTGAGCAAGTCCCTGATCTTCGCTTTCTGCAGCTGACTGTATCCTACAAGATCATCAACGTAAAAATAGCGATTTTCTCCGTCGGTCCAACGTGATCGGCCGAGAGACGGTTGTCACGTGAAAACTAGGGACGTACTTATTTGTAAAGGATAAAAAAAACTATGTGCATAAAAGGAAAACTATTAAGAGTAGATCTACTCTACACGTAGCATCATCATCATCTAGAAAAAACCATGAAAAGAAAGAAACCGATACTCCAAAATTATCATGAAACGAGCTTAATAAAGGACTGGAAAGAATGGCGTAATAAAGAGAAGACCTACAAATAGGCTGAAATGATGATGATAGAATAAAAAAGCCATATAAAGAGAATGGATGACATCAGAGTACGTAAAAAAGAGCTTTTTGAAAGGCAGACTCGAAGCCAAAGACCACGCGATAGACAAAATCGGTGATCGGGGTTAAATGTAATATTGCATCCTACAAGCGAGTAGTTTCGGACCGGTATCTCGCCCCACTGGGACGAAACAATAAGTTCAATTTTATTAATATTATTACTATAGTAGTAAATATCATTGAAATACTGTCAGCGACATAAGCGTCGATTAATTAAATAATTGAAATAGTTAAAATATTATAGAGCTAATATATGACATCCAACTTTTTAATAGAGTGATCGATATTGAATCGATTTTACAAAGGAACAGCACTAGTTCCTTGTATCGAGTTCACGTGAAGCTCACGCTCTCTCGAAATAAATTACCGCACAGATTGACCTAGAAAGCTCCTGCGCTACGGAACAATGCTCTCGGATAGGATACGGAGTAGAAATCATTTTGCGTTGAGAATAATGTACTATTAATGAAGTGGATCTTATACAGGTCATTTAATTTGAAGATATGAGATTTTAACCATTGCAGCGTTTAAATAACTTCATTATGTAATAATTGTACTTATCTCCATTGATACGCATTTATTTTTATAAGCTTTTATTGGCTTCCGTGCTGTAGGTCGTAGTTCGATCCCCACTGAGAACAAACATTTATGTGTCGCAAACATGGATGTTTGTTCTATGTCTGGGTATTACTTTGTATAATCCGTTTATTCCCACCGGTTCTGTTGAGTAGTTCTGTTGACAGAACTACTGGGATTTTTTTTCCCATTAGTTCTGCCTACTAAAAATCACGTACAATGTTATAAGTAGGTATGTAAAAAAAATATAAATATTTATACCAATTTCACACAATTTACATAGTTTTCATATAACTTTGTGTGAAATCGGCATGAATATTAAATTTATTTCTTTTTAATACCTCAAAGGCTGACTAGCCTCAATTATGCATGTTATGAAAAAATATCCACACTAAAAATGCTACAAATTGTAAACTGTAACTTGCTTCACTTACCTACGTAAATAAACAATTTAATTTTAACCCCGTCGCTTCACCTCTCGTAACCTATAAATAAACCATCGTATATTTAAAAAAGTTGAACCGAAATAAAGTAACAGTTTATTTTTTAAAAGATACAGTCTGTTTGGCACCCGTTCAAGAGGGGTAGTAAATCATTGCGCCGTAAGTTTCCTCGTAATAACAAAAATAAAGACAAAACTACCGAATGGAGTAATTTTGAGGTGTGTTTTTGGAGAGGGACTATTTGCTGTGCAACAAAATGATATATGGACTCTTTTTAACCTTTCAACTTCAATTCTCAAGGGGACTGTATTATTTTACAAACTTGGAAATTTAAATGCAAAAACAAAAGAAAGTAAAGTTTAACAAAGCCCACGAGTACTGGGATTTCTTTAACTTTGGACGCGTAAATCTAAATGAAATTGCGTATAGCCTTAAGCGCTTAGTAGTTTCTATTAGAATTAATTTTGATTCCTAATACTATACGGCAGACTAGGTATTTCTTTACAAGGCTGGAGTATGAGCAGGCCACTATTTTAATGAAAAACATTCTTAGTGGTCGAAAGAAAAATAAATAAGTTAGTTTTTCACATAAAATAAAGTTAACTATTATTTAAGGCGCATTTTATTTATCAAAGTTTGGGTAAAGTTTGACCACACGATATTCAAAATAATTAAGTATACAATAATTTATTAATAAAAGGTCAATGAATCCTTGGCAAGTAGTACTTAAAAGCATCCTAACAAAGAAATCAGAATATACGTAGTTCTGAGGTTGAATCCACTGTATAATTCTTACTTTATTCTTCTGTAAGGCGACTTTGATAACAATATAGTTAATAATGTGGAATAACTCTATTCAAAGTAATATTTTTATGCGCTTCAATAAATATTACATCATAACAAAACTAAGTAGGTACTCGTACTATTACGAGAGTTTCGAGATGGAAAATGAAGTTCAAAATCGGTGGAAAGCTGCTTATATTATTGAAATAGCGTACTCAAACTTTGCATAGAAGAGAAAAGCAATACAGTTTCTGTAATGCCGAACAACCATATTTTATGGATACATTTTGCATCAATATTTCTCTTTACTGCTACGTTTTTATTGAAACTGTTTAAGGTAATATCTTTGTAAGTAAACTTAAATTCAACGAAACAAAAAAATATATTACAGAAACAAGTGAGAGTAGAGCATTTATACCTTACCGATACTTATACCTTACCAACTATACAAAAAGTACTAACTTATAACCAAAACTTTCAAAACCTTCGCGAATTTATTATCTACAAAATAGCTAAATAAATATCAAAATCATGCTATTAGCCACATTGAGATCTCTTCCTTTATAAATGGGTTAAAAATTTTGGTATATAGGTAAGTTTAAAAGCTCAAGTCGCTGAATACTGAATTAAAAATAAGTATCGTTAAAAAGCGTTTCGACGATATTGCGTACGGATATTAAAATTTAATCTCAACGATCATTTTCAAAACGAAAAGTCGGTCCGGCTGAAATGCGGAAGGCGGCGGCGGCAGTCCGATGAAGAGCGTACACTTTTATTATATACAACTTACTTTACTAGACTGCTGCAATACTCTATGAAGAATCCTAGCCTAAATATTTATTATGTTAAAGAAAATCCAAGTTCACTATTCAGACGATGTCGGTTGACAGCGTCGCCGATAAAATAAATAAGATCAAGACGAGTGCCAAAGAAAGTACTCAAATCGTAGCTAAACGAATGTTTAAAATCCTTCAACTTATTTAGAAAGAAAATGTTTTGTTTATTATTACCTATACCTGGATATTTATTTTAAAAAGTCTGATGTGTCTGATTTCCATTGATCAACGACTGCCAAAAAAACTGACGGGCTGAAAAAAAGTTGTAACTACATACTCGCAAGATACTCTTACATTTTCACAAATAGGCAAAAAGGTTACAAAACGGATTACAAAGGGTTAAGAAAATTTCCGCGCTCGCAATGCAGCAGCAATCAAAATGTTGTGGTTTGGTTAAAAAATAGAAGAGTGAAAACTTGGCAGTAAGCCTCATTTATATGAAAACAGTTTCCCACACGTTTATTTGCGAGAAAAATTGGGTAGATTATAGTTAATATACAAGACTCACTTTTAAAACGGGTGCCAAATTCTAATATTTATACTTGATAGGGCAATTTTTAACTTATTATTTAGTACTTATAAAAAATATACCTACTAAACTTTTCTTTTTCAGTTAGGTACTCAAACCATCAAGATATTTTAATCTCAAGAATACCTTAAATCTAAAGAAAAGATGAAACCGTTTTTTTACATCATTGTGTGAAACAGTATCCGTGTAAAGTGAGCTTTAAAGGACGGTGGGCGGGCGGCCTCCTCCGTGGGCGCTGTGACGTCCGCCGCCCACCGCCAATGCAGCTAGATTAGTTTCTCTGCTATTTCTACCTATTTGTAAATTCTGAAAATGTTTTATTAAAAGCTATTTTAATGGAATAAACTTTGGACGGAATATGAAAATGTGTTTAATTCTATTTTCAAGTGATTTGCATTTTCATATATAGCTATACGTTGCTGACTTTTAGTGATTTTGGCTTTCGTTTTCAGGTCAAAAGCGTCTAAATGCTGAATTATTGAGTTTATAAACTCAATAGTCCCATACAAGTTATTCAATTCAATAAAATACTTAACGTTCTTGTTAATTTCTTGATTTGGAGGTAGTTGAACGTACTTACATCACAATACCACATTTTTTCCTCTTCACTGCTTACTGAAAAAAAGCTTTGTACTTTGATAGAAACGTAGAGAATTAAATTTCAGTCTTCATAAGTTTTTATATATTTTAAATTTTCGAGTTATAAGAAACAAGTGGATACCGGTACTTCAGTGAGTATCAGGGCACAATATTTCTTTTCCCGTAACCAAACATCTTTAGTGCAATTTTCCCACGGAATGAAAGCGCTAGTCGAGTACTGCGAGGACGAGGACTGACAGACAAATAGGACAATGAAGATGCAACGCCACTTAAAACACAATAACGACCCATTGTGTGCCGACTTGTACAAGCTTTTAGTATGGAAATTATTATTCTACTTGACTTACTAGAAATGACATAGGTCATGATTGTTTTTTAATGGCGCTCATTGTTGGATATTTATTTATTGGATTTGATAATTTTATACCTACTTATATAAAAACCATTAAATCCAAATTGATTTTATTGTAAGATACAAGTTTTTAACTATTTGGGTTCGACTTCGAAATGTCATGTTTTTAAGCTTGTCTGTAGTAGGTAGGGCACGAGTTTCAATTTCTACCCGATGAAGTGCCTATATAGTAAATAGCATTACAAAATAAATCTGTTGATTTCTATTTACTAATAAGTAATGGTTAAATAATTCTAAAAGCTATATAGAACCGTGGGAATATCGACTGGATGTAAATTATATCAATCAAATGGTGGGAAAAGATTATTAAATTGTTGATTACTTATACATTCCGTAACAGGAATAAATAAAATAAAACCCGTTCATTTACAAATTCAATAAACCTATTGATACCTTTAATTAAATTAAGTTATATTGCAATTATGTAAATCTTTGGTAGTAAAATAATTGCCATAACGAAATATTACTCGTATTTTTATTGAAACAAGATATAAAACTAAATTGTTTATAAATTTCTCAGAATATTATGATATTTTCAAGTACTTGTACTATTTTAAGAATAGTGGTGGGCGTATCTGCGCATCGACAGTCGACTATCGATAAATTGTTGACATTCACAGAGAGCGTAGGACGAGTGCAACACCCACATCTCATAGAGACGCAATGAGTTTACAGTAAGTACGATTTTCTTAGTCATCCACCCGGCTTATTTCATAAAAAACTTGCTTGAGGTTTCTAGTGTAAGATTTTACAATGAACTTCTATTTAGGCAAAAACAAAAACTCTAAATGAATCAGTTTTTTTTTAATTAAAAAATAAATAAACTTGTATAGTAAGTAAATAAAAATAGCAGCAGCCATGTAAAAATTTTTTTTTTTTGAAGTGAAACTTCTAATGCGACTACCAACAAGGTTGCGTTAAACGTTTAACGCTCCTAGGAAGGGGGGAATAGAAAGAGACAGAGCGAGAGTGAATGCGTGGCACTTGAAGTTTCACTTCATACGCGCGGAGGGACTCCACGCACTATTTTTTTATTAATCTCATGGTATAGGTGAAGTTACTAAAAACTAATTCATTTTGTTTATCAAGTAGGTATTTTGATATACCTACTTGAAAATAAAAATGCCGCAGTACTCAGATTTCCCTCAGTGATTGATTATATAAAGTTCGATAAGACAACCTACTTACTGTTAACGTGTGTACACTGTGTCTGAAAGCGGTGCAGTTAACTTACATACACTGAGAATTCAATTTGTAAGTCTCTAATAGGTGTAAATCAATATTTATTTTGACATTAATCTCTTGTTTATCGTGGAGTTTATCGGAGTTCTGTCAACAATGCTATTTATTATTTGGTTTTATGTTACATTTTACTTTTACTTTAGAGGCTTTCGGCTATTGTGGAACACTTCTACCTAATCATCAAAATGCAGCTAGCTTCCAGAAGAAAATTAAATTATTAGGTTTGAAAGTAAATCAAGTAAGTATAGACAGGTAAGTACTACCGTAACACCTGAGTTTTCTCTCATTAACATTGCCAAGCTTTTGTAAATAGATATTTGCAGCTTTGTCTTAATTAAGGCTCAACATCCAGATGACAATCTCTTTTAATTTAACCATTCATTAGCCTTTTGTTGAGTTAAGAGCTTAATTATTTAGGGGGTCCAGTGTTTTATTATTCTAGAGCTAAAGCAAAAATTATGAAGTCTAAAAGTTCATTCATTAGCTTTTTGCGCAATGAAATAAAAAAGGTCATGGAATGATTATTACATTTTCTATTTAGATTAGCCTTTTTTTTACTTTTTACGTGATAAATTTTTGAAAGATTTCAATTTTTTAAATGTTATAGACTCGGATCTACTTTTTTATCGATATCGATCGTTCACTATAAACACAGATTATATAATACTGACTATAAATATCTTGCAACACTAATATATGCAAGCATATTTATGTAACAAATTGGCAACAAAAGTGAATGTGTGACCTTTTCAAAGTTGTCAATCTCATTAAAGTTATTCAATAATGCGATGCGAACATTGACGTTTAGTCCTAATTATAATATTGTGAGGGAAAGAGTAGGTATTTCTGGTTCGAGTATTATGAACATAAAGTACCTAATAGATAGGAATAAACAATGGAGAAAACCAATGCTCGAAGGCAATTATTGTGGTTGTAGCGTTGTTTTCGTATTTGTATTAGTCGTTTTAGTTTGGATCAAAGTATGTATGTATATTTAAGTATAACTTCGTTTTTATTTAAGTATAACAAGCATCGGTAGATACATAAGAATTAAATGGGCTGATAACTATTTACACTCGAGAGCAATGATTCCGGGTCACTTAAAGAATGTTAAAAATCTCGGAAACTAAAAATGATAGGTTAATGCAATAAATTGTATTTAATAGACAATGTAATACTCCTTAAATGAAAGTAAAAAAATATGAGTCACCATACATTTTATTAACACAAAATTACATAAAGAAAAAAACTGCTGATCTCTCCTTAAAACAAAAATAGGAAACATGAAATTTTTGAACTTTATTACGATTTTCTTGAATTTTAATACTTCGTATTGCCTCCTCGTGCTTCCATTACTGCGTTTACGCGGTTTGGCATGCTGTACACCAAGTTCCTTATACGATTTTGGGGAATATTCTCCCATTCCTCTGTGAGAGCAATTTTGAGCTCACGAAGCGTGATTGGGGGAGGGTTTCGTTGTTTTACGCATCTGCCTAGCTCGTCCCAAGCATGCTCGATCGGGTTGATATCCGGGCTGCGCGCTGGCCACTCCATACGAGTAATGTTCATCTCTTGAAGGTAGTCATTCACAATCCTACCTGTATGAGGTCGGGCATTGTCATGCATAAATATAGCATCCTCACCTAAATTGACCATAAATGGACCAACATGATCATTGAGGATTTCTTCCACATATCTTACGCTAGTTAAAGAGCCGTTTTCTATGATCACCAGCTCTGTGCGACTTTCAGAAGAAATTCCGGCCCACACAAGTACAGACCCACCACCGTAGGCTACTTTTTCTTCGATGCATGCTTGCTTGAATCTTTCCCCTGGTCTTCGATACACTCTGTGTCTTCCATCGTGCTTGTAGAGCATAAATTTTGATTCGTCGGAGAACATAACTTTTGACCAATCTTCAATACTCCAATTTACGTGGCTCTGGGCATATCTTAGTCTTGAAATACGATGCCCACGCTCCAGTTTAGGGCCGTTTGCAGGTCTAAGGGGTTTTAAGTTAGATTCAGCAAGCCGACGTCTTACTGTCCATGCACTTGGGTTACTTCCTCCGAGGCGTCGAAACTGATTTGTGAGTTCAGTTCCTGTGAGAAAGCGATTTCGAAGCATGGTGTTCACCAAGTATCGGTCTTCTCGTGCTGTGGTACACCTGGTTCTGCCCGTTCCTGGTCTGCGTAGGTTAGAACCAGTTTCTTCGTAACGTCGGAGAACTCTTTGTACTGTTGACAGCGACACACCGACAGTCCTGGCTGTATCGCGCTGACTCCGGCCGGTTTCCAGCATTGTAAGTATTCTGGTGCATTCTTCAGGCGTAAGCGACATAATTTCAGCTTGAATAATGAATATAGAGCACTATCAACATGGTTTATATACCCACATAAATGACAGATTACAAACAAAAGCAAAACCAAATGCTGTAATTTCG
Source organism: Eulithis testata (assembly GCA_947507515.1). NCBI lineage: Eukaryota > Metazoa > Arthropoda > Insecta > Lepidoptera > Geometridae > Eulithis > Eulithis testata. The sequence continues at coordinate 5,169,189 of OX382207.1, forward strand.
TAGTTCCATCTTCGAAAGTGGCCCTTTTTCAAATTTGATTTTTTTAAGATATAACTTTACAATAACTAAGAAGTTTTAATACCTTCATTTAAGGAGTATTACATTGTCTATTAAATACAATTTATTGCATTAACCTATCATTTTTAGTTTCCGAGATTTTTAACATTCTTTAAGTGACCCGGAATCATTGCTCTCGCGTGTAGTTGCTACTCATGACATGTAGGTAAGTATGGCAACTAAAAGGACCTTTAATATAGAGTTAAAAAAAATTGTGTTGGTTACTCATGTAGTAGTCGTTTTTATTTTTCAACTACTTACCGACAATTTAAAAATATATTTTTTCCTTCCTATTTTCACTGACTGAAATTGAATATTTTCACTCAAAAAGCACTTACTTTCGTTATTCCAAAAGCACATAAAACTATATTCACATAAATAAACTACTTCAACCTACGCAAGTACCACGTAGAGCTGTGACGTCAATAACTTAAAGGGCATAAACCAGCCCGCTAGTACATCCGCCCTGGCCTCTCTCATAAAGCAATATTCACTTCGTTCGAAAATGTAGGTCACCGATGAAAATGTTTAAGACTGAAGATAAAATTACACGGACAAATAAGGTATCGTCTTTCGTAATAACAAGTCCGTGTTAACCTGAATTTGGATGTTGGTTAACGAAAATATGGTTGTGATTTTATAAGGTGTTTCCTTATTTTTTTGTTTTGGATTATGCAACAGTTGCAATAGTATACATAAACTTGTTGTGTGTTGCTTTTTGGCAATTTGTCTAGACCCAGATTTGCTATGATCATTTATATCTAGTACACAGTCGAAACAAAAAAATCCGGGCTATCTATAAAAACTTAAGTTGCCTTGCTAATTTAAACTTTTTTTTAATATTCTTTACAAGTAGATAGTACTTAGTAAGATGTTTTTCTAAATAAATAATTTAATTTAACCATATTTAAATGTTTTAGTATTGACAAAATGTTGATAAAATATAAGAAAATGTAATTTATTTAAATATTTTAGTATTGACAAAATGTTGATAAAATATAAGAAAATGTAATTTATTCCAGAGCAAAACAACGTGTGAGCAATCGTAATATTCCGCACCCAACGATTTGATGGACGTCTCTAGGTCAAATTCATCTCTATTTCACTTTGCGTCTGCAAAGAGTACCTATATTTGGTAAAAACGAGTCAGCCAAACGAAATATGAAATTTTTGCGCATACAAACGGTTATTATAAGTACCTAATATTTGGTGCCCCACTTTATTAGACGTTTAGGAAGTGTTTAGGAATACCTACCTATTTATTTTTGTCATTATACTTACCAATTTATTGTATCACTAAATTGTTTGTGTGTATACCCGCTTATTTTAGGATGTTTACCTACCTTTTTACTTACACGCTAAGTAGAAAAATCCAGAGCACGTTTGGTCCTTAGCACTTCTACGCGCTATAAATTAATATACCTACCTGTGTCCTTATATCAAAGTGTTTTCTAGAAATAATACTACTTACCTAATAGTGACGCATTGAAGATAGACTCAAGCCGAATTGAATGTTCTAGTTATTTCATTTCTCAGGATGTCTGTCTAGTCATAAAACTCCAATTGCAAGCTTAGAAAATTCTGTACAACGGAACAGTTTTACGACGTTTGTGAATTAGGTCACCAGCCATGGCCAGTCCTGCAATGATTAATTTTGAATTTGCTTTCCTATTTCGGAAGTAATAGAGTTTATTTTGATACATGGCCATTGGTCGCTATTACACGTATCGCGTTAATTGCTTTTCGGAGTGCTTTTAGACGGTAATAACTTTTTAAGTGAGACACTAGTCTACTTTTTAATTACTTCGTAAGAAAGGGTGCAAAGGACGTAACGTTCTGTAGACAAGGCCCTATATCAAGCAGACTGTACTTGAGACCCTGTTGACAATTGAAAATCGCATTTCAATCACAGTTTTCTTGTTACTTCAGCAAAAGCGTTGGGGCATTTCAGGTGCCGATTTGCATACATTTAGTTAATTTTTAGATTAATTTGGTTATTTATAACTTCTGTTGGTTTTATCATAATCTATTAAGCAGTAGCAGTCACGAAAACGCTAAATAAAGTAATCATTTTGACGTAAACACCTGTAAATACGATAAACAACATTGAAAAAGACGCATTTTTCGAAGTAAAATGATTCTAACTTAAGATTCCCGCTGCTTTATAATGACATTGTTACATTTTTTTAAAACTACATTTTAAGTGTATTGTAACAAACAAAGTTCCAACATTGCAAGTTTAAAAAAAAGTGAGACCGTCTCCATCCAATTTGCCCTTGACCCTTTCTAGCTTTTGTTGACGATTGAAAAGTGTCTCATGTGCCTGTAATTTCACTACCACTGTGAATTTCAGAATGCAGCACAATCACGTTTGCATAAATCGTCTTCATTCGTAATTAAAACGGACATCCACAAGACGTACAAAAGTACAGTCGCTGCATAAAACTTAAACTAAGTTACCTAATGGCTTTAGCAGCTTTGTATGTTACATGTTACAGTCTAGGGTTAGTACTCATCGTCAATTGATAAAATCTTCTTGGAGCTTGTTTTCATTTATTTATACGTAACTGTGGCGTAGATTTTTATGTTCCTGACGCCGGGTTCGACCAAGTCCGAATAACTATTCGTCAGATAAAATATTATCCGTCTCGAAGGATATATTTAATGTCAAGAATAGAAGTATTCAGAGATCCTGACCGGTAAAAACATTTTTTACTCAATCGATTTTTGTATATCTATTGCGTAGTTAAAGTGAGAATTAAATCAACTACTGCAGAAATAGGTACTATAGTTGATATCAAAGTTAACAAAATTGTCTACTATTCAAAAGCCAAAAAGTCAAGAGCATTAAAATAATCGCTGACAACAGCCCTATTGGAAAACGCCTGCCACGGGAAACCCTAGACTTTTCAAAAAGCTAAAACTTTCCCAGTCTCAATGTAAACAAACCGTAGCAACATTTACTTTGTTGGGCACATCGACAAGAGGTCAGACAGGACAAACCGACCTTTGCGCGTCCGCTGTAACTGCGCAGTACCTGAACATTATTGGATCTTTAAAAAGCAATTTATATAGGTAGAGTTCAGTCTATCGTTCAGAATTCACATATGAGTTACAAGTTTTACAACCCTTCTGTTATTTCTTGTGTTGAATTTAGAATATTATTAGGTGGTTGTTGCACAATATAATAAGACCTATTTAGGATTCAACTAAATTTTAGCCATTGCACTGTTAGATATGTTGAGGATCTGTTCAAAAGAAAGAAAAATCTAAAAATGTTAAGACGAGACTGAACGCAGAGAATTAAGATCACGATAAACGTATCACAGATGTAAATATAGGAAATAAAAAATCGCTGGTGACAACTATAATCTATCATTGACACCACTACAGGAAGTGAGTGCCAAGCCGCGGCTTCCGAACCAACGAAATACTGCACGATAGGTTTGTGTCGACCGATGATAATAAATGTAGCACGCAGGGCTCCAAATTGTTCCGCTCGGAAACAACATCGACAGTCTTTTGTTTATGGATATATTCATATCATAGTGACAGATTTGGAACTTTCAATTTGCACAAAAGCTTTTTCGAAAGTTATAACATTTTTGATACAACTTTAACAGCTGTAGAAATATTTGGTCCTTATGTTGGCCAATAGTCTTCGTCTACTTATTGTTCGTTAACTGTAGAAAGGATAATCGATCTCATACATCACAGCATGAATATTATCTATCTACAGGTACAAAGTATAACATCTGTAAAAACCATACTTCTAGCAAATATACGATTTTATTTCATTAGCTTAGCTCTGTTGTTACTTGATATAAATGTAAATGATTTTTAGCACGAGGATACGAAATCATGGATGAAACAACTAGTCTACGATATCAATGCAGAAGAAGCAAATCAAATAACGTATCCGTACGCTAAAAAGTAAACGAGTGCAAAAGCGTTGACGCAGCATTCAACTCTAGAGGGAAAAATATATCACAAAAAGCTACGAGATTGATCGAAGTGGTGCTTTGCGGAAATCCTTTGCGTACGATAAAAGTTATACGACATTTATGAGCGCTCGTTCCAAAGTCCCCGGCAGTTGGTAGGTAAGTACCTGAAAATGCCTTGTCTAAGAACACGTGTAACACGTGTATAGCAGCCATGTGTAACATACTGCGACACTTTGTACGTACAATGAAGAATGTTGTTGAAGGCAATGAAAAATTGCACTCATACCACAGAATATACCTATACTGGTCCATGAAATAATAATTTGTGATCTTACAATTTATCAAATTCACACAGTTATTGAGAAACACCCAGTAATTACACTAATTATATACGTAGAAGTACCTAACTACCAGTCACCAAAATAAGTTGATGAACAATTTAAGATAGTGCACTATGTTTTGAGATATGAAATATTAGAAAAGCGAGCGTGGGTCGCTGTGCTTCAAAAATAAATGAAATTCTTTTGTATTGCAAACAATGCTAAAAATCTCTACGTCCAGTATAGTTTGAGAATGTCAAGTGTGTTTGGCACTGCGACCTTTGCGAGCAATCATGCGCCAAAGACGCATGACCGGACAACACCTTTATCGGTTTTGTAACAGAAACACCTTTGAGGTTTTATTTCACCTGCATTTTTGTCTCTTGCTTCTGCTAAATGATACTAAAGTATTAAATGTCTTTTTTGTAGCAAAACCACGATACACTTGGCTCGCTGGGGAACATAAGTTCTTAAATTCACCACCACGAATCCGCCGCCCCACTCCCCATGGACTGAGATCGAAAGAAACCCAGTGGAATTTAGTGTATGGAGAGGCACAAGATAGTTATTTTTGAAAACCAATGTGGGAGGTCTATATCTAGCTTTTCCTACTGGCTGATAGATGATATGATGCTGATGATCAAGTGGTCGGTACATGTAAAATATTGAGGGTATTTTTATATTACCTATTTTATTGCGATACTTCAATAGCAAGGATCTGTGACACGTGTGGAGTGTGGAGTGCGTTCGACGCTGACCTTCGCCTATTCAATCATGCATCAAGGTTGGACCTGTGCACTCACACCCGGAGTATTGATTATGGCCGGAAACTAGGTTTTGTTCGTTTTTGTGCTATGTTATTTACAACTTATTTGAAAGAACATAACAATTGTTTGAAAGCTAATTAGTTTTGTTCTTTTCTTGGGCTTCTTTCTGCGTTGTCAACGTTATTGCATAAGTATTTACTTCGTCCTCGATTTGCAATTTTTTGACTAAGGTTTTTGTCTTACTCAAAAGCTCTTAGACATCAGAAAATATCTCTGTGCCAAATAACACAATCAGATAATGTAATCTTTGAAAAATTCGCATGCATTTACCCTGGATAGTCCCTGCCGGTTTTTAATTCGCTACAATAACATGTTTGTCAATGTAAAATGAAATAGCATTGTAGTAATAGTTTTACAGTTTCTTTAACTGAAACAACTCGTGTAAAACACGTAGAAGGCACCTAATTCAACAGTGAACCGCTTGAAATAGGCTTCGTGACTCAGCATTAAACACGTACAAAATACCCAGCAAATAAGCTCAGGCCGACATAAAACTTCGCAAACTCCCACAAAAACCACTGCATTCTCACATTGAACTAATAAAGCATGGATATTATATATGTCTTATAATATCATTGAGCGATTTGCACATATGCTAACACAGTGAATCTTAGCACTGGTAGAACTAGTTTTGGTTTTGGAAGGGCTATAGGCTCGCCCGGATTTCGGTTTGGAGGCGGCTTGACCCAGCAATTTTGGGTTTTCCCTGACACACCTTGGTCCACGTTTGGGTAAAGCTGGAGTTTTTTGTAGGGGGACGTGAGCCCTTTAGCCCTCCCCTGGATCCGCCAGTGAGTCCTAGTGCAAATCCGTGCAGTCTTTGTGTGTCTTACATTGAAAGCAGTATAAAGACGCCGTTTACAATCCGACGCCACGCTGATATCCCCAGTGTGAGAATATAATTTAATATGAAAATAGAGATATCTCATCATCCGTAAACAGAAGTCGCGAAAGCAACAAGTCGAGTCGAGGGCGGATCTCATACACACCCGCGCACGACCTTTCCGGGTCTTACGACCTTTACAACCCAGTCTATCCTTATCCATTGCCCACGCATCGGATGGATTGACTTCAACCAAGCGTAATAATTTCATACTTCCTTCCCAATCGTAACGTTAAATCTAAGACATCTCAGCCGTAACAGAGCTCTTGTAAACACAGATGTTTTGATTGAGTTAAAATTTTAATTTGCCTTTTATTATAAGTTGTAAACGTTCAGCTCAGGACAAAACAAAAACAGCATCGGTTTCAATAGAAGTGCGCCGTAGTGAGTAGCGGTTACAGTCGCTGTTACCTCACGACGTCACAAGGTTGCATACGAAAAATAAATAGTACCATTGCGAGATGGGTCGGTGGGCCGGTACCCTGCCATGGAGGTGGTGTTGGCCACTGGGTGGTGCTGCTCCATTGTTTGAACCGGCGGCAAGTCGGCGATCATCGTGGCCGTGGCAGAAACCGCCGCAGCGTGACGACTCGCGCTTGACACGCCGCGGTGCGCAATCAAGACTGGAGTGGTCTTTGGAATAGCGCGCAATTCGGCGGAGAGGGATGGGACCTGGTACGCATGCGCTAAGACAAGCGCGGGAAGCATTTTCTAGAAGCGACTTCCGCAAACAAGCGCTACGTGGAAAACTGACAAACGTGACCGCACGTCGAATTTAAGGTTAGGTTAGGTTACCTTTTACCTTTTGTCAACATAATGACAAGATGACAATGTAGAATGGCAGGCGTCATGGCTCAGTCGGTAGTAGCTCTGCCTTCCGTGCTGTGGGTCGTGGGTTCGATCCCCACTGAGAACAAACATTTGTGTGTGGCAAACATAAATGTTTGTTCTGTGTCTGGGTGTTACTATGTATTATTATAAGTATGTATTTACAAAAAAAAATGTATATAAGTATTATATCAGCAATCTAGTTCCCATAGTATAAGCTCTGCTTAGTTTGGGACTAGAGGGTGTTGTGTGTAATGTCCAAAGATATTTATTTATTTATTTAGAATCAATATTTATCTTAGTCAAAGTTTTTGGATATTATATTATGACGAGAAAAAATTAGGTAGCGTTAGATCTCTCTGCTTGTATTGTATTAGGAGTAAAACCTTTCTAGGACATTTTAGGAGATTTTATTAAATAAAAACATCAAAAACCATTTTTATTTTATATTTTTTATCATGTTTTAATCAATTGATGTTGATAATAATTTTCTTTTACACGATAAACATTTTCATTGTGTGAAATCAATACCTTTATTTTCTTTCATGAATAAACTAGGTAGGTAGGTATTTTAGGTGGTACCTACCTAGGTACACCGACACTTTCGACTCAAACACTAAAGTTTCCTAAGCGTATCAATTATTCTGAAAGTTTTTCCTTTCCGTTCGGAGCAATTACGGAAATTCAGGAATTATTTATGAAAATTAACTGGCGCACTGGAGAGCTGAGATTTCTGAAAGTAGGACATGAGGTCAAGGATGACTCCCTCGGGCCGATTCCTTCGCGCTAACTAGTTCCAAACTTCGTAATGTTTACGGAAACATTGTGCTGTTTGGTTAATAAAAAGATAATAATCTCAAAGGTTAAAAAGAACCAAGGTAGCCTAGACATAATCCCCTTATTTATGTTTCCAGATTGACAAGGAACTAAGTCCAAAACACATGTGGTTTTTGGCGGTTTTTGTTAGATCCAAGATAAATCTGATAACGTGGTAAGGCCGAATAATATCGATATTATAGGTAGACCAAAAGATACCGAAGATAGTATTTGTATAGGCAACCCGCAATACCGAAAGCCCTTTATATAACAAATGAATAACGATAGTGAAGTCTCAACTGTACCTCTATCACGAACATATCTGACAGTCGCCGCGTTAACGTATTCGAGTTATATTTTGCGTCAATGCCAGCTCGACTGCCAACCGTTGTAGTGTCACCGCGCAGTGTGTCTCGGATACGCTTGTGTTACGATACGTTTGCGATTGTCACATTTATTCGTGATCAAGGCACAGGTTTGATACGTCATAATGAGTCTTCTTCAAATGTGTGGGTTTTTGTGAGCTCCCCGCAGTGCGCGACAAACGCTTATTCGCACAAAAGGTGCTATCAGACTTGACTGCACCACAGGCATCATTCGAAATAAATATTTACGCACATAAAAACTTTTAAAACGATAATTGGAAAAAATTCTTCTGCTCTGAAGTGCTCAGAAGTATTCAAAGAATACGGACGGTATAAATTGCCTGTGATCAAGGCATAGTCGATGACTTCTGGTTTGTGTTCAAACAGAAACTATCGATAAGAGGTTCATGTTGCATGATTTTTGGCCATCAAATGTTTTTTTTACTTACTATGAAAAATGTAGAACAAAGTTATCCACTTTTGTAACTTTGGCCCACGGGCCTGTTTCTCAACAAGACTACTTAGTCATAAATATTGTGACTTTTTTGTAAGTTATTTAGAACGAAAAATTAATTTTTAAGAAACTATTTTCGTGTATCTAATCTTGGTTGATTCTTGGGTGTTGATCAAGTCAGCAAAAAAATTACTTGAAATGTCCTTATCAGTTTATTCCCCTTCGTCATATCTCCGTGGTTGTACCCCGAAGGTCGTTGTGCATGACCGAGGCAGAGATCATAGATATTACCCTAATAAGTGTAGTGGGTCTTTTACGAGGCACTCGAGAGATAATTTGCTGCGACGCGATTGGGTATCTTCTTTTTGAGATATTGCGCGCGAATAGCTTGGTTTTTGTGTGAGCTTCATTGGTTAGTAATGAATCGCGAGTAAAATATTACAGGAGCTAATGATTTGTACTTATATTTGAATTTAATATACCTACTTATTTTTTTCTTCTCTTATACATAAACTCTTGAAGCTGACATAGAATCAACGCACAGCCTAAACTATATGTCCTAGAGGTATGAAATTTGGAGGGTAGTACCCTTAAATAGTGTAGGGGTGCACTAAGAAATAAATTTTTAAAAGTCACACAAACGCGAGCAACGCCGCGGGAGACGGCTAGTAATAATACATATATAAAAATGAATTGCTGTTCGTTAGTCTCGCTAAAACTCGAGAACGGCTGGACCGATTTGGCTAATTTATGTCTTGAATTATTTGTAGAAGTCCAGAGAAGGTTTAAAAGGTAAATAACAGATATTTTGGTGGATATTTTCGCACGCATACGAAGTCGCGGGTATCAGCTAGTTCAGTTATATATATTTTTTTAGTAGCGCTGATAAATTGCACATAGGCCCATCCAATATGCATGCATTGAACTTTCTCAGTAGAAAAATATATAAAAAATTGTGCTGGAGAATCGATTCACACTGAATATGCTTAGTAGAGGTAGGTATAGCACTAGGAGATTCAAGGCTCTTTAAAAAAATACAAGTTGAAATAATCATCTCTGTGAAGAAATTTTTGCATCTGATTTATCCGTCGTCTCCTTTCAAACCTGATTTTTCCCCGGTCTGTAACATTTGAGAGGTCGCTCAGTCAGTTGTACTGAGCATAACCCACAGACATTATCCTAATATAAATGTAGTGGGTTTTACGAGACAGTCAAGAGTCTAAAGATAATTTGCCGGGACATGTGATAAAATCACCCAGTCCTTATTTAAGGCTCGCTGCGGACGGCTGCCCCATTGTGTGTGCTTAAGCGATGCTTAAGTGGTGATTAGGGCGATACCCAGGTGATGGTTATCTCTGTTTATTCAAGTAGGGATTTAGGATGGTGAACAAGACGTAAGGATGATGTTGGAAATATGTCTGATTTCATTTCATTAAATTTAATTAATGAAGCGCTCGTGGCGTAGCTTGCTTAGTCAATCTTCACCGATTATCTAAGTTAAGCCCCGTTCTGCGCGGTCATTATTTGGATGGGTGACCGTTAGTGGCATTTATATCTTAGCGCTTCCGTGCTTCGGAGGGCACTTTAAACTGTCGATCCCGGCCCTAGCAGTGGTTAAGCCACGACGGAGGCCTTAAGGCGGCCTAAAAACTCCGTCAACAGAGTTGGCCACTAACTCGGACGAGCTTGCTTGCTTGCTTTTATTTCATTTAATCAAAGTAGTAGGATTTAAGTAGGATTTTACATTTAACCGATAAAAATCTAGTTTATGAATGAGAAACATGTATTAACCAACAGGAATAACCAGTGTTTTACATAATGACTGATGATAGCATCTGCATCCAGCGAAATATAATTATAGACAGTTGGGATAAGCAATTACAGTCCTAAAATAAATGACTGTTCTATAACGATACGATATTTTTAGCCGACTAGAGTGACACTAAAAATAATATATACTCTTACATTTCAACCGTTTCTTGAGATGCCTATGTTTTACTCGAAGCTAAGTATATACCGGTTTGAAATACGATAAGTAAAAACAAAAAGCAAATATATTATGTATAAAGTAAATACTAATAATTGTGCCAGTCAGTGTTTTTTTCATTCCCATTATCAGATCACCTATAAGGTATGATTACCATGATTACTAAATGGGTAATCATACCTATTTAGGAGTTTAATATCTTTCACGGTTATCATATTTTTCTGTACCTACCAAATTTTCTCGACGTCGGACGTTACGTTTCGTTCCGATTGTGTTGCTGAAGTGGCCTGGCAGATCCAATTACAAAGGTACCTAATACACAATTATTATACTCGTGAAATGTGTCAGATACCAAATGTATGCTTGCATTGCTTGCCCGCCACAGTCCAATTCATTGAAATTTTCAAATTAATAGCAAAAATACCGAACACCACCACGAATACCGGGTCTGTGTCCCCGACTGACTATAATTTGGAAGTTTTCAAGAGTAGAGTGAATAGGTATCATCTAGGTAACCGTGCTACATTGTCGACCACATCAACGCTTAACATCAGGTGAGATTGTGGTCAAACGGTTACCTATAGTGTACAAAAAAAACACTATTCAAAAGTTTAGTCAGCTATCACTGCTTGTCATTGTTTATTGGTAGAGCAGGCAATGTTGACCACATTGCTTCAGTATTCGGGCAAGAACCGCCAACGCCAAAGTTGATTACAACATTGCAAGAATATTTCTTCAAGATTTACGATGAGTCCCCACTAATTTACGATCCTGTTTCTACCCTAATGCATATTTAATGCAGCGACACTCAATTATGCCAGAAACAACACATTGAATCATTTTTTTAGTAATAACTTTATTCAGTCGCTCAATTATACTGTCGTGTACAATGTTGCCGAGTTCGCGAGGGTGAATAATGAGTAATGTTACAGTCAACTATCTATCTACCTGCCCTTTTTAGTTACCTATTAATTGAATTTAGACATATTAATGTTCAATTACTACTGATAAGTAACTAGGCTTTACATCGTCAATATTATAAAACTCTTGAAGTTGACTGATAATCAACGCACAGCTTAAACCATAAGTCCTAGAGGTATGAAATTTAAAAGGTAGTATCCATAAGTAGTGTAGGGGTGCACTAAAAAAGGAATTTTGAAAAGTCAGACTCCAAAGGGTCTAGAACGCGAGCAACGCCGCGCGACGACTAGTAATGTACAAAAATATTATTAGAACTCATTTTGTATTTTGCAGTCCGCAGTGCGAGCTTTTTATTTTCTTATCTCGCTAGTAATTTCTGTTGAATTCGTAGAATTAGTTCAATTAAAATCTTTCATTGTCACAAAAAATATATTTCTAAAAGATATGTAATTATCTACGGTGGTATTCCTGTAAATATCTTTTCCATGATAGTACAATTTAATGTAGTAATTCACTTACCTTAATCAAACAAGACCCCGTTTGAAATCCCCCTATACGCTGTGCTGTTGTCTGCTAGTGAAACTCCCGTACACACATAACGAACACGGAAGTACCAATCTAAGTATTTTCTATTGAACTAAGATTGTCACGAATTCGGAGTGAAATAATGACCCTAAGAAATGGCTTATGCGTATCTAAAATGTACTAACCAACCATTGAAAATTTTACCTTTTGGTCACTGTTACGAATAAAATAAAGACTGTACCTAGATATCTAACTGTAATAATAAGGTATACAATAAAATATAGAGCTAAACACGGGAGGAACTTACAGAATCCAAAATTGTAAGCTTACCTGAAAAGAGAAAGAATTTAATTAAATTAAAAGTAATAATATAATCGTTTGACAACTTTTTGATTGCCAACATATATCCCCTGGTGTGTAAGTAGGTATGTTTTTATCTACGTCTAATTACGCTTTATATTCGGAAGGTTCTACGGAAGGATTTCATTCGACATTACGAGCCTCCACTGGGAAATGACAACCACTACATAACAATTAAGTAAACTTACCTACAGATACTAATTACTCGACGATGAGATTTTATGCAATTACCGACTTTTATTTATGTAAAGGGCAGATGAACTTTGAACTTAAATAAGCGCACTATATTTATAAACTGGATACTTGAAATTCTAATTGAAATAAGTAAATAATCCATATGTTTGGGGCAGGTACGGTGGATATCCAGAAATGAAGTCGTTTATTTTGTATTTGTATCAGGGTTTTAATTATTTTAAATTATACAATTAATCGTTTATAAAAAAGATCGCTTTCATGGAGGTTACTTTTCGTGTAAGTTAGAAGATGGTGAGTTGGCCTGTCATCGGAGTTGATGCTTCAAATCGTCAACGTTACTTCAACTTCACTGTCAATGGGTAGGCTATGTAGACGTCAACACATATTAAATGCAACTTGTAAGTTTTGAGAAACAGGCCCCATTTTTGTAAGTACTTATGGTTGCATTGCGACCGCTGTGGCATTTTCTTTGGACCTAAAACTAAACTAACTGAGGCAAGAACCAGCAATTTGGCAGTGCGCGCAGTTTTGCCTCAGAGATCTCATTTTTGCTCGTAATGACGCGCGTAAATACTCGTACAACTGCCAGCGACAGGCCCACCAATTACAAAATCATTAATAAACACCCAAATATATGAAGTGGCAAAATAATAAAGCCGAAATGTCTGGTTTTGCCGCGAAAATTGTCGGCCGCGGCCTGCGATTTATTCATAAAAGTAAATTGCCCTCGCGTAACCGCTCTGTTGGTTTATTTGATACTAGCAGCGCCTCGCGGTTTCACCCGCGTAATTCCCGTTCCCGTGGGAATTCCGGGATAAAATATAGCCTATGTTCATCAGGGATAATGTAGGATTCTAATGGTAAAAGAATTTTTTTAATCGGTCCAGTAGTTTCGGAGCCTATTCAATTCATACAAACAAACAAACAAACAAAAAATCAAACCTTTCCTCTTTATAATATTTGTATAGACTATACGGATATGGGGCGGTACGATAATGAAAGCTAAGGTTAAAAGCAGTTATTGGTTTTATAGTGCAATAAATAATATTATTTAATTAAAGATTGGTATTTTCGGCTTTCATTTTGCATCGGTGGGCGGGTATATGTTTACTATTACTGCAATAAATGCAAGCTAGAGTAATCTACAAAGCTTATACCTATCTGAACTTTCTACTACGAGTCTCTGAGGTGCTATTCTAGTCTTTATTTTCACATCGAGTAAAAGCCCCAATGGTATTCCCATTAAATAAATACTGTAAAAAGATCCAAAGTATTGTAAAATATTAACTGCATTGCCACAAATAAAAGCTAGCCTCAAACATTTAGCAAAGCACTAAAAACGATTAGGGATTCAAGCAGAACTGCTGGTAGAAGTTAGTAGAACTAATAAAGTTTAATTAAGTAACTGTTTATGGAGTTATCCAACTTACGACGAGACTCTTCCCAAGACTAATACCATTTATTTATTAGTTTAGGTCACTTTGATCCAGGTTTAATTTATAAAAAAGCTTTATTATCTAGTGTTTAGATTCAAAATCGCACGAATGAAGGTGACTTAGCCGGTGTTTCGTTAAAACACATGAAATTGGACTGTAATAACATCGTATTTAGTATCACTGTCGCATGTGAGCTACGTGGGAGGTCCTGTCTGTTTTACTGACGTCACGTCCGTAGTGAAACTTTGCTCCTTTGCTTTTCGCAAAGTTCATACCATACAAATACTTTGAGAGATTCCCAAGAAATAAACTTATTTGTGTTATATCACCCACCGAGACCTTTTAACCCACACGTGCAAGTTGTGGAATGTAAGTAACTTATTTTGCTAAGCCATGTCGCCACGGAAAAGTTTGCCTACAAACTGGTATGTGTATGTTCAACAACCGATCAAAAGACATGAAACATTACAATACTCTGTGGGAAATTTTTACGAATTTACCCCGCGAGGAATACGTGTGCGTACTAACACGCAAAAAATATCGTTTCTACCGCGAACGGATACGAGAATGTAGAAAAGGTTGTTTACGATAAAAATTAGGTACATAGATGTATCTAGGTAGATAGAAAAAGACCTAGCTGTGGACTACTAAATTCAATGTATTTGATAACTGTAGAGACCAAATTTTACAAAGGAATCCCACAAATCTTATTACTTAGTTAGGTAAACCCACTCAATAAGCTGTTGGTAAACCCAAGTTTCTATTAGTTTTCTCAGACTCAAAAAGAAAAGCTTTTATTACTGAGTGACAATCGACCGCCCCTACATTTTCTTAAAAACTTTATTTCCTAGCCACACTATTTAATGTTCTAGATTTTACCCCAGAAAATTAGCTCTACAATTTTTATTAAAAAAGCCCAAAACATTTTACGGTTTTAGTAGTTTGATCTTCGCCCATTATTAAAATCCTGTTAAAGTCCAGGATGAACGATTTTGAGGCCCCATCCAAGTCCATAAATGTAAACTGTAACCCTATCTGTTTATTGAATGTGATGATTATAAGGAAGCAGTTTAAATAGGTTAGATTACCTTTGAAATTCTCAAGAAAACTTCGCACAGAATGTCTGCTACTGCAATAATTCAATTTGCCTTCCAGACTGCTGGAAATTTATAGTAACAAGATTCCGGTTTTACGACTAAATTCCTCAAAATAACAGTCAATCTTCAGAGAGAATGCTCATTCGACATCGATGTGGTGAATAAAATATTGCGAACATATTCCCTCCGAAAATATTTTATTTGACTACTGGATAAACTCTACTTCACTTCAGACAAAAAGGATGTTTCCTAGATTACGTCGTTTGTTATTTGATAAATAAATATCTTTTTACCAACCCTGGATTCGGGAGGTGCCACGTAAGCCAGTTTTGGTAAGAAGTGTGTCAATCTGTACCACCTTTTATGAGGTACCGTCAAGGTTACCGTTTCGTCAAACTCAAGATTTATCTGACGAAGGATGTGAACTACTTACCTACGTCTTATTTTAGACTGATTCAATGTTAAATAAGTCCGAATTTCATCATAAATAAACAGAGCCAAGTGACGCATTTTGTGTTCCAAATTGTGAATAAATATCTATCTAATCAAGGATTTAGTAGGTCTACTTGTTTTTTTAGGCCAAAGACTAAATAATAGACAATAATAGACGTGGCTTGTATCCAAACAATCAGTTAGAGATAGCTAAGTTTCACTTAAAGGTAACCTTGGCACCAGTTTGTGGTGTTATCGAATCATCTCTGCTTATATTGTTTCCCCCATGTAGCCTATAATCCAACCACAGTCGTACGAAAAGATGTAAAAACGAGCAATTTTGTCATGTAAGCATGGCAACACGATATCTAAGCGCGGTTACATTGTTTGATCTCCGTTTCGCTCAGTTTAGGTGGATGATGGGCTTTATCCGCATTCACATAAGTAGGCAATTACGTTCCAGAGTGTAGCTGTTCTCCACGTTTGCTGAAATAATTAATGAGTTCCACCTTGCCATTTCCCTTCAAGTTATTTGCTTGGATGAGGAGTTAATTACTGTTTTGTTTACGTTTCACTTTTGTATGCGCTTATACTGCATTTTAAAAGTATATCGGTGTCTCATATTACCTACTAAAATAAGGCTCATAAAAACTCACATCCCCTAAGTCATTAAGACCTAAAATATCTTGGTGTCTAACATCATTTAAAATGTCTAAGAGGAATAGACAAAATCACTTATTATAGTCGTATCAACGTTTGTAAGCGGCTGAACAAATGTTATTAGACAAATGCTAAATACGATTAATTTTACCATTTTAGAGGCACAAGGTCAGACGGAATATTTTCCAGCAGTGTTCCCCAAAGATAATGCGGATTATCTACAAAGTGACAGCTTATGCTAACAATGGAATAAGAGACCCGAAAAAGCGTTTTATATTCTCGTTCCTCGACGAAAAGACGAAGAAAACAGGGACAAATAAATAATGGAGCCCAATTAAGTTAGTGAGGAGTTTCTCGGAAACGGTGAACTGAATGCCACCAGAGGTTTTAGAAACTATAGGCTCAAGATATTCGTACTGACAATACTTGTATCTTTATGGTGGATCTTACCACGGAGTAGATATCTTGGTATACCTATATCCCCCGCAATGATGTTGACACTGGAGGGTCAATTGCCATGTCACTAACATCGACCATGAGTACGCGACCGCCACGACGACACCGCAATTTGCAGACACTAGTGTCGACATAGTGTCAAATGTTCCTATGTAGCTTGAATGATGTTTTTCATTTTGTTTTGGTGCAGGGTTATAACAAGCAAACTGAACTGAATTAAACGCATGATAGTACGTACGTATTACATGCGTGTAATTCATAAAGTACAACAAAAGGTTTCTTCAGCAAAAAGGCCGAGTGTCTAGATTTTTTTTCAAAATACGTTTCAGTTTTAAAATCGATCCAAGCACCAAAACTTCCATAAACCTCAGCAATAGATAGGTAGCATGATAACCCTTTGGGCGTTCCATAATCGGGTAATGTAATGACTTGTCCCCATCACGCCCAAAAACATTTTCCTCGTGTTAAAGACAAAACAACCTTTTCTATTACCAAAAGGGTAATCACGGCGGGTCGAATGACTCCCGGGCTATTCTCCCCGTAATCCTTTACGATGAAGGGTAGAATAACTGAGCTGTGATATACTGTATTAAAATAAAAATAATGTACTGGATTTCTGAGATCCTACGACCGTTAGATTATGACGGCCGAGCTTTGTACTACTGAAAAATCTTTTATTTATTTATTTATTAGGATTGCCAAAGAATAATACACATAACTTAAAACTAACCTCAAACAGAACATATCATGGCTGGTGCTTATCCACTAAAGACAACCACAGCTAACACAGGTAAAACATTATGGAAGGTAAAAAGTATTTTGGAAACAAAGATATTACACAATGGTTGAAAAAACTACGATAAACTAGGGTGAGAGATAAAATAATTGATTATCTCTCACCCTAGTTTATCATTATTTATAAATTGTTGTGCTGGCGAGTGGGACGATGTATAGAGCGCTGCGGACGACGTACAAAAGTAATACCAAGATTTTAATATTGTAGAAACATGATCGAATCAAAGTCCGATAGTAGGCATCTTGCTACTAAATCAAATCAATATATATAAAACTCCTTTTAAGCTGACATTAAATCAACGCACAGCCTAAACTATAAGTCCTAGAGGTATTAAATTTGGAGGGTAGTATCCTTATATAGTGTAGGGGTGCACTAAGAAAGGAATTTTGAAAAGTCACACTCTAATGCGAGCAACGCCAAGGGAGACGGCTAGTCCGATCATATTTCTACACTATTGTGATATTATTTAGATTAGAATCGATTTTTGCGGTTTTTAGCTATATTCTTGTTTTAAAATACATAATAAATAGGCCTAAAACTAAATGTAAGCTAAATTTTTTGTGCATTTTTATTTAATTCATAGTAGACATGCTTTTATCTTGTTTTTTTGGGAAGATGAGTAAATTATTTATATCATCAAGTAAACACAACAAGTTTTCATTCATCATTTTTGGTATTACGGACACAGAACACGAACTTTGAGTCGCAGGACCCCTGAACCAAAACCTACACGTACAGATCATTGAATGACTGGTGAAAAAAATGCCGGCGAACCTGATGTATGGAGCCTGTGTCGGTATACAAAGTCGCGGGTAGCAGCCCGTTCCTAAATCTGCACAAAATTTAACTTACAACTTTTAGCAGTAACTTCTCTCTAGGTAAGTAGTTAGTCTTTACTTGTAAAGTTCAACCTTACAAAACATTATGCTTTGTTAGCGAGTTAAGTTTATGAAATGTGATAATTAAAATTACGAGCATGTTGATTGTAGGTACACATTAGCGTCTGTACAACTGGGTCACTGTCAGAATCTCACTGGAGTTTTGTAAAACACATCATGAGGCCGCTTTTATACAAAGAATTGATGTTAAACTGCGGTATTTTACTCCCGAGGGTAATTTTTAAGGATGTAATTGGATCCACTAGTAAATAAAACAATACTGTTCGTTAGTTTTGTAATTTAAAACAACGTGTTCTTTTTGTTTTGCTTTAGTTACAACTAAGTTTACACAATTCACTTCTACTAGTGTAGTTTAGTGAAAGAGTGTTTTAAAAGTTCAATAATAAAAAGTTAGATTCTAGATTTACTAACATTTTTATTGAAACGAGGAGCTAGCTGGATTCAAAACCAATTAATCAATTTAACAATCAATTAGATTAATTTACCACTCGCTAATCATTTTATTACTTTCCCAATTATTGTATGTGCGTATGAAAGCTTCATTGAATACATTTTGTTTGCCCGAGAGATTCTCTGTCGAGATTTGTTAGTCAAAGCTCTGGGGCAAAAACATAAAGAGGGAGGCTACCCTTCCGGACTGGGTCAAGGGCTCCTCTGACGTGAGGAGTTTCACTCGGTTCAATATAGGTATTTCTATAGGATAACGATAGCTGACCATTATGACCTCATTACCTTCATATTGAGCTACTTATCATTCCGGTCTTACGACCAATTTTATTTATCGCCACTAATATCTTATGAGCGCAGTGTGTAAACCAGCAATTATAAGCGCTGAGTAAAGCAACTACACACGACTCAGTGATAAAGCAAAGTTGTGGCTTGTGCCTACTTGATATCAAATATTTATGCGCAGCGAGCCCCGCAGGCGAGCCTCGGCACCGGGGTGGAAACGGTAAAGCGTGTTATCCAACAACAAATAAAAACATTTTAGCTGAAAAACAACGCTTGAAAAACCGACAGTGTTTTAAACGGATTTAAAAATTAACTTCAATATTCTACGGCGTTGGCATTTAAAAATACTACCACTTCAACCGCAATTCCCAGCTCACATTTTGCCAGAGATGTTTATTGGCTTCGAATAAGTGAGCTTCATGATCATAAGGCAGAATACTCTATCGTAAATTTGGGCGGATATCGGTTTGAGTAAATAATAAAAACCTTTGAGCAGCTCAATACGGGCCTCGACCGCCATTTATGATGAAATTCGATCGGTATTTTGCCTCTATCCGCAGAGAAATGGTTACTGCGGGACCTTATCCAAACCTATTCATTCATCTGGAACAATTGGCTCAAATTAACTGTCTCCGTAAGCTTTAAAGAACAAAAAGCTCAAATAATATAATCCCAATGGAATTCAAATATTATTTCGTGCTAATAAAGGCTATAAATGAAAGTAATTTATGTCTGGATGAATTTATGTGGTGTAAAATTAAGGGGATGTGACGTTTAGCGAACTAATATAATATTCTGGTCGCGTACAACAGTATTGCCTTCATAATAAGCCTCTCCTGCTCTACCGACATTTTTATTCTGGACTCGTTTGCACTCAATTTTATTTTTAGACATAAGATCGCTATGCATATCTAAATTTTTGAAGTTTTTACCATCAAAATCATTCCTTTGATTACTGGGGATTTGCAAGTCATGATCGTAATTATACCCGACTCTCTAGAAAGAGAGCAATAATGTTTTTTAGGAATATTATTTTTAGGTTATGACTTTTACTTCGCATGCTGCGAGTATAAGCTACTAAGATATCTGAGTAAACTTCTTATACCCATCTCAGAGGTCACTAGAAACTCAAACATCTTTTTAGCTCTCAATTTTAGATTTAAAGTTGGCATGTCGGTGTAAACACCCACATATTTGGCGCTGTGGGATCACACGGCACTGGTGTGTTTATTGCAAATAGGAGCTCACGACTGAACGGGAACTAAGCTGGGTGTCGAGAGAATATAACGCATTAAAGTTAAATGAGAAAACAAGACTGACAGCTTTTTATTCTAAAGTTATAAAAGTTATATGAGCTGAGAGAGCACTGCATCAAACGTGTTAAGGAAAAACACTATTATAAAATCAAGTCAGTAGGTAAGTAGGTATGTAACTAGGTACCATGAACTTTTAACTTGTCACTTATTGGAATACTATTTAACTTTACGGTAGGTAGATTTACCTATAAAGAGTGGATAAATGCTGAAAAGTCCCAAAAACAAACAGGAGTAGCTAACTGAAACATTCGACCAAATGCTATTGGATAGAGGATACTTATATTTTGTAAACAAATACTTATTGTAACACCCAGACATAGAACAAACATCTACGTTAGCCACACACATGGGTATCAGTGGTATCGAAACTACGGAAGGCTTATTTCTCATAAAAAAAATTCAAACACTATATTTTTGCATTTCCCAAACCGGTATAATCTACTGCGCCCTTTTTTTTGTTTAAAGTTATTTTTTTATATTTTGTTTAATGAAAACCGCTTGAAAAAGGCAACGTAAACAGAAATGAAAGACTCACCAAAGTTTGTACCTATTGACATTATCTGTTTTATAAATTGCTTTCCTCGTTATGGCTTTATAAGAAAACCCGTTAGCCACAAAGAGGCCTACGATACTTATTTAAAATTGGCCTACATTTGCTGATTGTATAAGGAATTTAGACAAGATTTCCAAAACCTTAATAGGTCTTGGAAATCCCGCTGCGTAATTTTTGAGATTTTATTTCTAAGTGCGTCTTTACGCTAGGTATTAAAATAGAGAATAGTACTTAGCTAATCTAAGTTCTGATCAAACACTATAGTAAATTGAGCTCGACAGAAAGTCAGGAAAAGTTTAAAACTTGAATTTCTAGCAAAGTAGACTCCACTGTGATTTATTCGAAGAGTCCAGGGAATAAATAATTAGCTAAACGACTATTTGTGTTAAAAGTGCACGGTTAACTTTTTAGAAATGATTCTAAAGATAACGAAAACACAAAAAAATTACAATAATTATACATCTATATTCAAAAACGATTAGATGCATACAGATAGGTAGTACTCAGTAGTAGCACAGTAGGTACATTCTAGCAGCAACAATGGGTTTGCGACTTATTTTCTATGAATTAGGTACTCGTACTAAACTCGCTGCAAAATGCGACCTCTTCGCATTTTAGTGAATGTATGACCATTGACTACACTCCTCGAGACCTCTTTTAAGATATTGGAGTGGTAATCTGCCAACTCTACCGTACCAGAAGATTAGGGTCGGTAAGCCTTTTCATTTAATTTTCCATCTATCAGACACTGATATTGATGAAAATTTAATGAAATTAAAAAAATCTACCTTTTACACTCTTTCTCTATCATTTTATTAGTATTATACAAGGACGAATGTCTTAGAATACAATCGAGAGCATACATTCCGGATCATTTATAAAAACTTGATACATGGATACCATGCATGCTATAAAAGGAATTGTGTTTGATACACTCCTTAATTAAATAATACTACTTGTAATTAGCTTGCACTCACTAAGCTAGCATTAATAGTTTTCAAAATATTAAAGTTTTTATAGTTGACCCAGAATTTTTGCTCTTTAGTGTACTGCAGCCAATTTCCTTCATTCATTCTGCAGTGAGCTTTCCGGTCGTGGTAAAAGCTGTAACACGACGGCGTGTCGTGACTGCTTATAAACTAACGTTAACTGAATTAACTGCCTATAATTTGATACCAACATCTTCTAATTTGCTATAAGAATGTTTATTTGTTGTTTAAGCGTTTTATTAGAAGTTTCATTGGTTTTTATTGCTTTTATATTATAATTTGACCAAGCAGAGATTTTTAACTTTTAAGATCAAGACTTTACATAATTGGAAGTCAATGGTATCGATTTTCTTGTTGCATCTTTCTAAACTAATCTAATTTGACAGTTCTAAAATTAAAGCCGTCTTTGTCGTTTCAGTTTATGAGAAAGGGACGGCAACATTTGTAGTGCTGTCAAATTAGGTTGGTATAGAAAAATGCACAGAGAGAATCGATATGTACCACGTACGTAAGTTATCTAAGATTAGAATATAAGTACCTAGTGTGTTATAAACTTTAAAGTTGCACTTTATGTTACATAAAACCAGATTTTGTGTGCTAACCACAAAACCAAATAAATTGAAAACTCTTAACTTAGGATCCCATTAAAATATCCTATTCAAACAGTCCCTTCACAATGTTTTATAGCGGTGAAAACTATTAGCAAATATTCATGGAACTAAGCTAATAATATTTTAAGAGACCGCTGGTTCGGTATTGGCCCCTGCCCAATACCGAACTAAATGGGTATTATAAGAACTAACTACTTAAATGAACGAAAAAAATTTCTTTAGGTACCCTTTTTAAATATTTATATAGCAACCTATCAGAACAGAGACGCACGGTTACTATAGTTATAAAATACGAGAAGTTACAAGTTCATTCGTGACTTCAACGTAGTTTCTTATTTTCTTCTTTATATTTTAGTATTGTGATACAGTTGTACCATTTCGCTTTGTTTCTCTCTACAGCACAGGGTACAACGAAGCTAATCCTAACCATAATACGTGCCACCAAGGCTTTTAATTAGAGTAATCGGTACCGTAACACCGCTGAAAGTTTAAACAACTTGCTAAGCGGTCACTCAGGCACAGTATTTAAATAAACCTAGCCAAAACCACACCTAGAGACGGAAACCGAGTAATTACTACATTGACGGTAGAGAATTAGAACACAACAATGGTTCTTACCCGCACCTCCAAAACCAAGACGGTAGAGTCATCTAGAGCAGAGGCATAAAGACTTTGATCGATTACGTCAGCAGCTGTCAAATCGAAACTTTTTACGCGTAGTAAAACGTAAATGGTAGTTTATTCTAACCACACTAATCTTGCAGCACTTGAAATATGGCAGAATTTGTAAAACTGTTGTTGGAAACACCGGCTCTACCGCGAAAACGATTTGTCAATCTATGTTTACGAAAATTACTTAAGTAAAGATATTATAAAATATGGCTGTATAAGTTTTTTTGGGGTTGCCCATTTATACCGTTTGCAGACTTAGCTTGGACAAACTCTATATGTAGTAACTTACCTGGATCATGATGAGCAGAAGGCGATGGCGCAGAGAAAGCACTGGAGCATCCGGCGCGTCGATTGAGTCCTCCGAGCTCGGGGACTGTAACGAATTATTACTGTTTAGATCACGATCTACCAAAACCAACCATAGATTAAAAATTTAGAGTTTACATTATGTCATGATTACGTAGAATGGCAATAAAGAATAGTCTACTTTAACTTTTTTTAAGATAGATCGTAAATTGCATGGAACGTAAATTGATAACTGAGGTCTGTACGTTTGAAGTTTACTGCAAAGTCACGTAACTAATATAATTTTGTATGGAGAATCATCAGTTTTTTGAACTTACAACAATACAGTTTACGTAAACTTTGTAGTATACGTAAAACGAGCACGCTAAGTATACAGGTGTATGATAATACTATAGCACTTTGTTTTTTTTTAAAGAACAAGGAGGTCATACATGGTATGTACATAACTTCTCACCTTTTTAAGTTAGATTAGAATAAACACACTTTGTTTATCCACAAGGCAAAACAAATTAGTCAAACAAGTGCCCGTAACTTTCTGTGGCTATTCTATCCACATGAGGCCCAAAGGTTACATAATCGCGTGCAAACTCAAGATCCTTTCCAAAAAGGTATCAAGTTACTCGAACAAGTATACGTAACGCGCCTCAAGTTTGTCAATTTCAAAAGAGCTGCTGACCCGAGACGCAATATAACGACACAAATGCCAAGAGTTTCATATACAGTGCCACAAACTCTTCAGTTGAAAATAAATAAATACCTAGCTTTTAGACTAATTTGAATAGTATCTGACCTACCTTTCTCTTTGAGAATGATTTTGTCTTGGGAAGTACCACCGCTATTTCTGCCGTGAAGCGTGGTGATGCTTATTTTATCTTTCTTTGGTAATCCGTTTAAAAATAATTTGTCTCATAAAAAAAAATATTAAATTATCGGCGCATCACTAAAAATATAATAAAATATTATAAATCCCTTGCGAACGCTCCCCTTGCGCTATTTTACACATACTTTATCTGTGGTGATGTGGCACCCCCGTCGACTAAATAAGTAGGTAGGTAGATAAGTTGGCAAGACTTATTACACCGTTCACATAAAAAATTCAAAGTCATTACAAGAGCAGTTGTAAACTGCCAAGCTTGCGAGTGGAGTGTAAGCTTATAAGAGGCGCTACAAACACATTTGTAAAGTTATTGTTTATGTCTAAGTGTGGGATGCTACAAAATCGCAACGGTAATTTTTTTAGAGGAAATAATAATTTGCTTAAACCTTTGCATCTAATTTAGATGATTTATACAGTGTCACTTTTTACCTAATTTAAAACTGAAAAACAGCCAACAAAATAATAGTCGTCTAAAATTCAGAGCTATCAATCGATTGAGATACAAAATACCCTAGGATTTTTCTCAAAATTATCATTAGTTTACTTGCCAAGATTATATTAATTCGGAGAACTGTATAAGTATTTATTGAGTGCATTTATTGAACCTCTAAACGGTTGTACCAAAACATTTTGTGCCAATAAGTAAAATATTCATTATTGTTAAACTTTTTTTTTTCAATGGATAAATTCTGTGGTTGTCTGTACAGTTCTACCAAACCACTTTTTGGGTCTTACTAGTAAGTTGTTACATAAACGGACGGTTACTTAAAACGCTGGTTTCTGCGATGGTGGACTACGGTCAGTACTCGTTGTCAAACATTTATTCCGAGGCAAACAAGACAAAAAGAAACGAGTAGCTAACTGGAACACGGAGCGATTAACGTTCGACTCCCATGATCAACTTATGTTGGTATATTTGTCCTGTTTTCGAGTTGGCACGACTTTTCGACAGTGATGCGTCCAGAGAGTTTGAGGTACACACCAGTAGGGCTACTTTCGACCGCCGCCGCGCCGTTCCAAATTGTATGCGGATTTTGACGGATTTTGTGTTATTTTATACCTACCTACTGAATAATGACACGACTTCTGTCAAAATATATGGATCCGGATTGGAACTGTGGTCGAAAGTAACCCACCAGGGGCATTATTCTGTATGACTTAGGAGATTCCTTGCCGTAACCGTATGACGTCACCGTAAGGAATGACATTTATGGCATAGGAAATACGGCATAGGCATAGGGCGATTTCACGCCGCTGTCTTGTCGTGCTGCGTAACGCGCTTGTATTGGTCATAGTGAATAAGGCCCCTGGTAATATTCAGATAAATTTCGGTTCTATTAAAAGTATTTATACGTGGCTTATTTCTACCCAGTATATCGTTGTCAAACATAATTAAGTATTAATTTACTGAAACAGTGAATTTATCAAACACTTCAGCCTTATAACCTGCGGCACAGATAGGCGTATTCTCAAATCATTTATTGTTTTTTGAGTTTGTTTATTTAATCGCCTATGTAAAGTCGTACATTAAATCGATGCCTAATGATTTAGGACCAATACATTATGCTATACAGAGGCAGGAACCCTTAGCACAATTTTAAAGGGCAGGTCAGTATTGGCCTTTTGTATCGGCGGCTTAGCTTGACCTCCATTGAATTGGGATTGTAAACTAGAAATTGATAAAGCTATGTAACTATTAAAATGATAATAAAATGGAGTTCATTCTGTACTTCACTGACACCTCCAGATAATATATTTCTAGAAAAGACTCTTTTGATTTTTTTCCATCTGAACTCGACAGCGTAAAATAAAGTACATAAACCAGTTTGTGTATTTTGCATACAAATGAAACAAGCTGTAAACGCTTGAAAAATTATTAGACATTTGAAAAACTGGTGCTGAAAGCTCTGTTTTTCCCGTCCACCAGGGACGGTTTTTCTCAAGATAACAAATAGGGCACGGCCGCTTAGACACTAATCGGGTTCCACCGAAATGGGATTCTGTTAAGCTATGAAAATTAAATGCTCCGCCTGCAAATTGGAATTATTCCGAGATGAAAATTAAAATAAATTCGAGGCGGCTGTGATTTCAACCTCAATCTGGCGAAACTTTCTACCGTCTGACTGAACTTTGTAGATGGGTGCTAAACGGTGTTTAGAAAAAACATCTCGGAATTGAACAAGCCGGGGTTTATTTTGTAAAGAAAGCTAAGATGACAGAGACATTTTTTAAAAAGGTAAGTAAGTAGGTTGCGTTCATCTAGGCGAGTAGTTATAGTAAGTGCCAAACAACACCGCAATACAGGTCATTCACCCACCTTCACCGCGATGTCGCAAAATTCAATTTATGAATGGCTAATTCTGTCGCTTTCCATACAAATCTGTCGCTAAGACGGCAATCGCTCGAATCTCGTAGTACTGTTTGTCTACCATACATAAATTGAATTTTGCGACATCGTGGTGAAGGTGGGTGAATGACCTGTATTGCGGTGTTATTTGGCACCTACTATAGTATCATACTAATATTATAAATGTGAATGTAAGTTTGTTTGTTACGCTTTCACGCGAAAACTACTTAACCGATCATCATGAAACTTTGTACACATATTCTTGGAGGTATTAGAAGTAACATAGGATACTTTTTATCCCGGAAAATCAACAGGATCCAACGGGACACGAACGAAGTCGCGGGGAGAAGCTAGTATCTTATAAGTATGTTACGTGGGAGCACGTTAAAAGTTGTATAATTGTTTTAAGTTACCTATACCACCCTATACCATTTTTAAGCTTTCCAATGTGAACTTCGGTAGTAATGTAGCGGGAAACCGGTGGATGGAAACGACTTACATTTATTATTTAAGAAACCTCTGATCTACTCGTATCTCTAGAGTTCTACAAGCTGATAATGATGATAAAATACTCTTATAAATAACCAAACGTTTAATGATGTGCCTTGCGCGTCTAAGAAGCGTCTTTATAATCAAAGGCGTAGGCAACTTGACACCGTTTACTCAAACAGATGTAGGTTTAAATATTTATGAAACTAGTCAATTACCTAATTTGGACAACAAAAACCGATTACAAGTTGAATCATTCAAAACGATGTGATAGTCGATTTCACTTATTCAAACAGATCGTACCACCGAAGAATTAAATTGAATATCAAATGCTCAGATTTTACTGATAACCGTGTCTGACCGGGTTTATTTAGGCTTCGTACACGCTAGCGAACGTGCAAACAAACGTGATTTATTTAGCATAATGATTAAAAACAACTTTTGGTTCAAATTGCACATGCACGTTATTGTAGATTTAGGTAATCTATCTCAGTCTGATATTTTCTTAGATGAAGATCGCTGAATTCAGAAGATTGCTAACCAGCAGTTCGCCTGTTTATAATTCTTACCAAATAACAATAATATACGAAGCCTAATAGCTAAGAAGGTACGCGTGGTACATTCCCAGCAGTACCACCAACTCCAGCACAAATTCGCAGTTTCAAATTCGAATGAAACAAAACACGGTAACTGGGTGGCTAAACTTACTCAATTCGATGTTTCCGTTCGCTACGGCTCGCGTTGGCTCGTCTATGATGACTGGCCATTAGATAGTGCCCACTATTTAATATTACAGATAGAGAAGGGAGACTTGGGCCCGTGCCATGGACATTTTCTGAAGAATAACAAACAGGACTGAAGTCTGAAACATTCATATATATTATGGAAATGTAATTTAGGGTGAACGAGGTTTTAGATCTTTTGATCTATGTCTATGTCTCTATGATTGAGTTTACTTAACTGATGTTTGAAATCTAATGAGTATGGAGATACAGTATGTATAATTTGGAGGGAATGAGATGAATTAGGTCCGTTTCTTGAGTTTACTTTCAAGAGCTCACCAAAGAATAATCTAATACAGAGATTTTCAAAAAAATATATGTTATTACTTGGGTTTGTGGCTATAATTGAAACCACTCTACTGAAGACACACACTAGACTGAATATTTGTGGTTGGATTAAGTTTTTTAAGAGCACTAGATATGTTTACTTAAACTCTTTATTCAAATACCTTAAAGCTTTTATCTTTTTAAATAAACAATAAAAAATAAGACTCCAATCCATTTAATAAACTTTAGATCGGTGCGTCTCAGAAAACTCATTTTGCATAAGTAATCAGAAGTAGAAGCCTCGTTCTTGATAATTTCTTTAAAGACTATCCAACTAGATACAAGTAAAGTTTTAACACCTCACGATAATAGTGTAAAATACTGTTCACCTCTTACCGGGTACTGGAGGAAACTTTCAACTTGGAACTTCAGTAATCAGGAATATCTTGGCTTTGCTTTAAAAGTTTTATGTTTTGTAAGCTTTGTTGTTAAATATAGGTAACCTAGTGATAAAATCACACAACTAACACGGAAATATGCATTGTGCAAAAGACTGGGTAACCTAATTGCCGGTATTTTTATGACTACCGCGGTAATACCGGTAATTTTACTTAGGGCGTTATATTCTATAGCAAATATTCAATTCAACTCCATTCATAAAACATAAATAATGATTGATATTTGAGTCCCACTTTACTTACCTACATGCAAATATCAGAGCAATGAGTAATTCTAGAAACAATACTGTTCGGTTTACCCCACACAAACATTCAATTTAACTTGCGATTTGATATAACAGCAAAAAGCCAACGCTCATTAAATAAAAACGTGTTCAGTATTCCCGGGAAAGAAACACCGACAATGGAATTAAGATGCATAATTGTAGAGACCGCGTCTAGAAACATGGCACATTTACTGCAAAACACGGGTAACACCAGAGATTATGTTAATAAATGTTATAATATTCTACGGAAGAGACTCGAGGGGCCAAGATCAGCATTGACATCTGCACACTTGGCTCAAAGCCAAACTAGTTGTGTTACGTTAGTCGGCGCTTAAGTTTGATATCGCTTATAAACTTGGTCAACTTTAGAATCACAAACTGCAGGAACATCAAAGTTAATTTTGTGGAAAATATATCTGGTCATCAATGTCATTCGCAAAAAAAACGACAGTGTTAACACACTTTGTTATAAAAACAGACGGAAGGTAACAAATAAAAATGTGTCTCGTCAAAGCTATAATGTACAAAACAAATAAAAGCGAGAGCGGCCTGTTTTTGTGAACAAGTCAATAAAATGGAAAACAGAGCGTTGAAATTAATTATGACAGCAAAGTATCCATCCATTACTTATTGTTTTTATTTTCATCCACAATTTTACTATTATGAAATTAATAAAGACTAAAATAATTCTCTATAGTAAAATAAATAAATAAATATTCATGGACATTTCACACAACATTATTTGAGTTTATTTGATTGAATGACAAGGGCCGGCAAACAATAAACCAATCGACCGTAATTTATACCAAAAATCGTTGTTGCAGCATTTTGGTAGAGCTAGTAAGAATTTATACCTACCTATTCATTCATTTCATACTATGTTAGTCAAAAAATAAGTTCATTAAAAACATACCTAAAATATCATGGCGGAAGGCGAACCTGTACATACGCAAAAGTTACTCTACATTTATTTTTAGCTTCATCTGTGTCATGACAAAAATTCATTCACGGTTATTCAATTGGCTTGTATAATGTCCGCGATAAAGAGTATGTAGGTATTTACGAGGCCAGTGGAACATTGACCTATAAACGATATGAGGCAGTATGAGGCTGATAGTCTCGGTGGAATTCATCGAAACTTTGTGCAGTGAGATCCTTTTGCCAGAGTTATTGACTTTGGCGTCTATAGGCGTCGAATTTCACTGGGATATTTTTGAGGTAACTTTTTGTAATAAGTGCTTTTTTTTTTGGATGGACTAAAATGCTGTTGCAATCGTCTGACAATTGCTGACAGCGTTACCGGACAAGACTCTTGACCATAGTAATAAGTGCTTATTTATATAAACTTTTTTATATTAGAAAAATAACCTGATCTTAAGCAATTTCTTAGTGCTCTGTGAGACAATGTCTGAACCAATCACTCTGAGACGTTGTTTCAAAACATCCCAGATGTGAAAATAAATTAAAAATATACTTTACTAAAACTAATGGACCGCTAACAGAATATTTAGGAAATAATCGAAAAAAATATCATAAATCAAACGCACGAGCTACCCTGTATTAGACGCAAATAAATCAAACTAATAATGGAGGTATGAGAACCGGAAACGCTGAGAACACATCACATCTTTTGTAGATCGATTACCTTGTTTGGGGAAAGTGTTCGAGTACATAAGGCCGTTTGCACTTTGCCAACGACACGACATCTACACGATATCGTCGGAGAGCAATTGGTGTTGATTTTGCTGTTGATTTTTTTCTAAACTAACCTAATTTGACAGCGCTAAAATCGTAGCAGTCTATTGTTTCAGTTTATGAGAAAAAGATGACAACATTTTTAGTGCTGTCTTATTAGAATCGAGATTAATGTCATACGTTTAGTACTGTACGCTTTCACACCGTATCGGCGGCACTTAGGGCTTCTACTGTGAATAATGGTTACCGAAGATTCGGTAGTGACGTTTGTGCTACACTACACTGCGCAGTAACGCTGTGACTTCGAAAGAGCCTAGACCATCGCTCGAGGCGACCGCGCAGTGTAACACAAACGTCACTACCGAATCTTCGGAAATCGCAATATTCGCAGTAGAGGCCCGATGGCAGCGAGATTTTTATACGAGCAAGGAACATATCGGTGTCGTTAACGCGTAGGTGCCGGGCAGTGTACAAACACACTAACGAGAGGTTGTTATGAGGATACAATTCTGATTTATGTGATACGATTATGTTAGTAAGTATTTATTCTAAAGGGTTTTCCGCAACAGATGTGAGTGGTGGCTTTTGTCAGGTTGATCTCTCTAACTGTGGTCTCTACATTCGTTAGTGCCTCTACCACTAAACTACTAAAACGTCTAAGCGTTTGGTCTAAACGACACAAACGGGCAACTTGCATGCCGAGTTTTCAAGAAAAAAGTGAATAGGTGGATTATGACTGAGCATGCTCCAACTTAGGCTGCAGCTACACTTAGTGTGCTGGCAGACTAAAGCTTAGCTCATAAAGAAAAATAAAACGTAAAAGTAAGTAAAATTAATTCAAAGTACTAATTTCAATGCCCCGTACATGAATCCGTGCCATGATCGTATTAGGACCGGTCTGCTGTTCCCTGCATGAAATACTGCGGTATTTTCGGTGACGGAACGCTCTAGTGAGCTTTGTATCCCACTACCGCATGCATAGTTGGGTTTGTTTACAAGTACGGCTTTGGGTTTATGGTCCTGTTTGAGTTATGGGTTAGTAAGTTACTGGAGCAAGATCTAGAAGGAATTATGAATGTTCTATTAAGCCTTTCCAACTACGACTGGGCATTAATATTTATAAATGTGTTTTTGGAGTCAATTTTTCCAACAGAAAACCTAGTTACCTTTTTGTTTGGTCACTGTCCAAACCTAACAGAAAGGAATGAAGTGGCTGGCAAAACTCTTGGCGAGATGGACCACTGAACACCAAGAGTCTGAGGAGTATGGATGAACACTAAATCGTACCAAAACGCTGCACTAGTGTTATGATTTTCTTTAAGATAGTTCTCTTTCTTTTACGAGCGTATTAACACTCACTTGGCCACCAGGTCAGCGAACAAATATCTGTTGCCGATGGGCGATTCCACCGCGACCAAACGTCAGATGACAGTCGTCGCAGTGGTTGATACTACCCGCTGACTGTAGTCTTTTTGGTTGCTAGACCAGAAAGTCTCTGTAGGTATATAATTGCGTATAAGTATATCACAACGATTAATTTACCGACGACCCAGTTTGCACTAGCAACCCAAGTCCACTGCAGCTGTGGCCCAGTCGTCGCGGTAACTGAAAATGTGTTAGCAACCTGGCCAGTGCGTTGCGGCTTGCACTTTGCAGTACATTTAAATTAGTCATACCTGGATGTGGTGGATGGGTATGCACGTGTTCCGGTGGCGGTGGTTGCATGGATGACAGAGCTGAGAGTGGCGTGTAGCGAGCTCCATCATCACGTGAGCATCCCTCCTGGTAAACAGTACATTGTTTGAATATAACAGTAAGAAAATATGAGCAATTACAACTGTGATGATAAAATACTACGAATAAATACTAGTGGAAGGCAGCTAGTCATAACCAACACCCTTGAAATTATTTATAAACTAATAAAAATAGTAAAGTGTGAGTTTTGGTTTACAAAAGTACCTAGTGATCGGCTAAAGACAATACGCATGGTGTGTGTAAAAGATAACTAGGTAAGATTGGAGAGACCATCGCAATGATGATACGATCTACATTATATGTATGAAGATAATGGTGGATGGAGCAAAAGTTAATAAAAGTAAGACCATCATAAAGTGGCTGTTATAAACCAGTAAACGCAAAAGGTAAATAACAAATACCTAGCTGTTTTATTAGTTCTATTTTTAAACTTTTCGTGTTAAAAAGACAAGACGAGAAAAATATAAAAGAATGCGAACAATCTGAAAGGTAGAGTGCGCGGAAAAGTGACACATCCGCGATCCGTATTACCTCTGGGAGGGAGGAATATGTGTCGGTAATACAAAAATAATAACATTACAGTGACTTGCCATATATCAATGTTTGTCGTAGTCTTTTCATGGATTTGTTATAATTTATATTCATCTGCAATTACAGTGTCAAAGATTTTGCATTTTGCTCCAGCTAAGTTTCGTGGTTGTTTTACGACATCTCGAAGGAACTGAAAATGTTGGTGCAGACACTGCATCCAGCTACTAAGGGCCGTAAAATCAATAATGGTTTAAACCACGAAATAGAGTTTAACCTCCAGTCTCCGATTATTTCATAAGATCAATGGTAGTTAATCGACCATGGGTAGCTAAAACTGACAGAGGTGACAGTAGATTAATTTATCGATCAAATGTAATCGTAGATAACGAAACCCATAGTTTAAACTGCTTTTGATCTTACGGCCCGTATCCATAGTTTTGTGACAGGCACACACGATATAAAAAAAAACTACATACTTAGAGAGATACAGGTGATTCGTGAGGTGAGGTGAATTGTGATTCATTTTAAATAAGCGTGAATATCAATATCAACCTGGTTACAGTATGATTTTAGAAACACTTTTCGAAATTGGCCAAGGATGGACGGGTCTAAAGCTTAAGGGTCTAGTTCTCTCGGTAATTATTTAGGATTTTGTAGTTACTTTTAGACGGATTGGGATACAAACCACTAAATGTTACTTTAAACGGGTTCCAAGCTCTTACTTAAACCAACTCATTTGATTAATGAACATTAAAATTGAGTGCCCTTTCTCTTCCGAACAAACCAGTGAAAGTGCGTTGCGTAAAGTGATTATTTGCTGTGAAAACCGCTTTGTGGTTAGACGATAGACAGCCAGTAAACAATAAAGATACACTTCTGTGAGCTCTGTACCCATAACACTATTTTTGTTTGCTCAGTAGATTTATTCGAAGTATTTTCGATTTAAAAATGTAAACTCTACGGCTAGGAGACTCAAGATCTCTTCAAAACCTCTGGTCCTACCCAAAAGTGGACCAGGATTTATCAAAATCAAACCAAAATCATAGGTCTGGTCTGACCCTTAGTAATCCTAAATTCTTCATGATGGTGTTCTTTATCCTTTGCAGTAAGTTTTCAATGGCTATTATAACATTCCGCCTATTAAAGAATCAACTGTTTGAATTGCAACACGTAAAACAAAACTGCAGTTGCTGAAAAAGTTTGAAAAGATCAACCTATTAAAATACCATTCGTGAATTCAGAAATGTTTTTGTGTTGAATTGAAAGGGAATTATTGTGGTGTATTGTGTTGTGTAACAAAATATTTATTTTAAAATGTTTCCACATTGTTTTAGTTTACATAATTTGTAATGTTGGCTTTAAAAAGTAAATTTCATGTTTAATTAATTTGGAGCCTCAGAGGAGATAAATTAACATTGATGTATAATCTGCGTCAAGGGTAACACCACGTTACTCCTTTCACGCGTAAACTGTTCACGCGCCGATTGATAACAAACCTTGTATTCAAAAACTCCCCGTTTGTCCTCAATAAAAAGGTTCACTTTTCTTTGCTATCTTACGAGAGGTGAAGCGATGAAGGATAAAGCGTGGATGAGGTCCCCGGGCGTGTTTACATGGAAGTTACTTCATTACCGGATATTAATGAGTCGAAGTGCCAGCGGGTATTACGTCTTTATTACCTACGGAGGTATGGCACGGTGCGGAAAATGCGCGAATCAATTCCTCCACTTGAGTCCTGATAGCAACTTAATAAACTAGTAATAAATGTTCACAGATTAACAAATCAGGAGTGAGTTTTAAGCAAGATAGTGTTTTTATATAATCGAGTTTATTTATTACCTTTTCGCAGTTTGTTGTTGCTGTAGTCTGCGTGTGGCTTGTGGAGGATATGCGATACTGCATCCCAGACACGGTGCAGTACCCCCCTTCCTTGTGATGATGATGAGTCGAGTAAACTCCAGTTATAGTTACGTCGGTGTCTTGGTTTACAATAACTTCAACTTTCTGCTTCGAATCCGTTTCAACCGGATCATCGCTCTCAGGCTCCTTCTTAGGCTCTTCGTTTTTTGATTCCGACTTTACGCCGGAACCAACCCCGTTTTTTGGATTCTGAAAAGATTCATCGCTCCCCGAATCTGTAGTAGTTTCTTCCTTGTTTGATTTGGGAGAACGTTTTTCGTAACTGAGTTCTATCATTGCGGAGGCGTTCAGACTTGCCATCCTTTTTTGAACTACCATATCTTTGAAGTCCATGTTAACTTCATTTCTGTTTCGCTTTTTCTTGGCTGGAGCTGTTTTTTTAATTTTTGCTGGTGGTTTATCAGAATCAGATTTTGTTATAGACGATTTTTGGATTTTCTTTTTTTCGGGAGTAACTTTTTTCTGAGTTTCCATTTCACTGTCTTCACTAGAAGAGGAGCAAGATTTGGGGTCCCAATATTTACCCGCACTGCGAATTCCTGGTACTTCCCGCAAAGTTCTTTGCGGACGACTATCATCAGAGCTATCTGAACTATCTCCTTTCTTTTCCAACGTGTTTTCATATTCTGATTCTGAAGTTGTCTCATGCTTTTCAAAATCTTTTGGTTTGGTTTCTTTCTTTTTAGTAGGAGTTGGTCGTTTTGAAGTACTTGGAATAGGTTGCATAGCAACAGTCTTCATCAACCCTAGATCCATGTTAGTTTGAAATTCATTTGCAAGCAAATTCTGAACCACTAACTTTGCATTCAGCAGAGCCATTCTTTGCTTTTTTGGGCCTTTCCAATATTTATGAAGAGGCCGATGGTGTGAACGTTTCCCCTTCTTTCTATTTCCTAGTAAATCATCTTTAAGATCGACTAGGGAATCTTTTGAAAGTTCCTTAAGCTCAGATGATTTTGTTTTCTTTGCACTATCTGTAATTTTCTTGTATCGCTTATTTTTAGGTTTTTTGGCTACGGAAGTATCTGACGAGGAAGACTCTTTAGATTCATCGTTCGATTCATTATTATCATATTCTTCAGACGATGAATATTGGAAAGATTTTGTGTTGAGAGAAAATTTTGAAGATTCAAACTCGTCATCTGACGAGGAATTTTTATTTTTCTTTTTCGCTTTAGCTGGAGTCTTTTTAGTAGGTGAATTAGATTTAGTCGTAAGCTTTTCACCACTGCTAGGCGAATCTTCTTGATCTAAAAATTTTATTGGACTAAACGGTATTCCCGTTACGCTTGACTTGCGCGCCACCATTTTATAAGACTTACTAACTATTGGCTTTGGCGCTTCATCGTCTTTTGTGTTATTTAAATTTAAATTGAGATTGCTAGAAGTTTTGTCTCGATTACCACTCACTTCTTCGCTTTTCTTTGCTTTTAGCTGTTTTACTACTTCTTCTATAGGGCGATGAGGAGAAAACTTTTTCCTCTCCGATTCTGTTTTTTTGTCCATAACTGTTCCTTTGACTCTAGCTATAGGCCTGACGCGACCAATATTGTGATTTATTGGATTTCGAATATCCACCAAAATGCTCTTTGGAGAATCAACTTTTTCAGTAAATGTATAAACATCGATTTCGGGGCCTTGAGATACCAGAGTATTTTGTACTTTTTTATCTTCATTTGATTTGATTTCACATTTTAACGACACAAACCTTTCCGAAACGCTAAGATTTCCTTTTGAATTTTTACAACATTTGACATCTATATCCACCATTCTAGGAGATCTACTGGATGTAAAGAATTTGGGAGGTCTTTCAACTTCTTGTTTTGGTGTTTCTGGGAGATTTTTTGTTGAAACTTTATCAGGCACACTGCTTCGAGTCGGCGTCAGTGCAGTTCCTTTTGTTTCGACCTTTTCTTCAATTTTCTTAACATTTTTACTATCTTCTTTCAGATTGGGTTCCTCGGTTTTTTCGACAGGCTTGCTATCAATGTCTTCTTTAATGGGGCTATCTTTAGGTGCTTTATCATCAACTTTAATTTCTTTTGACTGTACAATATTTTCCATCTTATCATTATTACAAAATTTACCTTTTTTGACAATCGCTTTTGAGACTACAGTCGTTTTCTTTTTAGGTTCATCTTTATTTAGTTTGTACTTTGATTCATCACTTGTTTTTGCAGATGACTGTGGTTTTTTAGCAGGCGTCTTTTTGATTGGTAATTTAGTCATGGTTTTTTTTACTGATGCATCTAGTGTAACTTTAATCGGGTCTTTTTTTTCTTTACGATCTTTTCTAGCTTTTTTTGTTGAAGATGAACTTTGTGGGAGATTGGATTTAGATGTTGAAGCCCTGGTTTCCAAGTGAGTTTCATTTTTATCTTCGACTGCAGCATCTTGCTCGCTCTTTGTATTTTTCTTATTCCCTTTTATCAATGGTTTACGAATTACTTTCTTTATCTTCTTGGCCACAGCTTTCTTTTTGACTTGTTTTGTTTTTAATTGTGTTTTATTTAGCGCCCCTTTATTTGGCGAAGTTTTTGAAGCCTGTGACCTCATTGTCTAACTCAGTTCGATGTTATTACCGTCATTGATGGATTGATACCGGCGTCACATTCTGAAACAATGAAATAATGCTCAATTAACAAGTAAAAATAACAGGAAACGGCTGCAACCCGTTTTAAAAAGCTATCAATTCTTGCTGCATTTTACAAATAAAGCAAAAAATCCTCCTTTGGTTGTGTTATTTGCTTCACGGCAGATGTTAAGGTTATGTTAAGCTTAGCTTTTTATGAGCCCTTTCATTGATGAATGACTCTAATTACAAAATCTTTCAAACTGAAGACAAAATCGTTATAATGACATCCTAAAAACATGCCTTCGCAAATGGACGCAACCTATTGAATATTACATCATGAATAATACAGTGTAAGTATTCGCGGGCCAATACATTTTTATTTGCATTGAGTGAAACATCGGAAACAAACAAAAATAATCATTTATCGATAAAAGCGGTTCAAACAACATATAAATTGTTACCAACCAAACATTGCTTTGATAACATGCGCTAGCTAAAGATAATTTTGTAACTAATTAAGCTGTGTATGTAAAAATGCGTGATAATATTATTTGAAAAGAACTCTCTGACAAAACACATTAGTGGACGACCGGATTTGAACCAACGACCTTAGGGTCGGATCGGAAGGCACAGTTGCTATACCAGTAGACCACCGCGGTGCTCATTTTATACCACACATATTTCATAACACAAGACGTGTAAGCGTCAAATTACATCAGAAGGCAAGACGTCGCGTCGTGTAGCTAGAGAGAGAATTCTTTGTTTTTTTTTAAATCAAGTTGTTTTTAAAGAGCTTTTTCGTTACAATGCTTTTTCTTAAAAGCTATTTTAGTAATATGCGAAAGCAAAACGGTGTAAAAGTTACAACCGAAAATAGCCTATGAAGAAAAAAATAACGAAAAACCTCTTTTACAGCATGCTTTTTAAAAGAATATTTATATTCAGGGGCATTATTCTGTATGACTTAGGAGATTCCTTGCCGTAACCGTATG
The DNA here is from genome assembly GCA_947507515.1 of Eulithis testata. Taxonomy (NCBI): domain Eukaryota; kingdom Metazoa; phylum Arthropoda; class Insecta; order Lepidoptera; family Geometridae; genus Eulithis; species Eulithis testata. The sequence goes on from OX382207.1 coordinate 5,207,580, forward strand.
ACGTCACCGTAAGGAATGACATTTATGGCATAGGAAATACGGCATAGGCATAGGGCGATTTCACGCCGCTGTCTTGTCGTGCTGCGTAACGCGCTTGTATTGGTCATAGTGAATAAGGCCCCGTCACTACGGACACGACAACGACGTCTTGTCGTCAGGTGTGCGTCAACGCTAACAAAACACGATCGTAGTGATTATATCCAATCACATTCATCCTATCCAACGGACTTGTGCTTGACCGTTGAAGGGGACAAAAAAAGGACCACAATCAAAGGCATTTCTTCCTACCTGGCCACGTGCCGCTATTATACGGATACAAAAAGATAAGATAACCGGCATGTGTGAACACAAAAACGACCCTAATGTTCTACATGTTTATTTTCACAAGGCTGACTCAATTCGTTTCCAAATTTTTTTTATGTTCCTTTGTTTCCGGCGAAACTTACACTACCTCATTTTTGTTAGTTTAAACTTGGTATAGTAATATGTGATCTGTGGTTTAAATCATCAATAAATTATCTTATAGGTCATCAATAAGTGAGTGGTTTTCCTTTCATTTATTTAAAAAAAAATTATTAAGTATGTAAAACGTTTATTTAAAAAATATTTAATTTATTTCAGCGCTTAAAACCAAAATGAGCTCAGAATGTCAACGAGCCATCGTTATCACTCAGTGGGTTGTGCATTAACGTCGCGTCAGCACTTCACTTCTATCAGGGTTAGTGTAATTGACGTCCAAGTGGCGTAAAAGTGAACCTGAGAAGGACCCCATCCCTAGGCTCTCCCATCTGTTTCCAACATAAAATGAGCTTTCAGTAACAGCTTTTAGATTCAATTTGGTTCAAAGGAGAGTCATCCTCTGGCATAATTTTGTCATTTCGAATATGATGTGTAACGCGCTGGATATTGGTTTCAAAATCGCAGATTGGGCCACTATGTCGATTTCAGGGATGTCCAAGTATTCTTTACTCTGTGGCCGGATGTTAGGAGGATCGGTCGCGGGCCGATCGATACGGCCCGCGTAACTACGCATACTCGAACTGGGATTCCAAAGAATGTTGATTTGGCTGTTGACTGAAAGCTGAAACTAATCTGGTTGAGAGGGTTGCTTAAATGTTGGAAAACGAGAAGTGATTTAAATAGGTTTTTCAATGAACATAATACCTATAGTTTTATATGTAGACAACACAATGTAAGTATGTACGAAACTGTCAATGTGCAAAACTCTTTATTTACCTTTCTAAATATTTAAAATAACTTTTTAGTTCTCTGATGGGTACTTTGGTAGGTATCTGATTTGCCGACTTGAGATGGATCTCAATCAGATAAAATACAAAATATTACGGGTATTACGCATATATCGCAGACATATTATTGAAAAAAATACGGCAACAATCTATCAAACGAAGTACACAAATAAAAATATTACATATGTATAAAAGCAACCAAAGTTAAAGAGTTCCGTGCAAACGATGAATAGAGTTAAACAAGTACTACATATCTGAAATAAGCTCGTAGAACCTCTTTCAGTAGCTTCGTTCCAGAAACTAACCTTTTCAACTTAAAACAATGTCAACTCTCCGCTGCGCTCAGTTCCTTGGGCGATAAAAATAAAATTCCCCTCAAACAATAACAAAGAGCTCTGTGGTTATAGTGCAAGCGCTCATTGCACAAAACTTACACCATTCGATTCATAACCAGTCATTTTTAGTAAAAATATTTTGGTGAAATGAAACAGGCGATGTAGAACTTGACTAGAGGCAGTTATCTTTTAAGAATACTTCTGATCTATTGATGTAAAATGAGTTTTTCAACGTTAAGCTCTCTGACGCTTTTCTCATCTATTAGATTAACAAGACAAAGACGACTCATCTCGTCGCTTAGTACCTAATTGTATTTTAAGTGTTTCTCACAATTAGTAGAAAATATCAAGTTGAAGTTTGAACGAAATTGCCTAGAGCTTTTTGCTATTTGCGACAGGGCCATAAATAAAAATACAAACAACACGCCTACAAATTAGTGCTTAATCGCTTGGCAGACACAGAAACTAAATATCATTATATGTACCTACTTACACTATACCAGCTGGTTGACCGAGCTTTGCTCGTTATTTTTTTATTATTTATTTTTATGTACATAACCAATATGCAGTACTTACAGTCAAACCTGGGTAAGTGAGAACTGGATAAGTGAGAAAACTCTATAAGTGAGAGTAATAGCCAGGACCCGTCATTTTAAGCTCCCAAAACCTCTATTAGCGAGAAACAGAAACCTTAGTAAGAGAGAGTCGTTTTTCCCTCATGGACCTCCGTAAGTGAGACTGCTACTTATCTATACCTCTATAAACGACAGTCGAGCTTTATTTATTTATGTATATTATTTAGGAGGAACAAATGACAAAACAAATTACAAATTTAACATCTGCTATTTTATGACTTATTCTTAACTTTCGTGGAACTTCTTACCATTGTTTTTGTATTGTTTCCTCGTCAATATTGTTCCTATTCTAATTCGTGGAACTAAATAACGTTGTTATTTTATCGCATTCTTTTCAAATGGACACGTGTGCCTGTGTAGAAACTCGGGTTAGTGAGAAACCTCTAAAAGCGAGAATAAGATTGTGCTCCCTTGAACTCTCGCTTATCCTGGTTTGACTGTATTTAGTTAGAAAAGGTTCTATGCTCAACACTGCCATCTATTAAAGATAAGTAGTATAACTTCAAAAAATAGTATTATTATTCGCTAATAGATGTCGGGAAGAGTCACATTTTTCAGTGTTTACTTGAAAACTCGAATAAAACGACATATTTTTCTGAAAAGGAGTCCTCCGAAATACCCTGTATACTAAATTTCATGACAATCGTTGGAGCCGTTTCCGAGATTAGAGATAAATTTATATACAAGAATTGTTCGTTTAAAGGTATTAGATAGATGACGTACTTATACTTACCTATCTACGATCAACCCCCAATTTGCCTACTAGTAAGTAGTAGGTACCTACTTACAAAAATCCACATGCATTCAAATTAATACACAACGCTTATTTTAATACGCCATACTAATATGCGCACTTCCAAATTTATGCACTTTTTTTCAATAAAAACAACCGAATTTACTTTATGGTGTTGTTTTTATACTACAGTCAACGCGGACACATCCGGAACACATAATATTGTTATCAGAAAAAGCACTCACTCTTCATTATCTCTAATTTTTCACCATTTAACTTCAATAACGTGTTTTCCTCTTTAGGTTTGTTTTCCCCGTCACAAACAGATGACTGTCATTCATCCAACGATAGGTTGTGCTTTCGATAAAATACGCTCTTCGCTAAACCACAGTAATCAAGTTACTGTTACTAAATCAAGTTATTGTGATATTAGTAACGTTCGCCGACTTATTTCAATGGAATTTCAGTTATAATCAGTACAGTTGATTCAAACGATTCTTTTTTAGAATTCTTATAATGTTTATGTACCTGTTATTAGCTCTAATTATACATTTCATCGTGAGCTATTTGTAAATAAAAGTTTCTTGAGTTTTAATGTTAGTAATCAGTGGGATATGCAAGTTGAAAGTTTTAGCTTTCTTGAAAATGAAATGTTATCGACTGTACAAAAGAAACTAATTAGTTTAAAAAGCATCTTTACGCTGTCCAAAATGGCCTGGTATACTTTCGGCACAGAATAGATTATAATTCAATAATATAATTATTTCGATGGGACTGCCACAGATAATGCAGCAGTTCCTAAACTGGTACAAAATGCTTACATTTTGACAAAACGACATGGCAAATATCTTGCGGTGCGCATCTTAGGCCCGCTGGACGTTGAACATGTTTAAAATGTTTTGAAATTAGTACTTCATACCTTCAGCTAACTTTTCAGTGCAGTAAGTAACAGAATCTTTGCCTTAAGTTGCGAGTAAGTTCTAGATTTATTTTACTCAATCTGCGAATATACAACGTAGGTAGGTATCATCAATATCGATATGGTATCTGAAAGAACTAGTAGCCATAGGTAGGTATTCCGGGTTCAAAATAAACAACCAGATTCAGTACTAAGTAAGCTCTCACTTTATTAAAACACACGAGGCACGATGCCCACTTCCCAAAACGCAACGATAGCGCGATCCAGGCTCGTGCCGTTTTTAGCAGCGCCATCTAGTTGTAACTAATTTCAATGGACATACCGCCCACCAAGGACATGATGAATGTCCTTGACAATCACAAAATTCCGCCCACCGTCAGGTGCGGATATAACCTTAACTTGACAACGCCTTTACTAACAATATCTTTCTCTTAACGTGGACTGTATATAAAACAAATAAACTCAAAACAATAAACTTCTTAAAAAACATAAAACACTTTCTTAATGTTAACACTTTTCTTAACTAGCTAAACTAAACAGTGTAACACTTAAATTTAATCAGACACAGGTAAAATGTACAATTTTGATACAGGACGTTTAATCACTGAACCGTTACATTTCAGAGACACTACTCGACTAATTTTGTCCAAACCAGGATGCTTTTCGGTGACCTTTCCCAAAAGCCATCGAGCTGGAGGCAAATTGTCCTCTTTTACCAGGACAATGTCACCAATGTTTGGCTCTGGAATGTGTTTATTCCACTTATATCGCTGCAATAAATGCACTAAATATTCCTGCGACCATTTCCGCCAAAATTCCTGCAGCATACGCTGCGTAACCTGCCAACGTTTCAAACTACCCATACTGAAATCTTCAAAATTGCAATCAGGAACGGTGATCAACGGTTCACCGATTAAAAAATGACCCGGTGTGAGAGGGATTGGATCGTTGAGACCGTCTGGCATCATTGATAACGGTCGAGAGTTAAGGCATGCTTCAACCTGAGATAACACCGTAGAAAGCTCTTCGTACGTAAGTGTTGAAGTACCGATAACTCGCTTCAAGTGGAACTTCGTCGATTTTACGCCAGCCTCCCATAAGCCGCCGAAGTTAGGGGCGTGAGGTGGAATAAAATGCCAGGAGACACTGCAATTACCTAACCATTCCCTGATTTCAGTAGCTACTGATGACTTCTGTACATCGACCAAATGACGGAGTTCTTTAGACGCACCAACGAAATTTGTGCCGTTATCACTCCAGACGTCAGTAATAACTCCTCTTCGGGCTACAAATCGCTTAAACCCGGCTATAAAGCCTTGCGAAGACAAATCGCTAATAGCTTCCAAGTGAATCGCTTTGGACACCATACAGATAAATAGGCAAATGTACCCTTTGTATGACTGATGTCCGCGGCCTTTACTAGTACGGATACTTATCGGCCCTGCGAAGTCAACACCACTGTGTCGAAAGGCTCTTGCTGGAGTCACCCTGCTAGCCGGCAGCTGTCCCATCAACTGGGTTTGAGTGGCTGCTGCGTATCTCTTGCACTTGACACATTTGCGTACATACATCTTCACAAGAGTTTTGGCTGAGATGATCCAAAACTTGCTACGCAAATGGTGTAACATCAACGTGGGCCCTCCATGCAATGTTGTTTTGTGGGCATCCGCAATCAAAAGATGGGTAAAATGGTTCTTGTGCGGCATGATGATAGGGTGTTTCAGGTTGTCGTCTAAATCTGTGTTTTGGAGACGACCACTCACGCGTAAAATTCCATCATCATCGATTACTGGGCAGAGGGATTTCAACTTTCCTCTGGCTTTGGCTCTTCCTGTCTTTCTAATCTCTTCTATCTCTTCACTGAACTCTTGCTTCTGGACCCTTTTAATACAAATCTTCATTGCATCAGCTATTTCTTCCTTTGTCAGATATTCTTCGTATCTTTTTCTACCATCTCCTCTATTCTTCCATTTCATAACTCTTCTGCAATAAGCAATAACTCTCACCAGCTTCTTGAGCGAAGAGAACCTTGTTAATATGGGATCTTCGTTTATCTCTTCTGTACCAACGTGAGCCTTGATGTTTCTTTGCTCTACGCTTGTGGCGATCGATTTCGGTCTCGTGTACTCGATCGTTTCTTCTTGCAACCACGTTGGTCCATGTGCCCACAAGTCACTGCAGGCTAACTCTTGTGGAGTTATTCCTCTAGACGCTATGTCTGCGGGGTTATGAGCAGATTGGACGTGCGCCCAATGCGAATTATCCAATAGCGTGAGGATGGTTGAAACTCGATTTCCAACAAAGGTAGACCAGCGGCTTGGGTGGCTGCTGAGCCAAGCCAAAACCACTGTGGAATCAGTCCAGGCATGAATTTGAGTTTGCGCAACTCCCATGACTTCAGCTACTTCTACTATCAGCTCAGACAGCAACACTGCTCCCATCAACTCGAGTCTGGGGATGGATTGTTGTTTCACAGGCGAAACCTTTGTACGAGACGTGATGAGGCTAGTCTTGATGTTTGCTTGCGAGTCCACAACTCTGATATATACTGCTGCAGCATAGGCAGCTTCCGACGCGTCGCAAAAGCCATGCAACTCCACCAACAAATCACCAGTCTTAGTTTTGATCCATCTTGGTAGGGTAAACTGACTCGTCTCCAATAGGTTCTGTCTGTACGTGTGCCATTCAGCTGATAATTCAGGTGTCAACTCGTCGTCCCATTCTAATCCAGAAAGCCACAGCTTCTGAATGAAGATCTTGGAAGTGACAACACAAGGTGCTGCCCAACCTAGCGGATCAAATAAGCGGGAAATATCCGATATGACCCGTCTCTTTGTGATTGGCGTTTGCTGTGGAGGAAGGACTACAGAATACTTAAACTCATCACCTTCTCGATCCCAGCTAATTCCCAAAATTTTCACTATATCGTCCATTTTAATATCCTTCTTCCTCTTTTCATCATCGTTCTTCTCTCCTTGTTCCTCATCATTCCTTTGTCTCACGGTCCTTTCCTTTGCTGAAATTTCCCTATCTAACTCCTTGCTACTACTAACCCATTTCTGCAGTTGAAATCCTCCCTTGGTAAGTACCATTTCCATATTCTTATACAATTCCAACCCTTCTTCGACCGTTTGACATCCTGTCATGAGATCATCAACGTAAAAATTGTTCTTTATGTTTTCAGATACTTCGGGATACTGCACGCCTTCATCGACTGCGATCTGCTGCAAGGATTTCACTGCAAGGTAAGGAGCCGATGCTGTACCAAAGGTAACTCGTAGTAATCTATACTCTTCTATTTCAGATGCGGGTTCGTCGCGCCATACAACTCGATGGAAATTAACGTGCGTTGGAGAAATCTTCACCTGCCTGTACATCTTAATGACGTCGGCACAAAGACTGATAGGATGCAATCTCCAGCGCATAATAATATGACGTAATGGCGGTTGCAACGTGGGACCTACCAAAAGATCATCGTTAAGTGATACTCCATTTGTACCTTTCATCGATGCATCAAATACTATACGGACCTTGGTTGTTGTCTTGTCGTTGCGTATGACAGCGTGATGTGGCAAGTAAACTGCTGATTGGTTGTTGTACTCATCCGCTGGCACACGCTCCATATGGCCAAGGGTTAAATAGTCATGAAATACTTCTGAGTACTGCTTCTTGATTTCAGATTCTCTCTCAAACTTTCTTTCCAGATGCTGAAATCGTCGTATCGCGAGATCTCTTGACCGACCATGTTGACATGTCGGATGGTCTGTTCGGAACGGAAGATTGACTACATATCGACCACATTCATCTCTGACTGTGGTTTGCGCGTAAATTTCTTCACAACGCTGCTCTTCTGAGGTAAGGATCTTCTTTTCAGGTATATTGGACTCTATCTCCCAAAACTTTTTCAGTAATGCGTTGTCATCGGTCTGAGCGTGCATGTTCACAATGACACCATGGTGACATTGTGGCGAAGGACTCTGATTATCATCTGATTGATGTGTGGGACCAGAAATGATCCATCCCAAGGCCGTACATTGCGCAGTGGGCATGCCTTTGGGACCCTTAATCAGACCTTCACGTATAAGCTGACCGTAGACATCTGCTCCGAGCAAAATGTCTATTTTACTCGGCGTGTGGAATTGAGGATCAGCGAGTGTGATCTCAGCCAGCTCCGGCCATTCCACATGATTGATCTTCTCTGATGGCAGAAGGCTAGTTATAGCGCTCAGAACATGCGCACGCACTTGGATTTTGAAGTCAGGATCATGCCGCGATTGGATTGTTATCATAATGATGTACTTCGAGGCCAATGTGCCTTTATCGCCGCCTAATCCTGAGATGCTACTCCTACTAGATATCTTCTTCACACCAAGTAACTGTGCAGCTGACTCTGTAACAAACGATGCCTCAGAGCCTTGATCCAACAGAGCTCGAAGAGTATACGTGTGTCCGTCTCTTGCTTCAGCTTCAACAAGAGCTGTGGCCAGCAGAATTGGCCTCGAAGAAGTCTTCTTCGAGAAATGTGCTGCAACCTTTGACGTTGATTCAGCATTATCTAATGCTGCCTTAACTTTCGAAACCGTATCATTGACCTCGACTTCTAAACCTGACTTTGCAGGTCCTGACGTGCTAGCTTCCGATGCTTTCGGATGAAGCAATGAGTGATGCTTCCTCCGACAAATACGACATCTAACTACCGAATGACAAATGTTGGCGGAGTGGTTGCTGCCGAAGCAGTTGAAACAAAGCCTGCTGGTTTGAACAAATTCATGTCGCTTATCATAATCTTCACTTGAAAATTGTTTACAATTCGACAGCTTATGCTCACCCTTACAATAAGTACATTTGACTTGAGCATTGGAACCAGTCGCTACAGCATGCAGTACATTCTTCTTTTGAGTTGAGATATTTGGCTTTGAAACCTTTTTCGTGTCAACAAACTCAAGGGATCGGAATCGAGTTTCTAAGAACTCCTTCAGTTGTTTCAAAGTTGGTAGCTCATCCGATGATCCGATTTTTGATTCCCAAAGTTTACGCGTTTCAGCATCCAATTTTGACCCAACCAAATAAATTACAATGGTATCCCAGGACGTCACATCTATGCCCAAATTTCTGAACCCATTCAACGTCTCATTTGTTACATCGAGTAAACCTTTCAACGCACTGCTTGACTCGGTTCCAAGGTTCGGTTGGTTCACAAAACGCTTCAGTAAACAATTGGCTAGATATTTTTTATTGTTATACCTACTATTCAAAGTTGACCATGCTTCTTGATAACTAGCAGCTGTGATGGGAACATGTCTCAACAACTGTTCGGCCTCTCCTGATAGATGACCTTTTAGGTAATGCATCTTTTGAACATCGTCTATAGAAGAGTTGTTGTGAACCAATGATTCGTACAAATCTTTGAATGTTGTCCATTCCGCGTACGACCCGGTAAATGTAGGGATTGCTATCTTAGGTAACTTAACATTACAATTTTCAATCTTAGAGTGCACAATTGGATTAGAAGTGCTTGGTGCAGTAGGTTTTAAAGCTAACAAGCATTCTCTAATTTCGGCTTTACATTCTATGTACGTTTCTTCAACACACTCATGAACGTTTTCGGTAATGTAAGGTGATATCGCTAGCTCCTCTAAAGAAGCTTCACTTATAATTCTTATATGATTATCAGAAAACGCTTTCCATTTTTGTTCTAACGAATCTAGTCTCGTGAGTAAATGAGACTCCTTGAGAAGTCTCTCTTTAGGAGATTTTTTAAAATTCCCATAAGCCTTATCTATCATAGTTTTGTACCCGAACTGCGCCTTTATGAGCGTTGGTAAAGCCATAGTAACAAAATTTTAAGCAACTATTCAATGTTCCAACACTTGTGATTTTTAGTTAAAATGAACTTTACTCTAAATTTTCTAAGTCGATGACAACTTTTAAAAATTTTACAAGTGTTTGAAACTTTAAAAAGTCGCACTAAAATCGGGCATAGGTTCCCCGTAGGTACCGTTTTTGTAAAACTATTCTAAGTCTAAACTACTACTAATAAAATTAACTAGCACAAAATTTTACAAGTCCAAATTATTTTATGAAATTTTCTATGTCCCTGCACTAATAAAGTCAATGTACTCACAGTTTCACTTCTATACCACTTGCGGTTGATTCCCTTCCGAAGAATGACGTTTCCTCCTACGTCACGGTTGTGACGTCGTTAGCGCGGCGTCAACTCGTGACGGCCGACGCTTGTGCGCCTTCTCCGGTTGTGCTGGTCCACGTACGTCGTCAACGTACGCGTCAGCACTGCTCAGCAAGTACGCGCCAGCAAGTTACTGCCAGCGCTGATTGGCTTACTTCCTTGGTTGGATTGGCTTGAAATCCAACCACCCGTGACCGATCTCTGGGCAAAGCTATTGAGCTAGGCCGAGAATCCGCCCGGTGCGCACTGAGTGGCGATCCACCACTTTCTCCAGTGCGTTGATTCAAAAACAAAAAATTACCCGGCTCGTAGGACCATGAAAGAACTAGTAGCCATAGGTAGGTATTCCGGGTTCAAAATAAACAACCAGATTCAGTACTAAGTAAGCTCTCACTTTATTAAAACACACGAGGCACGATGCCCACTTCCCAAAACGCAACGATAGCGCGATCCAGGCTCGTGCCGTTTTTAGCAGCGCCATCTAGTTGTAACTAATTTCAATGGACAGTATCGATCCACACATAAATTATCAATGCATGATTGAAAATTTAACTCGAAAACCTCTCGCTTGACTTGTTCCATCAATTCCAAGAGTAAAATAAAGGAAAACTTAAATTAATTTTGTCATTCTCTTTCACCATTTTAAAATGTAGGTACTTCGTGTTCTACTATAATTCGTAGAAGTAAACACATTAATGGCTTACTTATAGTGCTTATAGTAAGACTTATTGAAGCGAAACAGTGTGCAGTGTCGCGTGATACAAAATAATAAAACCTTAAACGTACATTTATACTTGTTACAAGCCTTTTAAGAACGAAATTAACCAGTCGAAAAGCTTATCGCACTAGTTTTACGTAATTTTATTGAATCGTAACCATAGTTAATTTAGAACGAAAGTTGTGCTAAATCAATTAAACTCATCGCCAAACACGGAGCGGGATGACGAGATATATGTTTTACACAAGTTTTACGTAATAAATAATCCTCCATCCACTTTGACTACAATTAGGAGTATACTCCTTTTGGTCTTCTAAAGCTAAGCTAACTAAAATGATTACTAAATCTGTTATCATCTCTTTTTTTGGTCATGCAAGTGACAATGATGGCTTATTCCATCTAGTACTTTTTTAAGCCGCGCTAAAATGACAGCTGAATATGAATATGGGTAAGATGACGGCCTATATTGTAATCTCCTTTAAAATTGGCAAATGAAATTAGTTGTGGTCGTAAAATCCGTAAGTAGGTAATTATGTTATGTTAATACTGTTACTGTTATTATTATTATTATTCGATGTCCCACTGCTGCAAAGGCCTCCCACTCTTCCCTCCACGCTGGGCGATCCAATGCTGTGATGATCCATTCGGGCTGGTAGGCTAGGTAAATACAGAGTAAATAAATAGATTGTTACAAACCATTTCAACAATTTACTAATTAGTACTGCTGGCATTTGTATAGAAATACCAATATTTAATTAACCGTTTCGTTGTTTGTACAACAAACCGTGTTGTTATCAAATTCAGACCTGTTGAGCCCCTATTAAACTCCTCTAATTATGATACTTAAATAAGTGTCTACCTAATTACTACCTGATTACAATTATTACGGAAACTGCCGCAATTACTCTGGCAATATACCGCTTAGGGTTACCAGATGATGAGACACTGACAAGCTTTACAAAAAAAGCATAAAAATACAAGTTACATTTATTTTCGGTGAAGATTTCGTTCATTTTTCTGTGATCTTATTAGTACATCACTTTCGATTTTAGATCTTATCGTTTGTATACTGCTACTGCTGTCACCGACAATACGACGCAATATCGACGGACCGCTAATTTTATATACATTTTAGTAGGTACGTACGTACTTTATGCTTCCACACAGATTTCACACCATCCGGCGTTGACAGCCATATTTTTGTTTGAACCTCTAACATAGTCGGTATCGTGTGCAAGTGCCCAAAGTTTTCAATAGCTTCAAATAGTCTTTACATGAAAACGCAGTCATCGTCTACTTTAGTTAAAACATGCTTTTAGAAAGCGCTAGTTAAAGTTTTGACCTAAAAACTCTCAGATTACGGCTAAAAATACATCGCCAAATTAGGAGGCGTCCTGTAAATGATAATGAAAGACTTGAAGATGATTGACGAACTCTCAATAAAGAAATCAAGTGTCAAGTATAAGACGCAGACACACATGGAGTCTTTTATCAAGACTCTATTATGGAAGTGGCAGACAGCCCATTCATTTTCACTTTTGTACATTCGAGCGCACATATTATTTACTCTATTTTTTCTATTTATAAAGCGTTTTTATGTAATATGTTTTATTGGTCAACTTTAAAAGAAAGGTGAAAAATAGCTAGTAAAAGTAAATGATTTATAGACGCTAGAGAAAAAAAACTTTCACCCGCAGCATTGTAAAAAGTAATAGTGTCAATATTCTTGAGTGGAATGGTGTTAATTTTACAGTATGAGTTATAAAAATGTGTGATTTAGAGATGTTATGAAATGTAAATAAGAAGATTATAAACGATTTACCTACCCGAATTTATTTAGATACTGCGTGTTTTTTCTGACCCATTTACAACAAAACTGGCTAAAAATATTTCACGTATGCAACATGCAACAAAGCTAAAATCTAAGAACGATGTAGTTATTAGGTACTAGCTTACGCCCGCAACTTCGTCCCGTTTGATCCTGTTAATTTTCCGGGACAAAAAGTAGCCTATGTGTTAATCTAGGTTAAGAACTATGTGTATAAATTCCAAGTTTCATCTAAATCAGAGCAGCATTGCAGCGTGATTGAAACACAAATATCCAAACATTATATCTTTCACATATTTCATAATAGTAGTAGGATATCCTAGAATATTTACAATGTTTACATCTATACAAGTAAGTGTTTCCTCACCACCTTTTCAGCAGATCTTAAGAATAAAATGACCTCAATTTTGTTTAGCACTTGAGTGTACCTGGCTCGTCTCATGACAATTTCTCTTCTTTTGTTGGTGCGAGAGGGGCGTATGAATACAAGCCCACTGGGAAGGGCTCTCAATTCACATTCATGTTATGACGTTGAATTGGACGGGTTGCGAATGTAAGGAGCCCTATTTAATGTTGCTTTTTGTATGTTTTGATACTATTGGTGTAAAATATAACTAATATAAACCAAGGCTGTGTTTCAGAGGGCACGGTCAGTAGATCGGTTTTGACTGAGTCGCAAAGCCGTGATTCAATTAGCCTAAAAATCGTTACATATGTCATAGGTAGAATTGACTACTAAGTCGTACGAGTCGTTTTTTGTTCTGCTTCTGAGGACATGAAAAACTGTCCTCCTAATAACTGTCCTCATATGAGGCCAAGCTTTTGGTTCATATTGTAAAGACTCAATTATTTAAATATTGAAACAGTGTGTAAATCAAAAGTGTCAGTTGGGACACTGTCCTAATAGATTTTGTCCATATGATCAGCAACTCTGATGTCATTCAAATGAGATTATGAGTCATTTCAATCCATACTTTTTATCTACTAAGCGCCTACGATATCTTTTTTAAATCGAATTTGAGAGATTAGCTAATGTATACATTAGATATTGATTATGTCTAATCTTTCTGCAATTGTAATTTCAATAGCGTCAGTTTGATTAATAGTGATTTGATTATCGTCAAAGTTGATCAAGTGAGTCTGACTCTGCTACGAAAGTTGGTAACTTTATTTAACTTACTAAGCTTTCGCTCGCGACTTCGTTCGCGTCCCGTTGGATCCCGTGGATTTTCCGGGATAAAAAGTAGCCTATGTGTTAATCCAGGTCACGGACAATATATATTCCAAGTTTCATCCAAATCGGATCAGTACTTTTTGAGCCAATTCGTTACAAACATACTTACATACAAATCTTTCCTCTTTATAATATGAGTAACTTATACAGACTTTCTTATTTTCTTACAATTAGCTTTTGAAAGAAAAACTCACCAAGTAGCTCCATAAATCTCACTTTACCATTCAGATAATTGTCTGCTGAAAAAACCATTTACCGGGCGGTTAGTCTACGAATGCAGCTGAGTAAAAAGTTAATTGCAATGAATGCCTGAATGATAATATTTAAAGAATTCCATACATCCATATTTCAAACTATATTACTTGGTAGTACACCAAGTAAATAATGCATATTTCAACATCCTGTTCAAAAATAATGAACCTATAGTAACGACGGTATACAATTGATTTAAATATGTCATACAAGACCTATCGCATACTGTTGAATTCATAATTAGACTAGTAAAGCTGAATAATAGACTTGAGTGTAAAGGCATTTTTACTGCCAGTGGGCCAGTTAGTGGGCTCGATAGGAATAACCCAAGTTTTCAACTAGAAACTTTAGGAGAAAAAAATGTGCCCCAAATCAAATAAGATAAAGATAAGGTTAGGACATTTACATTTTATTTGGTTCATTTGTAATTAGGAAAGTAACCATATTTTATTCACAAAGAAAATTATAACTAATACAGAACTTACAATATATTTACAAAATACACATGAAACAGTTAAGATATCTACAAACTGTTGCAAACGATTTATAGATAGCTCAACTGGTCCAAATCAGTACCAATCGGAAGCGTGCCCAAGACACTAAAAAGTGACTTGGACGCAAGAAACATGTCTCAGAATAATGGGCGTACTGCAATGCATCACAAGCCACGTCCTCTGAGGATATGGTCAATGCATCGTTATAGGCAGTGCCATCGGCTCGTTCCATCATTTAGTTGTATAAATCAAACAAAGTTGTTTAAATAGAAGTAGCATCAGCATTATGTTATCGAACCCCCATTAATATAATAACTCAAAGCTAAAATCAAAAGCGGGTTACATAAACTGATTTACGTATCTAGTCGGAATATTATCTCGCCTCAATAAACCGTTGGAAGGGATGCGAAATTACGTAGAGCCCAATACCGTGGCGTTTGGTGTAGCGCGGGGAGAACAGCTGGTACAGTCACCGGAATTAATTGGTTACCACACTTAGCATCCATATAGAGATCTAAAATGCATCAAGAAAAAAAAAATTTAATGTCGTAGGATGTGATTTCAGAATATATTGGTATAGAAAAGAAAACTAAGAAAATCCACTCGCATAAACTATATTGCGCGTCTTTATTTTTATCAAACAGCGCTCAATCAAACCTTTTGATGGTACTTCTCCGTGAAAAAGACACATTGTACGTACAATCACAGCGAGTAGAATAAGTCAAAATGTGGATGGTCACGTGACTTTTGGTTTATTATTTATCAATTAGGTATTATTGTCAAATGACAACTTGGCTAAAGGCCCTTGGAATTTATACTTGAGTATTAATTTCCGAATACCTTATTCGTTTAAATTGAAAGCTGTTCTTATTATACTGTGACTTAACCCCATGCAAGGCAATTATCCGCTGAAACGCTTGTTACCCAACATTACACGATTAACTTAATATACAATTAGTTAAGAGGAAGTTTTAATTAACAAGTTCACGTGAATGCCAGAAACGTTTTAGAGATTGCAGTTTTTATACAAAACTGGACAAAGAGTTAGCCTTGGATGAGCGCGCTAAATAAAATAAAAGCAAAGATCTGTAATCCCCGCCATGGTCATGTATAAACTGAAATCATCATCAACACAACAAGATGTCTTGTTTTTTTCTCATTATCTTAGAGGCAAGTAAAGCATTTTTTAAATACGTTAAATCTTCACGGATGTTGTTATTCCGTGATAGGTTCACAAGCATATTAGCCGTTGCTAGAATACTAAAAAACTCTGTAGGCACGTAGCACTGAACTCGATGCGACTTTACCAGGTGTTTTTATTCCATACGTGATAGTTTGCAAGCCTATCGTCGCTGCTGAAAAACTGAAAAAACTCTATAAGCTAACTGTCCTTTCATTGAGTGACAAATTTTTTTAACGTTGAAAATCCCACGGCGTAGCTCTTCCTGTTTCGAACCCTAGTTCAACATTATTATAACAGCATTTTGAAATAGCTCGGGCTGAGATGCTAATTTTTAAATTAGCGCAGCTTTTATCATTCCTGCACGTATGTCTATCCTCAGATTTTGCGGGATACTTTAACAGGGGTACAAGTACAGCTAAAACACAAATGAAGGGTTATGATTTCGATGATCCATCCAGCCGCAAACCCGCAATTGGTTGTGCTAATGGAAAACTAATCTCTAGCACTATCCTGTTATTGTACAGATTCGTGCGGTCTAGTGTTCGCAGTTCAATTTGTTGTGATTACATTAAAATAATTAACCCGAGGTTAGGGCAATTCTGTTTTATTACGCCTATTTTGTGGTGAAGCACTTGGTGTAGTGGTAGCGACCCCACTTTCCGACCATAGCGTCGTGCGTGGGTTCTTTGTTCTTGTAATTCTATGTCATGATGAAAAATATAACGGGAAATTAGTATTTTGAAGCGATGCCGGCTACTAACATTGAAAATTTGTACTTATTATTTTTTGTTATAAATACATTGAGTTACGTTTGATACTAACAAGTATGCATAAATATAAGTTCAAGTTGTTTTTGTTTGTAAATGTTTTCCAGGCTAAACTACTAAAGGGTTAGAGAAAAAAATAATAGGAAATTATTGTGTTAAATGTCCGTGAATATTTATTTATTTATTTATAGTAATTATATATAGGATTCTTAATGCTGAACACGATTTCAAATAATCGAGTCATAATCATGACCGGAACTTCTGCCATGTTTCCTTAAAAGCTGTGACCGCCATAAGATAGCGGTGGTAATGAGCCACTGGTTACTGACTGAGCTTTTGAACTTTGAAATATTTTCTTATATCTACCTAAGTACCTACCTACTAGTCCAAGAAGCGGTCACAAAAACGTCGGTCGACCAGCAGCGAGATGGGCAGACGATGTTGCGAACATCGCGGGCAAGACATGGATGAGATCAGCACAGGACCGTGAGGAGTGGCACAAAGGGAGGCCTATACCCAGCAGTGGGTGAAGTCGGGCTGTGGATGATGATGATGGTGTTGACCTACTAGTTACAAAACTACAAACCAAAATGTTACTTCATGATACGTTTTTGAAGAATAAGAAGCACCCAAAAGGTTAAAAGACCTTATCCTACTAATATTATAAACGCGAAAGTTTGTGAGGATGTTTGCTACTCTTTCACGCCAAAACTACTGATCCGATTTGGATAAAACTTGCAATATATATTGTCCGTGACCTAGGTTAACACATAGGCCACTTTTTATCCCGGAAAATCAACGGGATCCAACGGGACGAGAACGAAGTCGCGGGTGGAAGCTAATTAAGCTATAAAGTTGGATACCCCCGAGCTTTCTATACCATCCGATCTTCATTCTTGCCGCTGCATCTCCACAATAAAACGATCGTCATAATTGTCGGGTGTTGGTTAGGAAGTCAAGGCTTGAACCCTCACACCACAGATTAGTTACTAGTTATTACGGGACCCTCACTGACACCAATTAGGGTTACTGTTTGAAATTATACAGCTTTGTTTAGTCGGCTAATAAACTGATTTTTACGCGGAAATAGCAGTAGTTGGAAGTGATATGTTCAAGACAACTTATGTAAGACATCTCATAAGAATATCATAATATAGCATTGTCTGCCGATTTTCTTGCATTAGAAAACTATGCGTGCTACCTAATTTTGGTGAATTTAGGGTTCTTATCACGAATCCTTTACTTCACGAAATTTCTTAAATTTCAGTTTTAATGTTATCACAACCCGATTTTATAATATATTTGGGCGTTTCTCTAAATTTCCAAAGACTATAAATATTATAGAACATCTTTAGTTTATTATACTGACGACATGTCCTGTGCAAAACACGCATTCATCCAATAACTAAACTGCCACTGCCACTTCTATAAATTTTGTATTCGCGATGCTGTCAGGCCAGCGCTATGCATTTAGCAATACAGTTTAGCCGGTATCTACTGACCGTACGTCAATTATCCAACTAATTCATAACACGAGCCACGAGCCACGCGCCTGCGGTTGCAGTTTACTGTTTGTGTACAGTGGGGCTGGTAATCCTGCAAAAGAGTACTTAACACTTTAAAAAGGTATTCGTTTTTCAATGTTTGTTTACATGGAACTGAATTAGGTTTACATTGCACCTATTTTAGGCACTCACGCAGGGGAAAATTTAAATGAGCCTTAATAACATTTCAAAGAAATATTTGTGACTTTATTTAATGTCTTTGCTATAGGCCGAGATACTGAAACATCACTCAAATTTAAGCACCACTAAAATTGCTCTGCCTCTGTTTGACATTACTCATTTGTAAGAGATGGCAATAATTTAAGGGTGAACTTAATTTAAGTATTCGGCCAATGGCCACTTAGTTTTGTTTGCTTATCTCAGCTCATGGCCCTGATCGCACCCACAAAAGGATTTTTTCCTTGAAAACAACATCAATCGAGTCACCTTAAACTGTTGTTCAATGATTCATAACCATACGTCAGTCCATGAACGAAGCACACATCAAACGCATCATATTGACATTAATCCGCAAAGAGTCTTCATTGTTTCACACCATTTTACTCTCCGGACCGTTTTTACAGAGATTTTATTCCAAGCCCCATTGTTTCCGCGTAACTTCCGCGATTCCATAAAACAATGTATAAAACTGCGAAGGGCTGAACCGAAGCGGGGAAAAGGAAGAGTTTCGGTACTTGATGCTCCACGGCTGAATGCTATGCTAAGCGATGTTTCGATGAAGTTCAAAGTGATCGCGCCTACCCTTTTGTTATACGAACGTGGGATCGCATCGAATGAAATCCACAGCTTTTACTGATTGAAATGCTGTTCTATCTCTTGGTTTCTTTTTCTTTATCTAGAGCTTAGCACCAGTTTGTAATCCGCGACAAATATCAGAATAGTAAAGTTATTTCGAGTCACGCTTCTAATAATATCGAGCTCAAGCAATTAGCTGTCAGTTTTTTGCAACAAAAGTAGATACCTAATACAAATATTACTCACAAGTTCATTAAACTAAAGCGCACAGAGGCGTTTTGGCGCCAACAATCAAGAACCAAGTTTACAAACATACCTTTATTTCCGCGGAGAGCTTTCGAGCTTTGCCTTAGCATTCATTATTCACATCCTATAAATTACTGAGAAGTATTATTGAGGTAGTTTCTCGTACACACAATTCTATTTGCATTAGGTAGGTATATTCAATTGATTTGAGTGGTATGGACTGGTATGGTTAACTATTGAACCTCTGCAAACACCTAAAATGCTTCGTAAGTCACGTACACAAGACGTGCTGCGGCTTTTTATTGCGTCTCTCTGACAAAGTTGAATTTAGTCTTTTAGAATTTCACCGGCACTTCAGAACAGACACTTGATGATCTCCACTAGACATATTGGTATCAATCTTTACTCCCAGATATTATAAACACAGCGATACGTGGCATGGCTTTTGAAAGAAACGTGGTATGTCACGAATTCATTCAAAATAAAAAAGTATTGTTCTGGTTACAATTGCTGACAGGGTTTAATAGCGCTGATCTTGAATGCGCATAAGATACAAAATTCAATCTTTTGAGCTCCCCCTCTAGCACCCCTCCACTTTCGCCGTACACTACTAAATCATGACGAGACCTGTAAGTGCATTCCCTTTTGCGTCTCGTAACGATTTTATACAGTTTTTAACGAAATAAAAAGGTTTCTTCATAATCTCTGTAAATAGGACTTCCTCATCGTGTTTGATCAGCCTATATGCCCACAAACGTTCATAAAACTGGTGTCTACTCACGCGATAAAAGACAGGCCTACTCTCGACAAAGCGCGAGTAGCTCATGCCAACGTTTAATCCCTATTGACAGTGTAATTGTTCAGACATTTTGACAATGTGCCAACACAAAGTCGGGGGGCTACAATGGTGAATTTTACATGACTGACACATCCCACTTTATGTTAGGTATGGGGAAAGTTTTGTGAAATGTTCGGGCTATTTTGTGTTCGAAGATAATGTAAGTAGGTACCTACTTTTCTACGGTACTGAAGTTCGAAGAATAATTTTGTGTAAGTAAATAATAATAATAAATAAATAAAAAGTAACTACAAATAACTTAAAAAAAAATACTTGGCGCGATGATAAAAAATGACATGACATTTCCAGAGAGACGGTAGACTAGGTAGGCATTCCAAGTTCTAAAAATATATATAGATATGTTCAATTCAGATATTCGATTCATAAATGCAAAATAAAATATTGTATGGGTCGTACGTAGTCTCGGGATTTTGATTTATTTCACGATGATAAACTCATTTAAAATATAGGTATGTACAATAATGTACGTATATATGGGTACTGCGAAAAACTGTATCTATTGTTTTCCCTTTTTGTGTTTATTAAACAGTACTTAAAAGCCAGCATTACTTATGTCCTTTCTGACACTCGTACCTAACCTACTTACGAATTTCTAACCTTTATTACTTACTTAACATAACACTTGTATTTCTCATAAATAAGTAAATTGTGTTCTTTTTTGAGAAATAAATGTCTGAAAACTGTAATTAAATCTGATTAAAGAATCAGAGGTCGGTTGCTTTATAACTTTTATCCCAGTTTTATTAGATATCCAATTTGGGGATCCGCAAACAAATAAGACAAACTTCTGTTATAAACATCCTGCCTCGCGGCTTTTCCTTGTTTGCGAAAAAGTTTCGTTTTAAAGATGTAATTCCTGTACAATGTTATTTGGGTGAATCAACTTTTAAGACACTCCTTTGACGAGATTATGAACAGATAAAAAAAAATTAAAAATATTCGAAATATTATGAAAATATAGTGTTTACATTTGTACTATTTATCCTATTTTTAGGTTTTGAAGTTGGGCACGACATCTAAGCTAGTATGAACGAGTTTTTTAAGAAAAACTGACGAGTGTGCCTCATAGATATCCATTGCGTTACTTATTTGTAAATATCAAAACATAAAATAAAACAAAGAAATTAGAAAAATCAACAGGATAATCATTTATTCATTCTTTAATTCTGTCTTTCTACCGTATTAACAATGTTTTTTTATAACTAACTTATGAAATAGAGACAATTCTAGGTCCACTGCGTTACCTTGCAATTTTTCTAAAGTTTAACTTTACGATAAATCTTTACATAGAATAATCAGACTTACGTTTCTTATTCCTACAATAGGCATTAAGATTATTAGCTAAACGTTTTTATGACCAAATGCAATTAATATGAGAGTTATCCTCAAAAGACATAATAAAAATTCTGGGACAATTTGTAACGCCAGAGAAAAATAGTAACGCCTGAGAATTTTGAATAACCAAAGGCAGGCAACAGACAACATAGTTAGTTTAACTAACAATCATTAGGAACGATGTTGTCGCTCAGTTATCATCATTCATCATCATCATCATCATCAATATATATAACACTCTTTGGAAGCTGACTGACAATCAACGTACAGCCTAAACCATAAGTCCTAGAAGTATGAAATTTGGAAGGTAGTATGTAGTGTGGAGGTGCACTAAGAAAGGAATTTTGAAAAATCGCACCCTAAAGGGTCCAAAATTAAGGTCAAAGATTTAAACAAAAAAAGGCGTTTTCTTTTTATACCGTACATGATAGACCCTTGAAAATTGGTAGATAGATTCCTCAAATATGTAGATTGACTTGACATTGTGTTTTAGGATAAATTTAATATTTTTTTGTTAAACTGAAGGTACAGAATTCTTTTGATTGATGAAAAATGAAAACCAACGTTTTTTAAATTAAACATGGTTTAAGACGGTTCAACTAGGTAAAATAAAAAAAAGTTAAAGGCCCAAGGGCAGGCTCTAAAAATAGGCAGACCCTTAGAATAAAAGAGTGGTAGGGTATCATTTCAAAGTGTTTTTAGTGACCAACCCGTTTTTTTACATTTCATTAAGGTCCTAGCAATCACCTACATTACCATATTTCAACGTAATTAAAGGAATTTACCTGCATTGGGCTCAAAAATATTACAAAAAAGTAACCGGTTAGCAAAATAAGCACCAGGTCCTGCCGCCTCGCTCTTAATCTTGGTGTTGGGTCTCTACCGTGGTGTCGGGTTTCTTGATTGCAGTGTTGAGTCTCTTGCTTGTAGTGATGTATCCCTAGCTCGTGGTAGTGTACCTCTGGCTCGCTGAGGCGTATCTAGTGGAGAAGTAGCACGTGAAGGCGTAGATAGTGGAGTTCCATTAAATTCTTCAAAACATCCTAATCTGGAGTCGGTTCTAGGCGAGTCAGGTGGTGTTTCTTGTAACAATCTCTCAACAGTTTGTTTTCGTTTTTTTGACTGGCGTTTTCTTAGTTTCCATATCACATTTGCACTATATTTTTCTTTAGCAGTTAGGTCTTTTATTCATCTTTTCGTTTTTTTTTCGAGCTCTGTTATTTTTCTTCGCCTCTTTGTTCCTTTCTTTATTATTATTTAGCATTCTCTACAGCGCTTCTGATTTTCTGCTGCACTAAGAGGAATTTTGAGTTCTTACGCACAAACCTTGAACAAATTAAACTCTATTGATATTTTCTAGGATAAGTTAAGTTTCTCGAGGAAAATTTGTAATATATGGATCTGAGTGTTGGGCAACCAAAGGGATGGATGAAAGAAGATTGTATGCGGCAGAGATGTGAATGTTGAGATGGATGTGTGGGGTGGCGAAAAAGGATGGTATGGCTTTGTCATAAAAAGGGAAGAATGTCATGTAACGAGAAGAGTAATATGTAATAGAGTTGTGGGTTTGGGTCGACTGTTATGATAACATCTATGTTAAATAAACAATTTGAATTTGAAGAGTTTTACATTATGAGTGTGGATGAATACGTGGGAAGAGATAGACCAAAGAGAGATGGATGGACTGTGTGAAAGATGATATGAATAAGAAAGGAGTGAGTGTTGAGATGACGGCTGTCAGAGGGAAATGGAGGAAAAATACATGTTGTGCCTAGCGACTTGGTTGGGTTGAATTGAAGTTAGGTTTCTAAATCTAACTTTGACAACATCCACACTATCCATTAATGACAACTCGCAATGTCAATTTGCCTTATATTCTTTGGCGTTACCGGTAACTCTAGAGACAATTTATCCAGCGTTACCGGTAACACTAGAGAAAATTTTAATGAAAAAAATCATATAATATTCCACAGCCAAAAATGTCCAAATATTTTATCATGAACTTGAAATCAGACAGAATAGGCAACATACTGTGTTCATAAAATTAAAATATTTTAAAAACTTACCGTGATTCCCGCCGTAACGCTGCAGAGCGACAATAAACCTACGCGCACCAGTTGAGAGCTTACCGCAGACTGAGGGGCGGGTAAAACGAGGTAGGCCTTG
Source organism: Eulithis testata (assembly GCA_947507515.1). Taxonomy (NCBI): domain Eukaryota; kingdom Metazoa; phylum Arthropoda; class Insecta; order Lepidoptera; family Geometridae; genus Eulithis; species Eulithis testata. The sequence goes on from OX382207.1 coordinate 5,231,018, forward strand.
TTGGACCACACCAACGAAATATTAGACAATAATCTCCTTAGATGACATCAAAATAAACGCTATCTCTAGCTAACGGTCATGCATTTTTATCGGTAACGCAGTATAGATCATGTTTTAATCAAAGTTAGGGACAAAAGTTTATGTGCATGAAAAATATACAATTTATGTCAAACTTTTATGAATGTTAACTTTATACGTAAGCATATATTTCCTAGAACCATAATATTATGTGAAAATGTTAGGTATTCATACAACTTTTTTAAGAAACGTCGTACATTGTGCGGTCTCCTAGGCTTGGGGACACATATTTTTTATATGGAGACTGCTTATGTTCTGCTGAGTTACCGTAAAAAAATAAAAAAAAACTGCTATCTAGAAAAAACTATGAAATTACTATGTTAGCAAAGGATCTAACTTTACGGTAACATCAAAACAAACATATTTTAAACTGAAATACAAATCTTATTGCTATTTCCATGTCTGGGACACAAAAGGAGTGCCTTAAAAGTTGATTCACCCATTTAGTACTCCTGTAGCTAACTTGGATTTGTCTAGAGATTTATCGTTATAATTTCGAGTGTCTTGTAGGTATAACTTTAAATACGGTTTTAAAAATTGTTTACCTTTATTTAACGCTACGAAAAATATATTGCTATAAATGAGGCATACCTAAACAAAACCTAAACTCCGCTTTTAGTTTATTGAAAAAACAAATACTTAAAGCTTTCGAATTACTTTCGAATTTCGCAGTTCTTACGGAACTTATTCAGGAAAACTGTAATTTTCCACCTATTTAAATAATTCATTACAATTCATTTATTCGTGGAAGAATCCCTTTGTTTCCCGTCGCCAAACCTCTGGCTTCCCAGATATTAGCGACCCGGAACCGAAAGCGACATAAAAGTGATTCTGTTTCGACGGACCGACCAACTGATTCCATTGGACCTTTCAGAATTGACGGAAATCGGAATTTCCCCAAACAGGCCTCCGACACAGAAGGGAACATTACTAATCGTAATACAGTAAAACTTGCACCTGTGCCACACGAAGGTATAAACTATTTGAATTTAAATACAATTAAACACAGAGTCGATTTTTGAGGCACTATTCTGACGGATAGAGTAAACCTAGAAGCTTATTGAGTATAAAAACTGAAGTATTGATTTGATAAAATCTATACAGAATAATCAATTAAAGAGATTTGGTTTTTCTAAGAATTTGCATAGATTAGTAATGAACATTTTAATTTAAATTATTATTCTAATCTTGCCACCTCACGGCTCTCTAGTGTGAAACATTTTTTTGTGATACAAAAAGCTGATACAAATAACGTTTGAGTGAGACATCCTACATGTCATAGTATTATTTATTCTGTGCCCTAATCTGGGATCGTCCAAATCAAACGATCGTACGGAATGGTGCAGAATTTTTTGTAGAACCTTTTTATTGCTCGCAGTGTATAAAAAGCTGTTGTCATGTTTCAATAAAAACGGATCGTTTAATGTATTAGCGCGCCAATATGTCAGTTTTGTTTAGTCTCGAATCTCGACGTGTACATTGTGTATGTGTAGGTAGGTACGTAATAAAATGTTTGGAACAGGTAAGAAACTGTCACGTTTACTAGGTTTATTTATAAAATGCCTACCTAAGTAGATACAGACATGTGAATAGTATAAAAAATTCTTGTCAACTTGATACAAACTTATCTTACTTTGAGAGTTATCAATGTTACATTGGTGCTGATTATTCAACACGCAAAATTATAACGTTTCAATCCACAACGAAAAATAATATTTTTGTCCATTTCAACCCAAAATGTTTTCAGCTTGAATTTAGAGCACCGTGAAATAATTCGCCCGGCAGATATTTGTTTGGCAAAATGTGGAGAATGCGATAGTTGAACGAGTTCGTGATTAAAAAAAAACGAGATAGCATTGAACATTATTGAATTCTTTTTTTTGCTTTCAAATATCCAAAAAAATATCTACGCACAGGTAGTATAGTATTATATAATCTGTGGCATAGGGAAAGGTGTTTTCTATGCAGGTAACGTAAACTTTCTTTTTTTTGTGAAGATCTAGTCTAGTATTTGTCTTGAACAAGTCAAAGTATCGCACAAAAAAGGCATATAAAAATCAAATCAAAACGTACCTATTTACCTACATAAGTAGGTATGTACTCCTTTTCGTTTAATTTCGACCACAAATATTATCTATAATATTATGTTTGCCCTGTTGGCCAAGATTGCAACCTGTCATTGGACTCAGTAGGACCCGGAGCGGAAGTGACGTCATTACCGCCCGATATATAGCCAGAGGGACACACGTCAATCATCCTTCTTCATGACAGGCGTCATGGCTCATTCGGTAGTAGCTCTGCCTTCCGTGCTGTGGGTCGTGGGTTCGAACCCCACCGAGAACAAACATTTGTGTGTTGTAAACATAGATGTTTGTTCTGTGTCTGGGTGTTTCTATGTATTATAAGTATGTATTTACAAAAAAAAATGTATGTATGTATTCTATCAGCCATCTAGTTTCCAAAGTACAAGCTTTGCTTAGTTTGGAACAAGAAGGCGTTGTGTTAAGTATCCGTGAATATTTATTATTATTATGACGTGCACCTACAACAATATGTGAATGAATACACATTGGAAAATACAATTTTGCGGCTGAAAACTTTTTGATCTCTCCGATTTTCGATAAATGAAAAAAAAATATTATAAATTTCTTAGCAAACAAAATCTTTTTACTCTTTCAATTTATACTCGTAGTACACCAAAATAACACGGTGCGATAATTATAGCTAAGTATTAGATACAAATACAGGTAGGTACGTGGGAAAGTGTGCACGAAAAATATTCGTAGTAGCTATAATCGGTGTTGTAAAGTGTCTTCACGATTTTATGTTCCAAGCTTTCTTGTTTTAATTTGTAATGTGATTCCTTTTTGATTCCAATCTTTTTATTTTACTTCTTTTTAGAAACGCTGTTTTATATTTCGAACTGTTTGTTTTACCGATTTTACATAAACGATATCGTAGCTCTATTTTCTTAAATAACTTACGAAGGGGATATTTTTTATTCGATTTAAAAATAAACTCTTTTGAAATGTCTTGAGCTGAATTTGAGCGTCTTTTAGAGTCATCGCAATTGAGAAAAACATACGTTATACTTATTAACATTAAAACAATAATAATAAACGTTCTTTCTACACAAAAAGTTTGTTCGTAGAGACAGCCCTTAGACTTCAACCGCTCTCTCTAATTAAATACCGATTGGAAACAGTCAAAGATGTTAGAAATTCTGAGCTCATTTGTCCTTCCCGCCTATCAAGCAGGTGTGCAATAAAAACCAACCAACCTCTTGCCTATTGAATAAATTACATGCTAATCATAGCCACAACAAAGGGCTTATACACATGTATAATAAACGTGGATCGGCTTTTTGTCGTCGGTAAGAGAGCGCTACAATATGGAATAGAATGGATGTAGGTATTTAGGTTAGCTGTTTATTTTTAGATGTGGATGTGATCCACGTGCGAAAAACTCAAACTTTTGTCATAATGAGAGTCAGACTAAAAGTTTATTGACCCAGGTAAGTTTTTAGCAAAAAAAGACGATCAGTCTTGTTTTTTACTAATAAAAACTGACATGCCAGTGGCATAAAACTTCTCGCTCGCACATTTCAACATCTGAAGATACGAAATTACTGATCTTATGGAAAATCGCAAACAATATTGTGTGCAATAACATTGCACAAGGTTCAGCATAAAAGCTGCTCCGTGCTTTAAAGTCTAAGCTAATCACCCAACAAGCTTATCTATTCATATAGTAGGGTATATGGTACAATAGCGTCAACACGTCCAGGTTTACATAACTGAAACAAAGAGCCGAGATTCACCCAGTAACCTATTTCGCGTATCGCTGCATCGCCGCAAATTGACTAGCTGGCAAAGCTTGTTATGTATTCAGTCAGATGATAACCGCATTGTTTATTAGTGCCTTATTCATTCACTACGGACATTTTTTATCACTGATATACAGTACTTGCGTGGTCTGGCAGTGCCACCGTTTTTCCGCGCAGTGTACTTACCTCAAAATGTAAATTACTTGCTACGTCATTAATGGTTTTGTGTTAACTAGGTAAGTATTATATGATCTGTGGCTAGGTACATATTTTTCTTGGTGCATGCTAAGATGATTTTCTTTAGGTTGAATTGAAATAATACTTTACTTAGTTTGACACTTAGATATGAACCTGTTTATCCTTTTTAGTCCATAAAAATTATACCAATATAAAATTATTTTAGACGTCCCACAAAGAGTATAAAATGCATAACTTGGACGAATTGTGTGTTAATTCGTTCAAGATGCATAAAGAACTCTGAAATCCTGAATTACTTACCGTAAGTAACTCTTTGCATGTTTGCCACAGATCATAATACTATACCTATACCGTTTGCTAAATAGTAAAAAATTGTGGTGAGAACCTGTGGTGCGAAACAGCGCTACACCAAACTTATCCCAAAACAAATAAAAACTGTCGCATTCGATAAATCAACTTTTCAATCAACTAAACTTAGGTATAAAATTACCAATTAGTCAACGGCTAGCACGACAAGGGGGTTTATACGCCATACATGTACAGTTAATTACAGTTGTGTAACCGCCATTCAACTATATTGGCTCGTAAGCACTTGCTTGTACCGTTCATACACATATAAAAAATAGGAGATCGATCAAGGAGTCGGTTTTATGTGGACTCAAACGAGCTCAACTATAGTAAGTTTCAAATCAATAAAATAAATTGAATGTAGTTTTCAGGTCTGAAATTGTTTTGCTATTTCATTCCGTCTATACGTCGCGCGCCGGAAATTACTATTGCTATACATAATAATAAATGTTAGTACTTAGACCGATGTTCAATACGTTATGCACAACACAGGCTATTCAAGCATTGCAAGCCTTGTACGAGCGCATCGTCGCATACATAAATAAATGATTCTGGTGTATTTACACATGTCAGGGACAGCTGGCGAAAGATATTACGATGCCGACAATCGATTAAAAAGATTAACGTCAAATGATGTAAATTAAATGTCAAAATGTGTTGTAACTGACATTGACGTGAGAAATACTCGTGCTATTGTCGGAATGATCTTGTATTACTGTAATTCAATGTATTTATAAATAAGTATCGCCTTTTACATCCATATGTGGTTATAAATAAAACTCTCATTTGTTTTATTTTACAGAGTTATTCATGCTGTGAGGAATACACGGTATGGATGGTATTCGGTAGTATTACCTACTTATGTTCAAACTCCGTTTGCGCGATCTAGGATAGTTCATGTGGCGCGCTAGATGGCGCTACAGCTGTTACGATACCTACTGCCTTACCGGGCTGGGGGTCTATGCAGGTGTCATCTATTCCATCTATTCCTCGACCATGATTAAGTACCTTTTTGGTCTATAATTCCGTCGAGCTGGCCAAATTCTACGCTTATAAACTAATACCTAATCCTGCGGGGAATATTCCGACATATGAAAGAAGCCTAACTAAGAACTGTGTGCTAAATAGTGGGGCTTTGTGAGCAGTAGGGATTGATAAAATTAAATTGTGCTAGCTAGGTATATACTTACGTTCAAAAGAGTTACTGTGATGTGCTGTGACTAAAGATACAATAGAAAATAACTGACCAGTATCCGTTCCTGACACGGTACGGTTGTATATGAACTACCATAAATGGTGCTAAAGTCAACACGCAATCTAAAGAGGCGCAGGTGTCGCCGACCCGGAAACATTAATCAACTTTGCCAAAGACCACCTACGCAGTTCTTGAGTTGATTAATAATAAACATCCTGAAAAAACTAAACCTTAGTTCCGTGATGTGAAAAAATGTACCCTAGTTTACAGATTAAGCAATAGTAACTATGCCCTAGTGAGAAGTAATGGTAGCTTATTATGTCAGAACCGGTCCCGCCTCTAACCCAAAGGTTGAGGGCTCAACACAGTAGACCATACAGCAGCTAATTTGAACATAGCCACAAAAGCTGTGGGTTTTTATAGATCTAATGTTCATTAGCTTAAAATTTAAACTCTTATTTCACCAACATCATCATCATTTCAGCCCGTTTGCACCCACTGCTGAGTATAGACCTCCTCTTTATTACGCCATTCTTTTCGGTTCCTTGCGAGTCTTGTCCAGTTGTCTCTTAAAACTCTTATTTATTGAATACATATTTGTTTATTCACAAAATACGAACGAACGTCAGCACTCACCTTTGATAAGTTCTAATTTCGTGCCAAATTTGACACACATTTTTATGCTTGACCCTTAAAAAATGACGGATAAAAATAAACAGATAATTTAAAGTATATCTGAATTTAGTTAAATAATAATAATATTATGTATTTGCGAAGACAATTTAAGTAAATCGAGTAGAAAATGAAAAGCGGTGGACGCACGCATGTCCTCAGTGGACGTGCTCTGCGAAGCAGTCCCTACCACCTAACATCAGGTGGCCTATCTGCTAGTTCCATTACGTATTATCATTAAAAAAAACAATTTTAATACAGAATGTTACTTAAAAGCTAAACAAAATGTTATTTTAATGGTTCAACTTAAACCTAAATAAAAAATTTAGATCGGTAATTAATTTTGATAACAACCGAAAGTAATTAGAAATTTTGTTACGCAATAATAACTCTGAAATTGAAACATTGTTGAAGATTGTAAAAGGCCACATATTTTCGACTTAGTGCAGCAGTTATAAGCGCTGGAATAGCTAGGGCTAACACAAAGTAGTTGTAGGTAAAATAATGTAAAAATAAAGTTGCATAGTAGGTGCCAAATAACACCGCAATACAGGTCATTCACACACCTTCACCCCGATATCGCAAAATTCAATTATCTGTATTGCGGAGTTATTTGGCGCCTACTATAATCGGTACATTCCTACCTACTGATGACGATGATAATGTAATAATCTAGCTATCTATTGTTTTTAAATTCGTCAAAAAATCTATGTGCTTGAGGAGTAAATGCGAATATATAATATTTATGACTAGTGCTTATTTCAATTCTATCTACAATTGTTGACTAAGCCTTTAGTATTTTAATACAATGATGATTTCTTTATTCATTTAGATTCAATAAACACAAAGTTAAAAGTGTATAATAAAGTTATTTGAAAAATTGTTACAGTATTTGTAAAATAAGAAAATAAAAATACACGTACATGATAGAGTTTGAAAACAACTAAAATTTACCTGTAGATAAAACACATATTAAAAAAAATATATATGACAGGATAAATATGATAAATTTTACAGGCGTCATGACTCAGTCGGTAGTAGCTCTGCCTTCCGTGTTGTGGGTCGTGGGTTCGATCCCCACCGAGAACAAACATTTGTGTGTTGTAAACATAGATGTTTGTTCTGTGTCTGGGTGTTTCTATGTATTATAAGTATGTATTTACAAAAAAAAAGTATGTATGTATTCTATCAGCCATCTAGTTTCCATCGTACAAGCTTTGCTTAGTTTGGGACTAGAAGGCGTTGTGTTAAGTGTCCGTGAATATTTATTTATTTTATTTATATTTAATTGATAATTTTAATTGCAGAAAAATTTTTGGTATACAAACGATTTTTTTTTATTATTACGATTGACAACCCTAGCAACAGCGTAATATTTATGGGCAGTAACTACACTACAACTTATGCTCCAACGGCATTTTTCTTAAAATGTTGCCATATAATAGCAGTCTTTGTTTGATTTTATTTGTGTACTAAAACAATTTATTGTGTAAGCTTAATAAAATCACGATTAACACCTTTGTTGTACTTTAAGAAGGTTTAAGTCTTCTTTTTTTTTCATTAAAAAATGCCAGATTCTTTTTTAATGAGTTATGACATACCTTTTTTTTTTTTTTTTTTACGTGAGGAAATCCATCATGGATACCTACTGCTTGTTACAGCGGTAGGTTATGTCAGACTCTACTGACTAAAACCTCACGGTCCGTCGGGCTTTTTTACCGGGGGACGCGAGGGCGCGTTAGCATTCTTCCGCGATCCCAGCCGTGTTGGCCAGTGACTATAATGGCCCCTGCGCTGTTACACTGCCGAGTAACATGCTATGGGCGCAGAAAAGCACCGCGTGCTCTTCTGCTACGCCCACGCCGTCCACGGCGAATTGGGTCAAGCGAGAACCTCTCTCTCGCTTTTTCCGCTGTCTCCTTTAGGAGGAGAACTTCTTCACAGAAGCTTGCCACCGCATGCCAGTTTTCCTCGTTACTTACCATAGCCTGAACTATGGCTGGCAAGGAAAGGTTTCTCCCGACCACAGCGCTTAAGTTTTGGCGCTGGTCCTCCCAAGCAGGGCATGATTCCAGCGTGTGCTGGGCCGTATCTTCGGGGCAATCACAGTGATGACACTGAGCCGACCTTTCTTTCCTGGCAATACGACACAAGTACTTTCCGAAGCATCCATGTCCAGAAAGCACTTGCGTCAGTCGGAAAGTTAGTATACCGTGCTTTTTCTCCAGCCACTGTCGCAACACTGGTTGAAAAGCCTCTATGGTTTGGTGTCCAGCACTTGGACGTAATAACCTTCTGAGCCACACATCTAGGCTGTCTTGTAAGAGCTCATTTCTTCCATAACTACCTATGAGTCTGTTTTTATTAACCGACTTCATAAAAGGAGGAGGTTCTCAATTCGGTTGTATTTTTTTCAGTAGTTTTGCAGTTAAATAAGTGTAACTGGAAAAAACCACGCCATCCACGTACACGTATTTTGCTTTTCTGTGGTGTATACGATCAATATAATAGTCCCAATGAACTGCTATCATCATCACCATCATCATCATCATCATCATTTGATGATGAAGGCGTATCAAATTGAAATCAGTTTTTCCAGTTTTTTAAACTTATAAAATATTCCAAATAGTTGAATTTTGCGTACATAATCTCGAACGATCAAAGTCAACTTTGTTCAAAACAAAAGTTTCACTGTAGCATAGTTAAGTTAATGAAACCATTCAATAATCATGGTTCAATTTGTTTGCCACTTCCAATATCTTTGCGACGTTACAACGCAACTATACATAAAATACATGTACCTAGGTAGTTTTTATCATAACGAATTTGCCCTTCTTCAATTTCGCCATTTAGGTTGGTAAAAACATTGCAATAAGCTCAAGAAAAGTTATGACTTTCGAAAGAAGTTTAATATTTTATTAAATTATGTCTTTGGGGAATATTAGGATCACATGCGGCACGCCTCCTTGCGCTATCTACTACTAGTTAGTAATCTACGGTGGCTGGATGAACGATCTAAAGTCATGTTTTTCTTTTTTATCAATCTAATTAATAAAATGGGTAGTATTGAAAAGGTGTCGGTTTTTATAAAATGGCTAAAAAAAATAACAAAGCCGAAGCTTTTATGAAAATTAATGCGCTGTTTTGTAAATGTCAACGGAATTTCAATTCTTTTATCTCACTGTCAGTTTATAAGTTTTATTTCTACGAGCAAAAGAAATAAGGTTGTGCAATTTGAGCATACTTCTACTAGGTGACTCTACCATATTTTACATAGTTACTGTTGTGTGCTCTAGATTCTGACCACAGTAAGTCTGCAGCTGAGTTCAAAAACCTAAAGTTATTGCCATTCCATTTAGCGATTAGAAAGAGAAAAAGTAATAAAACCTGGATGGCCCACCTGCCTATAACAATGCATTACCTCAAACCCGTTGAGAAATTTGAGTTTATTTAGGTACTTACTATCATAAACTGACAGCCAAGAGCTATTTAACATTACCTACTTTTACAAATAACATACCTACCTAATAACAAAGGCAACGAATACACAAAATAATGAATAAATGGAGCTTCATGCAGAATACACCTCTTTGAGATATTTTTAGTGTTTTTTTATTCTTACAACGCGATGTTAAAACTATAGACCGATCGTAATCGACACCGTGGTAATGTCGTGTGTTGTTCAATGATGCATTACTACAGACAGCCTTTGCAATGAGGTAAGTCCTAACGCGCGACCTCAAAATGCAACAGTAGAAGGTTGGTCTGACCTTAGTCATAGTGAAACTTTAGTAGAGATTTAGATTTGCGAAATGTGTCTTGAATTTATAAAACTTGTACATTGTAAGTGCTTAGGTCTGTGATCGTAGAATTTGCATAATTATTTTTTTAAATAATAACTACAACATTCAAAAAGATCAGCTTGTTCCGTCATTTAGTTGTATAAAAAAAGAGAAATATTTTTACCTTGCTTTTAAAACCTTGTATGAATTTAAGCGGAGTATTATTTTAGACCCGGTAAGAAGTCGCTTTGTCACGTTGTCACGTGTTCGTTTCGTATAAAAATTTCCTCACAGTTTGTAAACAAATTGAAGCCAGAAAGCAAAAGCTATTGTTGAGTTGAAAAAACTTTCTATCCTCTTAATTTCGAAATATTTTATGTATTCACTTCGTTTTTCCTTTCAAACTTCAGTAAAGTAATTACCCCGAGTTTCTGAGGGTGAGAAATTACTGTGAAAATATTGGGCACGTTGTTGGTCACTGTTTTTCTTAGTTACGAGTCAGCCTGATAAATAACATTAGGTTGGGTACCTACCGATAGTTAGGCACTTTTTCAAAATTTCAATTTATTACTCTTTGCATTGTTATGGTCTAGGTTTTTTAATTGCTACTTAGCTGATGGTAGTAACTCGTAAATGGTGATCAAGTCAAATTTATTTTGACACCCATAGATCTCAAAGTCCAGAGCACATTGGACCCTGCTAAGTAAGGTATAGCGCTGTTTCGCACCACAGGTTCTCACCACCAATTATTTTTCGCTGTTTCATACCAAAAAATGACAGCGTTTCAACCCACATGATTTCGGGCATTGCTTCGGTTACATGCCAACTCATTAAAACTGTAAGTAGGTAGTTGTAAGTATATAAAGCTTTAAGTTGTTATAAAACAATAACTGGAGAAAAAATACCAAGTTTATTCAACGTCAGTTTCCTCTATTTTCATTAAAGGTAGTGTCGTCAAAGAACTTCCAGTTACCTTCTAGTTTAGACAGTCGAGTAAATGTTGACTCGAGTTCCTACTTAGAAACGGAAACGCTCAGCATCTTCCCGGAATAAATAGATCATACCAATATTTTTTCCTTATTCGAGTTATGTTGTGTTCATGACTCTTTTGCAAACATGTCCATTTATCTTCTCACATTCTGTAAGCCCGATAAGTAGATACTTTTTTTATTAAGTTACTAACCTGTGTACCTACGTGCTAACTTATTGTTTGCCCGATATGATCCGTGGGCTTTTATTTCCGCTTTGTAAGAAATTTCTGTTGCATTTTCACTAGAGGGTGCAGTTGTGTGAAATGTCCAAGAATATATTTTATTTTCATAAAACACTTTTAAGTTATAAGTAACAGTTTAATTTATTTTATTTTAGGTAACTTATTATAAAAGAAACCTTCCTGTAGCGTCAGTAGTGTCAGTACAGTACACTTTCAAGGCAGGCCAAATTCTGGGAGTACTGTAGTAACAAGCAGTAAGTATACATTTTTAAACCAACTTTCATTGAAACAACCATAAATATTAAAATAAAGATAAATAAACCTGAATGAATATTAATTTATAGTAGACAAATTTTATACGACATCAAAGTCATCATAACACATGGTTAGAACAACGCGAGGCTTAGTCTATAAATAACGACGTTGAAAATGATTCAAATTATTAGATGACATAACAAGGGTTTAAAACAATGTGAAATTTTAAATATAACATTCACATTAAGGCTTATGTATAAGGCATCCAAACAAGTTTTCCGACCAATAAACTTATACCAACGCGATAAATTAAAGTGCAATTTTTTTGGTTAGAAAAATTGTTTGGATTGGATCAATGTGATATTTTTACTGAATTGTTATTCTCTTGACCCTGAAGGTCTGCAATTTCACATAATTACATTTAGTTATATTATATCTTCAAAAATGTTGAAATATGCGAGCGGTAGGGTTGTCTGCCTTTTACATACGCCTTAATTGTCAACACTCCATAGGCTATCGTAACCGCTTATCATCAGCTGGACCGCTCCATAAAACAAATATGATTTCAGTTTTTTTACACAAAAGAAATGCTGCATTTTATTAAAACCAAATTCAGGTTATCATTTCTTTCTAACAATAAGTTTCATCTCGATTTCGACTAAGCTTAAGCTCTATTATAATGGTAAGCTAACTGGTGTTTGAATACTTAGGCACCTACTAATCTTTAGAGTATGTTTAGCCATGCGAAGCTCAATGGCAGTCGTTATTCTCCTAAATTGCTCCCATGTGCTGGGGCGGAGAGATAGTTAATAACGATAATACGATGTGATTGTAGCCAATATTTAGAACATTCACACTTTGTAATTATTAGCTCAGCGCTGGTATTGCGAGATTTGCGATCCGTTTTAGCACATTTAAGGCGGTTTCTTCGTACTAAGCTGTTTTTCCCTATGTAAAGATGATAACCTCTATAACCTCGTTAACTAGAGCAAGTACAAAGTAACTGAAAAGTCTACATGATATTAAAAGGTTGTATCTTCTTATACACATTTTCAATTTTTATTAAACGTCGTATTTACTAGATTACAAATCAAAGAAAATATGACTAAAATAAAATAAATCTTCATCTTCTTCTAAAATTGATGTTATTTATTTTTTTGGTTTGCACTAAAGGATAAATAATTTAGGAAAAATGTGAATGTAGGGTTTTTATCAATTTTATTTCTATGAACTGCGTATCTAACCTTGTAAAATTGTATAAATTGTTTAGGGCCCAAACTCTCAAGGTCATCGGCTTGGTTAAGCGCCTTGAAAGGTTTGGAATAATTGAGAATCCCCTCTTTTTTCTTGAATATCATATCGCAATTTTCGCCAAACCGCCCACTCGATGCAAAAACATAGTTTTGTCATCTGCCTCCATTTCGTTATACAGCTCCATAAGTCCAAGCAGTTAATTAATAACAAGTTGAAATTTTTGCTCCGAATTCTAAACTTGTCTACCTAGCGCAACTTTTGATTTATATAGGGCTGTCATAGAACGTAAAATATTATGTCTGTTATTATTTTGTAGGGTAGGTTGTACATAAGTTAAAATGTAGAGACTGCGGGAATCAGTGGTTAGAGATATCATATTTCTTAGAAATCTACGGATAATACCTGCATCCAGCCAGGTAGACTTCTTCACGTTTTTGATGACTGAGATGTAAGATTTGATGTTTTATAACCATCCTAGTTTTTACAACGGTTAAATTAATATAAGTTTATATAAAAGCTAATGTTTCAGCGTAGCGTTTGAAAGCAGCTTTGACAACGCGACTCGTATCCGTTCCACTCTCTGTTTAACGAACGAGATAATCTGCTTACACTTCGGAGCGATCTGTCAACGGCCATTGTGATTTACTGAGACAGTTATAACGTGCCGCTGACGTTTCAACGCGCCACAGTGAATGATAAAACGTTACATGCATTTGGACGTTTACCGGAACCTTTCTAAACAATAACACTGAGGTCCCATTAGGCAATTAGATTGCGGCTGATTTATCGGCGAGTTTACTTTGAGCTGCAAATTGGAGTCAGTTTGGTTGTAACTGCGTTGCCACGACTAGATCAAAATTGTGCGTTTACTTACGCTGCAAATCGACCGTTAAGTGAATAAGCCAGCAAGCAAAGCCGCAAACTTAAAACAGGCATGCAGTTAATGAACGCTCCTTTCGATTATAAAAGGCAAACCATCAGCCGCGATTTATTTGCCTAATGGGACCGGCATCTTTAAACGTGGTCATCGAGCAATCGATCTCTTTGGGAAATAAAGTGGCGATAAATTCCGTGTCGAATAACGAGTGTAACGGACTTGGAGTCGACGACGACGGTTCAAAGTGACAAACGAGAGATTTGCTAGTTTACTACACGAGTTGGAAAGTTAAGCGGCGATTGCAGTTTGCGAAGCTTACTGGTTTTGCGGCTTTTAACATCTAAGAGTGATGCAGTTTTATTAACCAAGTTCACTTATTAACTTCTTCACTAGCAATCAAATCCAAGTTTACTATAAACGAACCGAAAAAACTTTTTTGATGAAAACAGCGCGAGTATCTAGGTCACTCGCATTGACTGGTTGAAAGTTAAAAAGCTGTGATTACAAAAAGCATGCACGAAAAATAAATCACAAAAGTTTTACCGTATTTTCAAGCTTGAAAATGTTTTTTTTTTAAGCCAATAAACAAAAACACCTTTTTAAAAGTACGATACAAAAAAGCCCGCGAATAGTTAAACAGACTCCATTTGAATTGAAAAATGGAACGTGTAAAACACGCAATATCCGGTGGAAACTGCTCTGTTAGCTTCGGAACTAGCTGAAATTGGATCGAAACGCTGGGAATTGTAACAGCGTACTCTGGAATTCCAAGCTTCGAGTTTTGCCTCTGGCAATCGTAAATCATAATCAGAATTTCGGCTTTGTGGAGAAGCGTGTGATTGAAATAAGGAAAATAAACAGGCCATTTACATCTACTGTATATTTAGACAGTAATATTCCACCGTATTAGGACACCATGTCTGGATGTGACTATGGATTATAAGTATGTATTTACAAAAAAAACAGTATATGTATTCTATCAGCCATCTAGTTCCCATAGTACAAGCTTTGCTTAGTTTGGGACTAGAAGGCGTTGTGTTAAATGTCCGTGAATATTTTTTATTTATTATTTATTTATAGTTTTAGAAGGAATAAATGCATCGCCCAACCACCATCCTCCCAGTATAGTTGGAGTCAGTGGTCAATTTGTGCAAAGCTGATTAAGCCGCAGGTTTCCTAACGACGTTTTCCAACACTTAAGAGCATCTGAACACTTATTTTAGTAGGTCAACCAAAAAAAGCAGAGCCAGTATCTAACTACTGGAAATATCATGCTTTCAGTGTTTCAAGTATGTTTTGTATGGCATTTTATGTCAGACTAATTAAAAGTTTTTGTATATTTCCATCACGGTTTTTGTAAACATGTTTCAGTTAAGTATGAGAAAGTATTTCTAAGAGTTCATCACGTTGTTACAGTCAATAAGAAACCATAGGGACAATCGCATAAACTTTAAGGGCATGAATAAACGTGTCCAAGTGCGTTTAGCTTACAGTTAACTGCTCTTAATTATGCAAATTTTAAACTTAGTTCACTCCACTGCATATAAGTTTAATTGCAATTCAACTTGATGTTATGAAATGAGCGAAACATTTTTCGGAGAATTTTCATTTTACGTTGAAATTTTTCAAGTAGAATCCGATAACTTTCACTGCTATTCAGTTATAAATGTTACGATAAACATTCTTTAATAAGAAAGTAAAATTCTGAATTGTTTACTTTATTCAACTCAAATAGAATTAATAACGCTTAAAAATCCTAAAGCAATAAAAAATTCATCCTAAGTACCACAAACCGTTTAATCCCAATCGTTGATAAAACGACTTAGTGACGATTCGGACCAAATATTTTGGGACAAATTCTCCCAATCGTCACTTTTGATTTTAATAATTTTTGTTGTGACGATTCGGACAACATCAAATTAAGGAAGCCGTTGAGTACAGTCAGGTAAAAAAATGTTAAGCAAAATATGATGTAGCTATTTAAATTGCTTTGCGAGCGTGTGGTTACATTAAGGTGGTTCGATTTCCATACTAATTTATTTAACCAATTTGGGGGAAATTATATTATTATACCTAACAAGCAATTTTTATTTCTTTCTTGAATCATAGAACTTAAAATCAAGATCTATTTTTTTGATGACAGCTGTCAAACTTCAAACGCCCATATCTCGGAAACTACTCACCCTAGAGTTCTCGTTCCAAAACCAAATGAAAGGTGTGATCAAGATCTATTTTTTTGATGACAGCTGTCAAACTTCAAACGGCTATATCTCGGAAACTACTCACCTTAGAGATCTCGTTCCAAAACCAAATGAAAGGTGTGATCAAGATCTAGTTTTTTTATGACAGCTGTCAAACTTCAAACGCCCATATCTCGGAAACTACTCACCCTAGAGTTCTCGTTCCAAAACCAAATGAAAGGTGTGATCAAGATCTATTTTTTTGATGACAGCTGTCAAACTTCAAACGGCTATATCTCGGAAACTACTCACCCTAGAGTTCTCGTTCCAAAACCAAATGAAAGGTGTGATCAAGATCTATTTTTTTGATGACAGCTGTCAAACTTCAAACGGCTATATCTCGGAAACTACTCACCTTAGAGATCTCGTTCCAAAACCAAATGAAAGGTGTGATCAAGATCTAGTTTTTTTATGACAGCTGTCAAACTTCAAACGCCCATATCTCGGAAACTACTCACCCTAGAGTTCTCGTTCCAAAACCAAATGAAAGGTGTGATCAAGATCTATTTTTTTGATGACAGCTGTCAAACTTCAAACGGCTATATCTCGGAAACTACTCACCCTAGAGTTCTCGTTCCAAAACCAAATGAAAGGTGTGATCAAGATCTATTTTTTTGATGACAGCTGTCAAACTTCAAACGGCTATATCTCGGAAACTACTCACCTTAGAGATCTCGTTCCAAAACCAAATGAAAGGTGTGATCAAGATCTATTTTTTTGATGACAGCTGTCAAACTTCAAACGCCCATATCTCGGAAACTACTCACCCTAGAGTTCGCGTTAGATTTTCTTATATCTTAAAACTTTTTACTTTTTTCGATTTTATTACATAACAAGGCGTTCTATGCACAATTCAATAATTTTTCATTTTATTTTTTTAATTTATTTATCGTTTAAAAAAACATAACTTATTTTGTATATAGCACTAAGGAAACCACAAGGTTTATAGGGATAATGCTACATGGGTCTTAGCGTCGATAGCCTTATACATTAGGTAGGTTAGGTAGCTACCTGATTAGATAGGTAAGTAGATATCAGTAGGATCTAGCAAAGTGCATTCCATTTACTTAGGTAGCTTGTTTTAGTTATAAATTTGTTTACTTGCTATTTAGTTAGGTAAGTATGTAAGTAGGTAGGTTGATTAGCTTTTAAAGTATTATTATACTTTTCAATATTAGCTATAAAGTAGGATTTTAATTGAAGTTTAATGTTTTTAGGCGAGCGTTTTTGCTGATCACACCTTTCATTTGGTTTTGGAACGAGATCTCTAAGGTGAGTAGTTTCCGAGATATAGCCGTTTGAAGTTTGACAGCTGTCATCAAAAAAATAGATCTTGATCACACCTTTCATTTGGTTTTGGAACGAGATCTCTAAGGTGAGTAGTTTCCGAGATATGGGCGTTTGAAGTTTGACAGCTGTCATCAAAAAAATAGATCTTGATCACACCTTTCATTTGGTTTTGGAACGAGATCTCTAGGGTGAGTAGTTTCCGAGATATAGCCGTTTGAAGTTTGACAGCTGTCATCAAAAAAATAGGTCTTGATCACACCTTTTATTTAGTTTTGGAACGAGAACTCTAGGGTGAGTAGTTTCCGAGATATAGCCGTTAGAAGTTTGACAGCTGCCATCAAAAAAATAGATCTTGATCACACCTTTCACTTGGTTTTGGAACGAGATCTCTAGGGTGAGTAGTTTCCGAGATATAGCCGTTTGAAGTTTGACAACTGTCATCAAAAAAATAGATCTTGATCACACCTTTCATTTGGTTTTGGAACGAGATCTCTAAGGTGAGTAGTTTCCGAGATATAGCCGTTTGAAGTTTGACAGCTGTCATCAAAAAAATAGATCTTGATCACACCTTTCATTTGGTTTTGGAACGAGATCTCTATGGTGAGTATGTAATAGAGAATTTCCTATTTGAGGTATGATTAAATTAAACAAAATTTAAAAAATTTAAATCTTAAATTTTATTAAAATAAGGGGTCGAGGGGTCCGTTTGGTTGGCCAATGATCACAAAACAATTAGGTAGCCTTAAATCTAATTTTGGCCAAATCGTATAATTTGGACCAAAAAGTATAATTGGTATTTTTTCAATCTAAATGGAGAATACAACATTCCTTGACGTGTTCCAATGATATCCCGAATTTTCTACTTAGTTTTCGAAAGTATAATTGAGGTTCAGCAAGTATACTTGAGTTATATTGCCCTATAAGATTCTCTTTTGAGACAATCTTCAGAACGTGAAGGAATCCACTCGAAAAATCCACTTTCTCCGTGCTCCGAAGCAGCAACGGAGACAGCTCGACCAATCGGCCCGTACTTTACACCTATTGGAGGGAAATGAACCGGCGCCCAAGTAACCGCAACCCGGCAGCACCACGTGCACACAATCCAAGCTTCTTTACACCAAAATCAGCCAACACGTGGACAGGGCGAAAATTCCCCGTACGTCCAGTCACCGCCAGCACAGCAGAAGAAAAAGAAAGATGTCCTCCTTCGCCTTTCCGACAATTCTCTCTCCAACCAAACCCAAAGCGCGTTCAGAATGTGATCCTCTAATCCACGAACTATCACTCAACACTAACTAAACAGTACAATTATCCACCGAACAATCAATATTCACATCACAAAATGCCCACTGACCTAGATACAGAACGATCTTATACTGCCCAGTTCCATTCTACGCAAACTTGTCCATGATAAAAATTCGAGTAAGGACAACAACAATTTTAATTATATACAGCATGCATCCAAAATCATTTTGGAACCTATTCTAGAGCAATAACTGCTAGTAGGATTTAATACACATAAGTGGATTAAAATAGCAAAATTCAATCACTTCTACCAGAAGTCTCTTCACAACTCTCTCCACAAAAAGAGAAAAACGCGCGGTACGGAACGCCACGGTTTAATTACCGAAACGTCAACGTCAAATGTCATTATAACCTACGAAACTTTAGCAACTTTTGTTTTGCTTCAAAATGCCTAGAACTTTTCAGTATAAATAATACCCAAAAGGATAAGAACAAACTGATTACACTTAAAGAATAAAGTGCACAGTGTTGTGACGATGCCATAGCCATAACTATACGCAAATTACGAAAATAAGGAACCTAAATATGAGGATCGAAGGCAAGTCCCCCCATTTCTCATATCACAAAAATTAAAGTGTTACAAGTAGTTTCCGAGATATAGCCGTTTGAAGTTTGACAGCTGTCATCAAAAAAATAGATCTTGATCACACCTTTCATTTGGTTTTGGAACGAGAACTCTAGGGTGAGTAGTTTCCGAGATATGGGCGTTTGAAGTTTGACAGCTGTCATCAAAAAAATAGATCTTGATCACACCTTTCATTTGGTTTTGGAACGAGATCTCTAAGGTGAGTAGTTTCTGAGATATGGGCGTTTGAAGTTTGACAGCTGTCATCAAAAAAATAGATCTTGATCACACCTTTCATTTGGTTTTGGAACGAGATCTCTAGGGTGAGTAGTTTCCGAGATATAGCCGTTTGAAGTTTGACAGCTGTCATCAAACATTTAGATCTTGATCACACCTTTCATTTGGTTTTGGAACGAGAACTCTAGGGTGAGTAGTTTCCGAGATATGGGCGTTTGAAGTTTGACAGCTGTCATCAAAAAAAAAGTTCTATGATTCAAGAAATAAATAAAAATTGCTTGTTAGGTATAATAATATAATTTCCCCCAAATTGGTAAAATAAATTAATATGGAAATCGAACCACCTTAATAGCTATATCACATTTTGCTTAAAAATTGTTTACCTGACTGTACAATGCAGCTATTTTTAAAGTTGTCCGAATCGTCACAACAAAAATTATTAAAATCAAAAGTGACGATTGGGAGAATTTGTCCCAAAATATTTGGTCCGAATCGTCACTAAGTCGATAAAACAAGTGCAAAGGGGATCGCCAACAGAAACATCACATACATCACTAGACCCCACACATTTCGCTCAAAGGGTTCAGAATGTTCAGATTACACAACAAAGAAAATAAAAAGTGCGGAGGTAACGTTGCGCGACAACCCTATCCGAACCAACAAATTGTAGAGCAGATTGGACGGCGAGCTGACTCACTCTTGCTCCATACAATATCTGCTACAGAGGTGTTGCCAGCACTTTTCACTAAAAAGTTATGTTTTTAGATAAATTTTAGAGTGTACCCTAAGTTTGTTATACGTATACCCTGTCTATCTACTACGCATAGTCACATACTTTCACTCCTCTATAACATTCTCCATAACCCTTCCACTCCTTGTTACTTGAAGGAGCGTTTTGAATTTCTCCATTGTTCTAACGCCCGTCCTCTTCGGTCATCTGAAAATCTTTTGTTAATAACTCCCGTTCACAGAACTAGTTTCTTCGACAATTCCTTTACGGTTCAAGCCGTACGCCTCTGGAATAAACTACCGATCTCTATTAAAAAGGCTGCATCCCTTGCAATATTCAAAGCTCGAGTGAAGAGCTATTATCTTTCGAAATTGTCCTAGGTATTGTTATTGATCATCTTTATGTTAATACAGGATTATTCATATATTATGTTGGATTATTATATCATTTCTCTGTTTACGTTAGTTATTATATATACATATATATATTGTATATATGTTTTTTAATTATATTTAAATAGGTATATTAGGTTTTGGAATTGTATATGTATTATATTATGCATAGCATGTTATGTATATATACGTATATTATATAATATGTATTTACTAAATCACGAAATTTCTCTTATTAGCACCCCGACCCCCTTCTCTAAATTTATTCAAATCCTCTCCATCCAAAGGTTGCCTGGAAGAGATCGCTATTGAGCGATAAGGCCGCCCATTGTACATTTAATGTAACCTGTTTTGTTTATATCATAGGAATATGTTTCGGTGTTATTTATGTACAATAAAGCGTTTTCATTCATTCATTCATTCATCATCATCATCATCAACCTATATCGGTCCACTGCTGGACGTAGGTCTCTCCCAAGACGCGCCACTGAGCCCGGTCTTCGGCTCTTCTCATCCAGTGTTTGCCAGCTACATGTTTCATTCATTCATCTATTGCTATTATAAAACTGTAAAAAAGCCAATAACTGAAATGAAAGATAAACTAAATTATGCAGATTTACTAAATAAACGATTCTGATTCCGAAAATCGAGTTTGTCTGTTTATCTGTTTGTCTGTTTGTTTGTTCGCGGATTACGCCTTAACTACTGGACCAATTTCAATGAAACTTATACCATTCAGAAGCCCTTTTTCCGGATTGAAGCATAGGCTATATTTTATTGAAATGAAAGACGTGGATTCTTAGATACAGCTTGACCTCTCTAAACCAAAACCAACCATTTGGCACGAGGTACAACGTATGTTGGTTGACAGATATTTTGATGGAAAGTTTCGCACGCGTACGAAGTCGCGGGTATCAGCTGGTTATTAACCCTAGAGTAGTCGCGCCTTTCCGTGAAACGTGAGTGGTTGCGAGGGAAGCATTTTGCCGCCCATATTAAAATCCATTTTTTGCATGCTGGTAGTTAAAGAAACTTCAAAAATTTATAAAATAATCAAAATAAAAACATAAACGATTGGAAAAAGTTATGAAACATTTGACTTGTAATCATCTTTGGGAAAATCATTTATTTTTAGGACATGTTTACTTTAACCTACATTATATAAAGAAAAACTTAAAAAACAAATAAATTTAAATGTTTTCACTATCTCCGGGATATACTTCAGCGAAACAGTCTTGACACAGGTACATACAGTGTACCTGTGTCAAGACTGTACTGCAACTTTGCACATACATTGCACCCTTTTTTGGTCCGTCTGTTTTTTTTGCGGTCGTCCGCGCACTGACTGCATTCAAAATTACGATACAGGTAGGTGAGAGACGCAAAGGCAGCTACTGAAACGCTTGACCTTCAAAAGTACATCGTTCGTAAATAAACAAAATTTATTCGGCGGCAAAATGCTCATAGCGCGAGCACTCTAGGGTTATTAAACTCGATGTAAGCTTGGACTAGTTACACCGTGGGGTTACGTTTGTTTATCTTTTGATACCATCTAAACCTGACAAATTACAATTCAAATGACAAAAGCAAACCATAAATAAATTATCATTTGATGTAATTTGCCAAATTCTGATGGTACCAAAAGGTAGAAAATCGGTTCCTGCATTTTATTTACCGGTACACGTTGCAAAAAGTAAACGTGTGTAAATTAACGATGTCTACAGGTGAGCATATTTACAGGGTGTCCGTAAAAATTACAATAAAATGATAAGAATTCTTGAAAATTATCACCAACCAACCCAAAGAATGAAGCAATAAATAAGGCATAGCGAGAATGAACCAGCTGTCTACATCGCCGTTCCGACCGGTCGGGCGACTAATTGATCGACTCTAAAAGTATTTAAGCGGCAATTGGTGAGATTCCAACTGCGGTTAGAACATTTGTCAGTCACTGGCCGGTCCGAGTTCACAAGTATTGCGATCACACAGTCGGCGAAATAAGTTGGTCACACGGGATGCTGTATACAATTACCTACTTTTTATAGTGGTTTATCATCTGTGTTTTATTTTTGGGTATGTTATTTCAGAACTCAGGTGGCCAGGCAAACTTTTTACGTTACGTTTTAGCGGTTATTTAAGACCATTTCAATTCACTTTTTTTGTAAAACTGCCAGACATTTTCATAATCTTTTTTAGTGTATTTCCATAGTATAAACGTATATTATATGGCCTAACTGTTATTTACCAGATAACTTTATAGGTAAGTATAAAAACCGAAGCATTCCACTTCTGCGCACCAAAGAGCTGCGCACCAAAAACTTCCTCACCTATTCTATTCCACTTTTGCGAGCCTAACCGCATATCAATTTTTTTTTTAAATTACATACCTATTTAGGTACCTTTTTACAATAGGTAGGAACGTTTATATAGAACATACCTAATACAAAATTTCATTGTAAATACTTATTGAATGAAAGAACTTCATTCGAATAATTTATTACAATTTTATATCGCTGTCTGTACTGTTTCTGTCTACCAGTGAATAGTGCTATAGTAGGTGCCAAATAACACCGCAATACAGGTCATTCACCCACCTTCACCACGAGGTCACAAAATTCAATTTATGTATGGTAAGAGCGATTACCGTCTTAGCGACAGGTTTGTATGGAAAGCGACAGAATTTGCCATTCAGAAATTGAATTTTGCGATATCGTGGTGAAGGTGGGTGAATGACCTGTATTGCAGTGTTATTTGGCACCTACTATATTGTACTGCATTTACTCTCACGTCCGATAAAAGTATCAGTTGTGTCCAGTGGGTTGTTGGTGTTGACGGTTACTGAACTGGATTTCGGTATCCGAATCGAAGAATTTTAAAGCTATGGCGAACCAAGGGCTTGACTGTTCTTTAGGGCCGATGTACACTGCCATAATACGAAGCAAGCGTGTCGCGTGTCGTGTGTGTGGTTTAGAGAGATCAAGCTGTATCAAAGAATCCATGCACGTCTTTGATTTCAATGAAATATAACCTATGATTCAATCCGGAAAAATAACTTCTGAATGGTATAAGATTCATTGAAATTGGTCCAGTACTTTAGGCGTGATCCGCGAACAAACAAACAGACAAACTCGATTTTCAGAATCAGAATCGTTTATTTAGTAGATCTGCATATTTAGTTTATCCACATCGTCCACATAGTATAAATGGTATAAAAAAAAGCGTACCTACTACTTATCTAAAAGAATAGTCAGAGACAAGTTTTATAATTGGCTTATGTTCTCTCTAAGTTCTAAAGTTACACTATCTCAAAGCACAAAATTCTTCAATTCAAAAAAGCAAATTCTGCAATTCTAAAATACACAAAACATATTCTCGAAGGAAATAAAAGAGTCATTATTGTGATGTTATTGACACTAAACAAACAGTGCGGCGTTCTACGGAATGGATAGGAAGTGGGCAGCATGTAATGTTTACAATGGCCATTGAATAAAGGTATCAAATGCATTACTTATTGTCTTTACACGAGGAATGTTTTGTCGACAATTTTTAGTTTTGTAAGTGGTTATTTACAATAGATAAGTTGCTAGTCAAATTCTAATGTGAAAAGATATCTTCCGCAAGGAATGCTTATAGTTAACCTATAGCAGTCTCGTCAGCGACTCAGTTTGTAGTAACTTATACGTTAAGTTACCTAACTATGTGCCAAGTGGAAGCCCATAATTGATTCAAGTTGACTTAACTTACATAAAACAATCAACAATTTAATTTATAATTTCTTTTTATTTTAACATTATGAAAGTACTTATATATTGGTTCACAGCAATGTTATTTTTTAATTTTAGATCAAATTATCTCTCTTTGTATTGTATTAATGTTGGTATTGATTCAGCGTACTTTTTCATGTTTATTCCGTAAAACCAGCTACTTGTCAACTCATAATAGATAATTGTCTTTGAAACTTTTTTATATTTTATAGGGTTCAAATAATTATCATATAATTAATTAAAAAACGTAAATTGAAGAACCTTTGTACAAAAAATACAAACAGGTAGCCAATTATTTCAAGCTAAAAAGTTCAACATCAAAGATATTCTCCTATACAGTAAAAAAAAAAACTCTCTGGTTTCAACAAGAGATAAACGATGAGCTCCCCATCGACGACGGCGTACTTGAGACTTACTACGATTATATTTCCAGCTGTGTAGTGCATGTTAATTTTTTAATTGTGTGTACAGTTGCTCCTTAAAACGTCTTTTCATCTACGTCATAGATCTGCCTGTCCTCGTATCGCAAGCTCTGAACTGCGTTCTCTGCCCAGCATAATGTCAAGTGACGTAATACAGATATACGAAAACAAAAAGCTTTTGACGGCAAAAAACGCACTGAAACACGCTAATGTCACTATTCAGTCACAGAATACCAATGATTTAGTATGAATACAGTTCAGAAAACCTGGCAGGTTTTCATAAGACAACGATAAGCCCCCTGATCGATAATACCATTGAAAATTTTACGCACTCTGAACCTCCAAATTTGTATTAGAATACATTTTATTTTCTTAAAAAAAACTCAGGACTAAAAACACTGTAAAATACTACTTTTTTTTATTCAATATGTAATCTTTCGTATTACTACAAATTAGGTCGTGTACTCAAGGACGTCTACTTTTGACGGGTGTGCTGAATGAAGGCAGTAAATTATGGGATTTCTTTCTTAGGTTATGTGGCGCTAGGCTTCTCGTAGTTTTAACTTTCGATAGAGATACTTATGATATAGCATCAGTACTAAAAGCCTGATAAGTTTTGGTCATTAGGTATGCAATGTAGATAAGTATTGACAGGATTTATCCAAGCACGACGTATACCTTTGAGATCTGCAATGCGGGAACATAATCAGTTCAAACTATCTGGAATACCTAAACATGCATAGCCTCCGGACTGGGACATTTGTGTGTTCCATGACTGTATTTTCTCCTAATGAAAATAAATCAATAAGCCATGTATTCACTGCCTTAAACAAACGTAGCGCAAACTTAAATTGGGTTTCTCATTGTCACTTTTATAATTAAGTAAGTACTTCTAAAACTTAAAATTTATTTCAATCCCAAAGTTCAAACTGTTAAAAATATATTAATTATTCATTAGTGGGAAGACTCATGAATAAACAGAGTTTGTCACAAAGATCTCGCTGATAAAGTTTACAGACCTGTACGTTACAGTATTTTCTTCACCAACAATTTTTAAAAGCTTTTGGTAGGTAATACATAATAAAGAGACAAATCTGACTGGGTTTCATCCTGTCCATATAGAAAGTAGGGAGTTAGAGTGTTCCAAAAGTGCCATATTTGAGCAAACAAATGTCGACATTTTTCATACACCGTTGGATAGCAAATTACGTGACGAATTCCACACGCAAAATTCTGCTTGTCCCTAACCATCTAAAACTAGGTAGCTCTAAGTAGCTAACCTTTTGTGATTTAATTTGTACAAGGCTTTTGACAGCGCGTGACATTTCAACCCGAGAACGTGATCCGTAGAGTTTATACTTTATAGCCTCCCGCAGTCATTTCACTTGGAATTTAAAACGAGTGCAGTTTGAAACATTTCTTTTTATGTGCTCGTAACCGAAGAAAGTTCTTGATGGATGTGAAATGTGCGTTTATGACTCGTCCATTTCCACTTTAGAGATAAGAATGTGAGGAAATCTATTAACCTTATAAGATGTCTTGCTCCAATTTGTCCTGACATAATTAATCATTTTGATAGTTTTGCAGTTAGATCGGTTGAGTTACTGCACTGTCTTGATTTAGTCGGCTCGTGACAATAATTTTCTTAATTTCATTTTGGTCGCATAAACAACGCGAGATCGATTTAAGAACGTAGTCAAATATAAAAAAACTGCATCCAATTGTCTAGAAAATCGAGTTGCATTGCAATATGCTTGCAAAACTGATTTAGGCTAAATCAGGTTTTCCCTTTAATTGCGATCATGCAAGATCTGTTAGAGGACTAAAATGTATGAAAAAAATCCTCTTATCTTTAATTAACCGTTCTTGCTCTGTACTAGCCGTAGCCGCTAAATCTTGATTTACTCGTCTCGCAACATAAAATTGGTTGAAGAATGTAGGCTTATTTAGACTAAATTGAAATTTTGTTTTGGTTGCAAGATCAATTTGAGGTCGGAAATGCTAATATGGTACAACTATATCTAAGTATATTATGTTTGTAGCCATAATTATTAAACTATAGAGAAGCTTACGCTGATATGTGCTCTTTACTAGGCTCTTTTGTTAAAATAAAGCTCAAGTTTGAGTCGAGACTAAAAAGTATTTTTTGACAGATTATAAGAAAAGTGTCTCCATTCAAACTAGACCACCATCGTCAGTATATCCAGTCAACATACAGTATTAAGGTAAGTAGTTTAGTCTTCAGATACTGTAGCTAAACAAAGCATGGTAGGTAAGGTACGAACAAAAACAAAAACAGTGAATAAAGCGGTTATTGTTTTCACAGTTTTAATATCATGTAGAGAATATCAAAATAAATTAATAAGATGTCTACATAGATCTAACAGAGCCGCAAAATGCTAAACATTCCCACAAACAACTGATATTTGCATTCTTACGCAAATAGTTTGTCTCTTTTTATGAGCTTTAACTCGCAGGTTAATTGAAGATTTGCAGTTTTAATTTTTTACTTTTTTTATGTCCAACTCTTTCTTCCATCACATCAAGGAAAGAAATGCGACATAAAACTAAATATGGAACAGTCATCATTGTTATCATCTGCATAATTCGACGTTTTGCTTTGCGTAACGAGTCCAGGCACATGAATAACAATACAGACATTCGCACTTAAACGTCCCTTACCTCACGCTACACTGAACGTAATGATTTACTTACTCGTATCGACCCCTTTTTCGACTTTTTGTAGAACCAAGCCCACGACCTACAACTTTCATGTGATAAAAAGCGCAAATAATATTCGCATTCGTTCGTACACTTATTGTAAGTCAAGCATGAATTAAATTACCTATTTAGATACTCGGATGGGGCGCTCGGAGCTCATATCATTCGCGATAAACGTCCACAAACAAGTCCACACATAATCCAATCCCGTTTATGTCTGGAACCACTTGGGGGGAGACAAAAGATTCGCGGGAAGTGTTGCCAGGAGCCACGTGCACTCCAGCCGAGCTCTGGACGTCTAACTGCGCGGAGGGATGCGCGCGTCTACCCTCAAACGAAGGTACCTATACCCTCTTATTAATATCCTGCCCGACCTCCCCAAACAAAGGACTCCCAATCAATTAGGATGAAACCGGTGAACTAACACTATAGGGTCGAAACGACACTGTATCTGAAAAACAATCGTTTGACGGCGGCGAGACTCCTCAAACACTCCAAACTGCGTTCATGCCTCGACACTAGCATATGACGCGGCAAAAGAAGAAAAACGCGCAATATGCGCTGAAGGGAGATAGAGCTATGCATATTAGCTGTTTGTTAGAGCAGGACAGGTACAAACATTTTGTAAGCTGATAACCAGAGGCAGCGAACAGAGCGAGGGGAACCATATTCTCGCGCGAGTCTGCATGAATGTAGGTAATGAATTAAAATTCAATGGTACCTATACAGAACTTTGTGCGTGAGTGTGAATTGTTTTTCACATAGTTATACTCATAAAAGCTTCGCAGCGAAAAGCTGGTTTCATTTCATTTTGTAAATTAAGACGCCTCGTAAAGTAATTACAAAGTCAATTAGAAACTTATTGGATTAATTTGGTTCCTAATTAGGCTGTTGTGTTGCAAAACTCAGGCATAAATAAACACAAGCAATCATTAACTTAATCGCCTAAACTTCATTCTTTGCCTTCATTGAACCATAAAGGAAAATATTTTGTAAGATCCTGACTAGTCAAGGACTGAAGAACCTCATTCACCTACTTATTCGTTAAGATGAGGAAAATAAAAACTATAATAAAGTACATGGTCAAATTGGTCAACCTAAGTTATGCTCAACTATTATTCCCATTGATCATGGTAATACATTAATAGAAACCAATTTTTAGTTCAGAAAACACATGCTCTACAAATCTATAAAACAAAGCAATCGCTGCAAGCAATACGGACAAGAAACGTGGACCGCACAGTGCGTCCACACGCGCTAAAATGGCAACAAAAAAGTTTATGGTCAATTTTTACCTATAAACATCCATGGAAATGCAATCCATCATTGGATCCTCGTGTATCCATAGGTGCACTCTCACAAGCACAGGGAACACACACACAAATACACCGCACCTCCTCACGCGAAGGGAAAATCTTCACACACGACACAGATAAACATGTCAACTGCTAGACATTGTTACCCTAAAGTCCTTTCACGTTTTTCACCACACAATCATCATTTCACAGAAAATATAACACAAATGGAATAACTGAACACAGAAACACTGGATTAAATCGCAATATCACCCGCGTTCTATTCACGAAGACGAGGATTTCGACAAAAATACGCGTAAGTATTGTAGTGTCGATTCTGCGACTGCACTCCCCGCCCTGTTCCAGAGGCGAATGGCGCCGCCATATTGGATCTCACTTGACGGGTGCCACCGTGGGGCATCTACCGGCAGTCGCCAGAACGAAAATGTAGAGATACTCTCTACGTAGAGCAATACTCGCAGTTTTTGTCTATAAACAAGCAAAAAAACTTTATTTTATACTTTCTAAATAATCATATTCTCCCAACACTATTGGATCGAGTGATAATTAGGATTTCTGCCCTTGAAATCATATTTTCTGAGACTTTTAAATCTAGAGCTAAGCAAGTTCGTTCGTGGCCTGATGATATAGTATTGTTTGAAGCCGCCAGGTAGCGCTTTCAAAGGCTCCAGCCACAAAACGTAAATGGACGTAAACGTGAATTTATGTTTTACGTGATTGTAGATACGATCCACGCTAGCTTGAAGGCTTTATCAAATTAACGCGGACTAATTTATAGCGTTCGTTTAAAAGTTACTTAATTAATTGCGCCCATTTAATTAAATTGATAATTAAATAGCGCTTACAGAGAAGCCATAGTTTTTTTGTTTGTTATTATAAATAGGTACTAGTAGTATAGTACTAAATTATTTGTGGTACCTAATAGATAAGTATTATAAAATCTAAATAATAAAATATCGTGAGAACTCAATAAATATTTTTCACTCATTCTATTTAGCCATTTGGATTAGAAAACAAATGGATGGCGTATTGCTGCATTGAAGTTTGTAACTTACAGATAAGTAGATAGAGTTTTCGTGAATCTTTTTGTTGGCGCGAAGTAAAACACGCATGGTACAGGGGCCTTATTCACTATGACCAATACAAGCGCGTTACGCAGCACGACAAGACAGCGGCGTGAAATCGCCCTATGCCTGTGCCGTATTTCCTATGCCATAAATGTCATTCCTTACGGTGACGTCATACGTCATTACGGCAAGGAATCTCCTAAGTCATACAGAATAATGCCCCAGTTGCAATCAAAATCAAGTAAAATCCACTAAAATGATAGTCATCAAGACGCTTGTCGCTTCATTTATTTCAATAGTTTTCAGCGTTACATTGTTTGTGCACCGCCTTACGTTACCACTCCGCTCGTTACTTTACATGCTACGGTACCTGGAAGAAATCGCTTTCAGCGATAAGCCCGCCCATTGTACTATACAAAGTTAGTTTTAAGATTTTTATGTACCTAATCCTTGTGTAGGTACAATAAAGTATTATCTATCTATCTTTCTTGGACAATTTGGAAGTCACATTATGTCGTGACGTCATAAAAGGTTCTTAAAACGATTCAACAAAACTAATAGACCATCTACTTTCGCATTACGAAGATCACAAAGTGTATTGTGAATGATGCGATGTAATTCTGTTGAATAACATCAACGCTCGACCTCGATGTTCAGTTGCGTTACGAGTTTTACGGTCTAGCTGTGATAAAACCATTTTTGATTCCTTTGAACACAAACAGGATGATAAATAGGGAAGTAGATAAATAGAGTAAACTTATCATCTATTGGTAATGTCTGAATAATTGAATTGCGCAAAATAATGGGGCCACAATCATGACAATCATCTAAAATTTATAAGTACATATAAAACTACAACTAATACAGCATTTACAACACATACAAAATACACATGAAACAGCCGAGCCATCTACAAACCGTTGCAAACGATTACATATAATACATAAAGTTTATATGTATAGTGCATATAATTTTTTGTCCGGCTTGTCAAAAGAATCATAAATACTTTTTATTTGTATGATATGTGAGTTATAGAAATGGTAAGCCTACTAATATAATATTAAATCAACGGTTTCAGCAACAACGTAGAGAGAGACCTATGCTGCCGAAACGTGGACACTAACAGTAGGGTCGGTCCACAAGCTGAAAGTCGCTCAGCGAGCTATGGAGAGAGCTATGCTCGGAGTTAATCCGAAATGAGGTTATCCGACAAAGAACTAAGGTGGTCGACATAGCTCAGAGGATTAGTAAGCTGAAGTGGCAGTGGGCCGGCCATGTTTGCCGCAGAACCGACAATCGTTGGAGCAAACGAATACTTGAGTGGAGACCGCGTCTAGGCAAGCGTAGTGTAGGACGCCCCCCGGCAAGATGGGGCAACGATCTGAGACATGTAGCTGGCAAACAATGGATGAGAAGAGCCGAAGATCGGGCTCAGTGGCGCGTCTTGGGAGAGACCTACGTCCAGCAGTGGACTGATATAGGTTGATGATGATGATGATGTAGAGAGGTGTTTTGCCGGTAGGATAAAAAAAGTGGAATAAGTTTCCAGATTTGACTAGATTGTGTCCTCTTTTACATTTTCTTTTTTTTTCAGTCAGTGTCTTACCCCAACATTTCCTGTGACTATGACAGACTAGATTAAAAAGACAATGCTGGGCAAACCTGTTAATCTTATTTATTTAGAAAATCCTTTATAGATAAGATAAAAACCTGGCCTCAAGCACTACAGCGCCATGGGGCATGGGTAAAAAGTGACTCATGACAATTTAGTATTAGCATTTGCCAAATTTTTAACTGAGCGGTACAATGCATAACCCTGGCAGTTTAGAAAATATTGTGCATATAAGTCACGCTGCAGCGGGCACGCGCGAAGCGACTTACCAGCAATTTTAACGTATAGTCAGCTATTTGTCTCACTCTACATACGCCGGCTAAATTACAGTACGACAAACTGCATTTAAAAAGCGATATGCATCCGTGATGCATTTTCTAATACTTTCATAGAAAATTGACTATTATATTGTTACGAGCTGTGGGTTGATTGAACTAAAAGATTGGTTTGACCAAAAATACACGTATATTCAGATACTTGACACAAACTTAGTACACAACAAAAACACTAGGTCACAACTACAATACTCGATAAAGTTCCAAAACACTTGTACAATCGCACTAATTCACTCTTAGAACTCCGATGTTATCGCTTTCGTATCCGAAAACAGAACTGTCCAGTCGCCACTCAAAGCTCCTTTTATATCCGAATAATTACGCGCCAGTCGGTTCTATTCTAGCAAGTTCGAAATTTCGCGGGAATGTTCTAGTAATTTCCGGTGCGTGTTTACTCTATGGTTCACAAAGTAGTTCCGCTACTACCCAACAGATGGCGTTACTTTATCGATCAATCAATCAATCAATCATCTGGAACACCGACTTGACAGTGACAGCTTGCAAACGATATTTATTTAGTGTTGCCACTATCAAACAGTATGTGTTGCCACCTGTTCATTCGACACCAGTGACGTCGGCGTAACACTACCCCCTCCTAAGACATGCTCGTCCCGAGCATTGTTAGACCCGTAATGTCACGCAAGTCGATTGATGAACACGAACGAGATTCAGGTTTCCCGCAAAGCCTTCTGAATACAGTCGTTCTTCAATGCCTCTCTGCCATCTCTCCGAGGTCGTTTCACTGCTAGACAACTAGCGCAATTCCGGCACCAATCCTTCACATCATCTTTGCAGTGAATCCAGTAAAACCACTCTCGTATTTTCGCCAGAGTCCTTCTTACTCCCAAATGACCTCCCGTTTTCCCCTCATGGCAGAACTGCAGAACTTCAGGTACCATGGCTTTCGGAACAACCATTTGCAGGTTACAGCGGTTTCCTTGATCATCTTCCCATTTGCGGCACAAAATTCCATCATGGACAACTAAACCATCCCGTTGTGCCCAATAGCTTCTCATTGTTGTACTAATTTCCGCAGCATCACTCCAATTAGGCATGGGTGCACCCGATTTTAACCACCCAACGATAGGCTCGATGTCAGCGTCTTCTCGCTGTGCCTGCTGCAAAGTTTCTTTCCATTCACTACTCAAGCCTGACCCCAGCGTGCTGACAGACACTGCTTCCTTAGGTTCCTGCTTGACACGATGTCTCCAGTTTTCCTGTTGCTGATGAATAGGGGTGCTAATCGTCCGTCCCTTACGTGGCGGTTCATTCTTTGCGGAAACCCATCTCTGGCAGTTAGATCTCAGATGGCCCTTCTCGCCACACTCGTAGCATCTGGGACTCAATTTCGGACGATTGTTGCAGGTCGTTTCCATCCTCCTGACGAAGACATTCTCCTTCGAATCCAGCGTGTTGCATTTCCTCCAGTTTTCCTGCATCCGGTGGGTGTAGGTACCACTCACGCCTCCTGTCTGGAGATGTGCCTTATCATCGACCACCCGTTTCTTGCAACTGGATTTCAAATGACCCTTTTCTCCACACCTGTAGCATCTAGGGCTGAACGTCGGTCGATTATTGCAGCTACACGTAGATGTCGTCATTTCTTCCCTTATGCGAGGTGCTCGAAAATCCAGACGTGCAGTCTCCACCTCCAAAGCATGGGCCAGAGCTTTCTTCAAAGATTTATGATGCTCGAGACTTACAGCAGCTCTTACTTCCAGGTCTCGAATCCCATCGACAAATTCGCCTACTAAAATGACGTCGATAATTTCAGGCTTAGATCGATACGCTTTTCGAACCAATCTTTCGATTTCCAAGGCCCACTGCTGTAAGTTCTCAGAACTACGCTGAGTCCTGTTCTTTAATTCAGCACGGAACGCGCTCTCCAGATGTGCATCACCATAACGAGTCTCCAGCGCTTCCAGCAGCTGCTCGTATGTTACATCCTCTCCAAGAGCCTCTAAAATGATAAGAGTCTGACCACAAAGGCTCAGTATAAGCGCGGTCTTGGCTTGCTCTTTTGTCCATCCATTAGTTTTGACCACGGCCTCGAACTGAATTTTATAGGCTAACCACGACGTGGTCCCGTCAAAGGATGGTGCCTTGAAGCCTCTAATCGCAGGTGTAGCAGCAACTATCGAAGCCGCATTCCCAGCTCCAGACTTCAGTAGAGCCTTCTTTGTATCGATGAGCTGAGCTTCCACTTCCAACATCAACTCTCTCACACTTTTCAGTTCCTTTAAAACGCGAGTATGTTCTTCCTTCCATTGGATTTGTTCTTGCTCCAGACGGTTCAGCAATTCCTCCATCCAACGGTATTTCTCTTCCATCTCTCGGGCCTGTTGTTCCACCCGATAAACTTGCTGCTCTTCCTGCTGACGAGCTTGTACCTCCATCCCACGACTTTCTTTGTCACGGCGCAGTAGGTCCTCCAGTCCGTCAATTTGCTCTTTTTTCCGACGAGCCTGTTGCTCTCCCAGTCGGCGAGCTTGTTCTCTGTGGTGACCGGCTTGTTTCTCAAGCATTGCTATCACTGCTTCAAAAGCTGCAGACACAGGAGTTTGGACCACAGGTGATGGCAAACCTTCAGAAGTTCCAGCATTTGGCTCCATCATTGTTTCAGGAACTTGATGAAATACTCGTGCCGTGGATCTTTCCATCCGTCGTACATCCACTTTCAGCTGTAATTCACTCTTCCTGATACCTTCCGTGTCCTCCTTTGGTCGCTCCAATACTGTTCAATCCCACTTCTGACACCAAATTGTTACGAGCTGTGGGTTGATTGAACTAAAAGATTGGTTTGACCAAAAATACACGTATATTCAGATACTTGACACAAACTTAGTACACAACAAAAACACTAGGTCACAACTACAATACTCGATAAAGTTCCAAAACACTTGTACAATCGCACTAATTCACTCTTAGAACTCCGATGTTATCGCTTTCGTATCCGAAAACAGAACTGTCCAGTCGCCACTCAAAGCTCCTTTTATATCCGAATAATTACGCGCCAGTCGGTTCTATTCTAGCAAGTTCGAAATTTCGCGGGAATGTTCTAGTAATTTCCGGTGCGTGTTTACTCTATGGTTCACAAAGTAGTTCCGCTACTACCCAACAGATGGCGTTACTTTATCGATCAATCAATCAATCAATCATCTGGAACACCGACTTGACAGTGACAGCTTGCAAACGATATTTATTTAGTGTTGCCACTATCAAACAGTATGTGTTGCCACCTGTTCATTCGACACCAGTGACGTCGGCGTAACAATATTGTAGAAAATTTTGTTCTACAAAATATAGATGTTACTTGAATATCAATGACAAAAAGGTTAGATTGAATCTCAGAATATTAGAGGCTTGAATATGCAAAATCCACTTACTTACCTATGTATGTATACCTACAGAAAAAATACATAATACATAATACATAGGCAAGTAAGTACCAAAGTATTTATAATATAGGTATCTCTAGCTCAGATAATAGGTAATGGAATTGAAAACCGTTACTTGAACCCCAAATTTGAGTTATAATGGTAGTTCGTCATGGGCGCCTGTAAAATTCGTCACAGAAACGCATTTCAAGAGCACACGAAGCCAAACAGTGGGAGGTCTACAAACCTGTAAAATTTGATGATAAGTAGTAAATATTTAATGGTAAAAGCTAGTAGTATGGTAGAGTATCCATATCTAGCAAGTATTTGTTTATTCATTGAACAGATAGGTGTGACAAAACAAAGTAAATTAGAAAAAAAACGAACCTCGAAAAGTATTAAAATTCCAGGCTGCGTCCAGTCAGGTTCAAGCTAGTGATACAAGTAGCTTAATTTCTAAAAAAAAGTTATAGCGCTGAATTAAAACAAATCTGCTGGTCTGAATTACCATTTTCAGTTAGGTAATAAAAATATTACCATAGTGAAAGGGTTCACCAGGACCACAGAATACCTAAATGCACTAACGTACGAGACTAGGACTATGACCATCCAGTAGATATTAATTCTTAGTTTATTACTATAAAAGATATCATTTAACCAACGAATCGCAGGTTCCGTTTACTTTAAAGCTGCTTTTTACTTCAAATATAAAAGCACAAAAGGTAATTTCTATTTAGCCGTGGATAATCTTGCGATATTTCAAAACCACATAGAGACGGTTCATAAAATAATCCATTGCTTTGTCGTAAAACGGAAGGCAGTAAACCCTAAGCACACAGTTTATGTTATGCAATGCAACGTGCTAGTCTAGAAGCCCGCAGTGATAATTCTGTTTAATTGCAAATTTTTTAGATAAATCTTTACAGTGCATATTTTTTTGGGGAAAAATTACACGAAATATTAGCATGAAAATAAGTAAGTCTTTCTACCTCATATATTACATTCAAATCTTCTCGCAGGTATCATGGCACATACAAATGTACTGAAAGCTTACACCATAGTATTTAAGTTGGTAACTATGTTATTCATAATGATCATCAATATTGTAATAAAAATTGTTTGTTTTTAGTGTCGTAAAACTGATTTAAACTCGGTTCTCGCAAGCTCCTGAACTATGCCCTCGCACTCGGTATTGAGTGCCAGATTCATATTTTCCGACGATGTTATGAAATCTAAATGATGTCAAAACTGGCTGGTAGTGAAATCTTTTTGAAAATGCAATAAAACTTGTTATATCGTTACTTCACTTACTTATGCAAAGAGGTTGCTTATTTCAATCAACAACCGATTGCTTATTCAAATCTAGCAAGCTTCTTTAGTAATCAATGGCTTTAATGTTTTTGCTATTGATATTTCATAGCTTTAAGTGTAAAATGGCCAAAAAAAACGTAGTAATACTAAAAAACATTAAAATATTGGAAAAAACGATTTAATTACACACTTTGTATAAATCATTTACATTATTTCATTCCAGTTTTTCCCTGCGTCAGTCCCCTGCTTGAAGTTGAAGTATTTCTGGAACATTTGTCCAATAATCCCCTTAGCGACCCCAGCGACTGCCAGCAGCGGAAAAATTTTCGTTATTTAAATCGACTCTTTATTGTCGTTTTAAGCATGTATAGTTATTGTAAGCATATTATTCTCTTCTACTTTAATGTATGGTTTTAATTCAAGCTTCATCTAGTGATCGGTGCATGAATACTGCAGAGTATTTGGCATAGAAAGCCACAGCAACGCCCGCTGCATTGCCACCGCAATACTCGCAAAATCAAACATTTGAATACGAGCGACCAGCGAGTGCTAGCCCAAATCACACAGAACTGTGTGAATCTGTATAAATTCAACGGAATATACGCGCACCCAACTCGCGCCCAACCCGCAGCCGTCCTTTGTGTGTTATAGATTTATAGCAATTTAATATGGACCCTCAAAGCAAATCACTCGTGATACGATTTTATTTGAAGGCACGGTAATTCAATTTTCCCCGACGCGACGTCATAATATGATTTTTTACACGCGTTTCAGAAAAAAAGGGCATCTTTGTAAGTATTTTTATATTTTTTCAATATCATGCACATCAAAAGTTCGCCTTTGAGTTTTCACAAATATTTCGGAAGAATTTTTTTTACGGGAATCTTATGGTTTTTGATATTTTGTATTTTGCAAAGTGAAGAGGACTTCACAGAGGGTACAAGCGGATACCTTATCTTTCCCTAAAGTGGGGTGCGAAAATAAATGACCAGAGATTTTCCTCTCCTAACTTACACCAGTTTGTGGAGCCATGCTTCATTTGTCACATTATCGGCAGCAATTTACATGCTTGCTGATACAACGGGACCTAAATTGGAATATCTCAGTCAGTGCCTATCTTGCATTCGGACCACATTCAAATGCGTACATGCGAGTCGAATTTGTGAATTATTTGTTTACGACACACGTGTACTGTGAGGTAGTTCAAATGAGGTTGCTGACTGAAATGCCTCACTTAAAGAAAACTTTTCTTCTCTAGTGAGATCAATAAACCACAAAACAAAGTTAATTGAATAGCTGGTAATACAAAAACTGTTGTCATGCCGTACTGTAAAATAGGTAAGTAATAGGTTTAACATTATAATATTAATTACTTTAGCAGGTACATAATACTATAAGGTGATTTTCTTGATTGAAGTAGGTAATCGAATAAAATAGCATTTCATATAATTTGCGTGTTAACTGGCCGTTACAGCTGACATTGAATTCTCGTGTACATTATATATTAAAATAGATTGCTTGAATTTATCCAAGGTGTTCCAATATATAATTATATGTCTAGTATCTAAGTATTCATACGTTTTTAACTGACACACTACCTTATATCACGCTCTATAGACAAAGATATGTTTATTACATGTTATTTCATGCAACGCGCCCATCAGTCACCTTCAAACTGCATTACTGACAGCGAACCATCAATCAATACATTACGATTTCCATTACGCACGCTGCATGCTGAAAGCCCACAAAAACTGTTATGAATACGTTCCTTATGTAAAACTGCTCAACTGTAGAAAAGTGCAACGAGAAAATCTGAACATATTTTTCCATTGACTTCTAATGTTTATTTAATCTTGTACCGAAGAATGCTTGGATTTAATGTGCTCAAATGTCAATAGGAAGTGATTATTTACTAAAATTACAATGATCATGAACACTAATGTATAAGTACTTGTGTTCATAAAAATTGTCAAAAAATTCAGCCACCCGCAAAATTTGGCTACACGAGTTAAGACGTATGTAAAAGGCAGACAACCCTCTCGTTCGCACATTTCAACATTTTTGAAGATATAATATAACTAAATGTAATTATGTGAAATTGCAGACCTTCAGGGTCGAGAGAATAACAATGCAAAGGTTCAGTAAAAATATCACATTGATCCAAACAATTTTTCTAACCAAAAAATTGGCACTCTAATTTATCGCATTGATATAAGTTTATTGGTCGGAAAACTTGTTTGGATAAATGTGATATTTTTACTGAACTTTTGCATTGTTATTCTGTCGACCCTGAAGGTCGGCAATTTCACATAATTACATTTAGTTATATTATATCTTCAAAAATGTTGAAATGTGCGAGCGAGAGGGTGGTCTGCCTTTTACATACGCCTTAAGTAACTAAGTTAGTATATTTTACGTTTGTTTTTTTAATGTCGAAGTTAAAATAAGACGGGCCTAATTTTTATGCATGCCAGTATAGTTTAAAACCCAGTTTTAAAAACAAGGATAAGTAAATAATAACGACCATAAATCAAAAAGTCACGTCATGTTTTAGCATGTTTACAAAACTTTCTATAAGCAAGAAAATCCTGCTATCTTTATGCATAGAGCTTGTTTTTGTACTTAGCGCCTTGCCACCAGGGGCACCACATATTTACGTCCTGCACCGTTAGAGCCCGTTGCTTCCTTATTTAGAAAAGTTGCAACAAAATTTTTCTAGAACTGACTTGATTTTATATCCGTGTTGTTATTTAAATTAGCTTTATTAAAA
Organism: Eulithis testata; assembly: GCA_947507515.1. Taxonomy (NCBI): domain Eukaryota; kingdom Metazoa; phylum Arthropoda; class Insecta; order Lepidoptera; family Geometridae; genus Eulithis; species Eulithis testata. The sequence goes on from OX382207.1 coordinate 5,270,173, forward strand.
CACTTCTATTAAAAGTAGTAGGTTTTTGGGTTTAGAAAATATACTGCAGAGAATAAAACTTATCTTCTCTTCTTATGAAACTATCTACTCTTATATTTTACTAACTAGTATTAGAGGTTTTAAAAACGTATTTATCAATTTATCAAAATTCCCTGGTCAATAATAAACAATACAAAAGTTAAAGTGATTAGTTATTCTGATACATTTTTGCTGAAACATAAAACTAAGCAAAATCATAAAAATAGATGTAAGATTTTGCCTACCTCTACCTCAAAATATTCAGGACCACAGACCACACATTTTATACCCCGGCAATCGGCATCCAGTTTTGCGTGCCGTGTAAAGAAAAATAATCAAGCTGGAACTTGCACCGTGGCATTCCTAGCAAGGCGAGGCGCAAGGCAGCTCAACTCAACGAATCAGTTCGAAAGTAGGCTCACATTCGTCCGGACGTTGCGTTCAAACGCATACGCGCGCTTCCGAATCTGGTATTCTTCATTCAAACATTTCTCCATTTTTAAAATACTAGTGGCCAGTGAAGTGTTTGATTGGATTTTGCATTCGAACTTTTTGGACTCTTTTCTGGGTTTTTTTGATTGTGTAAGTACTAACACTTGATTAAATGCAGTTATAAGTTAATTAACTGCTGATTATTGTATAATGTATCTAAGTTTATTGTCTAGATACTTTACTAGTAAGACCCGGTACTAGTTTATATGATCTGTGACCCAGCTAACCCAACTTGTGCCTCTGAAAGAGCTTAGGAAATTGATGTGTACAAAAGTTACCTTTCGGTTAAATTCACTAGTTGGTCAGGGCCAGTTTTGTTTAGATTTCAACTGTTAATTATTAATTATAAGAACTGATTACTAAAATATACTAAATCAACTAATACTTCTTTTATAACATTTGCGTTAGAAACAAGTTCAATAAAAAACAAAAATGACTATTATCAATTATTATTTATATCAATAACTGATTATTATTAAATACTAAATTACCTTAAACTTCTTCTTTCATAACATTAGCATTAGAAACAAGTTTAATAAAAAAAATAAGAAACATGAGCCATTAGTATAATACTTAGCGATATTCTAAGTGCTCTAACCTGTTCAGGATACATTTTCTATTTCTCAACCAAGTTTTTACATTTATGTAAAGTTGTAAGAAGATAGAGTTATGCGTATATTTGTCTGCATTTGCATAACATGCGTAAGAATATGCAATAACTGCAAATGGGTTATTATGGCAAATCAAAAACTCTCCGTATTTACATTATGAACATGGTTTTTAGGGTCCGAAGTAAGTTATTTTTGAGATAGATTTTCGTACGTACATAGCCTTTTCCAGACTTATTTGGTAGTTTTGAATCTTTACGATATTTGGTAGCAAGCTACTGACGCTCGTTGAAATCTTTGGTACCGAGAAATGAAATTACTCCCCTAGAACTATATATTATGTATTATTCCAAAAAAATGATGGTTGTTATTGCCCTAGGGTGTATTAAAATCCCGGACACGATGGCTAAACCTGCTACGCGAATAACTTTTGTGGTTTATTTTGAAGTCTTAGGAATGTCGGTCATAACTGTCAAATGTTTATTTAAAGAACAATGGTTTCATGAGGTCAATATTTAATTCCGGCACATGAAAAATTTACCGAAAGAAAAGGGTAGTTAAATTGGCCTCAAAGGGGATTTTGAGACTCTTCAATCACCTTGATTTTAAAATTTTGAAATCATTGAGATTATGAGACTAACCCAAAAGTTCTTGTGCTCGATTAAATATTGACGTACTTAAGAGTTTTAAATGACAAAATTTTCCGTTATTTTTTTATGAAAATCAGTGATGGAACAATCAGTTACAACAATCAGAAGTCAGATAATACTTAGTCAGTCACTAAGAAGTAACTGTTTCAAACAGTTCATACCAAATCTAATCTCACGTGTGGTGGCTTCGAAAATCAAGCCGCGAGCAATAGGTACGATAAACTATTTCCGAACTGAATCTATCCGGCCGCAGATTTATGTAAACAGTGTGGTATTTTCACTCGCGTGCGGCGCGATTTGCATCGCAATTCGATGTTTGAGCTGCGATTTCACGCGGCCTACATGAGGTTTGATCGACTTCTTCGTCTGTTTGTATATTTTTTTATGAAGGACAGCTTTATTTATATTATTTTTTATGAAGTGGTTAGCTGCCAGAACACAAATAAAACGGAGCACGCGAAGCTATACCTAATCTAGAATGATAAGTTATAAGTTTAAAAAACTGGAAAAACCGACTTCAATTTGATACGCATTTATCATCAAATGATGATGATGATGGAAGTTCATTGGGACTATTTTATTGATTGTAAGCACCACAGAAACGTCACAGGAAAGCAAATACGCAGTGTCGTGTAAGTGAATGACGTGTTTTTTCAAGTTATTCTTATTTAACTGCCAAACTACTGAACTGATTTTGATAAAAAAATTATGGGACCAATCTGGAAGCATACCCTTTCAGATAAAAAAAGATTTTTTTAAATCGGTTCATAAATGACGGAGTTCTGCATAAGAAAAATACAACCGAATTGAGAACCTCCTCCTTTTTTTAAGTCGGTTAAAAATAATCCTAAATCATTATAGATATTGTTTTCGAACGAACTAAAATGCTTTAATCGTCTGACATTGCTGAGAGCGTTACCGGACTACAATCACTATAGATAAGCCTACCGCCCCGGAGAAGAATACGGTTAAGGCTGCGTTACCACCAGAGATGTGCGAGGGATAAATGTATCGTGCGAGGATGTCTAGCTGTACTGTGAAAATGTGTGGGGATTTCCACCAAAGCTGTGCGAGGAAAATGTGTCGTACGAGGATGTGTAGCGGAGCTGTGAATAATGTGTGTAAATAAACTCCGTCTATGGACTGGCTGGTACAGTATGTCGCAAACCTCGCAACACATTCCTCGCACACATCTCCCGCGGGGGATGTGTATCCCCCACACACATCCCTCGCACGCATCCCTCGCTTGTTTTGTATGCGCAATAATCTAGCTCCGCTGAGCCGTTAGCACCAGAGCTGTGCTGACCGAGGCGAGGTAAATGAAGCGATAGTATTAGTTCTTTACAAACACATCCCTCGCTACGCATCCTCGCACATCTCTGGTGGAAAAGCAGCCTAAGAGCTCTACTCCTAAGCAGTTGCTGACAAACGTCAAAAAACTTCTCGCTCGCACATTTGAAAGTTTTTAAAGATATCTACATTTCCTTGCTTTATCACCAACCGATTATGGTAAAAGCCGGAAAGCTTTTTTTATGACTCTCAAAATCAATTTGTACTATAAATTAACTAACGGTTATAGTAAGTAGGTAAAGTAAGTGCCTAAATTGGATTTGACGGGCAAAGATGATGGGAGCAAATTGGCTCCCACTGAATCATTATCAGGGTAATTCTCACAAAACGTCACTTTCATTTAGGTGACCTTTAGTTTTAATTCTAAATTTAACTACCGCAGCACCGCTAACCTTAGGGTTACTAAGTAGTTACTAATCTTCTAACCTTATATAACAAGTATTTCCTTTATGATCAAAAATTATTGGAATTAGGATAATATATACGTTATCTATGAAAGTAACTTGTAACTGTGTGGTCACTTTACCCATGCCACAGATCATATAACTATACAATGCTGAATGTGGATTTGGACAATAAAATGTTTATTTCATTTGTTTTATGAAAAAAGTCAATCAAAATCAACATCTTTTGTTTATCGGTCTTGTGTATTGTTTTACAATGGACTATTGTCATTTGTTTCTAGTAAATTGTATCATTACGTAATTTTCTGATAGTGGTTAAATTCAGCTTAATTTTTCAAAGAAAATATGTACAAGGTTTTTGTTGAAATATAAAAAAAATCCAAATAAGTTTTTTACTGTTGACTACGCTTGTTGCTCGTTTCGGCTTAACTGTTGTTATATTAGGACATCGTGTTCAAATTACAGTTTAGTTACTTATATCTACATACAAGGTTATATTTGCTAAACATATATAATATCTGCTTAGACAATAATAGTTACTTACAACACTATTACTAACGACCGAAGAGTAATTATTTGAAAGATAGACCCAAAACTGCATGTTTGTTTATTTAAAATGAACCTGTTATTTGTGTTTTCTTTATGTAAGTAGTTTAAACTCCGACTAACCTTTACACTCACCATGGTATGAACGTTAAGGCGTAGGGTAAAAACAGACAACCTTCTCGCTCGCACATTTCAACACTTTTGAAGATATAATATAACTAAATGTAATTATGTGAAATTGCAGAGCTTCAGGGTCGAGAGAATAACAATGCAAAGGTTCAGTAAAAATATAACATTGATCCAAACAAGTTTTCTAACCAAAAAATGTGCACTTTAATTTATCGCATTGGTACAAGATTTTGGTCGGAGAACTTGTTTGGATCAATGTGATATTTTTACTGAACCTTTGCATTGTTATTCTCTCGACCCTGAAGCTCTGCAATTTTACATAATTACATTTAGTTGTATTATATCTTCAAAAATTTTGAAATGTGCGAGCGAGAAGGCTGTCTGTCTTTACTCTACGCCTTAAGAAGAAAATTTTGTACCATTAACACTAGTAGAAATAGTAAATGGCTAGCCTTTAACCGTTCTAGTATCAAGATCTGGATGTTCATACCTAACTTGAATTTATAAAAGGTCAACTTGTTAAATATCACTCTCAGTTATTACGTTAAACTCTTCAAGCATCATCCAATGATTTCATGCTACGATGATTTGATTTATCCACGAATTGTTATGAAAGTGACAAGATTTTTTTTAAGCGTCGGCTTTGAAAGTTGTGGCTTTTGCTATATTTTTTTGCCTATCTGCGGTTGAAGATAAAATCTGCTCTAACCAATGACAAGCCGTACTTATACTGGCCAATAATTTCAAAACGCACTTAACTATTCAATTAAATATTTTATTGATTCAAATATATCTTTGATAGAGACTTCAAAGATAGAAGTATTGTTTTTGTTTTAAAGGGAAAACATTACTGTTATATAATTTTTTTCACCAACATTATATTGGATAAAATACCATATCTGCAAAAAAAAAAAAAAAAAAAAATATAGTTTTGCGAAAAAAACCTAGCTTTCGATAAAAAATGATTATATTTACACTAGTGGCTCTGGGAGCTGTAGACCTCGCGAGCATACTAAATATTCCGATATTCAACATCATCAATCAACATCATCAATGTCGTGTAAGGTGTTTTCTGAAAGTCTTTAAGTGCACTTTTATTAATTTCTAATTTAAGGCTTATTATTATGCTGATGCTCTCATTCAGTGAAGGAAAACATCATGAAGATAAATATCAGTTAGTATTCGAACAGCGACGAAACGCTTGCAGCCTGTCACGTATTGTAAACTAACTATAATGCAAAATGTTGTGTGTGTGTGTGTGATGTGATGTTTTTTCTATTTAATTTTGTAAATTTTTGAGGAATGTAATGTGCAAGTGCATTTTCCGTTCTGTGATTTTTTTGATCTTTTTGATTTTTTTGCATCATCTTGTGTAGAATGAGGTTCTTTGTGTTTCTCTCAAATTTGATTGAAAACCATCGATTGTTTGATGAGCTATCCTGTTCATCATGCTGAAGATCCTTATCAGATCTTCGCCAAACTTTTATGAGACCAACTTATAGTTACTACCTTTCAAATAAAAAAAGAATAATCGAAATCGGATCTCATTTGGTGGAGATATCCAGTATATCAAATAGCCCCCTTTTTGCCCTTTTTTTGGGGGAAGTACCCCTCCAATCAAAAATCCCCGACGACAAAAAAATTCTAATAAGTCATATAACCTGTGTACCAAGTTTCGTCCAGATCAGTTGAAAAATGCGACCTGTAGAGGAGAACAGACAGACAGACAGACAGACAGACAGACAGACAGACATCCGGACAAACGCATTTTTGGCCAATGTGGAAACTGAGACGCTTCGCTCGCTTCGCTCGCTCGGTCAATAAAACTAAGCACCTACTTAGGTCATTATTACATCAGAGATCTAAAATATACGTGACCATTTCTATTAAACCTGTGTAGCAACTTGACCTTCGCGTACTTATTCTATGCCTTTGCAGAAATAATAAAATAATACAGCAAATTATGGGAAATGTTTGAATAACCAGCTTATTATTGTTAATGCCCCTCATCAAGAGTTACATTACGTACAAGTTACTGTGCCTTGATCACGAATAAATATGACAATCGCAAACGTATCGTAACGATAGCGTATCCGAGATATACTGTGCGGTGACACTAGAATGGTTGTCATTCGAGCTGGCATTGATGCGCAATATGACTCGAATACGTTAACGCAGCGACTGTCAGATTTGTTCGTGATAGAGGTACTGTGCCCCAATCAAAGTAAAACAATTGAATGTCTTCTATATTCTATATTTGCGGACAGCCAAAGTGTGGAACTCGTTGCCGGTGTCTGTGTTCCCGAATGACTATAATTTAGAAGTTTTCAAGGGTAGAGTGAATAGGTATCTTCTAGGTAACCGTGCTACATCGTCGACCACATCATTGCTTAACATCAGGTGAGATTGTGGTCAAACGGTTGCCTATATTATATAAAAAATAAATTAAAAAAAAACTGAGTGCAGGTTCCATAGAAAAAAACATTAAACCTTAGTTAAACCCTCTTGAAGTTTTTAGGAGTTATTACACCCTGTAATTATACTGTACATTAACTGTGTATCCGCTGTATATCAACTATGGAACAGACCTAACATTTAATCATTTACTATAAACTACTTTATAGATTTAGCTTGATACTGCAAAATTCACTTATTTCACGACACCTTCCATAATACCAGCAAAATATATAGGTAGCCGTTATTCAAACAGGTGCCAACTTCATACTTTATATACAGCCTCTAGTAATCTCAATCATGTTGTGTCCCATATTTCATTACCTACGTATTATATTGCCTACGGTAAATGAAGGTTCTCATACTAACTTGTGGTTTGAAATGGCGAGTCTAGGTTTCTAGGACTACTAATTATAGTTTAGTGGTGTTGAGTGCCTATATTAATTTAAAATACTAGGTGAGAAAGTAGCAACCATATAATAAATCAATGTTGCCAGTCAAACGCTAGGGGTGTTTGACTGGCAATATTGAATTATTAGATTAGGTAGATCTTTTCTACTAACATATATTCATCATCATCATCTTATTCCGGTATCACCCATGCACTCTTTCATGTTATGTCAGCCTCTTTTGTCTTGTGCATCTCACAACCAGATTCATCTTTGCGATGCAAAATGTAGGTCACGCGCTAGTGTTATTCTATGTTTGGGCTTAGTAGTCCGATCCGATAATATGTAGCATCGGACTATTGAGACGAAAAAGTATCATCAGTCCGATTATCGGACTAACCGGACTAATAATTCTGGGCCGTTTATACTGAGCTCAGTCAATACCGAAGTTTTTATTATTTTTTCCTGCACTGTGTTACACATTTAATTGTATCTACTCTACACTACACTGCTTACAGGTTGGTATTTTCATGATCTTACACAAGTAAATAAATACCTAAACATTTTTCTCAACTAGCAAGCGCTTAGTGCTACTCGTGTGTTGGTAAGCAAGACAAAGCCTTTTACTCAAGTGTAGGCACGTGTAGTACCAGTAAGTAATTAAAATATTTTCCTAACAACAACCGAGCAATGTTATTAAAAATATGCGAGGTCTTTCCTAAATTGTTTTACTCCCCTACAAGGCTGCAAACTAAAATTATACAAACCATTGCAGCTAACCTTTAGTTTCAATTATTTGTTTAATTTGATTTACTTTCAAATTTTCAAGTCTAGTGCATATCTACCATTGTATCTTATGACTTAGTTAAATTGAATCGAAGCTTTTTAACATCTGAATCTAGATTAACAAACAATATGGGGTTTACTTAGAATCGTATAGCGCTTTGAGGGTCGTCAGGTGAACCAGCATTTATAAAAAAAAAACCAATACACGTCTTTTGTAAATGAAGAGGAATCTATTTCATTTCTAATCAAACTAAAGCTAGTTAAACCAGTTATCAGTCAATAAATTATGCCAGTAGCCAAAGAGTTTTCCAATGAAGTTATGCGGAACGACAGCGTGAATACAAGCTATTTATCATGAAACTAAGATTATATCAGTGGACGTAGTCGGTCTTGACGTGAAATTATGAGCATGCTTAAGTGGACCAGGTTATAACGAGACACACATAATTAACTTGGAAACTGTGGTACAGGTGGGTACAGTGTTTTGGTGTATATTCGTAGTACTCCGATCAAAGCAATCTACTCTTCTCAAATACCCAAAGGTGTTTCTTTTGGGTATTTGAGAAGAGGAGGTGTTCTTCTTTATTCTTTATTGTACACACAAGTAATGACATATAAGGGAACTTAAAGATAGGTCATGTACAAAACTAAGCTTAACCCTAAATAAGAGTTCTCTACCAGCAAACCTTCCAGGATAGAGAGGAAGATATTTTTCCTCAAGGTGTTAATTCCTGACTTGAATCTTTGTGTCAGACCATATTTTTTTTTCAATCTTGGAATTTCAGAAGTTCTTAGTTCTTACCTAATCAGGAATTGCATTTATTTTAAACCATTTCCTAAGCCAGAACCTTAGCTAAAGCCGTTCCCAAAACCCAAACTCATGAACATATCCGCGAAAGAAGACACAGGAGAACCCTATGCCTTCTTTTCTCGATACTTAATGAAAATAACTCTCCCCAATACCTTAAAAGTAAATTTTCCTTCCTCTCCGATTCCCACCATCGCAACCTAAGATCCACCAACACCCTAGCTTTGGCTACTCCTATGCACTCAACATCCTCCCGCGGTAACTCTTTTGAGGTGGCAGCTGTACGGCTCTGGAATGCTCTTCCAAGTAACATACAAAGGGCTCCGAATAAATTGGTTTTTAAGAGACTCGTTTATGAACACCTCTTGAAACAGGATGCATCAAAGCTAAATACATAGGTAGGTTTCTTTATTTTCTTTATTTTTTTTATGTTCTGAATTGTAGCTCATGTAGGTACTCTAACTTAACCCATACTATCAGTGCAATTTGTTCTCTTTTCTGTTTATTCATTCTGATTGTTTTGAACATGTAGGTACTGTTTATCTTAAGTTTGCACGCCAACCCTTCTCCTGACCTGTAAGGTTGGCAGGTAGAAAATGCTTATAGCATTAAGCCCACCTACTTGTACATTTGTTCTTTTGTGCAATAAAGAGTTAAATAATAATAACATATTCCTCAAAGCCGTTTTTTATATGCAGTCGGCGATCAGCGATTTTAGATCTAGCCCTTGATTGATCGCTTATTTATTATTCAGAACGCAATCAGCATACCAAGAAAATCCTAGACCCACATGCCATAAATGAACTGACTTACTTACTATGTAATGGATACTAAACTATGTAACACGCATAAGAAACTATCAAGATCGTTACATTTAGCGTTCATTAACTCCCGAGTGATGGCTGTGGATTGTGGATGATGTCATGGCTTTGTAACGTGCCGCAAAGATGACTTTGCGAGAACGTATCTCGAGGATAGAACTGTAATATAACCTCTCTGTCAAATCAAAAATCAATCATTCTATAGAAGTGTCGAGAGCAACTTCCCTCGGGATAAAATAATAGTTCTGTGTGACATCCGGTAGAGTTAAATCATGTCCGATTTGGACGGAATGACGTCGAAATATTCAATGTGATTCCGTCATTTTGTTGCTCAATAAAATGAAATAAAATAATTATAAGAGAAATAAAAAAGTGTGCATAGCATTGTTTTCGAATATATCACACACATTAAATAAGTTTATTGTTCAATAATATACCTATCTATTTATAGGTTTGGGTGAGTGCATGAGAATCAGTCTATTTCTGATTTACTTATCGGAAAAACTATTCTGAACTTCAATTAATTTTAATACCTATGCATTTTATTCGGTTGTATGCGTGCATATTTCATAACAAAACAATCATTCTAAAAGTGATATTACTGTTGCCTCTACCAACCTTCATCGCTTCCTGTTGAAACCTATAATTTAACCAACAATCACTAATGTTTGAATTGCCACCTCCTCGAAGGGGCTCCATTACGAGCTATTGAAATTAAAACGAACTTTTTCATTTACCAGTTTCAATAACAGTTGCCCTAAATGTGTTTAGAAGTAATAAACATAAATACTTAGTGGCCTTTTATATCCCTCCAAATACTATTTTTATGGGAAAATGTCGTGCTGTTATCGTAAAATAAATACGAACAAATGTTTTCTAAAAGCTATAATACCTATAGCCTACTTTCTTGAACATTTTCTGTTCCTCAATAGGTGGTAAGTATACTACGAATACTGATGTGAAATAGTAAAATGTTGTATTTTTAGTGTGTCTAGTAAAGTTCAAATATTTTATGTTAAAAATATGTTTAAGCCAAATATTTACCTACGCCACAGCACAGATCATTTATAATACTATACGCTTTTACCTGTTTGATGCATGAAACGTTAAAATTATGAATGGCTGTTAAAAGTTCATGTTTGCCAAAAGAGAGAGTTTAAAAAACGCATTACAAATCCATTCAAAAGAAGTAAAGACAAATAAAAACAGATTTAAAAAATATTATGCATCAGATAATAAAAATTATTTCATCGGGCACTCAATATTTTTGTTCTCATAATGTTCATATTTGAAGTCCTTAAAATATTGGTTTTTCTCATATTCTTTTCTTACAGTAGTATTCCTTAGTGAGTGAGTATTAGTTAGCGTTAGTGGCACGTTTTGGTCTCTATTTTTAGTTCAACACGTTTGTTTTACTTCAAAGCGATCGTCAAGCACGTGCTTAAATCGAGAAACAATAAACTTTACTTACTCCAAGCGTGCTTTCCTACACTTGTTCAAAACAGTACCTCTGACCCAAATACAAGGAGGCTAGCACCAGTTATAACATTTTAAATCACGAGTGGACTTTATACCAAGAATCGAAACTGCCTTATATGCCTTTGCGTAACCGTAGCAAACAATAATAATTGTCTTATTCCTCAAATTTACGGACTCAAAAGCCGATCATCACAATATCACAAACGATTGAAAAACTAGGCGAGTAAATCTTAACTGACATTATGGGCTGGAAAAGATAATGAAAACTACTCACACAGTTTTGATGTCGATTCCGTATGCCTGCATAAAAGTTTAAATATAGCTCGTACCTTGCGACTCCGTTAAGTCGTGACGAGTGTCCGTCCGGCCATTTAACGTGCTCAGCTTGACAATAAGTACACAAGCTGTGTAAGCACCCAGGATTAGTACGGAGTAAAAACTTATAGCAAAGAAGAAATAATATTACAAGTACTCACAGACAGCATTAGCAGTGACGACATTGAAGGATTAGAAATGATATCCCAGGGTTTATCGTGATCGTGTGGATCAGATACGAAGGTTTTGGCCACTCCCGTTAAATTTTTTTTATTCTAGAAATATTATGCACTCTTTCTGTTGAACTCTGATAAATATGAAAGTTTACGTAAAGAATAAAATATGAATTTTGTAACTTTTTACATCAAATGATGACCAGAGTATACCAAAACTCGATAGCTGAACATAACCCGCTTTAGTGGGTTAACTAGAGTGCTACTTGGTTCCAAAACAAAACCCGACCCAAGCACATTCTTCAGTCATTAAAACTTACGATGGGAGCGGTGCAAACCGTGACAAGTGGAAACAATGAGCGGTCTAGATTACGAAACGTAGAAGCTTAAGGTCAGAAGTTCAAAATCAAGACTAAACTGATGTGAACGAACTAAAGAAACATCATTATTGTGCGGAAACTTATCAAGGCCATCCCGAGACAAAATGAAGAAACGTGGTAAGATGGAACGAAGAAAGCGGAAATGTGCGAGTACCTATTGTGACATTTTGTACGTGATATCATAGCCCATTTACGCAGTTGGGACGGGCGGCCTAAGTTTTTTTTCACTATGAAGTATTTAGGCAAGTGAATGGTGTTCTATAGGGTGTAGCGCTGTTTCGCAACCAATTTTCCGCACCACAGGCTAAAAGTAATAACAATTGCTTCATTTCTAACCGGCTGCATGTTTTAGGACCGAATTTTATACCAGAAAATTCAAAACCTAAACACCTACAACTAAAGGTAGATAATTACTTTAGTGTTTAGTGTAAATCAGACTATAGTAAACGATAATATAGATATATCTAATTACCTCGACTTTACCAAACACACAAAGCCACCGTTCGAAGGTTTTTTAGTTCACTCTTTTTACTGTGTTCGTGCTCATTTGATCAATGGAATGGTCAAAACGCTTTATCCAGGGTAAACGATTCCACAAAGTAATTTTATTGTAGCAATCATGAATACAATGACAAATCACTGGTAAAAGACCAATAAATTATTAGTATACTTTCAAAATACAAAAGATTGTAATGACACTTTTCTGATTTATATTCGAAAAGTTGAAGCTAAAAAGTAATGTTGAAAGTAAGACTTTGGCAAGTTAATTTTTCATGATAATGCTATTAAAAAGTTAGGCTGCGGAAGTCAACGTTTACGTAATAAAGTGAAGTTAGAATGATGTAATCACTTTATTATAAAGGTTGACAACGTAATAAAGAGGTAACAGTTGTTGGACATTAACAACTATTGTAATTGGCTACAAAGTGTTTATTAGGGCTATTATCCACTTAACGAGGAAAAAGTGTAAGTATTTTATTCACTAGAAAGCTTTTTTTTATAGAACGAAATAATGAAACAGGCTTAAAAAAAGGTTGATGCTCTACGATTCAAATCTTTAACTATCGATAACTGATTTGGACCAGTTGAGCTATCTATAAATCGTTTTCAACGGTTTGTGGATAGCTCAACTGTTTCATGTGTATTTTGTAAATATTGTGAATATTGTAAATACTGTATTAGTTGTAATTTCTTTTGTGAATAAACTTTTTAATATGTTGAAAAAAAAAACTATCATTTGAATGAATGGATATAAATCGTAACTGACTGTCTCCTATTAGTGTGGTGTGGTTTCAGCAGTCGAATACCACTTTCAGCTGTTCCATGCAAATATTTTATAAAAGCACCTCCTTCACATGAGTAAATAAATAAATATTCACGGACACAGTCCCAAACTAAGCAAAGCTTGTACGATGGAAACTAGATGGCTGATAGAATACATACATATTTTTTTTTGTAAATACCCAGACACAGAACAAACATCTATATTTACATACAACACACAAATGTTTATTCTCGGTGGGGATTGAACCCACGACCCACAGCACGGAAGGCAGAGCTACTACCGACTGAGCCATGACATGCACCCGGCTACCGCCTTCCTACCTTCTATTCTACCTGCAGGTATATCTTTGCTGCTATATCGAAACACCGTGCGTAATGTGTATGTAGATGCACTTAGTGTTATCCTATTCCATGCGTAACGTATTGTGTAACTACCTACTTATTTACTCGCTATTGCGATTGCTAATACGAATAGTAGAGATTGGTATCGTCTTCCGCTAACGCATTTATGTTATAATACTACTTATTAACGCATTATTTACCCGATACTATGTTTTTAATATTTCTCTGGACTTCCTGATGAAAGTTAGGTACATATTCCATTTAATTATTAATTGTATACATACTGTATTCTTCTTCGTGTTCAAATTTGCGCTTAGCGTGTGGCCGTTAAAACTGCAAACAAAAAGTAGGTATACTAAGTAATTGTAAAAACGTTTTGCTTTTAGTAGAAAAAGGCAAGAGTTGTGAAAAACCTAGGACCCAGCGAATAATATCGTAAATGAACTTATCCAGTCCCATTCAATCGTTTGGTTTTTAATCCCGATTTGATGATGAATCATTGATTTCTTCAACAAAAACGTACCGTGAAACGACTTTAATTAACAATTTTTTCGGTGTAAATAATTTTCACATTTACATTTCAAAAGACTGCGGAAGCAGGCACTATCCAATTACTTAGCGAAGTAAACACATTGTCATACGTGCTTATTCGGTTGTGACATTATTTTAATCGAGTAAAAACTGTAATAGCATTTTACGGTCAAGGTTACTACTGAATAAAAGTAGGTACCTACCTACTGCCTACCGGCAGTGAACACTTACCGTAATGAAAATAATTACTGTCTGGTGTGCAAACCCGGAAGTGTACAGCAAACTATGTAAGACTTTCATCCGTCGTTACTCAGTCTACGTACCTAGTAGAAGGAAGGTTCCGCGAAATGTAGTCTGGTCATTTGAACGACAGATCAAAAAACCTTATGAACGTATACCTACCCTGTCTTCAATGTACTTCAAACGGTTTCAAGGGCGTATTTCGGGCAAGTGCGTTGACCTGAACGATGTTAATTTCGATACAACAGCTGTTTATTCCATAAAATTAGAGCGTCATGAAGTAAGATGTGTGAAAATCATAGTATATTCGCATTTCAAATAATTGCTTTGGAGCGCTGTAGCGCAACTATAAGTTGCATAATAAATATAGAGAACGTCCAATCAAAAACTAACAGCCCCTCTACACTTTTTTTCTCATATGACACAGAGTGGAAGTTTTAAAATAATCCTTGCACGTATATAAGTTTTAACATTTAACTTTGAATGACTTTGAATGTAACGTTTTACCTAAGGCGATCTCTACAATATTTCTATGCTGCTCTAAAGCCCGTATGCTAATAAATAAATTGTTACTCCAGCATAGATTTGAGTAGAGATTTTTATACAAAAATCTATGTTTAAGTCTGGATCAATTCTTGAGCGGTACATTAGTATACGGGTCTAAGTGGTTTTCTAACCAAGGAACTATGTGTATTAGCCTTGAATAGCTCTACGTGATCGCAATAACTAAAATCAGTAGTCATTTTAGTAGTTACATTTATGTATAACTGACTCACTCTTCCTCTGTCCCTTTCTGGATCTATAGGCATGAATGCACAATTTATCCTAATAAAGTCCCATGAATATTTAAAGGAAGTATTAGAAGGTAGTCTACTTGGTGTCCGATGTATCCATTAGATAACCAACTCAAGCACAAACAGTTACTCCTGAACTCCATGAATAGTCCATCAAACCGCAGTGCCTAAATCTGCAGAGAAACCTCATGGACTTGAGGCTGTCGTCACTATCGTCTTTACCACCGCCAGAAATTCACTGCTGAATATACACCTCTATAGATATCCAGAAAAACTGAGGCTGCCTGATCGAACGATCTTCAGTAACCTTTACTAAGTCATCCTTACGAGCAAGGCTACTCTCAACTCATTCGGAAAGCCTTTTCTGATAAATATCGGATACTTTCAAAAATCTTCGAAAGCATTCTTTATTGATCCAAAAAGAATAACCCTGCTGGTCGAATCTCCATCTTATCGGGATCTTTTTTATCATCTCAGCAAATGTCAGATATGTAGTCAGTTGCTGACTACTTGTCCAAGTGTTGGAGGAGTGGCGTCATCTTTTACTTGTCCACATAACTTAAAAAATCCTTGACTGGCCGTGGTTGGAAGGTCACCGTTGTTTTTTAACCAGTTTATGTAACCGAATACCTACTCTTTGAAGCAGTGACACAGTTCAAATGGTAACTGAGAGTATTAAATATCTACTCTTACCGACCTAGTACATATAACTGTTTTAGAGAATAAATAATACGTAAATAACCTACGAGAATATGCGACAATCAGAATCACGCAGAAAAATTCTGCAAAGCGGGAATCGAACAATCTATGTAGATGTAAAAATCATTGGAACAGTAACCCCAAAATAATTAAATTCGAACCAAAACCCAATAAAATTATTATAATTATGCAATGAACATTTGGTAACTGAATGCTGCCAAAATATACTAATTAATTTATGTATTTGGAATCGATTTCTTTCTACAGACGATATCATCCGCTTATTCAAGAACCACAAATCATTTTAAAAGGCTCAACGTTGGCTCAAAGTAACAAATATTAAAACGGTCAACGGATACAATTGGAATCTAATTGCTCGATAATCTACTAATTAGGGCCCTTACACACTGGCCGATACAAACATCGATACGATACCGACGACGACGTGTCGGTGGATCAAACATAAATATCGATGTGCGGCGCCGATATGGTGTAATAGCCGGTATCGACGATATGCACGATATCGACGAAAGGCTAATGCGTAATTACGGCCGTGTTTGAACGGTGACCATTTTGTGAAAACAGGATTTCATTACCGACAATATTGTGAGTATTATGTACTGTTTACGGCGGTTTCCCTTCGGCAATGAATTGATAGCCGACCTTCTGATCCGGAGGCTTACGCCGGTATTGTGAATAGCAATTTGAACCGTATCCATTGTTATACGTTATGCGTTCAACAGGATTCATCGGATTCGTGTCAATAGAAATTATGATGAAAATTCTTACACAAAAGTTTGAATCACTTTGCGTTACCCGGTGATCAGGTTACAGTAACATGATACAGTTACCTATAACTGTATGTGAGATTTTGATCCCTGGGTCGTTTTAAAACCGACTATATTTAATTATTAGTTATTGGTACATTCTAGGCTATTTTTGTAGTACCCACAATACTCAGGCCACAAAAACATGGCACCGTCTCGTACCTTGACCTACTGAACATTCGAAGAGGGTGCCTAAAACAAATATTGTTTTATTTTCAAAACTAATTATTGATATTGAGCACGAGAAATCAAATATTCAATGGACACAAATATTTTGTTTGTAAACATTGAGCGTACATCAATATGACTGACCTACATAAAACGTGTATGAATCTAGCTTCTTCAATTACGTAAATTAATTTATGAGTCAATTAACAGTATAACCTAGTTAGTTACATACAAATCAGGCGCCTTGAAGGCTACTGAAAATACTTAGGTAATGCTTCTAATTTTTTTTTTTTTCATGGAACTTATTGGACTCCGGTGAATGTGGTTCGCAAGAAAAATAATAAGCTCAACTTAATGGGTAAATAACTATACTTATCACAGAATATTAGTACAAGATATAAGAATGTTGCTCTTAGCCAAGACTAAATTGGATATCATATTTTACGTCGTATTAAAATTGTTACGATACGAGTAACATATCAGAAAATTGCTGCGTCCATAGCAAGTGGCCAATTACGTACTACAAGGCTTGGAGTTTCGTAATCCAAGAATGTGCTCATGATTTACAAGCAGGTTGAGCTTACTGGCATTTAGACGGTTGCCGAAACCGGTTGTTTTGGACGTATGAGAAAATGCCGCAAGACAACCATGGAGTCATCTTCAAACAATATTTATTTATTTTTTTATCATCACTACCTATTAAAAAGCAAAGTCGCTTCCCGCGTCTGTCCTAATGTCTGTATGTATGTATGCTTAGATCTTTAAAACTACACAATGGATTTTGATGCAGTTTTTTTAATAGATAGAGTGATTCAAGAGTGAGGTTTATATGCATCATCATCATCACTGCATTGCACCCGTGCGAAGCCGGGGCGGGTCGCTAGTTAAATATATAAAACTCTTTTGAAGCTGACTGATAATCAACGCACAGCCTAAACCATAAAGACTAGAGGTATGAAATTTGGAGGGTAGTATCCTTATATAGTGCACTAAAAAAGGAATTTTGAATAGTCACACCAAAGGGTCTAGAACGCGAGCAACGCCACGGGCGACGGCTAGTACATTATGAATATCCAAGTAAGAGCTTTGTCACAAACGGTAGCTAGTATGGTAGGTATTTGCAGTAGAGAATTGCTTGCATTCGTGAGGCTAGTTTTTAGTAGTTTTATTTTTGCCACATTAAAATCTTTACCACGAAATCGTTTTATTTCAACTCTAAAAATACAGGGTACAATATGACCACTCTCAAAAACTTAGTAACCCGTCGAAATGCAATTACTATTCGACAAAAAAAGTCAATTTTGCGCGCTGTCACTGATTGTTGCATAGAAAAGTTTTTTTTTATACAACTATTGATGGAACAAGCCGATAGCCCACTTGATGTTGTTGATATTGATGGGTTCATTGACCGCCCGAAGACTTCTGGAGTGGTCTTATGGTAGTAAGTACTTATACGTATGCAATGGGTATCGTTTGGAACGCATGGCTACTGCAATACTGTTACCTGACTTTTTTATTTCTGTATGGCCGGAATACTGAACCGTCACTCAAACTTAAGCACCACTTAAAGTTGCTCTGCCTCGGTTTGACATTACTCATTTGTAGAGATGGCAATAATTTACGCGTGAACTTAATTTAAGTGGCGTTTGAGTAATCGGCCATATTTCTGGTTAAATTTTTCATGCGGTTAAAACTCGTCGATGGCAAAGGTACGGGTGAGTACGAAACGAAGCCAGGTTGATCACAATAAAAATATGTGATTGATAACATTAATGTCTTTCCGCAAACAACATTCAATAAACCAATGAATAATTTCCGTAAAAATTTATAGAAAAGCAAAATAATATACCACGATCAGGAAATGCAAGTAGGTAGCTATCACGCAAGTTATTTCCTCGGCGAAGGCGACTCGACGGCAACTATGCGTGGCGTGACGGAAGAGTGGTAACATTTCTACAAGCACGATGGTTATTTTTCCACCGACACGATATCTACACGATATCGGTGTAAAGCTCATCTCATACATTTAGTATTAAAAAGCTTTTACGCCGTGTCTAGAAAACCTAGTTTTCAGTGCCGACACTGACATTTAATTTTGAGCAACTGACATGTCGGTGTCGTGTATGTGTTGCTATCGGCCAGTGTTCAACCATCCTTAATTGATGGACAACATGATCATTACGAGCTTGTTACATATGTACCATGCACCTACTGGTAAACTCAATTATCAATTATATGAAAATGTCAATAGAAACTTGGAACACTAGCGGAAATATAAATTAACAACTAATTGGAAATGTCCATATCGACAACGCATTAGAAATCTACAGAGATCGTTTACGTAAAAAAGGTACCTAAATAAGCACATCGCTTACTGGCAATGATAGAGAACTTAGTTTTTTTTTTCGAATTAATAAATTACTACAATTTTATTTTATCAACCAGCAAATTCGTTTTATATAAATGTTAGACGTAATTATGTTGGTTTCGCCACATACGTATATAAAATCTTTACAACTTTAAGCCATAAAACTGCATCCATATACATTGTATTCTAACATTATGTGTATGTGTTAGAGTATGTGCAATACTAAATAACGGCAATAGCAGCCGTAAAGTCAAACCTTTAATTAGAGATCGAAAAACAGAAGCCATTGTTCCAATCGGTGTTTAGGGACTGGATAAACCTTGCGCAAATTGTAACTAAACCGTTTTTCCGCTGGGCTAACTTGCCTTGAATGGAATTCCGTTTGTACCAAAAGAAAACTCTCGAATAGGTACCTACTTAGATCATACTTCATGTAGGTAAAAATTCTGTTGGAACTTTGTGATTTGAGTATTTATAGAAAAACAATGACCTGCATATGTGCAAATACAATTTCAGAAACTTTGTTCTCTTTCATATAATAAATCATAGAAAACAACACAAAGACTTGTCAGTAGCTAACGTCTCGCAGATTACGGTATTACTAGCTGATAATCACATAATAATACATGATGGGTAAAAATCCACTTATCCATGGCAGTGTGGAAGCATCTTTATGGTAGAAGTCAGTGACACCATCGACCTTGGCTCTATATCAGTAATTGCATCCCACGAGTTATTTTATAGCGGTTATGAGCTGATTGAATCGTTGATGAGAGGTGCGTTTTGCATTATAACTGTAAGTAGCATTAGACCTTGCAATGCAATGCAAGATGCAAGATAAAAATGTGTTTACTTTTAATTTTCTTATTCTAGACATTGTTTCACTGTTGCATTTAAAACAATTTTCTAACGAGATGTTACGACAGTTTGGTTTTTGGCTGGATCAATGTTATGCATTGTATAATTATAGTATTAGTATCTACTTATATTTATATTGCAACATGTATGGCGAATACTTATACATGATCGTTACCCTTGATAAAAGTAATAAAAAATAATGGAGCACATTTGAAACCAAATGGCATTAAAAAACTAAAAGTTACCAAAAAGGTCGTGTTTCAAACAAAAAGTTAGATTAATCTAAAATTACATAGTTGCGTACGTAAACTTCAAAAGTGTTACATATTAACGATTAAAAATAGTCAGTGTAAATATTAATAATCTAAACATTTCGCGAGCAAACATTACTCCATAGTTTGTTTAGAAATAGCTATCATCAGTTTCACATCGTTGGTTCACTTGCGTTACCACTTTGGGTTTAAACATAAAACAATTGTTAGTTAGTTCGTGTGCATTTGCAATTAAAAAGTCGATTTTGTATAAATAAATGAAATAACACTTGATGAACATAATTCCTCTATTGTCTGAGATAGAACAAAATAATTTATATTTACTAAAGACAATCCTATAATCAAATAGTTGCATCATAGCAGCAATATAATTAAATTTTAATAATATTTCTGCTATGGTGTGGTTTTTTTTTGTTTACGATCTCTTCTCATGTTAATTGACCAAAACAATTAAGAATTATGTGGATGATTTCGGAGGTTATAAGTAAAGGAAGGAGTCTGAAATGAAAGTTATATGACTTCGACTCTAGCGCACACAAGACGTGTGGTACTACCTATGAAATCTTTCACATTATAGAAAGGCCAATAACAATGCTTGTTGTGAATTCGGTTCTTATTGTAAAGACATCATAAACTATGTATTCTAACATCCACTTCCAATACTTCAGGTGGTTGGCGCTTGCAACAACAAAATAGTCGTCTATTGTGGTATTGTGCAGTATCTGGCACGAAAGACAATCCGATTACAAAACCGAATACCAGCTTTGCACTAATCAAATCACCATTCACCATCTGCTCGAAATTTTTTATAACAATAGTATGAACGAGCAATTTCGGAAAATAGATAAAAAAATATATATATTACAAAAACTTGCATATTAAAAACTTATTAGCGCTCTTACGTTTATATATCTCGAAAGTTTTTTTGTAACTAAATTGGTAGCCAACATCCCACAACACAAATAGTGATTCAAAACAAAATTGTAAGAAGTACATATTGTAATAGTCTTATATCCTTTACTACCATACCATCCACTAGACATCTAAATTCAGTCTATATTACGACATTCAATAGATATATCTGGGTAAGGCATAGCGTAGCAGCATGCTTAAAAACGAACATTGGGTCTCAGTTGTGTCGCGTTAGTATGTAGGTATGTCGGTAATGGAATGTGTGGGAGTGGCATTGGGGCCATAGGGCTACCCCAATTAAAAGCTTAAAAAGTCAATAACGATGCTCCAATTTGATCTGTCGGATGTAAGACTTTAAAAACCAAACTGCACTGCAAAAAATTCTGTTTTGTATATGAATCCAATGCGTTTCATAAGCAAGTAAATGTACCTATTTCACATATCTTTTTTCAGAAGGACCTGCTGATTACTAGAAAAATTATCGTATTCCTCATTACTGAAGTTCGTGAACCCTGAAACACTTTAGTAGAGTTGTTAACGAGTGGCTTAGAATTGTAATCAGGTCCACGAGTTTCTTGTCATGATTAAAATAACAATTGTAAAGTTGGAAAAAAGTAAATAATTTACAACTACGATAAAAATGTCTAGACTAGCGCTAGAGGGTCAACCATAAAATATTGCCGCTGACACCCTACCTACAAAATGTTAATACACCGAGTACCGCACTTAGCACTGTTCTAGTGTTCATTCACGTCGCCGTTGAAGTATTAGATCATGGCAAAGTAGAACTAAAGTAGAATAAAATTAAAGTTACAGTTTCCTAACTATAGTAACTTTACGTAAGTATAAAACCTATAGAACGAAGTTCCTTATCGCGCTTAAAAGGGGCTAGACGAAACAAATCAAGACCAAAAGTCGTAACGAGACTTTTTTCTAACTTTGACAGCGTCATTCGAATAAATTAGTGCAGGAAGGAAACAAATGAATGTAGGTAATGTAGGTATTGTTGGAAGTTTTTGTTTTAATTTAGGTGCTTCTGTGTACTTACTGTGAGAAAACAAGTAGTTTTAAAGGCGTTGTTAGTTCTTTTTAAAGTTTTACCTTAGAAGCACTACCATTATCTCCACACTACGCCCAGGTTAGTTGGTAGATAATGCTAAATAACATTAAACTCGCCTCTGTACGATTTTTTAAAAGTGCAATAAAGAATTTTCTAATCTAATCTAAAACAACACCTCAAGGAACTTTGTTCCATCCAACGGTGTCCCTTGACATCTCTCAAGTTTTTTTATATTATTTTATATAATCTAAATGTTTGATCCCGATTCTTTCACCTTCTCGCGCCTCATTATAACAAAGTTTTAAAGTATTGGTAAAGTTTTTATAACTAGTTAGTTTAGTGAATAAGTAGGTCTAAAGTTAAAAGAAAATCACCAACCAAAATATGAATCAGCAACAATTCCCAAAATGCGTAAGTTTAAGTAAGTCAAACAATAATATATTTTCGGCTACGTTTCGATAATAGAGAAATCGAATAAGCGTTTTTTTTCGTTTCTGCGGTAAGAGTCTCCACAATTTACCTGCTTAATGTATCGCCAAAACTGTAATTAAATTGATCCAACTGGTCAGTAGTTAATCGGGTGTGGGATTGTCGAGTGAAATCAATGAATTGATGACCCTCACTTGTTGATTACGGGAATGAGAAAATTACACACCATATAAATTCCTCCATAAACTGTACATTGCTGGCATAATTTGCGCGGTCAGTTGGCACAGCTAATCAACTATTACATGGTGCTGTAGCAAGAAAATGATAGAAAAGCGTGTACAAGTTAATTATTTGAATTTCACATGATTGTCTGCAAGACTACCTCTAGGTTTTACGTGCCTAAAGGTTTTATCAGTTCTAAATTCATTAATCTTTCTTTCTTTCTCTAACACGAATGTCCCATTTGTAAGAGTAGTAGACTTTCTTTTTCTCGAAGTTGGATAGAGCACCTTACAGCTTTCTTTACGGACAAAAAACTAATAAGGTCACTTTTTGTACAAACAATCATTTTTTGTAGCGGTTCAACGATTAAACCTATGGGCTGATGATGAAAGTTTCTGGGTTAAACTTTTTCTTAAACTGCCTCAAACTTCACGCACGTATAGAACATTATTTTGGGATTGAAATTACTCAACATAGGTACATGCACCATTTATGCTTTTGAAAATCATGAAGGCTTTGTTCTATCTATATATTTATAGGTACATCTAATATATTTGTGACAGTGGTGACAGGCAGTGGTTGCCACTTAACATCAGATGGTCCATCGGCTTGTTCTATCATTTAGTTGTATAAAAAAAGGTGCAAGTAGGTACACCGTGTCATTTTTGTTACTAAAATAAATGTGAAACGACTAAAGCTAGGGGTTAACCAAATTCTTTTCAGAACCCAAATTACGGGTTAGATCTTCTACAACGCTGTTTATTCTATTTCAATCATTTTACTTGGTAGCTTATGCTGATGTCATGCGTTAGATGAATACATCAAAGACGTGGGACCCACTCATTCATTCTATTCAATGCAGATGATCCAAGCAAAGGTACTTACAGTTTCCGCTCCGCTGGTAATGACCACGCCCGTAGCTTGTCATCACACAAAACGATTTTGTTTGTATGAAGAACTTCGATTTGGGAGCTCATATACTAAAGAGTCTGACGCTCGTGTTCCTTTAAAGAACTCAGTCCGAGTATAGATTTCAATAGAGATTTTCGTACTGAACAGAGTGAGCAGTCAGACTAAGAGAAACTTTATACATACCTACTTGAGACAGGATCTGTGCTTGAGCAAATGCGATTTTGGATCTGAAGTTTATTTGGTTTCATTATTCAATCGTTTCGTATCTAGTCGAAGACGTTTTTGTATGGAGTCACGATAAGCGCCCCTAACGTGTGAATAGAACAACTTTTCTCTACACAAAAACTGCGCGTTCGATTTTCAAGAATGATATTATACAGACTCGGCACTCAGAATGTATGTAGTAGGTAGTGTGCGTTACTCCAGCAAAAAAGTGTTGAATCTGAAAATTCTAAAAATGCAGATAATTAGAGCCTATTGCCCTGTAATTGTGCCCCAAGTTTTAAATTTGTGCCTATAGCCGTTTCGAAGTTATTCAAGAAATTCACTTTTTGCTGGGGTAACGTTTTTTGCTGGGTCGATTTTCGTTCCTGGTTGAGCTAGCGGAATGAATGTTAGCTTAAAAGGGGGCTAGAATTTGTGCCAATTAGTGCCCCAATTCCTGAATTTGTGCCTCCTAGGGCTTCAGAGTTATTTCAGTTTTTGCTGGAGTAACGTTTTGCTATCTCCGAAACTACTGGGCGCACAATCATGAAACTCGGTCAGTATAAAGGTATTTTGATTTAGAAATTTGTGCCAGCTTTTGTTTTCCAAAAAAAGGCTTCATTTGCGACTTATAAGGCTATTATTAAAAAACTAAAACCGCTCCTAGCTCTCTAACCATAACACTGGGGAACCTATTGAAAGTGTCATTCTGTACCTCTTATTACGTTGCAACTGCTGATTAAGTTACAAAAGTCTACTTTCAGTAGTTAACGAGAAATAACGATTTTAAAATTGTCCAAAAATGTCATTACTTTGACCCCGAAATACACTCGTTTCCTCTAAAGCTGTCGTACTGATTCTTTGCTAGGAATTAGAGCCTATATTCAAATATATGCACACGAAATTTCAACTTCATCCATGCTATTATTATAAAGATATCGGTAAATAACCTACAAGAATCAATTTGTAACCCATATTGGTGGTTAACCGGCTAAATACAAATGACTGTTAAAAAGCGAACGTCCGATACATGGCGCCTACCTCTTGCAGTTGACGGTATTGTATTTTAGTAACAGTAGGTACAGATACAAACAAAATGAATTCAGAGTTTTTTTGCTTCTATGAACTAGGAGTTGGGTTGCCAGATACGAAGAACGTTCACTAGTAATTCGCCCCGATACTTTGTTGTCTTTTCAGTGTCAAACCACATATTCTTTATTTGAATAAGGAGTTCTACATAAAAAGTATCCATTACAAAGAAGTTCATAGGAAAATGCGATAAACCTTGTTTGGACAAACAAATACTTATACCTTATACTTACGCCATGCCTGGCATGGCGCTTTGCATCACCGGTCAATTTTTCTCTTATTGTGTCGATATAATCTGTGTCATTGAAGATAACACAGCACGTCGACCTTTAAATAATTTTTATTTCATTGTATCCTGTAACAACAGTAAAGTTATATTTTAGCAAAAGAGCAAAAGAAGAAGAGGCGACCCATCATCAACAAACCTTATTTTTAGAATACATTCGAGTAACTATTGTTACCTAACAGGAATTAGGTACCTACTTATCTTAGGTACCTACTACATTAGGTGCCTTTATTATAAACCTATAATATAAATCGTAAAGAAATTCACACGACGCAGGTAATAATAATCGAATTACTACACAGGTGAGTGTCGATGAAATACGTAGGTACCTAAGTAGGTAGGTACCTACCTATTGAGTTGAAATTCTTCAATAGGAGCTAGATTGTTTATATACTTTTTTGTAAATAGGTAGGTACATACTTATAATACACGCAAATGTTTGTTCTTGGTGGGGATTGAACCCACGACCCACAGCACGAAATGCAGAACTAATACATCAAGATAAACATTATGTACCTACCTAGATAAAAAAAAACTATTACATAATAAAGTAATAAGTACCTAGATCTATTATTACAAACAACCTAAGACAAATATTATATTTGGCGAGTGCTATATGAACTTACAAAAATGGCGGACACCTATGTGTGCGTTTTATGTACCTATGCATTCGTGTGCGTGAACACATTTCAAGTGTCAAAAAGCAGATATAGCTGCTTCATAATCTATGAGCTGCTTGCTTCTGATTGCAATTATCTTTTTTTTTTATGATAGAAGTAATGGAACAAGCTGATAGCTCACCTGATGTTAAGTGGTAACTTCTGCCTATAACAATGCATTACCTCATTATTATTATGTTGGGTACCTAGGTAAGTTACCTAAGTAGGTACATAACCTATAATAAGTGAAAAAGTATTTTTTAAAGCCAGCTACCAAAATAGGTAAGCAAGGTAAGCATGCCCAAGCTTTTTAGTAGGTACGTAGGCTACCTACCTAAAAGTTACCTATGTAAGTATGTATCTGATTCGAGCCACACGTGTAGGTAGGTAGATAACTATCAAGAATTCTCTACGTGTTCCTATGTATCTATGTATGCACTGCACACCACCACCATTCAATGAGGAGTTCTGTTGAACAGCTTCTGACTTTTTGGTAGGTACTTACCTACCTACCTACCTAGTATCCTATAGGTAAGCCTACCTAACAGCTTCAGACTCCATCAGGTAGGTAGGTAAACATACGCTATGCAATGCAGTAAGTAGGTAGGTAAGAATAAAATCTTGTAAGTAAAAATAAACATTCTACTTAGGTAGTCAATTGTAACTATACTTGAATCTGTGTCACTAGAAGACCTCGGGAAGCTTGTACTAACTTTTAGATAATCTGTTACGCAAAATGTAAGTGTAATAGTAACTAGTAGCGCATCTGTAATTCAAAATACATAATTTATTTATCACTTACTTTTTCATAGACTAGGGCCCGTATTCCGAGACAGAAATCGTTACTCAAGCATAGATTTGAGTAGAGATTTTCATACAAAAATCTATGCTTGAGTGCGGATTAGTGCTTAAGTAAGGCTACGGAATACGGGCCTAAATCATTATCACCCTACCCCGTAGATTTCAGCATCCGGAGAAAAAATGTTTGCTAATGTGGTTTGCTAACATTTAATAAATACCTTTTTTATCCAAAAAATGCTGTTCGGTATAGCAGCGCCGAATATATTTTATAGATATGCTTATCCTAAAAACCTAGAAACATTATAAAATAGTTATGTTTGCAAGTACTTACATTTTCTCAGGAATGTTAAGGGTCGTTATCGCGTTTCATTCGTCGGGTCGTATCGTCTAACGTATTAGGCCGTTATAGGCCGGTTTTTATATTTTCCAGAATGAACGATTTTAGCCGTTCTCCAGCCACAGACCTCTGGTGACTTAGGCCCGTATTCCGAGATAAAAATCGTTACTTAAGCATAGATTTGAGTAGAGATTCTCATACAAAAATCTATGCTTGAGTACGGATCAGTGCTTGAGTAAGGCTACGGAATACGGGCCTTAGTTACAAAATTGCTGTATATGTGGGCAACCCAGGAATTCTACAGATTAAAAAGTAAGATCTAAAATAAAACCAATTCAAAGTTTCGTAACCGAAAAAAACCTATCTAAGAATACACTTTTGTACAAGACTATACAGAAACCAATAATGCTATAGCATAAATTTAAGAATGTAGGCGCCATGTATCGTACGTTCGCTTTTTAACAGTCATTTGAATTTAGCCGGTTAACCACCAATATGGGTTACAAACTGATTTTTGTAGGTTATTTCACGATATCTTTATAATTATAGCATGGATTAAGCTGAAATTTCGTGTGCATATATTTGAATATAGGCTCTAATTCCTAGCAAAGAATCAGTACGACAGCTTTAG
Organism: Eulithis testata; assembly: GCA_947507515.1. Classification (NCBI taxonomy): domain Eukaryota; kingdom Metazoa; phylum Arthropoda; class Insecta; order Lepidoptera; family Geometridae; genus Eulithis; species Eulithis testata. Next base: position 5,297,900 of record OX382207.1, read on the forward strand.
AGGAAACGAGTGTATTTCGGGGTCAAAGTAATGACATTTTTGGACAATTTTAAAATCGTTATTTCTCGTTAACTACTGAAAGTAGACTTTTGTAACTTAGTCAGCAGTTGCAACGTAATAAGAGGTACAGAATGACACTTTCAATAGGTTCCCCAGTGTTATGGTTAGAGAGCTAGGAGCGGTTTTAGGTTTTTTAATAAAAGCCTTATAAGTCGCGAATGAAGCCTTTTTTTGGAAAACAAAAGCTGGCACAAATTTCTAAATCAAAATACCTTTATACTGACCAAGTTTCATGATTGTGCGCCCAGTAGTTTCGGAGATAGCAAAACGTTACTCCAGCAAAAACTGAAATAACTTCGAAGCCCTAGGAGGCACAAATTCAGGAATTGGGGCACTAATTGGCACAAATTCTAGCCCCCTTTTAAGCTAACATTCATTCCGCTAGCTCAACCAGGAACGAAAATCGACCCAGCAAAAAACGTTACCCCAGCAAAAAGTGAATTTCTTGAATAACTCCGAAACGGCTATAGGCACAAATTTAAAACTTGGGGCACAATTACAGGGCAGTAGGCTCTAATTATCTGCATTTTTAGAATTTTCAGATTCAACACTTTTTTGCTGGAGTAACGCACACTAGTAGGTAGGTACCTAGGTATACGAATCTAATGGGTTTAACATTCACGTTGAGGTTTTATATTACCCTCGTTTCATTTCCTTTGACTTGGCAACTCTCAAACTGAACTGCATTTATTTATTATGTCTACGAAGAAAAAAAATAAACATTCCATTCGTGCAAAAACAATTAGGTAAGTTTATAGTTGAATGGATCTATATTTACGCGCTTATAGTAAAACAACATTTGAAATCAAAGCACCATAAAAGCAAGGTAAGTAGTTAAACCACCAAATTAAAGACTAAAAAACCTTAAAATGTGGGTCATTTGCTTTATTACCTAATCCTCGAAAGGCAAAATCGAATAACATAAAAAGTTTCTAATACTCTACGGATGTAGGCCATTTCCTTCTATCTTCAGAGGTCCGCCCACGAGGACGACCACCTTTTGCTACTGCTGATGATACTGTGTCATGATATTACTACTATTGCGTATTCTGTGAAGGTCGTTGCTCTGAGTTTCAAAGGCTTGGTTACGGTTACTTGGTTATTTGACAATAATCTATTGTGTGCGAATTTTCTACGAAGGTAAAGTTTGTTTACTTATATATATTTGTACCTAGAGATACCACCACTTAATAAACAGAGTGTAAATCAATGTTGCTCCATATAATTCCCTTAATAAAATCTAGTAAAAATATAATTGGAATTTTGTTGTGATATCATATAATAAATTTATAGAGAGCTCTCATTTTCCTGTCCAAATGCGTACGTCATAGATTTTGATATGATTTGCTACCCATATTAAATAACCAAGTACTAAAACGTTTTAAAAATCATAATTCAGTCTGCAAAGACGTACCTAGACCTAGGTGTAAGACCTAGGTCCGCATTATCAACACAAGGTTTTGAATAACTTTCTAATGAACCATCTGTCATTAATAACATTCAAAGTCTTCAGTGAAAGCTGTTGCATCATTGGTTATGTGACTTGAGCTTTTTCAATTTATTTTCAAGACATAGATATGGGTGTCTAATTAACAGTCGCGCCGTGAATAAAATAAAGATATCTCTCGTAGTTTTTTTTTCGGACTTCATTAATGAAGACATTAGTTTGCCTATCGAAGTCGAGAAGTTTTATTAACATTGAGTATTGATAACTAATAGCTTTCTATTAGTTATTAACTCAATTCCTTCATGCCTGTGCATGTAAGGAATTGAACCCACTTGCATCTTATTCTGCCATTCTTTATGCGTTTTATAATTTGAGAATCTGTCATTTTAGTGTGTGTATACGTTTTACGTATACCAAAACCATGATTATATTTTTACTAGATTTTATTACGACAATTATTACTTGTCTCTCACCTTAGCATAGAGCAGACTCTATGCTAAGGACAAGAGATGGCGGCCGCAACAAGAAATAAAAATGTGCTCATACCCAATAGCCGAAAAATAAATACCATTGGTCTGGTAATTTGGCTTCATCCCGGTTTCCGAGGACCACGGTTTAAAAATATCTAACAAAAACTTACGCTGGACACGGTTTGCTTTAGCTCATACATTTTATATCAATGGTGAATTTTGGCAATCGTGAAGTTATATCGACTGTATTGTACTTATGTATTCCACATGTATTCTATTCTGTAACACCATAGCACCCGAAGAAACGGTAGGTGTTATAACCTACCGCTTCTTCGGGTCAGTGGGTGCGGCCGGCGCCCGCGCACGTCGGAGAAAGCCGCGAAAGTGAAGGACCCGCGGTTTTCTACTGGACAACCAATTGTATTGAAGGTCTATCAGAAAATCTACGTGCCTTGAATAAGACAAGTGGCGAACGTGGGAAACTAGGTATCTATCTTTATACCTTATAAGGTGTGAATAAGTTTACCAACTCGTTATTCCTTGGTATCACTGTTATCCCCCAATTCTGAAAGAGTCTGAACTCAGCCCGTAGAGCGACTTGCGAGAAATTTTGTATGAAAATCGATAAGTGCCTCCAGCGGGAGATTTGCAAACGATTTTCGCTTTTCCAAGGTAAACGAAATAAAACTCGGACTACGGGCTCAGTGTGTAAAATCGGTTTAACCAGGGGTAAGAAACTCACATTTTGAAAAATCTCACGTGAGATTCGGGGATGGGGGAGGGGGTTGAATAAAATCTCACGACATCTCACCAGGGGGGGAGGGAGGGGCAGAAAATTTAAAAAAACACCTCACGTAATTTATGGACGCCCCCTTATTTCACTTCGCAGTGTTAGATAGGTAGATATTATGTGATGTGGTGAATTTATCTAAATAAATATAATCCAATTTAACAGTCATGGTCGGTGAGCACTTTGTTTACACGTTAAGTAATGGTTTTAATGGTGGTAGCAAAATGCTGCATGGTAAATAGGTATACTTATAATCATATTGTATGGTATTATTACTAAACAAAATAAATAATATTTTATTGCGATTTCAAATACAAAAATAATAATAATTATATAGTTATAGGTAATAATAATTAGATGATTGTAATTAAATAATTCAACAGTTATCAGTTGACAACCGAAACAGAAGGATTGTTTCTTTAAATATGTACATTGTTAGTTTTAATTGATTTCCAACCAGATTTTCCTTTGACTTTTAATAATTATCGAATCATGAAATTGTAGAGCAGCATTTTAACCAACCCAATAAAATGTAATGCACTGTCTTCACCGTTTTGTTCGTCTGCTAAAGTGAAACTAATGTAAACACTAAGTTACGCACTCTTACCGACTTTGAAATGCATTTTGGTGTTGTGCAACCAGCTGTCACAGTGACTAGACTAAAAGCATACAATTAGGTAGCTAGCCTAACTTTTACTAATAGTTCGTAGTTGATAATTCTATTTAGAGAAAGATATTGTAAGTATATTTTTGTCATCAGCCTAATCTAAACAAAATTAACTTGAGTTGGATTGTTCATAAAAATGTAGAGCAGGTAGACCTTTGTCCAGATTTCCGTAAAAAAAATTCAATTGCCAAAAAGTTTAGTTACGTTTAGTCGTTTCCAGTTATAATAGTTACTAAGCCATGAGGTCTTCAGACAACCTGTAAGCATCCTCAGTAGAATTGGCTCAGCCCACTGGCTCATGCACATCATTATCTACCTACATCGGTCTACTGCAGTAGTTACGCTTAGCACGAGCACCCTAGACAACGGCTTTAACCAAAAGAGACTAAAACTTCTTCTACCAGTCTTACTGATTTTTTACATAAGAGAGAAAGCAATTTTTTTTATTTCTCTCCCGTTTAAAAAACCTGCATCGGATGCTCATGCTCATGCTAAATAGTTTGCACCTCTCTCCCAAGGCTTCCCACTGGGCCCGTTCCTCGACTGTTCGGATACAGAAATTAGTTAGGTATGTAACCGACTATTGTTTTTCTATATTTTTGACATTGTATAAATGTGTTGCTTGCTTGCAAGAAATAAATGAAATGAAATGAAAGCATTGGTCAGCATTTACACAACATCTAGACTTGCTGGAGGGCAAACCTTGATGGACCACATACCACATAAACGCTGACAGCACATCAATCAGCAGCATGTGTGGGTATCGAAATTATGTTACCTGAATATCAATGACAATCAAGGGCATGTAATTATGCAGACCTTGCACTTATTTCGTCCTAAAATGACACAAGAAAGGCCATTGCAATGACTACTTTTACAAATATGTCTCTCTTATGGACATAATTATGTGTTATTAAGTAGGAATAGTGTTTATGACATTCGCCGAATGTACTTGTGGGTTAACCTAACAAGGCGCCTTGATTTTTCGTGGTGCAAGATTACCTTCAATGTTTTCAGCTCGTAGTATTGGAGCGGTAAGAAAAAGCCCGTAGTTATCACTTTTTTTCGGTCCCATGCGAGTGTAGGCAAAACTTTGAAGATGATAAAAAAAGATCTGGGTACTGAATACCTTTGGGCACAGCCACATTTCTCAGTAATTAGTATCCCATACAAGATAGGGCCAATCTTTGCCAATCTTTAACAACTTTGCCAACGAATAAGAAGTTTTTTTGTATTTGGTCATAATAAAGTTTACTTATAGGTGCCAAGGCAAATGACAAGTAATGAAGTCCATGTAGGTATGGGCGATTCAATATTCTGGTTCTCTGCCAAAACCACGATACCGACATGACAGCGTTTAGTGCTAAGTGTATGAGATCAACTCTCCACACGATATCGCGTAGAGTTGTGTCAACTTGTGTCGGTAGCAGTGCGGAAACCGCCTGCGACTTCCCATAAAACAAAGGTTGAGCAACTGTTGGCAACCAATCCGTCCGCAACGCTTGGCAAACCTGTCTAATGCCCATTGCATATTATTTGATTATTAGTTAATGTACTCTTACTGCTTTCTAAGTTTATAAGGGTGAGGAACCTTCAATCAGGCCATCGCGTCGATCAAACTTTTAGGCCTCTTATTTGAACATTATGACACGCTCTTTTTTCAGGTCGTAGGTTGAATAACCAAGATTGGTACTTCGAAAACACAAAGCAAACCTTGGAAGATGAAGCAGGCGACTTCATGATGGTTGCGGAAAATTCGTATATATTGTCCAGGATCGTTCAATAACTTAGTTCTGAAAGTTATGGGAACGCCTATGTCACGTGGTCATGATAAATTGATTCAAAAGTTTCCGTGAAACCTTTCTTTTTTTTCTTTCTTTTTGACCAAAGCATATCATTGAGCACATCACTCTCGCTAAAAAGCAAAATTCGAATGCAACATTGTCATGTCATGTTTTCTGTAACACCAGCACCACATCACGTACGTACTTTTCCTCAACACCATAAACTAGTGATTAAGCAACGCAGTCGAAACAGTCCGTAACGCTTTGAATGCGCTGATTACATATTGCATCGATGGCCTGTACTTACACCTCATTAGAATGCTCTACGGTACCGATGCCAATCAACTAATGGGGCTAATTATATTGAAGCTTTTGAAAACACCGCTGCAGTCCGTAGGGACCAGTCGTTGCAATTTGACGTGCATTGCTGGTCATAGGCATAATGAATCTCCACTATATTAAACTGTTCGATAAACGTATGACCACTATAAGAATCGTCATTAAAACGATTCTTCTGATCGAACATCCGTTTGAAAACGATCCATTTGAAAAAAACAAAGTGACAGACAGAAACGGAGCCGTCGTCGTCGTCGTCTCTTTATCCACATTCATAACTAGAAATACGTAACCAGCTTCGAAAAACCATTTCCTTTACTGTTTCAGAACCAGTTGTTAAACAAAACTTTATGGTTATCGGATGCTTTTTTTACTGAAATGGCAAAATAATTATTATTCAACTACCGAAGCAGTCTTTCATTCCCGTTCGTCTCACTGGGTTTCGTCCCACTTTAGTACTTCGTAGCACCTGATTGTAGAAAATGTTGACTAAAAAAATGTACACTTATTTACATCGTAAATAGGAATCTATTTACTTATGCAACATTTTACTAATGTAAATAAATTATTTTTCTATTTCTATTTTTCTATTTCATAATCAACTTGGTCACGCCATGCCATATACCAAAAAAATGATGTTATCCACATGCGCAAGATCGATGCGCTCTTTTGAGCGCGCCCTAAGTCAACCAGGTCGTACCCTACTTCGCAGATCGTGAGAGTCATAAAGAAAGGGTGACTAAAAGGTCAGCAGAATCCAAAACACACGTTCACTTCAATGGTCTATCTCAGTGCAACGAACCCTACCAAAATAATTATTAACGAGCCAGTGGCATCTAAAATAAACTCATCTAAGTTCTACGCACATGCAACTGTTTTATTGCAAAAAGGAACAAGTCGAATATTTTGTGGCTGAGACAGGAACAGATGTCCTAAATATAGAATAGTGATACAGAACAGAGTCTGTTTAACATGTCAGGGGACGACTTTGACGTTGAAACTGAGATCATTTTTAAATTCGTAGAATCAACCGACAATAATGTATGGGTTTCGTGAAACTCGAAATAAAAGGTTATAGATTCTTACAAACTTTTGAAATAAGAAGGTCCTAAAAAGAGTAAGCTAGGGGGGAGAGAGACCAGTGCTCAGAGCACAGAGACGATATGGTTAGGAAAAGTAACAAAACAATTAGCAACTTTGTTTATTGTTTCGACGTTTAGTCCAATTACCAATTACGGATACTAAAAAAGCAATAAACTTTCTGTCCTGGCCATAAGGCAACTCGTGACACGGTTAACCTCTTGGCTTGGATTACACCGCCCACACACATCCTGATCAAAGCTGCAGACCGATAAAATAGTAGGTACAGTTAGGAACAAAAGTTCTACCGTTTTATCTACCTAGGGAAAACTTTAACATCGGAAAGCTCCAACTACCGGTCAATATTTCGGTTTTAGCATTTCTAGCTCTACATACTCTACAACTTTGAATCCAAAAAATTTGTACCTTTGTTTACATTGACTGTATATCGAAGCCTCATAATCTGGTTTCAAATAGGATTTCTGATATAGACATAGGAGCCATAAACCTACTAATGACGCCTCCTCGGTGCAACGGGACTCTGAACGACAAATAAATAGAGACCTTATGGGAAGCCATTTTAGTAAAAGTAGAATTTTAGGTTAAACTGATTAGATTTTTGGTCGAAGACAGCTAACTCAGTTGGTTGTAACGTAGCTCTTACCTTCTCCGATCATAACAACCTAATTTCTATTCGATTTTGAAATAATAATTTAGAAATAATAGTTTTTTGGGTTTAGCGTTGGTCGTTCTTATGTGTTTAAAAAAGAATATAATAGCTAATGTTCAGGCTAGATGGCGCTGTATAAATGTTTTACCAATTTATTACGCGGAAAGTTGTGGAACCTCGTAAATATGATTCAGTTCCTATCAGCTCATAATATAACGTTACACAAAACAATCTCAAATAAAATATTCAAAGCCAGTATCATTTTACCGAACACGTAAAACAAACGACCATGATCTTCGTATATTATCTCCACATAAACGATTCACAAGACATCTCCCACGTTTTTATCTAAACGTGCCGGCTGTATCATACAGATAACGAAGTGATAACATCAAATGAATAAGTACCTAATCCAATTTTTTTTTAACTTCTTTATTATATGAAGTAATTGTGCGCTCGATTGTACATTTTCACATGGTTCTAAAGAGTCATTGCCAATGTCAATAAGTATCATCACAAACTCTAGAATCTGCATGACTCAAGACTACTTAGAATTACCATGAAATAACTAACGAGACATGTTGATATGCGAGTAATTGATTTATTGATTCGGTCAACACCGGTTATTTGCATTTATCGTAGGTATAGTAGCATAGATAGTATTATTTACACCTAATATTTATGCTCTCTTTACAACTATATTCTAGAGAAGATATATTTTCTAATAATGTGTGTATTTGTTTTACTTTAGGTACTAGTATAGTATTATATAATCTGTGCTTTAGGGTAGGTAATTAGGTAGGTACCTACGTCAAAGATCTTTGGATCAAGCTAGGTAGGTATACTTAGCTTTCTTGTAAAGAAACACAATGAAAGACACAAAGCTAATTTTCCAATAAAAAGCAATATTTTACAATATAAATTGAAACGATATTGCGCTCATAATATTTTATCGTCTCACGGATAGGAAGTATTATTAGCCGATCGAGTAGAAAAGGACTTTCATATCATAATGGGTTTTATTGAGAGAGAAACCCGCAAAGCAATCAATGGAATGGTATGTTGAATTGCTATCGCTTATTTCAACTATGTGGATAGCTATTTATTGCATGATACTTCATGCAATAAAAAAGAAAAGAAACAAAAGATCAAAAGGCATAGGTACCCTACCCATATTACCCATACCACGGGCCTAATTGGTAGAGCATAATGGTAGAGCAAAGAACAAATTCAGATTTTCTACATTAAAAAAGAAATAAATGCATAACTCCGTAGGCACTTTATTAAAAGTCCCTTCGTATAAGGATTTCCCGAATCGCGTAAAAACTACAAAAACCAAGTCCACTGCACTGTTATTTTAGGGCTGAGTTTGGTAGTAGCTCCATTTGTTTTTCATGTTACGCGCCCTCGGTATTATCCGACAACTAGAAACTCTTACATTACTTACCAATTTCAATTCGTATACATATAAGTACTAATCTCGATGGTTCCAATCTCAAAAACTAAAGCATTGAATAGCTGGCATCATTGCACCTTCATTTAGTAGGTACCTACCTAACTCATTATCCGTAATTACTCTTCCGCCAAATCCTTTCGTTTTTCTTCGCATACCATCATGGTATTTAGGTAGTATCGTTGAAGGCCAGTACTCAACCCATTAGTGGAAAACAATAAGTTGTTTCTTGGTATCCAGCCAGGTAGGTATATTATGGGTTTGGTTACGAAAAAGTTGTTTTGTTTGTGTTCTTTTGTTCGTGGACATAATAATAAATAAATAAATAAAAACTTTTTATTTCAGGCATGATACCCATAGTATTAGCAAACAAAACTTAAAAACACTGTATTAGTAGGTATGACACAATACAAAAGAACTTAACCTAACGAATGGACATTGATTACTGAGACACGAGTTGAGCGACTGGTTTATGCGCCTGAACCCAATGTCTCATATAGACCCCCGCATAGTCTGCACCTACCGAGTTCAGCATGCTGCTGGATGAACCCCACACGCGTCGCATCAGGGATGCTGTTCGCTTACGCATTATTGCATAAAAATCGTCAGTGCGTGCATCAGCGAACATTCCCGATGCGCTACAGAATCGAGGTAGACCCAACAGCACCCTGAACCCGTTATTATACTGGACCCGTAGAGCATTATAGGCTTTCTGCGTATACTTGACCCACAGGCTGCACGTGTAAAAAGATTGACAGAACGCCTTAAAAAGGGTAAGTTTTACTGGTACAGTACAACGCGCAAACCGGCGGGCCAACATATTGCATCTAACTGATAATGCTCTACGTTCCCTCTCTATGTCCAGTTCATCAGACATGAAGATAATGAAGAACACGTAGGTTTGGGCTTGGAAGGATGGTTTTTGTGTGTAAATAATTCCTAATAGTGCCCACTCTCTCAGGCTTTTACGCATTTTTATATTCCATCTCCCTGAAGATTTATCTTTTTGAGACTTTCAAGTTTAGTCAAATTAAACCCAATTCTGGGAGTCAAAAGAAAATCCAAAAAAAAGAACAGTCTGCCAAACCGTCTCAACCAGCATTCCGTCTCTAGAGAAGCATCTACGTTGTTAAAGGATTCGAGGGTGAGGTACTTAGCTAAGTCCACAAATATTCCATGTGCCGAACTACAGCCACTACCCAGAATTCAATCAATGGGTGGGAAAGACTTGGCGTCTCACAAAACAACCAAACAATACCGGGGTTATATCGCCATTGTGACCATTGTTTACTAAACTGTTGGTGCTATTTCCAATACAAACTAATAGTGGAACGATTCTAATTGAAAAACGTTGTCTAAATAAACCTTTGAATAATCAAACAAAACTTCGATAATTATACTCTAATGAACCCAGTGCAGTTCTTCTCATGGGACGTGCTCAGTAGCAGAGCTAACTGCTTATAACATTAGATGGACCATCAGCCTTTTCTGTAACTTTTAACTAAATGCACCCCAAACCCAAGGCGAAAACTTTATTTTTGCTGTCGCCAGAAAGAGTAGGCTCTTTCTTTAAAAAAGTTTTTTCTTGTTACAGACATAAAGATGCAGTCACTGTGAGACAATGGACGCGCTAGTGTGGCTATCCCTAGGGCTCCAGTTCGCGGCCCTCTGCTCCATCGTTGGGGCTCTGCTGCTGTACCTGCTCCGGAAGGTCAGGGTGGCTGAGGTGCTGCCGGTGGAAAGCGCCAAGACTGTGCTCATCACGTCTGTGGATACCGCGCTGGGATTACAGGTATTATCTATGGGAGAGACAAGTGAAGGCCAGCAACTGTCATGGCGATAGCATGGTGTGCTGGTCAATATTTTTTTTGTTTATAGGTAGATGAGTACATAACTGTATTATGTAACCAAACAGCAGGTTGGCTCTACTTTACGAAAAGCGCGTCCACTTCAAGTAACGCTCATTAACCAAACCATTTTTCAATGCACGAAGGTTACGCAAAGAACAGCTCAGTTATATGTTATCTATGCATAAATAATTTACTACCAACTGTTCACGGTAACAAATACTGTGTTGGTTTAAAAATTGAACCCCAATTTTCTCCTAATAAAGTTCCAGCCTTGGCTCGATGTCATACCTAATGATGTCCAAAAATGGTACTCTTAAACAACTGCATTGTAATTCTAGTCTCATTCGTTCAGCATTCAAACATGCTATTGCTTCGGTAAAAAATTACTAAGTAGGTATAATTACTATACTTATGTTTAGCCAAAACAATGCGGGCACCTCTAGGCACCTCTTATAAATTCGTGGGAACAATAATAAGTTTGAGATGACGTTATTATTTTCTTACGAAACGTGCTAGGGGTAACAAAAAGTGCTACGAGGTTACTACGACTCATGTTTATTCGTCTATTGAATCTGTATGACAAAAATACTGCCTAAAGAAAGATAAATATGGAAGTTCCGTACTTAATATTGAAACCCCATTATCACTTGCTATATATAACTTGCTAGGGAAGAGAACAATGGTTTTTGATTCTGCCATTTCGCCTCCACATTTTGTTGAAAGACACCTACAGTCTCCTACACAGTGAGTCACCTTCTGTTATGATGGTACACAGATAGCAACATACCTAAGCAGCCGTGGCTGGCGCGTGATTGCCGGTTGCCGCTCCGGTGGGCTCGGAGCCCGATTGGCAGAATCCTGGCTGCAATCCCATATCGCAGCCACCCCTGAAAATGAGCCCCTGCCGAGGCTGGCCACGCTAGAACTGGACGTGGCAAGAGAAGATCTGCTGGAAGAGGCGGCTAGGGCTACCGCGCAGCACTTACCTGCTGGAGAACATGGTAGGTAAGGGTTAGGTATGGTAGGCAAATTGGAACTTTTTGTTTATAAATGCAGTGTGATAAGAACTTTCTATATATTTTTTTTACAAATCTGAAAATGCCTAGATTCAGTCAAATATTTCGCAATAATTACTTCAGCGCTCTACAAAAAATATTTTACGAGGATTATATAAAAAAAATAATTCACAAAACAGAAGTGCACTGCCCGGGAATCGAACCCGGGTCGCAAGAATGGGAATCTTGCATGATACCACTACACCAGCAGTGCTTGCTAAGAATTGGTGAATTACTTGAACGGTAACAAATTAAAAAGACTATACACACATAATTGACAATTATCCTAATAATAAAGACATCTGTATTGATATTGCATTATTAAACACTTTGATCTTGAAGCCTAACTTATAACTTGTTACGATATTAAATTGCTGCAAACAGCCTACCTTGCGCCATCTAGTGGCACAGTATACAACTAATAAGTAGAGTCCACGGTTGGCAAGCTAAAGCCTAATAGGTACTGCTTACCTACCTACTTTACTATTTTGTAATGCATTTACACGATAGATGGCGCTCAGAAAACCTTATTTTATTAGCAGGTTAAATTGTTTGATGAGTAAAGTACCCACGGGATATCGGGATCGGACCATTGATGAATTGGCTCATTGTAATAAAGAAGAAAGCAATAGTACCTAGCAATAGTGCGATGAACTATAAAATAAAATAAAAAAGATTTTTTAGATGAAATCTCCACACTTTCTCCCTCAGTAGCGCCATGTAATGTAGCGCTAACCATACGTAGCAGCTAGCGTAGCCCAGCTACGAGCGCTACGCGCGTTTGAAAGTTCTAACTAGAGTCACACTAGTGTTTTTATGCACTTCCTGTGAATAGATCTCTTTTCCTTAGATGCCAACATCATCAATGAAATCCGATGTCCGCATCCATCATACTTATATATTCATCAAAGTTTTAGATGAAGTGAACCTCTTTTTGGTAGTACCTTACCTAGGTACCCAATAAAATAGAGACCCAGTTTCGTTTTTCCTGTCTTTGTTCCGCATCATAATAGTATATTATGCAACTAGTGAATAAAATACGGATTTAAAGCGAGGGCCATAAATGAACCACGAGCAAATGAAGGATTCTAACGACTGAATCACGACCGTAGGGAGTGATTAGCGAGTGATTCAAGTGTTAGAATCCTGAACGACGTGAGTGGTTCACGGCCCTCGGTATAAATCCGTTTTATTCAAGAGTTGCATACTATACTTTATACCATGACTACGAGAAAAAGAAAGATTAGGGGTTGTATAGCCAATGCTATATAACCTTCTTGCAAAATCCAAAATCAATAATTAGATGGAGTAAAAGTGCTTTTTATTCACTGTTTTCAGTGAACAAAATAACCTTTTTAGAGGGGGAATGGTATAAAAAAAAATTATGCTGACTAAGTAGGTCAACTCTATTGACAGAGGTTTTTGTAAGTATATTTCGTGTTTGCAGGCATCTGGGCGGTTATAAACACAGCAGGCAGCAGCGGCCGCGGCGGCGCGTCCTGTTGGGAGAGCGCGCTGAAAGGCAACGTGCTGGGCGCGCTGCGGGTCGCCAGAACCTTCTCACCTCTGCTGGCTGCTGCGGCCGCCGACCACCCCCATGCTGGCAGGCTCTTTTATATCGGTATGATTTGAACACTTCTGTGCAGTCATAAAACACCAGTAGGTATATATTTAGTGCAGTGCAGTACGACGCAGACATCTAACTGGCTCATGAATCGGTTGGTCAATACTTAGTAAAAAGGATTGATGATTTATGCATAAACCAGTGAATAAAGTAACGTAGGTTTACCTGACCTACCTATGCAGACGATTTTTATCTACCAGAGATTCTGCTCAGTTGAATATGTTCTGGGCTGATCCAAAGATATGTTTTCTACAGGATTATCATCTGACACCGCTTGCGAGAGCCTAGCGCGACCGGAGACGGTCGAAATGGGTGAGACTAGCGCAGGCGCCGCGGCTGCCAGATGGGGCACTTGGGGCGCCGCCAGGGCTCTGCGGACTGCCCTGAAGGCGAGAAGACTGCATGTGATGATGCTTCATGCTCCAGATTTATCAGCCGCAGAGATATACGCACCACCGTCGCAGCTCCAGTCGCCTAGTCAGCCAGCCAGGTAACATTCTTCTATACACATAATAATTAACTCGTTATCATCACAAAATATCATTCTCTGTCACGTGTTCCATCAGATAAAATCGCATAAAAAAAATCTAAGCGATCTAGTCAATTCAAGATGTAGGCATACCTAAATCTTCGAATCCAAAAAGAATCCGAAATGTTCTGCACACGGTCACTATTTGGATGAACCGTTAGTGGCATTACCAGGTTTCGGGGGGTAACTCCCATTTGTTCTATAGAACTGTTATGTAGAACTATTAAAACTTTTTTTATCCCTAATATCTGGTAACTTCCATTTGGGTAGGACTATTGAAACGAAAACTAGCCCTAATGGGCTAGTTTCAATAGTCCTATTACCATGGAACTACAGGGATAAAAAGTTTTAAAAACAGTCCTATAGAACAAATGGGAGTTACCCGCTTCGGGCTGTCGGTCCCGGCTCTAGCAGTCGTTAAGCCACGATGAAAGCCTAAAGACTCCGTTACTAAACTTGGCCACTAACTCATACGAACTTGCTTGCTTATTTATCCTAGTGTTTATTTTAAGGTCTAAATTATCTTTCCAGCCGTCCAGACACCCCAAGCTCAGATGTCAGCGCTTCCACTGCAAGCTGCGCCGTCACAATGCCAGGCGAAGCAGCTGAATACAGCGCTAAAGTGCTCCCTACAAGCGCACTGAAGGTTCTAGAAGAAGCTTTGATAGCACCATCGCCTAAGGACGCCTATTATCTGAAGGTGAAACAGGACTCCTGGTTCACGAGGATGCCTTCGCTGCGAGTTACGCAGATGTGATGATGTGATGGTCTTTGTTTTTTAGCTTCTGTGTTTCCTTTCCTATCCTTTTTTGAATAAATTAACACATAAGAAAAACTTGACGACGAACGTACAAAAGTAGTAGACGATGGTCTTATTTTGTCTGACGTCTGTATGCTAACCCAATGGAGGAAAGAATAATAGAGGAGCACTGTTAAATAAAATAGGTACTAATAAGGTTTTCGAAATACCACATCCATATTGAAAATATTTTCTACGTCTGTTCTTGAATATAAAATTAGTAGTAAAGAATCTGGTCAATTTAGGTGAAGGGAACTAGATCTATTATTGAGGTGCTTTGCTATATTCTACACTATGCCAAACCACTAAATTTTTTATCATTGTTTTTGATAGTATTGCAATCATTTTTATCTGTAAACATATCATTTATTGCATAATTTTAAGGTATATGGAACGACCTGCGCCCCATTATGTCGAAGGCACGGGGCAGCAGATGTAATGTGCCAAATTGTACTGAAGATTCTAATAAGGGGGAGTGCCTCAAATGTTTTTGGTGATGGAAATTCGACTCTATCACGCTATATTTAACGAACAATATACAAGCAACGCTTATATTGTGAGAATTGTAAATACTTCAAGCTCACATGGTGCCAATGTTAGGGAGATAATTGCAAAAATGTCTTTGGAACTATTTTTTTATTTGTAGATCCAGTGAAGCCAGTATCTTGTAGGTTTCAGGACTTAGCTTATATTTTTGTTGTATATCGTTGATAATGTAACGATCTAAGTATATCTATTAACCCTGTAAATAATGTTTATGTTTGTATAATAAACAATAAATACTTTTTATTAAAACTGCAGTATTTTAATTTCATGGCTCAATCTTTTCCAAAAGGATTTTTTTAAGACAACTTACAAACAAAAAGTTCTAACACTTGGGTTCCTTTTGTTTTAAATTATCGAAGCTCCACCAAACAGAATAGTCCTCAACACATATAACTAGGCCTCCTTTTTCAGTAGCATCTTCTCTTTCCACCGAGCCGGTGCAAGCCCAGTACTGTTGCGGCCCGTCACCTGTCTTCTGCCAATGAGCTGCGGTGCTCACTGCAAAGTTGATCTTGTCCTTTTTGTTGTCAATGTAGTACACACTCTCTGGGTACTTTACGGAGATTGAGTCTATGCTGCGGATACTGAAATGAAAGCAATACCTAAGACCTTTGCTTAGCAGCGAAATTACAAAAACTTGGCCAATACACATGACACATGGAGTTTTGACCAGAAAAAAGAACACAGATCACGGAATAGGTTACCACGACCATCAAGACATGACCTAAGTCGTCCATACCCAAAGCCTTTCTCACAGCCTTGTTTCGCCCGGAAATCGTGCCCGTACACATCCATTATGATCCGTTTAGCCCTTGCAAAGGATTTGTAGAGGCATCTCTTATCTCCAGGCCGTCGAATCAGCATCATCACCCGGAGGGCTTCATCCGTGGTTTCGAATTCTATTGGTCTTGGTGGTGGGCTGGAACATCGTGAAGATGAAATGAAACAATCACCCTCGGATATGGTAGGTATGTGAAGGAGATCGAACAGTTTCAGTAGTGAGGAAGCAATCATCGCTCCGTCATTTTGACGTCATCGCTATGAAAGTGAAATCTCTGCCGAACTGAGTATAATGGGATGTAGTGTTATCAGAAAACAGACCTTTTCTCCGTAGCAGGTCGGTTGAAATGCTGCCAGTTTGGTAATAGTTCTCTCAAGTTTCGAGGAACCCTCACATGCCAGACCTTAGGAGCTGTTTCTTTTATGGACGCGGCGACCAGGTTTAGTGTAGGCAGGTCGAGGGATAAACACATAACGAGATGGCCATTCTTCAGCTCCGCTTCGGGGAATAAGGCTCGATCCGCTGAAGTACAATTTCAAGTCATTACACTCCCTTCAAAACTTTTGCGTGGAAACGTGGCAAACCTGATGATTCAGCTCATTGCTGATGGTCTCTGGCTAATCGGCGTTAGTTCAAATGGCGATGAAAAAATACCATTCCGAGATACCGATTAATCATTCTTTTTAGGGCTTTGTTACTGATGTGATATAGTGTAACAATTAGTGAAATAAGTGAAGCCTGTCTGTCTGTGTTTTCTTAGCTGCCACACGCTTTCAAGTGTCGAGGATTAAAATGTGTAAACTAACCTTTCATATCAATAAGACCAGGGACGGTATGGCCCATCCAAAGTCCTCCTAACTCATCAGCCATCATGAGGCCACGACCGGTAGATCCCTTTGTTCTGTTATCGGTTCTGTCAGCGTATGAGATGATAGCCAAGTTATTTGCATAGGTTGGCTGAAAAAAAACTAATGAGACAAGCCTCATAACGCGTTGAAAACTGTATCCGTTTTTGTTCTATAGTTTCAGTAATAGAATGACTGCAGTAATGTCAGCATGATATCGATAATTCAGAATATCCTTCGACTTTCTTCACAAAAGCACACAGAATAACTCCTTGTAACTCACATAGAGCTAATTATCATGACTAGATCACTATAATTAGGCAGCTAAGGTTCATTTTCCAACTTCTAACTTACCCTGTACAGAGGCGACAAGGTATGCTGCAGCATAGAATTGGAATTGATATATCGGTCTGAAGGCTCCCATCTCTTTGTTATCTCAGGAGCAATGTATGAAAAATTACGACCCGTATCCAAGTTTTTCCCTGCGCCCAATGGGGGCTTGTAAAGATACCACCTTTGTGGAAAGGTTCGAAATTAGTTGCCAACTTTTTATGGCCGTTCTTTTTTAGTAGATAGCAGAAATATTTTAACTAGTGTAAACAAGTCGCTCCTACATCCGCCCGCACTGCGTGTACGTGTCAGGAAGACACTTAGGCCGTGCTCACTTTGGACACGAATTTGTTCGTACGTAAACGTAGGAGTACTGTTCGTACGAATTGAGTGCTCTCACTTAGGCAGTGTACCGGTGATATCGCGTAACTGAACGTACGACTGCGTGATAAATCCCAACAAGTTCGATTGTATTCGGACGTCGTAAATAAACGTACGTATACGTACGACCGATCGGATGCAGTGTGAGCGCTCCTATAGTCCTTGGAAGGTCGGGATCATTCGTGCGTAGTCGTACGTTTACGCGCGAATCAAATTCGGATGAAATCGTATCCAAAGTGAGCACGGCCTTATGTTTGTAATCATAACTTGCATTAGAGTTTTGATACTTCTACGCTTGAGGTTCACAAAACTGGCTAGACATCTGGACAACGGACAACCTCTAACTACTAGCTCGAGCACGCGAGGTCTAAGTGGATAACAATCATGCAGCATGATCAATAATTTCAAATAGATTTTTATACTTATAGTTTGCTGATATTTTTTTGGAAACCCCTAATTTTTTTGATGGTAATAAATCAGGGGTTTGCAAAAAAATTATGAAAATGTACCAGTCCATAGGTTTGTTTTCATTGTCCCTGCAATGTAGATTAATATAGCCCCAGCCGAGCAAAGGTCTTTCCGAACCGCACACTTGGATTAGAATATAAACAATGAAAAAATAATATGACATTTTCACTGTAAAATGAATATTGCAAAACTTGTTTTATAGCGCAGTTTGTTTTCAATTGTTTCTGCTATGAGAAATTATTATTTTTATCTGTACTATGCTATAGCTTTACGAATAAAAGCCGTGAATTGAATAGTATGTACATAATAGAAGGCCGGTGAGTTATACAATAAATACAAAAATAATCAAAAATGTTTATTACAAAATTACCTACAAAATTAAATTACTTATTCTAAACACACAGCGCCGGCAAGGTTCGGTGGGATTTACTGACATAATAAGGGTCTACCAAGGCAATAGTTTTGTTAATATTAAGGTTAACTAAAAAACTACATTAAAACTACTAATATTGCATAGCACCTAATAATCACATACATAACTGTTTGCTTAGTTTGCAATTGAGCATCTGATTGGCGTTTTGTGTACGGAAAAGAATCAAAATCTATTTCTGATGTCTTTTGCGGCAAACTAAAAGGACAAAATACTTTTATTTTCTATTCTGAAGCCTTGTGCTTAGTTCGGCAGTGATTTTTTATCTAAAAGGGACATCTCTGCCATTAGTTTTGACGTCATGCCGAAATAAGCATAAGCTGAACCATGCTAATCTCACAGTAGGGTTTTCAAATACTAAACTCACAAGAATTCTTGTGAGGTTAGTATTCGAAAGGAAAAAGCAAATATTTAGGAGAAAATTATTGCATTGATTAGATGAATATTTCATACGCTCTGCTTTGGTAGACCGGCGCAGTCTTTCCCCAAGTACATATTTACAATTGAATGATAAATACTTGTTTTATTAACCTTGAAATCCTCACAATGTTAACAGGATCATTTGTAAAGAACTGTTAACTGGTAAATAATGAGACCGCATTTTATTTATTTCGATTCAATTTGAAGTTCTCAATACAGACAAAACACTATTCTGAACTAACAGGGGTAGAATAGAGACAAGTAGAATATTGTTAAAACTATTATTGCCTTAATTAAAATAACCAATCTATAGGTACCTAAACCCATTTACACATTTTATAAATGACTCAGTAAGGTCTTATGGCCGTTTCTAATATTTAATTATCTTTGGTTTTGCCATAAAGACATAAAGGAGAACACGGTTAAATATGTGTCCTCCTGTGAAAAGGGAAGATCTTCCACGCCTCGCGACCTTTAACTCGGGCTCCGAGAACCAATGGATGGTTTTCGGTAGTATTACTTGTTGAAACTTCGTGATAACTTCGTTTATACCATTCCCCCTCTAAAAAGCTATTCACTGAAAACAGTGAATAAATAGTAGATTATTTAACAAGGGGATAAAGCAGTGTCTTCTGTCGCGGGTGACGATTTAAATCGCGAGCGTAACGAAGGACTCGAGGTTTACTCCCGAGCGTAGCGAGGGTGTCAAAAACTTAAATCACGAGTGAAGCGAGGGATTTAACACGAGTCCTGAGTATAGCGAGGGATTTAAGTTCACCCAAGACTAAGACAGCTTTATCACCGAGGAAAATACTCTACTTTTCGTACCATTTGCGAAAAAATTAACACAATAATAATATGAGATAGCATTTTAGAACATTAACTTATTTATAAAAATAAATTAAAATAAACTTAACGTTTATGTATTTGAAGAAAACAAAAACGCGGCATTTTCCTAGACTAATATTTTTTTGTCGGAAAAGCAAAGGCATCAAGCTCATACGGCCTGCATAATAAATGCGTATTCCTTTTTCAAAAAGATGTATAATGCTTTATATACAAACTCAATGGTGTAAACACAGATGTAGTTCAGTATAAATTGTATTCCAAATTTAAATCACTTTCTCCCCTAGAGGATGAAAGAAATCCAGTACAATTTTCTCTCCCTGTTTTTAACAGATTAAAAATGACTATTGTTATGTTCGCTTTTTGTGGCATAGAATGACACTTTTTTGATCAAGTGGTACGAAAAAGAACTTTTAGTCACTGTTTTGGTGTTTGAATTTAGAACACACTAATATATTTCACCTCCATCTAATTATTGTTTTTGCGCAAGGAGGTTGTATAGCATGGTATAAAGTATAGTATGCAACTCTTGAATAAAACGGATTTATACCGAGGGCCATGAACCACACACGTCGTTCAAGATTCTAACACTTCAGTCACTCGCTACGCTCGTGATTCAATCGTTAGATCCTTCACTTGCTCGTGATTCCTTTATGGCACGTAAAGATCTTTAAATCCGTCTTTTATTCACTAGTTGCGTAATATACTAATTGCGAGCAAGCTAGATGGCGCTACAGACATATTACAATAAAAATATAGCTTGTTTTGTCAAAAAATGTATGGCGCTATTTGTATATTGTATTCGGGCGTTAGATAAAATAACGTACTATTTGTAACTTTCAGTTCTGATTGCAAGTTTGTACAGACTCGATTAGATGCGCGAAGTTTCCCCAGAGTATAGGTCCCGATGTACACACGGTACCGCCACCGCGCGATTCTTGTGGTAACTGCGAAAAAAATAAATTAATGAATAAATGAATGAAAACGCTTTATTGTACACTAGCCGTCTCCCGCGGCGTTGCTCGCGTTTTAAACCCTTTAGAGTGTGACTTTTCAAAATTCCTTTCTTAGTGCACCCTTACACTATATATTTTTTTTTTTTTTTTTTTTTTTTTTTTGAGTTGATTCTATGTCAGCTTCAAAAGAGTTTTATATATATGGATGCTTAATGGTTCTAAAATCTATTTCATAGTTCCTTTTAAAAATTGTAAAATATCATGGTATACTCTAGAACTATAAATTCTAAAATCGATTTTTTTAGATCGTTCTGGAAATTTAAAGAATATTCTAGATCGTTTGAGAACATTCTGGAGGATGAGTGACTATCCTACGACATTTCAAAAATTTTAGCTTATTTTTGACCATTCTGGTTCTCATGTAATAGAAAAGGTCAGAGATTAGAAAAATCCTCATGCGTTAGAAAAGGACAGAAATATAATTGTTTTAACATTTTCACCACCCACAACCACCCACCGCAACCAAACTCCCTTACTACCACCTGCCGACCAAAGGGTATTTACCACCCCAACGGGAAGTTGATTAGGTTTGGTGGTGATAGAGAAAACTGTGTATTCGTACTAACAAAGCATTTTATATAATTACTAGCCGTCTCCCGCGGCGTAGCTTGCGTTAGAGTGTGACTTTTCAAAATTCCTTTCTTAGTGCACCCCTACACTATAATATAAGGATACTACCCTCCAAATTTCATACCTCTAGGACTTATAGTTTAGGCTGTAAGTTGATTCTAAGTCAGCTTCAAAAGAGTTTTATATATATTGATGATATAGATTTGTGAATGGTGATTGTCTTTCTCCCAGAAAATAAGCCGATTTCATAAGAAAATGGTATTTACCGCTCGATTGATATCTCCAACGCAGACCCAGTAATCAGCTACTTTCGCATCTTGGCTGTTGTGCATTTTGTGTGCCACAGCGACCGCCCACTTCGAATGATCGTTGTGTGACGTGAACGACATTTTTGCTATAGGGAACTTAAGTCGCTCTATATTTCTAACCCTGGAAAACAAAAAATCGGTTTAAAGTTTTTTATTCTCCTAAGAACACAGTTCACTTATAATGAGATAACATCTTGGTAAACGTCATACAACGCTCTTTAGTCCCAAACTAAGCAAAGCTTGGAATATGGGAACTAGATTGCTGATGCTGATTGAATATACAATAACAATATATATTTATATAGAATACTTATATGCATATTTTTAATACTTGATTTTCCGGGATAAAAAGTAGCCTATGTTAATCCAGGTCACGGACAATATATACCTACTCCAAGTTTCATCCACATTCTAACAAACTTTCGCGTTTATAATATTAGTAGGATACCAACAGATCTATTACTTACTGGAAATTTCTACTACACTCCGAGTCTAAAGTCCCAGGGCCGTTCGTCCAAGATTCTACTAGGAGATCAGACTGTAGTACTTCAGCGACTAAGCCGCTGTAGAGGTCATCGTTAAACATTGCACTTTTGGCGAATGATAGGAACTTTCGACCGACCAGCGTTTCGAAACTCTCTATATGATACCTGAAATATTAAGAAATTACTCATTGTTTCAAGACTTAAACTGAATTTATTGAACTAGGTGATTCGATAAATCTTATGTACTATCGTTATAGCAAGCAAGCTCGTATGAGTTAGTGGCCAATTCTGGTGACGGAGTTTCTAGGCTTCCTTAAAGCCTCCGGCGTGGCTTAACGACTGCTAGAGCCGGGACCGACTATCGGCATAAAAACTATATTAAGAGCTGCAGTCTTTTGTTGTCAGTTTGTAGTCGGTCTTTGGCAAAATTAATAAACTCAACTGTGATTCAAAACACGTCTTTGAGTTAGGTACTGATTGTATGTTTAGTCCATGTCCAATCCACGTTTGGATAGTAAAACTATGCTGTTTCCTTTAAAAGGATTGATGAGACATTTTCTTAATATGGAAAATGAATCTCAGATTACAAATTATTGCCTTTGTTTTATATGGAGCACAGTAACCTATGTTTCACGTTACAAAGCAGTTCCTATACATATATAAGTAGAACTCCATAAAATTAAACTTTAACCCCTTTATTTATATTCAACTGTCATTTTAGCGCGGCTTTAAAAAATGCTCTATCATTGTCACTTGCATGACAACGAAAAGAGATGACAACAGATTGGCAACCATTTTAGTTAGCTCAGCTTTAGAAGACCAATATGTTACCCCTAACACTATAAAAAGTTGACGGATCTATGAAACGGTTGAGCAAATATGGAATGCGTTTCATACTAAGTTGTTTATAGGTAGAAAAAAGTCCCGCTTCTTACTACATTGTTCATAGATAAACTTACTAGTTCAAACTATCTAATTTGTACCTTCTCAGTAATTCTTGTAGTCTATTTAGCTGTTTATCTTATATAGTATAAACTTAGTTATAATCGGTGGAAACTTTTAATCGGCCATCAGTCTACTTGAATCTTTATAGATTCCTGTATTATATTTATCATCCTACTGTGTAAATACCTAGAAAATAGTTTAGCTTCTTACCAGGGCGAAACATCGATAGTCTTGTTCCTCACAACATCTACTAAGTTCGGCAGTTCGCTTTCAAACTCCTGAGGTATATGCGAGTACACAATCAGAGGTTCATTGTATTTCAACTGCGTCGCTATTTGATTGAGGGTAGATGTTTGTACAGACACGCACAAAAATGTTTGTCCGTATTTCATGCCGGTTGTCGGGTAGTCGTATGAAGTTGCGTTCAGGCCGTTGAGTGCTGAAATGAAAAAAATAATCCAGCTCATTTACTTGTGATAATCACTAAGGCCTGTATGCCGAAATCGTTACTAAAGTATAAATTTGAGTATAGATTTTCATACAAAATATATGCTTGAATCCGGATCACTGCTTGAGCAATAAATCAGAATATGGGCATAAACCTATTGTAGAGCCAAAACGCTTGGTGCAAATGGATTGAATGCTAACCAGGTGAAACGAAATGAAACGCAGATATCGAAATTTTACTTTTCAAACTGTTGAAGAAGAAACAGCTTAAAACTCTTCCATTTATCATAAAACATTTTAAAAACTGAATTGGTGAAATACCTCACCCATAAGATTTTTGTAAAATAAATAAATTCCAAATTCACATTTATGATTAGTCTCATAAATCGGCAAAGAATATTAAATTAATTAAAGTTTACTTACAGTCAGGAATAGGGGGAAATCTCGGCACAGAATGGACCAGCCACAGTGAAGTAAATTTGTCTCCCAGTAGGACTCCTTTAGTATGTCCGTTTTCAACGCGAGTCTTCATAAACTTTGAGTGCATTTTACACATCTCTGCTAGATCATAGTCGTCGTAATACTTGTCACCTAGCTTGAACTTTTTGTATTTTTTAATGCCGCTTTGTTTCATTTGACCTGAAAATAAAAAAAAAATTGAGTGAGAATTGTCCCGCCTTATGCTCAGTTTGGCGGAGATAGGGATGATGACAAAGTGACGTCGGAAAACTAGTTCCACCATGGATGAAAGGTAAGTTTTCAGCCAAATTATGACATCATCACTGTTAGATTAAAATCTCTGCTAAACTGAGCATAAGGCCCTACGTCAAAACCTAGCTTTACTATACTAGCAAATGAGTGAGATTTACCGCTCCGAATTCTTTGCCGAATGGAAAAAAAACAGTCAACTTCAGAAGTAAAATGATAATAGGACAAAGTATCGAGAGTGCTATGAAAATGAACGCTAGGAGTATTCTTTAACAAACTTACATTTTAATATAGAAAAGTGCTAGATTTTTTTAGATGCAATTTTAAATCTTTTGCTATTTTACATAAAAGTATTTTGCAAATCTTTTAAATATGTACCTCTTTTACTCTTGAAGTACATATCGGCAACGGATTGGAGAATATCAGGCTGATGCTCGCCCGCCGGAGGCTGGTCGTTGTAAACCAAAGACAATATATTTTTCTCCTAAAACAAAATTAAATAAATAAATAAACATTCACGGACACTTAACACAACGCCTTCTAGTCCCAAACTAAGCAAAGCTTGTACGATGGGAACTAGATGGCTGATAGAATACATACATACATTTTTTTTTGTAAATACATACTTATAATACATAGAAACACCCAATATTAAAAAAAAAAATGAAATACATGATAAAACTCGAAAAGATTTGTAGAATTAGTTAGTAAGTGCTAAGTGCAAACAGGCTAATATGATGATGTTGAATTTTTATTTTTGGTACCTAAATTAAAAATACTATCTTAAAAATACTACTCAACTTTTAACCCCTCATACACCTCTTAATAGTTTGGTCAAACTTAAGGTAATCACATCCATAAATGGCTAATATGTTTTTAATGCTTATCTATCTTTGAAAAGTTTATCTAATAATTTAGGCGCTGATATGGACCAGTTGAGCTATCTATAAACTGTTTGCAACGGTTTGTAGATAGCTCAACTAATTCATGTGTATTTTGTAAATATTATAATACTGTATTAGCTGCAATTTCTTTGTGAATAATGTGCTCTTACCTGATACAAAGGCGCTAAGGTCCGTCCAACCATGGACCGCGGATCGCTTATAGCTATATCTGACATAATCCATCCTCCTCTTAGTTTTGAAGGTGTAAGATGCATATAGGCAACCCCTCGACGAACGAGCGGATTCAAGTGATTCTTCTCTCTGGGTAGTTTGTACACGTAGAACCTGAAAATTGTTTATTAAATTGAAGATTTTTGTCTGTTCTTCTTGGCTTAGTCACGTAGAACTGGTTTCTGGATGAAGTTTATTTTTATTTCAGATAATTTATTGGTAAAAAGGAAATACACGTAAATTATTTACATTGTCATAGTAAAATTACCATTTTTTTTAATTTAAAAAATAAATAGTAATTGTAAAATAATACCAGCCATAATTTTAACCTAGTTTTAAAAGAGCTGGTTTCTTTATCATACATATTATGTAGATGTTTGAAAGTAATTCTTATGCTTTAAAAAAACTCGGTTTGTGGGGTATGATATGGTATAATGTAACTCTGCTAGGTTTTTATTTACACGTAATTTTATGTATCTGCTGCAAAACATGCAATGCACTTCCTAATTTTTTATATTACAAGGTCTTTTAACCTTCAAGGGAAACAACAAAGACTTGGGACGTGGTATTAAAATATAGTTATGAAGAGAGGTAATAAATATCATTATAATTTTAAATGATGACAAAGATACCTTTAACTTTAACATGAGAACATACATTACAAGGAATAGTCACGTAAAGAGCGTGGTATTTTTTAGTAACAAAAACTTACCAATCAACAGGTTCGCCCTTTTCATTCCTACATTGGGGCGTCAATGAAGCACTCTCACTCACGAACAAAACCAACAAAAACCAAAACATAATGCGTGCGCCTCCCTCGGCAGCCTTCACACGAGTAATTAGACACGCAGGAAGTCTATAATGCAAATTTATTTATGATGTCACAGAACACTCAAAACAACCGCTTTTAAACCAAACATTAAACTTATTTACACAACACTGACAATTTTGTTTCCTTTCTGTGACCGCAGCCAGAGTTAGATAACTGCTTGTATCAAATGTATTTTATTGTCACCAAACGCTACACAAAGGATGTTGTTGCAATTTTATTGCACAGCTAATTTTAACTGTTTATAGGTCTTATAGCGTAGAGATAAGAGCTATACGGCCAGCATAATGATTGTATTATGTGATCTCACCACATAAAGATGTTTAGGTATTGTTGCAGATCAATGAATCACCTCGCGCGAAATTCAAATGGTTTATATTTTAGTTATAACATACTTGTATTTTTTGTAACATTATTCATTGGTGTCGATTCCGTGGGTGCATTTTTTAAACTAACCTAATTTGACAGCGGTAAAATTATAGCTGTCTTTGTCTTTTCAGATTATGAGAGGGACGGCAAATTTTTAACCTAATTTAGGTTAGTTTAGAATAATGCAACAACAGAATCGACACCAGTAACTACCTAATTAGGTGGTTGTTGCGGTTAATGATAATACTGGTAGGTAACTTATTTATATTAAATAGTATGACATTATAAGAAATAATTTATTTGAAACAACAAAATAGATATACAAAAATAAAATAACCTGTATTTATATCACGCTCATGCGAATGGAAGACTTGGCACACTTTTCATAGAAAAGTAAGTGGTAACATATAAATATTCACTTTATCCTTACAAATTAACAAAGGAATGAATGCTCTACAACCTTGAGACAAGGTTAATTATTCCTTTAGCATCACTCACATCACTTATTGTTGAGTAGGCATAGAAACAGCTGCTTTTGTGTGCGACACATCGCTTTGCCTCCAAAATGAAACAACAGTCTTCAACTCAGTATAGAAATCAATTCCCTGCTTACCGCAGAAATGGTTAGTACCCAAGAAAGAACCCCTAGAACCGGAGAATGAGAACATAGATAGTGGGACAGGAATAGGTACATTTACTCCTACTTGTCCCACATCGATTTCGTTCGAGAATTTTCGCGCTGTTGCACCATTTGTGGTGAAGACCGCTGTACCATTACCGTAAGGGTTAGAATTGATCATTTGAATGGCTTGGTCTAAAGTGTCGACGAATAGACAGATAAGAACTGGTCCGAATATTTCTTCTTTGTAGCATTCCATGGATGGTGTGACGTCAGTGATAATGGTTGGTCCGACAAAGTTGCCCTTTTCGAAGCCGGGGACCTTGACAGAGCGTCCGTCGAGAACGAGTTTAGCGCCTTCTTTGACTCCTAAAATAGAAATTAACATTTAGAAAACACTGCGTTTTTTGCGATGAATGAGCAATTGGGACATTTTGATATCTTGCAATTATTTTGACAATAATATCACTACATAGTATAAAGCAAAGTCGCTTCCCGCGTCTGTCCTAATGTCAGTATGTATGTATGCTTAGATCTTTAAAACAACACAACGGATTTTGATGCAGTTTTTTTAATAGAGTGATTCAAGACGAAGGTTTATAATGTATAATACATCATAATCATCACTGCATTGCACCCGTGCGAAGCCGGGGCGGGTCGCTAGTGTTTTATAATTTTTGTATGTTAAATCTTTGCTGCACCAAGAAATGTTTGTTTCCATACTTTTTATTTTCTTAGTTTCAGACTTTTCTGAATAATTTACCAGTATTGAAATTACTTTCTGACTTATATTCTTTCCGTTGTTGCTTGTTGGTGACAAATAGGTTCAAGCTTTATTTCATAGTAAGTCAGTATCAGATGCTGAGAATGTCATTTAGTTTAATCTAAACAAGATTCATTACCATGAGACCAATTATATTTATATCACCGTCAGTCTTAATGTAGGCAGATATCTATTGTTACGTTGCAGCATAATCACAGTGTACTTACTATAAAATAAAAGCCTCTATACTATAACAATAAATTTAATTCAATCTTTGACAGATAGTGTCGCCACTTAACCATGAAACTTATTAGTGAAGTGAATTAGATGAGCAGCTAATATGACTAACGTGACATCTAATCAAACATTCTAAATAGTAGATTATTATACAAGCAGTGTCTTCTGTCGCGGGTGACGATTTAAATCGCGAGCGTAACAAAGGACTCGAAGTTTACTCCCGAGCGTAGCGAGGGTGTTAAAAACTTAAATCACGAGCGAAGCGAGGGATTTAAGACGAGTCCTGAGAGTAGCGAGGGATTTAAGTTCACCCAAGACTAAGACAGCTTTATCACCGAGGAAAATACTCTACTTTTCGTACCATTTGCGAAAAAATTAACACAATAAAAATATGAGATAGCATTTTAGAACATTAACTTATTTATAAAAATAAATTAAAATAAACTTAACGTTTATGTATTTGAAGAAAACAAAAACGCGGCATTTTCCTAGACTAATATTTTTTTGTCGGAAAAGCAAAGGCATCAAGCTCATACGGCCTGCATAATAAATGCGTATTCCTTTTTCAAAAAGATGTATAATGCTTTGTATACAAACTCAATGGTGTAAACACAGATGTAGTTCAGTATAAATTGTATTCCAAATTTAAATCACTTTCTCCCCCTAGAGGATTAAAGAAATCCAGTACAATTTTCTCTCCCTGTTTTTAACAGATTAAAAATGACTATTGTTATGTTCGCTTTTTGTGGCATAGAATGTCACTTTTTTGAGCAAGTGGTACGAAAAAAAAATTTTATCATGAAAAAACTCAATTAAACTTCTCAAAATAACAAAAGAAATCAAAAGAATGTGGTAACATTACTACGAGTTTTGAAGTTAGTGCATTGTCAAGCTTTAAATCAAATTAGAAGTTCGATTATAAATACCAACTAGCTGATACCCACGACTTCGTACGCGTGCGAAACTTTCCACCAAAATATCTGTCAACCAGCATACGATGAACTTCGTGCCAAATGCGGCTTTTGGTTTAGAGAGGTCAAGCTGTATCTCAGAACCCACGTCCTTGATTTCAATAAAATATAGCCTGTTTGTGATGTTTTAATTAAAAAAAAAAAAAGGCTTCCGAATGGTATAAGTTTCATCGAAATTGGTCCAGCAGTTTAGGCGTGATCCGCGAACAAACAAACAGATAAACTGGATTTTCGGAATCAGAATCGTTTATTTAGTAGATCTGCATATTTATATTTAGTTTATCCATATCTTTAATTTAACTTTTTGGCTTTTTTACAGATGTATAATAATAGTAATAGACATACCGGATTCAACGAGTCTGTGGATCCTCTGCTTGGCGTTGACAGAGATAACAGGTCCGACGTCAGTTCCGGGTACATGACCGGCATTCACTTTGAGGTCACGAGCACGAGCCACTAGGTCCGGGATCCATTCTTTTGCTTCACCTGGGATGTATTTTTCAGATTAAGGCGTATGTATAAGGCAGACAACCCTATCGCTCGCAAATTTCAACATTTTTGAAGATATAATATAACTAAATGTAATTATGTGCAATTGCAGAGCTTCAGGGTCGAGAGAATAACAATGCAAAGGTTCAGTAAAAATATCACATTGATCCAAACAAGTTTTCCGATTTTTACTTATTGATTAGGTTATACTTGATTAGGTGAGATTGAAGTCATAAGATGGTCTATTATATAATTTGAGTGACTGGTATATAATTTGAGTGACTGGTATATAATTTGGTGTAATTATCTCGTTAGGATCCTATCAGCTTCCTCACCATTTCTTTACGCAAGAATTAAACTTCAGTAACTGCCAAAATTTCCCACAAATTAACTTTATTTATTTTATTTAAGCCTTTTGATTCTGAACTTTCTTATTCTTTTTTTGTTTCGGTTGTGCTATAAAATATCTCTTAGTTTGGTGTGCCTTTTGGCAAAGGCCTCCTCCAGCATTTTCAACTGCGATCTCTTTCTGGCAACTCTCCGTCGCAGAGAAGTCGTGGAGGACAACAACGGAGATGGGAAGACTATCTCAAACTCACAGCTGGCTCTAATTGGAAATCTACTCTTATTATTATATTAAACATACCCACAAAAACGGCAGTACTAAGAGCCATACAACGTTGTCCTGCGGCTCCGAACGCCGCTCCAGCGAGCTGATTCAGAGTGTGTTCTTTGTTTGCATCGGGCATTATCACACCGTGGTTCTTAGCGCCCATGTTGCTTTGGACGCGTTTGCCTGAAAACAACAAAAACTATCATAATCTTCTAGCCTTTTCCCTACACATTGTAATAGACTGATTTACGTTTAATTGACTAGGTACAAATTATCAATTGAGCGAGTGCGACCGAAATATAAAAAAATCACATAGCAGTTCACACTTTTTTGGCCATAAATACAAACTCTCGGATCTCTTTACTGAAATCGAGACAAAATCATAACTTAGCATGTTTCTGATAGGCTTCATAGCACAGTTGGTCACTTGGCTCTGCCTTCTGAGCCTGTAGTCTGGGTTTTGTTTTGTTGATCGAAACCCATAGCGAGAAGCGACTTGCGAGATATTTTGGACGAATACCCGCTAAGCGCGTCTAGCGGGAGATTTGCAAATTATTTTTCTACATACAAAAACTGCGAGTTTCTCGATTCTCGCAAGTCAACATAACAAAACTCAAGACTACTGGCTCTGCTCTGTAGGATGTGCGTTCGATCCCCATTCATAATAAACACTAATGCGAGCACAGATGTTTTGTTGCAATCTGGGCATTATAATAGCAACTAGATTTTTTACAGTTTAATTACAACCCCTCGGGAATGTCATCCAGTACTAAAATAACCCCTTATTAAATGATAGTCAAACCAATCTATTTTTGAAGGTATAAAGGTATTGAGGTCAACGTACCAGCAGCCGAAGCTCTGCTATAAATATGCTTGCCGGCGCCATCCCCGCCTACAAAGGAAACTGCTTTGATATCCGGTTGGTCACAAATGAAGTTAACAGCATCGTGGCTCCCGTGCACTACCTGTTATCAACATTAAGGCGTAAGGTAAAGGCAGACAACCTTCTCGCTCGCACATTTCCACATTTTTGAAGATATAATATAACTAAATGTAATTATGTGAAATTGCAGAGCTTCAGGGTCGAGAGAATAACAATGCAAAGGTTCAGTAAAAATATCACATTGATTACTCACTGTTTTGGTGTTTGAATTTAGAACACACTAATATATTTGACCTAACCAACATCCAATCTTTCTTTTTCTCGTAGTCATGGTATAAAGTATAGTATGCAACTCTTGAATAAAACGGATTTATACCGAGTGGTTCTAAGACTCATGAATCACTCCCTAGTCGTGATTCAGTCGTTAGACTCCTTCACTTGCTCGTCATTCATTTATGGCCCTCGCTTTAAATCCGTCCTTTATTCACTAGTTGCATAATATACTATTCTAATATCAGCTCACATTAACAACACCAGGGGGTGCGCCAGCTTCCTCCAACAGATCCATCATCATCAGCGTGGCGCCAGGGTCCTGCTCCGAAGGCTTGATGATGCAGGTGTTACCAGTCACTAGTGCCGGGGGAAACATCCATAGGGGAATCATGACAGGGAAGTTGAACGCTGCCACACCTGATCAAAAGATAAGTATTTTCTATTTTTCTCTGTTTAAATCTTTTTGATAATTTATGTTTTTATATCCCTTTAAATTTTATATTTCTAGATATTAATTTTTTCTTTCTGTATCTAAACCAATAATCATTGGTTCCTTGGAGTTGGGCGTTGAGGCTGCTACTCCGTTTTTATAACTTTTGCAGTCTCTTCGTTATAATCTGTACCTAATGCATACTGTACATTGTTCTGACTAAACTATTATTATTATCATCACTACAGTCGCTTCCCGTGTCCGTCCTAATGTCTGTATGTTATGTATGCTTAAATTTTAAAAACTACGCAACGGATTTTGAATTTTGAAGCGGTTTTTTTTAATAGATAGAGTGATTCAAGAGGAAGGTTTATATGTATAATACATCATCATCATTATCACTGCATTGCATTCGTGCGAAGCCGGGGCGGGTCGCTAGTTATACATAAAGCAAAAGGTGATAGCTAGCTAGCTATCACAAATAAATGTTGTGGTGACGAACGAAGCACAGAATACAAGTAGATCCTATAATATAAGGTTTTTACCTCCAACAACACCCAAAGGTACTTTGTAGCTGTGTGTGTCCATGTCCTTAGCGATATTTTGTATGCTGTCACCGAGTTGCAGGCTGGTAATACTGCAGCAGTGTTCCACTGACTCTACAATGCAAAACAAGAGTATATTTTATTTTTGTACCTATTACTTTCTGCAATTATTTTATACTAGCTGATACCCGCAACTTCGTACGCGTGCGTAACTTTCCACCAAAAAATATCTGTCAACCAGCATACGATGAACCTCGTGTCAAAGGCTGCTTTTGGTTTAGAGAGGTCAAGCTGAATCTAAGAATCCACGTCTTTCATTTCAATAAAATATAGCCTATGTTTCAATCCGGAAAAAAGGCTTCTGAATGGTATAAGTTTCATTGAAATTGGTCCAGTAGTTTTAGGTGTGATGCGCGAACAAACAAACAAACAGATAAATTCAATTTTCGGAATCAGAATCGTTTATTTGGTAGATCTGCTTATCTGTATATTTAGTTTATCCATTTAATTTTAGTTTTTGTCTTTTTTACAGTTTTATAATAGTATAGATTTACTAGGAAGCATACATTGAGTTTATTCAAACCCCAGTAAAAGTATAGTATATGTATCTCTGCCCGTAACTGATCGTTATTGACCTACATCATGACATCGTCATTCACCACTGGTCGAAGAATTTCCTTGTAAGAAACTGCGGTCATTATCATCATATCAACGTACAACACCACTGCTAGGTAGAAAGAATGATTTTGGGTTTTTTCTATCCACCAGCTTCCCATTATCTTGACTATGTCGTCCATTAGACTGCGCTACGGGATCGTGGTCCTCACTCGACCCATGGTCAAATATCATAGTGAAACTTACGAATTCCTCTCAGAACATCTCCTTCGGCGTCTGCGATGGTCTTGCCTTGTTCTTCTGTAATTTTTGCGGCAATTTTCGACTGGTTTTCTCTCAGGAGGCGAGCAAATCTAATAATTTTACATATATTATTGTTGAATTTCAAGGCATAAATAGCGATGGCAGGCAGCATTTACACATTCGTACGTATTCATAACTTATTCTCATAAAACATAAAAAAAAGTACTTTGGTCACATTGCGCATCAATGTTTACTAGACTGCGGAGTATTGCCGCGTTACCGCGCAGTGTATCTCTACCGGCTACTAACGTCACAGTACTTGAAAATCAGTCATTATAAAAATACCAACTAACTTGAACATAAGCTGTTGCCTGGTCATGATTGTGGATTGGCTCCATGTTTTGTACGCTCTCTTGGCTGATTCCAATGCAGAGTTCAGTTCATCCTGTGTCGCTTCTGGTACTCTGAAATAGTGAAACAGAATGAATTGTAAAACACTTCTGTTCTCTACCCTGTTTTATAACAGGTTATGAGTAAACAAAGGAGTTTCTGTTAAACATTTGAGGAGAGGGTTCGATCCCCGCCAAGAACAAACATTAGTGTGATGGAAAATATGGATGTTTGTTCGATGTCTGGGTGTTACTATGTGTTATAAGCCTGTATTTACAAAAAAAAAAAAAAAAATTTTTCTATTATTCAAAATCAACACACCTACTCAAATTGCAAATTATGGCACAAAATCTCCGACAACAAGATAAAATATAATTGTATGTATAAAATATAATATAACATGATAAAGTAAATAGATAATAGTGAATAACAATATAAATGTTATCAGCAATAAGTCTTTACAATTCAGCGCCAGATTTAGCATAGATGTGATAAATTGATAAGCAAATATAAAACATCAAACATATGGCCCGATGTGCCGATTTACTAGCGTTACGTTTCTTGCTCCTCTTGCTTTTAGCACATGATTTAACACAGGTACCTACACGTGCTGCGAATGTTACATTACGGCTCGTAACATTCATGTCTGTCTACATAAACACTTGATATCCTGCAGGCCCGGCATGAGCATTCTAAACAGCGATTTGTCTACAAAAGTGACGAAGCATGAGTCTAGAATCTAGACCCATAGACGCCCGAGATTATGTACTCTATAGTAGGTGCCAAATAACACCGCAATACAGGTCATTCACCCACCTTCACCGCAATGTCGCAAAATTCAATTTATGAATGGCTAATTCTGTCGCTTTCTATACAAACCTATCGCTAAGATGGTATCGCTCGAATCTCGTAGTACTGTTTGTTTACCATACATAAATAAAATTTTGCGACATCGAGGTGAAGGTGGGTGAATGACCTGTATTGCGGTGTTATTTAGCACCTACTATAGAATCTAGTCTAATCTAGAGTGCACGGTACATAAGCACGGTCCGCGGAATCACCACTGTGCGGCCACCGCGCGGGCTCACGGCAGCAAGTATCAGTAGGTATTTTGTTAATATGATAAGAATTTACATGACCTACGAAGTGATTTCTTATCTTTACAAACTTACATCATAAAAGTAGAGATTCAACATAATATTATGCAGTAAGCCCCTGGTCCAGAATACTTGTTTCCTCAAACACTTTCAATAATTGATTGCATTAAATAAATAAATAAATAAATATTCTTGGACATTACACACAACGCTCTCTAGTTCCAAACTAAGCAAAGCTTGTACTATGGAAACTAAATTGGTAATATAATACTTATATACTTTTCTTTTGTAAATACATACTTAAAATACATAGTAACACCCAGACACAGAACAAACATCTATGTTTGACACACAAATGTTTGTTCTCGGTGGGGATCGAACCCACGACCCACAGCACAGAAGGGAGAGCTACTACCGACTGAGCCGTGACGCCTGATTGCATTAAACTGGTTTTGTAAATAGCTTAGGCCTTAGCGATCTACATAACAAATAAAATGTTATAATAAAAGCCAAATGAATGTCACTAATAACAGAAAGCCATAAACAATAACCGAGCGGACGCAAAGTCAAAGGTCCTGAACCACAATCTAAGAACACTAGTAAATGTGACATGATAAAATAGTCACTTTTAATTCAGATAGTTTGAAATCATTATCAAGTTTCAACAATTATTTTAAATTAAAACATTGCCTAAAGAAATTAATTGATTCTAAAGAAATAGGTACATAAGTATGGCCGACTTTGCATTTGAATTGTCATAGACATAAATTAGACTGTGCCTAATAAATATTAAATGTGGTGGCAAATAGTGTCTGTTTCAAAACAGGTTCTTCTAGTATTATAAAAACGTTTCGAGAATATAACCATACCTTCCAATAACCTCATTTGTGGCTGGGTTTGTGAGTTCAATCCAGTTGGTAGTTTTTGAGTCGACATATTTCCCATCAATGTAAAGTTTAGTAGCTGGTGCCGAGCTGCTGTAGTTTCTTCTCAGAAATACATGGGACTGAAAGGAATAATGCCTTTTTATTAAATCAACTAGACCCGGCTTCACACGGCTTCGCATATCCCGTATCCCTAGTTTTCCCATATATAACTAGACCCAGCTTCCAATATCTATGTTAAATATACAATTTGAATTTGAATTTGAACGGGTCCAATGCTGATACTAAATATACTACAGAATGTCATCTCTAAAATTATCAGTGTTTCTCTACTATATTATGCACGTATTATACATAAAAATCTATTTAAAAAAACCACATCAAAATCTGCTATGTAGTTTTAAAGAAGAGTAGTAGGTATAAGCAAAGAACCAGACAAATTGAGATCCATTTTTCTTCACACAAAAACACTAACTAGGTAAACAGTTACAACTTATTTACTAACACAATGTTTACTCTATTTTTTATTAACTTCAAACAACAAGATGCCGCCCCATCCGGATAGCACCCAGATTGTACCTATGTAACATGACAATTTCATGTTATTTCATTTGAATTGAATCGGTTCCATTCCAAATTGTGTTGTTTGAATAGAATTAGATTACACAAGTGATGAGAAACATAGGTAGATAGGAATAATAAATTCTACTGCGCAACAAACCCAGCAAGAATCGATGAATAATGTAAGGAGTTCATAACAAAACCTGTGAATTATACATAATAAAGTCCACTTGTTTTTAGTCAGAGAAAAACATTGGTTTTGGAAATAACATTTTGAATGATTCGATCTCATACCTACTTATCAGAGAGTACATTTGAAAGTAGAAATAGTAAGTTGGCAAATACAAACCTGAAATGTGACTCCTCTCTCGGCGAGTCTGTCTGTCTGTAGTAAGGAAGCTATAGAATAAGCCAGGATAGATAGTTAGGTACTTACTTCAGATTTCAAGAGATTCAACATTGCCGAAGCCATGGTTTTCCTTTATAAAATGTAGGTAGGTATGTCGAATGACCGGCAACAGCAAGCGGCTGTTGGGTGGGAAGGGGGCAAAGCTAACTGATTAGAATACAAAATGCTCTAACCTTGAATTGATAAAAATAAAATAATTTCCATTTGTTGAGCAGCAAAGCAAATTCTACGTGAACAAAACTTGTTTTTTTTTTTTTTTTTTTTTTCTTTTGACATTGACAGTTTAATGATGTGATAACTGACTGACTTAAAGTTTAGTTGACATGACACGTTGATAACTTAGTTGACTTGACATGACAGCCTAGTGTTCAGTCTTCCTTCTTTTTTCTTTCCGGTAATTCGTAATTCGTATAATGCAATAGATGGCGCTACCAGTAAAATAGTACACTTTTGGTAGTTTGATTTGACCATCTTGAAAACCTATGGTGTGGTGTGGGTAGGTACCTACCTACCTAACTATCACAGGTACTACACTACCATACCATACCTACCTCTAATTAGATATCATTTCCTCAAACTATTTTCTTGAGGTATACCTAAATAACGATTTCGCAATACAAAATCGCATACCTATTATAGCGCGCGTTATGGTCAGGCAGTTAGTAATATAAAGTAGAGCTGAATGAAGTGGTTGTGGACATTTTGGGGGCCTTACGAAATGCTCGTTCCACGGCGTCCGGTGTGGGGTTGACTGTCAAAGAACCCCGTTCATCGAACAACGATACAACGGGCTGTGTTGATAAGCGAGCACTTGATCAAACATCCACATAGTAACTCGACTGTATGTAGAGGTAACTTACCTTCTAGAATGATAATCTACCTACCTACCTTCTGTGTACACACACCTAGTAGGTAGAGTCCTTTTCATGAAAGAAGTCCCGAAGAAATTTCCGGAACTAAACTTTAAAACTAAATTTTAAATTAGTTGGGATGCTAGTGCGTTTTTATTTGGTTTCTGTGATCAAAGTCTTGTTTTCAATGCCTAAAGTTGTTAAAAGTGCTGCCCGAGAAATAATACTTAAGGTCGACTACAGCGCCGCGTCTGCGGGAGTTCTTTCATGGAAAGGACTCTATATGAACTGTGTGGTACGGTCTACCTGTACTAGCGTGATAGGTACCTAGTCTAAATACCTACTCTGTTATATAGGTAACTGAGCGGCTCAGACCAACAAAGAGTTCAGCTGCTCATGATCTCTCAATTCTTTAAGGCCAGACGAGAATACAATAATAATACCAATAGTTATATTCAGTACCTATAATAATATAATACATACCTAGTAGGTACCTAAATAAAGTACCTACCTAACTTACCTACAATACCTACGGTAGGAAGAAGTTAGCAGTTATAAAAATTATAATTAGGTCTACTTAGGTAGGCCTCCCTACCTAATATCTACCTTTACCTAGGTAGTCCACTAGGTTCAGCTGATAAGAGGGTCAATAACCGGGCTATCGGTCATACACACTCACTGCGCACCGTCACAATCACAACACAGCTCTTAAGCACAGTCATAGATTTTTTCACGAGATAGTAGGTAGGTTAGTACCAACCAGTACCTACCAGTACCTACCTAGGCACCTACTTAGTAAAGTAAACATCTGTGTACCTAGGCCTAGGTTTTTTGTGACGTAGACAGCCAGTCCGTAGGTATAGACATTTTATATATATATATATATATATATATAGGTATAGACGTATAGGGAGGACCAGCGCCAAAACTTAAGCGCTGTGGTCGGGAGAAACCTTTCCTTGCCAGCCATAGTTCAGGCTATGGTAAGTAACGAGGAAAACTGGCATGCGGTGGCAAGCTTCTGTGAAGAAGTTCTCCTCCTAAAGGAGACAGCGGAGAAAGCGAGAGAGAGGTTCTCGCTTGACCCAATTCGACGTGGACGGCGTGGGCGTAGCAGAAGAGCACGCGGTGCTTTTCTGCGCCCATAGCATGTTACTCGGCAGTGTAACAGCGCAGGGGCCATTATAGTCATGCTAACGCGCCCTCGCGTCCCCCGGTAAAAGTGCCCGACGGACCGTGAGGTTTTAGTCAGTAGAGTCTGACATAACCTACCGCTGTAACAAGCAGTAGGTATCCATGATGGATTTCCTCACGTAAAAAAAAAAAAAAAAATAGTTATAGACATTTGTCCCCAGCACTACCCAGTCCCGGAATCGTATTTAATTATATGCAGGCCTTTGCATCTAATCTACATAATTTATACCTCTTCAGGGTCAGGGGCCACTTTTTATTTTACCCATGACGGGACGCTGTAGTGCCTGGGGACATGATTCGGATGGAGTGGACTTGCCCAGCACCTAATAGGTAGGTAGGTACCATACACCATCTTAGTCGTCCTTATTCCGGAAAGACACTGGCCTCGGAGATATTTCCTGTGGTTAAAGCCGATAATAAAGTACTTTATTTACCTATATCTACCTACCTACCTACTATACTTATATACCTAATAGGTATATGTATAGATAAAGTACCAGTCATTGCAGATAAAGATAGATCTTCCGCGTAATTTCACGGAAGAAAACTCTTTACTTTTCCTTTCTGAATGTAATCGCACGATCAACAAGTTCTTCATAATGAAATTCCTACAAAGATAAGCAAATATTTACCTACTAATGCAACCACCTACCTACCTAGTATCAATTACATAACTAAGATGTAATATAGGTATAATATTATGTTTTAATTTAATGTCGTCCTTAGGTAGGTATGTAATCTTTCGGCGCTATTCATTCGGCTGAAGATTTCTCCGTTACTTCTTGACCATGAAGCTTGGTTAATTTATCACTAGAAGCTACTAGCGCTTCGCCATTAATAACAGTAACACTTTACATCTGAACGATGCAACCCCATCCTGTATAAAAATGCTAATATTAGTACTACATACAACACTTGTACCTATTGATTAATGAACAGTATTCGTCAAACTTGGAATATTGAGCTTCTGTTCAGCCAGATAGCAACTGTGCGCATACGCATATCAGTACAATCTACGCTAAACATTTCTCCTTCCAGTTCAACGTCCTCTGTATCGCTCATTTAGCCATAAACAAAGTTTATCGAACGCAATACAAAACAATAGCGCAGAACGGCATAAACTCACCTACGAGTACAGTCAGCATCATTAGTAGCTAGGGTTGCCATACGTCCGGAATTTCCCGGACAAGTCCGAAAATAGAGGTCTTTCAGCCGAATACTCAAACGCAACTCAAACCCCACTCAATTTAAGTCCCGCTTAAATTATTGCCATCTCTTACAAATGGATAATGTCAAACAGAGGCAGAGCAATCTTAAGCGGTGCTCAAATTTGAATTACGTTTGAGTATTTGGCTGTTTGTCCGGAATGCGGAGGAAATCATAACCCGTTCAGAATTTCTACAAATAAGAGTCAAATAAAATAAGAAAAATATCCAAATAATTTATTAATTATTTCTATTATAAATCAAATTGTTTAGTCACTTGCACGATGCAGTAACGACAAATATAAAATAAGTAGAACAAATATAAGACAAGTATAAAATTTACAAGAAAGTCCGGAATTTTCATCAAATGTCAGGAATTTTCTCCGGATTTTTGATATTTTGATCTGGGAACCCTATTAGTAGGAATAAGACTAAGTCCGTATTCCGAGACAGAAATCGTTACTCAAGCTACTAGTATAGTATTATATAATCTGTGCTCAAGCATAGATTTGAGTAGAGATTTTCATACAAAAATCTATGCTTGAGTACGGATCAGTGCTTGAGTAAGGCTACGGAATACGGGCCTAAGTTTTGAAAATATTTTGTGACTGAAAACGAGAAACGTTACATTTTATTTTTATAAGTAGGTACATAATAATATCTAGTAACTAAAAGAACTAAAAATTAGAATAAAAGTAGAACCAATAGTAAGTACTACACAATTTTGAAATTTAGAAAATGTGATCTTATTAACATTAGTTACATGGGCATGGGCTATACATGGCTGTGATGGCTGTCCTATTTTTCACGAGGTAATGTTATAGCGATTTGACTAACAGGTCAAACACCGCAGACTGAATTATTCTAGCTTGTGTAGTGTGTACATGAAGGTAACCTAGGTCTAAGAGAACAAATGGATTTGTTCGGTAAGACTTGCCTCAAATTTGGTCATCATTGTCCACCGTAACCTACCTGCCTTAATGTCATCAAATTGAAAAGAAATGCTCTACTTAAAACTGTACCGTACCTACAACATCTAGGTACACAATGTACACATGCATCTATGTATGTAGCACATTCATTTACAGAGTCAACACAAGACAAGTTGATATAAAAAGAACATAATTTCTATTTAACACAATGTTTTGGTCAATAATTAAAAACATTAAAATAGACACTAATAGGTAATGAGTAAATAAGTATGAACGTTTTTGACATTCTAAAAATGGTTCTAAAATCTTGCGTGGAAAAAAAACGTTTCATGGTAGTGCAGTTTTGTAGAAGGCTATCTCTCTAGTAGTAGTGAAGCTAATAGTAGTACTACTTATTATACAGTCTTAGGGCCGTAAGATCAAAAGCAGTTTAAACTATGGGTTTCGTTAACTACGATTATATTTGATCGATGGATTAATCTACTGTCATCTCTGTCAGTTGCTACCGATGGTCGATTAACTACCATTGATCTTATGAAATAATCGGAGACTGGTGGTTGAAACCATTATTGATCTTATGGCCCTTAGTAGTTAGTACCTACTTAACTTACCCTTCTTCCGCCTTAGTAGGTGGTTCGAAACACTTTTAGATTATTATTGTCAAAAAGGTGTCTGGCTGGTCAAACAAAGAAAATGTATAAAGTGACACAGGTGCAGTGCATCACACTATTTAGTCAGTGCATGCCATTTCCTAATATTCCGTAGACAAACACACATTTATTATTATATCATCCTCGTGTTTGTTTATGTTCTTTTGTAATTCTATAGGAATTTTAAGACTGGCATACCTACCTCAAAGTTAAACATTTACGAAGCTTTCGACGGAACAATACTTTTGTAATGTGTACCTAAATGTTACTCCTGCATTTTATAGGCCTATTTTCACGTTTACAACGAAATACTCCACTCATTGAATAATTCGATACCTAATAAATTATATCCAAAGGTTGTCCGGAAGAGTTCGTATAAAGCGATAACACCAGTTAATTTTGATGACACTATACTTTTTTAGCATTTGTAATCCGGACCCCTAAAAACGGGCACCTTTAGACTCGACACACTCCCACTTGGCCAATTTCGTTTTCAATAGGCTGGCAGCAGCTTACGCCATGCTGGCTGGCTGGCCTGTGGGTTGCGGTCAGAACGGGTTTGCCTGCGCCCCATTAATAGATTTATAGCGGCGCGTAAGTATTGGAGTTTCAATAACACATATATAATAACACTTCAAATAAAACTGCCCAGACTTGTGAGTGGGACACGTGGGAGTTTGGTTCTGAGCTCTCCTCTCACCACCAACTACCGCTCCGCCTAGCTCCATGCAAGTAAAATGACCAACAAGCTCTACTTAGAGCTCTTTCTCAAAAAGCGACTTCCTTGGGAGATATTTTGTATGAAAACCCGATGAAAGTGCCTGTAGCGGGAGATTTGCAAAGGATTTTTCTGTATTCAAAAACAGCGTGTTTCTCGATTCTCACTATGTATAGATATAGATAGGGCTCTGTAGTCAAGTGATGTAAACAAGCTCGCAATCACAGAAGACCTTTTTTTGTATTTTCTGACCTATCAGCCTATAGAAATTCACTGCATACATAGACATACACCAAAATGGATAATTTTTCATCACATTGGTTGCAAATACTTACTTAATTCGGTTTAAAAATACGGCTAAAATGTAACTGATTATTCGCCCATGCTGATAGATACAGTCATATGTGCATATTCTGATAACTCCATCAAGGACATGCTTATCACAACGATACCCTCGTTTGTTTAGGGAGTGCAATGATAAAAGTTGTGTAACGAATCAAAGGGAATAGTTGTCGGAAGAACGGATCTTTTTTTACTTATCTTAAAAATTTACCGAAATTCGGCCCAATTCGACCAATCATTCTTTATCGGTTATGTACCTACCTACCCAACCCAGACACTATCATAGAAAGCGATATTTTAAATCGAATATCGTTATGATTGCAGTGAGTGAGTCAAAGTGATGATAGATAGGTATCTATTAGTAGTGAAAAACACCTCAGTTACTGATTTAGTTGAACCTTGAATGTTTTGACATGCGTGCGAGAGCCTAAAATCCTGAGAAATGTTGAAATGGGAGAAGTTTGTTTTCATTTGGTCTAGATTGGGATCTACCTAGGTATCGCACTTTTGAATCGTAGTGCAACTGTGCAATGCAATGCAACACAAGTAGGTACCTAACCTATCGCACTCTCAAAGGTAGGTACACTTTTATTACAGCCGTAGCGCGTATAGGTACTTTCTTGTTAGGTAGGTACCTAGGTACCTGCTTACTTTTTTAGCATATAGGTATGCGGTTTGTTTGGGGGTAGTCGGTCAGTCAGTAGGTAGGTACATGCGCAAATTTTTTTTATAGGTAGGTATATGTCAGAATTTATTATTATTCTGTGGTGCAGGTAGGTCATAGAACTTACTAATTAGAGCATACAACAATCATTGTGCGTTGGTTTGCGTAAACCGAGTGACACGTTTGGTAGGTATAATCTTTACGAGCCTTTGTCTCGGCTGCCAATCGTCTAGCACCCGTATTGCGAGGGCACAGAGGTACAGTCAAATCAAATTCATACATGGTGTTAGCTTTACAGAAAATTACTTTAAATTTTACTCAGTTATGGTGGCTTTATCCACAAGAAAGACATGGCCACTACGTACGGAGCTGAGCTGCGCGGGTTTTTTCACAATGTTTTCTTGGCTGAAAGGATGGTATAGGTGCTGTGCTGGGCAAGCCTATTCCATTCCATCTAAATCACGTCCCAGGCACTGCAACGTCCATGGGTAGAAAGTGGCTCCTGACTGACGCTGTATAAGTCACCTAGAATACCTACCTAATGTACCTATGTAGATTAAAATCTTGTTTTGTTTTATTTTTTTATCAGAGGTTCTCGATTCAGCAAATCGTTAGCTGCTAGAAGTTCCTGAATCTACCTGTTATTATAGATTCTTCTTTCATATTCCAGTTTCTTAGTTGGCGTCTTCTACTTATAACCGAGATAAGTTTTATTAATAATAAATAACGCTTAAACTGAAAATGTCCTTCAACAAACAAAACGAACACTTTTGTCGTCAACAGTCCAAGTAGTACCTAAGTCCTGCTTCTGGTAGTAAAAAGTATTATTACATGAACCCTACAGGTCGCTGTTGATACCACCATTCTACTAGACTGCAACCCATCGGGTGAGTAGAATTGTAGAATTGGTACATA
The DNA here is from genome assembly GCA_947507515.1 of Eulithis testata. Classification (NCBI taxonomy): domain Eukaryota; kingdom Metazoa; phylum Arthropoda; class Insecta; order Lepidoptera; family Geometridae; genus Eulithis; species Eulithis testata. The sequence goes on from OX382207.1 coordinate 5,341,846, forward strand.
GAGATTCCTGCCTTGCGCGAAGGCTTTGATTTTCCTTCCTGCGTTGATTTGAATAAAATCTGGTTAAGTGTGCTCTTCAGCACTCACAGTCCGGTAACGCTGTCAGAAATCGTGACGATTACAACAGCATTTTAGCCCGTTCGTAGAAAAAAAAACATGTGACTCCTGACTAAGTGGTTGACAATCGTCCTACCTTTCCATCTCTTAACCCTTGTCAGGTAGGTAAAACCGTAAGCCAAGTTTATCAAAGGGGTGCCAAAGGTCAAAAATTGATTAATAGTCAAACCGAAGCTTTAACTTTGTATTTAATCATGGTGCTGTACAAATATTAGATAGTTCCTTATCATTATACAAATACTTACACCCAGCAGCAATTATTACTATCACAGAACTAACATCGAACTAAGTACCTATGTACCTACATACTTACATATTATTTAATTTCTTAGTTGATAAGCTAGAATTGAGTTTCGGTTTATTTGTGGAAAATATTGTAAAAATTATGTCTAAAGTTTGGAGCTCCATTCCTACCATTTTCACTGATCCGGCCGACTGGTCGGAATTATGAAACAAATGTGCTATAAAATACTGCCCCCACACGATTATCGTAGACCCATTGATAATAGCTTTTATAATATCCCCATTTTTCGATTAGCTTTTATAATATCCCAATAATGGTAGTGGACATTATGTAATAATACCACAATTGGGTTTAACCTGCAACATGTTTTTAAGGGGCCATTTTCTGGCGCTTGGATTATACAACGAGTAGGTATGTAGGTCTCTATCTACATCTCCCAAGGCCATGGTGTTGAGTTGCCAGAGCCGCCGACTCAGCTCAACCTGACGCCAAACGACCATAGATAAACAGCTTGTACGAAAACCCAGATCGGTTTACAGACTACTGCGAATCGAGTGTTTTGACTCTTGCTTTTTGCTTGAGTCAGCCGCTCGTGTTCTCTTTCAAAGAGTTTTAAGTTACTCAAGTGTGTAGTGTACCTATCTAAATAAGGTTAATATATATATTACTATCGTACCTGGGAAGGTAATTAGGTAGGCTTAGGTACCTAGTGTACAGACCTAAAATAATCTGCAGATGAACTCGTAATTTTTACTTTGACAGAGAGTTTGAACTGCTATTCCATCTTAATTTCTCTGAACATTTTCTTCTCTAAATAATTCGGATAATAACTAAAGTAACGATCTAAGTGTACGCGTAGGAAATTTGAAAAGGTGAAGGTTAACAAAAAGAAAAACAATATATTTTTAACATATTTTGACTATAATTCAAATAAAAAAAATGCAGATGGAAATAAGGAAAACTTACACAAGAAAACGTCACAAGCTTGACCTTAATTTTTTTGTCGATAAGTAATAGAACGAACTTAGTCAATATTTGGAAGATAAACTTATAATTTTATTGCAATTAAATTAAAAAAAATTAAATACTTAAATTACGATGACGTAGGTAGGTACTACGAGCCGAACCTAAACTAATGTTTGTTATAATAAATGACTGATGTAAATAATAACTAAACATTAAGTTACTAGTACATAATCATAAATGTTTGTTTAAATACAAAAGAAATTAAATAAATCAGTTTTAATGGTTTTATGTTTCTTAATGAACTGATAATAAATAATATTCGTGAACTTAATGAAAAAACGCTTAAAACTAAAGTATTTTCCTTAACATTAGGTACAAAATTATTAACTTAGTGGTCATCATGCAACGACTTGACGAAATAGAGAAAAACTGAAACGATTACTTACGTTCAAAAAAAAAATACCACTTCGTTCTTAAAATCTACAATAAATAAACACAAAACCGGGCAATGGTAAACATGTCATTTTATTGAGAGTACGAAATCTGTAAAAGAGTAAGTAATCTAACAAAGTTAGCTATGTCAAGAGGCGCGAGGAACAGTCTCTTGGTAAGAAGTAAGAATCAAGGCGTACGATGGTTCTATCAGAATTTCTGCTAATCACTTACATTGGTCCCTTAATTAAAACTTTAAACCTTTTTTATATAAATATTATAAAATATCACACTTTAAATTCAAGAAAAACTATACTACGTCGAAACTAATCAATTAGTTTTGTCAAAGTACAAAATTAATAACTGTGCCAATTTGAATATTTTATTCAAAGGAGACAATAAATAAACAAACAATCTATTTCGATAAACTAAAAATTAAATATAAATCGATTTACATATTTCGTAAGTAATAAAGTAGAAGGCACATTATTTTTGTCGTTGCCGGCGCTGGCCGTGGCGGCTGGAAGCGCGCAGAGAGAGTGCCGCCAGCAACTCACGCCGGCATCGCGGTAGCCGCTCGCCTTTATAAATCTAACGTTATTATATTATTTATGTTCTTATATATCTTTCTATTTGTTTATAACACGTACGAGACCTCGGGAGCTCGGCGGGCGTATTCTCAGATATCTGCGAATGCAAGCATGGACGCGATCTGTTAGAGCCCTGTGGGCTGTGGCGTATACTCAGATACACGGTTTGCGGCGAGGACGAAAAAAACAATCACCAAAACTCGAAACGGGTTTGGTTCGACTCGCTCGTCCTCTCGCACGAGGCAAAACGAAAAAAACCCTCGCAGACGTGAGAGGGGCGCTCCGCGTCTGTGGACGCGTTGCTTTCAGATGGGCCGCGGATCGAGACGCTGGAGTTGTTTCCAAGACTGCGAATACCGTAGTGTATGCAGCGCGGCGCAAATGAGCATCAAATGTCATCAACACGCATTTACATCATCAAAGTCTACGATGATATTAATCCGTGTGAGTTTTAGCAGATGTTACATGAAACATGCATGAGAATAGAAGCCTTTAGTAGAACGTTATGTAGAGACTGCAGCCTAACGAGCTCTTGAGGTGAAACGTCGACCGATACCGTCCACGAAACATGAGAAGTGAGGTTTGTAGGTGCGTTTGTTTGGTTGATGCGGAACGGATCGGCTGCAAGAGGACCTACAACGAGCCACGTCCCGGCGACGCGGGCCTCGTCCGATTGCGGTGCGATATCGCAGCTGCTGGCTACAATATAATTATAGTTAAAGAGACTCGGAATAAATAATAAATTATTATCTTAAATTCTTAAAAATAGATCACGAGCGCCTTCTCGCGGTACGGTACCGAGCGCGGATAGGCAGTTACAAATAAATAAATGTTCTATAAGCTAACTTTACAAGACCACCGCTCGGCGGAGGATCGCATCGGGAAGACTTCCGCGAGCTACACGATAATAAATAGGTATCTAATAATATAAGGTGCCATTTACAAATGTGTGCCGACCACTACCACAATCACATTATTCACACCGCAAACTTTCGAGACGCCTGTACACTTCGTTAACTTTATAAATTACAGGGCGAAGTAGTAAAAGAGCATCGACAAACTGGAGATCATTCGTTGAGCGAGTGCGGGCGAGGCGCGGCCGTCGTCGGGCGCGGCTGGAAGACGTCGAGTAGGCACTTCGGTGACGGAACATTCTTAACGCTAGCTCGGTATAAGTTAACTTAGGACTAGGCGAGGGCGTGCGGCTAGGCAATCACGAGGTCGCCAAACGCACCGGCGAGTCTATTGAACACCGGCAGGCGGTCCTCCTCTTCATCGGGTGACGGAGGGCGGCGGAACGCGAACGCTGTCTGTGCGGGCGGCGACGCAGCGGCCGGCGAGTGCGGCGAGCGCGGCGAGCGAGACCCCTCGCTGCCGTACCCGAGAGAGCCGCCTGACGAGGAGAGTGACGCCACCGACCCGCCAGGGGACGGCGGCTCGCGGCGACGCGCCTCCTCTGCATTGTGCACGAAGTGGCACCGCGGTCCGTACGGACAGAAGCCCACCGAGTGGAACGTGCGGCACAGCTCCGTCTTGTACTTGGGGTGGCGCTGCAGATTGCGTAGCTCGCGCATGCCGTGAGCGAACTGACACTTGTCACCGTACTTGCAGACGCCGGCTTCCTCGAAAGGGCGACACAGCTCGGTCTTGTAGCGGCTGGTGGCGGGTGGCGGCGGCGCAGGCTCGCTGGTGGTGCGCTCGAGGCGGCGGTGGCTGAGTCGGTCTAGCAGGCCAGCCAGCGCGCGGTGCGCCGGCACAGACGCGGCGCGCCCCAGCACCGGGTGCTGCTCCCAGTTCACGCCGGCTGCGCCCGCACCGGCGCCGCCGGTCGACACGATGCCGTTGTTGAGGCCCCCGCTCATCGTCTGCACTGGTCGTGTTTGGTTCTGGAATAAGGAAAATACCATATTTAATGATTTGATAATAAAGATGCGGGATCAAAACACTCTTCTAGTGAAGATTAAGCTTTATCGTCTTACAACATTATGATGAAAGAATATACAAGTATTTGCTATATACCATAGTAAGGTCTTTTGTTCGATGTGGGTAAAGCTCAGTCAGTCCAGTGGTGGTCGAGTGTGAAACAATAGGTAAGGAAAGGAACGCCATAAATACTCGTTTAAAATATTTCTTTACTATTAGTTTCATTCGCGAAAGTATAAAAACCAGTCAAGAGTACATAAAGTTAAATTATACGGCCATTTTCTAGATCAATATACCGCGCTACAGTACGTTAAGATATAGAGATTTGTATATTTACAGCTTTTATTAGTACTAACCCAATTAGTCACTTTGACAGTAACATCATTATATGCGCTAATTTTAACGCGTTATTAGTCACCTGAAAGCCTATAGTCAATAATGAATTATTCTCTAAAAACATATTTATTATGGATCATTTAAAATCGTTGCTTACTACGCACGCCATCTAAACATCGTTTGTTTTATTTGTAAGCGATTTTAGAAGAAATGGATGTCATTGTCATATCGGGATAGAGAAGAATGAAAAAATACCGTCTTCATTTTAAGGGTCAGGAACTTTCCTGTCTTTCGTAAAATTGTATGCCATGCCATCTTTTCTGCACATTATACTTTACTGATAATGGTATATCGTAAACAGAATTGTGCCTTTTGAACGTAAACAATTCCAGAGCTTTCGTAAAGAATTCAACCTTATTTGAAAGGAACTATAAAGTTATTTTAAGTGCGTATTTTTACTAGCTTTTATTTTGTGGGAGTAGAAAAAACGTACACAATCTGGGGCGAGGGTCGCGGGTACCTGCTAGCGCACAAAAACTGATCCCCGATGGAAGGTTTCGCCGTCTACCTGCTTCGCTTCATCTCGTTTACACACTAAAATGGTCCCTACGTTTTGAAATGGTTAATATTTCCAATTAAACGAGGCTTAAAGTGGTGTTTTTAGAGCTTCGGGGTTAGTCAAATTTAAATGTTACCCTTAGAGCTCGTCCGTTCATGAATTATTAATATCGGTAAAATTCCTAGTTCCCATCAATATTCCTCGTTTAGATTCGTTTGCTGTAGGAGCGTCTCGACTTAGAGATGCAAATGTTTTATGACTTTATGCCATCTTTTGTTTTGTTGGTACATCGAACTTTGGTGGCGATGACGGCGTTGAACATAACCATAACAATAGCAGTTTCCTGCGAGAGGCAGTTGACACGGGCAACGGTGGCCGCACTCTGCTCGCGGTAAGCACAATCGCGTTGCCTGCCGCCGCGACCGACTGAAGAATAATTGTCGCCAGGCCATTTGACTACACTTCTCTAGCGTGGTGAGGGGCAACGGTCGGCGTGTGTCGTATCGTGTTAGGTAACAGTACTCCTATGATCTATTCATGATCCATTCTTAGCCTTCACAATCACAAAGCACTTCGTTTGCAGCCGTTTATACCTAGCTGCGCGTCGTCGTCGTTAGAATTTCATTGTTTAGCATTCAAAAGGCTCATCGCACTGGCCCTGGCTTTATCGAATAGGCGTAGTAAAATCTTTATTTCGCAAAAACAATAATCAGTACACGCCGCCGCCGCCGCCCGCCGCGCCGCCCCGTTTGCAAAATCATAACGAAGACTAAGTTTAACCTGACAATTTCTCCTGATAAGTCCAGATTATACAGGAGCTCAATGCGGAAAATGAGGTCTATTCACAATAATAAAGCAATATGCCTGCCTATCTAGCGTAAATCAGTACATACTCGTATCTTGCATGCGGCCAAACGATGTGAATGACACGTCATTGTATATTCTATTCGCCTCTGCCGCGTCCGAAGCTCGTAAACACGCAAGTAAACACTTGTGTATTGAAACAAATACAACGAACACAAAATAATATTTTATTTATTATCGGATTGAACACCAAAGAGCCTCTAGCTTATATCTGTCAAACTAGCATGAAAAAGTGTTATTTAAAATAACTACATGTCACAATAAAATAATACATAGATGTATTTGACGTACGCTTCAGCTACCGAAAAGATAACATAACCTAATAATGAGGTAGGTAAGCTACCAAATAAATAAATAAAGAAAATAGGTATTAAACCAACGGCACCAACTGGAACCTGTAAGTATGTAATGATAATTGAATTGATTATCTAGAAAAGCAACAAAGCTATAGCTTACAAAAGATAAATTCTTTCTATGACTACACATTGTAGACTACTCTCAGTCGTAAGGTTATCTGTAAGTTACTGTGTTATGTTCGCACTTTATTGCAACAATGTTTTTTCATGGTTGTGTGATTGTGGACTGTAAACTGTAAGAGGTTTCAGTTTTAAACAAAAGCCACTAAAAACGTGAAAGTGTAGCAAACAAATGACCGTAGCCAGGCAATCGCGGGTGAAATGTTGCAGTGAAAAGCCAAGGGTTAAGTCGGTGGCGCGTTGGTGTCGACGGAAAACAGCCAATGCGTAATTAGAGAGTTATCAGAGCGGAACATTGGTTAAACGTTGCTTTGCTTTCCATCGGACGTTGCTCGCGCAATCGAGCTCCAGGGAAAATTTGCACTGTCGATTTCAAATGGCCGCGGCTGGTTGCGAAGCTTTGCGGGAAATTAACCACCGCACCACCGGGCATCATAAAAAAAAACATGTGTGTAATTCACACGTGGTAGAATTGAAACCTTCAAAAAGTTTTCACTTGAACGAGTTTGCTCGAAACTTGAACCCACCCACTACGAGCTAGTCTCGATTCGATCCAATTCGTTAGACCGCTTGGCCAGCAGTCTCCTTAGAATGCGTACGAAAATTAGCTTTGGGATCTCTCTTCTCGTTTCCTCGCTTTTTCGTTTCTTCGCTTTTTCGTTTCATTGGCTATCAAATCACAACGGTGCTGAAGAAGTTTTCACTTCAAAAACTTGTAAAACACCGTTCCTACGACGAAGGGTATGGTGTTCTTGCGTATATTATGTTTGCAATATGCATGTAAGTATGTATTTGGCAAGATTGTTAGAATTCTCAGCACTACCGATCAACGCAATGAATAAATCATTTAATCTGGGAATAAAAATTGACTACTCATAATTTTTTTCTTTTGTCGACTTCAAGATCCTAAAGGAGTAGTCAGAGAGGAGTCACGTTTAGATATTAACATGGTGGGTGATTAGTCTATACTAATATTATAAAGAGGAATGATTTGATTGTTTGTTTGCATTGAATAGGCTCCAAAACTACTGGACCGATTTGAAAAATTCTTTCACCGTTGGGAAGCTACACTATCCCCGGGTGACAAAGGCTATAGTATATTTTCAAAAAAATTAGGTATCCTTACTAATACTCCAATAATGTAACCCGAGGTGAAAAAAAATGCCCTAAAAAATTTAAATTTTTGATTTTGAAATTTTTGAACCCGTGCGAAGCCGGGACGGTCAGCTAGTATTCTATTATAATACGTGACGGGTTACAAAGCCCACATTGTCACAGTTTAGCCATTCGTTCTAACAACAACAATTTACACTTCCAAGGGGCAACAAACTAATCCGTAATGTCGAAAGTAGCAACGGGTGTGTTGTGTTGGTTTTATTTTTGGGTAAAGGATGGTGTAACAAAAATTCCAAAGAGCACAGGTTGTGTTGCGCATGCGCACACTGTTTACAGGGCAGGTTAGCGCGCAGCGTTGACAACGAGACAACCACGCGGAGGCAGCTCGGGCCAATGTGTTTGTGCTCTTCATTATAACGGCACTTAGTACATTACGTATCCAACCTACCTACCTAACAAGTTGCATATATTCAAAAAGGTACAAGTTATTTTGAGCTATGAATGGATGGATGTTTGTTCATCTTTCACGTAAAAACTACTGATCCGATTTGGATGAAACTTGGAATACATATTGTCCGTAACCTGGATTAACACATAGGCTACTTAATATCCTGAAAAAATTACGGGATCTAACGGGACGCGAACGAAGTCGCGGGCGGCACCTAGTAACGCATAAGATAAGGGCAGCGTAAATAAGACGTTATTTTATGAGTTGGTCGAGTATCACAGGTGATATTTCATAGTTAGGTACTGTAGTTGTTTCAATTTGTTTGTACGGCAAATAATGAGATATAGCCAGCATAAAGCATTAGATTTGCATAAGAGAGTAAACACGGTAGGTAATTCAAAGGTTATAAAAAGATGAGAGGGCATCGACTTAGGCAAACGAAAACAAATGTGGCACCTTTGCAGTAGATATACTTTCCGGTTTTTAGACGTGTAAATAAAAAATAAACAGATTGATATAAATAAAACATCAACAGTGCAAAGCTGGCCAACAATAATTGGGAAATGCATTTTTCTTTGGTTTATTTAAGAGAAACTGAGCAATTTTAAAGAGCATGAACTCTAACAAGGTTGTCGAACTCTTTGAGCAACAGTCCCATGGTTCACCTCGTGGATACTCGAATATTTGCGTTCATAATCAGTAAAAATTATCACCTTTACATTATTGCCCATGTTTTTCCAAGAGATATTCTCGCTAAATAGGTATATTCTTACTAACTCCTACCAGGGTTACTACTGATAACCTGACGGGGCAAGCACAGTAACATTTTTAGCATTCGCTAACTGTGCCATTTTAAACAGAAAGGTTATGTTATGAATGTTTAATACCTTTGACTTTTCAGTCGTTTTCAGCTCTACATTTTTACAAGGCAAATTTATTTCTTTGTCCGATAGCAGACGTGTTTGAAGTGCTGTTGCTAGGCTTTGAGTTAGTTCAGTATTATTTCGTGACTCAACATTTTGAAAACGTTCCGTGAGAGACATTACGAACATTATGAATTTGAAAATGAATCCGAAATCATCATCTAGCAACACTGTCTCCATTATGTGCCTATTGATGCTGGTTAATGTAACTGTACAAATTCGAATCATTAAGATATACTGCCGCGACAATTGATACAGCAGCATGAACAAGAGAACTGCTTAATTGACCGTTAATTGGTTCTAATCAAATGCGTTCTATATTTAAATTAACTTTTAACGATTAAAAGCACTAGTCGAAACACGCTGACAACTGACGGTTCGATAAATAATGCAAAGATCTGCAGGAGTAGGTAAAATGCAAACCAGTTGCCAATGCCACGCTCATAGTTGGCTATCATAAGAATTGGTTCATTTCTCCGAGGAGCCAACGGAGGGTCTTGGTGATTGATCCTATCATGTTTTATTGAATGATTGCGCGAAAACGTATGGAGATGCTGTGTTCCCCTCGGGCAGGAGCACAACCTCAAGTAATGAGAGTAGTCATCAACCTTTCATTATTTCGTGTCGCCCCTTTGTTTCTCCTTGTTTACAACGTGTTACAGACAGGTTAGCGTCGCATTCGCATAATATGTGAGGACTGTCGCAGTTATACGGCCTGCTCCACTTTTCCTGTTGTTAAAATTAAAACAGTGCAGATTTCCTTTAAATTATTCAAACATTTAAAGAGCTTTGTTTGTAAAATCGCAGACAATGGACATTATGTGAATCACTCAGAGTAATTACTGGTGTGTCTTGTAGGTAATATTTATGTGACGCATAGTAGGTACACACAATTTAAATTGTGAAATGTAGACTCTAACTTATCTAGTTCTAATTAAGACTTAACGAATAGTAACCAATTGAACTATATTTAATGCAATGCTCTCCTCTCCCGCAAAGCGATAACCGTGGGCAACATGTGTTTTAGATTATGTCTTGAAATATCACGGATGATTTAATAAATTAGAGTATATCCTTATGTTTCTCTAAGTACTTATTTTTAATAGTGAAATTAGGCATTTGCTTGACTACATAAAATAATTTTAACCAAATCTCTTGTGGTTTCATCCAATGTCTCTACCTCCCAAGCTCGGTAGAGCTTCCGAAGTCCCGACGCGGTTTATAGGTCTAACTTTGAATGTAGTGGAAGTGAGAGAGTTCTTTGAGCATCGAAAATGATATTAAAGTATAGAAAGAGATATTGATAATGCCTTCCATTTTCGCCGAGAACTATTAAACCGTGTCGGGGCTTGTCGTTTAACCGATTAGCATTTAATATCAAGATATTTAAACGCGCTAATTAATAAGAAGGCTATACTTTTATGGTATTAACATAAACATGGTAAACGGTCGTCGTTGACAATAGTTCACATAGTTAGCGACTGTCAGATGAGTAAGACCGGACGCGTGGCGTACCATCGCGCATGCAGATGGTACCATAAGGGTGATTGCAATGCGAGACCAATCCCGGTATGGTATAAATGCCATCACAGTACACCAGCAGGCTTTATTTATATTACCAACGTCTACCAATTGTCTTTAAGTTATGATATACGAAACAATGGAAATATATTCAGAGACGTAGGTAAGTGGGTAAATCATTGCCATGTCGAAAAGGAAATCACGTAGCGCGTTGTGCGTTTCGAGAATTATTCGTATTATCTATTAGTTTCCCAAGAAAAACCGCGTTTTGTTGTCATTGTTTTAGTTCAATGACATGCGAAAATAAATATTACTTTAGGGTTTCGCGATGGAAAGTTTAAAAACGTCTGACCCAGACAAACTACGGCACCATAATACTGAATGAATACGAGTAATATAAGGTGTATGTTTTCTATCACATGGCAATAAAATAACCCAGGCAAGAAAGCAAATGTGCTTGGCCTGTGGAATGAAAATTTTAAATGTCGCGCTCAAACGTTTACTTACTCAAACAGTTAGTAACAGAGAGAACACTAAAGCGATTATTTTGATGAGGACACAGAGCAAGGTGGTGCGCAGTTGTTCACCTCTGTTAGCATTCAAGTCGGGTGTGCGCCCGCGTCGGTGTTGGCTGGCACGTTTATTACGCGGCGCACTATAAACCCTTGAGGTGGTGGGCTGAAGCCGTAAAGCGAATGTCAACAAAGGCCTTCGTTCAAGTCGAGCGTGTTTACCCCCCGGCCGCTCAAAGCGAAGGAAACGCGTCCCCCGGCCGGAGCCGCTTTTAGCACCTCCTTATTTATAGACGCAAAGAATGCTACTCTAAAGTCGAATGCTGATTTGCAGAATCGCATTGTAAACAAAGTTGCCTCGTTGCATATAAAGATTCATGTTTTATTCAATGGCGAGCTGCTGTCTAGAATGTCATATGAGATTATGACGTTTCGATCCCATGTTCACTATAGTCATCTAAATTGATACGATAGGTAGGTTAGGTATATATCTTATCTTGGTATGTGGCAGTCAGCAACTAGCGTTACGACAAACGAATCATTGTGTTGTGTTGAGGCTATTAGTGCCACAAACTGGGCCCTGACGCATTTTCTGGTTGAGGCAATTCCTTTGTCCATGCAATTTTTATTGTTGCGTCACGCTAACGGGGTATATTCACTTTCCCCGTGAACGGTAGATTTGTGTGATTCATACAAAGATAATAAACTGGGAAAACGTTTGCAATGTGTAATGCCTCATTTGTTACTATTGTGTTATGTTGCGATTAGACGCGCATGTCAAGCCAAACTGCCCTTTGTGCTCTTAGAAAGTTATCAGGCCATTAGATATGAAGTGGCCTTTTAATAGTTCTGACCAGAATCAACATACTGTTACGATGTTACATAGCCGGTAAGTAGGTAGATATCATTTGAAATGACTTTCATTACGGTAATGTTGTTGTTTACGTAGGTCACTGGTTTCTTGTACAGAATAGTTTTTGATTTAAGATCCTCTTTAGTCATAAAAAAATTACAAGTTCAACAGAAGTTAAGTCGTTGTCGTCGGTAGTCAACTTACATGTAGTAAAGCCACTTCATCGTCAGTCAGGTTATCTGGACTCACCTGCGAAAGATAGAAAAAACCGAATTAGTTATAAAGCAAAACTAACAGAACACGAAACAGCGCTATCATAAAGATATAAAACATACGAGAAAACTGTCAAAACATTTTATTGGCTTCTGTAAACACTGACGACAAAGTTAATTTATCCAGCATTTGCATTAGTAAGCAACACAGCACTTCAATGCAACGGTTCAAAGTCCCTAGATTAGGTTCGAAACCTTCTACTATTAGTTTCATAGCATTATGGCTCAATAAATGCTGTAACTAGCGAGCCAGTCCCGACCGGTCTTGGTTGAAAGCGACAGCACTTCCTACATGAAAGTAAAACTGTACTCCGCGATAGGCGTCCGGAAAACTCGCGGAGACAGAGTGCGATGTAACTGAACTGATTACATTACTTTGTGCCTTTTTACTTTATCTAAACGCTAGTCATTGTTTATAATATTACTTTATGTACGTTTAATAATTGCAAGATATTTGGAACAGAGTCTCCATATTTTACCAATTAATAAAATTATTGAACTATCTCCTAGCTGCCTGAATTTTTAAACTCTGATCAAAATTCTATTTCGAACTATAGATGGATGATGCATCAGTAGGCAAAAGCTAGTTGTAAAGAAATTACTCTGTGTATCGTAGCAATTAAGTTCCTTACCTACATTTTTACTGGTATTTTATGATGTTTTTATTGCACCCGACTATACTTAAGCCACACTTCATAGCTATCATTATTACGTGTTATGCAAGTATCTAATAAATCAGTTATGAAACTTTACTACTAAGTTTGTTGCGTTACTGATTCAGTTAGTTATTGGCATGGTGGTCAAGTCATATAGTACCATGGTTTAGTTCGTTTTAGATGCAGTGGCCTCTTTTCTGATGTTTTCCATATTTGTTTATGATGAGCGTATGTTTATTTTTAATAGGCATACTTACTTACCTACGTTCTATTTGTTATTAACAAGTTACTGTCATGAACTGCACGGAAAACCAGTAAAAGATGATGGGCAAAAAATAATATTCCAGTATTTTTTTTGTATATGTTACGTAGAAACTGGTGCTGGACTAAGTTCAAAACTGATAAACCCTAGTGAAACCCAACGAATTGTAGTCATATATTTACGACTGAAACGCGCGTGTACTGTACAATGTACATATTATACATGACTATTGCTCTTAGTTCTCTTAGATCTGGTATATTTTACATAAATAAATTGTCAAATGTGGGTGGGTGTGATAGTGTGTCGCAGCTAACCAGAACAGCACGCGTGCTCAATGCTCATGAGAAAAGTGATTAATTTCAATCACAGCTAATTGTTAAGGAAGGCCTGAGAGGTCTTGATGGAACTTCTCCACGTTTCTTCAGCAGATATTTTCAAATCATGTCCATTTCACATCTCACCCATAGTCGTTACAAAAAAAACCTATAGAAAATTGTTGTGAAGAAAATTGAATGAGAAGCTGTGGCCTATGTTACATACAATGGTATGGTGAAAATGCGGTTTGGTTGAAACTTCTGTAATTGGCAGGAGTCCTTCGCACGTAGCGATACAGCGCGATAATGCGCACATTGTCCGCCACTGGCTGGTAGTTAGCTACGAATAGGCAAGGCAAATATAGGCAGCGAGTGGCCAGCAAGTAACAAATAACGCTGCGTTCATTCCACACAATTAACTACCAAGTTACACGTGGAAATTACTGACAACAATGCAGATATTACGCCACCGTGTTTAGACGTGCGGTGTCACGACCCGCGCTTATAATAGGAGTCTATCGGGTGATCTCTAATTGAACCCGGCAGCGCGCGAAGGTCTTGCGAGGATCACGAATTCACCAACGCAACCTTATTGACCAAAAGAGGACCGCCAATAAGGTAATTAGAGATAACTTCGAACCAGCATAAAACGAAATCAGCTGAATTTAAATTACTTTCATTTTATGGAGGTGCGAAAATATTTTACTGGTTTTTTAATTTCCTACTTAATCTGAAACCAGCTTTTATAAGCCTGCATATTATGGTAAAAAATCCTAACCTGAATGAATACAAAACGAAAACAGGAGGGATCACAAAGCAGAATAGAATAGAATAGAATTTTTAATATGTTCTAAAAGATGAGTTCAAGGGGCAAAGTTGCCAAAATGTTCAAGAAATCAAAAGAATCGAAGCGAAGCTCGTTGTAATGGCATAGGTATACAGCGGGGCGTCTTGGTTTGCTACGATCAACGAAGCAATCGGGGCCACTTGTGCTAATGAAACACTTCAATTGAATTGGGGACAATAATTCAGCGGCGTATCGCGCCACTGTTTACATTTACACAAAGAAAATACCTATAGTAAAGCATGAATGTACCCGGAAAACTACTGGCTTGCTGAATAAATTGTCTGCAGAGGGCATTGAATATTTAAATTCTGAGACAAAATGATTTTAATTGAAGAGACTCAAATAAAAGGAGTAGACAAGTCTGCTTATGCTACATAATACCTATAATTATATGACAGAATAAATCAACTTTTATTCATTATTTAGACCTAAATTTGTAATTGTATAGTTTATCTACTACAGTACAAATTAGTGCTGGAAATATCGATTGATTATCCCGGTAATAACAACAAATACATTTTAATAGGTCCCTATTCAGCTGCATAGCTTATTCACAATTTGAATTAACAATGTCTACTGATTTATACGAGCTCACCAGCAAACAGGTTTGCCTTGTGGCTATGGCAACATTACGCCTTATTGAAATCTCTGACTGAACGTCAGACTGAGATTATTGCTACAGATTAAATAAATTATCCTGATTATAACCTGTTATAATTTGTTTTATTATACCTTTATCTAATGGCTAATTCATTGTTGGACCAATAACTGGTAAACTAACACACAAAATGCAAAGAAGAGCTGTTTAAAAAAACAATAATTAATATAATCGGCCAATAAAAAGCGGAGCTACGCTATGTTGCAGATCAACAAGCTTTTTGAGGAAAATTTCCTAACACCATCATCATAATGCAATGTAACATATCAAGTCTGGCCAGCCTCCTTCAGATGGTGTCACAAAAACATTTAGAAGCATCTCTGTCGACTGTTGAACATCGGCTAAGCGACCTTGATCGAAGCGACAATGAGTTCGCCGGCCAAATATTAATTAAATATTTATAACATAACTCGTTTGGCCAGTTCGTGGCTCGCGTGTTGATTTTCCACTCAACATTTTAAGATCCGGACTGTATTTAAAGTTTACTGGACACGACTTATCTAGAATTACGTTGACCATACTGAATACTTGTAATTGGCTATGCTTCTTGTCTTCTTGAAATTACTAAAAGTTGAGTCATAATAATATTATAGGCAAATGTTGAGTATCAGAAAACAGCCAACATATGAGTACCTACGCTCTTTATTGACAGAAGCTGTAATCTGATATTTAAATAAGTACAAAGGAACAGTCCTGGGCAGTAGGCACGCTGATGAGTGGAGGCGAAGTTGTTGGCCTTTGAAATGGGTGATGCTGTTCGTCAGTGAGACATCAAGTTGTGCGGATCTACGGTATGGTAGCCGCCGCGTGACGCACGCAAGCAATGCAAACGGTCGGTGTTGCAATCATACGTTGCAATTGTCACGCGAACCGCATTAATCGATCTAATCATCTATGCTGAAGGTCTGATTCTCTGTGTCATTAAGAATTCGCTCGACTTGAAATATTTACAAGATTTTGAGGAATCTTTGAATGAGAATTCGGAATATAGCCGTGTCGAATGTAAAGAAAGATAAGGCGAGGTGAGGGAGGGGCAGTTCTGTATGTGATAATAGTAAGTGGATCCCGGAAGCTCCGATGTTGAAGGTCGAAGAGCGACACTACGGCCTTGCCGCTGGCTGTGCCACTTTCTCCACAAATGCTTGCAAGAGCCCACGTGCGTCTCGTGAAACAATGGCCGTTCCACAAGCTCGGTTACGCCGACGCACTCTGCGGAACAACTGACATAATCACCCAAAATTACAAAGTTTCCAGACACGAGCTATCCGAGGGCAAGCCAGATAACATAAAAAAAAAGTAGTACATCTTCATTTATGTAAAGCCTTGGGCTCGAGCTATGATGAGGCATTCTCTTTATTTAGTGTTGTGTCTTCATAGGCACCTCAGCGAGCACATTGAGCTCATGAAAGGTAGGTAGGTACTGGAAATTATATCCATGCGTGTCAGAAACGTTAAAATGGTAAGTAGTGCTATTTTATTATGATAAAATGGAACACCAGGTTTATTTAGTGCGAAACTGCTGTAACTTTTATCTAAGTAGGTGCATAACGGTGTCGACTCAGTTGTTATATTTTTCTAAACTAACCAACGACAGCACTAAAAATGTTGCCGTCACTTTTTCATAAACTGACATTACAAAGACAGCAATAATTTAAGCGTTGTCAAAAAAAATGCACTTACTTAAAAAAAATGTGAGATTAAAAAAAATGCACTTACCGAATCGACACCATTGCATCTGTTTCTGTATCGGACACGTAACTTATAGCAACGTATGTAAATCGAACAACGAGGCACCACAAGATCTCGATTCGCGTCAAGTAGATTATAAATCCAACATATCTAGTGATCCTGCGTCAGTTTAGTATTCCCGATATATAACTAATCGGTGCCTGTATTGCATAGCAGTAGTTGGTACAATACAGCCAGACGAACAACAAAGCGCTTGTATAAATGCATCTTATTGAGATGGTGAGGCGAGATAAAGCAATTTGAATACTAATATATCATTAAACGCGGTCAACAAAATCTGGACACTATTTGGCCAAGTACCAGGTTTTACATCAAACCGAGTGTGAAACTGGCGACATTATCGCGAAAATTGCGATTTACGTAAAATATTTGCGCTGTCGTTGTGACAGAAATTGGTTTTGACGAACAAACGCTACATTGTGTTATAATGGGAGAAATCGAAGGTCTATGAATGCAATGGTGGCAAACAGCATTGCGGTAGTGGGCGCATGGCAGTCAAGACTGGTAGTGTACGTTAGGCAATCTAGTTTTCACAATTGTCTATTTGTATTTATATTAATTTGTCTATTTGTGTAGCAGAATTTATTAGAATTATATAGTTCATGTTCAATGTTTGTTAACATTTTTACAGACCTTATTAGTTAGAGAATCTTCATTTTTAGCCGATGGCAGTAGAGTAACCAACGCCTGCTAAGTGTCGTTGACTGTGCAAAGTGGGTTTAGAACCTGACAACGATGGTCGCGGCTCTTGAAGTAGTAAGTAGGTGCGTGAGCGGCTGACCTTCGTCGAAGAAGCAGCCGAATGGGCTCATCAACGCTCAACATGTTGCATAAACAGCTTTAATTAATTATATTTTTATTATAACGTATTAAACACCGATGTAAAGTCGACGTATCTCTCTCCATTTAATTTTAGTTTTTGAAACATTAGAATACCAAGCAAGCAACCAGTTTCAAAATGTTGCCTCTAAATGTTAATTAATGGTAAGCTCGCAGCTCGACGCACTCTGCTGGCTGCATGCAGTCGTTATGTTTATTGTCCCTCCTCGGCCGTCTAAGTTGTTCTTCAATTGTTCAATTGCCATGTGAGTAGGTCTAATAATTTAGTTTATTGTAGGGGGTGCGTTAAGTTCCCTACGGGAGGGAGGAAAGGAAGCAGAGAAACGTGCGGGACACATTGTGCGAACTCGTATGAGATATTGCCGTCTCCGCTGGACGCCAGGCCTTCCTTCGCTAATTACTTGTTATTGTGTCTCCAAGGCAACAGATGTGCTACATCCGTTCCCAGCTCTTTTTTTCGAGTGCCAATTAATAATTACGAGTCGAACAGAGCTCTTTTATTCTATTTTAGGTCATCATCTTCGGCCGGCCCTCTACGCAGTAATAAGTCATTCATCATAGCTTGAAGGTTGTGGTTGTTGGCTAAATTACACAGGCAATAATGGTAATAACACGTAGGTACAAAGTAGGTCTTAGCAGTTAATTAATTTAGACGTAGGTAGGTAGTTAGGTACTCTAGGGACACATAATCTGCACTGCAAATAAACGGGTAGGCAAGCAAGCAAAAAAAACTATGCGCATGCAGTCATAGTCAATGACTTTATGGAAAAACAATTATAATAAGGTATGTTATGTAGTAAATCGATATAAATGTAGGCTAGATTCAAACCAAAAGTTTTGTAGGGTGCGTTTCGCCATGCTCGCGTAGCTAGACCGAAGCTTTGGTCTAACTAAAGGAAATAGAAAACACCCGAGCTATGGTAATGTATTTACTACTATTACACCTAGTTTTCACTTTCATCGGTAGCGTTGGGTAGAGTCAGTCAGTAGTACGGTCAGCGGCTCAGAGCTTTGATGATCAAATGCCATATTGATAAGATGTATAATTGTAAACTGCACGACTGAAATTCTTGACCCTCGTGGTATCTTGGTCTACGGTTGGGGTCAAAAACAAAACATTGAAGTTAAAACAAAAATATCTTTGGAAACATGGAAGTGATAGGTAAAAACCTCACAAAGAGCCAGTTAATCTGCAATGCAATTAGTGTAAATGCTCACATGTCATATCAAGTGCTATGCACATGCATAGAGCTCCACTTGCAGCATTTCAAAGAAAGATGATGATGGGCGGATGTGAGAGTTAAGGCGATTATTTTTAGATGTTCTCGTCAACAACAAATTGTAAATAAAGCGGAGTGACGATTCGTTGCAAGTTGAACAAACTGTCGCTCGTAAAACCAGCTCGAGGAAACGCTATCGGCCCTGAACGGGTCAGCCCGATAGCGATAGCTTTTGAACTCGACTGTAACTGTACTAGTTTTGGATAAGTTATCAACTTGCGTCACGAAATGATTTAGGTAAGTACTTAAACTACGGTGTAAGCGTAAATTACAAAAACACAAAATAGTGCGAGAACTGCCAAAATAGACCGAAGGAAAACTCACTATTACTTGTATGTGCCACATGGTGATGAAACTGGGTTCGTTATAGTTTTCCACAGTGGCTGGTCATCGAAGCATGGCTATCCACGTCATGGAATAAACAACCCCACCTGTCACGGTGGTGACTTTTCCCCTACGCGAAGAGTGAGGTCTTCGCTCTAGCAGGTAATTTGCGCATAATATTACGAAACGTTTACTGGTAATGTTTACGCTACGTTACAATCGGCAAATTGCATCGTCACGACACCGAGCGTCTTTGTTTTTCGTTGAATTCAGAGGCTGGCGATGCGTTGGTGCAGCGGTGCAACAATGATTGTAATTAACTTTCAAGAAAGTCATATTTACCGCGCACTAGGGCGCACTGTACTCCATTATTGATGAATTTCGATGTTCCTTCATGTCAGGACTACGTTTCATTATTAATGTGGATGGTCATATTTTACGTGTGGTGCACATTTCATGGACCCTTGGTCACGCACGGAGCGTCACGCACGGTAGCGTGGCGATGCGATGCCCAGGAGTCAACGATGCACGGAGCACCGATTTGATAATGTACATTGCACAGTATTGTTGCAAGCAATCAAGCCGGTTGGGACTCCACCTGTTTGTTTTCAACCTGTTATTTGACACTCAGTGCAATAATTATTTTATGCGAATAAAACGCCTAGGTATTGATTATTAGGAATGAATTGCACACAACTTGGTAGGTACATTTATTAGTTCGAAAGGCACCTAGGTGATTAGAGTACTTGTTAATTACCTACCCAAATTCAAAGTCATAGTTCATTGTTTTATAGCGAAAGTTATCACGAATTATATGCACCTCTAGGTAGGTATTACCGAAAAACAATTGGATGTTAAATTTTAATGAGTTCATAGCCATTTAAAGACATTATACACGGTGTAACATAAATACCCTATAAGTCCGAACGGGGGATATTTAACAGGTCATGGCGAACAGTGTTTGTTCAACTACTTTTGAGATTTCGAAGTTTTTCATTCATGAAATGAGCTCGTAACTTTTACTTAAAATGTCTTTTACTTTTACACACAGCTAGTGTGCGTGCGACGCGGTAGGAGGGTACCTACGTGTGCATGCGTGTGTACGGACTAGTAAACAAACACTTAGGGTTATCGCAAATTTCTAAAATAATAAAAGTTGTACTTTTGTATGAAAATTTCATTTACGATGATCTTGATGATGATTTTTTTTTATTGATCCTTTGCTCATGTCCAAGCACTCAGGTGGTCGGTCTGATTACGCCCTCTTCGGACTTATAGGGTATTTATGTTACACCTTGTATACCTCAGTATAATAGGTAATAGGTACCTACTTTACCTACCTACTAAATCGATTAGTCGTAGGTTAGTTAGCCACACGATTGATAGTCACGTTAGGCTGCCTTTCGATTAAATAAAATCGGGTTTTGTTTTTAAGGATTCTAGTCCATCTATTCAATCGGTGCTTGAAAAAGGCCTGAGGGCCTATTACGAGTTTGGGTGTGAAAATCTGGTATCTGGTTTACCTGCCTACTAAATCGATTAGTTACTAGTATAGTATTATATAATCTGTGGTCACACGATTGATAGTCACGTTAAGGTAAGCGCCCACAGGCCCGCATCGCACGTATCGGACGCATCGCACGTAACGGATTTTAGTTTGCCTTGTATAAAAACTCGTCCGTACGGTGCGGATCAGTGGACGCTGTTGTATGAGTTTTTATCTTTAGGCTGCCTTTCGATTAAGTAACATCGGGTTTTATTTTTAAGGATTCTAGTCCATCTATTCAATCGGTAGATGGCCTGAGGGCCTAGTACGAGTTTTGGTGTGAAAATCTGGTGTAAAACGTCTGACGCCCAGCACACCAGCGTGCGCTCATTTGTATGGAGATACTGAGCGGATTCTTTGAGAAGCTTGGTCTACACTACACCAAGCTCGTACTCGCATGTCAAGCTAATTAAGCTAATGAAAATAACCGCCCACTGTCGACATTCAGTAACAACATTACATAGCTGACTGGGCTTTATTCAACTTCTTGCGTTCGAGTTCAAATTAATAAAGCTGTGTTCACGACGACGACGTATCATAGAGAACCAGATTGTGAGTGTGGACGTAAAGTTGGTAGATGAAAGCTTTTCTTTTAACTAGTCGTGTGTACAAAGTTAGATTATTATCATAACATAATCATTGTGAAAACTACTAAGTAACTGGGGATAAAGAAACTAACACAGAGAAAAACAATAACTTTGTTCAGCGGATGGATGCGTAAATGATTGGGTACGTCTGAGTTTCATTATCCAAAATTAAAATTCATGTAAAGTAAAAACCATTCTCCAACGAAATCATCTCAAACTGACTAATATGAATTCACCCTTACAGACAAGTTTTCGGATCGAGCTGAACAGGAAGTATAACTGAGGCCTTGCGAAGTTCAACGCCTCTGTGACGAAGACACGACACAGATACTCTCAGTACGGCAGTAGGTGTACTATTAGGTACTGAATCTCATGACATTTCACAACAGGCTTCCGCCATCAAGGGAAAATTAACCTTCGATCTTTGCGTGCTGCAATAGACATTTGAGACGCCACGGGCATTATGCAAGCCTGCATAGACGGTCAGTTACACAACTGTGTGAAATTTACGGACTGTAAAACAATGAATGACTAGTTTCGATTGGATTTGAATGAGCTGTGCGATGAATAAAAAGATAGGGCATTACAACTCCTCCGTCAATTACTTTTACCACCTTGTGTTTGTTTGCATAAAAACAGATGGTGGAAAAGAAGACATTGAAAATAACCGTCGCAAAGCACCAAAACAATGATCATGTCATAGATGACCGCAAAAACTCGACATGAACAAATGTGGCACACAAAAACAAACAACGTAAAGTCAGCTGCTTCCGAAATGGGCACAGCACGATGGATGGTATGACATGGGTTATGTAAGTCTTGGACCGACAATGACCTACCGACGACGACCGCTCGCGCCACTTTCCTTTCAGTATTGACACACAATCTAGAGGCGGGCTACCATACCACCAATACTGAGATCGCGACGTGATCGCAGCGCAGCGTAGAACAGAAATTTGAATTGGTAATGGATGACTCAATGGGAAATACCTACAACAGCAACTTGATACCTATTGGTTATCGGTCTCCTAAAATACTAATGAGAGTTCATTATTATTCTACAGGAAGTTTTAATGTAACCTTCACTGGAAATAGACGTTTTGTTACTAGGTAAGGTACAACATGTCCAATGACCTTGTCGTACCTACACTTACCTACCAAGCCTAAGTGCGATTTGGTGCCAAAGTGCCAATGATGCATGATAAACAAAGCAGTTTCCATACTAGTATTTCGCCAATTTTAAACGAGCACGTTTTTGTAACCAAATGATCTTGATCCGTGGGGGGTAGGTATAGTGTAGTGCCTCTTTAAAATAATTGCCATCGCAACATATTCGCGGCAATTAAATAAATAAAATAAATAAATAAATATTCACGGACACTTCACACAACGCCTTCTAGTCCCAAACTAAGCAAAGCTTATACTATGGAAACTAGATGGCTGATAGAATACATACATACATTTTTTTTTGTAAATACATACTTATTTATAATACATAAAAACACCCATAAATTATTTACCTACGCGACATGATTTGCAACCATTCTATTGCTACATGCTTAATTTTATGTAGGTATATTACAGGCAGACGACTCGGCTCGTGGCAAAGGTCTTTCTATGACTTTTCGACTTACCGACTTACCTGATTTAAATACAGAAGAATTTAAGTAATTTAAATTAACAAAGGTTAGGACCTACTTACTTTGATTTCACCAACTTTCCTATAAATCGGCCAAAAGGTTATAAGTTATAAAAGTACTTATAAAAGGGAGTAAAACTAATAAAGTTGTACGAAAAATCATCTATTTTTCTTTTTCCTAACATCGCGAGATCTCAGTTAGGTGATTTATTAAATAAGCATTACAGAAGCCAAAGCCAAATAAAATAGTTAAGGACAGTGCAACCCGGACACATACATTAACTTACAAAACAATACAATATTATTGGGTCGGTGACGCATACGAGGTCGACCGATAGCACTCCAATTGCGCAGCGAATATTGTCTGTATGACAATAATGACAATATGCACTTCTAAGGGAGTAAATTAACGCGTTTTCAACTACTTGATTTTTTTTTTATTAAATTAACTTCGCTATTATTACAAGATGTATGCAGGAGCACGAACGTACGTTCGGTCCGAAGCCGGCGTCACCGACGAGTTCAATGTGGCAGTAGGCTTGCACCAGGGTTCGGCTTTAAGCCCTTATTTGTTCCTCCTGGAATGGATGCTTTGACATCGGCCATACAGGAGGAGGCACCCTGGTGTATGCTGTTTGCCGACGACATTGTTCTCGTCGGAGAGGGAGCAGCCGAAGTACAGAGCACTAGGAAAATGGCAAGAGAAATTGGAGCGAGTGGGCCTGAAGATCAGCTGCACTAAAACAGAACACCCGTTTTGTGACTTTGGTGGCTCCTCCAGTTTCGTACCAATTGCCTTAGATGGTGTAACCCTACCAGTCTGCTCCGACTTCAAGTACCTTGGCTCGCTTCTCCAAACCGACGGAAATATTGACCGAGACGTTAAGAATAGGATGAATGCGGGATGGATGAAGTGGCGACAGGTCTCAGGAACGATATGTGACCCGCGAATGCTTCTTAGGGAAAATCTACAAGACGGTTATCAGACCTGTCGCGATGTATGGATCAGAGTGTTGGGCAACCAAGAAGACGGATGAAAAAAGAGTGCATGCTACTGAGATGCGAATGTTAAGATGGATGCGTGGGGTTACGAGGTTAGATAAAATAAGGAATGAGTATATCAGGGGAAGTGTGAAAGTGGCGCCTGTTATTGAAAAGATGAGGAGTGGTAGATTAGCATGATATGGTCACGTAATGAGGAGGGATGAAAGTCATAAAACGAAGAGAGTTATGAATATGAGTATGGCTGGGTATGCAAGTAGAGAAAGACCGAAGAAGAAGTGGTTGGATTGTGTGAACGAGGATATGAATGTAAGAGGAGTAGATTCAGAGTTGACGAATGATAGGAGTGAGTGGAAGAAGAAAAAATATTGTGCCGACCCCACCTAGCGTGGGATAAGGGCAGGGAAATGATGATGTGATTCCTATTTATTACTCAAACATAGTAGTTATGTATTATAAGTTGAAGGTTGTTTACATGACTATGGATAACGTTGTTTACATAAAAGTTATGAATTATAGTGACAAGCGTAGTTTAATAGTAAGATTTACTACGACGACGCTTGACTGCAACGATGCTAATGAAAGTGAAGGAGCTCGAAGGTCCACTTCCTGCAACGCAAACGCATAAGATATCGTGGCACGCGCGGATTATAATCACTGTAATACCTACCTTACATTACGTACAGTTCGAGCAAATCTTTATGAGCTCTCTGAAGTTGACGCGAGAGCCTGCGCAGTACGCGATTTTTAGGTGTCGACGGGACGGGTGGCGCGGGTCGGGAAGGTGACCGCCCCGCTCGCGCCCCTCTGCGCACCCGCTCACGTCCTGCGACGTTGTAGGTCAGTGTGAGTGCTCCGTCTCGACACAACACACATGCGCGTTTCGACTAGAAAGTACAGTCGAGTAGGATTTGCTTGTTAGAATTTCTTGTTACCGTTTTTGTTTTGTTTTGTTATTATTGTTAAAGTTTTATTTCTATATAAAGTTTAAACTATACTCCGATTTCGAAATTTTATACTTACTTATTTGTTTGAAAACGTAAACTTTATAAGTGGTCCTATAGTAAATTCTTAAAAATCGGTCAGTAGTTTAGTTTTATATCTACCAACAATCAATGCTATAATGTATAAAACAATGATAGGTAGGTAATTATTTGAATAATATTACTCTTCACTTTTTTCATAATTTTTGTCCGCCTGACTGTACCATGCGCAAGGACGATGTTCAGAGAGCTCATAAAGATTTGCTCGAACTATACCTTCTATCCTACCTAACTCCGAGTTTGTGCAACCAAGCTTATGCAAACTGCAATCGAGTGAAACATGCGCAACGTACGATATTACGATAATACTCTGCGAAGATTACTAGCGAGCGTTTCGACAGCATTTTTCAATCTTAGGATTGTGTCACGCCTTAGACAGCTTAGTTCCGCCCTACAGAAACGAAATTCGGTTTCTTCCTGTCTTATAGCCGTGAAATGATAAAATATCGAAGTAACCAACAGCGAGCGCTAAAGATGGAAATTAATTTACAAAAAGAACATGGGTGCTGTGCTGGCTTGTGGAACGGTGTGATGTTTATCTAGCTGGTTGCAGCAGGCTTGTAGCGTAACTATTGTCCGAAACTGTTTTCTTTATTCAGCCGTGACATTACGAAATAGGAAAGTTAGGTAATTACCTAGGTGTGAACTCAAGGGTCTGATTATGTGGAAACGGTATACCATCAACTAGGTACATTACTTGTTTCTTATTTTCCTACTAAGGTATTTAATATATTTTTACGATAAGTGTTCCGATTCGAACTATTTCCGCTTTTTTTAATGGGAACTTTGTACTTCAACAAGTATCAAAAATTGTTAATCGCTTATTCGCTGTCACGTATATTAAGACTTATTATTATTTCAAATATCTAACTTGACACTTTTAAAATTGTCTGTCGAAAAGACAGACAGACGCCATAAATAAAAGAAGAACAAGATGGTAAGTATACACGTAATACATATAAAATCACCCTTTAAACTTATTTTATCATCAAAATAAATTCAATGTCACCATGCTTCTAAAAACTACCAAATTACTATGCATTTATTTATCTGAACTAGACCGGTCACGATACTGACCCCCTTCGCACAACCAGAATATTATAAAATGTTGTTTTGGTATTGCGTAAGGTATGCTTTTTATGAGCAATTATGTAAAGTGGTGGATCGGTTCGAGTTTGAGCGTAAGCGCAAGTAGGCGAAAGACCGGCCCGCGCAATAGCGAGCAATGGTAAAAGTGTTACGCTACGCGGTGTGCTCGATTCTGCAGCTACTTGTGACGCAACTGCAGCTCGAATGTGTGCCAAAAGTGCAGCAGAACCTTCGGTACAAACGCTCTCTTTAGAACCTAACCTCGTCCTCACAGGCGCGGATTACCTCATTGTGAACTTTACATTTTATGATAGTTGAATCCTCGGCCTACTTTATTACTAGACGGATTCAAATGTTCGCTGATCTCTGCCTACGACTGAAAGTAACCAGTACATTATCATCTGCGTGTATTTTAAGCTAATCTACACGGACATGGGTTATCGCCAGTGAAAACATTGCCCTGAGACAATAACAGTCTTCGTAGAGAAAGGAAAGTTAATAGCTAAGCTAGGTTATGCGTTGAATACATGAAATTACTACGTTGTTTTTCACAACAATGCTAATAATGTTTCCAGTTGTTATCAGGCGTGGTGATAAGATAGTACATAACATAGTACCTTTTGTTTACGCAGTGCACTTCAACATAAGACCTTAGATAATGCATTATCTAAATAAGTACAGCAGGCAAATAATTGCTTACTCACTCTTAAATGTCTATTCTTTGTCTGTTAAGTTGTAATGGGCACTGGTCAAAGATCAATCAACTTTGGTTATTGGATAACAACACAGGTATTTAAAATGTAAGCAAATAAAAAACTAGTGTGTGGTAGCAGTGGTAGGAAGGCGCGGCGCGGGGCCTATGCATAATGTGTAGGCTAAGTACCTAGTAGATATATGTGTGGTACCGCCAGAACTCGCAAGAATCCATTTTGTGATCTTAGTGTTAAGGTCAACAATCAGTCAAGGCAAGGACGAGTGAACAATTAACTAATAGACTATTTTATTTGTCATAATAACATACAGATAAATTAGTTTTAAGAACCGAAATTATGGTGATATGAATAGGAGATAACAAGCTTTCAAATTATAACCTATTTTGGACGGACTTGAATGCTGGTTCTTGTAATCGTCTGACGATTGATCATTGCGGTCTGATGGTTACTGGTGAGTGCAGGAATCGTACAATCGAGGCCTTTTCAATTTGACATTGCAGTTAGCTGTTGGCATATCGGTCAGATTCTTTGTTGGCATATCGGTCAGATTCCCAAGTACCTTGCCTACTTATCACCGCAATCAACCAGATACCAGAACTAGATAGATATATTAGATACCACCTTAATCGCATATTATAACCCTGCTTTTATTTTTAGGGTTCCAATCTAGACCATCGCGTACCGGAAGCCCTGGCTATGGTGCGACTTGGTCTATCGGTCCGTCTGTCACGCAGCGCACGGCTGATTATTGCAGTAATGAACTACATAAGTTTTCTACTATAAAGGTATAGTTTTAAAACTTGTTGACCCGCCCCCTATTGCAAGGGAGAAAATAGAAAATTATCTTTATTTTCATTAAATTTCTGGAAAAATCTCAACTGAACTCTAACTGGCGGCGGTGGCGGCGGCGCCATAGTTTTTGAAAGAAGTAGAAGTTTTGGTGCGGAAGTCTCTGTGGGCGAGATGATTCGCACTTGACTAGTCTTGTTTATATCTAGGTACGGTAAGTTAGGTTTATAATATTCGTGAACAATAAAGATTTGATCACTATTTGTGTTTTTTACATCGTCATATTCGTTATGTGCTTTGAAAATGTGCTGCATGGTCGTATAATTGTTGTTTTTCAGTAAATTTAATTAAAGTAACCATTTTTCATTACGGAAAACGTGTATTTGCTTTTATGTCGATTGGTAATGGTTTGGCACACGTGAGCTGAGCCTGAGTACTAAATACGTCTACATGGTAAACCACGAATTACTCTTTTTGTTTTTGGGCAATGCTAGTAAGTCCTAT
Organism: Eulithis testata; assembly: GCA_947507515.1. Classification (NCBI taxonomy): domain Eukaryota; kingdom Metazoa; phylum Arthropoda; class Insecta; order Lepidoptera; family Geometridae; genus Eulithis; species Eulithis testata. The sequence goes on from OX382207.1 coordinate 5,369,840, forward strand.
TCAAAGTCATCTATCACATCGTTCTGTTCGTTAGGTTCCCCCTTTATGACACCACGCGCAAGTTGCAATGTATTTCTCTTCAAGACCGTCTATATTAAATTTTGTTGTGCCTGGGTCATTGCCCTACTGAAGAAACTGAAGGGAGTAATAATCGAAGAAACTGACATTGTTTAATAAAGTTTGAAATGGCTCGTTTGTCATCTCGATGGCCGTGGGCGTGGACAATGCCGTTTGGCCGGCAATGAACCCTCACATTTACTCTGCCGAAACAATTAGCGACGCGCCGCGAATCTAAGAGACTATTTACACAGACACTGCTTCTTGATTGCTTTACAGTAGGAACCTAACTAGTAACTACCTACTGTTTCTCCAAGCACAGGGAAGATCAGACGTCTCAAGATTCGAAGTCTGAGGTGAATATAGGCAATAATCAAATTACGCAACGATTTTCTAGATTCGAGGAGACAACTTACCTACCGTAAACTTGTTATTTATTAGTACATAGATAATAGAACTACATTTAAACAAAACCGGCTCAATGTTAAATGAAACCGACAGTAATGTGTTAAAGCGTTGATATCGTAAACTGGTTTTGGAGCGATGAAGGTTTCCACATCTATAGGTTTGTTTCTTGAAGTAAAATTACGAACCATGAGAACCAAAAAAATTTGCAGAAGTCAGGTACCTACTTATTTTTATGAGAGAGGAATAATGTGTGTTTTTCTAGATCACAAATAAGATAAAGGCAAAATATTCCAAAATGTGGAGCATTGTCATCGTGATAGACAGAGTCCCTTCTTTATATTAAAAAGATTTTTTAATATAAAGAAGGGACTCTGTCATTCAGCAAAATCCTACAATAACAAATCATCCTAAGCAATGCTATTTCAAGGTGATAGGGAACTACACCAATCTCCCTTCAGAGTCATGGCTGCGTGGGCGCAAGCGGATTGTTGCAATCACAGCGTCTTATGACAGACCTAGCCGCGAAACCTGCATCTCTGCCTCAAATTTGTGTCTATGTTCTTCATGCATCGAGGTATAATGATATCTCCACATTGAGCAACCATATCCAAGGCGAACAACATACTAAGATTCTTTAGTCTAAGCAATATTCACGTGTGGAAAGCGACACCTTGACGATGTTGACCATGCGTCTGCGGGGCGTTCTGTGAGGCCGTTGCGCTTCGAGGGAACAAAGGGTTGACTCACGTCCGGACTCCAGTCCTCGGAGAAAGGAGCCAGGCTAAAAATAGTACAGTGGCGGTTACGAGTGCGGCCGCCCGCGCCGCGCCGGGGCGGCCGGGCCGTTGGACCTGGCCTACGCAGTTTGCTTGCCCTCTTGCCCTGCGCTTCCTCGAAACGTCCACTCTCGACCTAATGAATCTATCCAGTGATTTTTTTAAGTATCTTACTATTGCGGCTAGCTTCGTCTGTTCGAGTCATTGCTGGACTAAACATTCCAGCACGTTTATGATCTTCGCTATGAGAATTGTACAGTTTTTAACCGACTTCAAAAAAGGAGGAGGTTCTCAATTCGGTATACACATGTTTGTTTTCTCAGAACTCCGTCATTTAAGAACCGATTTGAAAAAAATATTTTTTTATCTTCCAGATCGGTCCCATAAATTTTTTACCAAAATCAGTTCAGTAGTTTGCCAGTTAAATAAGAATAACTCGAAAAACCACGTCATTCTCTTACACGACACTGCGTATTTGCTTTCCTGTGACGTTTCTGTGGTGCTTACGATCAATAGAATAGTCCCAATGAACTTCCATCATCATCATCATCTGATGGTGAAACCGGAAGGACCTACCTTCCGGTTTCACCATCAGATGATGATGAGATGGATTCTCGCTAAGTATAAGTTACCGACTTCAAAAAAGGAAAAGGTATCAATTCGGTTGTATATTTTTCAGTAGTTTGTCAGTTAATTAAGAGTAACTGGAAAAAACACGTCATCCACACGACATAGCATATTTTGCTTTTCTGTGGTGTTTACGATCAATAGAACAGTCCCAATGAACTGCTATCATCATCATCATCATCATCATTTGATGATGAATGCGTATCAAATTGAAGCCGGTTTTTCCAGTTTTTTAAACTTATAAATTATTAAATTGTAGGTACGAATGTGGTCTGGTTGAAATAAACCACCATTCCGACTGGATAACTATTCTGTTACTGGACGTTTACTGGCATTTAAAGTTGGTTTATTGGACTAGCAGTGACACGCTCCCACGAGCGCCACTTATTGTTTGCGCTGCACTCGAAGGTTTCTGCAACGTTCAGGTGTTGGGAAACGGAGGTGTTGGCTGCGCGACTAGAACCGGCTGTTTGAGAAACCTTTCGAGTTTAGATTGCGAAAAGTGTGGAAAGCTTGTATTTACCTACTTGCGTACAATTTATGCACAGATTTTAAGTCAACCTAACTAAATCAGTAGTCAGTATAGATTTTGAGTAGAGATTTTCGTACTTACAAAAATCTGTGCTTGAGTCTGGATGAGTGCTTGAGCAGTAAACTAGCATAAAGATTATGTTTATTGTTTAACTGTGTACATAAAGGTGTTACAAACTTAAAATTGAACCAACAGTTTATCCGTTTCGGACGTACAATAATAAAAATGGTTAAACTTTACTAATAACTAAAATGGTTAGAAACTAATAAAAATAACATACGGGCATTAGATCTGCGCTTGCTCGATCAATTATTCTAAAGCGAATGAAGTAGGATTGCGTCAGTTTAGTACTTTTACTTCTATTCTGTGCTGAAATCTAGGTAACCCTACGCGTGAAGTGATAAGTGAAGTTCCATCCATTAAAATTTTTAGACCGTAGATGTTAAAATCACATCAAACATCTTGAAATGCTAACGAAGACTTCAGAACATGATAAATCAATTTATGAATCCGGTCAAATACCGACAAGCCATATTTGACGCTATGTTACATTTAGGTACTTTCTTCTTCTTTGGTAGGTAGGGACTTTAACCATGTGAAAGATTTGAGTGGTTATGACTGGTACCTAAAATACCTAACTAAACTAATTGGGACTATAAGTTTGGTTACACAATGGGCCTTTCAATACGCGTGGTGAAACAATTTAATCGCTAAAGAATCTGATCTATCTTTTGGCGTATAAGATACTTTTAAAAACTACCTCTACGTAGCTAAAATTTCTGAGAATGGAGGAGGATATTTTTTACTAGGTAGGTTAAGATAAGACCAAACCAACCTCCTAGTTCTTTCTTAGAAAAAAAAAACGAAAAATGCATTGAACTTTTGATCTAATGAAATTTTTAACCTACAGAATATTATTTCGTCATTGCCACTAAAATTATGGTTTAAAAATAATAATCCACGAGCCTTTACAATAAGTTTCGGGACAAAGGCGAGATACGACACAAAAGCCCCTTTATCTGGACTTGGAGTTAAAAAAAATATGGCGAACGGTTGTATTTGTAAATAGGCAGCAGGTAGAAGGTTGTAGGTGTATTCAAGTCACCAAAACGTTTTGGGGGATGGGATGGTAGAAAAAATCTAAATAATAAAATCAACGATGCACCTTTCAAAATTCCCACAAGGTAGACTAGGTGTAGTTACTATTTTCTTGTGGTGTTTGGTATTTTATCGCATTATATTTAGTCTCGTTCCAAATAGGTAGGTAGGTATGTAAACTTAAACTAGGTAATTACAATTTAGAGGAGTGTGAATTGGTTTCTTTTACACCGCGTGCACACCATGCCCATGCCGCTGCCGGAATGTATGGCGGCATTAATGCCGCGAACTTATTGCCACCGCAACATCGCCTTTATTTTCACTAAGCGGCATAATTGCACGCAGCGGCATGGGCATAGTGTGCACGCGGTATAAGACAAATTTAATGTGCTACACTGTCGTCGACCGGTCGATAGCTCTTTAGGAACTGGGAAATCCAAATCAAATCCCGGGTTCGGTTCAGTTAAGTTAAAAAGGAAAGTATGTTAGACAGTTAGACCCCTACTTACCTATATGATTTTGACCGGTAATGTATGTTCATCTGTTTCCTCATAACTCCAAAACTACTCATCAGAATTTGTCAAATGGCATAGGTACCTAGGTTAGTCATGTACCTACATGAACTAAAAAACATATTTTTAAACATGCCGTATTGGGTATCAAAATATGAAACGGCCTAACAAGCACATTTCAAAAATATATAGTAGGTATGTTAGCTATTGCTCGCAGCTTGGCCTGCATTAATCTCCAAAATAATTTTAAAAAAAATCAGTTCAAAAAGTAAAACCCGACTAGGTAGGTGTAGGTACCTACTGAAAAATCTGAAAATCCTACCTACCTACCTTCCTTACCTACCGTACCGACCTATAAAGAAAATGAGAAAAAAAATAAAAAAAAATCACTCCTAACTTTGCCCTTGAACATAATCCCAAAGAAACGATCCACCCCATCTAACGAGACAAGTGTATTCGAACGCAACGGAGAAAAAAACGTAGACCATACAAAAAACTAAACGCAGCTGCAAAGGTATCGTATCTGACACATCAACGTGCATGCCACTTGCAACCTAAACACACAAACTTATAGAATCGGTTTTACAATGTCGTTGAGTCGAAAAAGGCAAAGCAGGTAGGTAGGTAGGTAACTAGCTTTGGAAGTGGATTTTCATCCTACTCCAAATACCTACCTACATCTTACTTACAAAAATCCTAGATGTTATAACTACTAAGTAGGTATACTAACATACCTATCATACTCTAGCTCCTAAGAGCAATTTTCACTTACATACACTTAGGTAAGTATAAGAATAACTTGGTAGGTAGGTAAGCATATTAGGTATATGTATCCAGGGTACTTTTTATATTATTTCTGTTTGATAACTTCAGACTCCTATTTATGTAGGTAGGTAAGTACCTACTGCCTGTCAACAAAGTGTTGATCTTTGCAGAGATGCAAGGCAAGGACCTGTTTACCTAGGAGCACTGGTAACATAGACGCAGGTAGGTAGGTATACCTGTAGATACCCTTCAATTTTTGAAGCAACAGGTGGTAAGAAGGTCGGTAGTAGGTATAATAATTGACAAGTTTCACTAAAAAATAAAAACGATTGATAGAACTTACCTTCAAGAACAGATCACCAAAGTCGTACAGCGCAGACTGATGCATGATGGCAGTAGACATCATGTGTAATTACGACACTCAATCCAGAGTTTATGCTTTTCGCTTGAATTATGAGTAAACTGATCCACTGGAGCACGATTACTTATAGGTCGATGAACTCACTTCGATTTTGAAAAGAAATACCAAGTTTGGGTCAGAATAACGAGAAATTTTAGGGAAACCTTCGTAAAAGTTCTTGTAATTTTTAAATAGAAAGATCGTTGCTCTTTTGTTTTTTCGTTTGATGACCACAGATATTTTTGTCCTGCCTGTCCCAACTAGTTGGCTGTGAAATGAGAGGTTTTTTACGCCCTTCAAGTTTTTGCCAGATCAAATTTTTGAACACAGATTCGCAAACGTTGCGAAAATGTACAAAACAGTCCTTTGTTTCGAATTGTCTCCCTCACTTTATTTTCGCGTCTATACGGAAAATCACAATTTTGGTCAAAATTCTGCGCGAACTGTCTCTATGTCAACTTTTACATAAAAAACTTTTTAGTTTTTTTATGGACTTTATACTCCAAAAAGTTTAAATTCTGGTTGTATAAATCGCAAGTTAAAAACAAATCGTAGTCAATGTCCGCGCAAAACGCACCACACGTTCATCCCGTATCACGCTTGCTCGCGCACTGATCGGTTGAACGGCTGAACTGAACTGACTGAACGAACGAACGACACGAAGCCAGGGTTGGTTTGACGACTTGCCGGCCGGCCGGCAGGCGGCGGAGACCGTGCGGTCGCAGGGACTAGCCAATTTTCTGGGCTATGAAAAATTGGTAGGTAACTTCCAACAAGATAAGCTGTTTCTAACCTAAAGTGCGCTATAACTTCAGGCACTTGGATGTAGATCAAGATATTTTTTTCAAAAGGTGTGTAAGGTTTGGTTTTAAAATCATCAAAACTAAAAACTAAGGTCCGTATTCCGTAGCCTTACTCAAGCACTGATCCGTACTCAAGCATAGATTTTTGTATGAAAATCTCTACTCAAATCTATGCTTGAGTAACGATTTCTGTCTCGGAATACGGACCTTAAATTTTTGGAGAACCACAGAACTTAACAATCGCGTTGAATGAGATTCGTAGCCAATAGACTAACTTGCGTCCTAGGTAGGTACTACCTACACGTAGAACAGATGCATTCGGTTTCGTAAGCTTTTTTTGGGTTTTTGCATGTTGGCAGCGTACCTACCTAGTAGATAAGATAGAGATGGGATGGGGTCAAAATATTTTATCAAAATTGATTTGTTACATTATTAGCAGATAGGATGTAGGTAGGTAGGTACTTACGTTACCTACCTACCTGCATAATATGTAACTTACTAACTTAACCTACCTACAGTTACTACTTAATGTATTACCTAGTAGGTACAGTCGGTACCCAACCTACATAGATTAAGTACTAAGTAAATATAAATATATAAATATGTATAAATTCATGGACATGTTACACAACGCTCTCTAGTCCGAAACTAAGCAAAGCTTGTACTATGGCAACTAGATTGCTGATGGAATACTTATATACATTTTTTTTTGTAAATACATACTTATAATACATAGTAACACCCAGACACAGAACAAACATCTATGTTTGCCACCCACAAATGTTTGTTCTCGGTGGGGATCGAACCCACGACTCACAGCACGGAAGGCAGAGCTACTACCAAAAAAATAAATAAAAAAAAAACATTATTATTAATATTCAGTAATTCAGGCCTACATACCTACACCTATTTTTTATTTTCATAGGGGATTGCCGGAATGAGCCAGACGATGCTGCTTTTTGGTCAGGTAGGTAGGTAATTTGGATTTATGTGAACCTTTTTCTGGACCAGCAAAAATAGGTATCCTACCCAGTCCACTACCTACCTAGGTACCTACCTACATCAAAAAAATGATCCTGCCCATATGATGCAGCGTTCACGTCCCTTGAGCAACTTTTTATCGCTGCAATGCAAACCCGTTTCGCGGTTTTAGAGTGCTGCGTGCGGACCAGACCACGAATACTTGCTTAAATAGAGAAACGGGGACCAAGACAGGTTGAAGCAGGGTTCACTTATTGTTAATAGGTAGGTGTCTATCTACCTACCTTATTTAGGTATTACGAAATTGACATAGGTAGGTCCTCCCTTCTGTTTTTTCTCTATTGGTACTTACATAGGTTGACTTTTAGTTAGTAGGTAGGTTACCTACATAATTATAAATATATATAGTCGTTGATCAATCAAATCAAAGTTACGTAGGTACGGTACCCAGGTACTGAGGTAGATACGTAATACCGGGGTACCGTACATACCTATGTACGGTACCCCGGTAGGGTAAGTACCTACTTACCTAGATTACCTACTTTGAACTTCCACATTCAGGATTATTTATTTCAAAAAAACTCTAGAACCAGTAGGTATACTTACATTTTACATTCTTCCTCAAATAAAACCGTTACGATTAGGTACGATAAATTAATGGTGGTTATTATCACAGGAAACAAGCGGCGACCTAATAACAAAGAGTTACTGCGAAATAGAATCGCAATCTATGTACGGTTTAGCGTGACCTGACCTGCGGCCTTACTTCCTGTGGAGTCTCATTATTTTAATTAACTGTGGAAGTATTTTCAATAACCGATAAGCAGGCGCTTTAATTCAATATTCAACCAATCTTTCTATAAAAATATAATAATAATGAATCCCTATTTCCCTTGGTCACGGCATTACGCGTGAACGGCTGGACCGATTTCGCTAATTCTTTTTTTGTTGTGTTTGCTATTGTCAGGAGACGGTTTTTACGAAAGAAAAATGTAAGAAAATTGCGCGGAAAATTAGAAATGTAACAATACTTGACCACCATATAAAAAAAATTCTAATGTACTTTTAGCGCATTTGACAGTATAAACTTTTTTAATGTAACCCTATGGCGTTTGACATAACATTGACAGAATGCGTGCAGTAGTTAAGACAGGACAACGGCTATCGGGTCAGCTAGGGTTCAGTGAGAATAGGTAATACCTAGTGTTCTTGTGTCAATAATATTTCAGTCACTCTCATGGGAAATATTGTGAAACACGAGACGGTAAATGAACACTACTAAACTGCAATATTTTATAGGGTTCCGTGTATTGCTTGGATCAAAATACCAAAAGCTCTTTATTGTGTTGGGTTAGTTTAGAAGGAACTGGTAAACAAAAGCGCAAAACTTGAAAATTCATAGTGCCTAGGACTTATTCCCATCGAGCCCACCGGCAGGCGGCCGGCCCACCAGTGGGCTCGATGGGAAAAAAATAATAACGATTTTTTTTTAAATAATAAATGAATTAATTGTGATAAAAAATTATTTAATCGCAAGAGATAAAATAATTTTTATTATTATAACTATGGTACAAGTACCATAGTAATAATAATTCAATCCTAATATTTCCTTCAATCCTACTACCTACCTAATATTATAAACGCGAAAGTTTGTAAGGATGTATGTAAGGGTGTATGTTTGGATGTATGTTTGTTCCTCTTTCATGCAAAAATTCATGACCCCATTTTGATGATACTTGGAATATATTGTCCGTGACCTGGATTAATCCAGGTCACGGACAATATATTCCAAGTATGTCCAAGTATGTAAGTATGTTAGTTCTATGTTAACATAGAGGCTACTTTTTATCCCGGAAAATGAACCGGATCCAACGGGATGCGAACGAAGTCGCGGGCGGAAGCTAGTCTCCAATAACGCATGGCCCGGTTACAACAGTAGGTCAGTGTCAAATGACAGTCACGTAATGCTTACTGCTAAACTTACGGGGCGCTTGGAAATACAATACATTGTGCAGAAGTAGGTACCTGAGGTAGGTACCTCAGATATGCAAACTTTGTAGCAGTTGATATTTAATCCCCAATGCGCATTTTTCTATTTTTTATGCGCACGTGCTATATTTTATGACGTAAGTAAGTTATTTAAATACAAGGTGTAGGTTTCTGTGAAGATTTCCTGTAAATACTTAGGGCTTTCTAACGTGAAAAGTTACAGTGTTTATAACAAAGTGTATACATACGTCATACCTACATTTATATCTACATACTCGTTGCTATTTCAAATTAACGAAGGCTTCTTGCAAGCTAGGAGCAGGGGCCTTATTCACTATGACCAATACAAGCGCGTTACGCAGCATGACAAGACAGCGGCATGAAATCGCCCTATGCCTATGCCGTATTTCCTATGCCATAAATGTCATTCCTTACGGTGACGTCATACGGTTACGGCAAGGAATCTCCTAAGTCATACAGAATAATGCCCCAGGTCGTTAAGTAGATATGCATATTTTATTAAAATAATAGTTTGCTGGCAAGCAGTTAAGAGCCATTCATTTTTCAAGGTCCTACTAAAATGACTTGACTGAATAAGGTGTACCACAGTCATTCAACATTGAGCCAAAATGTTGCGAAATGTCCTTGGGCCAAGTTGTCTTGACAGGTGGTAACATCAGCTGCGTCCTATAGTAACAGCCGAACTTTTGACTTTCATAATTATTTTATTGGAATGCACGTTTAGCACCAGTTTTACTGGGAGCTCTAGGCGCCTTAACTTACCCATAAACACTGCACTGCAAGCCAACAGCGAAATTGCAGTTTCGGTGATATTTTTGGGCACTTTATAACTACGTATGCATCGACCTGACAGTGTAATATGTATAAACTGTGAAATCGTAGTCTGAAAGCACAGTCGTTCGAAATTTTCGAATATTTGATGCAGCTGTCGCAATTGTACAAAAACTTACAACGTACAAATCCAGGCTGCATTTTTCCAGTTCTATCTAATCCAAACCGTCCGTCCGCATAGACCCGAAACGTGGCATTATATAAATCTTATTTGGTTATCTCCAGTAGGAATTTTGTAAAAATAATGCGGGTGCACGCACAGCGCAGGCGTTACCTACATACCTATGTACTTTCAGAGTTTATGGTGCAACTCTACTGATATGATAGCAGTTAGTTCGGAATACTTATGCAACGAGCCCAACACTGCATTTTAATGGCTGGCAGCTTGCAGCTATGGGATAACTTACTTTCTCTTGTCGCTTATGTACCTAGTTCTGGATTAGGAAATACATGCAATTTCCTACAGTTACCTACCATCGCTTAGTTTACCTTACAAGTACAACTCAATAGCTGAATGCTATTCAAACTCTACTTATTTACCTTCTTATGCGTTTCAAAGGTAAACTTCTATAATCAACCTAAAAACCTACTACATAAATATGTACTATATACAGATTGTAATAATTTAGCACTTTTTTTTCTAGGTTTATCCACATAGAACATGCATGTGGCCTATAATATATAATGTATAATCAGAAAATCGCCCATTGGGACCATCATCTACCTACCTTTACCTACTTCGCCTTTATTTATCCCACAATCGGATAAAGGACCAGAAGATTGAGTGATCAACCAGCCCCTGATTAGGTACAAGTACCTATTGTAAATAGATCTGGTTACTCCACACATGACGTGAACCATTACCATCCATAATAGCCATTAAATTCGTTATCATTCTATCAGTTTACATAACACACACAAAGACGTGCTTTTTTTAATTTCACAAGTTGAAATTGCAATAGGGTTGCCGTGCCGTGCCACCCACATGATTGCAACTCGAAAATTAATTTGTCGAATTTTGTAATTCGCTGTCTGAAAGATAATGAACTGTTTTGTAAGCTGTTGAAATAGATAATCTATTCTACACTTATGACCGTTAACAGTTTATACAGTTAGTACATACGTAGTTAGTTGGTATTACCTTGTGAAATATGTAAGTATTCCAAATCGCAATACCTACTTACTTATCTTCTACGAGTACATAGTAGACCTTTATTCCGACGTATAAAACCTTATTCAAGCATGATTGTTTCACTGTTCTGAAAAAGACACGAAAACGCAGGTAAATTGTAAAGTCCATGGTAAATTAATGTAACAGTTGCTGCTTAAATTATTGTTATCTCTTAGAGATTGGTAAGGTAAAAAAATAAGACAAGGCAAACTAAATTTTTAGTAGGTACGTTTCTGTATTCGGCACCGTATTCTCATGTACCTAATGCTTCCTAATGTCCTGTCATTCAAACTCTTACTGTCAAACAACTGACAGTGTGATTTCAAATGTGACATTAAAAAAGTTTTATGCAAAAGGTTAAGAAACTTTCACCCCCCCCCCCCACCTTTCAACACCTTACAACCCTTTTTCGCATTAAAAAGTAGCCTATGTCCTTTCTCAGGCTCTAGACTATCTGTGTACCTCCAAATTTCATTCAAATCGGTTCAGTAGTTTTGGCGTGAAAGTGAGACAGACAGACAGAGTTACTTTCGCATTTATAATATTAGTATGGATAGTAAACTTCTAGTAGGTTCAATACAAAGAATTCAGACTTTTAATTTTTATAGGTACCTACCTAAGTACAAAAAGATGAGGTTTTCAGTACTTGTTTACGAACAATTTTCACTTTGTTTTCCAAATAGTCCTAAGCCACTCCTTTTATGGTTTCTATTCTAGTTATGCTAAAGGGCAGCTGGCTCATTACCTCGAGACGACGCTGGTGACCTCCTGTCTGATCACTGCCGGGTTCCTATGATCACCCATGGACCTTATCACAAGGCTGTAGGGCTCAAACTCGAGACAGCTTCTATTATGTGTGATTAACAGTACAATAATAAGACGAAAGGCCAAGTGCAACAGAATTACTTTCAATTGTGCGTACCTTCGTATTTGGTAGATCGGGAAGTTACGAGTTTCCTGGTCAATAATTATTGTAATGTGCTCGTGCGTAGCGTACGATCTTATTTTTATCAATATAAATACGTGGTATATGGACAAATTGAACAACCAGTATTTCATTTATTTACTGGCTTTTTATAATTTGCTCCCTTGAATATGCCATCCACTTTAAATCGAATTTATTGTTTCTTTTGGAGGATATAAAAATGATATTGATATAGGTAGGTACCATGCTTTATCATGATTACATAATCTTAACAAATGAAAACCAAGGTTTACCAAATCAAATAGATATCAATGGTAGACGTTTACTTTGGTCAATTTCAGGTTTATTTGAAGCAAGTTCGTCGTGCTACCACATTATAATATACTGGCTCTACATAAAAAGAGTTCGCCATCAGTAGGTTTACCTAATTAATTAAATTACTATTTAATTACGGCTTCGTAATATCTGTCCCATACGCCAATCATAGACACAATGAAACAATAGTACGTACGTACCTAGATCTGAGTACCTAATACGTTTCTATTGTACTGTGTGTCAATGTGTGGGGTAATATTGACCTAGGTTCGAGCACGTTTCGTAGTACAGTTGGGTACTAAAATGGGTTACCTTACCTAACTATACTGTTGCGTCCTTATACTGATAGCAACACAATGTAGAATCAAATGGCTCTTAAAATGATAGGTGTCTAAGTGACTCAATTGGATGAAAATGCCGGTTTTATTTTAATCTTACCACATGATTGAGTGTTCCTCGAATAAATGTCGGTCAGAATGTCGTCGACTCTACGTAATAGATCGATTGGCATTTGAAGAATGTAAAGTTTGATTTTTTTTAAGCCTACGTAAGTCGTGTGGCTAAAGTTGGTATTTAGAATATTTGATATAGAAATGTATACTAGTACCTAAGCCAATTTGCACTATCATAAGTACTTATGAGTGCACATTGACTATTATACCTAGGTAAAGTAGCAAAGCAAAATCGTACGTAATTTACAAGCTGATGTTCACATTTCACACTCGTCCAAGATGCGTACCTACGTAAGTTCAAAATTTTATCTGCACGGGAAGCAAAGGACTCCGAGATAACTTAACAACAATGTTGCCTGACGGACGATAACCAATTAGGTATCGCATATTTTACTCAAGCGTTATATCTATACCTAGTTCAATGCATTTATAGAAGGCCCAAATTTTAATGAGACGAGGTTGATTAATTTAGGTTTGGAATGATGGAAAAATATTGACAGCGCGTTCATCGATGAAACTTTGCCGCTTGAAATGCAGCTTCATCTGAAAAAAAATTACATGCAACTTCGCAATGAATAAAACGCCGTTCTCTTGCCTCTCAACAAATACATGTATAGGATTAGTTTTCAAGGACCAAAACTCTCTTTCGCCGGCGTACACTCAAAGGTAAAAAATTGTGAGCTGGTCATTGGTCCAATTCTACACACAAAGGGAAGCAATCCGAGGTCTAAAATGACTACTTAGTTAGTTATTTTAGTTCAAGATAAATGAACATACGTACCAGTCTTACGTCTTTCAAGTTAATCAATGAGTGTAACTAATTGCAGTTTTACTTACAAACCACGTCACTACTAACTGTGCGTTTATCTGTGAAATAAGTAGGTAAGTGAGTTGTGTAACATGTACAGGTGCCACTTTGTACTACATTCGTAAACGAAATAGTCGATACACGCATATTGAAATGTGCAAAAAAACACACAGCATGTTTACGTGTTTCGCTGCAATTACCGCGCTATCGTAATCGTTTCGTCATAGAGCGAGTAAACATTTGCTATTGGATAAGCTGGAGTCGACGAAATTGTGAATGATTTGTAAGACGAATCGAATACGATAATAAGGTTTTCAACCAACGACATTTTTCATCGATAGCACGTCACTATATCGTATGATTTCTTACCTAACTAAAAAGTGTTAGTCAAATGTTATGGTTTTTTCCTCTTTTTCTCCCTGATTTAGGTGCTCTACCTACCCCACCCCATACACACACATTTATATAAATACAAAATGGAATAGGTAGGTAGTATTTTTTCGTACAGGAAATTCGGTACTTATTTATCAATATCCAGACTTTGCAAATTAGGTACCCAATATTATTTTTTATAATGCAACGTACCTACTCTACTTAAGTATTGCTTTTATTTTGTTAGAATTGTTGAAAAAAACCTCACATAGGTAAAAAAGTTTTGGTAACAATTATAGCGGTGTGTCGATTTATTAATATTGTTTACTGTGCATGCTTCCGTTTCCGTCCTAGATATCGATGCAGGTACAATACAAACAAACTACCTCATCGATTGGTTGGTAGTTTAATCGTTTTTTTTATACATGTAACTGGCTCCAGTAAGTCCAGTTCTACCGATTTGGAATCGCCGCCGCCGCCGCCGCCGCCGCCAGCATAGTGGCCTAGGATAGCGCAGCGTTACACCTGGCAAATTATACCTATTGAATATTCCAACAAAGCAGCCGTTTCCAATAGCTGGTTCATAAACTTGTTTGGTAAGTACAGGAACGGTACTGAGTGACACGACGTGCTACAAGTTTTCCATTAAAAATTAATTCAATCCTTGAGAGCGTTCGTGCTATAATGCAAAGAAACGGGCTTTTTAGTAACCAGTTAGTTTCAGAATTGGCACTGAAAAATCCAGATTTCCAATTATTATTACACTTATTCATCTTATTCATCAGCACTAAACCAACTCTGGACGAAGTTACTGAAAGCGGTCAGCATCTGGTACACGTGGGCTTCATGATGCGTTGACCGTCTTGTTGGTCAGAAACGCTCTACAAATCTTCGTGCAGCAGGTGTGTGTAGATTGTGATTGGGCAGCAAGGGCCAGGAGAGCAAGGCCTCAGCACATTTTATAGTGTTCTTTGATTCGGTTTGAAATACTAATTCAATTTGTATGTTGTAAAACTCTCAAACAGTTAAAAGGTGATCTTTGTAAGGCAGCAAAAAAAAATTGGTAGAAACCGGTTTTCTATAAAAAATATTCTTCAAATTCTTATAACATGTAATGCACTGTGTAGAAACTGATACATAGTAATAATAGGTAGCTTTATAGATTAATAATTAATCGACCAGTTAATCTATTCACTAGATTATAGGTAATCTCGTTAATAAATCGTTATTTTATGCAGATAATCATATAAGTAACTAACGTCTCATTGTGCTTCTCAAGGAAACCCTCTTGACAAGCTTTGTATTAGCTTAGCCTTAGCTAGTTGTGCATTATTCACTCAGTCAATAGAAGAGAGTGAGTTTGTTTGCGTATAAGTTTAGTCACTCTGAATGAGTTCAGTGCAGGTAGACACAACTATAGTCTATACCTCTAAAATACTAGCGAACGACACTTGCAAAATGGATGAGGTGAAAACTGTTATAAGTACCTACGTTCTTTTTTTATTGTGAATCATACATACAAATCATAACAAAATACAAATTCCGTGAAAGCTTTTCTATTCGTGAGTGTCCCAGAATCTACTGACATACACCTACACCGAAAAATAAAACACACAGTTTAGAAAAAGTCGCCCAGAGTAACACCTATAACTACTAGCTATGACTAATCTATCATGGCTAGTATGTCTCATCACGTTTTCCTCATCAGCGTAAACAAGTGATTAACTCCTACTGTAAATACTGTAACTGTAGGGGATCGAATTAAAACGCGTCATTTATTTGAACACTAGAAGAAGTTGGGGGTGAAATACGGAGTAGGGGTGCTATTTTCAAAATCTATTTTAAAGGGCTACGGTGCAGCGGTGTGGCTTTCTCGTAGGTTAGCGAAGACTAGTCAAACTGAAACCGTATTCACACGCAAGTTCAACTTTTTATTTATTTTTTAGTACTCTAATGCTTTTAACAGATGGCGTTACAAGTATAAGTACAACTGTAAAAAGACAAAATGTAGGAAAAATCTAAATTTAAATACTAGGGCGTGTGTCGCCTACAGTAACCTATATTTAAAATGTTTTTTTATATTATAATCAAAAGTGGTTACAAATCTAACGCACTGGCGAGCGGTTAGATTAACCGTTGATTATGACAACTAGGTAATGTTTAAAAAACTGTGGTATAGGCGTGAAACATCCGCCGAGTTCTTGAGTAGGTGACCTTACCTTTTTCGCATATTTTTTAACTATTGTTCGGAAATCATGTGCTAGGCATTACACCAACATATTTACTGTAATGAAACATATTATGTCAATTCGCTTCCTTTTTAATAAAAGCCTATAGTTTTGAGTTTAATGAATGGTACGCATTATACAAAATGAAGACTTACAAGTAGGTATGGCATCTAACACATTGCGTTACTATGACGTCATAGTTAGCGCCCACAGGAACGTGGGTCTCAGTATTGCTAGATGGGAACTTGTATGTAACCTCAAATTAATTACTTATCTAAGTAGAGTTTCAGGCAAAGGGCCAATCACAATAATTTTGAATGAAAAGTTCGAACGAAGATATTTTATATTGCAGTAATATTTTACGTGATTTTACTGAAGTACATACACAAGTAAAGTATTGGCTTTCATTTTTTTGAATCCTAGATTTCCAAGCCCGTATCCCACATCTTTTGTTACAAAACTTTGATCGTACGTAAACCACTCCATACGCGACAGTTTGTATTAGGTTTGATTGAAACGAGTCGCCTGCGCAAGTCGCTAATAGTTCCAATAAGCTGATCGCTCTCGAGGAAGCTAAGGACCGGTTCTTGCCTTATTTTCACAGGTAAAAAAGATCAGCTGGGTCAAATGCTTAAGGTATCTGCATTTCTGCAAAAAAAATTAAACATTCTCCAAGACTCCGGACGGGCGAATGGGACGCTACTAGTTTAGAATTACACTGTGCCTACGCTGGTTCTACGCTGCTTTGCGATTTCTACTCTACGTCTACGATGCCTATACGCCCTTTCTATGCTACATCTACATTGCCTCTACGCTGTCTCTACGTTTCGTCTACGCTGCGTCTACGACGCCTCTACGCTGTTTCTGCACCACATCTGCGCTGCTTTTATTTACGCTACATTGACGCCGGCCGTAGCGGTTTTTAGCAGTCATATCAGATACGAGTGGTTGGTGCGTTTCATATTTGCTTGTTTGAATTAGCTTTTATTTGGTAACATAAACACTGAAGCAGCTGACACACAATAAGCTATGTCACGACTGGGTGTCGCCAGTGATACACACATGCCATTTATTATAATGCCCCCTTGCACTGACAGTTTACAACTAGGAAGTCGTGCCTGTATGTCGCGATCTTAAACCTGTTTATTGTTACGGAAATTTTCATGATTTAGAAATTATTTATGGAAATAGGGATTAAGTACAGGTAGCGTTATGAGCTGGAATGAGTAGTTTTAGGTCATTAATGGATTATTTTAATAGCAAATCAAGTTATGAGTAAGCAGGTGGAACTTGATAGTGAAGTTTTAAGAACAAAATAATAATATCGTGCCTCTGTTACTGCTGCGTTCTTTTTGAAAGTTGTACGCATTCCTCTTACCTATTTATGGAAGTAAACCAAGTATTTACATTAAAAAAATACCTAAGCAAAACCGATCGTATTTTCTTCGACGCAGCAATTTCATAATCATAGATTGTAATTTGTTATACTGATAGCTGCATTTAAATGAAGCAAGCCTGCAGCCTAATCGCAGTCCAAAAGGTTCGCCTCGAATTATTACAGCACGCACTAATTTGAATAATGAACAATGTTACTCTAATAACCGGTTTGATCACGCGATTGGCCTGCGCGCGCGCAACTTTACGATCCACGACGAGGGATGCTGGGCTATAACCGTGCGCGCAGTAATATTTGACGTGTGTCACTTCAAATCAGCTTACAGTGTAAAATGAGCTTTGACTTGCACATTTTAGATTCAAAGTATGATATACCTTATACCGCTGCATTGATTGGTAATAATTGATATTACTTATGCTGGGGTGATGCAGTTTTCTCCATTTCCGAAGTGAGACATCACCAGCAATACTCGTTATTACAATTTTATTCTATGGTAAATAAAACCTTTGGCAATCGGTCGGATTGGACACAAATGTTTCGACCGCAAAGTTATTGCGAAGAGTTTGACGCCTGAATGTATCACGCGACACATTTGGCCGACACGATGGGATTCAGAGACTCGTTAAAACAAAATAAATAACAATTCATCATAGAAACTTTTTGCCGTTTCGCTCCTTCGAATACGTTACGTAATTTAAAACAAAAGGGTCTCCAAAAAACAAACGCCCGCTGAGTTGGGTCACGAACAAAGCCAGCATTCGCCAAGTTATGTTTTTAGGTTCTGCCTAAAGTAGGCCTGACCATTTAAACTGCCACATAAATCGCCAGCGAGTGGAAACAATGAGAGCAGCCATTATGTTTTTGGTGTTTTTTGCCGGCGGAATAGAGTTCTAGCGGGATTATTACATAAAATCGCTCGGCATTTCGATACCATTTTTAAAACGACCGACTGACTTAATTCGATTGGCTTTCTGTCTCGGCATTGTTTCGAACTCTGTTGTTTTGATCTTCGCAGTTTTTACTGCCTTATTATCCTTTGCGTTATGATGAAGTTTTGGGTGTTTGCGTCTATTTTTAAAGTTATGAAATGTTAATGACATAAGCCGCTTACTAACGCAAAATTGATCGTTGTGCCCATTGAGCAGAAAAGTGAATTTGCTTCAGAGTTCCCTATGAAGATAAAAAACTAGGAAGTTTTACGAATGTCACAGAATTGTGTACTCGTTATATAGGTATGTAAAGTAGAATAATTAAAATTTTATTATGCTACAACTTAAATGTCGGTTGTTTATAAAAGTAATTGCAAACAAAATGCGAATTCAATGACATTTTCGATATAAATCGATCATATTTCACTGCATCTTGCGACTTGCTGTGTTATTGATAGTCGTATTCGTCATAATTGCATGTTTTTAATCACGTCCGCATTTATTATTTTATATCAGTGACTTTGGTCACATCTTATGAATTTAAACAAGTTTTATCTTGTGCCGAAACTATGTTTACGCTTTTTTGTAGGTAATCTAATAAATATTATTATGTTTAAGTATTAAAATTTGGTTTATCACGACACCATTAATTAAATGTTGGTTATCAGTCGTAAGTGGGTTGCAGTTGGCCTGCCGAGAATCAAATGACTGAAGAGTAATAATTTAGGTGTACGCTATGAGGGTGATTGGTTTATATCTATTATTATATATTGTGTTTGATGCACTACATACATACTACATCCAGCCAAAATATTGGTTGCATTTAGATGAATAGAACATGCATGTGAAAAAAGGAAAGAGTTCGATGTAAGGTACTCGTAGTTATTTGAAAAAAGACGTAAATATTATCTACAGCTGGGATAGCACCTGAGACTCTCGTTGTGAACTTGTGACTTTCGTCGTTTCGACGACAAGACTTTTTTGTCAAGACAAGATTTGTTGAATTCAATTTAATAGTACATTATGGTACTAGTGTGTAACATTGGTGATTACCGCCGAGGCGCCATTGGTCTTAAGAGAGCCGAGGACGGTAATCATACACACGTGTATCATACGACGTTTTTCAACACACTTGTGAATAAAATAACAATAAAAACTCATTTTTCCTTGGAGTTTTCAGGTAGTAAACTTTCCAAAACGTTAAGGGCTTCACATCTCAGGACAGGCGTCATGGCTCAGTTAGTAGTAGCTCTGCCTTCCGTGCTGTGGGTCGTGGGTTCGATCCCAACCGAGAACAAACATTTGTGTGTTGTAAACATAGATGTTTGTTCTGTGTCTGGGTGTTTCTATGTATTATAAGTATATATTTACAAAAAAAAATGTATGTATGTATTCTATCAGCCATCTAGTTTCCATCAAGCTTTGCTTAGTTTGGGACTAGAAGGCGTTGAGTTAAGTGTCCGTAAATATTTATTATTTTTTTATTTATCTTATATCGGGCGGTGTACAACATAAATCATTTTCTTCGTAACTAGAACTTGTAGACATTTTAATTAATAAATAACTATAATTTCAACAGTGAAAACGAGTTGTGAAAAATGTTTCGCTATGGCGGGAAAAATTAATCAGTTTTCCTATGCGCGCGCATTGCAATCGCCCACAGACTAAAGGGATGAGCTTCTTTTTTTATTTTCCGCGCATGGGTTTTGCGCCTATTCTGCCACGTACAAAATGAGGAATTTAAAGTTTTCTTTTATTCCAGAGAAAACAAAATTTATATTTGAGTGAAAGTTTTATTTATTAAACACGTACGAGTTAAAATTATGTATTTAAATAAGAAGTTGCATGAAATGAGCAAGCAATACGAACATAACTTTATTTGTTCTATTAAACACGATCTTTTTTTTTGGAATAAAAACTTTTTTAAGAAAACAAAGCAACTCAACCAATACAATTAAAAAAAATCACTAGTGTGTTATAGCAATGAAAAAGTTACAGTTTTATTATGGGTGCCTAATTGCGGTGACTTTATCCTTAGAGCATAGAGCCACTTTATGAGCAAGTGTGTTCAAAAAATCTTTAATTTTGCGTTCGTAAGCAGTTTTCATGTTCATACATACATTATACTCGTGCGCTACAACATTACTTGGAATTGTCCGTCCATAACCTATTTGAACTCGTAAAAACGTTGGTGTGTGTTTTTATACTATTTAATAATTTAAAACCATTTACATCTTTTAATACCTAGACTCACCCAGTAGGATGATATTAATAGCTTAATGGGTGAATATTTTATTATTTACAAACTTGTTTTACGTCATAATTACTTTTAAATTATAATACCCACCTAATTAATACTGGTAACCTTTAATATTAATTCACATGACATTGTTATGAACAGGAAATAAGATTAGAAATTAGTTCAACAAATATCCTAAATAATATTGGTTCTATAATCACTAACTCTGACCAAAGTCAGTAACAGCAATTATCCATAGTACCTACTTATGTGTCTTTTATTTTTGGTGTGTATTTATGTGGAGAACCTTACACCAATAAAATAATAAATGATAATGACTCTGATATCTTGATATCTTAAACAATGAGAGCTCGTGCAAGGAGTTACAGTATAGTGAGCGGTCTTATCACCTTGAGCGATCCTTTCTAAGCATCTTTTGGCTAAAAAGATCTTATGATCGTAAAAACTGTAGGGTTAATACAAAACCCACAACACACATTTCATGATTATTGTACACAATAATGTACGCAAAACTTTCCACGTACGGACAAAGAACTCATAAAACTTAGTACGTCACAGAGATCAGTGGCAGATTTCAGTGCCGAAACGAATCGGGTACAATAATTTCATTAATAAATAAATCGAATGGTTGAGACATCGAGGCCGCCCGATAGCCTCTTATCGCGGAGCGCGACGACCCCACTGTGCCCGATATCGAATGACTATTTTATTGCTATATGTTGGATCTGCGGCTTCAACTACATTAGTAACTATGTATTACATACATTGTTTGTTCTGCCTGTTGATCTCTATGGACAGAAGTATCCATAGAAAAGTGGTCTCTCTGTGAGAAGTGCTTAGTCGTTACTGGAATATAATAATAAATGACGGTAAGTAGGCAAGTAAAAGCAGAAAAAATTAAGGACGTTTTACCCAAAGAGTATCTTACTTGAAGGTCTATAGATAAATAGTTTTTATGATTTTAAGTATTAGGGGGAGTGATTATTATGAGTTGAAGAAAATATGGAACTGATAGAAACAGATGGTATAATATTATAATCAACAATATAAAAAAAATCCTTAAATTTTACAAATTTTGAATTAAAATAATATAAAATGAAAGTATGTACATGCAAATTGGATAAAAAAATTAATTTTATAACAATAATACTATTTCAATAATTCTAATAATACCTATAATTAAACATTTGATTCTGATGATAATAATAAACTTTTGAAAAACTAAGATTTATAATAATAATAAAAATTGATTTTTTGTGTGTATTACCTAATTCTACCATTGTTCATTCTATTAATTTGTATTGTTAGTATTTGCTTCCGTAATGTTTGTTTATTTAAGGGTGCTTTGGGTGAAGGCCTCCTCCAGAGCTTGCCATATATAGTTAAGTGTAAATTCACAGCAGCTAGTAGACAAAAAAATAAACAACAAAAAAATTCAAAGCGCAGTTAGATTGAGTTGTATATTTTAGATAAAAGACTCAATATTTTCTATAAATAGTAACAGACACATTGACATATTAATTTTAAGATTTATAATATTACTTATAACTGATATCGTCTATAACCCAACGCGATACAGTATCTAAGAGGCTTAGCTTATGTAGAGCAATTTGGGTGGCAACATTACTCGTACTTATCTCTACGGAAGTAGATTTCAGGTCAATGGAAACACTCCTATACTTTATTAATTTTTTTAAAACATTGTTGCGATATTGATCCAAGGATTAAACGCGTTCTGAACTACGCTACAGTGAAGAAAAATATGTGAACAATGAAAAGAGTAAGAAAAGAGGAACTACTGAAGTTATTTCAGTAGTTCCTCTTATAGAAGGATAAGAAGGATTAAGGGCAAGATGACGATGAAACTACTTAGTAGTTTTATCATCAGCTTATCATCATCATCACTTTTTACCGCGCGCTGCAGCGCCTAGGACATAATGGAGTACGCTTCCGTAGCACCTATACATAATATACAATCCTCTCAGCCTAGTCATAGATGGATACAAATGGAAGTGCACTATAAATAATACAAATTGTTAGGGCAACGACACAGCCGTCCAGCCGGCTACAATTAGCCCACCAATTGACCTCAGTTCGGATTGGAGACGCCACTCTACGTAAAACATATAACTCATACATACTGCATCCACGTAGGGTTGCCAGACAACCGGTTTTAGCTAACAGCCTTCCAAAAGAAACCCAAAATTCCCTTGTAGGCCCTGATACATTTTTGATGACCCTGGAGACTTTGTGAGCCGCGGAGGTGATAGAGTAAGTAAGTTTTGTTTGACAAAGGAAATAATTACATAAACTGATTTCCCCAAAGATTTTTTTAGTATCTTCCTAATAAAATTCATTACGTAAATAAAATTACAGTATTTATGCTGTTTTAAGATGTTTTGGTAACTTGTCTTCTGGCAATCTGGAGTGTAGTATTTTAATTACGTTTCCAGGTTTCTCCATCATTTAGCGACATGGCGACCCTATTTTAGTAGTCTACTTACAGTATAGCATTCGTCCATCACATGCTTTCGTGACCTTGGGATTGCCATCTTGGAATATCGTGATCATTATATTGACTGCCACAAGTAGACTGCTTTATTGGAGTATATTTAGATTAGAAACATCTGCAATTTGACTCATAAGCTGGAGACTATTTTCATTGATTACTTTGACCCATTTTACAACAGAATCTTTGTTATTCAATGGATCTGGTTTGCCTTTAGGTTCGTTACCTATATCGTCTGACTGCTACTTAGAAACATTTCAGTGACTACCTTGAAGTCAAGAGTTTTCAATTTGCTGTAGTTTTCATGCCTCAAGTTGTAAAGTGTTAGAACGTATATTCAATGTAATTATTTGAAGAATTAGTCTCAGCTGCTCTATGTATAAGTATTAATTAGAAATATTACATTTCTAATTAATACTTATACATAGAGCAGCTCTAGACTCATAATCAGAAACTCTAGACTCTAGAGTTTTTGATTATTATTACATTTCCATTGCTCTAGAGTCTAGAGCAAATGTTATACTGTGGAACCCTAACAAAAGATGCGGATGTAAATCAGAACTATAATTGAACACAGATTTATGCTAAGGTAGGTAGGTCAAATGTGGTCTCGT
This sequence comes from Eulithis testata, assembly GCA_947507515.1. Classification (NCBI taxonomy): domain Eukaryota; kingdom Metazoa; phylum Arthropoda; class Insecta; order Lepidoptera; family Geometridae; genus Eulithis; species Eulithis testata. The sequence goes on from OX382207.1 coordinate 5,393,619, forward strand.
TCAGTGTTCTATTTTACTTGAGAATCTCTCACAATTTTGTATGACATGCCAACTCGTACGCTCAATGAAGCGATGTGTTGTCTCATCTCGTCAAAATCTTTAAGAAACCGGTAGCCATTGTAAACGAGTTCTCAAGAGACCAATCTCAAAATTTGAGACGAACCTGAGCAGCATTACAAGGAATAAAACTTGTTTTTTTACGAAGCTGGGACCGTCATTTCATCGGTGATAATACTTAATAGTGTAAAGAAAATATTCGAGTTCTAAAAGCTTTTGCCCTAAGAGAATTTCTCAAAAGCCATATATGTATTGGCTCCAAAAAACAAATCGGGTTCGGCGTACTGTTTGATCTTTAATCACGTGCACAGTTTATTTGGGAAACTTGATGATGATGATAGAAAATGTTTAAAATTGACATTTCAAGTTGAGGCACTTACCTAATTTACCTACAAAACTAAACATTTGAGACATGCCCGAAAACATTAGATTTTGACTGTAGTGAGGAACACGTCACCGCTTTTTTTATCCGAAACGTCAGCAAGTCCTTTATTTTCATGGAAATTACGGTGATCAAGTCCTTAAGAAGCGGGGCTTAGCACAGGTTGGTATGTTTTCATACATCCGCATTGTGTTTGGACAAAGCCCTGCATGTTTTAAGAAAACTGTGAGGAAGATAGGGCTTTTGAAGGACAAATCTAGACAAAAAATCTCACCTAAGATGAGGTTCCACTAATCTTTATGAACTCGCTCATGTATTCTCAGAACTTTAGAAAGGCTTTGCGCTTGGAGTTACACGTAGACCAATTAAAATATCGGTGATATTTTTAATAATCGTTTTCACATTCAAAGTATAATGGCATAAAAAACCGACTTTATTTTATTAATTTTTCAGCAATTCAGAAACTTCATAAACATAATTATTAAAACCTAAACATCTCACAACTCAGCCATATAAATGGTACTTTTGGGCTCACTGTTGATAGTTCTCAATTCGATCTCATTGAAAGATCAATCTAAACACACTAAGGCTGAAATACTCAAAAGCCATTCAAATTTGAGCACCACTTAAAGTTGTTCTGCCTCTGTTCGACATTACTCATTTGTAAGAGATGGCAATATATTAAGCGAGACTTAAATTGAGTGGGGTTTGAGTGGCGTTTGAGTATTCGCCCATCAAACAGTCAGGCCCAGTTTCATCAAAAGTCTTGCTAACAGAGTGTTACGTAAACGGGCGTCAAAATTAACAAGAATGTTAAAGTATTGTTAAGTATTTTACGTCCCACGAAACATAATTGACAAAGGATAGTAATCCTTTGTCAATTTTGTTTCGTGGGATTGATTCTGCGTCCATTTTAACATCTAAATCTTGTGTTATTTATTTAACTGCCCGTCAGATCAGCGATTAGATTTATCAGTCTGTTAATGAAGATAATCCATGGTTAGAGCATGGTGAAACACAAAACGACCTTAATAGTCCGTTAAATGGCTAACAAGCTGTTAGTTTTACTAACAGAGCATGATGAAACCGGCCCTTAATTTCTATCAATAGCGTTCAACTCGTAGTCGCGTCCAAATACAACATTGTATGAAAAACTTCATTCGAAAGAACAAGTTTTGTCTCCTGCACGTAGGCCAGTCAGTTAGGCCCTGAGTAATAGTGTTCTGTGGTTAGGCTCCTTGAGGGTATACCGTTGTCCAAAAAATTTTTCTTATATAATTGTGACAGTAAAAACGAAAGCAAATATTTAAATCAAAGAATATTACAGTGTACCTACTATAACTGTGTCGGTTAATTTTAGTAAGTAAGAACTCAATTATAATACTTATTTACCTACCACTAAAATAATTGAACTTTGTATGAATAAATCGCCAGTTAAGTGCACTCAAATATAACACATAAAAAGATATAAATTAATTACCCACAACTTTAATACTTTATATACCTACGTTTTTTGAGCATATAATATGCCCATATACTATGTACCTTCTTGTGCTTATCAGAATATTGATTTTATGTGTTTTTTTTGTATTGGTAGTTCATGACAGGCGTCATGGCTCAGTCGGTAGTAGCTCTACATTCCGTGCTGTGGGTCGTGGGTTCGATCCCCACCGAGAACAAACATTTATGTGGCAAACATAAATGTTTGTTCTGTGTCTGGGTGTTACTATGTATTATAAGTATGTATTTACAAAAAAAAGTATTTAAGTATAATATCAGCAATCTAGTTCCCATAGTACAAGCTCTGCTTAGTTTGGGGCTAGAGGGTGTTGTGTGTAAGGTCCAAGAATATTTATATTTATATTTATTTATACATAATATGCAACGATTTTGTTTGAAAATCATACAAAATCGCTATAGATTAAACTCTACCTAAGGTTTATTTAAGGATAATCCTGACTTGGCCAATATGCAATTTAAGTAATGTCTCTAACATAACCCATACTATTAGTGCAATTTGTTCTCTTTTCTGTTTATTCATTTTGATTGTTTTGAACATGTAGGTACGGTTTATCTTAAGTTTGCACGCCAACCATTCTCCTGACCTGTAAGGTTGGCAGGTAGAAAATGCTTATAGCATTAAGCCCACCTAGTTGTACATTTGTTCTTTTTGTGCAATAAAGAGTTAATAAAAAATAATAATAATAAAGCAATCACATTTCAAAGTTACAAAAAAAATGCTATTACGAAGGGTGTTGAGAAACCTCTTTACCACTAAGGATCTAAATGAATTATAAAGTTAAAGTCAAAAAACTTTTATTCAATAAAATACACAAGTATCATTTGAAAATGTTAGTGATATACAGCCGAATACTCAAACGCAACTCTAACCCCACTCAATTTAAGTCCCGCTTAAATTATTGCCATCTCTTACAAATGAGTAATGTCAAACAGAGACAGAGCAATCTTTAGTGGTGCTCAAATTTGAATGCCGTTTGAGTATTCGGCTAATAGTGAATCTACTTAGTAGAAGTAGAGGTTCTTTTAGTTTTTTAATGATCGGATTTACAACGGGGTCTCCCTTCTCACTATGTAGGTAAATACATTAATTACATTATAAATATGAATATAATAACTATTGGTTTATCAGTAGTTGAACAATACAGGAAAAAATAGTATCTACCTAATTAACTTAAGTAGGTGGCTATAGGGATAAATTCAGGCTATCAGTTGTGGAAATTAATTGTAGCAAAATTTTAAAGCTAAAAATAATAAAAAAAGACTGTTGTATAAGTGCGTACCTAAGTAAATGAAAACCAATTTTAATATAAATTAATTGAAGATTTTTTTTAACATCTTAAAAGTATGAATCAAAGGGGATTCGAAACCTCGACCTTCCCGTTGATACGAGGATTACATCCCTATGCGTTATCCGTCGAGTCATACTATACAGTCGAGTGGAACTACTACGCGATAGTGTACTTGGGAAGGTCGCGGATTTGAATCCCGCTCGATTCATAACTATCGGACTTTATAAAAATCTTTGTGATTTTCCTTAGTGAAGGAATAACAAAACACTTTAGCACTAGTAATAAGCATAAACTGACAAAATCTCAAACACATAAATCTGAATTACGTACTTACTATTTGCAATAGTTCCGGTTTTAAATTAGGGCCACTAACTACTTAGGCTACGACAACCACTTTTCATGATCTATCCACTACCCCCAATTGCACCTATACTATGGATAATCTAAACTGCGCTTATTCTAGACATGTATGAATTGCAGTAATCCGTGGCCAGCGGAACTTTTTGTTAGGTATTTGTGTACCATGGCCGTCTGGGATGTAGCCGATACATACGTACGGAAGTGATATTGTTAATAATTTATTTTAACATTACTATCGTTCTTAGTACATAACACGGGTTTATATTACACTGTACAGTTCCAAGAGTAGTATTCAGAGGATTATTACAGTTTTCGCACAAGCTTCGAAGTGAGACCGGAGTCTTAGTTTTTTTTTATTGATCTAAACAAATATCTTTGTTAAAACAAAAATGCTAATTTAGCTCAGAGTTACGTGAGTGCAAGTGGCACTTGGTCTCTGAAGGTGTCTTGTTCAGTGTCCAGTTTTGCAAACTAGATAAGAAGTTTAACGACATAGAAAATGTTGTTTTAATGTAAATAATGCTTTGGAATTAAATTTGACTCTAACGGGTAGGTACCCATTAAATTACCTAAACTGTAAGTAGGTACTTACAATAGTAGATTATGCATTAAGGGGATAAAGCAGCGTATTATGTCTCGGGCGATATTTTGAACCCCAATTCGCTCGTGGAGTTACAGAGTTAAAGCTAGAATCCCGAGGCCGAGGGGTTCAAAAACGCCCGAGACAAATACACTGCTTTATCCCCAAAATGCAAGTACTTACTTTATTAATTTTACAATAATGAAAGAAGAAAAATATAGAAAATTAAAAGTAAAAGTTAATGTTAGAGACGTTGGACCAATTGTGAAAAGACAAAGTTATATTATTGTTGAAATCGTTGTAGGTTCTCATATACGCTTCCTTAGATCTTTCAGGAAGCAAGTTTCCAATGATATCAGTTGCTTCAGATTGTATGCATTTCGGTATCATATCACTTTCGTCACTGTCAGTTGACATTTTTGTTAAAATACGCTATTTTGTTACAAAATAACACAAATATTTGCAGTTTAGCGCCTTTTCGTCCTATTTGTTTTTTTTTGTAGTGGCAAATTCTTCTTCATGCAGGTTTCTATGAAAAGTTTATATTCTAATTTTGACGTTTGGTCATGGATTGCAAGGAGCTTGATTGCATTCCAAATTCAAATGTCATAATTCCCTAAGGGATTATGAAATTCAGTACATTTATAATGACCCGGCTAGACCATAGGACACAAATGACTTGCTTTAAGTTGAGTTTGCATGACACATAATATGCCATTGACGAGCAGGTGTTATATAAAAAATATTATTGAAGTTATACTTTTAATGCGTCTTCCAACTGACAGCGTTAAACGTTGAACGAAAAAGGAATAGAAAGAGTTAGCGTTTAACGCTCCTAGAGAGGGAGAATAGAAAGAGACAGAGCGAGAGTGATCACATACGGAGACCCCCACAAAACGCAAATGGCATTCGAAGTATAACTTCTTCCGCGCTGAGGGACTCCACGCACTATTTTTTTTTTATATTTTGAAGTATAGTAACTTAGTCAGATTAAGTAACTTAACTTCTGATTGTTGGAGTCGATCTAGGATACTTTAACTTTTAGCTTCGTAAGTTATTTTTATCTACGTATCTGAATAAATAAAATAAAAGATGGATTGGGTCTACAAACTCGGAGCGCGTTTATGTCTTTTGTATGCAAATTGTGTATTTTTATTTTTTATGATTTTTTGACCTTATTCTTGTTAAATTATATTTTTTTAATAGGACTAAGGACACTTAAAATTTCTTATAGGCAAAAAAAAATTCATGACCATAATTCAGAACAATGCATATCTTCCACGATCACCCCTACCAGAATCAGTGCATATTTTGACTAAAATGACCCCTCTATTTTCCAAGGTTTAGCAGAGTGTGCGACGCAACGCAATGCAAACCCGTGTTCAAATCGTACTATTCCCTCATAGTTCACTAGCTTGCACTGCTGAAGCAAGCTCGGTCGGTACCTTTCACTTAGCAGGCGGAAGCTCGGTTATGTCACCGCTCACTGGGCCATCGGCTGACCGTAATCGCAGCGACACACTTACCACGATTCACGAAAACAAGAGTCGTTGCGTTGGGTTGCGTCAACAGACAACACATTGCATAAGGTGCGCATTTACACATGAAGCAGATTGCTGCTGGTGGTTAGCCACTACCAGTGTCAAAAATTGGTATGGAAACATGGCGCCACTATTCTACTCTGATCTGATCTCTAACGTCATCGCTAGCGCCCAAACGGCTAAAATACTGAAGGCACGGGAGAAGTTTTACTTTTTGACTAAAGCTGTGATTAATTCTGGCAAGTCGGTACGAAGAATATTTTTTTCTGGATTGGGCGCTATGCTATGAGTCTGGCACACGCAAGTGTATATACATAGATGTAAGTGATCTATATCGGGTGTGTATGCATTTGTATAGAAGGCTGGATAAAACCAGCGACGCGGTACCTGCTTTTTTATGTAAATGCGACTATAAGCACATTTTGTTTTATTGGGATTCGGTTTTTCCCGGCACGTTTATAGATTTTGGATTCGTTAATTGATTGCTCGTGAGGAAGAGTGAGAAGTTTATGTGCTGTACACATGCGATGGATGTTCAAAACGTACACAATTCAAGGCCATTTATGTATGCAGATGTATAATGTACACACTATAGCTAGTACCTTTATAAAGTTTAATACTATCTTGGCTTTCAACAAGAAAATGCCTCATTATCTACAATTTGCGTAGTATATTATATTGTGTAGGTAATACTTTTATACCTAAATTGTTTGAACAGATAGTAGTGACTAAAGCATGTTCAATTATCAACACAAACACTCATTTATAACTACAAAATTGAATAAACGTAATAAACCGAAAGGCTAAAGCACATAAACCAAACAATTCAAATATAGTGTCCTTGACTTCAATTAGCTCGAGAAATAGTCATAGTGAATAAATTACTAGTATCTAGTAGGTACAGTCAGCAACATAATTTGATTATTTTAATAATTTAAGGTAAAGTTTTGGAAGCTTTGGACTATTTATTTGATAAGTTTTGGAAGATTTCATTTTCAGTTTTTGATTCTTGAATAAATTGAATTGAGATTAATACGAATTTCAATGATAAAACTATGCATAAAATTTTGCGACACCATTTACTTGAATTTTAAAAAAAATATTTGCTTACTGTACATAACATACCACCTACTCACAGTGTTCTGATAAACCTTTGTTGAAATAGTAGATTGTATCATAAGGGAGCGAAATCATATTTTTACGACGCGGGCACTTTTTTGAATCCAGAGCGAAGTGAAGGATTCTAGAGTAGAATCCCGAGCTTAGCGAGGGATTCTTTAGTAGAATCCTGAACGTAGCGAGGGATTAAAAGTACGTCGCCCGAGCCAAAAATATATATTTTGCTCCCGAGTGGTACACTCTACTTTTCATCACCCACTATGAGAAAAAAAAGGCACATAAGATAAGATAAGATGAGATAAGATGAGATGAGATAAGATAAGATAAGATAAGATAAGATAAGATAAGATAAGATAAGATAAGATAAGATAAGATAAGATAAGATAAGATAAGATAAGATAAGATAAGATAAGATAAGATAAGATAAGATAAGATAAGATAAGATAAGATAAGATAAGATAAGATAAGATGAGATGAGATAAGATAAGATAAGATAAGATAAGATAAGATAAGAAAAGATAAGAACATTATTTATTGCACAAAAATGAAGTACATTTGGCGAACTTAAAGCGAAGATATTCCAAATTCAAAAAGTGCGCGGCAAAGTTAATTCCGGCGCACTTATTAAAATAAGTGCACCGGAATTAACTTTCCGGCGCTTTATAGTTTCTTATAGAAAACACCACCTTTGGGTGCACATAAAGGCGAACCAAGTCGTTCTTTTCGAATAGATGTGATGAAAACTCGATTTCCAACTATAACAAATTTATAGCCTCTAATTGCAAAGTCGTATAAATCGTGCTAAGGTGTAAGTAATACACTAAAAAGTTATACGTTTTTGAAATCCAATCAAATCATCCAAAAATCTTAGACTATTTATTTAATTCTACCATATATAAAATGACATTTAAATCTTTTCGAAATAAAATACTTAAAGCTTACTATAGACACAAAAACCCACAATAGCTACTTATTTGTAAAAATCGGCGATTCTAGCATCTTTTGTAAACACAACACGTCCACCCACATATTTATAGGTAAAAATCAACATTTTAATAGTCTCTTACAGTGTTGTATTCTCATACCTAATGCCAGGATGCGGTGCCAACACGTGAGTTAAGGCCCAATTACACCATACCATTTTCTTGTACATACCAGTGCAATATTTAGTTGAATGCTATAAATTAATTGCATGGTGTCAACAACACGTACCTAACATTTTTGATCTGGTATACAAGTTTTGCTTCAAAACTTTTCTTGGTGGTGGTCAATAATTGCATTCAACTTTGTTTAATATATCCGCGTGTAAACAGTTGCTTACAATTCTTGAACGTCAATTATGGCGCATCAACTATTGCACTGGTACGTACAAGAAAATGGTATGGTGTAATTGGGCCTTTAGACATTTTAGGACCAGCCAATAAATGAAAGCTTTGAGGAAAAAATGCAAGTGGAATATTAATTGGCGCTTTCACAGCTACTTATCAACACATTATAATATTTAGATTGTTCTTCCCTGCACTGCGCAAATTATAGGTACCGAACTAACCCTAGTGGTTTTAAGTTTTTTTCAGATTTGAGTTCAATTGATTGTATAGTGTAAAGTGCGTATAAGTTAGCGTTCTTACCTATATAAAACCTATTCCTACAAGATACGTAAAGAAAAAATATCCACATCGCTCCAGAAAGTTCCCTAAGACCACCCATACAAAACCTGTAAACTCCATCGATCCGAGGTTTCCAATAATAAAACTTATTATTATTATTATTATAGTTTGCATCGTTTACATAATTCAGTTTAGCATCCTTTGATTAAAATAAGCAACATTTTATAAAGAAATTGAGTTACGATAATACGATAACGTCGTCGTATCGTAACTTACGACACAGATTGAGTATCAGTTACTGTGCAACTTGTAACAGATTAACTATGAGTTCTTATGTAAGTTATTGAACTGCGCAAACATTCTTCATTCCGTCATGATGGATGTGAAACCATCGTTTCCGAAATGCGATACCTGACGATATCTTATCGAAAAAATATCGGACATGGAAACGCATTTTGGTAGACATGACTTTCAGTTTCTTATCAATATCAATTATATTACAAGGATCTTTTTCATCTATTTATAAGCTCATTGTTTATTGTTTTAACAAAATTGACACCAACAACTTACTACTAAGTGAAATATATCACAAAAAAACTAAATGTTCTTGAGGTCATAAATCGATCATCTATCGAACATTGGATTTGCAACTCTTTTTGTTTGAATCGATAATAATCGATGCATTTGTACAGGTAGCCCGTATCCTAAGAAAAAACCAGTATCTGAAAATAGCTGGTTGTCGGACCGTGGCGACTAGCGATTCAAATTGGGCGGTGCGTGTCAGCTCCACTCCAATGCGCAGGAGTTAGTCAAGTCATCGTCTCCTTGATGCTATATCTATTCTGTGGGTGAAGGTTTTTACAGAGTGAATGCAGTTTACTATTTTAGATATGTAGGTAGGTAAGTTTTATAACATCCTAAAACTATGAGTTCGAATCCCGATCAACTTGGGACGTTTAAAAATCTCCGTAATTTTCCTATTGAAAACTGTAAAAGTAAATGATATAAGTATATTTTTATAAGTTAAGAGTAGATATCAACTACATTGCTCGTTAATGCTGTAGCAGTCGCCAGACGACCACTAGTATTTTACCACCAAAATTTTAAAAGTAAGTAAACTTCTGAACCAATACATTAATAAAATTACCCACTAACCTAGATGTCTAGATTATTCGGAAGTTCAACGCGTTGAACTCTTTTGAATGAGATTACGTAACCGACAACAACTTCGAACACTTGGGTGACTTAGTAGAACATACTTACATGATATTTACAGCCTAATTAAAACGGTATTTTGCATGTACCTTTGTTAATTAGAACCATAAATTACTTCGTAATGAGCGTTTTTATACGATTTTGCAATCATCTGTTTAGCTAATTTTTACCAACATTTTTAATTGAAGATTTAATTTCGAATTATATTTGATAAATTAAATTAGTCGTGTTGAATAGGCTTGTAAATATGAATGTGTTAGTGAATGCTCCGAGTTATGCTGTTGCCATAGGAACGTGCAGTGAGAGTGGTACAAGCAGGCGCCAACGCCTTACGTCATCGCTGCACACACTCACAATTTCACTATCGGTATTATCTAACACACCAACACAACCGCAATGCCTTACTTACACACTTAGACACAATAATAGGAAGCCGTTCTATTGCTTTGCTCAGATAATAGAGATATAGAGTTGTTTGGAAGAATAACGATGTTTCATATGACTTTAATGAGTACTACGATGTAATGGATAGTAGTTATATATTTAGATGGCATTTTTTTACTTTCGACGGTACCATTCATTTGTATTGTATGTCAATATGAATGGGTGTCTTTAAAATTACCTAACAATGAAGCCGTGTTACAATGCTGTCTAGATATTTTGGCTCTTTAAATTATTCACCAAGTTTTACCAATGAGATTGTAGATGTATGAGTATGTAATTGAACACTATTGTCGGTGTAGAAGTTTCGTTTTCATTTCCTCGTTGCGAGCAATAACGTAAACAACGATTAATTTATTTATTTACTTTTCCTGGAAAACTGTGGTTTTATTATTAATGTCTGTAATGTTAGTCTTGTGAATAAGTTAGAGCAAAATAATGAATGAATCATAATTATACTGTAGTGACACTAATTAGTATTAGGTATTAGTAGCTAAAATTATACTTACCCACATACTTAAAATTTATTGTTTGTGTAAAAGTAAGTTCAGGAGAAGTTTTTAGGTAAGTAAAGGAGAATGGGTTAGCAGTATGTGTGTATTTAAAAAAAATATTATCTTCCTCTTGACTGCTGGGATCGACATTCTTACCAAACCCATTATGCAATCTTCGGTATAGGTAATTAGGTAATAATATAACGTTTAGTATGAGATTTAATATTGAGAACAGCCTTCGTCCATGTAACGTATTATAGTAGGTGCTCTGCTCTATAATAATTGCAAACGTCAAGAAATAAATAATTAAATACCTAACTGCTTTTAGGGTAAGCGAAATCTTATTTTATTTACAAAAGGCCGTAAAGAAAAATTTATACTACGCCGAAGTCGTCTGGTTTTGATCTAATTCAAAATTTAAGTCTAAGTTGTACGTTATAATGAAGTTCACTATTCTGAGGAATGCTAGGACTTTTTTAATAAAAACAAAAGAAAGCATAATATAAAAGAATTTTCGAACACAGAAAATCGAAGAGGGCTTTACCGATTTAAAAAAATCATTTACGGATGAAAGTTGTTTTACATAATAGAATCATCAGTGCACAAATATAGCTCATACTTGCCCATTTTAATAATAGCAAGTATTACAAGTGGTACATAATATATTGCAGCAAAGCATGTCTTACATAATCTTCCTTCCCGCTTTGACCGGTCCAGCATTGCCTCAAGCAAATCTGATGTGAACTTTACTAATAACTTGTTATTCAATACACATAAAATTTTATTTGATTCTTATTTTGTTTTGTTAACTAATTGTTTATCAAGTATTTCTTACCTACTTCAAATAATCTAAATCGGAAAAGGCTTTGTCCTCTCGATTTGGCGCTTGAAGTCTTGAAGTTTCATTGAATCTGCTTGTTCCACAACTTGTTTATAAAAAAAAAATATTTCAAATTGTTCGTTATACGCACAGCCGAAGGCAAAAGCTCGTCAGTAGATTCGTATCCGTGGGCTAGTAACACACTATTAATATTCCGCATATCCGCATGTGAAGCATGGCCTTGGTTTGTCTAATTTTATTCCGTACTTAGTGTTCCGTATCGTGATGAACAGTAGAGGCGTGCTGAGGTGTACGAATGGGAGTATTATAATACGAGTATGTCTGGTTATGATGGTTATGCTGAAACTGAACTATTGGTCAAGTCCGCAGAGAACCTAGTAGGACTCTATTGAAAATCCCTCCCACTAATATTGATGTTTGATTGTTTAGATGTTTGTGTTTCAATCACGCTACGACTACTGGTCCGGAAGTTTGTAGGTTACTCTTATCCCGGAAAATCTATAGCATCCAATGAGACGCAAGCGAAGTCACGGTCGGAAACTAATAAGTAGTAAAAAGATTTTTTTTTTTACAAATGCAGTATGACTTGCTATATTCACTTGACTCAAAGTCAAAGTCAAAGTCAAAAATCTTTTATTCAATAAAATCTCACTGATCACTTTGAATCGTCATTACGTTTTGTATGATTAGGTATGATTACATATTTTTTTTATTGGATGAGTTGGAGCTAGTTCGTCCCAAGCTTGTTTGTCTTCTAAATAATCAGATATTTTATAGTATGCTTTTAAAAGAAGTCTCTGTTTTATTACGTTTTTGAACTTGCCAATCGACAACACTTGAGACACATCACTTGGGATTTTGTTAAAGAAGCGTACACATTGCCCTTTGAAAGATTTACTAATTTTTGTGAGCCTAGTGGTGGGAACAGCGAGTTTGTCTTTATTTCTAGTGTTAACATTATGATTATCACTTTTTTTGTTGAATAGATTGATATTTTTTTGAACATACAATAAGTTTTCATAGATGTACTGGCAAGGTACTGTCATTATATTTATTTCCTTAAACTTATTTCTTAGTGATTCTCTGGGACCCATGTTATAAATTGCACGAATAGCCCCCTTCTGCAACACAAATATGGTGTTTATGTCTGCAGCACTCCCCCACAACAAAATGCCGTTTGTACGTGTACTGAGTTGGTAAGTGCTATATAAACCAAAAGCCCATTCATAACACAATTCAAATAGCTGACGCAGGTCCTATAAGTAGGTATCGAATGATATTTGTTACCATGCATGCATGCAGGACCAATTCATTCGTCAGGTGTCATGTTAAACTCGTAAGTAGTTCAATGATAGATAGGTACTTACACTAAGTACAACCTCGCACAACAAAAGAAATAGATTTGAATGTTGGCAATAGACTGACATTTGCGGCGAAAAAATAGGTTTTGTACCTCAGCTTTGGTTGGCTGCTGCTGCTGATAGAGATTAGAGAGACGCACTCCCGAGGATGGTGTCTGCAAGCCCGCCTGTGGTGTTGGTTTGATGTTCCTATGATTGTACAGGATTTATTGTACCCTGATTTGATTATTCAATTGTGGAGGATTTCGCATCTACGCAGGTAACTTGAAGTGAGTGAATTGGGCATAGATTTTAGTAAGATTCAAAGTGATCAGTGAGATTTTATTAAATAAACGCATTTTGACTGACTTGACTTTACCGTTTGGTCTCCGTCGGTAACAGCGGGATATCATTCAAAATCTCCGTAATCTTGGGAGGATATGCGTAATCTTAAAACCTAAATGGAAACGTTCAACTTAAAGCGTTCAAAAAAATAAATTGCGAAATGTTTTTGTTTATAAATTCATTTAAAACATTTACATAACACGTCAGTGACTCGTATTCTCAGACCTAGTTATTTAAAATTACACGCAGTTTTTATCACATTCATACTTCAGTCACGAACACGGACAAAAACTTAAAGCTTTGGATAACCTTGACGTTTCGTTACTCATAGATTTATCTAATTGGTGTCGAATCCATGTGGTCGTAGTTAAAGATATAATAGCATATGAAAACTATGGGTTGCTGTGGTTATAATTAATAGTAGTTCGTAGGAAACACGTGTTTTAGTTATAACAATCAATGGCAAAAAATACACTGCGAATTTAAATTGTGTTGTATAAGTTCTACATTCATCGACAAAAGTTACAGTAGACTTACTACGACTACGCTAGCAAGTGACAGTGTGACAATACATTTTTTACAACTTTTTTCTAAGTCTCTGTTTCGTTTCACATTTCTTACATAAGCTCGTGTGTTATTTATTGTTTTCAACTTGCCATAGGCACTCCTGTCGATCACCAATATCTATGCTACAGAAGATTTACATGTTTATGTCGTTGAATCGTTGAATAATGCAGTAGTTGTATCTGAGATACTAGTAGTTCGCCCCGAACTGAGATCTCGTGATGTTCTCAGGTTAATAAAAACCAAACAATTTTTATTGACCAATGGTTGCAATAAACTTTGCACATCGCATCGAAATCGCCGTCTAGCTATGTACCAGTCTTACTTGAACTACAAAATCATTGAAACTCCAAGAAATGGTAGCTCAGGTTGTACTGGGTTTTCCAATTTTATAATTTTTACAACAACTCAAAAACTATTAGACCTAAAATCAAAATAAAAACGGTTTTGGAATGTCTAAACAAAACTCTATCATATGACACCCTACTTAATATTTTTAAACGACTTTTTTTTTCACTCCCTTTGGACCCTCATAAATTCACGACCCCTTGACCGATTTACTTCATTTAACAAACCAGTAAAACTTAAGAGTACTATCCGTATACCTACCAAATTCTGTGAAGATTGAATAAGCGGTTCAAAAGATCTCGAAGAACTAATATATAAACAAACAAAGCATTTTTGTCCAAGTTGTCACTAAGATCTCGTTCGCTTCGCTCACTCGATCAATTATCTGTTATGTAAAATATCCATATTTGTAGCTACATGTTCCTGTATTGCAATAATAGCTAATTAGAGTAGAAGAGTGTAAACTAGATCAAGATTCACTTTGCATTGTACCAAAAGCAGAGAGCAACTACGCACTTACAAATAATTGGCAACGATTGTACAATTTGTAAATTGGTTGGTGAGAGAAAGTGGACTGATTTACTTAGCGCGTGCTCATTTTGAATTGAAAATTGTGAAATTTGGATTCTGGATGCGATTTCACTCGTATAATGCGAATTCCAAAACAGTCAAAGAGATTGATGCTCTGATTTCGAAATAACTCCTTCGATTTTGTAATTCAGAAAATTTCCACTAGTTTCCTACGCAGAAAAAAGGTTTCTCCCGTTGCGGGTTGTGTTTACTATACGATTAAATATTTATCAGTTCTCGGGTACAAACAATAAGCGAATCAAGGTATCGATGTGTTAAAAGCTTATGAATATAAATTGAATTTAGATGAGTTGCTCAAACATTCATCGATTCATGTATTCACTCGCGCTGGTTCCATAGAATCAATCGGTGACGTGATTGGCGGAGCCGAGCTGGGTCGTTGGACGATAACCACATTGAACATTTATCAACATCGTTCCTATCTGTGTACCTAAGACAATGTAATCGGCAACTACCTAATTACTAAACAAACAAACAGGCTGTTATCTGGCCGTTGACCTAAGACATGAAGGGAATTCATGAATCCTTTAGGGCGTCTCGTAAAATGTATAATTAGCTATCTCCCTAAAGTAACATAGGTTCTCGCTATCTTAAATTCATAAAATAGTTTTGACAGCAACCTTCATACCCTAGTGACGGTGAAATATTGATTGATTAATTTTAAACTCACCAAACAATAAAACCGTTTTATAGATTCTAAGGCTAAGGCTAACAAACAGGCCCGAGAAATGCCAATACATACTACACGACTCGTTTTATGGAGTCAAACGCGATAAAGAATTCTCATAATGCCAACCGCGGAGGAACGAATATAGTTGGCTGAATTCACTTGTAAAGCAGGATTCTGCAGACTAGTTGGCATAATACCACGGCAAAGGTATAGAAAAGGAGCGATGACAGTACAGTCAGCCGCGAACTGTTTATGCCTATTGGGACCACACCATAGAAAATAAAAAACAAATAGGTACCTACAACATTTCCGTTACCGAAATATGACGTGATATTCTAATATGACGTCAATGTCATTATGACGACGCAAGGGTTGGATTATTATAATAGCCATTGCCTTCTGTTTTTCTTACTAGCTACTCACTGACTCTTTCTAGGTATTCTTTGTTGGGTAAGACAGTCTTATGGTCAAAACCATGACTTTTAGCACTGTCAAAGGAAACCTGTTTTTACTAAAGAGTGCGTCCCTTCTACAAAATGTTAACACCCATCGTTTATTTGCGAATTGTTATAAAAAGCCCTTTACCCTCTTATGCGGGTCGTGTGCCGGCGCGTGTCCCACATATCACGCAAAGGACAATGTTCACGTTTCATTCATTTTGTGAACCAAAAAGTTAAGTGCAATTCAATGAAGTAATTATTCGAAATATACATACTTATATTAAGTGTTTTGCTATGACGAAAAAGAATAATAAGGAAGGTTTTTATGATCAAAAACATTTTTTTTATGTGACGAAAATGTCTAGCATTTAAATCAATACTATAATTATTATTAGATTGATAGAAAATTCTGTATTGCACCACTTAAAAAGCAGTGTATAGTATATACATATACTACAGGCAAATTTATTATCATTATCAACCAACTAACCTTTGAGTAGTTAAAATAACAACAACAGCTTAACTAAACTTACTTGAACCTATTTTAAAATAAACAAACACATAACAAACTACTTAAAAAACTTTAGAATACTATACTGTACTATACGCACTATCGAAACATGAACTCTACAATTTGTATAGAGTTGTTGCGCAGGGGTAGGGAAGGTGCAAAAGATCAAGGCTCGCTTAAGTACACGAATAACGTTATTTGCATAATTAGGTATGCAAACGCCACAGCTCATGCCATAATATTTTTTTTAAAGCGGTAACTATATTTTAAGGACCGTAAAATTACTTATAAGTTTACCACCTAAACGTAGTTTTCTATAGTAATACTCGTAGCTAGCTGTGTCTTTTCAGCTTATGAGTAAGGGATGGAAAATGTTAGTGCTGTAAAATTAGGTTATTTTAGGAAATGAAACAATAGAATCGCTACTAATATTGCAAGGTCAGCTGGTACACTATACATGGCAACATTTTACCTACAATCCTACATGAATGAGTGTCGAAACTAAGTCTTGTATTAACACTAATTTTTTGTATTTACTTACTTGGAAATAGGATGGCCCGTTTGTCAATATGCCCTTCAAATGACGGTCATCGCATCTTGCAAAACCAACTCAACTAAGAGTACACCGGTTGATATTTTAAAACCGGATTTGTAACATGGCAATAACATAGGTTTGATTTTAAAAAAAATAGACTAACCTCATTATAGATGTTTGTGAAGGTGTCACCTAAAACGCAAAATGTTATCTATACTAATATTATAAAGAGGAAAGATTTGATTGTTTGTTTGCATTGAATAGGCTCCGAATCCTTACTAAAACTCTAATAATGTTACCCAAGGTGTAAAAAATTACCTAAAAAAAACCCGTGCGAAGCCGGGACGGTCCGCTAGTCAACCAATTGCTAGACGAGAGGTAAGTATAATAAACATGAACAAGAATTTATATTAAGTAACTTATTTTTCGCTACTCAATCGATTACTACAAATAAAATCGATTGTTCCATAAAGTATCGTTATAGTTTCCGATAAGTTGAAAGTCGTTTTTCGCACCAAATATGTTACTATATATTGCTAGTCTTTTATGAAAATCAATTAGCGTTAAAGGTAAAAACAACTTAATAAGTAAAAATAATAAACTGGTTTGGTTATTTTGCATTCTACAACACATTCCTATCTTCAGAATATTCATAAGATTTAAAACTGAGAACATTTTAAACTGAAGTATTTATTAAGTAGATATTACTTTTATGTTATACTTAGCTACTAGTATTTAATATCTAATTGCTGTAGTAGATTTATATAGTCTCAAAACACAAAAATAGTATTTATGTATATGAAATAGATAGGTAGGTAAATTAAATATTAATCTCAGGGAACCCCATGCGTGATAGACAAGAATTATTTATTTAGATGTCTACTTGTACCTATGTCAATAACGCTGAAGATGTCTTAGATAAAGTATACGACATGGGTTATCACTTAACATCAGGTGTGCCATCTGCTTGTTTTGTCATTTAGAAATACAAAAAATTGTCAATAATTAATAACTAAATAATAATAATAAATATCCTTGGACATAACACACAACGCCTTCTAGTCCCAAACTAAGCAGAGCTTGTAATAAGGGAACTAGATTACTGATATTAATATTTATAAATATATTTTTTTGTAAATACATACATAAGATACATAAACATCGAATTAAAATGTAAATGGTTATTTTTGGTGTAGGTGGTTAAACTATTTTTTTCCCTAAGCACAATTGATTAAAAAAAATACGACCGTTCAGATTGACCCCTATACGCAGTTGAAGTGAACTTGATAAGTGAATACGTTAACCTTTGTCCCCCAACCCCCGACGCGTCCGTTAAATAACCACCCCTAGCGATTTGTAACGAATAACTGTCCGTTTGCTTTTAGCATAGAAACGGCAGAAACTTTTTCTATACCTAGCCACAATAAATAAGTAGGTATGATAATAACATATTTGGACACCCCTGAGCAACTGATGATTTTCGCCTTTATTTGGATAGATAATTATATTTTATTCACAAAGAAAATTAAAACCAATACAGTATTTGCAATATTTACAAAATACACATGAAACAGTTGAGCTATCTACAAACCTCAACTGGTCCAAATCAGTGGCAATCGGAAGCGTGCCCTTTATTGTGCACCGCTGAAAGAAACAGAAACCACACGATAATTTTGTTCTATTTCTGCAGTATTTTTATAAATACAGCTCACGGGTATAATATTTCACAAGAACAATAACTAAATCAAAGTACCTACTAAGTACTTATCGCAAAATAATTTGTATTAAATAACGCCACGTCATATTCCGTGACTGAAACACGATTCGTAACACTTGACGTAATTATTGATATCACGGATTGTGACGTAAATCAAGTATTGGTACCGATTCTGTTGTATGCCACCTAAATCTTAAAAGTGTTTAAAATACTGAAGTTTGACAGCAGTTTGTTTCACATCAGGTGAGCTATCAGCTTGATCCATTACTTTTATCATAAAAAAAAAGTTTAAGTTACCTACATAATTGAAAACTCATGAATGACAATCCTAAAATAATCATTTTTTTACTCATAAAACGTCAAATAACGCAGCGCCAAAATTGATGTCGATTAATCTTACGTGTCTGATGCAGCTGAATATAAAAATTATAATTTCAATTATCAGTTAGATTGTCATTGAGGTGGTGGTATGCTAATTTGATCCTTAACTAAAAGATATAAATATCTGTATATTTTCCCGTAATTTTAGTTTGCTGTAACAACGCAATCGCTACCATTATGTCAGTAGACCACCCTCGTATTTTTTAAATTTCTAAGAAATTTTATTTTTCTTTACTCTTTCATCATAAAAAAATGAAAACAATTATGTATACAAAATATTTTTAGAAAAATAACAAACAGCCAAAGTAATTAAGGAGAGCCAATTTTCAAACTTCCCCTTAACATCAAGCCACTCAGCAAAATATACCAACTTTAGTTTTTAATATGTTACTTTTAATTGAGTTTTTGTTTGAGTACCTTCTTAGATATTTTCATCATTGCCTGTACCAGGTACTTATAGTTAATCTGCGTCCAAATCACGAGCAGCACACGCATTGAGTTCACGTAACGTAAGATTACTTCCGTAAACCGCAATTATTAATGCTTTGTCCACATTGCTCAGGTACCTTTTTTAACTATACACGTTTGTTGGAAATTAGAAGGGGTGGGTCTGTTTGTTTGTATTAGCAGCCTCAAGGGTAACATGTTTATTCCTATAAGTAGATAAAATGAAGCATTGCACATTTGCGCACCAAAAGATGCACACGAAAAACTTCCGCACCTACGCTATTCCACTTATGTGCACCAACTTATTTTATGCTTGGTGCGCAAAAGTATCTCCTGTATGATAGGTGTCTGAATAATATACTTGTCTATACTGTATATATCTACTTTGTCTATATATTTTGCACCGTGGATCATTTTAGGCTCATGTCTCTGTTTCTATAAGCATAGGTAATAAATATACTTATTACCTACAAACTGTGGAAATTACAGTGCATGGAAGGTAATTATTATTTTCAAATGTAGAGCAGGTTCTGTCTAGTTCGCGATCTTATAGGTTGAGGTCCCTACTTACTTCATAAACTGAACACTGACCTTTATTTTGATTTGTAATAAGCCGTGGGCCATCACTAGTTTGCAAAAGAAAAACATCAAAACTCGGCAGTGAAGCGATCATGGGATCTCTTTAATTGCGGTGCTGGATTCCTCTTTAATAACCACGGAATACAACAGAAGTGCAAAACACTGCAAACTTACATTTAAAGCAGGTATGTAGTAGGAAAACTACCGGTTTACTGACACGAAGCAGAGCGGAGTAACTTAGGCTTAAAAAACGATCAAGAAAAAAATTGCTCAAAAACGTAAACGCGACTAGTGAAAAACACGCTCGTAAAAGTATGAAACAAGAAAATATTCTCATCTGAAATTGTTATGTGCATAGTGTTGTTTGGAGGGTAGCCGTGGTAGTACTTAGTAAGTACTTTTGGGACTGGCTTTGTGCCAGAGAAGTAGGTAAGCCAGACTCCGCTTTACATGTGAATGAAGTCTAAGACGTGAGTGAAATAAATTAAACATGTTACTATGAACTTGATTACAATCTATTGCTTCCATTGATTATTTATTACTTCGCATGGTGTCTGTATAGTCTTTTATTTTCCTAGAGTACCTATGTGGTCAGATCAACAAGAATGGGCGATTGCACACTGACGCGACACCGATATAGTTATGTCATATCAGCTGCTCTTACATTCTTATAGAATAGTTTATGTTTAAAAATGTATGTCAATGTAAAATTACTAATTAGCCTGCTTTTTGGCTAGATCGTAATATAATTAGGGTATAAGTATTATCTGTTAGTACATGTACACGTTAAATAAAATAAAAAATCAGTTGCTCGAACAATGTAGCCGACACGGTGTGAACGCTTACCTGCCATTATTAGTACCATTGTACCGACATGCTTAGGTAGTGTGTACGTTTGAGATTTAAAGCAAAGTTACGTAAACTATAATTTTGTATGGAGAATCATCCGTTTTCTAAACTTCCCGCTAGGGGCGCTGCTCAATCTCTATACAAAAATATAGTTTAGGTACGTCAACTTTGTAATATACGTAAAACGAAGACACTAAGCATGCGGAGACACTGTTATTTGTATGAAATTTTTTTTTATCTGTCTAGTATAATACTAAAAGCATGACCTTGGCTCCACACAATATCGTAGGTATATCGTGCAGATGTCGTGTCGTGGCTGTGTAAAAACGTTCAATCGTAAAGGCAAAAATAAAAAAAAACAATGACAGAAGAAAATCGTATTGTTCATAGAACTAGTTTTTATTTATACGTATTTAATTTTATAAAGGTACTAGCTGTCGTCCGCGGCTTTGCTCGCGTGCAACCCTTATCACTAAGGGGTATGAAAAATAGATGTTGGCCGATTCTCAGACCTACTGATATGCCCACAAAATTTCATGAGAATCGGTCAAGCCGTTTCGGAGGAGTACGGGAACGAACATTGTGACACGAGAATTTTATATATAAGATATAATAGTAGTGGATGGCTGATCGCTAGTTAGCCCAACACAACAATATTTTTTGTGTTGGGCTAACTAATATTTTTTGTGTTTTATTTATCAGTTCGTAGAAATCCGCCTTCTTCATCAACCGACTTCCCGCGATCAATATTGTCAATCCATCGTCTTCCGGATCGTGGCCATAGAAAGTTACTTAGTTTATTCCCCATTTAAATAGGTACAAGAACAAAACGTATTCAATTTGATTAGCAATTAGTGAACAATAACAAAAAGATATCAAAAACCCACGTTTCGTTCCCATGGCATCAATCTTCCCTGTTTTGATTTCTCCATTAGGAGCAGATTGCCAAAATTTAATTTCAACCTTATAATCCGAAATTCATTTTTACGCCTTACAGAATAAGGTTCATTTTAGCGTAGAATATACAGGCCGATTACAAAAAATGTATAGTGTTCCACGCCCGCATCTTTTTTCCCATGTCCAGAATAAATTCACACTATAGGGTGGTTAAGCTACCCTTGGCGATAAAATTTAAAGTACACGTATAACCGTATGATATTGCAATAAGTAGTTACTCACTGGAAATTAATGTGAGAAAACATTTTATGTATTATCTATCATATTACACAAGTAGGTGATATTTAGTGTACTAATACTTACTAAAATACTTAAGCAATTTTTTAATAAAAAAAATATTAATAATAAATAAACATAGGGACATTTCACACAAAGCCTTCTAGTCCTAAATCACTCTTAACTAAACAGAGCTTGTACTATGGGAACTAGATTGCTGATATGATACATAAATACAAGTATTATTGTTGTAAATACATAGATGTTACAATGTATTTACAACAATAATACTTGACCAGACGTAGAACAAACATCGTATGTTTGTCACCCACAAATTTATTTTCTACATAGGGATCGAACCCACAACACGGAATGCAGAGCTGTTACCGACTGAGCTATAACATATAGCTATGGTATGGATGGGTTGCCTCCTGATGCTGTATAAATCATCTTGAATAGATGTAAAGGCCTATTAGGTATTATTATGACATATGAAATAGTGTTACATAACAGTAAAAATAGTTAAATATTACAGCCATTGTTGTAACATAAGCCCTTAAATCATACTGATAACCATCTTTTCATCAAAAGCAAACCAACCGTGGAGAAACTCATACTAGTAGTAAATATATTTTTTGATAATGAATATGTTTTTATTCATTCACTTTTTAACCGACTTTAAAAAAGGAGGAGGTTCATAATTCGGCAGAATTTTTTGAAGTTATACTTCTAATGCGACTTCCAACTGACAGTTAAACGTTAAACGAAGGAGGAATAGAAAGAGACAGCGTTTAACGCTCCTGGGGAGGGGGAATAGAACCCTCACAAAACGCAAATGGCACTCGAAGTATAACTTCTTCCGCGCGGCGGGACTCCTCGCACTATTTTTTATTTTATTTTATTTGAAAAAAAAAATCTAAATTTATTTTTTTATATATCGTTTGTTCAACTGTTTCATGTGTATTTTGTAAATATTGTAATTATTTTTTTATATATTAGGCTTCTATATTTTTTTGTCTAGTAACGGAAAGCTACATAGGTTCTCTATTTTATTTGATAAAAATTAAATAACCTATTATGTACTTAGTGTATTTTCAAAAAAATAAAATTTCGTCGAACCTTAAAAATTTCTAATGTTTATTTCGATTTTTATTCATTACTAGCTGACCCGACAGACGTTGTCCTGTCATTGAAACTCTTACTGTCAAACAACTGACAGTGTGATTTCAAATGTGACATTAAATAAGGTTTTTATGGAAAAGGTTTTTATGGATCTTTCACCCCCCCCCCCTTTTCAACCCTTTACTTTAATTTCATTCAAATCGGTTCAGTAGTTTTGGCGTGAAAGCGAGACAGACCGATAGACAGACAGACAGAGTTACTTTCACATTTATAATATTAGTATGGATTTTATGCTTTTAAAAACATAAAAAAAATTATAAGTTCCTACTCTTTTATTACACTTTATAAAAAACTACGTAATTTGTTACGCACGCAAAGAAAATTAAAAGTAAAAACAAGAAGTGCTTACAATAATGGTGCTTTTAAAAACCTTTTTATCTCAAATTAGTGCGTAATCGTGAATTCCATTGAGTATAATTAACTAGTCAGTTTTAATCTATGTTAAAGATATGAGTAGTAAGGAAGTTCCTAGCAGGTATCTGATGTTATCTCTTAGTTATATTATACAAAGCGTAGTGTTGAGTATAAAGTAGACCTCATTTAGATATAATTAGTAAAATAATTTTTTTGCAGAACTAGCACCTGCTGCGGGGAACGACGCACCGGATGGCAGCCATGAACCTAAACACAAAGCGTAAGAAACCTCAAGATAGTTTCTTCTGGAAGTCGATGTTATGGTCTCTGTACAGCAGTGGAGTTTTACAGTCTGATATGCTAAAGAGAAACATAGCTTTTAAATTAAGCGAGCATTCATGGTTTCCGAGATATTCGTGATTTGATAGATGACCCGGAATTTTTGGTCTCTAGAAATCTGAAATCTTTGTGGTTGAGAAATATAATCTTATTAAACTCTACAAGGAAACGTATGAATGAGTTCTAATTTGTATTCTAAATTACGCTCGAATCTTATCTGCAATATCAATATGGTAATTTCTAGTGCCAATGATCTTTTACAGTACGCGTCACTTCACACGGTACTTGCCTAAACGTTATAATACCAGGAGGTAGTGTACGACAGATTACCTACTGCTATCATAATAGGCAAGTACCAGGTCTACCTACGTATGCTTATTTTATAGTGTCTATAGTAGGTGCCAAATAACACCGCAATACAGGTCATTCACCCACCTTCACCAAGATGTCTCAAAATTCAATTTATGAATGGTAAACAAACAGTACTACGAGATTCGAGCGATTACCGTCTTAGCGACAGAATTAGCCATTCATAAATTGAATTTTGGGACATCGTGGTAAAGGTGGGTGAATAACCTGTATTGCGGTGTTATTTGGCACCTACTATATACATGTTTTAATTATGAAACCGATAGAAATAATAGTGGCAATATTTATACGATTCCTTATTCAAATGGCACTAGTAAAAAATCTTCAAAACAAACTCATGATAGTACCTACGTAAATAAAAACAAAGTAAGGAATATAGATGTATAGCAATTTGTATGGTTTTTCTATAAACGTTTAAAATCGAATCATACGAACATACTTAACATAGATGCTTGCCGAACACTGTACAATCTAATAACGTTCTAAATGAGGGGAGTTGCGGGAAAAACGAAGCACCCGCATCGTTATTAGCGGCGTGCCAATTTAGACGCGCCTCCCCTCGGCTATTTAAAACGATAGGGTGTCGAAAGTCATCAACAATTTTGCTGTTTAAATTTATACATTAGTAAATAAAGTGTACACACAATAATGGTTAAACTCTTATAACGAGTTTGTTTTAATTATATTGAAGTACTTAGGTACCTACTCACTTTTAATTTAATGATTTCATTTCATTTTCAATTCAAACAATACAAAACCAACTTATAGATCCAACATATTCCTTCAATGCAGTAATGCAGTCGGTACCAAACTTGTGGTCATCTATAAAAACTTCAATATTGAAACCATGATTGCTATGTAATTAATAAATACGATGAATATTTCATCGCATAGATATCCATTCTATATCCAATGCATTTAGTGCAATAAAGAAGTCTCTACATGAATGTCAAGTTCATCTCTATACTCTATTCCTCGCTCGAGGCTCTGGCCACGGCTGAACCAATAATAAACAATGTTTCTTTTCAATTTAGCCCTTCAAAAGATCTCGCGGTTTCTCGGCGTCGTGTTATTATGCTCGAAATATCTCTGGCGGAGTGGAAATGGACTATTTTTAGACAATTTGCGTGCACCTAAAACGCAAGTCACGTACAAAAACAAAAGAGAAGCGGCGACCACCGCCATGCTTTCTTGGAAGACTGGGGCGGCGTAAAGTTCAGAATCGTATTTTGTATTTGCAAACTTATTTACTTGCAAAACGCATGAGGTGTGAGTTCTATTCCCGCAGCGGGAATCTGCTAATGTTTGTTTCGAATCTTGGGTGTTGTGGAAACTTTATGTTGGGTAAGTAATGTAAGTATTCTATATTTACGAGATATGTAGTTGTTTTTGTTCCATAAAAATAAACAGCATTTATTATGATGGTCATTAGTCAGTTGGAATGTCAATGTTCAGTAGTAGCTTTTAGCTTTGGTAGAGCTGAAGCTATGTCTTTTTTTTAATACAACTAAATAATGCCGTATCCAAAACTTTTTTCACCATCTTAGTCTGGAGCATTGACTGCACTATCTATACTGGAAATACTCGTTTCATCCACAATGTGATTCAATTATTTGCTTATAAACGATCCAAAGTATTATAAATCGGTCCTTGACAGAACTCACTATATTTACTTGATATTTTAAGCCAGACCGTTCGTATATTTGTGTAGGCAGGCAAGTGATATGATAACTTCATCACTACATAGATTAATTAAAATGTTTGGTATGGATGAGGCTTTCCAGATCATGTTTAGACTGTTAGCAATGCATATGAACTTTGAGTATAAACGGAAAAAAATACTATGGTCAATTATTTTTTCAGTACCTGTTTTCAAAATATGCGAAAGGTATTGATTAGTTGGACACTTTTGTCGCTGACAGTATTTCACTTCATGTTTTTATTGAAACTAATTTTGGGACGACACCGTAATAGAAATATTAATAAAATTGAAGTTATTGTTTCGTTCCAGTGGGACGAGATACCAGTAGTCCGAAACTAGAATAACTCATTATAGTAAGGTATCATCACATTTTGGTGTCAGAATGTGCAGTGCACCTGCAAGTATATTTGGGTGTTATCACCCCAGTATTGTCTCGTGGTAGTACTGGCAGAGCTAAAATAATATTTTACCGCAAACTATACAAATTATACTAAATTACACAAATTATACTAAACTACAAATTATACTAATTATATACTGTGCTTAGATTACTTTTACCACATCCTCAACATTTATCCTTCCCTGGCTCATTGCATACAGTCGGTATCATTGTATGCCAACAGGATAGGGGTACAGAGAACTTCCAAGTTTATCGTGTAATCGGGTCAACCTTCCTGCTACAGCAATAAGGGTTATTTTCAAACGGCTTATGACTTAATTTCGGGCTGGTATCGGAGTGAGAAGCAGGGGAAGAGGTCGAGGCTATATCTGCTGATAAGGATGAACCGAGTTTGCTCGGTACTAACATTAGACATATTGTATGTTAACCCAAGAATCAAGGATGAATGTCTCTTCTTGACGCAGCGTTACATTTTATTTTTGCACATAGTACATAGTATACCTATTTTCAAGTTCGTTCTGGGTGGTCATTTTCATGTTCTGCTACTCTATGCTATTTGAGACGTATGTTAAAGTCTAAAACCGAGTGCCTTTATTAGAAGGTAAGTTGTACGATACTTTGGTGGCGCTATTACATAAAACTCTTCACCGTATTATTATTATATGTAGAGTACCGCGGAAGGTAAGCTCAACGTTTGGTGCATATTGCTTAAAACCCTTCACCGATTAGGTACCACAGCATTACCAGGCTTATTGTCTTATTTTGAAGACGGCCTTTTCTATCTCAACAGATGGTGAAGACGAGATCGTCTTCAGAACTAGACATTAAGGTCCTGGTAAGTCTCTGAAGGACTCTCTCACCACAAAGATGCGTTATGTGAATGTGACTACCGGTATGTAGGTATACTGATTTATGCAGTATATTGTGTACAGAGTACTAATGCATTCACAGTTCAGTCTGAGCTGTCTGGGTGATAATTAGGTATGTTGATTCATGATTGTCTGTTGAAATAGAGTATTCTATTTTTAGACTAGGCGCCTACATTTTAAACTAACATTGTAACAGTGAATAATATATTGTTACACTACATTATGAACGGTTGTAAATAATTCTAATCTAAAGCTCATAATCTTATAGATCCGGGTCATTTATAAGAATTTACGTTTTTATTTTTGTTTATTCTACCAATTATTTTTATAAATTAATTGTTTTAGGTAGGCGCATCAAATTAAGATTTATAATTTGGCTAACGTAAAGGCTGAAAAACATGGAATTTCTCAAACTAAAAATTTAAACTGTAAAATCGCCGGTAACTGCGTACCCAACCACCTGTTGAATCAACAAGTGAGCGTATATCCTATAGCCTTGTTTAGTTTCCTAAAAAAAACAATAGTTAACTATCTGTCACTATAGGGTAGTATTATATGATCTGTGCTATAGGATTGATGTGTATAAGATAAGTTATCACTGGTATTATGTAATGCATACATCTTTGGATGCTCGAGCTCTTTAGAAGTCTTATCTTGTTTCACTTTCCTATCAAATTATGTCAAATCATCGCCTTAGATGTAACAAAGCTTTTGATAAGAGGTGATGACATCACAAAGCAACCCGGATACTCTGAATAGTGACAGCACCATTGTGTATGTTTATCTGCATTATGTTCAACATGTTCCAATGCTAAAAATATGCACACCCACAGCAGGGTTAGCTAAAGTTCACCAGAAGTTGAGTGGAGATATTTTGCCAATTTACTTTGTGTATCTTAGACTTTTGCGATAAAGCCTGCCGTTTTTTAAACGAAATATTGTGAAAAAAAGGTTCAATAGGTCCGCATTTATTCAAAAAATAAATGATAGTCCACACAGACAGTACACAGACAATATAGTTTTTTCATAGCTAAAACTATCTTATAGATAGAGATATAAAATTTATTTGGCGGAGGGCATTGATATGCCATAACACAGGTTAATCCTAGTTTGGGTATCAATGTTGTCCAACCAGGAAACACAACGCTGTTAACCGATTTACAATATTCAAAATGTAATATTAATGTCTGTTGTTATTTCAATAAATTTCATTTCATTTCATTTCAAAATGTTATGCGTTTGAGTTTGATTTTGGTCAATAGCCTAGCCACAAAGGTAGAGTTGCAGTTGCTACAAAAAATAAAGAGTCAAAATAACTTCTTTCAAATGTTAAGGTATATAAACCACTTATTTTAATGTGGGGTAACTAGGCCTAGTGAACTCGTAATAAACTCTACGACAAAGTACCGTTTACTTTTACTTTCGATGCAAGAGTACCACAGAAGAAATAATAGTACGACACTTCCCTCATAAAAAGAGGAGGGATATCTCACTATGTAGACATCTCATTCTCTCGCATACATAAGCAATATAAGACTGTCTTATTCCAACACGAGGATCTTCGTGTATACCAGTTTTGATCGTGCTTAGTCATCCCAGGTCAGAGTGGTTTGAAATGTCATTATTGCTCATACATCCTCATAACGACATGTACCTACAGTATACTTAATATTATCTAAGTTACTTGGACATCTAATATATTCGTAGAGTTCTGTTGGGCAAGGGATTTGCCTTGACTGAAATTACACAAAGTTTGGCTTACATCAATGTAAATTTAGGGCCGTTATGCAAGAGCGACAGTTTTGTCCTCGGCAGTCGACAAGCATTGCTAACGAGTGGAAAATATTTTGTGTAACGTCGACACTGTGGTTGACCATCTAATGAAATAAACGTATTTATTGATGGTACACAATCTGTAGTGTTTTCAAATATTATTTCAGTGCACTACTGCCAGTCATTTGCCTTATCGTGAAAATTGGCGTAGGAAAATTACTTAGTTTGGTATAGCTATTTCATGAATATCTGAATATGGTGATTGAAATCACCACAGATCATATAATAGAGTCCTTTTCATGAAAGAAGTCCCGCGGAAATTTCCGGAACTAAAGTTTAAAACTAAATTTTAAATTAGTTGTCAGGTGCTGTTAATGTGTTCGGATGCTAGTGCGTTTTTATTTGGTTTCTGTGATCAAAGTCTTGTTTTCAATGCCTAAAGTTGTTAAAAGTGCTGCCCGAGAAATAATACTTAAGGTCGACTACAGCGCCGCGTCTGCGGGACTTCTTTCATGGAAAGGACTCAACACATCACATATATTGATAAGGAGCAGAAAAATCACTTAGTAGGTACTCAAATACAATCGAGAGAAATAAATCCGGAAAAAAGGTCACCTTACCATTCATGATTTCCGCGTTTTTATTTAAGTCTTAAGTAATAGATGGCCTGGATTTTTTGTCTTGAGTTTAGGTATTTAAGAGTTACAAGACCGTTACATTATGTGGCACAAAACAAACGCCAGAAGGCTGATAACATATTTATCTAACTAACATGGCTGCTCCAGTAGGCATAAACTATGTAATTAATTTCGTCATACAAACACGTTAATGTTGATAAAGAGACCCACCCACAATGACCTACCACATTGAAATGAACTAGCTAAGTATGTACCTATCTAATATATAAATCAAAACGTTGGGAACCTTGGAGCGCGAGTTCGATTCCGGAATAAACAAATGAACGTTTGTATTAGTTCCACGTCGATCTGCTGAACAATGGTTATTCTGATTCGTGATTCGTAGTAAGGGTACCTAGTACCTGACATACCGCGTTGAGAGAATTTTTCTTCCAATAAACCCCAAAATTTAAATTCGATGAAATCTGGAATAACTTTCTAACTTACCTAGATCTTGATTTTAAGTTCTATGATTCAAGAAAGAAATAAAAATTGCTTGTTAGGTATAATAATATAATTTCCCCCAAATTGGTAAAATAAATTAATATGGAAATCGAACCACCTTAATAGCTATATCACATTTTGCTTAAAAATTGTTTACCTGACTGTACAATGCAGCAATTTTTAAAGTTGTCCGAATCGTCACAACAAAAATTATTAAAATCAAAAGTGACGATTGGGAGAATTTGTCCCAAAATATTTGGTCCGAATCGTCACTAAGTCTTACAAACACATAAATAAATAATAAAAAAAAACTTTTTTTACAAAATTATTATTATTATTATTATTCAAATATTTTAACTTGTCATGTTTCCTGTACTTTTACTCTTATATAATATGCTAATCTACTATGAATTATTGCATCAAAATCTTGTTTCTTTTAGTGCTCAGAATTGCTTGTCTATCTAGTGTAGTATCTAGTAGGTATACCTACCAAATAATACTTACTTACCTACGTAGCAAATGTTTGACTAAAATCTCACCTAATGTAAAGCAATGTTTTATTTTATAAAATCAAAAACTCCTCTCTCTCGATAACAAACACGCCATACCCTTGGGTATAATATAAGTATTGGGATAAACATGATACCAGAAAAAAAACTGAATATGAAAATTGACTTGGAGTTTGGACATGTATAATACTTACCTAAACGGATGGGGCTCGGTTGTCTATGTGGTAGTATGATTCTGCCAAGGGTGTTATCAAGCGTCAATAAAATACAATAGTAAGTTCTGTTTTCAAGATCTACTTCATGTACCTACTTAATTATCAAATAGCATTGTTTTCAAAACACCAGTTTTTCCGAGAACTAGGAATTAATTAAGAATCATAATACATATTAGCTTGTTTTTTATAAGTTGGGATTATTTAGGATAAGGCAGGAAGCCCAATTAGTGAGTGTTTGCATGGACGCAGCATGGGCAAGTTCACACATAAAACTAACCAACACTCATACTCATACATTTTACACGAAGTTTTTTGTAATCAGGTTTGTAAACATAACGTCATATTTTTTGTATTAAAGTTAAAACCAACACTTACACACCAATAGGTTTTTTAGAACTTACAAAAGAATATTTCTGTAATTTTAGTGGAAGTAATATAACCAAAAATACTCCCTAGAAGTACCTAGACAGAAACAATCCTTTTTTTCAAAACATACCACCTAACTTTGACTCCTTGATAATACTCGTTAGATGACTGTACTCGTACAATAGTTGCCGTCAAACCTGGTTTCTACGAGAATGCGACCTCTATCTGCTTTGCGAGTTGCGACCCACTCTAATGAGATTCCAGTGAGCTTTATTGTAATACCTGAAATTCTTTATTTAATTTTCGCTTTCAAAAGCCATTTAAGGATCCATTAAATTGCCACAAATGAGTATAGCAAAATGGTTTCTTTTTATGTTTATTTTGGTTTTTTATGTGGTCATTTTTCACTTTCAGAGACCAACGTCAAACCGGTTGCATAAGAATAAGCACCTACACCATCGTTGTGTTCATGAAGCACAGAAGTGATATGTCCAAAAATATTTATTTATTTATTATTATTTATAAGTACGTATATTGAATATTTTTTTAAACCTAACGAGGTTATTTATCGTATTACAAGTTTTCCATTTCAATTCGAAATAAACGTTTTATAGTTTAGATGGTTTATGATGAGGAGTTGTGTCAACTTTTTTGTCTAAATGAAGGGTCTTGTATTGTCATTTGCGTCCATAAACTTTTGCTTAGACCCATCGCATTTACTGCTCAAGCACTGAGCCTAATTTTTTTGCAAGTTGTATTAAAATTATACAGACATTTTAAGCTATTAATTAAAACTGATCTAATAAATCCTGTCCAATTCATTTCCAGCAGGATCTACACTACCCACTTTACAAGGTACGCCTGTCGTAATTCGCATGTCCGAGCTTTGTAACGCAAATAATTTGTAACATTGCGCAAGAGTTGTTCAGCTGTGTAGTTTACTCGGTAACATGATCTACGACGTTGCAGTC
This sequence comes from Eulithis testata, assembly GCA_947507515.1. Lineage (NCBI taxonomy): Eukaryota > Metazoa > Arthropoda > Insecta > Lepidoptera > Geometridae > Eulithis > Eulithis testata. Next base: position 5,425,726 of record OX382207.1, read on the forward strand.
AGAAGCATAGTCTAAACGACACTTAGTCGTAAGACATTAGGTACAGTACGCCACATTTGCGCCATGTTTTATTATTTCAGCGTTTAGAGCCTGTATTGGTAAAAAACTAACCTGTGGCGCTGCTGGGAAAACATCACACACCAGTCCTTCTACAGTTGCCATAAAGAATAAGTACAAAACGTCAAAAATGTATGGGATTTGTCACGCGACTCATAGTTATCGTAGATTCTGGAAGATACGGCAAATCTTGATTCTCTATTGCGTAGCTTTACATAATCATTCCACGAAAAATGTCTCCCGACATGTAACATTCATGCATACTGATGGCTGTATCGAATTGCCAAATGGTCCAACTGCGGCGAAGTTAAGTTGAGCATTAGGATTAGTAAGCCACAGGCGCTCAAGGTCAATTACTCCACCGTAACCATCATTTCCTAGTTGGCAACTCGGCAGCGCTTGGGCAATGCCTCTCACTCGAACTAGGCTTCTGTTACAACACGCAGGGATTGATGAATAAGTAGGCATGTTTCGATAGTGGGGCTACGGACTAAGCGGTAAGCATAAAGATTCATAAGCATGTGATAGACAGTCAAAGTAGGTGTATACTATGCACGAGATTTTTTTCAAGACGCGCTTATATTTTGACAAAAAGTTGGAGAGAAAAAGTTTGGTCTTCTATATGGTAATTTCAATTTATGTGTGGCCCGGATTCTGTTTTTCTCTTTTTTAGGTTACGATGGAGTTTTAAGACATCTTGTATCACTGTGTCGTGCATTCGCGCTCGATTACAAAGTTAATTATGAAAAATACGTCTTCCAAGTCCTTAGGTATTGCTCATAATAACCATAGAATATCCACAATTCCACATAGATGCTCAAGATTGTGTTTCCTTATTGCGCCATAATTGTATTAAAACTACACTATGCATGCATACAATATCACATTGGTATCTAGGTAAGGTAAGTACAGAGATATGTCGTGAGATTAAATTAGACACGATTGCTCTACCATCTTGATATCTTTATAAAGAAACTCAACGATGCATTACTAACTTACTAAATTATTAACCAAGATGAAGGAACGCGTGGTAGAAAAGCTAAAAAAAACGGATTTCCTAGTCCTTATATAGCTGTTGTGAACATTGCGCGAACTGGAAAATGGTAGTGGAGTTCAAAACTTTTCACGAGTATCATTTAAACAATTTTAACATTACCGAAATAATTTAAAACTGTGAAAGAAGTTTGAAAAAGAGATAGTTTGAGTGTACCACACGAAAAAATTATCTGCATGGAGAGAACTCGACGTAAAGCTCCTCGACGTCAAAAGCGATCTGCGGGCCTAGGATGCGCACCGCGAGATATTTGTCATGTCGTTCTGTCAAAATGTAAGCATTTTGTACCAGTTTAAGAACTATTGCATTACCTGTGGTACCTAATGGTGTCGACAAAACGCGCCATAATGTACACTTTTGACACTTCTTAGTCGTCGTACCTCTCTGAGGACGAGATAATAGTCATGCAGAAATGTCAAAAGTTGAAAATTCAAAGGCGCGGTTTCTCGACAACATCACCACAGATAATGCAATAGTTCCTAAACTGGTACAAAATGCTTACATTTTGACAGAACGACATGACAAATATCTCGCGGTGCGCATCTTAGGCCCGCTGGAATCGACCACCCGGTGGCAATTCGTTACTAGCGTCTGTTTTTAACTTAACTAACTTAACAAAAACATTGTATATTTGCCTAATATTGCAAAAATGACGTCTAAAGTTCTGAACTCCGCTAGCATGTTCACTTCGAAAATGTAGAATTTTTAAAAAAACTGGGAGTTGAAAATCAAATCTTCCTTACGTTACAAAGTCGTGGCCGCCTGTAAATGAATACCACCGTAAAGATACCTTCCTTAATTATCATTACATCGATAAAATATTTGATGTGCATCCTCGTGTTGGCTTATAGCTGTGCCGGTATCATGTTAGTATTCCACGGTGATACCGAAATCAAAGGCCGGTTTATGATCCCGGAACATCGCATGGCAGTGAGCCTAGTCCGAGATTTGCAAATGCGGTAACGTGAGTCATTCGTGCACTTTGTAATATTAGCACAATGTCCTCCTCCTCCATAATCGGTTCCTTATTGTTGAGGATCGTGACTCCCTTCCAAGGTCCTGTGGATAGCGGTTCTCCATTCGGAGCGGTCGGTGGCTTGATGAAGTGCCCGGTGCACCGGAATTTCCAGTTGGTCCGACACTTGGTCCGCCCAACGCTTAGGACTGCGCCCTCTCGATCTTTTGCCCTCTAGTTTGCCTCTTACAATTAGTCTCTCAATGCTATAGGTATTGCTATCGGCACAATGTCCTAGCAGAACGGTTTTTCAAACCGACAAATAAATTAATTCTTGCTGTTTTAAGACATATCTTTATCTAGGTACCTTGTTTGCAAAGCAATATTTTGTGATGAAGATTGGTGCTCACCAGTAAGTCACCTTATACATTACACAGTAAACACACGACAGGTACTACACAAATATCACATTGTACGTATTTGGACGGGTTTTACAAGCGTTGTGAGCTTTGCTCAAAACTCGTTCTAGACCTATTGGCTGCACATATAAACAGGTAGGTGAGTATGAAGCACGGCAATGTATATTTGTTTACATTGCATATCCTTTACGATTTAACGACGACTGTCCTTTACACCTAGGGTATTATTGGTAAGCTAACTACTATAAAGCCGAAGGTAGTGCTGACGATTAAAACCCAGTTAAAGAAAAAGTTGCCCCTGGAATAGTCAGATGTACTATGTAGGTGGACCACGGGCAAGGACCGAAATGAACTTAGGTAGAGTCTATTGACTGAAACTTTAGCATGTTTTTTGGAATAAAAATGAAGGCAATAAAATGATTAAGTCTATTTCATGATCAAGATAGATAGATCGATAGATAGATAGATCGTTTATTTGACATACACACAGAAAAATACAGAACGGACGTAGAAAATATAGCAAACATAAAGATACTTACAAGAAACAAACAAAATAATAGTTAAGCAACAGCTATAGGTAACCTAACGTAACAAGTGGGTACTAGCTAGTCTCGTAAAGATACGCCTAATATTAGAAATTATTAAAATTATAGCATACCTATAATATTTTTTATAAGAAAATCTAAACTAGTAATGCTTATAAAACCGATTTTTGTTTGATACCTGCTGATTTTAGCGACAATCGATATAAGACTTTTCCTTGTATTTCACCATAAAATATTTTCACATCAACCCATTCTTTGTTTGTATAGTTATCACTTATGAATAATTGCATCATCAGAATATTATACGACTCTATAGTGTATGTTAAACCCATAATAAAATAAATTTACATAAACTCAGCAGTGAAACATTAGTATATTTATCGCGGAGTACGTTCGCACTGGGTGTCATGTTGTCCAATACATGATAAGCTAGCACAGAAACGTAGCCAGTAATTTACCATAATCAAATAAATATACAAACACCAGCTCCTAAATGGAACCCCGTTTGGTTCAAATGAGCACTCGTAACACTATCGGTTGCGTCACGGGAAAGAAGAAAATCGTATAGAATAACGGTAGTGCGAAGCTGTAGTGTCATGGGAAATAAACGAACGAGAATAACATTTTTTTACGATCAAATTCCATCAATACAATGTTCTACCAGTTTTTACCACTTAGAAAGTAATAGTAGACTGCCCGTAATCCGTTTTAGTCCCAAAAGTAAACTTTCAGAAAAATACTAGATGTAGTTAGTGGCCAACTCTGGTGACAAAGTTTTTAAGCCGCCTTAAGGTCTCGTCATGGCTTAACGACTGCTAGAGCCGGGACCGTGCCCTCCGAAGCACGGAAGCACTCAGATGTAAATGCCACTAACGGTCACTCATCCAAATAGGACCAGTTGAGCTATCTATAAATCGTTTGCAACGGTTTGTAGATAGCTCAACGTATAGTATTATATAATCTGTGGCTCAACTGTTTCATGTGTATTTTGTAAATATTGTGAATATTGTAAATACTGTATTAGTTGTAATTTTCTTTGTGAACATTCCAAATAGTGACCGCGCAGAATATCGCTTTATAGATATAAATACGAGTAATAAATTATTACCCCTTAACAACCTGACTACGTCCTTTTAGGAAAATAATATGAAACAGTTCTTAGTTTCGAATTTATCGTTAGTAAGCATGTACTGAAATTAAATAAGCATTTTAATGGAACAAAGAGCGATTGCAGTCGCGATTGTGCACTGAACATATTTATTAACGGAATTTGTTTTATTATTCGATAGTAAATTGTAAAGTAAGATAAAGGGTATTATAACCAATCAGTCTGTTGGCACCACGTGCATGTACTGCCATTTTGTTAAGTCTATACAAGATGCCATAAAAAGACTGCTTCCTATATAAGAAGAAAATCAACCATTCTGTACAGAATGCTTGGTAACAATTTATGGGAGTAGACGATTTTTTTTTCTCACACTGATAATGGTTCTAACTTTACAACACATTACTTACAAAAAAATAAAAAAAAGATAGCATGAAAAACAACAATAAACATGTTACTGTTATTTTTTTACGATTCTAAAGAGGCATAAGAAGTAGAATCTGAAGTTGGTAGAGAGTGAACACTGTTTGGATTTTATTTAGCCTTATTTAAGCCCCTATGCCATGACCACAAGTCTGAACGGTGGCATTTAATTTTAAACAGCAGTTTAACAATGTGCACTTAATAAAACACGGTGTAGGGTGCCGGATGTTTGCTCAAAACGAACTCACACCGAAATAACTTTGAATATGTGCTTTGTAATGCGGGTGGTTGCGTTTTGATGTCATACTCGTACGGTTTTACAACACTAATTACAATTCGGGGTCTATTACTTCATAGGGTGAATCCCACTCGGCTGCCGTCAATCGATAGAAAATGCTCGATTTTGTTCCTTCCCTATCTGCAGGGACTTCTGCAGTCTGATAATATGGTGGTTGGTCTGTAAGTAGGTGTAAAAGTAGCTGGCAATAACTGGATGGGAACATCCGAACTCGGGCTCCGTGCGCGTCTTGGTAGAGTCCTACATCCAGCAATGGACCGACGGTATACCGATGATGATGTAAAACCATGTTCTTGGTGGAAAATTACTACGTCGAAACAGGAACTGGAATACGGAAGCATTTAGACACAAACAGGGTACGAGAAACTATTAAAAAGTTTCATGCTACGGGGAAAAAACAGCTTTTCAGTAAGTTGCCAGTTGAACCATCGAGGTCGCCAAAGAATAAAACAGAAGTTGATTGCAGTATTGTTTCATAATGCGGGTTTCATTAGCATTCAACAAGCTTTTCCACAATCCTTATCTATCTTAACCCAGTTCTATTATTACCACGTTGAGTTGATTAGACTGTCGCAACCGTAATAAATATATTGTAGCTAGTAGGTAGCTACATTAAATGTACCTACCTACAGGAACTTTGAAAAAGGCTTACGATCAAGAGGCTCGCCAACACTTTTTATGCATCATAAATTTCATTGGTTTCGTAAAGCTCATCAGTTTTACGCTGTTCAACAGGTTCTTGGTAATGTATATGAAAAATCTTACGCGGTTTTGTATCATAAAAACTTTAAAATAAGTACCTAATACAGGTTAGGTTACTTAATTTTTAAAAGGTTCCTATAGGTATGTAGTACCAAAAAGTTTACCAAAACCTTTTTGGTGAGATCTCGTTGTCCTCGCTCATCGTGGTAAGTATATCTTATTTTGCGTGTAAATGCACCAGTCAAAAAGTAGTTTAGAGATCTCTTGGGAAGTAGCCCGTTGATAAATGATAGTTTATCAGAACAGTATATACGTAATAAAATACAGGAAGTGACAATCAAGTAGCTTACTTTAACGCGTTAGAACGTGTATGCAATCAATGTTATGATAGTTTTCCAAAACTTGTTGGTTCCATTGGCTGAGACTAGACAAGACCTTTGGAAGACGAACCTTTTATATTAGAACGTTGATATAAATCCAATAACTAACCCTAACTTATGCTTCCGATAAAAATTCACAGAAATTCTAACCAGCTAAAGATGAACTTCAATTCTACTAAAATGTTCAAAAATTGTAAGGATTTAGGAAGTTGCACCAAACGTCCGTGTTTCTCTTCGGAGCTTTGCTATTGGAGCCTCTAATTCCTGCAGCACTGCACACGATTGAATGTTCGAACGAGGAGCATTCCATATGAACTCGTTATCTTTAAGCCATGTGACAGGTGCCTTACAACCGGCACACAACCGGTAAAGCTGTTTATGCCTTGAATGGCATACGATTAATATGTCGATGGAGGGTAAAAAATCTATTCGCATTCAGACTTTGTTAGTAAACACGGTACGTAACGCGCGCTGAGTAGCAAAATAGCCTATAAAAATGATATAGGGTGAACTATTTTGTAAGTACATTAAGTTTGATAAAAGTTTCTGCAAGACAACTTTTTCATATTTTCAGAGATTTTTATTTGAAACTAAACATATCAATCGCAAAATACCATACCAACATACCAATTTGAGACATGTAGATTGCAAACACTGGATGAGAAGGGCCGAAGACCGGGCTCAGTGGCGCGTCTTGGGAGAGACCTACGTCCATCAGTGGACCGATATAGGTTGATGGTGGTGATGATGATGATACCAATTAGCCGTAAGCCTTATGAAAATATTCACTCTTATAAATATTAAGTGTACTTACAAAATACTTATACATTTAAAATACAAGCAACAGGTAGTAATAAACATACCCTCGGTAGAGTCGGCAGTCGGGTAAAATAAATTTGCTCGTAGAGTGTCAGGTCTATGACATTTAAACTTTATTTTATTACTCAATAATAACTTTATGATCTTAATTTAATATTCAGTTCAAGAGGTTTTTACTGAACGTATACGTGAGCTTTTACTTACTCGTGTACTACTTAACCTATATTATAAGTCTAGAGCACTAAGTACACTAGACTGTAGACTACAGAGATTCTTGAAGTATTTTTTCTACTGTAAGTATTCTTTTTTCTATTGTAGGTATCTTCATATTCATGTTAATGTATTAATTACTGACATGTAAATACAATTTCTATGGTAGCTTGTGTATATTATGCACCCTGTTGAGCACTGTAATGTGTTGATTTGCGTTGTTGATAAAATAAAAAAAAACTTGAGAGGTGTCAAGGGACACCCGGATGGAACGAAGTTCCTTGAGGTGTTGTTTTCCTGTAATATTTTCTATAAGAACTTTAACGAACCCTAAAAACAAAAACTTCTAACAATACCTACATTCATTTGTTTCGGTAGAGAACGTACAGGCACACGATATTAAAAATAAACTTCCTGCACCAATTTATTCGAATGACGTTGTCAAAGTTGAAAAAAGTGTCGCGACAACTTTTGGTCTTAATTTTTTCCGTCTAGCCCCCTTTCGCAACGCGCAATAAGGAACTTCGTTCCAATAACAGTATGACTTTGATTTGGGCCTAACCATTATTATTTGCATGCTTTGTGACTAGTTGTTATATACCCACATAATTAAGTACTTTACTAAGATGTAATCTCATTGTAAGTGAACCGTGTTCTTATGAGAATAAAATACTTTAAACCGATTTCGCTGACAGCACTTTTAGCTAGAAATAGCACAACAAAAATAAATGATTAAAAATCTGTGGGACGACATTGCGCTATAGTTGCTCTGTCTTCTTGATACCCTGTATGGTTATATCAAAACCAAATTATACACCTCGTTGTAAAAGAACAAAGCATTTTAAGTATTCAAGGTCAGACATGTTCAGCTGATAATGGCATTGGTGTTCACACAATTCCGCCACAGTTATTTTAGACAATAGGCAGATGTTTAGCATAATCAGTGATTACATCTCCTGACGGGTTGATCACCGGTTAGGATTGATGGATGCTCGTTCTAATTACTTTGTTAGATGCGTTAGAAACTTAGGCGTGTTTGTTAATCGATTTAATAAATCTACGATCCGGTGTTTCGTTCCTGACAGAACCTTTATTGGTGCTTTACTAGTGGATTTCTGAAAGACACGGGATACTAGATTACTCCACATTAAAATTTTACACAGCTTAGTATTAGCAGTTTCAAAAACTACACTATTAAGCTCTCATAAAAGTAAATTGATAGTACCTCTAGTGATAGGGCATGTTAGCCTCGGGTGGGTGAGAATAATAGGGGTCTTGTCTCGACGCATGTTGCGAATCGCGTGAGACCACACAATTACGCTCCAACGTTGCACAAATCGACAAATTCAGAAACAATATTTGAATTTAATGTTTAGTTCAATAGCAATACTTATTTACTACCTGCTGTGCACAAAATAAGCATGTGGCAATACTGGTAACCACACATTTTGGACGTGCTTGTCACACTTGAAAGAATTTGGTTTGAATCTTACTTTAGATGTCTGAGATAAACGAAAATAACTTTTATTATTTGGGATATAAAAATCATCATAAAATTTTTACGACTTCAAAAAAATGAAGTCTTGTTATGTCTGTCTGACTGTCCTGGACCTTTAAGTCGGAACATCGACAGACGCGATGGTGTTGCATGTGCGATTGGCATTTAGTTCTAGATGGTTACCCTTCACATACCTGTAACATAAAGAAGAATATATCTCATCTTGCGAATTATGATCTAGAAGTGAAACATTTGACGTAATCTCGAACTGTTTTTTGTTGCATTACCTAAGTAAAAAAGTGCGATTTAATCATAATAATATGCGCATCCTTGAAACGTACACTACCTAATATGAAATAATATGAATACATAATTTTTGCCACTCTACACTTCCTGGTTTTTTATGAGATGAGCAGAATAACCTCTTGTCTAAACTATTCTATAGAGAATCAATCTCCGGGTCGATTTAATTTACTGTAAGAAAAACTTAGGTCTCTTTTTGTGATATAAGGAAATATCATATCGGGATTAACTGATTATCTTCTCATTGTTTAGTTAAGTACCTACTTGGCAGTTTCCTTGCGTTATTAAACTAGCTTACATACTGTGGTAGTACAATTGCTCAAAAAATGATCACTTAGATCGTTCATAAATCAATAAAAACTAATGCGGACCATAAAATATTTGTAGGTCTAACCCAAAATAAATCTGAAAGGTACGGTTTTTATGAAAGTGTAACCTCACTAACAACAGTGAATCACCGTCACAAGTCATTGCCCACGTGTATCATTTATCAGAGACAGTCTACTATTAGGTGCTTAGATCAGTCACCTATGAACCACCATAAATCGGCCACACGATGGCACATAGATCATAAGGCGTAGGACTAACAACGCTTATAACATGCGTTCAAGTTGCATCAATGTCGGATTACAGTTTAGGTTTTAGCTTACTAATACAACAGTCAGTGGCAAAAGTTAGTAGGTAAGTCAAGTCTGATACAAATTAATACCCAATATTTACTCGGAGGTACCTACCTATGTACGTGCAGTAGTTTTTATTCCACAAACGCACGTATGCATAAAAAAACTCAAGACGGGTCATTCCCAATAGTCGCCACCTTCAAAGTCCCCAGCGGCTCAGCATTGCATCTGTCTACGAGCCTTATATCCATTCTGTTATAAAAACATAGACGATATTTTGAAAGAATAAAATAAAAGCATTTCCTAACCACCATAAAATGTATGTATGTACTGGAAAAGATCTGCACACTTTATACGAAAAAGTCATAGTAAGTCACTATGCACGCTCTACGCGAAAAAGTAATAAATAAAAGTGCCTTGGTAAGTACCAAATAATTGAATAAAATTATTATGTTGACTATATCTGTATCACAAACATTGCACATGGCCGGTATCCTATGACTTTATAGCATTTCACTTACGTTCGTGAGAAGCTGTTTTTAATGAATAAGCTGAAAATAAAACCTGGATTTCTAACCAATAACATACACTAGGAAAAAACTACAACTAAGATTATTGTGCAATTATTATGTAAATAGTACCTAGCCTGATTGAATTTTTGTAAAACACATTTAGAATCGGTAAAGTGCATACGAAACCCTACGAAGAAATATCAAAGCCACTTATCGCAGGCAATTATGGTCTACTAGGACTTAAGCTATCACATTAAAAAACCCATCTGACTCAAGCACCGCCATACAAAGTGCGAGACGAGTTAAGAGCTCTTACTAAAAGTTGTCGAGTGGAAATCGATAAGTATACACCAAATATCTTGTGATTGTGAGTCTTGGGACTCGTTTTTGGCGGTCGCCATTGGCACTTACGAATATAGCGGGAATCATTTATTAACATAAATACCTAAAATATTTCGATTGCAAGAACTAGTGTGGCTTATAGAATAAATACAAATAACAATGTGTTAAAAAAAATCTTTGATTCACGAATTTGTTGGACTTTTACGAAAGTCACAATGCATTTTAATAAGTAAAATCAAATCATTGAGTAAAGACAAGTACATAATCGTAGAAAATAATAGAATCAAGACCTTATTATAAAAAAGTTAGTCATAATAGACTAACTTTCGAGAAGAAAGAGTCTAGACAATCCTATAAGGAGCTCGGGAACTAAAACAGTTTGTTACCGAGAAGGTAACCTTAACAGCATACCTACCACTTTTTACTTTACGCAGTTGGCAATTAGCAGTTCCACAACGAGGTTGGATTTCAAATAAATAAAAAAAGATTTTTCAAGATAAGAGCAAGTAGTAAACTCACTCGCATCGAACTAAAACTGGTTGCATGTCCGCAACGCCCGCCAGTCTGCCTCACCCAAACAAAGTCATAGCAAAAAAGCATCGATAAAAACATACATCAATGACTACTAGTTACCTACTCATAAATGCTTATAAATAGTTGAAATGTCATGAAAAAACTTGCTGAATTGATTTGTGTAAGTAGGCAAGTTTTTTTGGCGGAATTATAATTGCTTTATTTATCACTTATTTTATTCTAGGTAGTTATTGCGTGTAGTTACACGTACTTTGCATAAATCACAAATACGGGTTGTGTACGAAACACAAACAGTGGGTAGGGTAGTCCGTTATATTTAAGAGTCTATACTCTACACACTACATACAAGGTAACAACTAACAAACCATTTCGGAGTCCCTGGACGAGAAAAATGACTTTGTGACGATTCGGACAAAATATTTTGTGACAAATACCAATCTCGTTAAAATACTCCTCTCTTATCTTCGATTCCATGTAGCGTAATGTTGCATGTAACGTAATATACGTCATGATACAGCCAGCTCTTTACGTCGTAAGTCTTGTGCCGTGGCATATTATTAAACTAGTCAGCTATTTAGTAGTTGTTATTTTACAATGAAAGTTCAATAATTTACGATCCAAATAAAAGCAATCGCTTTGCGATTATATCTTAATATACATCTTAATATACCTCGGATCTACTCGTTTAAGTATAAAACAAGCCATTGCAATAACTTTCAAAAAACAAATAAATAATGCATAGACTCGCGATAAAAGGTGTGGTTTAGTTGCATTTAATAAACAAACTGAATACTACAATGTATGGAATTGTCTACCGGTATTACGTATTTACCTATTTCTAGACTAACCGCAGTACCTAACATAGCTAGTTCATATATAAGGATAAATAAGCCACTGTCGATATTTTAATAATGACTAGGTATTATTGAATACTGCGTACAATCATTGAGTTAGTTTGTACTTACTAGTACCTACTTATAATATTACTAGAGAAGATATTGCGCTCCATCGGATGTCTCATATCTGTGCCACACATGCATCCTGCAATTTTCTAAATGATAATTCTAAAATCATCATCAATGTATCAAATAACTTCAAATAAGTCAACAAAAAAGATGATCATTATTTTGACTTATGAGTAGAAATCGAATTTTAAGATTGTCAGTCAGATTGTCTTAGCTAACGTAATAAAGACGTATATAATTATAGATAGTTTGCTGTAACAACTAGCACTCATACGTTTTACGCACTGCGTTTGGAATATGACGTATGCATTTTGCGTCATTCTGTGCTAGCAGGTTGACCATGCACGGAGATCAGTCGTCATCCTTCTTATTTTATGATGAATTCTTACCAACCTAAATGCTAGTGTCACTATACTACATACATAGGCACAGTTGTGTTAAAAGCCTTGCCAAATCGACCGCGGCCCAGCTGTGCCTGCGGTTTGGACGTGAAACGGCCACAAACGGAGTGGCGGTGCTTTTAGTCACTAGGTATTTATCTACACTAATTTAATATTCGCTGGTATTTTTTCTTTATTTTCTTTAAAAACTGAAGAAAGTTATAAACCGAAGAATTAAAAGTTTTTGAAGATGTGAGCTTTTCCACAACACCAAAAACGACTCTACCAAAAACATATTTGGTGAATGTTTATAGGCAGACTTTTATTTAGGTGAAAAAATCTAAGCTTAAATTGAACCTCTTTGAACTTGGAAGTTTTTTTATTAATTGTCGTCTAGAGCCAGGTCTGAAATAATAAATGGTGGCAACGAGTTAGTAAAAAGCGAGAGTCCCGGCTTGGTCTATACTGGGTGTAAAGTTGAAAAAAACCTAGACATCTGAATTATTAATGAAAAATATTTGTTTCATAATAAATGGTTAAAAGTGCAGGTATTTATATTTATAGTATTTCATGCAACTAACGATACTTATCAGCTTGTGAAACTATACATAATTAACTTAGATGCTTTCGGTACCTTACGTTTCAGTTTTTATAGTGACTTTTTTACAGTATAACCGTTTTAATTAGATTGAACCGGTACAGCTATAACTGATATCAAATCCCTAGTACTTTGAATTAAAATATATATTGTAAAGCAACTTTTAATACAGGGGTATAAAAAGTTCATCCCCAGTTGACTGTCAACTTGACTGTTTAGAAGCCACCATATTTATTTTGTGAAAAATAGTCGAGTGCAAAATTAGTTTCCCAACTTTCCTTTGTAATGAAAAGTGGCACGTTCAGGGGAACGAACTTTCGTTACAAAGTGTACGTTCGTTACTTATTTTAGTTTATTAGTTTTTTTTTACTATTTGTTATTATAACGGCAGCGCTGGGAACGAGACAAATTTCATATAAAATGAATAATACACACAAAAACGTGTTTATTTTTAACAAAAAAGTGATAGGATGTTACAGTTATTTCTTAAGACAACCATTCACATCACACTCTTATCGCAGTTATCACTGTTGAATTCGAGTAAGGTAAAACGCGTACAAAAAGATCATTGCGTACAATACATAGGTCGCTGTCACAATTTTTCTAGGCACATTAGACAAAGAAAGTCGTAACAATAGTAATCGCCACTGCAACGCAGCTACGTGCTCAAACAATAAACAAAGTATGAGGTAACAATCACCTGAGCACCTAAACATTTCCTCAATAGTCGCTAGTGAAATTCATGAACCTTGACTTTGTTAATGTTGCTACTCGGAATTACATCACCGAAGTACCGACATGTAACACGTTCTAATCGCTCTACCAGCAGCGCCCTCATTATAAGACATTTTCTTCTCCAATTTTTTTGGAGTGGAGAAGAGAAATTGAGTAAATGAAGGGCCCATTTGTTGTCGAAGGAGTCCAGGCTGTCTCACACCAGCGCTTCTTCAGGCGGCCATGACGATGACGTCAGAATATGGGTTACCATTATCTTATCATTATTTTAAATGAAACGAGGATTTTCATTTATTTAATTTTCGGTGTCTTTGTATTTTAGTAGCTTTTTTCTATACCTTTACTTGAAATATCGAATGCCGTAGTTACCCCGCCCCGCCCTACATGGGAAAGTAGATAAAATTGTCCGTAAATTGTATTCTGAGTATTCTATGAGATTACGTTGATTTTCTTGTTAGCATAGATCAATGTTACTTAGGTTGAGTATTTATTTTAATGGACCTTTGTTATTATTACAAACCAGTTGGCACGCCTAATTTGCAACTAGACGCAAAATATTCCATCGATTAAAATTAGCACCGTGCACCAAAACCTAATCAACCGTTTGTATGTGCACCGTGGTCTAAACACCGTTTAACCTTTGGCACCGAATAAATAAATAGTACTACTATAGTATACCTTTCGTGAAATTTAAATCGTCAGATTACGAAATCTACAGTTTAGTTAGTTCTGGGGAACACAAGCCTTGTCGTAGAGAATAATCGAAAATGGCGGGATTGATTGACAATCAACCATGTTTAATGGATGGTATAATATTTTCTTCTTTATAGGGGTGTACTATTAAACGAAGTAAAATAGAATTCCCGAAATTGAACTCGCGATAGAAGTTTCTAACAATATTATAAGCACCTACATTCAACAAACGAATAAAGATGTTGAGACCAAGAAGGGTTGTGCGACGGAATATTAGTGACTATTTTATTTCTTTTACCAACTATGATTTGTATGAAACTCGGAAAAAAATCTAATTCTGACTCGAGCTCAACCCCTCGAAATGTCGGCATGTTTTTAAAGGTGCTAATTATAGCGCAGATTAGCATAGCAAAAACAGGTCTGACGGTGGTCTTAAACCAACCTTCGTATTGCCTACGATATATAAAAAAATATTAAGGAAGTGGACGTTGTGGCTATAGCAACTATCTATTCAGTGCCTATAGGTAGATTAGGTACGTGTGACCCACCCAGTCCAGTTCTATTATTAATGTGAATATGTATAAAAAAACTCGATAGAGTAGAAACAGAAATACACGGAAGGTTAAAAAAACGAGACGCGAATAGGTTCAACAGGTAGTTTATGGGTTTGATATGAGGTCAAATAAGTCACATTGCTTTACCATTATTGGCTATACCACAAATAATATGCTATACTATGGCGTTGCTTGGATCATATTTTACTAGAGATGTTTCGGTAGGTTAGGTAGTACCTGTAATCAAATGTAGGTGATGGGAAAATAGGACCACGTTTCGAAACCCGTATCTAATATTCTGATATACATATATAATAAACATCAAATAACGAGGTGATGTTTACAATCAGCAAATTGCCGAACTCATCTCATCAAATAAGCTTTAGAAGAATGCATTGCATATAATTAGATTTCAACGCGCTCTTTTCGCCAAAGCTCGAACAAAACATTCGTAGCAAGAACGAAAACTGAAGCGATCGTAAAATTGCAAAATATCTACACCCACACAATAACTTATTATTGGTAAATAACTTCCATGTTTAACGAATTTAAAGGAATTTTTATTGGTGAGTAGAGTACATCCCTGTTAAGTGCCGTGCCAACATCTGTGGACTTGAGGACCGGTCTCACTCGTTCTGCCAGACCCACGCAACTTCTGCCCTCTACTATCTCGAAGCGACTTTGCATTTTACGATCACACGATATACATTAAGCGTCTGACTTTCAGAGTCAAAGCCGTTTGTATTTTTCGACTAGCAATGTACAAGGAACATCTCGATGTTTTTGGTAACTGCTGGTTGTAAAACATCGTTTTTATAAAAGCGCAGGTTCTCGAGACACCTAATAACTGCAAGTTAGTAAGCGCAGACTATTTGCGTCTGATGGTATTTTTCCTCGAAACGCCAAAGGTAGGACTTACCTTATATTTCAATTGCCTTTCATCAGAAAAGTTAACGGGTGTTCAGGTCTTGTCTATAAAATAATGTTGAAATCGTTCCTTTTCCACTGCGCAATAAATGGGTACCTATCTACACTACCTACGTAACAGCGTAACTGAAATTACATTTTCAGGAAGTTAAATTCCTTACGACAAAAGCGTGAAAATATGCAACAATTAAAAATAAGTGAAGATAATTGTACTTTACGACTTTTTCCGCAATGAAGAGAGAGACGTATCAACCCGGAAGGCGTAGGCAGGACGAGTTTTTATGTGGTCTTTAATTTATTTGATCATCATCTGGAAGCACACAGTAGGGTATGAACTAAGGCTGTTCGGAAGTGACGCGTTGTCTGCGTCTGCAGACTTCCGCTCGGAAGCGGTGCCAGCCAGCTTCCTGACTTATCCATGGTCAAGTGAAGTTCCGCTGTATAATGACATGACAACGCTGATGATTTACAGACTTTGTCTCTGAGAATAAAGCCAGCTTTCGCCTAGTTACAGTTTCGTTTGGTCGAAGATTATCGGTGTGATGGGAAGAGGAAGATAAATTTAAAACTACTTGCATCAAATAACTTTAAAACTAGTTGTGTTTATCTACATTTTGGGGAACTATACAAATTTAATACCTATCCAATACTACCAAACTAGTCAATCAAGACCAGACTAGTCAAGTCAAGTCAACTAGTCAAGAATCAAACGATTGTAAATTTTTAGAAAAAAATTGTGATCTAAACTATTACCTACCTCCTTATGAGTAACTATACCTAGTATTACCAGGTTAACATGTAAGGAGGTCAAGTAGGTCAGTTTTATCTACTCTAACGTAGTCGTCGGGTCAAACATTTTTTCCATAAAAAGTAGGTTACAAATTTATGTGGTAACAATAATACCAATAAATCGAAAGATTATACAAAGTGCGGTGGTTGCCTCCTAAATTATGTTACGGAATAATTGTTGTGAAATACCTATTGTCCAACAGCGATTTGACCATTCCATTATAGGTACCTATTGCCTTTAGTATTTTTGTGTGTTATGCAAAATTTTCTTCATGCGTTACCAATATTTACAGAGTACGCATTACATACCTCTAAGTATTTACAAAATATTCATGTGAAACGTCGAGTTATCAGCAGCCTGTTGACGGTCGGTCTATAGATACACTCGAGAGCATAGAAATCGCACATAGAGGCATTTTCCTACATTTTAATTTCGACCCTTATTTTTTTTTTAAATTAATGTGATGTTGCAAATATAACTTAAATTAAATTGAAGTACACACTGTTAGCTTCCTAAAAACACAAAATGTCTAGCCTTGACCTTCGAAATCATAACAGTGGCAACTAAACAATAGAATGGCCTAAATTAGCTCGTTTCAGGTAGCGCGGTTTGTGGGACTTTGAGCAGGTATAAAAGGTTAAAAAAACAATAAATTTGTGAATGCATCGATTTATTAATACAAGGTATTGCCTCCCCTAGCCTGAATAACAGCTTCCATTCGGTGTTTCATTGAAGAAATCAATTTTTTGACGAAATCCTGCGGTATGCTGTCCCATTCTTCCTTGATCGCGGTTTGGAGCTCTCTGAGACTCGTAGGCGCTGCGTTTCTGGATCTTACTCGTTTCTTTAGTTCGTCCCATAAGTGCTCAATGGGATTGAGATCTGGGCTTCGAGCAGGCCACGCCATAACGAGTACTTCAACCTCCTCCAAGTACTGGCGTACTATAGCAGCGGTGTGTGGTCTAGCGTTATCCTGCATCAAAACGAAGTTTTCGCCGATAAATCCAGAAAAGGGCACAACATGTTCTTCCAGGATCTCCTCGACGTAACGTTGGGAAGTCAATCCACCCGATCGACGGTCGGTATCGGGCCCTGTGATGAAGACAAGTTCGGTTTTCGCTTCCAGAGAAATGCCTCCCCAGAACATACACGAACCACTGCCGTATGCGACCCGTTCGGAGATGCAACATTGAGCAAAATGCTCACCGGATCTTCGGTAGACTCTACCTCGTCCGTCGTTACCATGAAGGCACATCCTGCACTCGTCGGAGAAGAGGACTGCCTGCCATTGATCCATAGTCCAATTAACGTGATTTCGAGCAAACTGAAGGCGTGCTTGTCTGTGCGCTGGGGTCAATTTTGGGCCAGTTGCTGGTCTGTGCGCTGTCAGACCTCCTTCGGCTAGTCTTCTTCTAACAGTCCACCGACTGACTTCCACTTCTCTAACTTCCTGGAGCTGCTGTCCGAGTTGAACTGCATTCAACCGGCGATTTCGTAGTGATGTATTCACAAGGAAACGGTCATCGCGCTGTGTTGTCGCACGTTTTCGGCCTGTTCCTGGTCGCCTGGTATAGCCACCAGTTTGCTGATATCGCTGGTATACACGTCCAACAGCATATTGACTTTGGTTCTGTCCAGCTTCGATAAGTGCAACCACTTGAGACGCTGCTTCTGGTGTGGTATCCATTTTCTTGTTTAGAGAGATGACGTATTCGTTAAAGGACCTTTCTGACTGGGAGTTGGTATGCAAATGATGTCATTTCAATCATCCCTTACCGTTTTATACCTGCTCAAAGTCCCACAAACCGCGCTACCTGAAACGAGCTAATTTAGGCCATTCTATTGTTTAGTTGCCACTGTTATGATTTCGAAGGTCAAGGCTAGACATTTTGTGTTTTTAGGAAGCTAACAGTGTGTACTTCAATTTAATTTAAGTTATATTTGCAACATCACATTAATTTAAAAAAAAAATAAGGGTCGAAATTAAAATGTAGGAAAATGCCTCTATGTGCGATTTCTATGCTCTCGAGTGTAGTTCGACTCATCCAAATCAACGCTATCTATTCTGAAAGTGTCTTCAAAAGATGATGGCACAACCAGTTCATGTGTATTTTTTTTATATTATAATACAAAGCATTTTTTGTTAGTTTTTATGAGATTTGTTTTGATAAAGTACGACTCTTCGATCTAAGTATGGTTAATACTTAAGATTGGTACCTTGGTATATAACCTATCGAACGATATTGTTATGGCTATGTCCTGTTGCTTGAACGTCAGCATTCACTCTAAACTTGTAAGATGACGCTGAAGACAAGTTCTCTTCAAAATACAATAAAAATTTAGCACCTCAGCTTATATTATTTTTAGCTTAGTTTCGCCACAGATTATATAATACGTTTCGCCTTGGTACGAGTATTATTGCGTCGAGTTTAGAGGTTTTAAAATGAGTTTTGAACAAAGATTGTTTTATATGTTTTGAACGAAAAATTAAATTGAAATCGAATACGAAATATTGAAAGAATATGTTAACAAAATGCTCTTTTCATACGCACTCAAATACATTTATTTGTTTTAAGTAAAAACAAGAAGATAAATATTAACCTTAGGAATAATCCGGCACCTTCTCATCCATAATGATGTATCTTTTACAATTTAGTGACTATTCAAAACAACGAGTGGTTCCTATAACTAGACGAAATCCTGCAGTCTGCGTCATCCTCAGTGCGCAAAAGCATCTGCGATTCACATAAATATTTATAGTGTTTTCTGGCAAATACGTTGTAAATGCTTTAGCTACGACGCAATGGTGCAACTTTTAATGGGTTCTTTGAACTTTATAGTTTTTATAATACCTAAAGGTTATCTTCATGCTGTTTATTTACTCGCCAGTGTACGTGACATTGAAACGCAAACTGCTAAATGAATGAAAATGTTTTATTAGACGTTAGATGCAGCATAAGCAAAGAAGAAAATAGTGATTTGTCAGCTTTTAGAAAGGCAGTCATTTGCATACGTTTCATTGATTATTGTGCTACCCTTTAGACTGTTGGTTAAGGTAGGTACATATTTTCTCATCTGTGTAGACGTACATATACGTAGGTACTTGCTATTCATTACTTTAGATGACTTTTATTGCTATATTGTAGAACCAACAGTCATGGATCGTTTATAGATGTGTTTTAGTTGTAGTACAGTATTTTCATTAAACTGGCTATGTTCCACATAAAGCTGCTAGGGATTATTATGTTTTGCTGATGTGCCTCATATTCCTGAGGTCATATTACCAAAACGACGTACACATGGAGAAACATTATACCTTTGTTGTTTAGCATGCTTATTGGCAGACATTGCGCCAGCTATTTTAACTAATATACAATCCGTTGTATGTTGTACCTGTATATCAAATTACAGGTGTATTTAAACAGGAAATGTGTGATTATCAATGAATGATCTTTCACTGACTCGATAAAACAACTTTTTGCAGCAAGTGCAGTACGTGCTTAACCAAGAATAAAACTGTTTGATGTCATCGGCACCGTAAACCTACATAAGTATAAGGATAAGTAAGTACCTATAGGTATATGAATTACTTTTTTGCTTAACGTGTGATTATTAAAAATGCAGTGTGCGTACACAACAATGCCTATTCATGAATGGAATATCACGGTGATAACAATAGGCCTATAACACTGGTGATTGACGGAACGTATCATGCAAAACAGGTATTCGTCGAATTGATCGCCACACGCCTATTGCGGCAATTTATATGTACCCAAAGCCTACTGACAGTTCAAACGGTCAGATAAGACCCATTCGCCACATCCTTATTCCAAGGACAGCCCCGCCGACGACGAATCGCGAACGAAATGCTAATTTGTACACTACAGTGAATACCTTATTTATGCGATATTTAAAAAAAAACTATACACGGATCGAGGTTGGTAGGTAGGTCTAGGTACTACCAGACTAAAGATTCACGTCTCTGCAAGTATAAGTACAGACGGATGTCCAATCACTGGTTAATAAGTAGGCGCGTATGGAGTATAATAATTCAACAGTAAACCAGCCCCGATAATAGACAATTTTAAGCAATTTAAAGAAGGTAGGAGTACCCTGCGATAGTCACTCGAGAAATAATTTATCAACAAACTAATAATACAATCAATTTTTTTTCCAAGATGTCAATTTTGTTCAGTCTCTACTTTTGTTTTATGAATGACGCTACTATAAACACAGATACTATGTTTACTACGTTTGAAGTTCTGAACCCATTAATACCACCTCGGAGAACATTGTCGGAGAAAGATAAACACGCCGCTCCGAAAGCGGATCGCTGGCAACAACAGACAGCGGCATCCGCCAAAAATAATGTCCTTGACCTTACTAAAGTTAATCTCATCTCATTTAAAAATAAAAGTAGCCATGAACTTCAAAATGCGAGTGCGAGTACTAACGCACGTAGGAAACCCGTCGTTGTCGTGCCCGTTGGCCTTCGGTGGTTCACGAACAAGGCTCCTTTGTGTCAACCGTACGAGCCGAGACCGTCTCAGCCTGTACCTTTGCACACTGCCCACTGAACATTCTCGTACTAAGAAAATATTGCAGCTTTTACTCCATTGACTCATAAAAGCAGGAACTCGTGACGTGATGGTCTGACTGATCGATAGGTTCAAGACCAGGCCACGATGCCACTGTTGTTATGAATGAATCAAAAATTAATTGGGTAGCAACAATTTATTCATAGAAACAACAAATCTTTGGCATTTAAATTGTGCGACGGTAGTGACCTATAGGTTATGTCTTGACAACTTTATGTGAGTATGTATTCATCTATCTGCTAACAATGCATAGGAATATTTTTTGTTTCGATTTGACGCTTATGTAGGCATGCATAGTGGGTGGCCATTATTAAGTTAAGTTTAAGTTTAGCTTTATTTGACAAGCTTGCGTTTCTCAAAACATAAAATCCTAGAAATAAGTGATGATAAATTTCAATGGTTCAAAGCCTATACTTTATCAATTAACTAAAATTATTAGAGGACCAATTGTTGGAATGCGTCGTTCTCAGTATTGCTCGGCCACACCAATTAACTTGAGGGAACTCGAAACAGCCACTCTTTGTTTCTTGCGAAAATTTGGCACGTTTCGGCTATTTATGCTGATCAGATAATGCCGCGGACTCTGCTCAAATTTGCCTAAAATGGGCTACAAAATGCCACAAGCACCTTGGTTTTACGGTTCAAGAATATAGAGTACCAACGAGGTTTACACCTATACATTTTTTGTGGTTTGATTTAATGGAAACCATTTTGGGATCAGATCAAAGTAGATAATGGCAGGGGTGCTAGTATAGGATTGTTTGTTTACCCATTAGTCGTGACAGATCTTTGAAGAATTCTTCATTCGTAACAGAGTGGAAATGCCCTAAATGCTGAACAATATCGATTGGCTGTTTGCAGCGGTAGTAACTAGTTACCTAAAGCAGTAGATAATAGAGCAGTACACGGCATGCCTCGGCTTGTTTATATGTAGGCCAAGGGGCTCTACAAACATACCTAAATATTTTATCATTCAATCGATAACTCTACAGAAACTGACCACAAATTAATACAGCACTTTGGTTTATTGTATGATTTCAGTCCAACATTTTCATCTTAGGTAACAACTTTGCCTTAGGGGATCAACAGTTACCTACCAAAATCTATTCAAAAATGATGTTTCAGGGCCATTTAGCCTAAGCAGAGTATCAATATCACATTCATCTTCGGATGCAATACAATAGAGAAGGAAGGTTAGTCAGTACTGAGTAACCTATAGGTGCTCGGAAGATCTGTAAACAAGTGATTGGTAAGTACCAGTGACTATGACACAAGCAAGTACTAGCGTTCCAACGCAATACGACATTTACGACAATACACTAAAACAAACAGTTTAGCACAGTACATGTATTTTCAGCCACAATAAAAAAGGGACAAAACTGATTAAGCAAATGGAAGTCGCGCTTTTCAACCGTGCACGAGCAGAGCCTTCAAAGGCAGCCGCAAGTGGAACGACCACTTTTTAGATCCTCGGTTTGAATAACATCGCCTCCGGCTACAGACTTTACCCACTAGGTATTTTAAGAGATGAGTTTTACGCATCCACTTTTTAAAATTATCTCCGTGGTTTAGTTTTGCACGTCATTTTTGTGCATTCGTTGCATAATTCATAGCGTTTACCTGAAGTTGCAACGCAAATTAGAATGTTAGAGGCCAGTATTTTTTTGTGAATTTTGACCAGCCGTTTTCAAATTTATAGATTTTTCTGACCAATAAATAGTGTTACAACTGAATTTATCCGAGTTTACATAGGTACCCGATTAGTAATTCGCTTTTGAAAACTCGATTGGCAAGATTTTTGAACATAAATCGATTCATTTTGAAGAATCTTTTTTCAGGGTTAAGTATTACAAAAAAATGGCCAAATAATTAAGAGAACGGTGACCATCCATAGTTATATTTCATCCGACACAAAGCCGTGTTGTTTTTAGTGACAAAGAGCTATAAAACGTCACAAACGTGCTGAAAATGCTGAAATTTAAGTAAGTATTGTGAATTTCAGAAGTCATCGCAAAAGGTCGTTATTACGTCCGCACACTCAAGACTTGATGCAGGAACTAAAACGAGACCATGTTGTCTTCCTTGTCCGGACTGCAACGAGGTCGACTAATCTTCCTGAATAATAAATATATATTTCCTACATGATGTCTTTCACCATTTCGTGTTATCTATATACTACCGATTCTGAGTTTTACTTTTGTTATCTGCAGCAGGCTTGAGCTCTCGACCCAAATTATCGTTCAGTACACACCGACAGCGCATCTTTGAGATGGTTATTTATTGTGTTTTAGATTAGGCATTGATTGATGAAGTGTAATATAAAAACTGATATATTACATTTGCTAAAAGTACTTAGTTACCTAAAGTTTATTAAATAACTGCACTTCATTGCTTTGTACACACTTCATGTTTGAACACACTTTTTTTATTTATAACTATCTCTCTTTTGCTCGCGTGGTAGCAGAGTACAAACAGATTTAAAAAAAATGAAAATTCTGAAACACGTGTGGAGTCAATTTATTTGACGAATCTGTGTATCAATTTTGAAGGGTCTATCATGTACAGTAGGTATATTATAGAAACGCATTATTTAGTTTAAATCCTTGACCCTAATTTCGGACTCTTTAGGATGCGACTTTTCAAAATTCCTTTCTTTCTTAGTGATACTACCCTCCAAATTTCATACCTCTAGGACTTATGGTTTAGGCTGTGCGTTGATTATCAGTCAGCTTCAAAAGAGTTTTATATATATATATTGATGATGATGATGATTACAAAAAGTCTTACCCAGTTTTTAATTTTAAGTTACTTTTCCACCATCAAGTTAATAGTTTCCGTCGTTCGCTTTAGTAAACAATAAACAGAGATAAAGCTTTAGATCCGCAACGAGACAGTGAAAAATGATTCACAGCGAGATAAGATCCTACAATAATATTATAGAGAGCCGAACCTTTAGTCAGTCAGGACATTTTTTTTCTTTTTACTTATTTCCTCAAAGAGAGTCGAAAATACTACTCAATTTGAATGACTGGCATATTTTTAAATGCGCTTGACTTTAACATCCATTTGTATGAAACTTGTATGAAAGCACATTGACATCAGTATGAGTTTGCAACTTAGCTATACCAGCTATGTATAAGCAGGTAGGTATTAAAGTCGCTCGGTTTATAAAGCTCCCGTAAGCAAACAATATCTAAAAGTTAACTTGTGGTCCGCCGTGAAATGTAATTGACCGGACCCTGGCTACTTGTAGCTGCATTCCCTTGCATTTTAATTATCCTTTTACGGCTTTGTATTAATGTAAAAAGTTTAAGCACGTCGTGTTTTCGATATTCCGTAACGTCTGGCGCGGGACAATACGGCCGGGACGCCTTTAGGGAAGTGCGTGATCTGCCTTTTAACTTGCGGTCGACGGGACGTGCTTAAACGTTGTTTTACAACATTCTTTTATCGATAGATATTTTTATCGATATATTCTTGTATTTTCGACCTAATATATAGAATAATGTTTTAAGTTACGAAGTTAAATTAGAAGTTGGATGATTTCTGCGTGTTCCCGTTTCTGACCATTCCGCTACCAACGTGTTTATAATTTAAATGCAGTTTAAATGCATAGGTTTGTAGATAGTTCAACTGGGGAATTATTCTGTATGACTTAGGAGATTCCTTGCCGTAACCGTATGACGTCACCGTAAGGAATGACATTTATGGCATAGGAAATACGGCATAGGCATAGGGCGATTTCACGCCGCTGTCTTGTCGTGCTGCGTAACGCGCTTGTATCGGTCATAGTGAATAAGGCCCCTGTTTCATGTGTATTTTGTAAACATTATGAATATTGTAAATACTGTATTAGTTGTAATTTTCTTTGTAAATAAAGTATTCGTTTAAATGAATAAGTATAATGGCATAATCGAACATCGAGTCGATAATCGAACGCAAAAACCATTTCATCTTGTTGATTTCATTGGCATCCTTTTATTCACTTCCACAAACCATAGACGTTCTATGAAACAAGCTATATCCAAACTTTATTGTTTAAAAAATAACATCTAAACGAGTAATACATCATCGTGTTTTATTTTCTCGACATCGATGTAACTTGATGAAAGTAGTGGACATCACTTCTGCGGTTAAACTTCGCTGCTGGCATACCTACTACATATACTATAAAAGTGCATTGTACCCCTCTTGGAAATCATTCTACGTCATCTGAGTGCATTTACATGCCCAGCTTTAGGTCTTACTTTATTGAACAAATGTATGTACCTAGATAGATAAATAAAGAGAAAAAAATACAGAAATAGCCTTTGCACATTCGAATAAATCTGGAGGTTAGTTTAAGCTATTGTTCACAAATCAATAGTGCATGGATGAATATAAATAAACACTCAAAAATCTTTAGATTCAGAGCTCGAACGATCCACTGTTTCTCAGAAACTAAACAAAGGTTACCTACGTTCCTATCACAGTTTAGACCAGCATTTAAACGAGTGGAATGAAAATAAAACATCGATGACAAGCCAGTCCCAAGTCAGAAATATTACAACACTCATTAGATAAAATTAAGTGGATATAAGTGAGTTCAAATGTCGTCATAAGTTGAACCTTTAGGCCGTTACCTTCAAATGCTGACGACCATTGCAACATTATATTTACATACATTTTAAAGGTGTGTATACAAAAATACGCACGGTTATGTTATAAATGCGGTGTTTATTTACCGCGGTTCAGCAGAATCAAGCTTTGTTACATTAGTTACTAGCTTCCGTCCGCGACTTCGTTCGCGTCCCATTGGATCCCGTTAATTTTCCGGGATAAAAAGTATCCTATGTTACTTTTAATAACTCCATGAATATGTGTACAAAGTTTCATGATGATCGGTTAAGTAGTATTCGCGTGAGAGCGTAACAAACAAACTTACATTCACATTTATAATATTAATTATGATTGACCAACACATGCAACGAATAAAATTTTTATTTAAAATAATAATAATTTGACCGTTCATTCAAATATGCTACAGAATATTTTTTTACATTTTACCTACAGATTGCAAAAGAAGAACGACTCTATCGGGTAGAGTCACATGCTAAAATTCAGTGTAAACTGTGAAGATGAATAACTTAACTTAGCAATCTTTACAATAACAATCAAATGGCTAATATTAATCAAAATCAGATACTTACTACGACCACAATAGAACAAATGGAACGAACAAACGAGAGAACGAAGAGTACAAAGCATAAAACGCAAAAAAAGTGTAGTTTCATGTAACAACAAAATGTTATAACTAATTGTAGACCAAACGAGACCAATACGATAAACACATTTGCCATTAACTTGAACACTTTTGAAATCGTGATAATAAACAACAGAGCTTTGCGATCGTAATAAAAACATCGAGATGAGGAATAAAAGTAATTGCTGACTTTCTTTGTTTTGAACCGCTTCATTGAAATATTACTGCCAAACGCTTTACTGCCGATTAACGTGGTGTATTTTATCTGGAGAGTAAACCAAACCACGTACGAATGTAATCAAGCCGGATTCAAACTTACGTGAACGCCTTTCACAAAGGCATCCTTTGTCTTTGAAGATTGGGCTTTAACTTTGAATAGGTATTTTTTCTTTTTTTTAATTTTAGGCGAATGCTAGTTTTATTTCAATCGAAACTGGAAAAGATGCCTGAGGCGAGGTGAAGCTCTAACGATCGCTAGTATGAATGTTAATTCTGAAATGCTAAATATATGACTCCTATAACACTTTATTAGCTGTCAATGATAAATTCGTGATTTTCTTTTGCGTCCACAAACAAAACTGTATCTTTTCAAACACTACCTAAAGTGCAACTGGTTTTATTTAAAATTTGAGAACGGATTTAATCTACTGGCAAAAATATGGTAAAAACAATTTGAACGTCAAGTGGTTATTTATTATGAAGCCACAACATATTTATGATCCACAACCGCCATCCGCCATCTTTGAATGCGAGATTCAATACAAAGTTGCCTCAAAAGCTGCTCTAAGATGGAGCATACAAATTATTCCGCTGTCACCATAGTGAACCCACATTTTTTGTAGCACCCGTCCACCCCACTTACTTTAGAAACAAAACATGTAGGGTTGCGAGTGATATGAATATTTTTATATCGATATCATCTATTTTCTTTATCTCCAAGATTTTACCTACTAGTTTTTCAATCAAATAGTATGTACGATACCTAGATTCGTATACCTACTACTAAGTCACCGTGCTAAAGTAGATAAGGATAATTTACCTACCCAATACACTCAGGTAATGTTTTAAATCCATTAGCAGACTGTGTTTCTTTTATTAGCTAAGGCACAGCGATTAGCACATTTTATGCAAAACTGGCTTGTTTGTTTTATCAAGTCATTCATTACGATATCGACTGATTACCATACAGTCACATCACAGGTCATAGCAAGTCCTTTTGCGTTCTAACAAAATGTAGGTTAAGTAAGGTCAGGCCAAAATTTAATTATAAACTAAAAATAAAATAAAAACCACCTCTAACTAACATTCGTTATAATTTACGATCAGGGAACACTCATTTAAAGTTGTTATTTTAAGAATTACGTAGCATCTATGTACCTACATCAAAGTGCACCACAGAAACCTAACGTTGTCCTTAATTTATTCCCAAGTCTTATCGGAAAAAGGCACTTTGAAAGCTTCATAGCATTGCATGTAACCTATTGTAGCTTATACGGTTGGTTGGGCACGAGTACGGCACAATGCAAGCACTCTGCTTATTTCCGTCGATATCGATCAAATCAGTCAATCATTACGTCACTAGTTTCTCGCTCCGGGAGACAAGTGCAGGGTTGGGTTAGGTCAGGTGCCACACTTCGGTGCACACATGTATGGATATACCACACAGACAATAAGACCTGTGTTTGACGAGTTTTTTTGCTGTGGTTGCTGGTTTGAATAGAGAAAAGTAACGAGAAACATGCTTGGTAGCCGTTTTGCAGTTATGAATTTCTGTTTTCTATTTTTCCATCATATGTTTTTGGAATCCGGACTTGTTTTATCATTTATTGGGTTGCATAGATCTTTGCTCATATAAATGTTACAATAATAAATAGGTTCTCGAAGATAACTCGCAAAAGTAACGCTATGAAATCAACGTAGTAAGTAATGGCATGTAATGTATATCATAAAGCAGGTGCAATAATAATTTGTACACGGAAGCCATAAAAATAAGCAGCCAGTGATTTTGAACGAGTTCGCCATCTGCAAATCTATTGGTGAGGGGATCAGGGATGCATGCTTCAATTGTCTGGTTATCTCATATTGCATTTGCGTGTTACGTCGTGCTAGATGACTAATTTTATATCCTGCCTAGGCACATGGTCACATGTTCGCGACGTTTACGATCAGGTAGCTTTGTGACTGTGATGCCTGAGCAAACTATAAACTGAGGTTGAATTGGCGTTCTTTAATTTAACATTTACATATTTTGTAATGTGAAGACTATTTTTACAGATTATTTTGCAAGATTGACTCATTTTATTTGTCTACTGTGAGAATCTAACCCAACAAATCGTAATGATTTTTTAAAAGGAGTTTGAGACTGGACTTTGCTTCGGCTGTAATACTCCAGAAATTGTGAAAATTTTAAAGACGCTATATTTTTTTAGTGATGATCTGTCACTACACCACCTACTACACAAAATTTAATTTTTGGAAACCGTTGCGGATCTCAAAAGAAAAAAAGATAATACGTATTACCCAACTCCTAATTTCATTAGTCAATTACCCGTCGATCAATTATCGTCGAACCGTCACTCCTGAAACCATAGGCGTGAACATGCGACACGAAAAGCCGGGAGGTAAAAAATCCTCCAGCTAAACTAGGACTGTGAGTCCTTGTGCGATTGTACTGAAATGTTCGAGAAAGATGGGTCATGCGAAAGCGGTCGAAGCCACATGTATCGCAGAGGGGGTGGAGGGCGACTGGGTGAGGCGGCGGCGTGGGAACACAGCCGCACATATGGACCGCAGCTTTATCATAATATACGCGACGCGGATAATAAATAAAAACGTTTAGTTAAACACAATCCACACAGTAATGACCGAGCTTGCACATTTAGATTGAGTTATAAACAGTCGTTAGCGCTCATGTTTAAACGACGTTATGATAGGCTCGCCTTGAATGGCCGCATTAGGGTTAATGATTCAAAAATTATAGGTTATGTCGAATTAAAATGGGTTTCTCGGTAGAACCATAATTTATCCTTTGGCACTTCGGATGAATCAACGTGCCCGTGGGTACTTTGATTTGATTGCAATTTATCTTTATTGAGTGTTAGATAGATCAAGATAAGTATCAGGTACAATAATCATCGAGCATTTCAATAATATGAGAGCATTTTATGTAGGTACCTGTTCTTTACTTCTAATAAAGTTATAAAACATGGTAAGAAATCAATTCTAGTCCTATTGTTTGTAGAGATGACCTTGTGTTATTGTGTTACATCCAATTACCTGGATTTGTCTGTCAGTTTGATGTAAAATGAAGTGTTTAACTGACAGTTTGGCTCGTTCCTGATGCGAAGACGGTGCCCTGCCAAGATGTCGTTGAACAAAGTCAAGACCAAGGTAACTTTTTTTGATTAATCGTCCAGAACTGGCCGATATCCAGAAACAAGGTGAAATTTTACAAGGAATCGTTTGGCGGGGGTTTCCAAGTAAAGCATTGATTTGTTAGAATAATATTTTATCGAGAGGTACCTAGTCGATATACCAACGCATGAAGTCTAAAAGCTGTTATCGCAAACCCGATCAGTCTCGTAGACAGTGCTTTTATCCGACCTTCGTGAAAAGAGCTTTTACTACAAAATCTTACATCGACGATCGATGGTTCAAGCGAAAGTTATAATTAGCAGTGGGCATGATTTTTGGTGAAGTTATGGGAGTTTCATCGTACTTTTTTCTTTTGTTTTGTGGTAGCGTTTCTGGAATACGTCATGATCGTTGGAAAACATTTAGAAGATGCCCGCTCATTATAATATTATTTATTTATTTATTTTTCAGCCGTGATTTTCCCACTGCAGGGCAAAGGCCTCCCCTCACTCTTCGCGATTTAACATTATAATATTTATAAACAATTTTTCTATTACTTCACTTGCCAACTCACAAATCAATAGTACTCTAGGTACTCTAAGCACCAAAAGCTCTTCAACTTTCATTAGACCTTAGTAATCGTTCACCCAGACAGGCCACATTTTGAGTAGGTAACTCAAAGTGCAACGACGCCAATAGTCTACTAGTAAATCTATTCCCGTAAAAATAGACTGGAAACGTTCTAATGTTTATAGTTGCAAGATCGGGCGATGCACTTGCACTTTCGGTCTGTACACACGTGCGTGGTTCAACGTCCCAAACCTATGCCAATGCCAGGGTGCCTGCCAATAACACTCAGTTTAATTGAACCTAGCTGCCAGACGGAGAGAAAAGATGATTAACAAGTAGCGTTTTTGAAAACTTATGAGTGTTTCTGTACTTGGCTTACCCACTTGTTTTTATTTTGAAAGGTACCAGAGAAGATTCTTTGTAAGAATTTCAATGACGATACAATATTTAATTTAATAGAAGTAGCCTCTATCATTGAACAACATGGACTCTACCAATCAAAACGGACTGCGATTACATAACAGTGGGTGTGGTTACAAATCGATCTTGGATAGGTATTCATAGAAATCATAACAACATTTTATGAATGTGACCTATTGATGCTGATTGTGAAACACTCCCATACATGGCTCCTTGAAATTGCTGCGATGAACGTTGTGAAGCCGTACTGACGCAGACCTTATGCAAACAGTCGTAAAATAAATAAGTAATTACTTTAATTTGTGAAAGTTATTTTGATCAATTTGCTGAGTGTTTATAATCCTAGACAAAGTAATACTTCTACTAATCACGTAACGTATACTCACGTAGGTACACGCTACGATAAGAATAATAGCTAGGAGATAATAAGTCCGAGATATTTTTATAATGCACAATAAAGAAGCCAAGCCCGCGTTGTAAACAAACCCGCACCGTGCCAGTCATCGTGATAGATGGCTTCGTCATGTTCATAGCTCTTTCATAGTAGGTAATAATTAAAACTACAAACATGCCTGCATCCACTGTGTTGCTCTTACATGTTTTATACCTATAAAACAGATTCTGACTTGCGAATTTCCATTCAATGTCCGAAAATAATGATCGCTAAAGTTTTCGCAGAAGGATGATCTGCTAACGATGCGGAAGACTTTGGAGTCTGGCTAGGTGCCCGGAGTCAGCAGATATATCGTGGCATTGGGCCAGCCAGGGTCAGGAGCGGCCGATGATCTCTCCACCGTCACGCAGGCCATCAACCAATGACTCTCATTGAAATACCGCTTACTGGAACTTGCTGAGACCCAAGGTTTACCTACCTATCTACAAAATTAATAAAATGCAAGTTTAAACATTATCTCGTGCTAAGAGTCTTCAGATAAGATAAGCAAGAAGAGTTATCTTAAGTCCCGAAGGATCGGGGCGACACAATATTTAGAAAGCACTGGCATAAAAACCCTCTTGTAATAAAAACCTTTACGTAGGTACCTTTTAGAGCACAGCAGGTAGTAAAGTAGTTTCTCACTGTTAAATTCTTCTGTAAGTGGATGAAAGAACAATATTCTTGTGGCAATAAATAAGTTTTTATGACGGTAAGGCTCGCTGCACTGTTGGCCGACAGATTGCCAACATTAGCGACCAAACACGTGTTTGAAAATGTTTATTTAGGCAATCCTCGTAAAACGCGCTGACAGGATATGCTTTGAACCCTCAAGGTTGTTTAGGTTATTTCAAATAACTCATTGCCTATGTATGCGAAAATCAAATGTCTTATTTAGGCGTTGTGGTGGCTACATTAGCGTAGTTAAATAAATAAATATTCGTGGTCATTTTGACACAAAACTCTCTAGTCCCAAACTAAGCAATGCTTGTAGTACTACGGGAACTAGTCGGCTGATAGAATACTTATATACATTTGTTTTGTAAATACATAAACTAAGCAATGCTTGTAGTACTACGGGAACTAGACGGCTGATAGAATACTTATATACATTTGTTTTGTAAATACATACTTATAATACATAGTAACACTAAGACACAGAACAAACATGTATGTTTGCCACACACAAATGTTTGTTCTCGGTGGGGATCGAACCCACGACCCACAGCACAGTAGTTGTTGAATTGCAGTATAACTGACTAAGATCCACGGAGTAAAGACCACAGTAAAATGATAAGAATCAATATTTTAAGGTACTCTCGTTCGTGTAAAATCAAATATTGTGCCAAACAGATAACTTTTACGTTTGTCCATGCTTTTACATAGCAGCGAGTACATCGAGTAGGTACTTAGGTAGGTACTTAAGAGTCGATTACGCCGAAAATCTAACCCATCTAACAAAGAACCTACAAGCAGTTTCTGTGAGTTTAATCGTAGTTTGTAAATTCCCCTCTGTCATATTAAACCATTCCCTTTTCACGGCATGGCAGATTTTTATTAGTAGGTCTCTTAGCCTGGTGTATAGTATTATATGATCTGTGGCCTGGTTAAATTAAGCTCATGAGTAATACAGTTACTTTACCATTTCACAAAACATCCGTAACTGCAATTATCCAGGCTAAATCCACAGCGATATTTTGCCACTCACTTCCTACCGCAGGGTATTACTAAATTTGTCGAAATCGCACCAAAGTGAGCGTGCATTTGTCATATGCGTTTATTTACACGAAGCCCCGTGGAGCTGGCTGTGTTCCAGCTAAACGAAAATAGCAGCTCTGCCGATGTCATTGTACTAGAGCAAACAGCCCTACAGGATCCTCCAGGCTTGTAGCAAGGATCCACTTTTCAAACTGTTTTTCTGTTATTTCAATTCCACTTAGGTACATTACGGCGGGATATGTGTAATGAAAGTCTTACACGCTTGTGACATCGGATTGTGGCTGTGACAAACAGGAGATTCTAAATAGGTGCCGCCCCTAAGTTCACAGTCTACAGCCCTGGCTCAGTATTTGAACGGAAAACTCAACGAGTAAACAATGAATCGAGCAAGAGTATACGCAACTACCATATTAAAGCTAACACATGACCAAGTACTCTGTACACCAAGTAATCTGTAATATATGTAGAAACCTTTACAATACATCTGTTTAAAATATCTTTTATTAGATTCATACAAGAGGAAATAAATAATAGCAATATTCGCTGCAAAACATGAAACATAAATCAGTAGCTTAATCACCACCAAACTCGATAGAAGCTACGTAATGTACCTAAATAAGTTACAGCAGGCTATCAGTGATTTAGGTTCGTATTATTCGATAGTAGAACAGAATAACAATGCTGTTAGGAAGCTTCCTATGGGTATTAAAACAGTACCTACCTATGTAGGTAAGGTACGTTACCAAAACATAATAAGAAAAAAATATGGCTTGATCTCTAGTTACGGTATACAATATCATGCACCAAGAACTTCAAATCCCACACTTTTGTTTATCTCGTTCACAAAATTGGAGTAGAAAAGATGAGCGTCGAGCAAAAAAGTCGACGATTCGTCGGTCCAACCCTTTTATTTGTCGGCCGTTCTCTTTTTACTTTTATTTTAAAAATATCGCATTCACAAACCAATTTGGAAAGGAAACGTGAGTCTGGCCAAGGTCAGGAGAATTAGTATTCCCGCGGAGTGGTCGCTGTTTGACCGGCACAGCTCGTCTCGTTCGCAAAAACATACTAATGTTACTACTTTGTAGACGTTTTTCTAATTTTGATTTAGAATTAGCTCGACGGCGATCCGTGATTATGTCGAATTGCCTGCATAGCTCAGGGCAAAAGCTTTTTGCAAAATAATGTGCAATAAATACAGAGCTTTGAATGAAACAAAAAACACATTCAAGGCAGAATCTCAATAGGCGAGCTCTAGAATTAATCCATCTAGCATTGAATGTATGCAGATTGTTAGAGCTTGCTCAAATGAGGGGGGTTCTTAGATCGAGAGAAACCTAAAGAAAAACGATTTATCATTCAACCGAACTTAATATTTTACCCACATCATAAATTATTTAAAATTACACTCGATCGATCAAAGATTATAAGAAACGGGTTGCATTTTACGGGAATCGTGAGTCATACGTAGTTATCATTTTGATGATTGTGTAAATTCTTGATCACACTCAAACACGTTTTTGAAACCAGTTCATGCAGGGAGTATTTTGAGTAGGAAGATACCTCCTATGCTCGCGCATGGAAAAGGAAAAGGTATTCTTTAGTTTTGCACTTAAAATTCAAATCCGCGTATTTTAGGCAATATTTTGACCGAAATATAAAATTATTGGCTTTTTGTGCATTGAATTTTCGGCTGTTTCCATAAAACTGTTTCAAAACCAGTAAAGAATACAATAAAGGAATACCTATTAGCTTTTCGCTCTTGAACGAAGCGAAGTTTTAATGAGCATGTCATGTTATTGTTATGGTGGAACGTCGTCTAAGTCATCTAACCTCAAAAGCTCGAGGCCGACGATCCGACATCGGTGTCGGCTTTCGGGACAGGGAAGACAGGCAGCACGGGTGCCGCTCGATGTTGTCGCGCATGCGCCCAGCGCGAGCCAGCCAACAGCCGCCACCAGCCGCAGCACAAAGCGCGAGTAGCCGAGATGTCGCGCACCTACTATCTACATTGATGACTCACTGAACCGAAGTGATCTTCCTGTACCGTAGCGCGAGTATGTGATAAAACCTCTAAAAGCAAATCGTAGTGTTTCCTTTCGTGGTAAATTAGCGGCCAAATCATGTACAAGACGGTGAGACATGGCGAGAACAGTCTGCAGTACACTATCCTTCCGCAAACCGAAGAGGTGTTGAACAATAGCGGAATGAAAGGCAAGGGAAGAGACTACAGCCCTTCGATTCACGTACGGAGGCCGAGAAGATACAATGCGAAGGATATCACTATTATCACGTTGTCATTATTAATGGTGATTGTCTCATCGCTGATGGTTATGTACCTATTGAATCAGAAGACGCTTGATCCGTGGCTTCAAACGGGTCGACGCGATATTATGTCATCTGTTCTGAACTACAGGAGCCAAAATAATCAAGAAGCATCAGCGATCAAACTCGAAACTACCTCGACTACTCCTACGACCACTTATGCAACTACGACCGTTACCGTGCCTACCGTTTTTACGACGGTAGAGCGGTCTACTACTCCGCCCTGGATTATGCCCGCTTTGAGGTCGTGGAAAAGCTCTTCTACTATTCAGACCATTCCTACAGAAGGCAATGAAATACCTATCGCAAAATCTAGAAGCAAAGAATTAACAGCAGTGGACAACATGTCCATTAAGCCTTGGGAGAAGGACACTATTATCCGACCTACCGCAACACCAGAATCAATAACGCTGAATAGTATAATCAAATACTACTCTCGTGGGATCGTGGCTTCGGACAAACCCCTCGTGGCAACGACGAAAGTCTTCGATGATGTATTGATAACTACAAAGAATACTCCGGTAGCGGAAACGACTGACAATACAAAGTTAAGTGATTTGAAAGATGCTATGCTATCTGTCGACGACGATGATGATTTTAAGGAGTCTTTGGAAGTGGACGAAGTTTTCTCACTGCCGCCATTAAAGCCGGAACCGGGCAGCCCTTACAGTGACGTGGACGTTGTGACTATGTCGAAGCCTCCTGTCGCGTGGTACGGCTCCCGATGGCCTTTCGTTGACACTTCATCATACTTTCAATGGAGTGTGAGTATTGCAATATCCTATGCAACATATTTACGTAATACTTGCCATCTATATTTACCCGATCGCAACGCACCACCTGCGTGATAGTAAAACTCAAACATAACGATTACTTCGGTAACAACTAGTTATCAGAATTATGAAATCGGATATTGAAAAAGTTATTTATGAAACGATTGCGATTCCAGTCCTTATGTAATGTGATTACTAGGTACCTAATAGGTGTTTCTTGGTTCCGCTGACACTATACGGAACACGAGTGCGGTAATATTATAGATTTGTATGCAACTAGGTAACTGAAAGTGATAGTGGTATGGGGGAAATACTACCTGTTCTCATACTCGCAACTGTGACTGAGCACGATTCTCCTTTCATTATTTTGCAGTTACATAGAGGTGCATAATTTTAAAAGCACATTAAAATTTTTGTACGAATAAGAATTGACATGCTGCTTATGACAAGGATTCCATTATCCATAATTACGGTTAGGTAACCAAAACAATATTCATAAGTTGTCTTGTTAGGTAACAATACAAACAGTTCTGTATGGTTATCGATGGTCATGATGTTTGTCGGTAAATAAGAATAAACGCCAAACTATGAAAATGGAATAAGAAAAGACTCACCATCACTATGCAGATCTATGCGAGTCCTTGGTTGTTGCTCATAGTTTCTTGTCATTCTAGTCCTGGACGAAATCATGCCTGTGGAAGGGGGCCCAATTTATAGAATCATTCAAAGTAGGTACCTCTAGATGCCATAGTCAGTCGTGGTATGATTACTTACAAAGTATCTGACAGGGTTGGTCTTTACTCTTGTGATAATGTTTCAATTTTCTGATAGCAGTTTGTTGTGGTCAAGGTTTCTAGGTCGATAGCGTATTATGGTAATTCTTCAGTTTATCAGCTGTACAATTAGTAGTAGTAATAATTTTTTTGTGAGAATCTGCAAGTTTATGAAAAAAGAGTAATATAAAGTATGCCTGTGTAAAATCTGACTGGAGTAGAGATCCTACGATGAGGATTATTTTAACAATTTATGATAGTATCCAAACTCCAACAAGAAAAAGAGCTTTAGGTGGCAGTTTCCCTTTTCAAACTTTATAAGTTCTGAACTGATTCTCGTAATTTTCGCTCTCTCCATTTGACACAAACGGACTGCTTTAGAAGATATTGAGAATCATTAATTTATAAAATGTGCCTAGTAGCTGAGTAGTTTATTTTACTTTCAGGGCTACTCTCGCGGTGACAATTTGCTACTGCCTCTACTGATCGGAACTCTATCATCGATCGCACTCGTCTGTCTTCTCGCAGTGGCTGCAAAACGTCGTAGGCGCACACAATCAGCTTCTCCATCAAGTGGGGTATGTATAGTTATGAAACTATTTTTCCATCACATCAATTACAAGCAATATTATAATAGAGTAATGCCTAAGTGAAGCCCTACGAAATAACTTTATCTCATATCGAAGAACATTAGTACATAGTTTCAGAGATGTTGGTTAGCATTATTTTTCACCGCACTTTTGTGGGGTTCCACAAGGCTCGCGTCTAGGTCCAACTCTATTTAATTCCACCCACAATGACACCAAACACTGAATCCAAGACTCATATTTATGTTTCCACTGAAGATACGCATATTCGTGACCTGCCGGCTGATATATCGGCGGGTTCGCCGTCGTTTGCGGCGCAGATACCGTCGCTGGGTGCGTCGCTTGGGTCGCCGGGTGAACCATATCCTCGACACCCCTTTACTAATTGCCCAGAGTGATGCAACAACGCAATTTCCGTCGCAGAACTCGGCGCATACACCGCTTCGTAAGACGTTTCGCATCAACACTTTACCGTGTTAAATGGACGACCAGTGTTGGAAAGACCACTCGTTTGTTAATTAATGAATATTTTATCGTGATGCACTCACTAGAAACACCGTGGGCCGGATACGCAAACAACGCAGATCAAAGGTGCTAACCCTTCTCTAAAAACAACATGCATGTTTGAAGGTACGAGATTGTGCCTGATTTGGGTTGTTTGCGGATATTGTCCCGAAAATAACCACAGAGTGAGTTTCGTGTCCATGCTGCACGTTGCTTTGTGTTCCGTTGTAGGTATTTGTGTCCACATCTACACTGAGCTCTGCGCTCTTTAAACGTTAGGCCTAAGTTGTGTATGTTTCAATGTTAATAGGTGCTGGGTAAAAGCGAACGTTTTGCGGCCAAAGATAACACGCCGAGAGCTGAGTATTCTGACAACCGTTTGACGGATTCATTTAACATTTCATCGCCTGTTTTGATGTTGTATTAGTTGCTGTTTTGTTGTTGATGACATCCCTCGCTCCACAGCACACCACCGAGCTAGCAGTCGACGACAACACAAACCTGTTGACTGCTGAAAACGGAGAAGACGCCGAGGAGTGAACACTTCCCTCAACGCTTTCAGCTTGTTCAATCCCTTGGGAGTGCTGCGTGTACAATTTAGGTGCATATCGTAGAATACATAGCTTGGATTATATGTGGTTATACTTTTATTAGATTTTTTTAAATCGTATTTTGAATTATAGAGTAAGTAACCGATTGGTACGTTCAAATGTTCATCGCTGAGTTTGTAAATTGCTTGATGGCAGGGGTGTCAATCAGGACCAATACAGTCTTAACTCTATTGTCACTTTGATTCGTAAGACAATTAGGTACAATTTAAATAGCACTAGACCAACTCGTTATTATTTAGAAACAAGAATGTTTCGTAAGATGAAGATTCTACAAGTGTACAACTTAGAATGGAAATCATTTCAAAAATTGTTTTGTGCATTCGTATGTCTTTGTTACCTAGATTGTATGTTAGGCATTCCACACACCTTGTTAATTATTTAGCTGCAATAATCGAAATCCTCTCTTAGATTTATTTCGATAAACCCAATAGTATAATTTGAGTTCCTATTATTTATTTATCAATGCATGTTGCTTGGAGGTGAATCCATTCAGAGATACGATATAAATGTAGGATATTATATTTTGTAACACATTAGAATTAATGTTTTCGAATGCCAAAGTTGCAAAAATATTTTTGTTACGAAATTAATCTACACGGTATTTATTGATGTCACTCGCCTTTGTAATGGGACGTTTTAGATCAATACCAATATGAGCTAGCTAGTGACTGTATTTTTGGAACTGTAGAACATTGTACGCGCTCATTGTAATTGCAGATTTGCGACTTCGAAGTAGAATCGATGCACATTATTCAAAGCTTTACAGGAAGTGCATAACACAGCACAAATTTCAATAAAACTTCTAATCATAGCATACGTACAAGACACAAATAGATTGAAATAAATAATTGTAGGTTATATAAACGGTTATAGATATATCATATCTCTGAAATTTCTTATAAAATGCCTCGTCAGTATTAATTAAAACCTGTGGTATTATTCTATGCCATAAGCATTACATTAATTGTGTAGTCGATTAGAATAAGATGATTATCAATCTTGATGTAAAGTTATATTAAATGTTATGTTCCCTGCTATTTATCTACTTTCAATTAACTTACAATTTGATATTTCAATTGATGTTATATTTTAAAACATAGGTATAAGACTGATCGTAGGATTGAGTTTTATAGGATTAGTGAGATATTTTTTAATGAAATGCTTTTGTAAACGGTACTATATTGCTTTCCATTACGCTAATGTTGCTCACTTATAAACGTTCTTTATGTTTTTCTTTTAAAATCGAATCATGATTTTCTTGATGAAAAATTAGCAATCAGTGGGCAACGGCAATGATTTCTCTATACATTTATTTGTGTGTATATCACATTTGAATATTCGGTGTTAGTGTTTATTAATAACTGTATAACATATTGGAATGTGGTGTGATGGGGGTAGTTAGAAATTAAAATGTGATACCTCTTAGTATCTTTGTATTGTCGATCCCCGTAGAAGGAATTGAGGTTACTTGTCTTATGCACAGACTCGGCGATATTTCGCGTCGTGTGTAAGATGCCTATGTAAACAGTTTTACTATACTTATATTTTTTAAGTAATCGTATGTCAAGCAAGTACACGGCACATTATCAATAGTTATGTTTAGCTTTGTGTTAGAATATCCCTGTGGATGCAATGAGCAGTGATTGATAGCTAATACACATTCCATGTACATAGTATTGAAATAAACTATTGTTTCCCACCCGTACCGTGACTTAATTTTTAACACCATCCCTTGTAACCTACAACTCTTTTTACGACAGCCTATATTTTTTTTTAATACAGTTGCTCAAAAAGTGGCGTATTGCAGGGACGTATATATAGCGTTCGGGATGTGGGCTATTACACATTCGTGCTTTTTTTACCTTTCCCGAACTCGTGCGTTCTCTTTCCCAACTGTCAAAATAATGTCTATTAAAAATAAAAACCAACCATGAAGTTTTTACAAAAAAAATGAATAGAAGTTTTTATGATTCATGCAAATACGTATATTTCTAAAAAGAAGCTACTAATTTGTTTCAATATCAGATTTAATGATTTGATTGAATGAGTTAGGTTAGGTTTCATTTCATTCCATCTCACTAAATTTCATTTTCATTTCATATCAATAAAAAAATTCTACTGAAGACTTGGCTTTATGGGCATAGTTCCTTTTGCCTACCAGAATGGGTGAAGAAAAAAAAATCTCTGCTTATACTCTACGGTTGGCGCCATTTTTCAGAAATTTTCTTTTTATTAAAATTGCTTAATTTTTTCGCAACTGTATTAAAAATAGTCGTTCAGTACACGTGCGGAACCGTCATTGCAACTTGTTCCGACTGTCAGCCCTCGCCTTCGGCTGCGCCTCGGCTCGGGTAGACATTTGTCGGAACTCTTTGCAATGACAGCCTTTCCGCACTTGTAATGAAATATACTATTACCGAGTATGATGTCGCGAAGAACGTACATAAGTACCTAATATTCTACAGTACGAACTGCAATAAAAGTCTTATGTCGTGTATTTTCATAAAATTAACATATATTATTTAAAAAAAAAAGAGTATCAGAGCTAATATAATACACAAAACTGTACATAAAGACAATTGATACACTTACCTACCTGTGCATGGATATCTGAACATGTTCGAAAGATTATCTTACCCAATGTTACGAAAATATTTTGTAACTAGCTTCCACCCGGGACTTCGTTCGCGTCCCGTTAGATCCCGTCGATTTTCGGAATAAAAAATAGCCTATGTCTTAATCCAGGCCACGGACAATATACAGGGCGTAACTGGAAGGGTGGATCATCGGTGGCAGATCGATGAGGGACCTCAAGGACAGTTGGTTTAACCCCCATATATATAGTTCTGCTATATTCAGTCGTTCCGATTTTAGGCTGGGTGTCCCAAGTGTAGCCAAACTGTTAGGTCTACGACCGTGATTTTTTTCTCCTTTAGTAGGTGCCAAATAACACCGCAATACAGGTCATTCACCCACCTTCACCACGATGTCGCAAAATTCAATTTATGTACCTGTATTGCGGTGTTATTTGGCACTTACCAATTATATTAAAATGTTGTTTTGGGACATTTACGTACCTAAACATCTTTTCCAGTATAAAAAAATCGGACAAATTCTCTTTTGTATTACATTTATTATTTTATCTGTGTAAAGCTAAGTATGAACAAAGAAAAACCCATCCATACCAACAAATTAATATAACTCTATGAGACATTAGTTTTATTTATACTAAGTTATTTCTGTTATTTACAACGTAAATACTGAGTTTATACATTATTACCTTTGTAAGGAAGTATATTTAACTAATTATTCCTTGAATAAAATAAAATTAGGACACGGATAAAAAACCGAAAAAAATAATTTACAATTAAAACATTTATTATTGGAAATTAAAAAATACTTGTGTATTTGGTTTTCATTTTCTAAAATGCCTTTTCAAAGATCATGTCTAAATCTGTCTTCTACTGCGTTCTTAATTTCCGCAAAACTATTGATCTGGATTTCATGTAATACAGAGGACACAGCATAATTATAATACGCAAATGTTACTTTCTACAGTCAGAAAGAAACAGAAGTTATTTTCAGACTTATGCAGTGTTTCAAACCAGGCTCTAAACATGAATTTTACTAATACCACAACAAATTCCACTTTACTAGGGCTGTCATTCTGACTATTACAACTATACACAGAAAAATCTCAGATTTCCAACTTTATACTAACAGAACTGTGAGATTGATCATTATCTACCTTAGCCCTTATCTCAACCAGACAATGTCACTTTCAATACCTTCATATCCAAAAGCATTCACGCACTGCTCAACTATTAATACCAAAGAAATTATAATAATATTTACAAAAAAGTACCTTAATCTAGTATGTACAAATTGTACAATCACTGGGGTGGGGGTTGGTTCGGTCTCAGTATTCTAGCAAGAACATGGCGCCCTGAGACGAGCTTCAGTTGTGTTCCATCCATTAGTACGCTTCGAACGCCGGTAGATGTCGGTGTCGTAACGGTTGAAGACGCCTGTAAAGAAAAAAAAACACTTGTAGGAAACACAAAAAATAGTAAACAATGATATAAAGCTATGCAAGTGTGCACACTTAAGACGCTGACAAACATCAGAAGCATCTCGCTCGAATATTTAAACATTTCTGAAGACATAAAATCACTGAAATTGAATATGAAAAATTGCAAACCGCCATGTTGTCTGCAATAACATTGCACAAGGTTCAACATAAATATCATTTTCTCAAACATGCTTGGAAATTAGAGCATTATTTTGACAACCTTCTTCGAGATAAATCGAAAATGCAGTACTGGCCAAATACATGCGCGAGCAGCGGCCAGATAAAAATGTATGAAAATCCATTACTGTCGTGTTTAGCGGCCATATAAATTACATACAAAACTCATTACGGTCGTGTTATTTAAAAATTGTTATTGATTTTGAAAAGTAATTGTATTTTAACTAAAAAGTTTTGCCTAGGTACTAAGTTTTAATTTCCGCGCATTATTTGAGAAAAGTACTACACAAGCCTTGGCCAAAACTAGGCAATGATGGACTCACGTATGTGTGCCTCGTCTTCGACTCGGCCCACATTTGCACGTTCGTCCCTCATTGCCTCTGTTGCGGGCCGCTGCAGTAAATGTACTATTCGATCAAAATAAGATTTACAAATGAAAAACGAGCTAAAAACAAAAAAAAAAACATTTTTTTGTTCGGAAAACTTGCTTGGATTGGATTAAATTTTATGTTGAACCTTGTGCAATGTTATGTATTCCATTTCAGTGATTTTATGTCGTCAGAAATGTCGAAATGTACGAGCGAGAAGTTATTTAACGGTTGTCAGCCCCTTAAGCAGGAAAAAACCAATAGGAATGCTGCATTTTTGTAGTCTCATAATTTTTAAGTTGATTATTTTCTTTTTTGTCCTCGCTTTTCTGGTCGAGCGTACATTAAACTGCTCAAATTAAGCGTCAGTGCAGACCAAGCAGATAGTTCAATCATTTTCCCATTAGTCATAAAAAGAACCATGAAGGTAACAGTCTTACCTTCATGGTTCTTTCTATGACATGAAGGTAACCTTTTACAAGTCAGCCAAAATGCAGTAAGCATGTTTCTCAATATTCGTAGTATGATGATGTGATTAAATAAATAAAACATACAATCCCATATTTTCACTCTACAAATAGTTCGAGTAACTATTGACAGAATAAGACTATTGAGAAATAGTATATTTCATTACAAGTGCGGAAAGGCTGTCATTGCAAAGAGTTCCGACAAATGTCTACCCGAGCCGAGGCGCAGCCAAAGGCGAGGTTTGACAGTCGGAACAAGTTGCAATGACGGTTCGGCACGTGTACTGAACGACTATTTTTAATACAGTTGCGAAAAAATGAAGCAATTTAATAAAGAAAATTTCTGAAAAATGGCGCCAACCGTAGAATATAAGCAGAGATATTTTTTTCTTCACCCATTCTGGGAGGCAAAGGGAACTATGCCCATACAGCCAAATCTTCAGTAAAAATTTTTTATTGATATGAAATTAAAATGAAATTTAATGAGATGAAACCTAACTTAACTCATTCAATCAAATCATTAAATCTGATATTAAAACAAATTAGTAGCTTCTTTTTAGAAATATACGTATTTGCATGAATCATAAAAACTTGTATGATTTTTTTTAGTAAAATTTTCATGGTTGGTTTTTCTTTTTAATAGACATTATTTTGACAGTTGGGAAAGAGAACGCACGAGTTCGGGAAAGGTAAAAAAAAAGCGCGAGTATGTAATAGCCCACATCCCGAACGCTATACGTCCCTGCAATACGCCACTTTTTGAGCAACTGTATTAAAAAGGACGTTTTGTTCATTTTGTGGGCGGAAATGGAAATTATAATAATAGTATATTTCATTACAAGTGCGGAAAGGCTGTCATTGCAAAGAGTT
Source organism: Eulithis testata (assembly GCA_947507515.1). Classification (NCBI taxonomy): domain Eukaryota; kingdom Metazoa; phylum Arthropoda; class Insecta; order Lepidoptera; family Geometridae; genus Eulithis; species Eulithis testata. The sequence continues at coordinate 5,470,007 of OX382207.1, forward strand.
CCGACAAATGTCTACCTGAGCCGAGGCGCAGCCGAAGACGAGGGTTGACAGTCGGAAAAAGTTGCAATGACGGTTCCGCACGTGTACTGAACGACTATTTTTAATACAGTTGCGAAAAAATGAAGCAATTTAATAAAATATTTTGTGCAACAAACAACTAAACTCGCAAAGAAAATTTCTGAAAAATGGCGCCAACCGTAGAATATAAGCAGAGTTTTTTTTTCTTCACCCATTCTGGTAGGCAAAGGGAACTATGCCCATACAGCCAAGTCTTCAGTAGAATTTTTTTATTGATATGAAATTAAAATGAAATTTAATGAGATGAAATGAAATGAAACCTAACCTAACTAATTCAATCAAATCATTAAATCTGATATTGAAACAAATTAGTACCTTCTTTTTTAGAAATATACGTATTTGCATGAATCATAAAATGGTTCTATGGTTTTTTTTAGTAAAAACTTCATGGTTGATTTTTCTTTTCAATAGACAATTATTTTGACAGTTGGGAAAGAGAACGCACGAGTGCGGGAAAGGTAAAAAAACGCACCAGTATGTAATAGCCCACATCCCGAACGCTATACGTCCCTGCAATACGCCACTTTTTGAGCAACTGTATTAAAAAATGTGTTTTTTTCTGACCAATACCAAAGTATATTAGTACGAGTACCAATACCAAGACATGCAAAAATGTTATTAGTGTTCTAAGTTATTTCAATTTGAAAACTGCATGCGATTCAATTCACCTGCTGTATTTTTATTCCCTGCGCGAGTTTTACTTGCTGAATCGGATTCACCTATAAAGTTATGAAAAAATAAAACAAAAATGTGGATGAATTGTGAACTGTATGTAGAGATTATAAGATAATTTACCTGTTGTAGTTTGAGTACTGGCGTCGTCGTTGTAGGGGTTGTAACTGTTTGAGCAGCTGAAAACACACAATATTAAATATTTCAAATAAATACTAGTAGTTCGCCCCGAACTGACATCTCGTGATGGTCGGAGGTTAATAAAACCCAAACAATTTTTATTGACCAATGGTTGCAATAAACTTTGCAAATCGCATCGAAATCGCCGTCTAGCTAAGTACCAGTCTTACTTGAACTACAAAATCATTGAAACTCCAAGAAATGTTAGCTCACATTATACTGGATTTTCCAATTTTATAATTTATACAACTCAAAAACTATTAGACCTAGGCTGAAATACTCAAAATCAAAATAAAAACTGTTTTGGAATGTCTAAACAAAACCCTATCATATGACACCCCACTTGATATTTTTGTACGACTTTTTTTTACTCTCTTTGGACCCTCATAACTTCACGACCCCTTGACCGATTTACTTCATTTAACAAACCAGTAAAACTTAAGAGTATACCTACCCAATTCTGTGAAGATCGGATAAGCGGTTCAAAAGATCTTGAAGAACAAGTATACAAATATACAAAGCATTTTTGTCCAAGTTGTGAATATATATTTCATTATAGTGATAATTTATTTCATTATATTATGCCAAAATATACGAATTAATACCCACATGTACGTTACTACGTAAAACGTACGCTAGCCCATTTAACGGATAAAATATCCGTCAAAACCAAATGAGTTTCAACGTACAATGAGGAAATAGGGGGTCTGATCAAGTACTTTTAGATATTACAGGATTTACAGCCAGACAGAAATGGATTTTCTAAGTAACTTACCCATGTTACTTATAACTATAGTTTGTGAAGTGCTCGCACCGCCAGTTGATGTGACACGAACTGCACTACCATCGCTCTGAAAGTAAAATTAGTAATAACAATCATAAGTATTGTACCGACTGTTCATTCTATATCATTTTATATAATTTCTGAAACTATCATGGTTCTGAACCAAAAGAGATTGGGCAAAATTAACCCAGGACCAACAGAAATAATTCATATGTCCGGTATTAATGAAAAATATATAAGGTTAATATATGTGATAATAAGGGCCGTAAGATCAATAGTGGTTTAAACCACGAAATAGAGTTTAACCTCCCAGTCTCCGATTATTTCATAAGATCAATGGTAGTTAATCGACCATCGGTAGCTTAAACTGACAGAGATGACAGTAGATTAATTCATCGATCAAATGTAATCGTAGTTCACGAAACCCATAGTTTAAACTGCTTTTGATCTTACGGCTCTTAGGGATAGATTTTGTTTTTGTTGATGTTGGGTTTTTTTTGTATGAAATTTGTCCATTGTCCTTTTAGTTTATTGCAGCTAGGATACCAAACTTACCTAAACTTACCTGTAAAATGATATTATGCAAAGGTTTCGCCGAGGTCAGTAACAATGGCCTTGTGAGTCTCGTAGCGGGAGATAACACCCGAACTTGCGGGCGTGGCCTGATTCCCGACACTACCCGCCCGCTGCCTACCATGCCTTCTAGTGATACCATCTGACCCTGGAAATGTATGCAGTCATATACAAAAGGAACATGATCAAATCTGATGTACATTTTGCTAATGTTATAAATACATTAGGAGACCTATAGAAATATGCTGTTATCTTATATCTTTAAACGAGCAATTCTTGTATATATATAACAATTTTCATGAAATTTAGTATTTAGTACGGGACGATAAATCGATCTAGCTAGGATTCATTTTCAGAAAATGTCGTTTTATTCGTGTTTTCAAGTAGACCCAATATTGCCACTTAAAGAGAAAAATGTGACTCTTCCCGACATATCTATTGGCGAATAATAATACTATTTTTCTAATTGAGAGCAATTAACTGCTTTAACGACACAATAACACTAAAGCTACTTCAGCAGATGACGTTGTTAAGCAACACAAAGCCAGAGTGTTTGGTTTAAGGTTAGACCAAGAAAATGAATTGTTTATTTATATTGTTTGTGTCGTTTTAACTCACGTGTTAAAAAAAAAAAACCGGTAAAAAACCAGCTGGTATATTATTACGAGGTGAAACTTACTTGAGCATTAGTGAGCAGTTTTGCCATAATCGGTTGATTACTCATCTTCTCGCCCTGGTTTTGGCTTCTGACAACTTGAGGCATTGCCTTAGCTTGATTGGCTAACTGCACTCCACCAGCCAATTGCAACGTTTGCCCACTCGGCAATTGAAGCGTTTGACCGCTCGGCAGTTGAACAGTTTGACTCCCCGCTAACTGTACAGTTTGACTGTTCGCTAGCTGGACGGTTTGACCAGCTAGTTGCACCGTCTGAGATCCTAAAGCACTGCTAGGTATTTGGACATTCTGTCCGCCCATTTGAACGGTTTGCAGACTCCCACCGGACAATTGAAACGTCTGCCCCGCTAGCTGAACGCTTGACGGCAATACGTTCTGGCTCGCGACTTGAACGCTTTGACCGCTCGGGAGTTTGACCGTGTGACCGGTCAGTTGAACGCTCTGACCGGCCAACTGAACGGTTTGGTTCCCGAATTGCACCGTTTGTCCGGCGAGCTGGACGGATGATACGGGTATCACTGTTTGATTGGGCTGGAGTGTTTTTAAGGTAGGTGTGGTTTGAATGCGCGGACTTTGGTTTTTGGATGCTTTGAGAGCTTGCATGACTTGTGGGGTGGCTAGAGGGACGGTTTGACCGCTCGGAAGACGGACGCTATGCGTCGTGTGCTGCATTTGAAGGGAGGGGAGCTGTAGAGAAGATAATTGAAGGGCATGGCCAGGGCTTAGTTGCACGGCTTGCCCTCCGGGGAAGTGAACAGTTTGGTTGGCTGAGAGTTGAAGCGTTCTGCCTCCTGCTAACTGAACCGTTCGCATAGGACCCGATGTCGATACAGCGGTTTGAACACTACTGACTACTGCTGTCCCGCTAACTGGACTCTGTGAATGATAAGTTTAAATAACTAGATGTTCGATACGCTAAAAATTACGACAGACACGCTAATACAAATGAGTTTTATATTGTACCTGGGCCAAAGTCGTAATGGTAGGTGTGGTTGATATAGTCGTTCGTTTCTTAATTGCTGGAGTATCTGAAAATAAATAATAATTACTTTGGACTCCCACTCGTACACCTATTCTAGGTAGCAAAAACTTTTTTGTCATCTTAAATTACATCATTGAACGGTTCGACTTAAGTCTCCTGTGATGCATTTACCTTGTAACAGAGCGCGCGGCGATATCAAAGATTTCCCAGAGGATTGATTAGCTGGACTTAATACTCTCACCATACCTCTTCTTGTCCCAGTTGCCTGTAAAATACTCCACATTCAAAAATGATCTACATATTACAATCAATACAGCTACACAAAGTTCTATTTTATGAATAACTGGCTGATAATAATAACATACCTGAGTGGTGGGTGTAATAGATGCTGTAACAGAGCTTTGCAAACTAGGCGGCCTTATCAACAACGACCGAGTACCTGGCACCATCTATTTACAACAAAGAATACATTTTAGTTGAGATAGCGAACAAAAAAGAGCAAAATTATATGTTTTATCGTATTGCTACCTTTTGGGTCTGATATGAAGGATTCACAACAGGATGTATCACAGTTTGCGTCGTTGATATTTGATGAGCTACCGAATTTGCTTTCGCCAACTGCAAAATCAAAGCACTTAATTAAATTACATTCTTGCAATAAAAGAGGCGTATAAAAATATTGTGTTGCTTACATTTGCTTGTACGGAATCGGCTTTTATTGACGTTCTCTGCTTGATAAGAGGTGTTTTGTGCGACGTCGCGACGATTGTCGGTAGGCTTGACGACCTTGATAATGCTACATTGGCCTGACTCAATATAGGCTTCGAGACTTGCTGAGCCGAAATAGTCCTTATTCCGGGCGGCGAAGGTACAATCGGCTTTGTTAGAGTAGAGGGTTTAGACTCGGGATGTTTTATTATGAGTGGCACCTGTTTTCCAGTTTTCGTAAATTGTTTACCCACTTGAGATAAATGTTTTGCTGTTTGAGATAATTGTTTAGACGTTTGTAACGGCGAATGTTGTACAGGCGATTGAGGAGGTGGCATGATCGATTGAGGAGACGGCAAGGGTGACTTAGGAGGTGGCATAGAGGATTTTGTAGGTGTCATTGGCGATTTTGGCGGTGGCATGCATGATTGAGAAAGTTGGATGGAGGATTGAGGCGGTGGCATTATTGATTGAGAGGATAGAATAGGTTGAACTGTTGATTGAGGGGATGATGGTTGAGATAATTTGGCCGATTGCAAATGCTTTACGGGTGATTGGGGTTTTAGGAACACCGTTTGCGAATTTTTGATTTCTACTTGAGTGGGCTGTTTCGAAGGATGCGGTAACTCTGTGCCGGATAGCGAGAACTCTTCAGCAGATAAATACACAGGAGAGAATGGTTTTTCAGATATTGTTTGTTTTGGAGAGGATAGTTTAGGAGATCCTGGCATTTTATTAGGGAGTGGAGGCTGCTTAGCCGACGCAGCGGGTTTGTTAGCTGATTGGAGTAGCCTTGCTGGTATTTTAGGAGATGGAGGCTGTATAGGAGATTGTGGTCTAGGCGAGGGCGGTTGTTTCGGCGACGGTGGAGGTTGCATTGGTGAAGTCGGAGGTTGGATGGGTGACATCGGCATTTGTTTAACAGCAGTCAGTTGTTTCGGTGACTGCGCGGCTTTGGGCGACTGTGCGGGTAATTTCACTATTTTAGGAATATTCTTCGGTGTTTTGGATTGTAAAGCCACTTGCAGCGCTTGAGACGTAGATGCCTTGGCTAGAAGCGCTGCTTGCTTAGCGAGATTTCGTGCAGCAGCTTTGTTCTGAGCGGTCGCGCTCGCTTGTTTCACCGCCTCTGCTAATAATTTTGCTTGTTTCACGGATTGGCTCATCAAAGCTGCATGTTTACTTTGCTTGGTGAGACTCGTTTGCTTCAGCGTGAAGGGTCGTTTGGATGGTGGGATGTAGACGGGTTTTTTAGGTTTAGCTGGTGGGGTGACTTTGGCCTGGCCAAGGGTGGCTTGCATGAGAAGTTGGGCTGATGACAGTTGAGGGGCAGACGTAGGTACGCTGCTGTCATCTACGTCGACGTCACTGTCAGATGCCTCGATAACTTCTTCCGGGCCGGTCGAATCTACTTCCATCTGGATAGGGAATTTAAAACGTTGCATGTCTTCATCACTACATAGTATAAAGCAAAGTCGCTTCCCGCGTCTGTCCTAATGTCGGTATGTATGTATGCTTAGATCTTTAAAATTACACAACGGATTTTGATGCAGTTTTTTTTAATAGAGAGTGATTCAAGAGGAAGGTTTATATGTATAATACATCATCATCATCACTGCATTGCACCCGAGCGAAGCCGGGGTGGGTCGCTAGTACTAATAATAAAATAAACTTCTGAACGATTTTACTTGATGTGAATATAGGCAGCGGATTCGAAACACATTACGCAGTGACTCGACAATGCTTAGCAGTCGAGCTGTGAGTACTGCGTAGTGTAATTCGGATACGTTACGTTTATCAAAATTCGTTTGGACCCCGTAGACCCTATCCATTTAAGAACTCCCTGCTTTAACTAAGCAAGTACTTACGTTTTCCGATAGGTTCTCTGTGAGCGGCGTTGTAGTTTTCACTAACGGAGGAGGGGTAGTAACACTAGGGTTGTGGTTAGTTCGTATGGCGTTAGGTTTAGCCGCTACAGGAGGTCTGGGAATAGGACCCGGTGGAGGGGAAGTGGGGGGAAGGGTAGTGGGTGAGATCGCAGCTGTTGCTTTGGCACCACGACTGCGTCCGGAAGTTGTCTTTGTCCAGTCGTCTTCAGTTCTGGAAAAAAATCTATACTATTATAAAACTGTAAAAAGACAAAAACTAAAATTAATGATATGGATAAACTAAATATGCAGATCTACTAAATAAACGATTCTGATTCCGAAAATCGAGTTTGTCTGTTTGTATGTTCGCGAATCACGCCTAAACTACTGGACCAATTTCAATGAAACTTATACCATTCAGAAGCCATTTTTCCGGATTGAAACATAGGCTATATTTTATTGAAATCAAAGACGTGGATTCATAGATACAGCTTGGCCTCCCTAAACTAAAAGCAGCCTTTGACACGAGGTTCATTGTATGTTGGTTGACAGATATTTTGGTGGAGTTTTGCACGCGTACAAAGTCGCGGGTATCAGCTAGTATTCAATAATGTCCAAACATTACACTTACAAAATCAAATAGAACAACAGCGTTATAGGCCATATTAGTTAGTAAGAGCGACTAATATAAATAACTCCGCAAAATGTCTATGAATGTTACTTAGTACAATCAGTCAGAGTTACAAAGAGTATAAACTTGTTCACCTATTTCGGTGTAAATACATCCACACAGCCGTCCTTTGATCAAACTTGACGACGGGATCTCTCTTCGCGGTATGAAATCTCTCCAGAACCGCCGACACTGCTCCGAGCAATGCCTGCTCGCTGCATTGAGCTATGTACTGAGACATTCTGTAAATAATAAATAAAAGATTCTACAATTTTATACTTATTTTAAATACTAGAAAAACCACGTTCCCACTACGCCGGACCGGCAAAAATGCCGGATCCGGGATCATGTGAATAGCTCTATATAAATTGTACAGCCACTAGCCCTTTCGGCAGTTTTACCGGCCCGGCAGATTTGCCGGTCCGGCGTAGTGGGAACCCAGCCTAATAGAAAAAGTAAAGTAGCTAGTCCACTTTTGGACCCACAAGTTCTAAGACATAACCTTCTATTCCAAGTTCCATCCAACTTTTGCCAGGTACTAACATACATAATACCCAAGACATACCTATGTTTCTGTAGGAAGTTGGATTCGTCAAGTATCTTACTTTAACAGAGTACCTACTCTAGTCTGTTCGGTAAGTGAGCCGACGCGTCTCACAGGTACTAAAGAAGACAAGGTGTTATGGCGTGGTCTTAAGGACTACTTTTTTTTTTCTTTTTCCAATTTATCTGCGATCGGCTACTTAGCCATAATCAGATTGGTTCGTGATATTTTAATGTTGCGGTGAGACTCCAGCGAGTGACACCATTTGGTATTAAGAACTGTCTACGTTCTCTGGTCTAGGTAGAGTATTTGCCATCTCTTGAGGCGTTTTACATTCTCTTGTGTGTTAAGTAGGTTTCTAGCCAGTTCATTTGAGTGATGTTCAAGTCTTTCTTTATATTTATTGTTGTATCTTCCTCCTTGACAGTTGGCATTTAGAGACTACTATCGATGTTTTGAATCACTTTAGAGATACGTAGATTTTGTAATGTACGAAGTTGGATTTGTGTAAGTAACTTACTTCAAAAGCGTCATAACATCATGTCTAGTGCCTTCTCCGTTTGGTAGGCGAGCCAACGCGTCTCGTACTAAAGAGGTGAAGGTGGCATGGCGTGGTCTATCAGGTACTAACATCGATGTGCCAGCACACCCAGATGAGACCCACGCCCTGGCACATGGTCCCACCACTGACCGGTACCTAGGTAAGAAATCTGCTGTTTATAACTTTACTTTTAGAGGTCAACCAGACCCGATGTTAAGATTAACTGTGCAGATGTATCTGAATGTTTGTAATGACATATGACTACAACTGTATTATTGTATGTACACGAAACAGATTCCACACAAAAAAATATTTATACCATTCCCCCTCTAAAAAGCTTATTTTATTCACTGAAAACAGTGAATAAAAAGAATTTAGAACAGACTGATATATTTAACCTCCATCTAATTATTGTTTTTGCGCAAGGAGGTTGTATACAATTGGCTATACAACCTCTAATCTTTCTTTTTCTCGTAGTCATGGTATAAAGTATAGTATGCAACTCTTGAATAAAACGGATTTATACCGAGGGCCATGAACAACTCACGTCGTTCAGGATTCTAACACTTGAATATGAATCACTCCCTACGCTGGTGATTCAGTCGTTAGAATCCTTCACTTGCTCGTGATTCATTTATGGCCCTCGCTTTAAATCCGTCTTTTATTCACTAGTTGCATAATATACTAATATATACCAAAAACACCATAAAGACATGAAATAAAATTACAGGCATACCCATGTTGAATGTAAGTAAACGGTTTAGAAGCGGAGATGAATCTTCGCCTCTCTTGCACTCGGAACTCTGATATATCTGCGGTGGTAGGCGGTCGTACTGTCCAAGACGTGGGATACCTATAAAACGAATAGTCTATTGAAACCTGGTCTCGAGTGAGGTAAGACGGAGCGGTGGTAGCAAGTCCATACAATAGAACGTTTTAACCGACTACGCGGAGCAAATAGGAGTGTTTTAAAATATACAACTTGAACAGATATATTACCTAAGCCAAGATTTCTTTAGTTATCTTATTATTCATCAGGCATTTTGACAGATGGTAATGAAACTTACTTAGGAGGTGGTGGCTTCTTCACGCCAAGACGCGGCGACATAGCTTGAAGCCACCTGTCACATAATCGGTCTAATATTGGGTCGCAGTCCCTTCCAGCGCCAATCCATTGGTACATCTATGGAATCAAATTTTGAGTCAGGATTTGAAAAAATGTAAAAGCTTAAAAGTAAACTGTTAAAATAATTACACGTGAGTGGAATTTAAAAAAGGGGTCACTAAAATCTCGAATACGTTATGGTTGACAGCTGCGCCATATTATTGTTTTCGTCCAACGATTGTGATTAGGTAGTGTTTGATTTTGTGATTGGCCAAAGTTGTCACAAACACTTTTTATTACGACTATGTCATCTAGGAAATCAAGACTATGTCCATTCACCTGTGTTTTAGGCATAAACTGCAAATAAGGTACAAAGTCAGCAGGGTGTGCGCCTCTTTCGCCAGCAAGAAATTCCAGAGCGGAATCGAGCTCTGCGCACCAGTCATCAGACACTGCAAACAAGAATTGAATAGGTACTGTATTTAGAGAAATTCTAAAGACTATGGTAATTAAAAATTCCCATAAAGTGATAACTTTTTTATTTCCCATAATCGGTTAATTATGTTTACGTTTTCGGTATCTGGGTTATATTTTTATACCATAAAATTCTGAGTCTATCTCGTCGTTTTTTGAACAAAAGCACTTCCAAATACACTTAGGTGTCTTGCGTTTTTTCTACATTTACTTATCCATATGTTTTTATGACGTCTTTCTCTAGTAATACAAAGGTTACTTACAAGGATACCAAGTATTCAGCGGTGCAATCGGCGACTTCATAACTGCCTCGCACCGCGCATGTAATTGCTGTCTCGACGCCCTGTGAGCATCTCTCGCGGGAAACAACGCTCGGACCATAGACAAGAAGTTCGCATGTGTCGTTTCTGTCAAAGATTCATCTACTTCTAACATTCTGTCGTCTGCTACGTCGTTGACATCGTCTGCTGACGCATTTACTTGGATTACTTCGCCGGTTTCGTCCGCTAGTTGGATTGGAAGCGCCATCATGTCTGGAAGTTAGACATAGATAATATCTAAGTATTTTATACCATTCCCCCTCTAAAAAGCTTATTTTATTCACTGAAAACAGTAAATAAAAAGCACTGAATAATACTCACTGTTTTGGTGTTTGAATTTAGAACACTAATACCTATATTTGACCTCCATCTAATTATTGTTTTTGCGCAAGGAGGTTGTATAGCATTGGCTATATAACCTCCAATCTTTCTTTTTCTCGTAGTTATGGTATAAAGTATAGTATGCAACTCTTGAATAAAACTGATTTATACCGAGGGCCATGAACCACTCACGTCGATTAATAAATCAGTCGTTAGAATCCTTCACGTGCTCGTGTTTCATTTATGGCCCTCGCTTTAAATCCGACTTTATTCACTAGTTGCATAATATACTATTGTTGTTCATTTTTCCAACTTAACTTATGACAACACTAAATTATAGTTTTTGTATGAGAAAAGGACGGCAAAAATTTTAGTGACGTCAAATTTGGTGTGATTGAGCGAAAGAGGCCAATGGGCTGCCGAGTGCAAGGCATTTAACGATCGTAAATAAAATAGAATAAATTAGGCGAGCGAGAATGCACCTAAATACTACGCAGTGAGAGTAGCTGTTTAGTTACTATTTACGAGCTAGGTAAGCGATGACGTGATTTCTGATAGATTTGTAGTTATAATACATACCAATTCCGTCTAAGTCTTCCAGTTTGATGGGTATATGTACCTTCCCAGAACTAGATGCGTAAACATCAGATGGTTCTTCTTTTATAACTGTGTCCAGTGATGGTTGCATGTTTTCTCTGCGGAAAATCAAATGTATGATGTTTTAATGACACATGGTACAAAAAATAAAATTTACTACTAGTTAATCAGCCAAATAACTAACGTTGAATTTATAGGACCGCTTTCAGTGTCATCGTCAATAATTTCTTGTTTGATTTCAACCTGCTCCAATGATGTTGATGCTTTAGGACTTGCTGTGGGGTCAACAAACGACGAACTTTCAGAATCTGATTCATTTTCATTTTTTATTTCAGTCAGAGTAGGTTTACCATCAATATCATTCTCTTCTTTGATTTTTTTGATAGTTTTTCCTTCACCAACTTTGCCTTTGGAAATTGAATCTCTCTTAGGTCCTCTTTTTAATTTTGGAACAGGTGATTCTGATTTTGGATCACCAAACAAACTTCTTTTACCGCCAACAAAAACTCTTTGCTCAATGTCTTCTAAAGTAATTCCATTTACGTTGAGCTCTGGGTGAACCTGGAAACACAATTAAGTTAGGAAAAGATTTCACAATTTTTAAAATGGTATGATATCATTGCTAACCATTACAGCTTGAACTTGAAGTGAAACAACATTTTAAGAGCAAGGAACAGCAGTGCATGTCAAACTCACAGTTGACAATAATTTTGGTGACTTTAAAAAATGCATTCTGTGTAGGAAGTTTATTTGGAATCTCATTGGAATCCAATTCCCAATGCATTTTCAGTTTTATAACTCATACTATCTAAGCCAGATAAATTGTAATCAAGTTTAAGTTGTTTATTGCATTCATGTTGTCCAAAAAATTATAAATAAAATATGCTATAAAATATAGCTTGAATTAACCCTGATAGCTCAAAAATACTTATAGCGTATACATTGAGCTAAGCTTTGAGGTAGCTCCATCCTACACTTGCTCAAATGCATACCTCTCGTTGCATCCTTCTGATTTTGTGGGAAGCAATCATTTCCTTTAAATTTAGCATTGGACCTGGGTATGATTGACTAGAGCCCTGCAGAGTTCCAAAGACACAAGGCTGTTCCACCTACAAATGTTTTAAAATAAGTCATATGTACATGTTCATACAATATACTTTATACCATTCCCCCTCTAAAAAGGTTATTTTATTCACTGATAACAGTGAATAAAAAGCACTGTTTTGGTGTTTGACTTTAGAACACACTAATATATTATTTGACCTTCATCTAATTATTATTTTTGCGCAAGGAGGTTGTATAGCATTGGCTATACAACCTCCAATCTTTCTTTTTCTCGTAGTCATGGTATAAAGTATATTATGCAACTCTTGAATAAAACGGATTTACTGAGGGCCATGAACCACTCACGTCGTTCAGGATTCTAACACTTGAATCATCATGAATCCCTCCCTACGGTCGTGATTCAGTCGTTAGAATCCTTCACTTGCTCGTGTTTCATTTATGGCCCTCGCTTTAAATCAGTATTTTATTCACTAGTTGCATAATATATTATTACAATACTACATAGGAGAGGTTGATAGGTAACTAAATAATAGAGTTAACCACTTTTAAGTGTTTTTACTTTTAAATAATGTAGAAAAATAATACCTACAGTAGGTATTATTTTTACTTTCACATTATATTTGCCTTCTCTGTAGAAGTAAAAATACACCATCCTCCATTTATTTATAAACTAAATTAACATTTAATACTTACCTATTAATAAGCCTAGTAACCATTATTTTTCTACCTACTTACTAAATTATGATTGAAGCTCATTATAAGTAGACTGTAAAGTTCTTATATGAGTAACTAGCCGTCGCCCGCGGCTTTGCTCGCGTTCTAGACCCTGTAGAGTGTGGCTTTTCAAAATTCCTTTCTTAGTGCACCCCTACACTATAAGTAACTATAAGGATACTACCCTTCAAATTTCATACCTCTAGGACTTATAGTTTAGGCTGTGCGTTGATTGTCAGTCAGCTTCAAGAGTTTTATATATTTAGAAAAGAAGATAATAATAAAGTTTTTTAAGCCGAAATGTATGCTTGGAAACAACATGGAGTTTATTAACAACAGGGTCCAGTTTTCATTTTACAATTAGATTTATGTAGGCATTACATTAACCTTATTACTAAAGTACTCACAGGGATAGAACTACTCGAAGATGCTGGTTGTTTCTCCTTTAACAGTGCATCAGGTCCTTCGGGGTACAAGTCATCATCAGAAGAGCTACCTCCAATTTCACCATGGATTGAGTTTAGTTCATCAAAATACCTCTGCTTTGCTCTTTGATAAAGAGATTTTTGACCTGGTCTTAAGGTAGGTTTTGGTGGAATCCGTGGTATGAAAGGTGCAGGGCCTGGCGGACCACCTCTAATAGCAGCCAGTAACCTCTCACGAGATATCAATATAGAGGGAAGGAGTTTGACATAGTATTCTCTCAACTGGAAAATAATGTAGTGCATTAGGATAGAAATATGACTGAAAGATAGCATTTGAGGTGAATGACCTTTAGGTTTACCCTTTGCCTTTGCTGCTTTTTTCTGGCTTTGATTAGTAACTTCCTCATCTTAGCTAAATCTGGCCTAAAATTTCCCAGTTTCAGATCATTATAAAAATCACTGAGCGGCGAAGTAAATTTAAAAGGTTCATAGTTAAACAACGTCTTCACAGTGGTATCCTGCTCTTCTTGACTGTTTTCTTTGAATTGTGGCAAGAACTTCTTGAGATGCTCCTTCTCTTTAGCTTCAAGAGAATCCCAGGTTTTCATTGAGAAGACCTCCTTGAATAGAGAGTAGTCTTCGCATAGATCTTGCGGCAATTCGAAGGTGTGTCCTAGGACGCGCACTCTCTCCAAAGCATCGTCATCGCCGTCAGTACTACCGCTGCTGGAACTCTCAGTCGAGCTACCAGTACTACTTTCCTCACTGAAACTTCGATCACTATCCATCTTCTCAGCCATTGAGGACCGACCGTGATACAGCTTTTGAGGTTGCCGTGATGCAATGCCTAGTTTTCCAAGGGCTTCGACGGAGTTTTTCCACTAGCTACATTGATAATTCACAGTGTTTTGTTCGTGTTGTTTACGAAAAACCCGAGCAATGTTTTAGGAACATGAACAATGAGCCGTGAAGTTTTTTTAAACAGCCGTCAAGTCTTGTCTAAATAATAGTAGAACGCACACGCCAAACCGCGGCGTTTCATACATACTATGCGCCGGAACGGAACATTACGATGAGAAAATAACTTGACAATCAAGAACGGCGACATTTTGCCCGCAAAATGGAGTTTTAAAAGTAAATCTCGTGTTGTCTATTTCTAACCCTACATTGTCTATGGTGAACGAACGATACACGACCATAGACAAAAATAGTGTTGTACTGATCGCGCAAAACTTTTCGAAACAAGCAAGATCATTCAATCAAGGCACAGCTAATAGGTAAAGTATTTGTGAAAAAAATAATGGTCTAAGATTAGCATAGATGGTATCATTCGATAGAACAAAATGTTTTATTTTCTGTACATACAATCTTATGTGCCGTACATATTCTCTAACTATATAAAAAATTGATTCCAGCGTAGAACGGGACGGTCACGTTCTAGCAAAAAACCATCAACAAGCATTGTCGGCGGTAGTGGTCTGTCTGTATTTTTTGACGTAAAATAATCGTCGAATCGTGTAGTAAATATGGCTGACGAACTCAATGTTGACAGTCTAATTCACAGACTTTTAGAAGGTATTTATACATTTTCTTACATTAGTAACACGTATTCCGATTCTACTACTCATAAACTATAGCCTCAATTTAGTGGATCCTTGCTCAGTAAGCTCTTATTGCGTAATTATCACTTACTATGTAGGTTTAGAAACGTCAAACTCCTAAATAAATCGATTATCCTCAATTCTTATCTAATTCTTCTTTGGATGTTAGATAGTTAGCTAGAGGAGCAGCAGATAACCACTTTTATCGTAGAGATACACCATTTGCCTAATGCTAGAGGGCATCACAAAAATAGAAATTCCAATGGGATGACAGAAATCATAGCATGGAGCACCTTCAATAGGCCTATTATTACGCTTTAGTCGCATTATGTATACTTTACTTGATTTAAACATGTTTATTTTACTTTATTGCTGCTTATTGACGGGTTACTACAGTATACAGACTGCAACAGGAAACAGCAAGGAGAAAAGGGAAATTCAAAGACATCTTTTCAGGAGAATGTATGGTTTAACCCAAAGTTCTTGCCAAAGTATCAGCTAGACTATTTATTTTCTTCATTCTTTAGTGTTCTGCTGAAGCTCCTATTAAATTATAAATGTATTGTATTAATAAATGTTTGAGCTCGCATCTGCCTATAGGTAAATTGTCCGAAAGTAAATCTGAAGAATTGCCATAAATTGTTGGCATCAAGTGCTCTATGTGTTTAAGAGAGCCCTAAAAACTTGCCGTTCGGATGACCGTGCACACTACAGTGAAGATCATCTACAAATTCAACAAGAAGCACTGTAAACGTGTTTCTGCATTTAGACTCTGTACACATACCTGTCCATAAAAACAATTTTTATAAATTCAGCATGTTGTAATCTGTGAAACGTAAAGTGTTTTGTCTGTGAATGTTGTTTGGAACCTGCTGTACTAAAAGGAGTATTAGTGAAACTTTGAATGATAGACAGATAGCATGCAATACATTGATAAAGTTGTCAATATTATAGTACCACTTGTATTTATATCATTATCATCAGAGTCTGCTTCATTGTCCATTCTGCTTGGAATTAAGTGGCACTTGTTTATACTCCGTTTTAAACCAAATTATGTTTAATAGTATTCAAAAGTATATGCTTGTAGATTTTTTTTTATTCTAGAAATGTGTACTGGAATGTAACTGTGATGTTTGATTCTATAATTATTTCATAAGACAACAACTCTTGTAGAGTGTTACTAAAACTGTGTTTTCTCTTAGTTCGAGGATGCAGACCTGGGAAGACAGTTCAGATGTCAGAGTCGGAGGTCCGCGGCCTCTGTACCAAGTCCCGGGAGATATTCCTACAGCAGCCTATTCTACTGGAATTGGAGGCACCACTTAAAATTTGTGGTAACTAGCTGTACTCTGTAAATAGTTTATGTGAAGAAAGTCCTGCCGTTGATCTCACTTCTTTGAGATGAGTTTACTGCAACTCTTATTATATACTTAAGTACAAAAAAAATGTACTGATGTTATCTGACTGAAGACGAAAGCTGAATCATTCACCCAGTCACAGTTCTCTTTTTGACCAAAGATAAATTTTGACTTTGTAAAATGTTGACTCACAAAATTTATCTTTGTGACCAAAGATATTGCTCTTGGTCTTGAGAGTAATCTAAACACAATTAGATGTATGAGCAAATCTTTAGATTGAACTGAGATTTGAGCCAAGTTTTCAACTTACCAAACCCATTTTTAACAGTAATCCTATAAATTCAATTTAGGTCTTACCATTGTGTCGAACTAAATGCCCTTGACACATTTTATTGTTTAAAGCACACACGATTACAAGCATCACTTGTCTTGTCAATCAGTTTTGCACCAGTGAACATTTTATGCACTGCTTAACTCCCTATTTACAGGGGAGAGACATGGGTTATCCAGTTTAAAATGGATTATGTTCATAGTCCATTGCTTATTTTATATCATTCTGTTATTCAAGAATGAATCATGGTGGCTAGTATTTAAAATTCAAGCTGAATTGGTATTGAGTTGTTGTCACAAGGCACTTGAGACCTATCAATAGGTAGAACTCATCTGTTTTGCTATCTAACATTGTATACAACTTGTAGGTAAATTCTAAACAAACTCGTGTTTTGATTTAACCTCTGTCTAGACAGAGATTCCAGACGCAATAGAACATCTTTTGTTGCAATGCAAACAAGAGGTTAAACAGAACACTCATGCATGAAACACTGACTTTAGTGTCCATCAATGTAACAACGTCTTTGTTTATATTTAGCCAGATTCATGCAATATTGTTAACCTCGAATTTGTCTGCTCTGGAAACTAGCAGTTATTGATATTTTGCTATAGTGTGGCCACATTATCGCACTGCGGTGGTTTATTCGCATTTTCTGATCAGTTCCAGAATTCCAGAATTAAAAAAATCTAATATTAAACACTTACAACATACATAAAAAACTACTGTATGTAGGTATATTATAGTAGAGGTATCATATCATCCAGAATAATTATTGCAACCATTATGTATACATAGTTACCTACAATAAGGTGGTATCATTATGAAACAAATGAAAGAAATGGACACAAAAATTCAAAACGAATTTGTTTCAGGTGACATACACGGCCAGTACACAGACCTGCTGCGTCTTTTCGAATACGGCGGCTTCCCGCCCGAGGCGAATTATCTGTTTCTGGGTGATTACGTGGACCGCGGCAAGCAATCCTTGGAGACAATATGCCTTCTCCTTGCCTACAAAATCAAGTATCCAGAGAACTTCTTTCTTCTCAGGGGCAACCACGAGTGTGCTAGCATAAACCGCATCTATGGTAATTTTGAAACTTTTTTCTACTACACAGTCTTACCGCAAAACTCTATGGTAGGTTGGGCTTGGGGATACTTTTTAACTGGTTTTTACTTAGTATTTATTGTGAATCTAAAAAAAAATACCATTTTACTTCGCGGTGAGAGTGGAGGTTGAGTGCCACAGGGGGGTATCAGTTTTCATGGACCATCATTACAATTTGTCAAAATTATTACAACTCGTAGCAAATCGTAGAAAATAATTTACATGGATATATACAAGCGAACTTCGAAACATTGAGATTTTTGAAACTTAGAAGTGCTCCCTACACCCCTATCTCTGAATACCTACTTATCCATCTTCAATAATCTACCGCTCACTCGAATAAATGTTAGTAGTTATAGGCTATTAGTAAAAAGGCAAGCGAATATGTGTATTGGATGCTGAAGTAATATAATCTTATCTCGACGATTACTTGGTTTTTCTAGATAGCCCATAGATACATTGAATTTTAGCTCAAAATTAGACGCTTCTCGTCGGGTTCAACATACGATAACAATCACCTTCATCTTCTAAAGATCAATACTACAAATATTATGATTAGTCCAATCTTACGCCATTTTTAAATTAACATTCCAAACATACTCCATCCACAAGTATTCGTGTCTGAGATTCGAATCGCACAACGAAATAATTCTAAGCCCATTCCTAAAATAAACTTTATATTAATTAGCCAAAGTCGTCCCTCGAACATGAGCACTTATGTTTGCAATTGGAGGGTTGCCAATCAGAATACCTTAAATAAATTAGCGACACAAGTATTTGTGCGATTCTACTCCAGTAATTGTATTAAAGAGAATTAACCTGCTTTTATTATTTTTATTGGCGATCCTGACCTTCACTAATTGAAGGTAACTTCGTCAAGGTTTTTAATTGACGTCGATAGAATATTGTGACTAATTCAGTATTACCAAGAATAAACTTTATAAACTTTTTAGAACATATAGCAAAGTGAATTTACAAAATTTTCTAAAAGATTGATTTTTCTTCGAACGCAATATCGCGTTGACACCCATAATCATAAACACTATACACTGATAAATCCAAGAGGGCACGCACTGAATTTTTAGTTCAGGACAGGCATCAGTTTCATATAAAATTACATAATTTACTTATTACAATTTAATGAGGGCCAAGTCGTGTACAATAAATAGTGTACATTCATTATTCTTATTATTATATTTGCAGGTTTCTACGACGAGTGCAAACGCCGGTACAACATAAAGCTATGGAAGACATTCACTGACTGTTTCAATTGCTTGCCGATCGCAGCGATCATTGACGAGAAAATATTCTGCTGCCACGGCGGTCTTTCGCCAGATCTTCAGGGGATGGAGCAGATCAGACGAATAATGCGACCTACTGACGTCCCAGACACAGGTAAGTCTGTTTATTGATACGCAACCAACGGTACAGGCAGGCCTCGTTCATAGTTACATTTCTATTTCACGTGTGTCCCCTGCTGGAAAATCACGACGCAAAACTTTGAAATTTTACCCAACTGAGACGGTTTAATATTAGGTTGGGTTCCTCCCTTAGGATCTTTTAGAAATGTATTTGTGGAAAGATAATGATAGTTTATTCTAATCAACCTTTTCCAGGACTGCTATGCGACCTGCTGTGGTCAGATCCAGATAAGGACGTGCAAGGTTGGGGCGAGAACGACCGCGGCGTTTCATTCACATTCGGACCGGACGTCGTCAGTAAATTCCTCAACAGACATGACTTGGACTTGATCTGTCGGGCTCATCAGGTAATTGTTCACTAACTTACCAGTGGCATGTGGCCAATAGACGGGTTATACGTCTACATCGAGGCAACAAAAACTGGCGCACATTACTAGTTAAATATACTGATAGATACACTAGCGGAACCAACAGTTCATATTGATTTTACCTACATACAGCAAATAGAAATAGAAATAGAAATATAGTTTATTGGCATAGGTGAAAAACACATAAGTAAATTAGAGAATTTAAGTTACGGGTTAACAAGCTACGACTCGTCAAATTCTAACTAAGTAATCCAAAAGGTACTTAATAAATACTAACAAAATGCGTAAAAAACCACTAAATCTCATATTTTCGCTGTATAGGGGCGATCGTCATTATAGTTAGGTAATTTGATTTTAACAACTGGTAGAGGAGACAGACTTAGACAGTTCTTTATTTAAGTAGGTATAATCATTTTTTAAATATTCTTTAATGCTGTACAGTGTTTTGTCCAATAAAAGGGTCTTAATTTCGGCTAGAAAACTGGTTTCATTTTCTATTTGTTTAAGTCTCTCGGGGAGCTTGTTATATAGTTTTTGTCGCATAAGTTTAGGTAGTTTTGTTGATAAATTAAGTCTGTGTGGTATCCCTTCCAATATACATTTGTTTCGCAACGCAGCTATGCTATATGTGAAAAACAGAAGTTACAGAGTATATATAATTGAAATGATTTATACAGCGTCAGGAGGCAACTTTTGCCTACACTTAACGGGACACTGTAGTGCCTGGGACAATGTTTAGATGGAGTAGGCTTGCCCAACACCTATACCACCCTCTCAGCATAGTCAGCCATATCCACAGGAAAGACAAGATCAATACGTGCGGAGCCGACTAAGCCAATGGTTTCCTCACGATGTTTTCCTTCACCGTTAAGCTCGTGTTAATGCGCTTATAAATTTTCCGAATCGAAAAATCCATTGATGCACGGCCGAAATTCGAACCCACGACCTTCGGATCGAAAGTCGAGGTGCAATCCCACTCGGCCAACACGACTTTTGAGCTCTCATAAGCCACATCTATTGCTAGTTACTGACGCCCAACGTTGTTTAGTGCGCGACTAAGCTTGGTAATTACTTTACAGCGCATCTACCTACACTATAAAAACTTCTTAGTGACTTACGCCAAAAGTACATAAATGTGACGAATCTTCTAATGTAAAGATTGTTTCTTTCTTAATAGGTTGTAGAGGACGGCTATGAGTTCTTTGCGAAGCGGCAACTAGTTACGCTGTTCTCTGCACCAAACTACTGCGGCGAATTCGACAACGCAGGCGGCATGATGTCGGTCGACGAAACGCTAATGTGCTCTTTCCAGGTAATATAGCCTAAGGTTACAGCAGCAATATTTTTGTAAAAAAACTCTTTGGAATTGGAGTTTTTATTTAAACTGTAGTGATGTTCTTCAAGAGTTCTTGTTCTTTGTCTGCAAGAGTTTGTAGGAGGGCTTCGATAATAGCTATAAAATTGAGTCGTTTTATTAGATGATGAAAAAGCTATGGTTCCATTTTAATGAAAATTGTTGTTTGCAGATACTGAAACCATCTGAGAAGAAGGCGAAATATCAGTACAACGGTATCAACAGCGGCAGACCGGCCACGCCCCAGCGGTCACCGCCCAAGAAGAAATAACTGTCGCGCCCGACCCAGTGCTCATCACAGTGAGAGGATGCTACAAATCATTAATTATATCTTGTATTATAATTATTATGTTAGTGTGGTCATCGGACATAGCCGAATAATATGTCGCCCTTGTGTAATGTTAAAAATTATTTATCGATTTGCTTGTGCCTTCTTATTTTTAATTTTTATTATTAATGTGAGTGATATTAATTTATGAATTAGTTCTACAGACCTGTGAGTCGGAAGGACATTATCTATTCGGCGATGCTCTTTGACTGTCTGCTTGTTCGATCCCTTATCCTGGCAGCTGACGATGTTGTACCGTACCGTGGTGTGTAGGTAACCCTGTTTGTGTTACACACATGTCATGTTGATGTTGTAGAACTTAAATTGTTTCGTTGAGTTTCAAGAGTTTGAAGTGGCAAAGCTATCTTAAATATGCGGGCGTTGGAGACAAAGCATCGTTACATAATGTTTAAGTTGTAGTGGATCGAAAGCACATTCGCTTTGTTTTCAGTAACTAATGTGCCTATAAATGTAAATTATTGAATAGGTCTCGTATAGGTGACGATAGTTGATTGATTTAAAAATTACTGTTTCAACTGGAATGGATTGATTGTGTCTTTGTTGGGATTAATTTATTTGAGTAATAGATTGTATAGATAGAATCTTTCTGTGGAGCTGGCCTAAGAGCATGATATTAGGAACCCTTCACCTTGTCATAGTGTAAGTGTTATTATTTCTGTTCTAGGACTTCATTGCTGTCTCTGTGCTTAGGGCTCGACACAACACATCCAGTGAAATTAGTTTTATTGTGCTCTCAGTATTAACCTTACGAAATAAGTAGATGTTTCCAAATTAAAGATTGGCGTGATCTCCCAACTGAGGCTTTATCTTTACAAACTTGCTGCTGTAAGTCTCACTATTGTATGAATTGATGTGGTAGAAGCAGTGTAGTCCTCGCAACAATACATAGTGCAATCGCTATAATTATATTATAAATACATATATAAAATAATAAAATTAAATGCAAGTTTTGCATTGTACAATTTTATTTTTTTAGTTGATGTTGTCAAATATATTCATTAATAAAATATTACTATTTTAACTAAGAGGTTTATTTTGTTTCACTTTTGGGTTTGCATTTACGACTAGGATTGTATTTCAAACATTTTTATCTACTTATTATTAGTCTATTGCTAATGGACTCTTACACTTTTGTCTGTATGCTTTACTAAATATATGTTCTCGTTTTGTAAAATTCTACTGTTTATATTAGCTGGTATTGAATAGCAGCAGTATTAGAGTTTATTACATTATTTACTATTAACAATTTAATCTAAATACACTTGAATTTTTCTCTATTTTCATCTACACTTAGTTAAAGATAAGTTACTGGAGAAGTTTAGTTTGAAATTATCAATAAAAAATTCTGTTGTACTTTTCTCTAGTGTGTACAATTTTCTGAAATATAAATTTTATTCAAATAAAACACAGAGATTAGTTTATTTCATTTATTTCCATGTCTTTATCAGTCCACGCAACTGTGTCAATATCAATTTTATCGGGCAGGATTATTTTTAATAAATTGTCATGATTTTCAAACTTATCGTTTACTTTTGCTATAAAGTCTTCATTTTTCTTCTGATATTTTTGTATGTCCATTTGTAAAGCTTTGAGGTAGCCCCGTTTTGCAGAAAGTATTTTTTTCAGCCTGTTCACTCTAGCTTCATACTCTTTGGCAAGAGATTCCAATAGAGTTTTTTGTTTCTGTAAATTGGCTACATCACTTGCTCTAAGCTGAGCCCTAACATCACCAAGCTGAGGCCTCCTGCAAATAAAGTATCAATTATATTTTAGTTAAATAATAATAAATTAATAAAATATTCATAGACATTTAACACTAACGCTTTCTAGTCCCAAACTAAGCATAGCTTGTAAATCTTTTTTATAACAAAACAGCATAACAAGATTGCTTGCATGCTTCATAAATCTTGCTTTTGCTTGCTTACCATAATGTTTGATCCTCGTTTACATCTCCAAACTTTTCTTTTTGCTTTTCAAGAATCTCAAACTTCTCAAACATGTTCTCATACTCCCACATAGAGGTGACCTCTTGTACCATCTCGTCAAATATTCCTTGCTTTAGACAATTGAACATTGGTACCCATTTGACTCTCCTCAATTTGCCTTTGGGAACGGTTTCAAGGAAGTCTTCATTCCTGAGAAAAATTTGATGTTTACTCGGCGTTCTTCAGGATTATTATAGGACTGCTGTGAGTCTGTTGTTATTGGTAATTGAATTAGACCTTCAATAGGACCTCTCTAAAAGTAAAATAACAGCAAATAATTTTTGTAAACTTACCTGACTAAATTTATAATATTCCCAAATTCTTTCAAGATGATAAGATTATCAAAAGTTATTTCTGCAGTACTCATGTCTACGTTTATAATATCGTCAACTTTTTCGGACATTTTGATGTAATTCGCAGTCTTCGTCCCAAGTTTTCCTTTTTTCAAAACAAAACAAACAAATTGAAAATGTAACCGAACCAACTCAATGATTTTTTTTTTTTTTTTTTCGCTCCTCGGAGCAGGCTATAGTTTAGAACCATACCGCCTAGTCTTACGTTATGTTTTTCTCATAAGTTAGTTCGTATAGTTGTACCAACTCAATGAACCATGAATGAATGAGCTTGAACAACAAGCGTGCGGAAAGAAGTGACAGTTGATTAAAATTGACAATGACAAGTAAGGCATAGACAACTTATTTTTTTATTTGGTACTTTGACGGAAATGACGTTCTTTTGCTTTGATTTACTACTACTCCATAATAGATGGCAGGCGGGTAGGTACTGTTTTGTTTGGTGCAACCAAAATTCAAACCCTGAGTGTATAGTATTATATAATCTGTGCCTGAGTTAACTTGTGCCCTTGAACTTACCTGAAAATGTGGATATTTTACTCGGCACGATCAATATTCAGAATTCATACGATTTTTTTTAATTTATTTATTTATATAATATTCTACTACCTATAGGTACTATTCTTATACGGTAGCGAGGCACCTACCTAGGTTTAGTTGTTTTTTACTGATGATTTTTACTATACCATGTACCTAGTTACATCGAGAAGTGGCGCTGCTTCGTCTAAATTACAATAGGTAGGTACCTAGGTAGTTCTCTTTTTACACTGATCATCGGACAGTTCTACGAGTGCCGTTCTCCATCCGTTTCGTGGTGGCCATTTAAAACGTTTATTCCCATTCGATTGATCTCCCTTGACTTCGATTCCTTTTAGTCGCCAGTAGTATACTGGCACTTTCCTAACTGGCTAATCCTGAGAGCTAAATATTCTTGACTTTGGTTCCTTGTAGGTATCGACCTACTTACCAGTAGGTATTAACGACTATACTTATGATGAACTGTAGTAGTAGTAGTAACATTGTAGCCGAGTGAAATATAGGTAAACTTTAATCTCTTTAGTAAATAGGTGGATTATGGCTAAGCGTGCTCCACCTTAGGCTGCAGCTAGCTTACCATCAGGTTTGTTGGCAGCCAAACGCTCAACTATACCAAATTAAAAAACAAAAAATGGCTTATCCTTAGAATCTACTACCCATCATGTAGGTAACCATCCAAACCACTGTACTAGAAGGAAAGTATACTTCCGGTTCATAATCGTATCCGGTTAAACTTAGTCTAGGTGCCCAAGGTGGCCGGTTTGCAGTGTTTCTTTACACGCTTTAAATTGGCTTCACTTGTATGTTTGTAACCGACTCCTTTAGGCGCGATTTTGACCCACTTTAAATGGCTAGATTTCATTCAATCTTTGTAGATTTATCGAGGACCGATGACAATACACTAATTTATTGAGAAAAATCAGATGGATATAAGTTACTCTACATATAGGCCCACTTGTGGCATGTGGGTACCTCTGCCTATAACAATGGATTTCGTTACAAAGCCCATCCACTGAGGACGCGCCTTGTGAGGCATCGCAACCTTCAAGTCTATATACTGTCTTGGATAGACAGATTAGTCTAGGCTAAAACCTGCGTAGTGCCAAAATAAAAACGTGCTGGTTTGGCATGTAGGTAATATTTTATTTAATAGGCTGTGCTGGCCTTATGTCTAAAATAAAATATTTACTTATAACTAACTCCTGCTAATATGCTCTAGAAAAAGGAAATAAAACAATTTCTTAAGGTTTTCGATATTTTATTAGTTTTTTTTTTTAAATTTTCGAAGTTAATAAAAAAGAATCAGGTAGTAAAAACAAAAGTTGTAACAATTTTACATTGGCGGCAGTGACTATGTTTTAGCAGTCTTTGAGATCTTGTGAGAATTTTCTTTTACTAGGTGAATCTGAGTTTTTTCATGTATGTAGTTTTAATAACCTCGATATGAGCTTTAATATAATATTAACATAGTCATAGATCAACAGGAAAGTTTAAAGATAGAGATACGTTTAAAAAACGTTTTGGTGTAGAACTTAAAATAACGCGGACTCGATCATTTGCCCCTTAGAAAGCAGCAGCTGAAAATAAAAAGTTTAAGTTTACGTAAACATTATTATTATTATTGTTTAATTAATTTTGCCAATAAAGGCACGTGTCTTGAGTATCTACCTTTATTTAACGCAATATTGTAATGTGCAGTATAATATAATTCAAAAGAATGAATTAATCAAACGATCAAAGGTCTACGGCGTAGGCCTACGCTACGCTACGATACGCAACTGCTACGCTAAATTGTGTAGTAAACTACATAAATTATTTCTTCGTACATTATCTTTTATGGGACTATATTCTTTTCTGACTGTTTTATTAAATTAATATCATTTGATAGTTTTATCTCATTGTGGAAGACATGGCCTTCATTCTGTGTGGTAACGAAAAACCTGAAATTCTAGATGGACAAAATAAACCTTGATCTGTGTTTTGATTTCAGTAATACTTACAATTATGTTTATATGTATTTACATTTGGTTTAGTAAAACTGTGGAGGGTTAGTGTAGATATTTACTATGAACAAATGGTAAGTATTTATTGTTTTGCTGGATGAAGTCGTCAAACATGAAAGTACTCGAATTTATAACACTTACTCCTTAATTTAGACTTGTGATGAAAATGTAGATGAAACGAAGATCATCATGATACACAAACAAACGACAATGACCAGATACGATACGAATTAGGACATGTCATGTATACCAACGTCATTGATATATTGCTAATAACTGGTAAAGAGATAGAAAATGTAAGGAAAATGAATAGTTGTAGACAAATGAGAGAAATAATGAATACTGTGGGTAAAAGAGGGTTCAACTCGACTTCTACAAGATGCACAGGAAATCACCAAGAACGGACTCTACAACACAACCGAACGAAACAAGATCCAGATACCTGCTCGTGTTCTCATATTATAGGCTACGCAAGTAGGGTAAAGTCCTGCTTATACCATCCACGGTGAGGTCATCCATCATTAAATCTGTCGCAACCAGAGACACCATTAACATTTAATAAATCGGATATGACGAAATAAAAGATCGCAATATTAGTTTTGATCGTGTGGATGAAAGGCCAATTTGTACAGCTGAGCGTCGATCGAAGCACGTCAGGCGTATTATACAGCGAGACACTAACCTAAAGGCCTGATCGGGTGCTTGTCCCAGAGGAAGGTGCGTTTCACGGGCGACAGGTAGGAGTCGCGGATGTAGGAGGGGCTGCGGTCCCATCGCGCCAGGGGCTTCAGCTCCGGCCAGTCGTACCAGAAGGGGTCCCGAGTGATCGCCGAGAGTGGCAGAGAGGGGCTTGGGTTGAAAATGTCAGCCCAAGGCCTGCGTCGGAGTCCGCCAGCGCTGTACAGCGGCGCACCTATATGCCACAATGTTTAGTTTCGGGACAGCAGAATCGCCCATTCTGTACTTCGTCATAGCCCACACAGCAAGCTAAGCACCCAATGCAATGTCAGCATGCAAATATTATGAGTCTCACGGAATATTTAGTAATACTGCTTCATGCTCGTGATCAAATTTCATGCATGTTCCAGTATGTTGTGGCACGTTTTTCGCTGTAGTTTTCCTTTGTATTTCACCTATTTTAGGGAAAATAACATCTATGATAGATCGCTTGTTAAGTTTAAGCTGTGCTTTATGTGCTGATGAAACATGCTTAGATGTTTGACATTTTATGAAGAAGAACACATACACTCGACCGTAATCAGTCACTAAAATCACTAAATACGAAGGTTGAAATGTGCCGTGAATAAAGATGTCTCGTAGTCTCATTCACTAGATACATGAACAGTTGGGTATTAGAGTCGACAGTGTCCAAACTACAAATACTTTCACACAAATAGATGATGCTACATTGAACAAAGGGATTTCTCGGAGCTTGGTTCACTCAGTACACTGTAAATAAAGAGGGCCGTGACGAAGGTACAGGGTTTGGTCTAGGGTCTGCTTCCCTTACCGTCGGCATCGTATGCGACCTCGCAGTCACGCGGCGGGCTTATCCTCGGCTTGACCGGTGTGGGTGACCTTCCTCGGAGAGAGCGGTCAAAACCAGCCCACTTATCGGCTTCAGCGAAAAATGGGTCCGTTTTGAACACGTCCGACGCCCATCCTTCATCGCAAGTCTTATAATCAATACCAAGCTCAAGCAATAACAAAAATAAACGGAACAGAATCCTCGACGAGACTCGACAATCGGGAAGTTCACTTCACTGAGATCAATTTGTAGAGTGTTGTGTTCTTGCAGACGGTGAAATCGAGTATGCGATGAACAAGTGAACATTCGTGTGAATGTTGCTTGCATATATTTACAATGCAGCTCATGCACAGTTCATACAAAGTATACCATCGATTATGCATCGGCAGCAGTCAATAACTTATTATACATTGAGTATAATTTATGCAACACTTATTCAACGGAAAAGGTGCTAATCTACTAAATCAAAACACGAATAGGTCTTTTATATTTTAATACAAAATATTTCAATGTGTTAGTTTTATCTATACTTTGTACCGTTTAACAAATTGTTGGGTAGGTAAATAAATACAATTATCTACAGAAATAACATTGTGTAAGTAAAATTTTGATCTGATTTCCAGCGACATCATTTTAGGGAAAAGTTTCCACTAAGCATTGATTAATTAGTAACAGAAAAAAATGAATTTTGGTACTTAACAACAAGTATAAAACCAAAACAAATATTATAAGTGTAGGGTCTTAATTATGTATCAACTATTTATATCTTAGTCATCCATAAAGTTAAGTAAAAATGATAGTATAAGGTACTTGTAAGTATATCGAGATTATTGGACGGTGTCAAGTCACACAAATCAGATTCAAACTAGCATCGAATCTAACAGGTAAAAGATGTCCTGGGTACTGTACAATAGCCTGAATCCAAGTGATAGCTATGTCGATAATCGTACAACGGTTCTCAACAATCGATCACTTCGTACTTAGCCTATGACAAGGATACAGAAGCACCGCTTTCCCTGTGCACGCCTCTCACGGGTACAATCAGTCTATCCGAGACACTAAAGAAGACTATAGTGCTTGCTTGTGTGGGAGCACGACAGAGGGAATGCAGTGACGTTTAAATCTACTTAGTCTAGTAACAAGTTAGTATTTACCTGATCCCCAGTGCGGCTTGTTGTCGGGCTCATACTCGATGCCTTTAAGGCTCCTGGGCGAGAACTTCAGGGGGTCGACAATGGGAGAACTGAGGTCGGTGATGGGGTAAGCACGGTCCTTCAGGTAGAGACCGTAGCGAGAGGGGTACAGGCGGTCGATAGCGGCCAGCCTGTCGAGATGGTCCTGCCACGCCTTGTGGGCATCGAAGGGGTCTACGCCTCGTCGGATGCGCCTCGGTACGTGATAAACTACAGGAAAAGATACACATCAAAATAAAATAAGTTACATCTAGTAACACTCACTCAATTATATTTGACCGGGTATTTAGGTTGGTTCAAATTACTTGCAACTCTCACACAGGATTTGTCAATAAATCCTATAATTTATTTACTAGCTAATTTAAGATTTTCAATTTTAAACTTATCCTTTCAGTAGGACTTTATTTCATAAAACCATAAAAGTTGTAAATACAAAAGTCGTTCAAGAAACAGAAGAGAAAAAACCAGTGTTATATTTTATTTAAATAATTTTTGTTGTCAATTTTAAATCGTTAGTAATTTGAGGCTGTTAGTAAGCAACGCCAAAATAAAATGAAAATGGTACAAGTGGAAGATACTAAGTGCACATTATAAAGATTGCTAGGGAGTAAAATACACGAAAACCTAAATGTTCATAGAACTCACCTCTTTAAAAAAATCCTGGGGAAGCTTGGAAATAATGACAGTTGAATTTATTTTGTTTATAGGGGTTTAAATAAAACATATTACCTGGCAGATGCTAGTAGATCGAAAGAGTACGATGATATCGAAGTAACATTCATGGATTTACATGTGTGAAGTAATGTTATGTAAGTACTTAAGTATAAGAGGTGATTTCTATAATTATGATGTAGTTATACATTAAGTGGTACATGCAACTATTAGTATAAAGTTGAGACTTGCACAAGCAATAATAATAATTAAACATCAATGACAGTAGCACAAAACGCCACATGGAGATTATGTAAGCGTTGTCATAAATGGTAGGTACATATTTTACAACATTATTTTGACGTAAACATATTGGACGTATGTGTGTGCAGATGGTACGATTAACACAAATAACATAATTTGTAAACAATAACACGTTTGATCGACACAACAACGGACTCGATGATCGCCTGTGATCGTGTAGCTCCATGTAATGTTAAATCGATTCAACGATTTCAATCTTCTAGCCGTACACAGGCTCTACTTCAAGTAGGTGATTTTAATTAATTTATTCATATAAAAATCATCAATACAAATAAATATAAAATAATGTAGCAGCAATTAGTCCGCCATTACAAGGTACTAGATATTTTTTGCTTTTTCATTTTAACGAAAAAGATTTTTGCATACAACCATGTGCTATTGAAAATTGTCGGTATTCAATGTCTAGAAATGAAATTAAGTAAGTACAATAACCGTATCAAATGATGTTGCGAATGTTAGTTTACACTGCACCGTAGCTCTTTCTTTGCGCTGAAACAATCGAAATTCCTTGTTGATTTGGGATTGATTTTACAATGCGAACATGATTTGTAGATTCTAATTGTGGTTCCTGTAACTGGGATGTTAAGTTTATTATTTTGTGAAAACAAAGCACCAAACTGAGGCACAATCTTTGTACAGATGATGTTATTCTAACGCTAAATAACATGTCAGCAAATCTATATTTACAATACCTATCTGTGGTAGAGCTCCAATAAATAAGAGGATTAACCCCTCTTCTTCCTTAGAGCATCGACTCTCAAATGGTCAAAGGTTACCGTGTTGATTGCCAAACTACAGCCGTTGCGAGCTACTTGCCAATCAATAACAAACAAGCTTTTCCAATCTGTCAGCAGATCAGTCTATTTTGGTTTAATTAATTGTTGTGTGCTGAGGAACAGCTACTGATTGGCAAACTGAGTTAGTGTAGCGTGTGCATGTCAGGATATAATCACAACTGCACGAGACGGGAAAGAAAGTACCGTAAACACCTTTCAAGTGACTACAATTCCTTGGCAAAGTCTGAATCCGGCAGCATGCAGTGCGATCTCATCCTGGTGGTACATGTTGTGTTTTTGTGACTGACCTGGCCTGTACCGGTCGAGGGAGCTGGGGTAGTTGTGTGCGTAGATAGGACGGGGGGAGTAGCCGTAAGTCTCGCGGTGAACCGGCAGGTAGCGGTAGCCGGGCACGGAGATCCTCTCAGAAGCGCCGATGGGGTCATCGTAGATGGATTTGCTGTAGGGGTATGTGGACAGAAGCTCAGGGAACACACTGCGGCGGGAAGGCCTGTACCTCTCCTCGGCCCTGAGGTCATCCGATCCTGTCATTTACCAGACATTATTAGACATAGTTCCAATGCAACCAAATCTATGTTTATGATTGAGCAGTCATCGATTTATACCTTTTAGAGAACGGACGAAGGATTGCCAGAATCTGGCTTTCTTTGATGCCGTCTCGTTTCTGCCGATCATCTCTAAGTGATTTTTAAACATTTTGACGGCTTATGTCGTGCTCGTTTTCTGCAACAAACATCACCAATTAACAATCTCGTGAGTCATCTATAGCCTTGGCTGTCGATGCATCTTAACATTAACCTTGAGGATGAAGAACAGCGCGTTTCAAACATACATCCAGGTGACATAATTGAGAACAATAGCGTACCCGTCCCTCGTAAATAGAGCAATGACGTACGAAGAGTTAGCAGCAGAGCTGCAAATAGCCGGTCTGTGGCTGGCGTAGTGTCGAGTGGCCGCGGAGTTGGAGCGCCGCCAACGCACTAGATTTCGGGAAACTTGAAAACGCTTTTCACAAGTCTATGTTCATTGCTCAGCTATTTTCGCCTTTTCGTCGACCTTGTTGCCAGCTTCGTGGATAAGTCAGCGGCCTGCCACAATTTCTAATTACGTAAGCCTCAGCGCTAACTGTTATTTAATCTGTTTCCCGGCTTGAATACGTGAAGACAAACTAACGAGGATATACGGTATGCGCAGACAAGTTAACGGAGGTTTACAGAACGGCCTCGGTATATTTACGGAGCACTGTTTCAATGGGCTACACATAATGGAAAGTTGTTTTAGTTTTAACAAGATATTTTTTTAAATTAATTTATTGTATGTTCTAACGTTTCATTAAGTTTTTAGATTATTATGTAAACGAGTAGATAAAATATAAGCAAATGAACAATGCTTCCAAAGATCTTATCTTTTGTTGAAAGTGATAAGAGAGAGTCGACTGTTGATTATAAGAAGCGATGATTTCTCAAGTCTGACTAAAGCTTTTATCGCCATTCGGTGTTGTAATGTAAACTATTAGGTTAAGTGAGGTTGTTAAAACTACTTCAAGTATACATAAGCCCTCGTCGCTTACGTGCGTTATTGGTTAGAGCCACGCCATTCATCTTAGATTACTTCTAGTTGTAATATAATTGTCGATAATAACTTTCAGGGTGCAAAAGTAGACAACACAAAACGTAGACTTATTGCTGAGTTTAAAGCATGCAAGTCGGTATGTTCGATGTCGATTGGTTGCTGGCTGCATGTCATGATGCAGGCATGCCAAGGTAGCCGACGCCACTTCGAATCGGTTTGAAGCGAAAAGCAAACGCATCTTATCTTCATTTACATAAATATGTAGTACACCGTATACTTACATATTATTATACTGTATACGTCAAGATAAAAGTTTAGTACCAACAGCTTTGAGAATAACTATGGTTTGTCTTGTGTTCTTCTTGACTAGGTATTCAATGAAAGGATTTTCTTATTGCTCTATAAATTTTGATCCCAGCTTTAACTCTAGGCACTTTTAAATTAACTGAATAACGTTAAAATGGTTTTTAAACTAGTTTAAACTACCTCTATAAATGATTGTTTATCATTTAAATTCACATTTTATTATTTAAATCGACTGCAATCAATTACAAATAATTAATGAATAAAACAGCCTTTGTTTACAAATTAAGCCAAGATTCGAGGCCAATGTCAATCATGTTTTGGATGCATAAAAATATGAGAGAGTCATTTCTGGAATGGCTTGTACTATTTCCAAGTCGAAGGTTAGGGTAGCCTCAATAACGGATATCTAGAAAAAAATGCTGGTCGATTGTGAAACTGTTACAAAAATACTTGAAGGCGCGTCGATTTGGCGGGATTGCAAATTTGGCGCGGGATGAGTGTGGCCAGAAATAGGACGCGCCTCGGATCGGATTCACAGCATTCCCGGATCTCGGGCGCATTGTCGCGCGCAGGTGGACCGTCTCGATCCCTCACCGCGACCTCGTCACCCATCACACTACTCGACTGCATCTATGACTGCTTGCGTCTACGCCGTACCACATAAAATCCTATCAACATTCTTGAAAAATCAGATCACGGTCATCAAATGAATGTATGAACAGGGTGTCAAGGTGACAGGTTTTTGCCATTGTGTTAGCTTTTGATGTGTAAATAATTTTATGATAAAAAATTATCGGCAGTGTTTTTAATTATTTCAAGTGAATTGGATAGAACTATAATAAATTAATAACACCCATACCTAATTACAAGTATAATAACATGAATGAAGGTAATTGGTATTATAAGAGGTTAATTAAATTTAATGAACACTTTTTTTCAGTCTACAGTCTACAAATTCAGGAAAAAATATTCTCAGTTAAAAAATATTTATTACACTTGACACTTTATGTTAGACTTACGTGCTGTTGTACCAATGTTACCCGATAGTGATCACCGATTATCTGAACAATCACGAGAGTGCAAGTAAGATCGTAGTCGAAAACTGAGACCGAGCGAGACAACGATACAATTGCGCAACTTTAGAGCGGGACGGCTACACTTGGACGATCACTAGAACTCGCGGGGTGTACGCTGGCGCTACGACCGTGTGCACTAGGTCGACCCTTGCAACCCTTTCGTTGGTTTTTGGTAACACTCGCCGATATCTTACCGATTAAATAATGGTCGTATATATTAGCAGTGTGGTTTCGTTGACGAGCCGACGTCGAGTGTCGGACCGGGGCGGGCGCGCACTGGCCGCGGGCGGCTTCAGCCGCGCCAGCCGCCTTCCCCGCTCCCGCCGCCGCCCGCCCAAGCCATTCGATAAACATTATTTTGTTCATGTTTCACTAATTTACGTGCTTTCGTTAAACCCGGATTTGAATTGAACTAACATTTGAATCTAATCAATAATCTAGTAAAACAGAGTATAACTCCGATTTAGTTTGAAATTACTCGACCAAATCATGATACTCCTAACTTTATTCACTCTATACTGTGTAGAGTTTGTTAAGATTTTAAATTCCGTGACATAAGCATGTTGATTTTTTACGGTACTGAAATAAACTGCTGTAATACTCCAATCGTGGGTTTGAGTATTACACCTGAAGGTTTCAAGTTCGTAGCTGACTCAAGTGCAGATTCTTGAATCGTGACTCAAAATTTATTTATATTATTCAGAATTCAAAACATTACCGCTGATTAAAACTTCTCTGCTTTGTAGTATATTAAGTTTTGCTTCTTTTATTAGATGTTTCACTAACTGGCACTGTTTTCAAAAGATGTTTTACTTTGGACTTTAGGGAAAAGAAAAGCTGTTGCTGAAAATATTGCTTGACTTTGCCGTAACCACAGCAAACATTAATTCAATTCAGTTTTATAAAAAAAAACTTATGATTAATAATGTTGTGGCATAAAATGTACATTTTGGGCTTTGACTTTTATTTTTATTTATTTTTATTTTCCGAGAGACGACAAGGTCGGCGCCATCATTGAAACAATATTTTTGTGCTTCGCTTTTTCATCCTCCAACGTGTTCGAACACATATTATGCAGTTAAAAAGCTAACTGAAGATAATCTATATAAAGTAAACAAATAACTTTTTATGAAAAATAAAAATAATAAGTACTTGGTCGATCGTATTCCTATGTAGGTAGGAAATGACAAAAAAATATTTTTCAACTTTTTTCAACGTTATTTTTTTTTGATACAAAAAATACCTGATTTTCACTTTAGTAACCAAATTTATTCAAATTAAGTACTTATGTATCCATGAATCTTTATTTTACAAAACAAACATTATTAATTCGATTGCAGATCGAGTGACGCGTGCACTTGAATGACGCAGTTGCTTTTAGATAAATACCTACCATTTTATTATTATTATTAGCCTCCTATAACTGTGTGTATCTAATCGAATTAGTTATTAAAGTTAGGAAATTTTAGTGTACTTATTATTATTTTAGTTTAAATTTTTATCCTATTTTTTTTTTTTTATTCATTACAAAATATTTTTTTTTTTTTTCGAATTACAATTTTTTTTTTTTTTTTTATACATTATAAAATATTTTTCTTTTTTTTCGGTTTCATTGTTATCATTATTTTATTCTTATTATTGTTATTATTATTCTTTTTTTTTTCTTTTTAATTTGTTGTTATAGGTCATCCCATTGTTGGGCAAAGGCCTCCCCCCTACTTGTCCACGTTCTTTTGTCGCTGGTGAGTCTAGTCCACAGTACTCCCAGGCCTTGGAACTGTTCCAGTTCATTGCGCCAGCGTGCCTTTAGCAAACTTAAAACAGGAGGAATGTGGCAAATACCTACCATTAGCAAACTTAAAACAGGAGGAATGTGGCATTCAGTATTCTTTTGCAAAGCATTTCGAGAAAGAATACCCCGCTGGTTGTAACTCGCTCTAAGGTAATTCGTAGACATTCGTAGCACAGCGTAGCACATTTAATGTGTCAAACTAAATACACAACTGAGATCGCGTATAAGTATACTGTGGCATTTCTCAAATAGGTGTTTCAGTTGTCTGGTCAACCATCCCACGTGTTTCACCCTGAAAAATCACGTTTCATCGAATTTTGGCGCGCTCTCAACTGCTGAAAATAGCTCTACTATTGTAAACAGATGGAGATAATCCTTTGAATCGACTTCTCGCGATGATGCTTGTATTTTTTGTTACTAGCGCGTAAAATGCTATCATTTCTGTAATATACAGGGTGTAAAAATACATCAGAAAGTTTCAGGTGGGTCATCTACAGTTAAGTTTTCGGAAGTAGCTTTCTTACACCCTGTATTATTCAAAGTGGACATAATTATAAGAATTAGAGTTTGTGACATGCTTATAAGACGTACGTACAATGCTGAAAGGTTACGTTGGACCGTGCCCCAAACTCAATAGAGCAACCCATATGCATGAACCCTAATAAGGTCTCAGTAATTTATTATTTGCGCTATACCTATAGTAATCGATAACCTTTATGTTGACTTTATTAGACTCATTAGTCATTGCTGTGGTTTGTATTACTATTCATTAAGCTGATCATTAGTTAGCACGCCTCAACGACTGTGTATTTATTTTAGTGTTTGATACTGACTGAATGCATTTACCTTGTGATGTCATAGTGCCTAATGAAGATAATTTTTCGTGTAAAGCGACCGCGTATAAAATACCACTTGTAATATAACACGACCAATATAAAAACCATCTTGATTCAGAATTTCTAACAAGACGGTTTGTATTATATGTAGTAAGGCCTGTGTTTATCAGAACTAATTAAGCCGTTGGGTTCGTAATCTTACATTTTCTACCAAATTTTAAACATAGAGCGTTTTTTTCCGTAAACGGTGCTTAGGCCATGGTGCCCACGTTGATGAGGATCAAAGACAAAACACGGTATAAATATTTCAAACTTACGTCAGGGTTTAAGTTTTTTGGTAGGGCCAAGGCTGGTCACCGTGACCACTACCCGTGCCTAATATAAGTGCATTTGCACCCAAATTATATTTGGATTTATATACTGTCTATATTTATTGGTTTACTTATTAGAAAAATGTAGTTTATCTTTTAAGTTTATAAGGCTAAGTGGAAGTAGCCAAGTGGTTTCTCGTTGAAAATATTGATAGCATAATCATTGTTATTCAACGTGTTAACATGTTTTGACCTTGGGTTATGAATGCATTAAGTAAGCCAATCTACTTTTTTAACTGGATTTTTTTTATATACGACTGTAACTGAATTATACAAATACCACACTACAGTACCTATGTAAGTTATGTAAGTACGAGAGTACTTTTTTTTGATAGACTGACATCTTGGCGCCTTTGAGGTTTTTTGACATTTTTATTAGCTAGGTACTAAAATAGGCCGTCAAATGGTTTTCACAAAAATGACTTTAAAAATATAATTATAGGTAATATTTATTTGACATAAAAAATGTTACAAAATCAGTAGTATTTAAATCCCGAACTAGTAATATTATAACCATTCCTAGTTATATTTCACTTCAAGATATTAGTGATACTAAACATAGACTCAAAACGAAAACCAAAGTTTTGGCACCGCGCGCGCGCTTTCTGCGAACAACTATTATTTACGGAAATAAATCTAAATATACCTAGTGGTATTCCGCTTACTGATAGCAACAGCATACAAGGAATTGCTTTGAAAATATATCATGTAGGTGCCTAAGTATTTAGTTTATGTACTTTATCTAAATTGAAAGTATTGATATTAATTAGTTGCGTAAAACTGACCAATACTGATTAGAAACTGGTCCCCAAATATGCTTCAATTCAACATGGATTTTCGGTATAACACAGATTTGATTATATTCTCTTAAATAAAGAACATTTTTAGATGTTACTGAATGATGCGCAATAAAACACAGGATGTTGTAGATAGACTCTCGGTTGCCAACTTTGTATGGTTTCCGAAATCTGGAGAGAAACACCACAACAACATCTAGTACAACTGTCTACTGTAATTTTAGTGTCAATAAACATCTTACAAGCAGTTTCTGCTACATGGATAATAAATCTCAATAACGGGGAACCATTTCACGAGCTTTTTACCTACTTTGTTACATTACAAAACACAAACATCAAAGAATCAATCTAGCTTCTATCATTTAATTAAAACATGGCAAATATATGCAATCTCTAGTTTTATTTGCTGTTTCGTTTAAAATCCTGACAAATAGTTTAGATTTCGTTTACGCAACTAGCAAATTACAACTCTATTAAATTTTATATCAGCGATCTTTGTATAGAGAGCAACGCAGAAATTCATCAGCTGTTTCATAGATTATATAATACTATTTTTAAGCTGACTGTTAATGTTAAAATGGTTCTGACGCATAATGACCTCGCCCGAGTACCTTGAGGTCTTATAGAAAGAAGCGTAGAAAATAAACCCGCTGAGAAGGACCTCCACGGTAAAACTTAATTTGCTATAGGATATTTATTCATTCAAGGTTTTACCTCCAAGTGGTCCAGAAAATCTTTGGACTTTCAAGGTTTTTCAAGATTTTTATACACCATTTCCATATTTACCGCAGTTACTGATCTTCTCATTACAGCAGCAAAATAAAACACTTCTTTCGCCTTATTCCTTCAATCTTATTACGTTGCATCTTCGGAATCATTTTCAACTATGACGCCTGCGCATGTATGACGCTAAGTCGTATTTTAAGATTTTTGTTTCATCATTGATTTTCCTCGTTTATTATTGTTTATGTCTTGGCATCACAAGTATTACGCGTCTATGGGAATAGCAATGACTGAATACCTTTAAGAGGAAATATTATGGGGAAACATGTGCTT
The DNA here is from genome assembly GCA_947507515.1 of Eulithis testata. Classification (NCBI taxonomy): domain Eukaryota; kingdom Metazoa; phylum Arthropoda; class Insecta; order Lepidoptera; family Geometridae; genus Eulithis; species Eulithis testata. Next base: position 5,508,371 of record OX382207.1, read on the forward strand.
ACTCGTTTTTGATCCTTGAATTCAATATAACAAAAACACGCAGTTGTTGTTATTAATAACGGTATCATTATTAATCTCTAAAAAAAAACACTAGACACAAAACAAAGCGAGACATTAAAACAATTGAATTAATAAAAACGACCTAGGCAGACTAGTTTCGAACGATCCAGATAATTTCAACTCATACAAATCTCTGCCGGAAAATATCTATAATTTAATGATATAAGGTATATTATTGTGAATTTTAAGCCAAGAATTTTATCTTTATGAGCTCTACTGTGTTTTTTTAGTCTGGGTAAATCTGTATGACATATTGCTACCTTGTGACTTTCACAACCGAGTTTGTTGTCAATAGCCAAGTCCGTCTGTAAAGTATGATCGTTAATTATCCCGACAGTCTCTAGATGTTTTTCTAATAATAAATCAATTATTGATTGAGTACTACTGGATATACCTATTATAAAAAAAACAAGGTGCAAGGTAATTTGAGCCAACGCGTTAGCTCTCGTACCGTTCTGGTGCCTAACTAGTAAAGGAGATACCTAATATGGCAAACGTGGCAAGTAGAATACCATGATTATGGTTTTTCCTGTCGGAAACACTAATAGTCTCATATAAACCAATATCTTATTGGAATCACCTAAAAACAAATGGAATTCTTTGCTTTTTTTGCACAGTGATCTTTATTAAATTAGAACAACATAATCTGATTTGCTATCATCTTCCCAAAAAAAAAAAAACACTGCTTGATGTGACCAATAAAAAGCGTCTGTTTACCCGTTGAGAATGACGCGGGTGTCGATAGCGTGGGTCGACACACACATCCATGGCGATTCCATTCATGACCAATATTAATAGACCTGCTACTCCCCCTAGGAGTTTACGCCAGTGTATCGGTAGCTGGGGGAGAAGGAGAAATGAGAAAGGTCAGGTAGCGCTGGTTGTAACGGTGTAATATAATATCGGCTGACCTTGCTACGAATAGTGGCCGCCCACGGTTGCCCGAAGACACGTCTGCTTCGCTGTACGCTCACTGATCGGTATTCCAATGTTTTTTACAGATAACTGTAATTTGTCAGTGAAAAATTATTTCCGTTGTCTGTCAATTACACGGCACCAATTTGTTCTCTCACCAATTCAAGATCAGCATTACACTTACATGGCAGTATGCCACCATGAAAATATAAATAATAAAAAATATAAATCACTGAAGCAACGAAAGCTATGCTGCAAACACTTCATGGTAAAATCCGAAAGATTATAGCCGAACCAAGGGCCAAAACAAAAAGCCAAAACCGCTCTTTCAGAAAAACACCATGTTGTAGGCCTACGTCCAGTAGAGTGCACGTGCTGATGATGATGATGAGTGACGACGCATATCAACAAAGTCACGACGATAAACCAAGAGATTCCAAGCTAAACTCTAGATAATTTCACAAATGAAAATAAAGATTGTCTGTAGAGCGTTCGTAGACCTTCGTAGACCCTCTACGAAAGTGATTGTTTTGTTTTGGGGTCAAACTAAAATAAAATGCAGGTGCAAAATACAAACGAAATACTTACCATGCACCTATACTCAACGGTTCAGTCAAATGTAGTGGGATAAAAAATAATCTTAGAAGAGAATTCAGACAAGTCTTTTTTTAAAACTTCATGTGGTATCCAAATAACATCGTTATCCTTGCCCTCGTGTTTGTCAACAGAAACCAAAATTAATTAGGTAGGTACTCAGTGAAATCTCAGTTATGAAAATAATTTTAAATGCATCGAAAATTAGGTCACGTTTATTCATCGCGACCCTGGCCGCGTGGCCGCCTCGAGTGGCTGCCGATATTAACCGACAGATAATACTTGTTAACCTATATTAACGCAGATTCCATTATTATTTTAGCAATTGAGATCGAAACGGATTGATCGCAAGGAAACGAATGCGCACTCAATGAACCGCAAACGGAATAAAGACTTGTTTTTCAAAAGCAAATAAATCACTTCCAGAATAGAGTGAATAATAAAACGACCCTCTAGGAAACTGTAAGACGTACCCTCACTGGTGACAGCTCGAGACTTTTTGAAGAGAAGCCGGAAGCGCGTCAGTAGTTCGGACAGTTGCAGATGGCAACACAATGGGAAAGTTGCGCTATTTTCGTGGAGCCGCGGCTGCTCTTCGCTTCCGTCGGGAGGTTTGCGCATACAAATAGCAACATTACACATTGTTACACAAAACTTTTCTAGCTTAATGCTCTCTGCGCGTACTTCACCCAGTAATTTTCGGAGCACTTCCTCTCACAAGTTGTTCGATAAATAGAAACGCTGGCGAGTTTATTCTTAATTTTATGGTTTTACTTATTCACCTTGTTTATACTTTGTACCTGCAGAGATAAGTGTTCTTTTCGTAGAACCATAAAATTTTTGTTTTTTAAACATGTTAAAAACCATGGCGACTTTCGAACTAAGTACTTTTTTACGAAGTCTTGTAAGATCCTTTTCATTATTTATGGTCGTCATCAGACTTATATTGTAGTATGGACTCCAATCCATCAAATCTGAATACTTTGAGATCTTGGAATAAATAAAAGGTATAAAACTAACGTAGGTAGGTACGTTTTTTTTTTAATGATAAATGTAATGGAACAAGCTGATAGCTCCTGATGTTAAGTAGTATCTTCTGACTATAACAATGCATTACCTCACAGAGCAAGTCCAATGAGGACATATATATTATAAAAGTAACGTAGGTACATGTATATTATTATTTTATCAACTTATTTTGTTTTCGTGAACTGTAGTTTGTATTGTAGGTCATGATATAACACACATCGAATGCACACAAAGGGAGTGGTTGCAAATATTTGCCTGACAGTACACCTCCGCCTCTGTTGGCATACGATCGACATTCTCACATCGATGTTTACATTATTTGTTACGGTAATGGACGGTTTAATTGCTTTCCGAAAGGTCAAATGTTGTTTGACTTTGACGTAAATACGTATTAAGGTACCTACCATAACAGCAGTACCTACTTTGTAGTTATTTCGAACATTTGTATTCAATTCAGGTAGCATAAGGATTTAGAGAGTTCACTTCACTTGTCACTGTACTATTGAATTATAATTAAATGCATACATTACGGAAGGTGGCATATAGGTAGGTACCAATGATAGAGCACGATAGACCCAAAGGTCATCCAAAGGTTGCCTGGAAGAGATCGCTCATAGCGATAAGGCCGCTCATTTTACTTCACATGAGAATAATGAACCCTGTGTTTATTTTATAATTTCCGTAAAAGTGATGTACAATAATGAGTTGTTCTATCTATCTAGAGTCAGATTATGATGGTATTAGTGGAGGAGATTTCTCGATGTAAAATACTTAGGTACTTAGAGATTTCTAAGCACCTATGTTTATTTTGCATGCATATCTGTGTAACTCAGAGTAAGCCATTAGAAATATCAAATATCGTTCGCGTTTCGTTGGATCCCGTGGATTTTCCGGGATAAAAAGTTGCCTATGTGTTAATCCAGGTCACGGACAATATATGTTAGAAGTTTCATCCAAATTGGTTTAGTACTTTTTGATCCAATTCGTTACAAACATACTTACATACAAATCTTGCCTCTTAATAATATTAGTATAGAATTAGTATAGAAGTAAGAATAGTTATATAAAAATCATGTCGCATTTTTTTTTTGATGGACTCTTTACCTTCAAATTACAGTAATTTTAAAATCAACGGACGTCAAAAAGGCATTCTCCACACGAAACCACGTTCCAGATAATTATTAAACAACATTAATGCTACAGATAAAACAATCAAACTTTTCCCGTAACTATAAAATGTTGTACAACCCTATTGGATCTCTAGGAAAATAAAACCGTGACTGAGTGGAATAAAGTTCAATTTTGAGGTTTTTAGATGGAAAGTTTTTTGTTACTGCAATAATTGGCGTTTGTTTGCAGGGTGGTTCGGTAGATGGCGACACGTGTCGCGCGCGTGCTGAAGCGTCGCCGGAAGCGCGGGAATCCGCCCTCGCACGCGAAATAATACCTTTGCGTAAATTGAAATAAATTGCCGCACTCTTTATTGTTTTGGAATACAAAGGTCATCCCTGAATTAATGTAATGTTACAAAAAATATAAAAACCTTTTAAAACGTAGGATAAGATAGGTATTCCCATTACTTAGTACCTTTTGTGAAACCTGAAGTTTTTTCTTGATGAAGCTGATAGAATGTCTTTTTAACCGAATTCAAAAATGGAGGAGGTTCTCAATTCGGCTGTATTTTTAAATTTATTTTTTTCTGTGTAAGTCTATTGTGACTGTCACACCTGTGACGTGAACCGAACGTTGAAGAAAATAAAACCTCAATAAACAAAAAAAAAACCACCTACTGCACTTAACACAATATTTAACTTGTAATTTGACCGCCAAAGTGTGACAGTAAATAAACATCAGTAATTAAAAGTCCCACGGGTGTTAAAAAACAACAGCTCCCGTGAGGGTGTCCATTCCCGCGCCCTCTGAGGACAATTTGTGCCCTATGGTAGTAGTTGCTGTGTATTCTGTGGGATGTGCCCTCTGCGACTCGTCGTGCTAATTACGCAATCAGTTCTCACAATTACCGGCGCCACCTCAGCACCCCACCTCTGCTAATGTAAATTAAGATTTGTGTGATTGTGAGCGACGCGGCGACATAATTAACTTTATGATTTAAATCTTTGATTTTCTGATCATTTTGTATCGATAATAACTTTAATTCGACAACGTCCAAACAGCTGGGAACCAATGGATAGGAGTGGCTCAAAATATAAAGAACTGGCAAAAGGTGGAGGAGGCTTTCATCCAACAGTGGATAGACCCGGACAATATAAATTAGCTAAATGAGAATACCAAAATTTTATAATTTTAAGGGAAATAAAAGCCCATTTTATTTTAATAACTTCAAAAAGCACAGTGTGGACATGGACAAGCTTACCTTAGGCTTAGGCTTACTTAGCTTTTCAATATAACTTCATTAAAACCTGCTTAAAACTTCGAATTAATTATTTGGTGATATTCTTCTTATTTATTCTTGTTTTTTTTTCTTTTATTTACCTACAATAAATAAAAAAAATATTCTTGGACATTACACACAACGCTCTTTAGTCCCAAACTAAGTAGAGCTTGTACTATGGGAACTAGATTGCTGATATAATACTTATATACTTTTTTTTTGTAAATACATACTTATAATACATAGTAACACCCAGACATAGAACAAATATCTATGTTTGCCACACACAAATGTTTGTTCTCGGTGTTGCTCGAACCCACGACCCACAGCACAGCAGGCAGAGCTACTACCGACTGAGCCATGACGCCTGTCAACACACAATACCTACCTTGTACAATGATCATATATTATTATTATTATTATTTAATCAGGTACTGGTCAGGTCAGGTCAGGTAGGAGGTAGGGTAGGCATATATCAAGTTAATTTAAAAATGTAAAAACAGGCTTTTAATGACTCAAGAACTCGTTCGTAAATATATTTTTGTACAAAAATACCTCCTTTAAACAAATATTCTAATAATAAATTAGATTAGAGACGTGGCTCATTAAGCATAACCTCAAAGTGCTCTTTGCAAGATGACTGGATGGATAAGGGTGCACCCTTAGAGGATGTTAATCATCAGAGAGAAAACACAGTCGGTAACGATGTGTTTGCTTCCAACCCGATTAAAACAGTAGGTATATTAATCGTGAACAAAAGAACTATTTGAGCTAACTCATAATTTTTTTTATTTATTTACAGACATTTGAAAGTTTCGTACCTACATACGAAGGAAAGCTGAAATGTTTTCAGACATGCTTTGCTGTGAGTTTGGGATCGAGTTCCGTTTTGGTTTGAGATGGGATGGATTTGAAGTCGCATACCTAAGTAACAATTGACTCAATGCCTGTAAATAAACCCCACTGGTTGGGATTTCTTAGTAGGGATTTCTGGAATATCCCAAAAATATTGGCCATAGGCATAATGTGTTGAAGAAAAATTTGTACTCAGGTATCACAATTTTTTTTTAAATTTTATTATTGGATATATTGAATAACCGACGACTCTACTCATTTTGTGATTTGGAGATGACAAATAAGCGTCGGAAGCGATCCATTTCAGCGGGAAACAGCACACCGGAAGTCGATTCGCAGACCGCGAATGTTGTTGGCGCCACCATCGCAGGGTTACCACCTAATTTTATTTTCCCCATTTCCAGTCGTACACAACGCAAAATCGGTTTTTGGTGTTTTTTTAATTTAGGAGATATAAAATTTTTGATAATGTAAACACTTTTTCAGGTACTAGATTCATAAGTTAAAAAAACTTTGAATACGGTCTACCACTTGACTCAAAACTATTGGAAAGTAGTATTTTTTAAATTCCATAGGTTTGAGATATTCTAAAAGCTCAGTAACTTAAAAAAACCAAATACATAAAGCATTAGGAAGGGAGAAAACATCTGCCATCGTTCAACCCGCCTCCCTTGCATCTGCGAATGTTTAAAGAACTACAAATAACATTTTGAAGATCACATAATATAAATTAAACAATCATATTGACAAAAGTGGGTGCGTTGCGAATTCAGGCAAAGAACCAACACTATAGGTAGATATAGTTGGGGTCGCGTGTAGAACCAGGTGCTCACCTGAAGTCATTCTTCGATGACAAATTATCATTGTGTTTTCTAAAGAACCGAGATTTTATAACAATGGTAATAAAAACTGTGACCCTTTTTATTGTAACCTTAGTTGACTTTGTGTAGAGCTTAGCAAAAAACACTTCAGTCTAGTTTATAGCTTGAACTATCAAACTGTATAAAGTACGAGTAGGTACTTATATATACATAGTGACTTTTAGGATTCCGAAGTCGGAATCCTTATAGTTCATCATTTCCGCCTGTCTGTCTATCAGTCCTTGATCCGTTACTCCTTTAGCATATCTGGGCCTCTACTATGAAAAATGACTTACGAATATTCGGTAGCGTCGTTTCTGTTACACTGCGCAATGACGCTGTCACTTCGCAAGAGCCCACGTCATCGTTCGAGATGACCGCGCAGTGTAACACAAACGACGCTACCGAATATTCGTAAGTCATTTTTCACAGTAGAGGCCCAGGTACGCGCATCAAATTGTGATAAAAAAACATAAAATAATTTTACCATCAAATAATCTGGTATGCCTGTTATGCAACGATTTACCTAAAACTTGTTTAAGTAAATTAAATATTATTTGTCCAAATAAACGGTATATTTTAAGCCAGTAGGTGAAAATATAACCAAAGATTACAAAATACCTCAAGCTGTTTACCTCGATCGCATAAGTGAACTCGACAGCAAGCATTTAACGTGTTACTTGCAAACAATTACCTCGTGTGTCGGGCCCGTGGTTTCCAACTGCGATGGCTTCATTTGTGTTAAATTAATATTCATAGTTCAGTCATTATTTTTTCCATTTTTCCTTCTTTAGCTTGCTCTTATTTTACTTAGCATTGTGTTTAATATTAAAGTATGTATTAGTTTATTTTAATTTAATTTAATGTAAGTTTTATGTAGTATATTTTTATTGTGTAACATTCTTTCGACAGTTTTTTTGCGTTACATTGTTTGTGCACCGCCTTCCGTTACCGCTCCGCTCGTTACTTTCCATGCTACGGTTGCCTGGAAGAAATCGCTTTCAGCGATAAGGCCGCCCATTGTACTATACTTAGTATTAAGATTTTTATGTACTTAATCCTTGTGTAAAATAAAGTATTATCTATCTATCTATCTATCTATTATTTCTCTGCGTAAATCACCTTTTGGAAACTATTCCCAGTTTTTCGTTTTGATAGAGCTTCACTTTTTTCAAAGCCGGATTTTTTTTAGAAAAAAGTAGACCGTGGGAGTAAAGGTCTACTATAATAGCCTTGAATTTGATTTTACAAGCTTGCAAGCAATTTGGTAAAACGTACAAAGTAATTAAAAGCAAGAAATTCTATACCCGAAACTAAATTAAGCACATTTTTGGGGTTTTATTTTTAGGAGCACTACCAAATGTTTTTGACGCTTCTTGTCTACTGAGTGCAAACTGAGTGATAGTTGTCTGAATTAATTCCTTGAAAAGCTTTTCCGTTTCCGGGAGCTGATTTGTGGTGCGCAAGCTACGTCAACGGTACGAAATCATTGGCGTGGTAATAGGTCTAAAATGCTTGTAAAAGTCGAATGGAATTAGAAAACATTTACCTGCATTTACTAACTTTGCATCAGCTCGTCTCTTTCGATCTAAGTAATTTTAAACTGCTTGTCAAGCAAAAACTACAAATGAAGTAACTGTTGAATACCGGCACAGATCATAATACTATACGTACCGGGCATATTAGTTAGTAGGTGACATGTAGGGTAGGGCAATCTCTGAGTAACGCTCAGAAAAAAAGTCCATCTTTGTCTTTGACTATAAAGTAGAGATGGAATGGAAATATGTACCTATTACAGATAAATAGCGTAATTTATGCACTTTTATTTAAAAATAATCTGGAAAAAAATCACGATTTTCACTAGCGTATGTTATAGTGCACGATAAGTGTATTTTAAACTTATCTGCGTTCAACATTACCTATTTCAGCAAGTCATGTTTTCCGATGCAACGACCATGCAACAGTAGTATCTCATTGAGCAGCATTCATTGTGTCGGATTCTTTGTACGAATAGATACTTATTAATGGAATATAAATTATACACTTCCTTCCTCTGACCTGAGACAAACTATTGTGGACAGGGATGTAGAGGCGGGCTCTTGTAATACTTTTGCCGACATAAGACATTGTATTCATCTGCCAGTCTTGTTACTATAATGTTTTACCTAGCCATTTACTAGAGGATAGTGTTTTACTATTTTGGGATAGTACGTGATTGGCAGAGTAGCCCATTGCACAAAATTTCTTTCTCATAAGTAGGTCTGTCGAAACCGCAAACATATAAGTGATAGAGTCTTACCACGCTGAATCTGCAATGAAATATATAATACAAAAAGTGGTACATCTTACTTTAGTAACTTTCGTGTTTTCGCAGTACAGAAGATGCTACTTAAGTTACTTTCAAGGCAGTTTCAGTCTTAGGGAAACCCACTTCGTTTTTTATCAAAGAACTTTACTGCTTTTGTAAAATTATATTTTTTAACCTACTTATATGACATACTTACCGGAAACACGCCCCAGTCTGACTCATAACATTGGCTTACTAGCAAGCGGAAAATCAATTGTATCTCGACGTGCCCATCGCATTGTTGCAATGACCAAAGTGATGCTTTTGTTTGTGACCCCGACATGCAATGAGGGTACTTTTCACTACGATATAACTGCATTTCAAGCTACACATCGCTGTTTTAACGAGGAGTTGAAAAACGAGCTGTGCATAAAACCAGCTATGGTTTAAAAGGAAGTTGGTAGATCCGCATTCGAATGTTGTAACTCGGTTCTATAGAAGAGGGATAGTGTCCCATTGTCGGCTAATTACACGGTGTGCTACGATCGTCGTTACGATATGCGATAACAGTAAAAGTCCTATAATGGCACCGGTCACACAGACTGTGTCAACTTGCTCGCGCTTTCTTAATGGCCCAATCTGTGAGATTGATAGCTTTGTTGTAAATACATATAGGGACTAAGAAGGGTTGTTGATGGGTAATTTTGGAGTTAGTTGATGTAAGCTAGGTTCACATTTTGCACATATTTATGTGGTTATCCACAGCCAAAGAGTTGGTTATTTTTACTTCAAGCGCAGCATTTACGCAACTAACGCAAAGAGACACACCTGTGTGTACAAAATGTAGCTCAAAACTCATTGATATTTTTTTACAAAATAGTAAACTATAAGTGCCAGCTTCCAAGTTCGTGCAGTCATTTCCGATTGTCCGTAATGACCGATGAGGTAGTACCGCCGAGTTGTGGGTGGAAACATCCCCTTGCGACAAATGATCGGTCTTTGTGTCACAGTCGCAAGCATTGCGTAAAAAACCCACGCGACATATTGTCGGCAAGACGACGCGAATCGCATCCGCTCTTCCGACTTTTGTCGGCACCGGCACATCCTATTGTCATGTCCGATATTTTTGATAAAATTACGTCACACAATGAGGCTGACGCTCAATGGCTTGTTGTTCGATTGTTGTAACCTCATTGAACGAATGATGTACGACTCTGGGGTCCATTTTGCCGTACCGTTCCTTCCGATCTCATAATGTTATTGCACAATGCAATGCTATATTTACAGAGCATTACTATCTTTCGTAAAAGTTTAATTGCTATCGTTGTGAAGTTTATTTAGGGCATGTTTGGGAGTACATTCATCCGAACGAAACGAAGACCATTTATTTTATTTGGTAAAATATACAGATGTAACAAAATGTCATAATATTTTAGCGTTCCATCCTCTAACCCTTTCGACAGGCTGCAGCAGTACTTTGTCAGAATTAATAATCCGTAAAGCGGGCGCGGCCGGGCCGCACGCAGCACACCGCTGCAACTTTTCTGATTTCGGGATTGTTTTCCGCATTATTAACTCGACAATCCAATTACATGAATAACATCAGAGATGATTATCATTCTTGCATGTTTTGTTACGTAAAAAACATACACATTAACAATGTCTGACGTCGTAATCGGTCGTCAGCGTTATGCATTCTATCATAAACAGGAGATAAAGCCGAGTGATTAGAGCTTTTTACATCGATCGATCGCTTGTATATTTAAAATCCTTTTTAATGAAACATTAGAATGGGGTATCAATCGTGGCGGGGTGCGACGATATAAAACGCGATGAATGCTAAAACAACTGGCAGTTAGTAGGGTGTGAAGGCAGGGATGATTAGGCAATATCCTGAACCCTCGGCCTCACCCGACCCCTTACATCTTACTTAATGCGCCCGAGCCATTTTGATCGGACATCAGATTTCGGAAGACTGCGATATTAGCTTTCCATGTTGTGGTTAATCTGATATTGCTATGTCTACTTTGTACATCACTTTTGATAAAAAGGTTTAAATTACAACGATTTACTGCCAATATTTTAATATTTCGTCTAAACTTATCCTGATTAGATACATTCTAATCAGAGATGTAGTTCTTCACCGATAGTTGAACTCCATACTTAAAAAAATGTGATTTACTGTGTGTATTTACTGAATAAGGTCAAACAACCGTATGACTCGCCTGATATCGTAAAGTAGACACATGCAGCCTACGAGCATCTGCCTGCAGCACCAGAGATCTTAAATCGTCGGCTAAGACCGCCAACCTCCCGTGCGATTTTATACTTTTGAATTTAACTAAACTCATTAGCATTGAAACGAAGACGAGCTGCAATCTAAGCTGAACAGGAGGTATCAGAGCACGATATTAAACGGATCCATCACACAGCTTTGCGGTGTCAGCCTGTCACCCCTTACTCGCTTAATTAGACAGTCATTGTCTGGCCCTCAGATTACCATTTGATATTCTGAGGTTTAAGGGTTAAATCGTGTTTAGTTTTTTAATTAGTTGTGAAAACTTTAAAGCTTAATAGAATAAATAAATATTGAGATACTGCTATTACCATATGCCACATTTTCATTGAAATACTTACTTAGTTCTTAGTTCTAAGCCAACGAGAAAGAATATAGCACTAATTCGGCCTACGGGTAAAAATGTCTCTCGGTAGGTAAACTGAGATTATACTTTTTATTCCCAAGTTGCGTGTGTTTGGCTAAAAATACAAAATTTCAAATGTTATTACCAGGCTTCTTATACCTAAAAAAATAAACAAGTACCCGTCTTGCAAATAGCGATGCCTCACAGGACACGTCCTCAGCAGCGGTGGTCAGTGTGGCAATGAACTATTACAGGCGCTAACTGGTTTTTCCATTACTTATTTCCCTAAGAAAATATGTCTATTTTGACGGTTTTTCAGTTGACATATAAAACTGTGATTGATGCCGCATGTAACATTTTAATAAAGTTAACTCAGTCGAGTATAACCTATCAAAGAGCAGTAGGCAGAGCTGGGATTAGCTGCAAATCCCTGCATGGAGTCGCATGCTGCGAGGGTGCTAGCTAGCGCTTGCGGTATGGATCAAGTCTTACGAGAAATTAATAAAATTTACTATATGAATTGAAGTTTTATAACTTCAATTCTTATAGTAATCTATCTTTTTATGCTATAAGTATAATGAGACACTACGGGCGGTAGCGGATCTAGGTTTTCTATTTGGGAGCTCGTTAAGTAAGTATTCTGTGCTCAAAGTCGTGGCCTTTGTTCATAATCTCCTGTTATTTTAGAGCGGCTTTAAAAAATACTCTGTCATTTCATTGTTACTTCCAGGACAACGAAAAAAGATGGCAACAGATTTAGCAGCCAGGCTATAGGAGCTTCAGAGACTAATATGAACAAGACTAGATCGCGTTTTGCTTTTAGCTTACACCGAACAGTATAACAGTTGGGGTGCCCAGCCCAATGCCCAACACAACAATCAAATGTACTGGTGGTTTTAATATTGTCGTCGATTTATAAGGATAAGTCAGTGCGAGTAAATATTAAATTTGTTAGTGATACTTCCAGATTAAGTGGGAGGGAACGAGGATTGGCCCCTAGAGTTTGCGAAACGAATGCTTTATTGATATGAAAACTGTTGGTACAATAAAATGTTGATAACTAAAGAGATTTCCTGTTACTTATACATTAACTACAGCAGAGTCAAAGATGGTAAGGATTTTAGTAAGATTACATGGCACACGCGTTAAAAAGCGAGACCCATAGTCAATCTATTTACTGATATCGATGGTGAAAACTCCAAACAATCATCATCATCATCATCAACCTATATCGGTCCACTGCTGGACGTGGGTCTCTCCCAAGACGCGCCACTAAGCCCGGTCTTCGGCTCGTCTCATCCAGTGTTTGCCAGCTACATGTCTCAGATCGTCACCCCACCTAGCCGGAGGGCGTCCTACACTACGCTTGCCTAAACGCGGTCTCCACTCGAGTAGTAGTTTGCTCCAACAATTGTCGGTTCTGCGGCAAACATGGCCGGCCCACTGCCACTTCAGCTTACTAATCCTCTGAGCTATGTCGACTACCTTGGTTCTCTGTCGGATAACCTCGTTCCGGATTCTATCCTTCAGAGAAATTCTGAGCATAGCCCTCTCCATAGCTCGCTGAGCGACTTTAAGCATTACCAAAAAAATATGGCTGAAATAGCGAAGTAATTATGGATTATCATAATATTGAACAGCTCCATTATCCTTACTTCCAGCATACAATACCTAAGTAGTCCACTGAAAAAATACTCCACAAGCAACTGGATCCAGTTGGTAAGTATCAGCGCAATAAACGGGTTCATCAATCCTCATTAGTCGAGACGCCCCATCGGCACCGTCTCGGCTGTCTCATTTGGACGTGATCAGCACCGCATCACGGGGTTATTTGATCTTCACTCTGTAGGCTGTTGTTTTGCGTAAAAAAATTGTAAGAAAAACTTGAAAAAAACCGACTTCAATTTGATACAGCTTCATCATCAGATGATGATGATGGTAGTTCATTGGGTTCGTTCTATTTATCATAAACACCATTGAAAGGTCACAAAATACGCACGTGGATGAAGTGTTTTTTCTAGTTATTCCTATTTAACTGCCAAACTAATGAACCGATTTTGATAACAAAAAATTGAAGACCCTTTGAGATAGAAAATTGTTCAAATTGGTTCATCAATAACAGAGTTATGAAGTAACAAACATAAAAAAATACAACCGAATTGAGAACCTCCTCTTTTTTTGAAGTCGGTTAAAACATGTGAAAAGCTTAGACGTGAGCAGCGACTAAGTACCTAATGGATATTTTTTTACAAACTTAACAATATTCAAATAGCTGATGGGATTGGTTTATAACGAGTGGCATTTTAAATTTAAAGTAATGTAAAATGTTACATTTCATTTATATTGTAAAAATGGTGACCAAATTTTTATGTTGGCTTACCATTGGGTTTCATGAGGCATCTATCGTTCTACTAAAACATAAGAAAGTCACCATGAAGTCGGTTTGACTCTATATTTTTCTTGTGGCTATTTAAAATTGCATCGTGGTACCTACTTTGTATCAAGCTGTATGTAACGTTTTCATGAAAAGACGCCATTGTGCGTTGGAGCGAGACAGCGATACCCATACAGGCACTTACCCCCTAACAAGAACAAAAGATTGTCGTCTATATTAGCTACCTCACGAATCACACTGCGCGTAGTACATTTAAATAAAGAATATCAAATTATTTCTTAATTTGATATTCTTTTTAAAAGTCAACTTTTTTGTTGGATGCATTTTTCATTACCTGTTTCAATAAAATAGTCTATTTTATTGAAACAGGTAATGAAAAATGCAACTGAAATGGAAAAGTTCATCTGGGTTACTTAACCTATTTTTTAATGTTTAAGTTTTGATGTATAAGTACACTAAGTAACTACTTAAAAAAAGGTTAAAAGAGCACTCTTAAAAATATTGTAGTATACACTTTATTGTTATTTTAGAACAGTGATGATAAGTCTCTTGGAGCATCAGAGAAGTTTTCTCGAACTGTTTGTTTGTTTAAATACCTTACTGATTATTAACCTCTACTATGGTAAACGATCTTATAAAGCCCTGAAAATCCTTCTCGAGTAAATTGAAATTGGAGGGAGACAGAGCAGGTATACAGCTTCGGTTTTCAGCATGTGTTAGAAAGGGACGAAGCCACCAGGAGTGAGAGCTCATAACGAGGCATCCAAGGGTTGGCTGTTTCTCTTACAGGCCTGGATACTCCCGGAGAAGCAATATGTGAAGATTTATGTATCTCCCGCCTTACAGGGAACGCTTAGGAAGTCTTATGACGCAACTTATTTCCATTGTTTTTGCTCGTAACGTACGCTTATATTGAGTTGAGAGTAACTCAAGTTGTAAGGCAGGAAAAGGCAAAAATTATACCTTTTTGCTTCATCATTTTCATCTCAGCCCGGTATCATCCACTATTGGGTATGTAGGCCTCTTTCATGCTATGCCAGCCTCCTGTCTTGTGCGTCTCGTAACAAGGTGTTGTTGTAGTAGTAAAATGTAGTATAATTATATTTTGTCCACTACAGTTTACTGTTGATGTACATTATGAACCACAAAAAAAACTGTACCTACTTGTCTTTGCACAACATATCAAATGCTTGACAGGCGTCATGGCTCAGTCGGTAGTAGCTCTGCCTTCCGTGCTGTGGGTCGTGGGTTCGATCCCCGCCGAGAACAAACATTTGTGTGGCAAACATAGATGTTTGTTCTGTGTCTGGGTGTTTCTATGTATTATAAGTATGTATTTACAAAAAAAGTGTATGTATGTATTCTATCAGCCAATCTAGTTCCCATCGTACAAGCTTCGCTTAGTTTGGGACTAGAAGGCGTTGTGTTAAGTGTCCGTGAATATTTAAAATTTAATTTATTTATTTTCAACTTTTGTTCTATGCTTTTATCCAGTAGTCTTCCCGGGATTTGTTTTTTTTTTTTCATTTCATAGTCAATTTAAAAACTTCTTTAGACCTTTTTATAGAATAGGACTGACCTTGTGCTCAGTTCGGCAGATATTTCATTCTAATAGAGATGACGTCTGGGTGAAGCGAGTTTTAAGCAAAGATATGACGTCATCCCTAATAGAATAAAATCTCTGCCGTACTGAACATAAGACCCCAGTACTAATGAGGTGTTCTCATCCAGCCCACCGGCTGACCCACTGGTGGGCCAGATGGGATAAAAATCCCAACGAGCCCACTATGCAAATGAGTGGGCTCGAGCAGTCGTGACCTCAGTATTGCTTAACTAGTAAGGTCACCTGCCGTATTTATAAACAGTACTAAAAGCGTACAGTGTTAGTCACTAAGGTATTTTCTGCCCGTCTCTTGATGCAGACTATTTTACACAAATAGGCACCCTTCGTGTAATCTGACTAGATTTATTTATTTGGAAAGACATGTAGTTGGCTGTTCTGCAAGTAATACAAATGTCTATATAACTTTGTTTTACCATTGTTAACCGTTGTTGATCCATTCATAAAAAAAATATGATGTCTATCCTGTGAAATAAGGGTTACATAGTTTTTTTTTATTATTGCCTAACTTAAAAATTAGTGTATTTACTTACTTACGAAAACATAAAAGAGGTAAAAACATTAGTAAAAGTAAAAACCTTAGTAGAATTATCAGGTTTCAGAAGGAGAGTTCATTAATATTAGAAGTAAGAAATAGTTTACTCAAATACTGCAAAAAAACATGAAAGAACTCGTTACTCTTCTTTACTAAATGAAGTTGTTTTAATTTTTAGAAGTTCAGTTTCAACACGGTTTACTTTGTACTTACAAACATTTTTTTCCTCTGTTATACGATCTAATAGTGACACAATTTTAGTACTTAGTTTTGCTATTGCTATTCAACTAAAGTGATCAGTGAGTTTGAACACCTTTGGTGTACGGCTTGCCTTACAAACATGAATGTCCACATTTCTCTATAGATCTTGTGCAACAGTATACGTCATTAATCAGACAAGAATAGCTGCGGTTTTATTTGCAAAAGATTTTTATCAATGTCGATTTCTGTGGGCGGGAGACGTCTTCCAGAAGTGGGTGTGATCCTTAGCGGCTACCGCTTATTGTGCGTAACAAACATCTTGATAGTAAGATGTAGAGATTTTAGTCGCACCTGGTTGAAGTTTTTACTGTTTCTACATTTTTACTCGACGCTAGTTTTAAAACAAGCGGTTTTTGTTGTATGTGAAATGGTAATAAAACAGATAAATAAAATAATATTATCAAGGTAGGAACTAGAATTAGAGTTACTATTTCCTAAAACCAAGACACAGATTGCGATGTGGTTGGTGTGGCCTAGCGGCGGCGGCGACGGCGGCGGCGGTTCAAGGGAATAAAAAATTCTCAGTTTGCGTACCAAAACCGTAACATTTCGCAGCGCTCGTAGACCTCAAAAAGTATTTAAGCATTTTAAAAGGAGAGGTCCAAGAGAAGTAGGTTTTAGTGAATCGATTTTACTAAAATGAAATATTGATGCCTATATTTCTTAAAATTAATAGGTAATAGTGTCGATTCTGCTATTGCATTTTTTAAGCTAACTTAAATTGACCGCACTAAAAATGTTGCACTGTAGCTCATAAACGGAAACGATAAAGACAGTTGTAATTTTAGCACTGCCAAATTAGGTTAGTAAAGAAAAATGTAACAACAGAATTGACATCAGTTAGTGTTTTTAGGAATGTGAGTACGCCGAGTGTGCGGTCGTCCATTCAAAGCCATCCCTCATTGTCCTATTGTGTCTCTGTCAGTGGCGGCCCAAACATGTATTCTCTCAGGCAATAGAAAAAATCAATGTTTACCTTTACACTCGAGCACATATTTTTATACAAAGTGTGGTTTTATAATGAGAAGCATTTACAGAATAACGCCTGTCCACAATAGCTAAATGTGGGCAGGAGTTAAAGCTCCGTGATAAATGGACACAAAATAACGAACTATCGACGAGTACGGCATCGAAAGTAAGTATCGAAATATATTTGAATAGAAACTAGAATAGAAAGCATGGAATGTAAATTTTTGAAAAACCTACTTTTGGTAACTGTCGCCACTCTATTGATTTGCCAACTATTCTACCTACACGATAGTTTCGTAGCTACGTGAAAATCAAATAAATTACCTACTTAAACTTTTTCAGTTTCCAATGCAGACGAACACAAATAGGTATCGTATAATTTATAAATAAGTTTGACCGTCAAAAATTTGGAACAATGTTGTAAAACAAAGGTCGAAAAAATTGGCACGGAACGCCGGCATCGGACAAACGTTACGGAGACTAGTCAATTATAATAAAAATGTGTTTTCCGTACAAATACTTCATCCAATATTTTTAACATACATTACTTAGCAGATTTAGTAGTTAGTAACAGTTGCGCAGATAGAAAAATGTTGTAATTTATTGCAGATGTTTCTAGGTCTAATAATATGTGTTTCTCATCTTACCTGTAATATATTTGTGATACTTTCGCTGCACTGTGCAGGCCTACGAGTGGCTACTCAACACAACACTCAATGGGTGGTCGAATCTCATTCATTCATCAGTTCTGCAGCCACAATCTGTGTAAACAGCCAGCAGACTAGCCGACTCGGACACTTCCGGACGGATCTACCACAATTATTCATAGAAACGCATTACACTGAGGTAAATAATGAAAATAGTAGGTAATTGCTCTTCTCTTTCGTTGCATTTATTGCAGAACCGAACGGCTACAATTGATTGTTTTCAGAATCATTGGTAGTTTTTCATCACACTTACTAAGTATTTTTAGCATGAGCTTTCAAAAAGCATGTCAGTTTTTAAAAACCAACCCAAAAAGGTTAAAATAAAAATAAAAGTACTCCATCCATGACAAGATCAACCACACGCTGATAACGAACGTCTTTAAACAAAGTGTAAAACAACCACATCTGGTACCCAAATTGCAGATCCTCAAGCCAAGACATATGGCGCTTTGTTACATCGTCCAGTCAAAGGTTTCGGGACAAAAGGGAAAGGCAATTTACCCGAAACAAACCAAGTGCCGAAATTGTCACTTCATAAAGCATTGTATTAAGTAACTGTCCAGTCGTGGGAACGTGGACCAGGCAGCATTCGCATCCGGAGTCGTACCTGATTTTTTGCTGGGTACTGTAAAACACTTGCAGTTCCTAATGGGTGTCTATTCAAGATTCAAGATATTACTTCTTTGAATAGCTTTTGAAGAGTCTGCTTGAAGATGAGCGTGCTCTCGCAAAGAAAGGCTCGATGACACTTGTTAGAACAAGTCCTCAGTTTCATTACAGTCATCAGGATTCATTTTAAATAAACAATGGTACTCAACTGATGAGAAGTAGGTACTCCTTACTTTTACTTCAGGCCAATACAGATCCATAGTAAGAGAATACCTAAATAACGTGAGCGCTAAGTGCTAAGTCATTTTTAGTGAACTATTGATTGAGTGAAACTATTGATCCACATTGATCCACTTCTAATGGATAGTTTTGTCGAGGTCTTTCCCAGTGGTCACTACATAGGTTTAGGTGTTATTACCTACAATAACTAACTCTACATACCTACTATGCTATTCAGTATGAATTGCCAAATTCATTCATAAAATCAGTCTACCTGCGACTACGGCCGTAGTGCGTAAGTTGTAGTTTTTATGAACGCGGTCCATTCATGAATGAAGGTAATCTAAGATGCCTTCCGCCTTCACTACACAGGACACCCGAATCAATTTTACGCTTCTGCACCGTTGCATAAAACCAAATTCACAACACAAACATACCCGTGAAACGTTCTTCTATCAATAGTTGAATTCGCCATTGGTGTGCGATTTACGAGAAATAACGAATTTTATGAATGAACGCCTCCAGAGAATAGCCTGAATCAAACCGCGGCTGCAATCGCTCAGTCTATTAAATAAACTGTCAATAAATACCTCCCAGCTTAACTTCATTGTAGTCGTATACCCCAACATGTAATAAGGCCTTCGCATAAGCATTTAATTTCAATTGAAGCTGACATACCTACAGGGTAAGTAGGTAGCACCCTTTTAATCAAAGCTTTATATCTATTACCAATAACTGCGATATATTATCAATACAAATAGTTAAAGACATTAAATTACCGTTATCAATATTGTCTTTTATCTTTAGGTGTTATTAAAGAAGGTAAGTACTTCAATAATAAAGATAAAATCAGTGTCTATTTCTTATCGCGACTACACAATTGTTTCAATAACAATAAATGCAAAAGATACGATTATCAGTAAGTAAAATGCAGTGAATAAGTACGTAGGTACACCGACGAAAGCTGAGTAATTTACAATGACTGAGCAGTTTCAATTTTTAATCCATATTAGTTATAAGAAAATCTCTTGCAAACGCAAAAAAACAAAACCGTTTGTCTGAATGTTTCTCCGCCGGCGACACAGTGTCTAGCATGGTGAATGCACCACCATTATATCGCTACATAAATATCTTCACTTCATTTTTGCCATCACAAATCCTTTTAAAGGCGAGATACTCTGACGTGGGTCGTCTTTCCGGTCTCGCCCTGAATAAAGCGACCAATTATAAGAATTAAGAACGCATAGCCTCTCAAAAGGCCCTCCAGTCCAGCTTCCGAATTTCAAAGCAACAGCGAGTAAAAGGATAAGGGATTAGCGTAATTTAGTTTATTCAAACATCCAAAAGTCGAATTTGTGTCGGCACCTACCCGTAGCGTGAAGTATTTCATGATTAAAACTGCTAAAAACCTAAACATATAGATAAATGTTTTATCCTGACAATCAATTTACGAAATAGCAAAGTTTTTGTTGTGTTGAAGAAGTCCAGCGTATGCTTTTGTCAGCGGGCGAGACCCCCCGGGGTGATCCAATTTCCTTTTAATATATGACCGGTCTACAAATCCGATCGACGTAAGTATGGAATAACTTCCACACTCTCGTCTTCACCTTTCTTTTTGAGTAAATCTGTACGGTAGCACCCATTATCCTAACGACCCGCTTGATGCTCATTTGATCCATTTCAATAGAGAGTCATTAGAGCGATATGTGTCGAAAAATTTTGTATTCAATTTCAAATGCTGTTGATCGGAAGAGCTCCACTTTACAACAAATAATATGGAAGGTGGCATATGTGGCATAGCCTCACCATTGCACTAGTGTTAGTTCCATAATCTGTTAATTAGATAAGATATCGAGCATTTTATTTCACAAACAAGACAACTTCAATAATGGAGACTCATCACAACAGTTCCATACATTTCTACTGCTGTGCTGTATTTTATGCGAAATCTATGGTGTTATGCAAATAATTTTGTAGAAGAAGATCATTGGAGTTATGCAAAACATTAGAACTTTACGATGTTCCCTCTACTAAATACCACATCTAACAAGTTTACCGCTCGGAGTGACCATCACCTCTCATCATTGAGCCATCAGGCTGGGTGCCTCCGCTTCTGATAAGGATAATTAATCATCTCCGGTACCGACTGACCATTAGCCAGGAGCTGACTCATGCTGTGATGGTGGTCGCCGCTTTCAGAGATAAATGCTTCTAATCTGTTTGGTGCTTGTCTCACATTATGATGGCAAAACCCTCGATACTAGGCACTTGTAACATAACTACAATATCAAATCAACCCATGGCGTAACGCTTGGTAACCCGACAGAAAAAAATAATTTCGATATTATTCCTCATTATGTAAGTAGGTATAGTAGTATCCAACGCCTAGGTATAATCATTACGTAGTTATGAAGATGAAATTGATAATGATAAACGACAAGTAAATATCGATTAGTAAAAGTTTGCTGGCAGCGCTCAAAGTCATGCTGTGACATCATCAGCTGTTTCTTTTTGTAATGCCACGTGGCCTCAAATCTCCACCCATGTGGTCTTGACTCTTGTGGTCAAGGGTGGCCAATTTGCTGATAGAATAACAAATCTATAGCTCATTAATCGATGAGTTTGACAGCTCTTTCACAACAACCGGCGGGGCGCCATTTTATGACAGCCTCCGGAAGGATGTACTGACGACTCAATCTTGGACTTCCTGTCTGCGGGGGATGCAGTGTGGTACGTAATTAGATCAATACTTTATTGTAAGGTAGCAGATTATTTAAAAAAAACTTTTTCTATTTTGGCCACACGCATTTTTATTTTACTTTGAGTGACCACTGGACTACGAGTACACACTACTGCTTCGTGCTACATAGGTAAGGAAAGTACCTTCTCAATTGATAGAATATTTCATTACTCATAAAAAGTACTAAATATACAAATGACCTTCCTTTTTGCTCTACGCAGTCGAGACCACAACATAAAAATAACAAAGGATCAGTATTTTTGTCAAGAAAACTTCTATCACATCCAATAACAGTTTATTCTACTGTATTAAAATAAAACAAGTAAAGTTTTCTAATATTGGGAGAAGAAAGTAAAAAGTTTCAAACGAACGGACAAGCGACGCGTCGCACTGCGAGCGCTTATCGATTTTCTGATTTAGCCTCCCCCAGCAGATAACAGGTAACGGCCTACCTTTGTATGTTTCTATAATAATTATAGATCCATGAAAAACTTTAATAAACTGATTTCAGTATAGTATAAACACTCGCGTATTCAATATTTCAGTGACAAAGTCTTGAAGCTTGGGTGGAGTATAGGGTTGCCAACTACATTATCTTCTCAGCGTAGTTACTTAGTAAGTAATCAAAAAGCTTACAAACTCTTTTACACCCAACGTAGTTTTCCCTTACTGCATTGTATTCGTTTGCAAGACGTAACCAAGTTAGTTATCCATTTTGGGTAGCGATACGTAAATTGAAAATTTACTTCTGTGCTTGAAATAAACAAATCAGCTGTTTTATATCCTTTATCATCCTAAACGACTGACAATTAATCTGGATGTGCAACAACAATACCGATAAAAAGTTCCAATAAAATAGAGTAGCGTTAACAAAGATATACGGTGGAGTCTCCTTTGATTGGACTCCGATTTATTGAGCGGAAATCGTAATATTTCCGCCCCAGACTATTCATTTTCCCTTTTTTACCGAAAAAAAGGGCGCGATATGTCTTAATCGGAGCGTCTATCCGAGGGCAGTCTTTACAGCGATGACAGGATAATCTTAGCAGTGACCAAAACTATTCAACGTGATTTATTCACAATCTCGTAAGTAACATGTATAAAAATGTACGATTCCGAGATACTATGATATTGTTTAACTCGTTTTGCATTTGTTTTACATGGTTAAACCAATATACATTCTTAATACTCCTAATTAAAGTTCTCACAAAGAAACATAGCCCTCAGTCGACAGGCGGGTAAAAATCTGACGCCACCAGAAACACTTTATCATGAATACCACAGAATACCTCTCAGTACTGCGTAGAGCTAAGATTTATCCTGCATTTAATTGATTTAACCTTCGCAAATAAGAAAATAGCTAGTTAGCACAGTCGATAAGACGGATGATACCACGGCTCCCTCGGATAACCCCAAAACGTTCGCTTCCGCGCGATGATCTATGCGAGGGTACATCCTGACACCGGCCAGTAGCTACTTGATTTAGCGGAAAGTCAGATAAAACCTAATGCGCACAACAAAAAATATATCACAATACCCGCGCCATAAATATGACGGCCTGTCGTAAACCTTTATGTCTGTGCGTTGTTGCTGGCACGTGAAAAATGGCCTTAGCGATACACGAGAAAACTAACATTTTTTTCTATAAATACTATAAGATATATGCGATGTAACTCTTGGCTCATAAACCAGAACAGTAAAGCTGGCTTGATCTATGTTAACGCATTTTAACAAATATTTGGAAGTCGTCACGGCAAAATATTTTGTTAAAAGTTTAAAATGTAGCGAAGACACCTTCTTACCAAAACATTTATGAACTTTTTGTGTAAGTTATCTTTTTCTGAAAAATTAACTTTTTGTGTAAGATATCTTTGTCATAAAACAGAGTATAAAACACGGTTTACAATTTTAAACCCTGTACAAAACAGAAACCATATTAAAACTTATTGAAGAGTTTAATATTCACGCTAACATAAGCTTTCTAAGCCCAAAACGACGTGACGACGGCCAATAACAGAGAATGAAAGTCACGGCTATAGGATGTCAGTTATTAATTTTCGTTAGGTTACAACATAACGTGTTTATTAGAGCACGCTCTATAAATCCACTTGGCTTTGTGGGGTACAGCCAAAATATAAAAAGCTATTTGACTCATCCATCATATACCTAATGGTATAACGCTAGTTTTGGTTATTGTCTGATTCGTCTTAGCTTTGAAGCAAAAGAGTTCCCGAAACAAGAGTATTCGGCTGAATTCATTATTTTATGCAGGTAAACTAAAAATTAAATAATAATTCAGTTTTTTTTAATAACGTGTCTTTGGTTTCACTCGCATTGTAAACGTTATACCTATACCCATATTACCTTTATACACGAATAGTAATATATCATTCCAAATCACAAACAATATTTTATTTTATTTCATGTTTATGTAGTCACATCTATCGTTCTACCCATATTATGAGAAAGATACGAGTATCTACCTTATAGAAATAGTATGATATAGATAGAAAATCCATGCATAATATGACAGAAAATCCATGGCTATTAGGTAGGTACTACGAAGACCTGTGTGGAATCGACCACCCGGTAACTATTCGTGTAAAGTGTGTTAGCTGTTCATTCGTAGGCTGTGTCGTAAGTTTGCGAGGGTGTAGTCTTCCCGCAAAATGGCTCCGACGCGTGCTGGCTAAGCTCTAACGATGTTCTTCAGAGCCTATGACAATATTTGGCTGACTTTGATTTACTTATTAGATTAGGTGGTGCTAATAAATGTTGTTCGTGAATTATGATGTGTGGGGAAGATTTTACAGCGAGTTTTTATGCAAAAGTCAAGATCGGGCGATATTATTCACTATTTCAGCTTTATTCCAGAAAGGGCTGTTATTTAAGAGAAACGATTGTTTATTATTTTAAGGCAGAGGGTATTTTAAAGAATGAAATAAATTTGAAGTCAGAATATTTTAATTTTCTGGGTTATGTCTAGATGTTATGTATGTATTTATATTTACCTACTACAATATTATAATTTACTGCAATAAGCTGAATTTTGCTAGCGTGGTACAATATTGTACAAGAGTGAGTTTCTCTCGCCAGGTGCACTGCAACATGCCCCTTCCGCTATCAGTTTTCGAGGTGACTGCGCACTGACCGACCTCGTCCATCATATCATAACGATATTGTGCTTACATCGACAATATTGTGTTTCATATACTCTTCTTAACCCCCCATGCTTCTTAAAATATACCGTACCCCGAGGGTGTAGGGTTGAAAACTGAGTGCTACGAGGAAAATCGATAGTTATCGCCAAAAATCACAGCACTGAATGAAAGAGCGGTATTAATCAACGTATTCATTTAAACCTTTATGAATTTTTGTCTATTTTTTATATCTAAACTTACGCAAGATGTATTTTTCGTCTGACCCAGGAATTTTTTGCACCTACCCTTATTACCCACATCAAGCGCCTTGATCAGAGAAGACTACTTATGTAGGTAGAGCTCAATGTTTATGTAGAGTCCGACCAGACCAATTTACAACGTTTAACACATTCTTCAATTGATTCTCGTCGAAGAAAAGCAAACTGAATCCCACGTGTGTCACCGAACGCCAGTATTTGTTGTGTATCGGCTAATCGGCTTAGCCGCCCTTTTCCAACATGCCTCTATTTAACAACTGAATCGAAGGCGTTTCGAGAATTGATAGGAATTAATTCCCATTTTGTTCGGGCATTGTAACTACCGTACCGACGTCTGCTTTGTTGGAGTGTTATTATTTATTTAATAAACGGTGAGATCTTTTTGTACAAATGTTTTCAATCTATGGTTAGAAATGTTAGAATGAATTCTATGTGAGTTGACAATGTTGACATCTTATGACAAACTCATACAGGGTGTAAAACGATGGCTCCTGTAAACTTAAAGAGGCTCTATATACTAGCGACTTTCAAGAAGAATTACATACTTTTATACTGACTGTTATAATATTATTCGAATAGAGAAAGCAAATTCCTAGCCCTGCTATAGTTTTATCACAAATTGAATTCTCCGAAGCAAAAAAGTTTGAAGAAACATCTGCATTCTAAAGATTCATAATCATTTCACCACTTTTCATTTTCGAATCCTAACTGCTCATATAAAATGCGTCATCTTACCAAGTTTGCAATAAATAGAACAGGTGAAGAGAAAACAGTATTGCCACAGGTATTTCAGTAATCGGGTCGCCGACTATCTCTGTTGGCAGCCGATTAGATAACCACAGGGACTGGTAAATATTAACGGACAAACAATCGGACTGAACTGTTTGTTACTGAACGTTGACACCTTATTACAAGGTATCATTGCAAAATTCTTACTAATGATACCACAAGTAGGTACGCTTATTACTTTGTGACTAATAAAAAAACGAAACTAGAAATTTTTTCATAGTCCGTGCTTCGGTTTGTCTTTGATCGAGTTTGAAACTAGAAAATTTTGAAAAAGATGAAACGTTATCTATTGTTGTAACTACTTGGTGTACCTATTAAATTTATCTTATCTTTATCTGAATCTAGAATGAAGGCTACGATATATCTGAAAATATGGGGTCAATATTTTTAAATTCATATATTTACCTTTGAGATTTGTTTTTTTTACTCTTATTACTATTGATAATAGAGCAATCTCCTATATATGCATTATGAGACATATTACATTAATTCATATATTACCTATTCTAATATGAGAAGTAGGGAAATAAAACGTATGTAATTTTGTAATATAGTATTTAATAATAATTTGTCGATAGTGTAAACACATTTTTACAATCTTATTATTATGGAATGTCAGGTATTCGATTAGGTACGTTCACGAGTGCATAAGTATAGCAAATAGGTAAATATTCGTTAAATGCACGAGCTATGCAAATTTTGCATAGCTACTAAGTATCTACAGGTAAATACAGAAAACTTTAGCAAGAAGATGTATTCGACTGGTCACGTAAACCTACTACTCGGTCGGTATGTACAACATATTATACAACTTTTTTAAGTTTTTAAATCTAAAACTACAAACATATAAGTATATATATTTTTTTATAAAACTTTGGAATATTTATAAATAATTACTATTTACTAGGCATATTCGACTATGATAATACTGAACCTTATTCTAGATATTGCATTATGATAAAATCTGGTCATTTCTCATAAAATTATTTACATAATGGAGCTAATTTTGTTGAACTTTTTACACTTTACAAACACTAAGTCAGATGGAATGCACTAACGATCTCACTGAAAGTTACGGACTCTACAAACATGCAAACTATCAAACCATCAGTAGACCGATTAATATTAGGATAATATAATATAGTACAATTAATTAGGAACTCCAGATACCTTAAATTTCGAAAATACCGATGTGGTACTCTTTTAATATTCGAGTTACTTAATTCTGATTCAACCAAAATTCAAACTTAAACGCAATCGTATTCGCATTCCGATACCTACCTAATTTAAATAAATGACGCGGAAGTATAACTTTCTACCAACAGAAATTATACTTCGCATGGACTAGTAAACCACTAAAATCATCGTAACATCACCAGTTCTCACCACCAGCAGCCGTTGGGTTGCGGGCCGTGCCCCGTCACTGAAGGCTGGTGATGCATCGCTTGGTGATAAGGAGGGAGCATACTCAGTGGAGGCAACCCATCTGGCTTCCCTAAACAAGGCCTGCCATCTTTCACTAGAACGGGAACGGCTACCCGCCGAGGAGAGTTTAGTCCACCGACGCTCATTTCGTGAGCTCCCTTCTCCTGCACCGCTCGCTTCGTCTTGTACCTGTGGTTCTGGAACCAGATCTTTACCTGCGTCGGTGTGAGCCGGATCAGACTTGCCAGGTGTTCCCTCTCCGGTGCGGATAGGTACCGCTGCTGACGGAACCGCCTCTCCAACTCGTAAGTCTGAGCCTTTGAGAACAGAACGCGTCGTTTACGCTTTTTGTGAGACATACTCGGGTCGGTGGACATGTTCGAAGGCTGGTCGTGTTCGGGGTCGTCGTCGTGCTCCATATCGGCGTCATCGTTCTCAGGGTCAATGTCTTCGTGGCGAGGGTCTTGAATTGGAGGCGAGCCGGCAGACGGGCCCGCGTACGAAAGCTCCGACGCGCGAGAAGTGCTATCTGGACTCGCTTGTTGACCGACCACACCTACAACAAAACAAATACAAACTCAGTTAAGTAGTCATGCAAATTCAACAAACTAAACGTTATTCACAATGTGGGAAAAGATTCAAGTAAGTATTCAATTGCAACCCTCGTTAAGCTCGAGTGAAACTTAAACAAAACTGGTCGCACTCCCATCCAAATCTCTACTTAATCCCTGTAGGATAGCACTCTATTTACGGGTAACTCTAGTAGTGCTGGTAAAAATAAATAATGGATTGTGAAAAATCATGACGCGTTACATTGTTCGTTTCACCCTTGGAATAGTGTTTCACACGGATATGGTAATGCGGGCGGGCGGCAGCACGCTGGGCGTGGTGTAGGACCCGGGGGGTACAGGGTGGGAGGGGGTGAGAGGGGGGACACTCCTCCCACCTGGCAGCTGCTCTCCCGCTCACCTCCATAAGCGCATCCAGGAAATTTAATAAAAGTATCGCGTCATGACACGGGTTCCCTTTATCTTGACACTTAGTGCTATTGTGTTGGACAATCGGGGGCGTCTGAATACCTGTGCTTTCAAATAAACGTTAAGGCTCATCTAAACTTTTGATAGGACATCTCTCATATTCAAAATCTTCAGCATCATAAATTTTGATTAAGGTAGAGACGTACATAAATTGCATAAATTGTTTTATGATTAGATTTCAAAATTGTTCCGGTATAAGCTGGTAAGGTATGGCACAGAAAATTCAATTAATGATACCTAGAGTTTGGTTTATTACTATTATTACAGTACAAAACTTGGAATGATACACCCATGACACCCATCAAAAGCTATTACAACTCGTACAATAAAATATATAACTGTCATCGAATAATGAACAAATAGCGTCCCTAACAGCCGCAAACATGTAATTGATAGCAGACAGCTGCTGGGTTGTTCCAATGGTGACAAATTCGCTCGCACCCCACGGGTTAAACAATCACTGTTTGCTAGTTACCCCAAATTGGCCGAGGGGCGTGATTCGTAGGGGCAGATTGGATTTTTAAAAGCCTTTTGATATTTGATTCGACGCCATTGCTCTTAGAAAACGGTACGAGATAAATGTGATTAAGATAAGCGGTTATGAAACCATGATGGTTTCTTATTGTCACAGTAACAACATTATTTTGTATCTCGCTATAAGTACATTTGTATGTAAAGACTATAAACGGGAAAGCACTTCATCTTAAAGTGCCTCCAAACAATTCGAAAATCGATCATGTCACGATCGATATTGTAAAAGCAATCCAGCACAAGTAGAATGATCACCAAAAGTGCTCGATAAGCGATAAAAATAATTAATGACAACAGCAGATTAGCCGACGAAGGCACTCCACTGGAGGAGCATTTCAAAAAATAATCTCGGCTCTCCAACCTACTACCGAATACACATTACTTTCGAGTGGGTCAACTTATTTGTGTATGATAATTCAACAAGTTTGACAACAGCCGATAAAAATGTTTGATGTGATTTCAATGCGCAGAACATCAGATTGGAGTAAACATACAAAAAGTTCTGAGCTACTTGCGCTGAGCTCAGAAAATAAACTGAAGTTCAGCAAACAGCTTGCTTTTAACCAATGCTTAAAGTGTTTATTCCAAAGCTGACACAAATTATCTGGGGGCATGGCAGTGCCCCCCGCCAAGTCGAGCGCGAAGCAAACACTGCCGTACCATCCTTTACGGGAACCATTTCGCCGCATTTTCAGGCCCCTATTTGAGAACCTCTGGATAAGACCAGAATGCAGAAATTTTCGTCATCCAGTAAGCTATAATCACATAATTAAAATAAAAAATTCAAGTCTGTAGGTCATTTAGTTCCGAAGTTAAGCGAAAGCAAAGTTTCGCATTTATGACACTCATTCACTCATGCACTCACTCACTCATGATCATCAAAATAGAACTAGTACTTCCCATGAACTCAGAGAGCTCAGAGTACAGAGTACAGAGTTAGGGTTTAATGGCCACATAAAGGGAAAACTATAAAAACTAGGATAATTGAAGATCTGGAGTACCTGTTAGCCCCTATATCATTAGAATAGAACTAGTACTTCCCATAAACTCAGAGAGCTGAAATTTGGTACAGAGTTAGGGTTTAATAGCCACATAAAAGGAAAACTATAAAAACTAGGATAATCGAAGATCTGGAGTACTCTTCAACGGCCAAGTCACACAACATTAACTATAATAATAAAGAAATCGCAGTAAGGAACCTTAGACTTGGCACGACTTTGTCTAGATTTCATTATTTTTTAGAGATAAACAAGCAGCGCCATCGAGACTTGGCTAGTTTTTTACAGAATGTTTTTGGTGGGATTATTTTTACCGACCGGTAGATGATGTTGGTAAGACGATAAAAATGTGTCAATTTTATCTTTGACCACGGATAAAGATGTTGATAAAATCCCCATATTGATTGGGCAAGTTGAAGTTCTATCTCTTAGAGATAATCATTTTATCTCACATGCGGTTGCGGGTTATGCTAACTGCGGCGGCGGAGTGGCGTTGCCAATGTGGAACTAACTCTATGAAAAAGTAAGATCTACTCGTACCTAGCTAAAGTTACCATGAAAACAATCATAGTCCAGCCGACGGAATTAAACGCCATCCCATCGCACACACGTGTGTGACTCAAAGACGCCGAACCGAATTAAATAAATAAATAAAAAATCTAAAATGTAATCTAAAAAAATCTTTTCATCTAGATAAATCTTGAAATAACTAAGAGCCATGCAAGTAGAGACCTACTATGGAGCTAGTTTTTGACCTAAAATATCAGTAAGCTACATTTAATCGGGTATCCACTTAACTGTAAGTGAGAGTAAGAGAGAGTTTATGTAAAGAAAATAAAGTAGTATTTACCGTTGCCCTCATGATGGTCCAACGTCAGCCAAGGCTGGTGATGCCTGAGTAGCTCGTGGGAATATGGATGATGGGGAGGATACGGAGGCATGTCCAGCGAGCAGCCGAGCGCAGACTGCGATGGCGTGCTCTCCAGCCCTTTGGTCTCGTTTAGGCCCAGGATGTCGGAGATCTGGAACCCTGGCCGCTGGCCAGGCATCTTCATGCTGTCCAGCAATCTGGAGACAAAATAACTAAATTAAAAATGGATTTTCCTGTAATAGAACAATTGGCACAATACAATTGACAAAAAAAATTACAATATTTAGAAGTGTGTGTAAATTGAAATGAAATCCTATTTTACAATGCTTTCAAAATTTTGCTGAAGTAAAGATGGAAATTATTTTTGTGATTTGCTATTCACTAAGATAAATAACTATACTGACATGAAAGATAAGAAATAAAACAAAAAATTAACATTCGTATCTGCTGCTGAGGTTTGAAGTTTTAAAAGTTTCGTTTCAATTAGTTTGTAGGTACTTACTAAGAAAAGACTTCAACGCGCTCCAAAATTAATTAGTGTAGCTATCTAATTTAATTTGTTAAAGATTTCTGTGGGTCTGCGCCTCATATAAGCAAATCCTATTTTAATATTACAAACTCGAAAATTTTAAGGATGTATCGATGTATGTACCTATGTTTGTTACTCTTTCACGCAAAAACTACTGATCCAATCTGGATTAAACTTGGAATACACCTACATAATTATATTGTCCGTGACCTAGATTAACACATAGGTTACTTGTTATCCCGGAAAATCAACGGAATCCAACGGGACGCGAACGGAGTCGCGGGCGGAAGCTAGTAACTTTATACTTCAAACCTTTATCTTTATCATTCATTCCCACAATCCCTATTCAAAGTTCGCATCAACGATACAAGTCACAAACACGTCTCGATGGTGTGTACCTAATTGTAAGAAAACATTCAGAATACCTTTGGCTATTATGTCTAGAGGGCCTCTCGAAGAAACGTGACCCGTATAAAAGAACTGGTCCAAAAAACACGGAGCCTTCGAATGTCTATTAATACATCAGTGTTATTACTAGATAGGTAGACGTTCCCGCGAGTCCCGTACGTGACTTTATGAATGGGCGGCTTCTAAAGAGACCAGCAGGTTGTAAACACGGCTGTAACAAGCTCTCACCAAGAGGTGCAAAAACTGTCACATGATATGTCACGATTTGTATTTCAACTTAGACCTTCGGCTATTCAGTGCGAGTAAACACGTCAAGAAACGCACGGAGGAAATCTGTTCAGAGCTGCCACTCCCTACTGGGAGCTTTAAGTTTTTTTAGGCTTAAGACATTTATTTCCTCAAAAGATTTACAAAAATCACTTAGAGATAAAATACAAGTTTTAGGTTTTATTCTTCTTCAGGCATTAACTTTTTTATTTTCAGATTTACAGCTTTTTACAGTATTAATCCGGTTCAATTTTGGAAACACTTAATTTTAGATTGATTTCTAACCGCGATGCCAAATGCGTTTGAGGTATCCTAAAACATATCTTGACTTTAGCCGGGAGAAGTTTAAACTGACTTAAATCACTTAAAAGCAGGGATTATGTGCTCACCCTGGGAAAGCGGATCGGAAAGCCGCTGGGTAGAGCGCCGGCAGGAAGGCCGGTCCCCATGGCGGCAGCAGGATGGGGCTCCACGCCAGCAACGACGCCGGCGGCAGCAGCGGCGGCGGTGACCGCGCGCTCTCGCCTTCCTCACACTTCATCTCCCGACCGGGAGAGCTTGCCTTCGGAATAATCTTGACAGCTATCGAAACACCCGCGTAACACGTGCTGCGCCCTTCGACGCTGCGTTCGCACTAAACAACCCTCGAGTGGTGCTCGGGGTGAAGCACACCCCGCGCCGCCCTCGTGCCTCGACAGCCTACTCAGCCCCGGACTAGCGTCGAGGGTGCTCAATTCGGCCGCCAATGGCGCGGCGCCGCGCGCTGGGCGGGACTCTCTCCCGCCAATCGAAGCACACCCGAAGCCTTCCCAGCTAAAAAAACTGGAGTATACACTTTGAATAGAGGAGCTTTTCGACGTAGCGCGTTATGTTATGTCGCTTTTTGTAATGAGTGAGCATTAAGCCCATTGTTGAGCTCGGGTTCGTTATGGACGCCGCCGCTCCAAATACCCGGGTAACGATTTTCATTTAGAGTGTTTTAATAAACCCATGTAAGCCCATGTTTGTGGAATGTTTGCTTTTTTGTTAAAGCTCAGTTTATGAACGAGATTTCAAATGTATTGATATTCTATCAGTTTTGAAACCCAATTCTTTTTAAATATTTTTCTATTCACTGGAATTTAGTTATTTTTCAACGGTCCTTAAACCTACTCCAAAGTTTTTGTTAGGCTTAAGTAATTTAAAATTATAAAATGTTTAAAAATACTTCTAAATTTTCAGTCTCAGAGTAGGCATTTGATGACAAAGGAATCGTTGTCACTTACAAAAGTAACACTCTTGTAAAACGAACAAAAAAAATTAAAAATGTCATCGTCTCTATGCTAAAACAATATTAACCTTTAGTAAATTCATTGAAGATGGCTCTACGAGACCCAAATCTCTTGCACATGTTCGAGTGCAAAGCATAAAGTGTCGGAAAACAATAAAAATATTGTAAAACTTCCCAGAACAGGTAGAAAAGCCGCCAGGAATCAGTTTATGGCTTGCACGTGTGCGGTTGCATTGTCTTCGGCGTATTCAACTCAATGAATTCATTGAAGATTTACTGTAGGCACTCAAGGGAGCTGAGGTGTAAATAAAATCTAAGGCCGTGCAACATTTTTCTAGTCACAGATTTACCTAAAACCAGGACCATTTAGGCATAATAGTAATCACTGCTTCATACTGACCCCTTACAAAAAAAACTTTTTTTTTGTGGACAAACAAGCGATCGAAAACAAAAAAGTTGGTTATAAAAGTAAGCTTAAAATTGTGTTTAATCCTATGCGTCGTTGCTATTGTTTTACCTGTTATACCTTGTACCTACTATAAGAGAGCTTGGGCCAATAATCTCTTGAATACTTGCAGGTGTGCAATTAGGGATTAGATCAAAACAAAAGATTGTGACAAATTCATAAGACGATCAAGCTAAACGGTGTTACTGAAAACTTATTCATCTCAACGATAGAATATCGTTGCGTACACTACCTACTTGATTCTTGACCTTCTCTAGTCTAAGTCAGCTCATAAGAATATTTAAGAAAAAAATAGGTACAGAATAAATAAAAGTCTATCGAAAAAGAAACCTCTTAGCTGGAATATCCGGAAATAGTGCTTAATCATTATTGTTTTCATTGTGAAGTTTAAAAAAATCTATGCTTGAGTCTGAGTTTTTTGTTACATACAAGCGTTACAGTACGGCCGGCGGATCTAGACCGGCGTTAAGTTCGTTCGGAACGCTGCGCAGTAGTCACTTTTAGGGTCGAATAGGTGGTTTGTCTCGCCTGTACCTGCGCACAATTTCCGAAAGCGCAACTTCAGACCGGTCTAGATCCGCCGGCCGTAGTGTACCTAGTTGGTTTAAATCTCATTTTAGTAACGTTGTTATAAAAGCCTTATAAAAGCTTTGATAACAGTTCAGCAACTTCTTAGGTGTTATTTATAACTATTTTGGATAAATCACAATATAAAAAATCATTGGTAAATCACTTTGAACACAGGTCACAGACTATAAAGGACACCCGAGTACTAATTGTTTGTTACTATTGAGTTTACGACATGCAGGTGTGCAATCGGGATAACAAGAAAACAATAGGATTAACGTTAAGTTACTAGTAGATACGATTAAGTAAGTTTGAATCTATCTTATTTTTCAAAAAGTTTCGTGAGAAATAGGTACGAACCTGTTTACTGTTTAATCTACTTAATGTGACCCTGGAAGAGGTTATAATGCTTAGGTAAATAAAAACGATGCGATATAGACCAAATTCAAAATCACAGGAGAGTTTGTACAAAAGTAGTTACGATATGGTAATGGGAGAGAGCGTGCGTATTCCATAGCGGCCGTGAGAAGAACTGTGTACATAGAGGTAACCTCTATATAATACACTAGGTTTCCTTATTCAACAAAATCAAAAGGTTTCTTGATTTGAACTAACTTTAAAGTCGATGCATCTGAGTCAGTTTCCCGTAACCCAACGGCACGAAGTAACTGGCTTTGTTACTTGGACATTTTACCAGGTAGGTAGAGTAGATACCACAATTTACGTATTAGAAAGAATGCATCATACTGTAAAGGGCAAAATAACAAAGGGCAATTATTTATATTGGAGCCACCCTAAGTGGCGTGCAACGATCACGAAATGTTTAATTGACTTATTGAGAATGAGTTTTTAAAATATCTGTCGGTGAAATCGGTTGCATGCTCATCGCTTTGTGTTGTAGTATAATGTAGAACTTTAGTAACAACACAGAAGAATTTATAGTAAAGAGATGTTTGCGTGTCAGTATAAGCTTCCTGAATTGTCTAGAAAATCTATCTCATAAAATATTTCTTGACTGAGCACTCTCAGCAGTGATTAAGAGTAGATATTAGGTATGTGATACCTAAGTAGTTGTCTGCGTTTTGCAAGAATCAATATAATTATATAAAACTTTTTTGAAGCTGACTGATAATCAACGCACAGCCTAAACCATAAGTGCTAGAGGTATGAAATTTGGAGGGTAGTATCCTTATATACCTAGTGTAAGGGTGCACTAAGAAAGGAATTTTGATAAGTCTCACTCTAAAGGGTCTATTTAGAACGCGAGCAACGCCGCGGGCGATGTCTAGTAATTATTATAAACAGACTGTTTTTTTAAATGTATCTACAAAAACATTGGCGTATACATTGTATTTATTGGTTCAACACGTTTCTGGATCATAAATTATTTTTGGTATTTTATATTAAAATGCGTAGAAAAAATATGTAGAAGATTCTAAAATGTTTACTTATACTGCGGGAGGTAAAGCTGTGAGGGCCAGATTTGTGGGGCGGGCGGCAGGTGCGATCGCCCTCCGTTACACGGGTCACTAGTCATTGCATCGATACATTATGCCTCGGCCCGATAAACATTATGGATTCATCGCCGGCTACAAATAAAGACTATTTGTAAATATATCCTGAGTACAAAATCTTTGTCATAGTTTGACTCTCATCACCGATAAAATATGTATTACTAAAGTGCTCTTATATACCGATATGGTAGGTACCTACACCCCGGCTTGGGCAAACACGGACAATCACATTGCAAAAAAATTGCTTCTCGAAACTAGTACTTTGATTTATGTTAAAATAAATAAATACCTATTTAAAATTGTAACTAGGTAGTACCATAGTATTATATAATCTGTGGTAGTACTTAACCACTGCAGAAGACTTCAAATAACAAGAGAAACCGGTTCGCCAGATGTTTCTTGTTGGTGTCCAAAATAATGAATCAGAGGGTGGTTTGTTTAGTTAATTGTTGTTGATGTTTAATCACCATACACAAGAAAATCGATAACTATCATTAGTATAACGAACTTGCTTTATCATAAGTATAAATTACCACTAATCAAACTATTTAATTCAACCGTAAAAAACTTTAATTAGACGCTGAACCCAAATTGACGACAGTCCCATATTTGCATCGACTAATGATAAAATAATGGGGGCTGATAGCGAACACGATAGAAATGTAATTTGTGTAAAAGTATTGTATTGAGGAACCGGTACCGCTCGTACCACCCGCCGGCGGTGGCATCGCAAGAAAAAACTACCCGCAACCAAACTTAGCGAGGCTATTATACCGAAGGCACTGCTCCTGTCAAATTAGATGCCAACTTTTTGCATAACGTCTAGATTTATGATCTGAGAAATATACAACTGAAATTAGAATCGAAACTTCGCGAATAAGACCATTTAAGACCGCAGCCGGCGCGCGGTAGCAGACATAAAAATTATGGAGAACCGCATGGAAATCGTGACCTGAAATAAATAGCTAGACAATGAACGGTAGCGGCATATACACAGTCAGCACCTGTGGGTGCTTAAAGGAAATTTACGACTGAAGGAACTACTTTACACAAGTTCTGCGAGAGAACTCGATGGTTTCACGAATATTTCGTTATGGCAATCTGGTTAGGCGCAGCGGGCCTAAATGGGTGAAAGCACGCCAACCTGCGAAGAGGGCTTCCGAACCAATTAAGGGCTCCACGAAGGCATGGGAGAAAGCGCACCTGGTGGATTACGAGCTCGATGGTACTCACTGTCGATTCATCGGGACTGGAGTGGAGCACGCGACATTACCTGTCCGTATCCATCCAACCGTTACTTGCTATAAAGCTACGCATAATAAAAATGCGAACAAAAATTTCGATTCAGCGCAGCCAAAGTGACTGAAACTCGCACATCTGCTTGCTTACCGACCGTTCAAGATGGTGACAATCTATAGCATAACTGCCCCCAGTGTCTAATTACACCAGCAAAGACTGCAGCAACGTTATTCCACTATATACTTGAATACAAGTGTACACAAACCTCTAGGTGACGAATGAAGTGACTGAGGATGAGTCACTATAGTTTCTTCTAATACTCTATCAAACTCCAAACAGTAGTTTATTGTGTAGAGTAGTCGCAATAATTTCCCGGAACTACAACTAGGTATTTCAACTTTAACTAAACATTACTAAGTTTAAACTAAACTTTAGACACTAATACTAATGCTCGGTTGAAGCCCTCAATCACATAATTTTCGTTTGAGGTCTTCGTAAACTTAATCCTGTAAGTTAATATGTTAGTAGAATAAAGATTTCGAATGAATCATTACCTACCACTATAATTTTTTACAAGTAATCAGTAACAATTTAAAATGAATCCAGCTTAAAACAAGAAACTTCAATGCACTGCCATAACACGCCATAGTCAATTCCATTGCACTCAGGTAAATTCGCGAATTGCACCACCGAACATTTTTCAACGACAATCGCGTGCCCCATGGTATAGTGCACTCTGCTTTGATACTTTATGGAAATTATTATACGGCTCTCTATTTTAGTTACAATTTAGCCAAACATGCAAAGTGTAGGAGCATAAAACAATGCGACTTTTATGTTCATGGCACAGCGATTTAGCTCAGTTGCACTTTGCGGTTTATTTGATTAGTTAGTATTTTATTATTTCAATATTTAAAAAAAAGTGACGACGCGCAACGGTAAGAATAATGTAGTTTTCCTATAATTCTTAAATACACTCGAAAGAAAAACTTTCGCAAAATACGAGAAAGTTTTATAATGGATGAATATTTTTTTGGAAAAGGGGTTTTTTGGAATGAAATGTGTAATAACTGCTTTTTAATTAAGTTTTTACTTTTCAAAAAACTGAATTATAAGTACTTGTAAGTGCATTGTAACAGTTGCAACGAATAAAGTTCCATCATTGCACTATTTAGACTGGGCTCTATATAGCCAATTTTCCCCAAACTATTTGTACCGTGTATTCTTACCATTGTTTTATCTAACTCTACATAAATCTTAATAATACATAAAACTCACGCATAGGAGTTATATCTGTAGTCCTCCTCAATCGGCGGTTGCCGAGTTTGATACGGATCGGCTACGTAGTCCGGTGGCATCATAGACCAGTTATTCTCATAGTTGTAGTAATCGTATCCCATCTCCTCTCCCATCATTTTCATCGTACACTTCACACACTGCACTAGATATCTAGTTTTCACGCATTAAATCGCGTATTGCCTCAAATCTGCGTAGATAAAGCTAACTTACGTTGAAGCGCGTTGTTTGCAAGACTGCGTCCGATCGTATCGACTGATCGATGCCTCAACACCTCTTATCAATAAAATTGTATCGTTATCATATCTAACAGCTTTCCCCCGATAGGGACTTTTATACGGCGACACCGACGTCAATATTGTAGATAGCTTTATCTGAGTCAGATGTAGGTAACGTGCCATTGTCAACGGTTGTAATGTTAAAAATCCTGGAATTACAGGTCATGTAATAACAGGGCTTAATAGATGAACAATTAAATTATTGTACTACGCGCACACTATCTAATACCTATCTATCTCTGCAAAAGAGACTATACCGATCGTCAAAAATAGTACGGCTTGCTTCCACGAATGCGATTCCCATAGAATGTGAATATGCCTCCAGTCTATACGAGTTGTGTGCAAACAAAAACTTGACGTATAATAATTTGGGATATTTTTGCCAGTCTATGATGAAAGCCAAGAATATATTACATGCCAAATAATGTGTGACGAACAGTCGGTCTGTACCCGCAATGTCACCGATGAAGGGACGAAGAAGCAAGTTCAAAGGTCTCACCTTACCTTGAATAAAACTCTTTTAATAGGTAATGTTTCTCGTAAATATAAAAACTGTTTGTATACTATAAAAATAACGGTGATGGCTTGAAAACATGGATGAGCTCATTGTTCAAACAAAAGTAGAGCAGCTATTGTTTTGTTTCCTGTTCAAGAAAATAGTAAACTATATTTACATAATAAAATAATAACTACCTTTTTAATAAAATATTACGTTGATAACAAATAGCAAAGTTAAACAAACTGAAACGTTTACTAGTTTACCTTTCTTCACCAAAAAGTAAAATGTTTAATAGTGGGTAATAGGTTTCTTTTCTGCTAGGTCATGTATAAAAAAAACCGGAAAATTAAAGATAATTTGAATTTCTATAATACTGAGATTTTGTTTATTACCAATAATCAACAAAAAAATACTAAAAAAAGCAGCATCGACGACTCTACCGCACGGACTTCGCTTTCCGCCAGCCCTAGCAGCTTATCGATAATCGAAAATGACACCTAGGCAATTAAAACTGATTTTGCATCTCATTCAAAAAGGTTTGTGTTTACCTCTGGTGGGACTCGAACCCACAATCCTCGGCTTAGGAGGCCGATGCCTTATCCATTGGGCCACAGAGGCTGTGGGCGAGCGGCGTGAACTAACCGACACATGCTGAGCGGGTTACGTCACCGTGACGACACGACACACTACAAGATAGTGGGTGGCCTTAGCGCTGATTAATTTATGTTATTTTGGTCAAACGCCGATAGCGGTTAGCAGCAAGCAGGCCAATGTTTTACAAACAATCTATTTTTTAACTATGTACATGCATAAATGCATATATAACGTTCTAGAAATTGCTACCGATGGCGTATTTTTGAGGCTTTGAAATTATTATTATGTTAAAACAAATGAAGGCTACATTATTTGATTATATGACAAAACTGGTTGTTGAATATTTGATTGAATTTTGATGTACCTAGTTGATTTTGTTGAATGTGATTTCGTTCGTTTGATCTCTAAGCAATGTGACATTCTTTTACTCTGTTCTCTAGATGGATCTTTCTGTCTTGTTAAGATACACTGATTCCACCATATCTTGATTCGAATAAGTAGAAATATTATGGCAAATCATGGGCAAACTATATTCGAATAACAAAAATACTTGAGTATTGCTTAATCAGCTGTATTTGGATAGGTACCAGCGTAAGTTTATTCAGCGTAAATTCATACGAGGTAGAGTAGGAAAAGTGTGAAAAAAAATTGAGCATACCTACATATAATCCTACGGAGGGAAAAAAAAAGTGTCACGTATTATGTACGTTGATGGATATAAAGTAGAAATAGAGGCCAAAAAA
Organism: Eulithis testata; assembly: GCA_947507515.1. Classification (NCBI taxonomy): domain Eukaryota; kingdom Metazoa; phylum Arthropoda; class Insecta; order Lepidoptera; family Geometridae; genus Eulithis; species Eulithis testata. Next base: position 5,548,800 of record OX382207.1, read on the forward strand.
TGGAGGAAATATATGTTATGCTTGTATAATGATGCTAGAACCATCTAGTTTACAAGGTGATTTTAAATTATTCTTGTGATTTAACTAAATAAAAGTAATTTTACTTTGACTGTCGAATAGGGCAATGATACGATTGTGTAGGGTACAACCATTCTGACCGTATGGGCAGTTCTTTGACTAACGGGAACCAATTCCACTAGCGAACTTGAACTTAAACGTAGAAGTCAAGATTTATGTCTAGAATACCTTGCCAAAGCAGGGTCGGCCTAATTTGGATATAGTCTGTTAAGACCCATGTATAGCGTGTACGTACATGTAATGTGATTTCTACAATATACTAGATTACTAGGTACCTACTACTCTGTATACCTGTACATTTCGCTTCTTTTAAGGAGCTTCTTATACCCTATATTTAGTTCTGCGCTAAGCTACAGGTAATAGCAAAAAAAAAGAAATATGTTTACAGATAATTTTTTATATTTCATTTGATTTTAAACAAATAAATACGGTTTATTAAGATACAAATTTAAATTAACAATATTTGATTATACTGTACAAATAGCCCTTTACATGGCATACGAGGGCTTTGTGTAAGTCCTATGACCGAAACACACTTTTAAAACGAGGTGTGAATATGGAAAACAGTCCTTATCGAGTCATATCAAATTGTACTAATTTCTATGACCAGAAACACTTTATTAACACCTCGTATAGTACTTCGACAAGCAGTGTTTCATTTACCGTCTGACCGCCAAGAGTAATGATAATGGTGTTCAAACAACAATTTTTACAACCTTTAAAAACATTGACGTTACCCGAATCATTTAAAAGTGACATAGGGGATAGTTATTAGAGACTGATTAGCTTAATAAAAAAAAATATATTACAAAATTGCAACGAATGTTTTTGATTTTCATTGTTACTGCACTTGGCGGTCAGACCGCTGCCGCGTCGTTTCGTTTATCTAGAAAATATTAAAAACTTTGCCCACACAAGAGTCACGCGTGATTTCCATACACCTGAGTTTATCAAAACCTCATTATTCGCGTCAGAATAAACACAATACTTCACCTATAAATAATGAATATTCACAGATTTTCTATCCATAGAACATTTTCTATTTTATTCTCTCTTCTCTCTCAAGATACGGAATGTGAACTAACAAGTTTGCCTTTTCCTTCTTTCTGCCGTGTGACTTGCAGTTTTTGTAATAGTTTTGAACGCCCGATTGATAAAAAAAGGTATTATAAGTTGGAGGCTTTAGTGTGTCTCTGTCTGTCTGAAGCCTTGTAGCTCTGAAAGTAGTGCTGCGATTTTAAGGCGTATGTAAAAGGCATACAACCCTCTCGCTCACACATTTCAACATTTTTGAAGATGTAATATAACTGAATGTAATTATGTGAAATGGCAGACCTTCAGGGTCGAGAGAATACCAATGCAAAGGTTCAGTAAAAATATCACATTGATCCAAACAAGTTTTCTAACCAAAAAATTTTTTGGTCTGCAATTTCACATAATTACATTATATCTTCGCAAAATGTTGAAATGTGCGAGCGAGAGGGTTGTCTGCCTTATACATACGCCTATGTAGATCCTACATCTCATAACTCTGCACTGCTCGTTTAGCTTAAGCACCCTAGTTAAGGCGTATGTAAAAGGCAGACAACCCTCACGCTCGCACATTTCAACATTTTTGAAGATAAATGTGCACTTTAATTTATCGCATTGGTAAAAGTTTTTTGGTCGGAAAACTTGTTTGGATCAATGTGATATTTTTACTGAACCTTTGCATTGTTATTCTCTCGACCCTGAAGCTCTGAAATTTCACATAATTACATTTAGTTATATTATATCTTCAAAAATGTTGAAATGTACGAGCGAGAGGGTTGTCTGCCTTTTACATACGCCTTAACGTTTCATTTTATCGTAACGAAGACTAATCGTATGTACTTCTTCCATTAAAAAGGTGCCAAAAAAAGCTTCCGTAGACAATAATGCATGCAATGACTAGAGCGCTGTATACTAGCATTGACAGCGTCTACAAAAATTCTTTTCTCATTTAAAACCAATGTAATAGGCTCAGATCTTTGGTACTTATACTTACCAAGTCCTTACAAGAGCTTTCGAAGATCTGGTTTCTTTGACGTAGTAATTCACTTGCCAGCCATACAATAATACAAGATTCGACAGGTTGCTTTGGGTTGGAAAACTGAACTAGAAAAAATGTGTTTGTATTATTTCGCGCATATTTTGTTTGCAAAAGAGGAGCCCCAACATTTCCGGAGGTATACAATTGCAAATCTAATGAAATATACAATACAGATGAGATCTACTTATCAAATCTACAAGAATAATGTACAATGTCACCGTTGGGGTATCTGACGAAGGCGCTTTGATTGTTAAACCGCTTCTTGCAAACCGGACACACGTCGTACTCATTTATGACAACTCTCTTCGACTCATGGTAATGTTTCAATTCTCGTACCTGAAAAATAGTACATAGTGTGAAGAACAGTAAAGTTGACAGGCATGATGATTTAAATTGATATCAAAACCAAAACCGGTATAAACGAACGTATCTGACACAAAATGATAAGCTAGTAAAAAAATTGGAAATAGCATTGGCATAAGTAGAACTGTAACTTCAAGCTCGAAATAGTTATACCGTTTTTGTATCTTCGAGCGAATTTTAAACTACTTGTCGATGCAATAGAGAAAGCATTGGATATTTGACCAACCATGACAATATAAATTGGTGGAATTTGATTGTCTATCTATCTCGACTACACTTTGAGATATGGCTGTCAAAGTAGCTACATGATAAAATGATAAAAGAAATAGTACATTACTGCTGCGGCCCGCAACAGAGGCAATGAGGGAAGGCCGCGTAAATGTGGGCTGAGTCGAAGACGGGGCACACATACGTGAGTCCCTCATTGCCCAGTTGTGACCAAGGCTTGTATAGTACTTTTCTCAAATAATGCGCGGAAATTAAAACTTAACCTAGGCAAAACTTTTTAGTTAAAATAAAACTACCTTTCAAAACCAATAACGAAAAACGAAGTTAAAGTGTTCATTTGTTTTTTTTTCAATAATCAGCTTTCTGTTTGAAAGCCTGTTCGAAATTTGAATAAAACCTTTGATAAGTTACCTCCTTGGTTGCCACGTTATGGAGAAAAAGATCGTTCCATTTTTCAATTACACGTCAGCAATGGATTTTCATACATTTTTATCTGGCCGCTGCTCGCATGTATTTGGCCAGTACTGCATTTTCGATTTATCTCGAAGAAGGTTGTCAAAATAATGCTTTAATTTCCAAGCATGTTTGAGAAAATACATGTAACAGTGTTGACTCGAGAAAAACTTACTTGGACGTGTTCAGCGTATAAAAGTCCTTTGAGGATTTGCATGCGTCGTTTCAGCGTCAGCTGGCCGTCTAGTGCACTTTCCAGGAAATGCTTGAGTCGACTGAGAGGCACTGAGTCCGGTAGCACTGATAACGCCTGAGAATATCATAATTAATTATGGATTACGCTGCAATATTCCTTAGTTGTATAATACCTACCTCACTATAAAAATTAGCATTAGGTAAGTACTTACCTATAATAAAATTTTATTAAAGACTAGCAGCGCCTCGCGGTTTCACCCGCGTAATTCCCGTTCCCGTGGGAATTCCGGGATAAAATATAGCCTATGTTCATCAGGGATAATGTAGGATTCTAATGGTAAAAGAATTTTTTTAATCGGTCCAGTAGTTTCGGAGCCTATTCAATTCATACAAACAAACAAACAAACAAAAAATCAAACCTTTCCTCTTTATAATATTTGTATAGATGTATAGATTTACCTACTATAAGTAACGTATTGTACGCTCGGCATGGGTGAACTGTCGAAATCCTCTATTTTTATGATCTCTTTTTACACAGTTTTACAATAAATGTTTCTTATTCTTATAATTATTAATTGCAAAAATGAAGGTACAATAGTTCTTATTTATCGCTTTGCATAGTTGCTATAACCTAACCTTCGTTTATCTTACCTTTATTGGTGATATTTTATCAGCATGCTTCTCCAGTATACTAAGAGCTGTCTCAAGATCCGGGGTTGAGGTTTTCGGGTGTCTTGGTACGTTGGCGAGTGGACCGACCAATGCCGTCCCCTGTTCTGGATTGAGTAGAATCCTCATAAGGGTTACGTAGACGTCTTGATTCTTGTTGTTCGGTGTTGAGCAGATATTCTCACAGTACTGGATTCCTCTTTCGACATCACCTACAATACGTTGAATATAACATGGTGTAAAATAATATAAGAAGTTCTATCATTCAAATTATTATAAAGATCTACCTAAACTCTTACAAAAGTTACAAAAGAAATAGTCAAAAGCTCCCAAAGCATAGTTGATAGTTTAACAACTCATTTTGCATTCTGTACAATATTATACCAGGTGTTATGCCTTATTATGACACAAAGTGCAATACTGAGTAAACGCGCAAAATAGAAAACCGAATGGACTGTAACCGGTCATCAACCGAACACAAACGCATTTTTTTATAATAAAATTCCAGTGTAAAATCAGAAAATTATAATAATAACTTACCTAGAATGAGTATATAAATCGCTAGCGCCTGCTCATGCCTGCCCAATTTCCCTAATACTATAGCTCTTTCCTCAAACAAGCTATCATTGGGGAAATGTAGAAGTACCCTTTCCGGAGTATAATCGGTCGATTTCTCAAGAAATGCTTTTAGTTTCGCTTTAGTATGTTGTAATTCCTCCTCAGTTATTTTTTCTTTTGACGTGATCTTTTCTCTGTATATATTGATCAATGCGTCGTGGAACAGCGAGTTTGTATCGTTCCAAGTATGAATAACATGTTCTACGTAAGGTATTACTAAAGTGTCGTGTTCTCTTAGTAAATGGTCGAGAACTTTCGCACGGGGTAGATTCACAACTTCAGCGATATCCTCTGTGAATATTTTAAGCCCTTCCTCGGGGTGTTCTTTTAGTATCCAATCAGAGAATTTGAAGATTAAGTTTATGTGTTCAGCACCTGGAAAAAAATACAGGAATTACATAAACATCGAACAAACTGTGCAATAAGATTGATATACTTCAAAATAACTTGAGACGAAAAATTAAAAAAAACCAGCTTGCCAAAAGCAATACCCTGTAAATAAATAAAATTTTATAGGGGACAAGTAGGTACAACTTACAGTTACGTAGAAACAGGCAATGTCCTGCGAACGGTACGATTTCTTCCAGACAACCTTTATTAATAGTTAATCTAACACTATTAAAAGAACTAAAAACTAAAACCTGTAAGTAAGAGCTGATCTTTTTTCGCACTCACGCCGTTCATATTCATGGATTCTGAAGTGTTCGTCAATGGTCACAATTATACCCTGTATAAATTATCTTACCAAGTTGCTGTAAATAATTCTTCGTTCCGCGGTAACCTTCTAAACTAGAGTCCGGTTGCTTCGCCTGATCCCTCAGCAACTGCAGCGCTTTAGTATGCTGTCCTTTTGTCTGGTATAGGATAATCAGTTCGCTGTGTTTCCCATACTGAAGTAATGTCTTCTCTGTTTCTTCTAAACGGCAGTTGTTTAGCCGAAGGAGAGGTGCTACGAATGCATCGTTTGTCTGAAAAAATCACACATACATATAACATAGGTTGATACATAAGGTTTCAAACCATGGTGGTGATAGTGGAAGCTGTAACAAATAAGTTTAAGCGAAAACTGTGTAAAATATTTTGAAACCAATTTGCATATCTAAAGTACAGTCAGTAACATAACGACCCTTCGAGTATCAAATGTCGTGAAAACCATTTTGGCCAAAATAACTTTTTTCACTTTCTTACTCAGTAAAACGAGTAAATATAACATAAAATCTGTGCGGCAAACGATATTGAAAACCTTAAACTGTTTCCTTCTGAAATTACTGGTGTACCTAAGTATTCATTCATACACCATGACATTATTTATTTATTACAAAAATTGTCCTCAAAGACATAAAACGCCGATTCGGCCAATAGTTTACACTAAGATCTTAGCTCGCTTCGTTCGCTCGATCAATTATAGTTTGGTTTGAGGTACCTGTAAATAACATTTGAGCAACGTCGTATCGATCAGTTCCATTTGCTGCGACAGATTTCTCTGACTAACTGTTTTCTCTTGACTAGAAGTTGCATCCGTCAGAGGTTTGTCGATTTTAGTCCTAAGCGTTACTAGATACTCAATCAAAGCGTTTAATGCGTCTTCTAGGTCTTTTCCTTTCAGTTTACTATTCTCGCCATCTGTCTTGCCGTCTAGTTCGGGAAACAGTTTGAGGACGTCTACTGGGTCGGTATTGAGTTTTATGAATTCCTTCATGGATAAGGCATACTTTTTTGAGTCAAAAAGCTCTAGCGCGGTAAGCGTCTGGATGGAATGTATCCTCTGTCTTCTTTCTTCTTCAGAACACTCTGACAACCCCTGGGAAATAAATAAAAAGAGCACTCAATAGTTTGACTCCACATAACGGTTTCCCGTTGCTTAGCCAGTAATTTTATTACACCCTTCCGTTTTTCGGTCGGGTGTTAAAAATAAGGTTATTTCGTAAGATTATACTTTACGACTTGAATAGTTGTGTAAGACTACTTACTATTGCAAGAAGTGAAATAGTCTCCCTGCGGTGGTTTGACTTTACGGTGAAGGCCATTGTTACTTTCAGAAGCTCCTACTTTTGTTTTACTAAATAATTGAAATATCAGCTTTTATCTAAAATCAGATATTTACTTACTTCCATAAGCACAATAATTTTAGCCACATTCTTTTTGGGTTTAGAGCGAAAGTTTAGGAACATTTGAAATTTAAAAAAGTGTGTTTCACAAACAAAATACAGGCACGTACTGATTTATTTGAAAATCTCTGTTTCAGGCTTTATCAAGCCGTCATGGTGATAGCGGCCTCTACATAATTAATTATTTATTATTAAGCAACAATATAGGTCATGTCCAGTCATGCAACTTTATAATATTTAGGATAGACATAGGTTTACAATTTTTTTTTATACGACCTTGTTTTTTGTATATGATACCAAAGATTACTTTACTTATTAATGACTGAATAATTTTATTCAAACTGATATTTCAACGTTACGGAACATAATTCACACATCACATCACAGTTTAGTTTTAAACCTGCAACTGAATTTAATTTCCTGTTATTTGTTATAGTGGGTTGTTATTATTAAAGGATTTGAGGATGACATCACTCTTCACAGTACCGTTCATTGGTATATCATATTCAGGGTTAAAGGAGGTTGAAAACTTTTTGTTAAAACATTAACGGTCTTATTCCAGAACGGGGACTAAAGAAAGTCACGGTTTAAACGTCAAGGTTTATACAACCCGGGCGAATTAAGCGGTGTAGCGGGGAAAGTATCGAGTTCCGAGCCAGGTGTCATGTTAATTCGCCCGGGTTGTATAAACCTTGACGTTTAAACCCTGACTTTCTTTAGTCCCCGTTCTGGAATAAGACCGAAAGTGTTTTAATTTCGTAGAAGTAAAATAAACAGTATTTTATTGTATTCACGTAAATTAGTGTCGGATCCAAATTTTCATATCGGGAGGGGCTCTTGCCAGCTACAGTCTACTAGGGAAATAAAGAGATGTATCAGCGAGCCGCAAAAATTTTCGTATTTTTGTTCCAAATTACTAAAGAGCTGTCATCTCGATAAAATATCGTGTACAGCTAAGCTGCCAACGTAAAAGCAGTTGGTTCGTTGACAAATTTTTAACCAAATTGGTATTTTTATATAAGCACTCTTATTGTAATTAGGTATGGGATAACGCAAGAATTTTTTTTGTACCGTATCCACCCATAGGGGAATAAAGAGATACCTAGAAGTACCTAGCTACTCCCATTGTAATTAGGTATGGGATAATGGAAGAAAAATGCTTTTTGTGCTGAACCCACCTAGTGGGATAATGGCAGGAAGAAGTCAGTTTACAATATACTCGTAGTAACAGGAAAAACATTGAAATACTATGCTGATTAACATTACCTTATACTAGTAAATGCTCACATTAGCCCTTGCTCTACGTTGTTATACCCCAGATTTCTCAAAATGGTCGACTATGCGAGTGGGTATACTGAATAGTATTTAGCAATCTTTAAAACTCATCAAACTCAAACATAACAATCTTTAAAACTCGACTAAACCACTGACGTTTGCTTGACAAACCAGCATTCTACAGCTATGAGTTTATAGAATTTAAATGTAAATAATTTGTATTGAGACATCTGAGTGCAGTCTGGTTATCTACCTAGCTGTAGGTATTTACCTGTTTCCAATTTGAAGTATAACGTAGTATTATCAATAAATATCTATTTGTCTTTAGTATCTTACCGTCAAATCAATAGCTGTTTGGAATTGTTTATCCTTCAGCAATTGTCCTATTTGCTTGGTAATATCCACTAAGCTCAGACACCACACCTGGCTCATTGACGCCACGTATATCAAGCCTCTCTTACATCTGAAATACAAACACCATCTTAAGAGAGGATACATATTAAAACAGCAACTGCAGATGAGTAATTTAAGTACAATTGCAAGAGTTAAAAAAAAATAAACAGTAAATTTTTCTCATTAGAAAATTTTGAAATTATATTTCGTTTTGGCAAAATTATCCTTAGGTTAGAAGATATCATCATAAACATATTTTCAATGTAGCTGTATTTGTAAGCGCCATGGCGGCGGCGAGCGAAGCGCGTACCTACTGATCTAAATCTTATTGTAAGGGCAATTAAACGGCGCGATAGATACCCATGATTGTGTTTAATATAAAAAACATAAAACATTGACTAATACAGTTTATTGATAGGGTGGATGTTTTTGACAAACTGTACCTAAGTATGGTTTGTCAAACAACTCGTAAAATATGGTAATAATAGAATATGAAGCATCAAATGAACTTACCTACACATCAGTCTTGCTCTATTAGGTTCGGTCAGGGTTTGTATGAAACGCTCTGGCTCCACTGTTTGCACAATCACCTTGTCTTGCAGCAGACCCAGAATGTATGGATCGTCCCATACTGAAATTAAAACCAAAAACATGTATATGCAATTTACTGAGTAAATAAACCGTTTCCTGTTACAAACAGTCTAAATCTTTTTCAGCTTGTACCATAATTTAGTTGTATAAAAATTTGTAAAAACTACATTAATTCTGTGTATCATTATGTAATTGTTATATGGTTGGACTATGTACTAGGTACACTTGGGATGATGTAGAAGTTAGTTCCAATTTAATGAAAAGCTTATAGTAGCTTCTTTTGTAGGTACCTATTACCCCATGCTAATACAAATTAAGTAGTAAGACTAGTAAGTAACTAGTGTTGTGGTTCAATATGGTTTTGCTTTTGTAATCAATGAACTGAGGAAATCCATAAACTAGTATAATACTAAATGAGTAAAATACCAAATTAGTATTTAGTAAATAAACTTAATCGAAGCATACTAACTAACGCAAGTAGGCGCTTCCTTCCATTTGATGGTTTGTTTTATTTCTATAGCATTATCTTTGGCTTCTTCTACGAAAACTGAATTTTGTTCACGGCCAAGTAGGAATGAAGTCTCAGAGTATTTAGCGATGGTAGGCTCTAAAGACCTTGAGCTACTAATTGGAAACAACTCCTTTGGATTTCCTGTAGAGAGCTGAAAAATATACAAAGAGAAGTTACCCTCTGAAATTCTGAATTCTGTTAGTTTATGTAAACCCAACTTCTTAGTTTAACATTTGATAGAAAACAAGACATTCTTAGAACAATACATGCCTTTAGCAATGCTCAAATTATAAACTGTTTTATGCCAACCCCAGATGTTTTCAACTAAAAAACTTTACAATCATTTAGAAACCAAAAACACAATTCATTTACTTTCTTTAGCTGATCCCACTAATATTATAAATGACAAAGTTTAGATGTTTGTGTTTTTTTTTAAAGTAACCTGTGTGTGTAGTCAGGTGACAAGCTATATATTTTCCAAGTTTTATTCAAATCGGACCAGTAGTTTCAGCATGATTGTTCAATCACCTGACTACAAACACAGGTTACTTTTTATCCCAAAAAAATCAACCAAATCAATCTGGCCGTGGACAAAGTCGCGGGCGAATGCTAGTGCAAATTAGTTACTTACATCATATAGAACATATTCAGCCTTAAATCCAACACAAAGGTACTGTTGTCCCCAAGCCATAACTTTTGGTATGTCGGGTATTGTGAAGTCAAACAAGTGTTGCTTGAACACTCCATTTTTACCATAGTACAGTTGCAGCTTCCTTCTCACAGCCACGCAGAGACGAAGGAGTGAGCTCTGATCTCCAGTGATTGATGTCATAGGCTGACAAACATAGGTAATTATATTTAGCCAAATACGATACATAACTTGAACTTTTTAGTTAAGCATTTACCTACTTATTAACTTGCAAAAAAATCTTACAGTGCAATATAATTAGTATTTACTGCAAATTAAATTTTAATAAATGCATAACTTACATACCAAAATACTAATTAGTGATCCAATATTTTCATAGTAAATTTCTGACCTTATTATCCAATGCAAACAATGAAGCGCCTTTAGTTTGTTCAAATGTTTTTATGAGAGGAAAATTGGTAACATTAAGACTGTGCGTTGACAGAACTGAATCTGTTAGACACAGGAGTATATTGTTTTCTGTAAAAAAATATTACCTATGTATAGTTTGTTGTAGCTTCTTATTAATGCAAAGAGTTTTTCTATAAAAATATTTAGGATTTACCATCAGGTGAGATTGAAGTCAAAGCATGGTCTATTCAATATTTAAAAAGAGGATAATATTTTTATAAAGAACTGTATAAGTTAACTATATTATACCAAATAGCTTACTCACCTGGTATAACTTCAATTTGCTGTATTGGTTTTTTACTTATTGTTTTACAAAAGTGAAGAATTTGTACTTCATACTTCTGATTATTGCCGTTACCAGAAGTCAATGAATACATTAAAATATGTCCTTGTCGGGTTCCCACCAGTAAATTGTTATCTGATAAAACAAATATGTTGCACAAAAATTTTTATTCTATAAAAGCTCTCACAACAAAGAAGCAATAGGCATAGTGACTGCTCGTCAGACTTGGAGAGAAGTTGTTAGAACTTACCATAGGCTGCAATAGCCTCGATTTGTCCAGCAGCATTATTGATCACATGGGATACTTCGTAAGCTTCGTGCATTTTCAATGTGCTTGTAAGAGAAGTTATTTTATGCAATGAGATAACACATTGGTGGGTGTCTCGTGCATACGGACTCTATTCTAAATATACCTCTAGAAACTGTTTAGATGCCGAATGAAAATAAAGTGATAAACATACTTCTAATAAACGCTTAATGGATAAATTTATTGTTTGTGAAGAAATTCATAAGAAAATTAAATTATTTTCTTAGTTTACTTGCGAGCAGTTTTCGCCTCAAAACAAAAATAATTTACTGACTTTGACATCCATAAAACCACTGACAGACAGTGACAATCAAGCAGCATAATTACCACAGATAAATAAATACATAGGTATTATTGATTGATGCTAGATAATGCTAACTCATTGTAAGGCCGCTTGTACACACCCTTTTTTGGCGTAAAAATCTACGGTTAATTCACCGTGCGCGGTTGTCAGTGTTGTATGGATCATTATGGGAGCTTGTACACAGTGGTGCCGCCGCCGTATTCACCGCGCCTGTCTACAAGCTGCCATAATGATCCATACAACACTGACAACCGCGCCTACACACGGCGAATTAACCGTAGATTTTCACGGCCAAAAAAACGTGTGTGTACAAGCGGCCTAACTCACTCACTCCATTACTCCATTCTAAAGACTAGCTCCCTCCATTTGAAGGCAACCGACATATTTTTAGGGGCGAATGAGGAGACGCCAGCAAGCATACTCTACTAGATAATATCCTAGCTAGATTCCTAGTCGGAACTTGTCGTGGTGTCTGCTTATGAGCTTCGTAGCTCTGACTCTGGAAGGTACCTAGATGATGACAAACTGCATCACAGGATGAACAAAACCAAAGTACCTGAAGGTTATTTTGGAATGGGCTCAAAGCTGTTTGGTACCTACCAGATGATAATAATATACTTAGGCATCATGTGAGGTGTTCGTTTCGCTAGCTATGTACCTTTGTCTAAAGACCGCATAAGATTATGATTTCTTGAAATAAAAAGCCATGGCACTATTCATTTAATATTTACTTTTATAATTATGTTATCTTTCATTCATAACTAACAACGATATGGGTGTTACGACGTTCTAAAATTCAGTAAAACAATATTTAAAAAAAATACAAATTTCACTCGCTATTAAATTTTAATATTACAGAAATAGTAATAAGAAAAATCCTTTTACTTTTAAATAATTTATATAAAGTCATAACTCCATTTTCAAAATTATGCATTTTATACGGAAAAATTCTCATGTAAATGTGCACGCAAATCGTGAAAGTGACAATTTAGTGGGATAAAGACGCTCACTAACATCGCTTCAAACGTTCAGGTCACTAGTATGTCTTATTTTTACACAGAGGGTTCTTTAGAAGCAACGTCGATTACAAAATTCATATTAGATAGACTTAATAAAAATATATGCATAACTAAACTAGTGGGTGCGGCTTGTAGGCCGGCGGCGGAGGGTGCGCCGCCGCCCCGCGACTGCCGCCGAACCCTACCGGGACCAGTACTCTAACTTTATATATTTACACGAACTATAGAGGTGTTCAGCAAACCGATTGCCAAAACAAAGACAACTAAGCTCCACTATGTGTGATTTCAAAAATGCGCCGAGCGCCGCTCTTAAAATACAATAATTTAAAATAATTAGTACAACGGTACACAATAATACAGTTATTCTATTTTACGGTCGAGGCCCTGGCTTTCACGAGGCATTTCTAGTCTTGAGTGAGACTTGGGTCATCCGACTTTGACTGCAAAGGCTACTAAAACATTAATATTATTTAGTAAAAGTTCATGACCTAAATATGCTACCATAATAATAATAATATTAGTTTATAAATGTGCTATCTATTCTGCCCCCTAGATAAATGGCATTGAAAACGAAAAACTACAAGAAGTTGTGGTTGAAGCCAAAACGCATTGCTGTTTGGTGCGTCAACATTCATACCTTTGACATACGGCACCCTAAAATAATGCAACATTTCCATAAAATAAATGTATGAATTTGATGTCATTTTTACACCTCCAAAACAGCAATGTGTAGCCAGCTAGGAAATTGACACATGCACATTCCTTCATTGAAAAAACTGGCAAATTCAACACCACTTTTACCAACAATATGCATACCAACATAACGCTTTTTAGTTTTCAATTTCCATTTGTCTAAAATTAAGTTAATTATTATGCCAAGCTAGATAAGTGACAGTGGTGAGTTGGTCCAGTAAATGTATTGTTTGTATGTTGAAACAGCAATGCCTCTCAGCTGCCTTCTATGAAACCATTCATTTATAACAGGAAACTGGCGCAAGAGGTAATCCATCGACCTCGTTATGGTAATGTATAAGGTTTATGCTAATTCTACACCACGAATAAGAGATTTAGTTAGTCTACACTTAAAGGTTTAATACCTTTGTCTAATTTGTAATTGTATGCCAAAAGTGCAGAACGAAATAACTCGAATAGTACTTAAAACTATGACAATGAAATTTATTTATTTATATTTTTACTTTTACATAGTCTTCATAAATGACTACTAATTATATTCCATAGTGTTTTCAATGACAAATTTTATATTATAGAAATATCATTTATTGAATATAGAATACAATATTATCGAAAAACTATGACGTTACATAGGACACCGACAGTGCTAATTAGACGGTAGATATATCCAGCATTGGATAAGACAAGGTACATTGCAAAAACTAACATATAAGTTGCCCAAAACAAATATCTATAATATTTAGCATATCTAAAAATTTATACTCTGAATTGTTTATACAAATACACAATATTGAGATATAATTAATAAAAATTACCTTGAGAGATCAGTTTACGCTAGATATAAAAAAAGTACAAGAATGCATTCTATTTTGCCACAATGTTTCATCTGCTAAGATTCGTCGTTGATTTAACACTAGGCATACTTTTTATTAGTAAGTGGTACGCTTCAACAATAAATACGCTAATGCACTCCTACTGAATATGTTTCCCCTAATGATTACACGGCCGAAGCAATATTACGCGGCTTACTAAATATCATGCGGCTATCTCTCAATAGTGATTCAAGTGTAACGAACAAACGCGTGACTAACACCTCCATGCGGGAACAACTCACATCGATCGAAACGCTCACAACGAAGCGAAATTATTTCAAGGATTATAGACTCGCATAGTAACAGATGAAATAAAACAAGACGATTTATCCAGATGATAATCTGTCGTTTACCAAATAAACATTTAAAATTCAGCATTTAAGGTATGTACATAAGAGACAATTTGAGCTTACAAAAGTACAAAGTAATCACATCGCGACGGTTCAGAATCTACAGTGGATTTACCCTTCTCACCGACTACGACAGCTCAAGCTTTATCGACAATAACACTAGGGTATATGTATCACACGATCACTCGCCTAGCGGTGTAGCGCGGCCGGGTCGCGGTCGCGTGCTCCGGTCGCGCGCTCCGGTCGCCGGCGGCGGTGCGAGGCGGGTCACGCGGCGGCGGCGGCAGGCGGCTTACGACGCACCCGCGCCTGCGCCCGCGCTGCCACCGCTCGCCGTCGCGTTCTCACCTAAACCAACAAACGCGACTATTCAGAAATAGGTAAAGCAACAACACCAACATTACATCAAATTCGTAATTTTGTGGGCTGCTGCTAGCGAATTAACTTTACATTTCGGTCTGAGCTCTTGCTCTGCGGGTTATTTTTTGTGTAACTGTCGCGATGGTTAAGGCGTATGTAAAAGGCAGACAGCCCTCTCGCTCGCACATTTCAACATTTTTGAAGATATATTGTGGTGGTCGTTTCTATACAGTAAGCCAGTTATCGAGGGGCTGGTTTAAACCCTCGGCGTATATGTTTCCATAACACTATATCTATGTCTTCAACGTGTTCCAAAAACCGAATCTTTAAAAAAAATAAAAAAAAATTTACTAAATGTAATTATGTTACATTGCAGAGCTTCAGGGTCGAGAGAATAACAATGCAAAGGTTCAGTAAAAATATCACATTGATCCTAACAAGTTTTCCGACCAAAAAAGTTATACCAATGCAAAAAATTAAAGTGCACATTGTTTGGTTAGAAAACTTGTTTGGATCAATCTGATATTTTTACTGAACCTTTGCAGTGTTATTTTCTCGACCCTGAAGCTCTGCAATTTCACATAATTATATTTAGTTATATTATATCTTCAAAAATGTTGAAATGTGCGAGCGAGAGGGTTGTCTGCCTTATACATACGCCTTAAACTGAATAGTTAGTATGTAAGTATACCCTGTGCGTCGTGATGGTCGGCTGCGTGTGAGGCGGCAGGCGCTAGGTCGGCAGGCGCGCCGGCCGCAGCGGGCGGCGTGCGAGGCTTGAGGAACTCATTGAGCGACGGCTGGATACCAAGCTCGTATCTGGAAAATACAACAACGTTCGTTTAGTTCACACATTCTATTCTAACTAGAAAAAATCATTCAGCAGGTACTCACTCGGTGAAGTTGAAGAGTGGAGGCAATGCTCGTCCGTTGGGAAGCCTGGCCGTAGGCTCACGCAGTTCGTCGAAGAAGCTGTGCGCGCAGGCTTGGAGCGGAGATAAGCGTGCGCCCGGTGTGTATTCCAAAAGGCGGGAAACCAGCGAGATCGCGTCGGGAGGCGTGCACGCGCGAAATACCTGCAATGTACAGAATTATCAAACTGAGTGGCTTGATTGTTCTAGTTTAAAAGCCCTGAAAGGGCTGGCTTCATATTTCTCTTCTTTTAACTCTGCAATGAATACATGATTTACCTAACTGGCTGATTTTAGTGTTCATTTACAAAACCCTGCAAAGTACATGCAGAAGGCCTTGATACACTGTTTCATTTTATAGCTCTATTTTTAATTTATCTTGTCCTCATCAGCTTGCATGCCCCCATACCATGAGGACCGAACACTTGGCAAGCTAAGATTTGGTGAGTCTGATAAATCCATCAGACAGTTTGTCAGTTTCCCCACCAGACAATTTGTCCAGTACAAGGCGACCAAGCATAATAAGAAAACTGTGAAATTAATCACTTACTTCCGGGTTGAGTTGCCAGTAAGCCGAGGGCTTCAAAAATATCGAAAAGTACCACATTTCAGTAAAAAAACGCCTGAGTAGGTAACAGATTCCGGTGTTTTGAAATCATTATTTCTTTAATTGAATAAAAACCAGGTTTGTTTGTCACGTAGATTCTTGCCGTAGGGAACGTTTCTCCAATGTTTTTTTAAGTTTCAAGAACATTATCATAACCTTGCCTTGAGCTATTTTGAGCCACAAAGAATGTTAGCAAAGAAAACTGTAAATTACACGTTACCATATCGATAAAATTAGTATAGAAATTGTGTAAATTATAAATTACAATTATTTACATTAAATTAGTATCGAATCTAGGAAGTACAATGAAATGGCTTAGTTTTGTACGAAGACGTGCTCGAGACCAAACGAATCAAAGTAAGATCGTGGTATTAGAAAACTGCACACGTTTCCACTTAACCGATGCACACTGAACACCAAACAAATTGTAGTAAGAAACAGCGCCTACTGATTAGTTTGAAGGCTTTTCAAGCATTTATGCCCATCAAAAACGTAAAATATGCACTGAGCTCGACCAAACCTCAACACTAACAGAAATAAAAAAGGCCGTTATAATTTCTCAGACAATGACTACAAATTATCATTATCTACTACAAATTGTGAATCTATTGACAAAACACTGAACCAAAAAGTCAAGAAATTAAAGTGAAATTATCAAAATGATTGATTAGATTCACCTGAAACAACAGTTTTTTTCTATTCGACAAATACCGCAACATCATGAATTTGTTGAACTTTAGGGGCAAGTACCTACATTATTTCTGAACCATATACCTACTCCCAAAGCGCTTGCGTGTCTTTCGTTTTCAATGGCATTTTATCTAACAAGACAGTTCACAACACAGTTACTTGCACAGATGCCATCATCAAAGCCTCGAAACTGAACACTTTACTGATTTCGCACGCATTTCCTAAATCAGATCACGGGTTTTTCTATGCAGGTTAAAAGTTCTCGCCCGCTAATTTACAAAAACTCGTGACCCGCTGACGCCTTTCCGCCAAGTGTAATGAAAATCTAAAATTTTTCATCTACAATAAACTTGATAAGTTAAAACATAAAACCAGTTGCTAGTAACTATCCCCTATTTTAGTTCTCATAATGGGTTTTGGGTTGCAGATAATACGACCAAAGTTTTTGAACTCCATTACCATTGTGATTCGCGGTAAGGCAGCGTTTTTCCGAAAGGCGTTAAGCAAAAGTGTGGAGGTAGGTCGGCCACGGTGCTTGGTGTTATAAATGATCTAACTCTGAAATGGATGGGGGTGAGCATGATGGCATCTATGCCATAGCGTGTCTTACTCGAATTCGCTGGTGATCAGTGGCAGACAGTGGCATGGACATACGCTCCAACATTAACTGCAATGATTCGTGAGGGTCATTCAATCTCATCTCGAATAATCTATATGCCAGCTATAAAACCTTACATGTGCTGTGATGGATTTGACTAACTAGATTACGCTAATTCCTTTTTTTTCATTCGAAATGCATAGCCAGGGCTGGGCTAAAACCATCCATATAAATTGATCTTTCTCATTCAGAAAGACCCATGAAGATATATGTATAATAAAAAAATTGCGTCTGCAATCTGGACTAGTAAGCTAGGTTATGTATGGTTAAAAACAAGAATACCAATGTTTTTGTATCTTTCATCAATTATATAGTAATAGTTTTAACTCAGCAATTGCCCAAAAATACATAGCGATATAAAAACATAGTAAAAAGTGATTATTGAATATACCTTTGCCCAGGGGTGACTCTTGATTTGTGGAAATTTGAATTCTGTGTAATTTGGATTCATCTCTCGAATTTGTTCTCGTGTCGGTGTGCCTAATACCTGGAATATTAGAAAATACAATTAATTTCACAGTAGTTTTTTCCAAGTAGTTTCTTCAAAGTGTAGGACGCCCTCCGGCTAGGTGGGGTGACGATCTGAGACATGTAGCTGGCAAACACTGGATGAGAAGAGCCGAAGACCGGGCTCAGTGGCGCGTCTTGGGAGAGACCTACGTCCAGCAGTGGACCGATATAGGTTGATGATGATGAGTTTCTTCAATATTGACCTGTCTCATCTCTGTTATAATAAACTCAATGTAAGCTTGGAATAGTTACACCGTGTCTTTTGCATTGACAAAATTCACAATTTATCTCAGGCATCCAGCCTAACAACCACGCACGGCCAGTGTAAAACTAAAATTGTACGAACCTTGATGATCTCAACCAACTGATCGACGCCTGAATCGCCAGGGAATATCGGTTGACCCAAAAGAAGTTCGGCAACTACGCAGCCTGCGCTCCAAACATCTGCATAGAAAATATATAATAAGTAAGTACATCAATCGTACATTCAGAAACTATGCAACCATAAAAATAGTCATTTACCATTAATTTTAGTACATTATTTACGAATACTAATTACGAAGTATTCTTGCTTAGAGTGCGTATCCACCACCAGAGATGTGCGAATTGTGCGAAGCAAATGAACGGCGTGCGGGGAAAAAATCAACCAAGCAATAGTATTACTTCATTTGTCAAGTCAAGTGATACTATTAGTAAACTTACACCTTGCAAATGGATGAGCGATGTGTCTCAAACGTCTCTGGTGAATACGCACTACGCAGCTTTTGTATGTATGGGTAAGACAATGCACCACACATGACAAGAACCCCCATTTAGAATTAAACCTATTTGACTGACGAGTCCCTAGACAGAATCTTGTAAGTATGTCTTGGAAGAAATTCGATTTTTTTTTACGAAATTCAACCCCTAAATGTAGAAATGAGGGTTGAAGTACTAAAGAAAAAACTCCACGCGATCGACTACGCCAAATTATAAATATTACTCATTAGCAAAAGGTCAACATCCTAAGGGCAGCTTTAAAGTAGGTCACTGTACTTTTATTTCGGGTTATCGTTATCGACCTGCCTTGTGCACTTCGAAAAATAAACCGGTTTGTATGTTTCGAATTCTAACTTGTAGCAGTAGACTATTCGATTATAAACAAAAAAGTTATTTTGTATAATTATGCCAGTACTATTATTGGTCACCGATAGTAATCGTGAGGTAGTAGTGCTTTTATATCTATACCATTAATCGATTTGCAAACAAATTGAAGTAGGAGATTATAGTTATCATATCAGTACTCATAACAACATAGGTTCACGCTTGGAAACAGGCACATGCATAGCGATTCTTAGTAACTAACCGAATTTTTCAAGCACGTTATTTCGATGTAAATTTCGAAGTCAGACCTTACCCAAACCATAACATAGTTAGCAAATTATTCACGATTCGAGACTGATACGTCACTCAAACACTAAACCGGTCAATAAAAGATGTATGTTATATACGAATTTATTCTGGTACCCTATTACTAATCCCGGTCGTAAGCTACGAATTATTCCTTTTTTCTAAAATTTCGGAACTTTACTGTTTAGTAAGTAGTGCCGAGATAGTAATAGGTTTAGTAGGTAAACAAGCGTGATTCTAGTGACTCTTACTTTGTTAGGCCGGGCACTGGGCCGAGCACTCGTAACATTGTCTATACGAACCCAGCACTTGGTCGAAGGACTGTCTTGTTACTCGTTAGGTGTAACCCATTACGCTGGGTACTAATAGATCCGATTTACATAAAACAAGGGCAATGGCGAGTAGAAAGTACAAGTACAGTGGCAAGCCTGCCACTAACGTTTGCTGGCTACTGTCCGATCGGTTTACAACGGTAAATCGGCCTATAAAAATATTTCCACTTACCAATTTTCGTGGTATAATCAATGGCGCCGAAAATAAGTTCGGGAGCGCGGTAATACCGCGAGCAGATGTACGATACGTTAGGTTCGCCGCGAACCAAATGCTTCGCTGAACCAAAATCGCACAGCTTCAGAACGCCGGTCTTCGGATCAAGAAGAAGGTTCTGTGGCTTTATGTCCCGGTGACAGATGCCCAGCGAATGTATGTACGCGAGGCTTCTGAATAACTGGTACATGTATAGCTGCGGAGAGAATAATGTAAATTAGTCATAAATTAGTCCATAGATATACTGATTTGGACCAGTTGAGCTATCTATAAATCGTTTGCAACGGTTTGTGGATAGCTCAACTGTTTCATGTGTATTTTGTAAATATTGTGAATATTGTAAATACTGTATCAGTTGTAATTTTCTTTGTGAATAAATTTGTTTTAGTACATAGTGAAAAGGGTATGTCAAATGTAGTAGTGTAATTGTAATCCCCAACGAAAAATTTTTGTTTCTGTAGTTGCGGTTTGTTTATGGCGTGGTTACGCAAACACGCTTACGATTACCGTCGTCCGCAAAACCAGAGACATTGTCTATGCGTTGCCTATCCTGTAGGATTCTTTTTACCATTTTTTTAAGTTGTTGTAATATCCGATTATATTGTAAGATATCCGAATCGGAGAATGGATAACCGGTTTTCTTGTTAAAAAGCTGAACTCAGTAACCTCATTTTTGATTAGCTACTTTAGAATTTTTTAGTTTTGTTTTCTATACAAAACTGTTTAAAATAAAAATATACTATTTTAGTTTGTCGAAAAATAATTAGGGTTGAAAAAGTTATTGTTTGCATTTTAAAAAGTTTTTGTTTAATTTTTATCGCAGTCTTGTGACTGTGACTCATGCAATTTCACAGTAAAGCACGGTCTATTATTTATGACGATCGAATCACGTGAGTGAAGAAACAACAATTATTAATTTATCTGCGTGAGTTTACTACGTACTTTTTTCAGAACATCCCTAAAGCGTCAACCTACACTGAAGTCCTTATATTATGAATATTTTAGTCTTATTTCCCCACCAAAAAGTCTGTAACTTCTTGTATTATACAGTGAGTTAGTATGAGAAAGCCAAACGTAACACACAATGTTTGTCATAGAACTTAGTTTGTGTCAATTTGTGTGTTAGTTTATTTACTTACCTAATACTCAAGTCAAGAAAAATCTTCGGATTGGATTAAATAGAATACCTTTATAAAACTAATTGGTATGGTTTGTTCATCTTTGGAGTAGTGACGTGCGACTTTATACACAGTCTCCGGTATATACTCCAGCACCAGATTCAGGTACACTTCGTCCTTCTGCAATCACAAATAACACATTATTATATCTTCATATAAACACCTTATATAAAATATCGAAACATTCATTAGTGCGCTAGTATTTGTACTAAGGACAGTCAAGGAGAGTTTGCTACTGTCATGTAGGATGTATTTCATGAGATATTTACTACTTGATAACTTATCGAGAACAATAAAATTTCAAATAATTTATCAAAACATATAAAACATGTTATGCGGAAAGTATAAGCAGAAACCCTGAATCAATGTTACATTCGAATCAATATCAATGCCAAAACAAGACATGAAAACTGTAATGCAAAAGTTTTAAAATGGAGAGTATCCAAGCTCCGTTTGCAAAATCACAGATAAACTATACCAATGAATAGGTTTCAGAGTTGGCGGACTTCCCGGACTTCCAAAGGCTTTTGGCTAAGTGTTTGTAGAATCACGATAACTAGACCCATTTATTCGGTGGTAAGACCTTGAACTGTACACATAAAAAATGCAATTCTAATTTCAGCACGTGCTTTCGATTGTTCATTAGTTTCACAAACATACTGTTATTGTAAATAATCGCTCAAATACGAAGCCATAAATATTTGCTTTGAAATAAACCACTCAATTTAAATTGGCCTTGACTCTGGCGACCAATGTTATAATCAAGTTCTATGTGAATAGACTAACTATAGTTGAATAAACAAGGTCAACAAGGAAGATCTGAAGGTTCAAAAATCCTCTGAATAATCGGTATGCCCAAAGTACAACTAATAATTTCTTTACACAATAAATCGTACAACAGCATTTTTAGTGTGCGTGCATAACTAACAAGTAATTGTGTACGTTCTTATATGGGTGCAAGTAAACCATGTAAATGGCAATGGAATTGAAAGCAGTTTTCATGTCAATAAAACAAAACAGAAGTATAAACAAGCGAGCAAAAGTTAGAATTTAAAAACACAACTGGATGACTCGATAGGAATAAACTGACATGTAGGTGATGATGACAGTGAAAGAAGATCATGTGTGGGCTCTCATTTTAGATGCAAAGCACACGGCTGAAAGATTACTGCTCATGACTTGCGCTCAATTATGCACACAACTGCTTGACTGGCTAACTAGATCACCAATCAATACTTTTATCGCTACTCTCGTTTTTAATAATAAACGCTACTGTGGTTTCAAAGTGTTGTTTGGTAATCTATGCCTTATTTGGTAACGTAATTGTGCGTTAGCACACTAGCGCAACAATCTGATTGGTTCGTAAACATACTGCGACATCAAGTGACTGCATTGCGTTTAACATTGAGCTCACGGCTGCGGGCACTGCCGCCTTCCCCCAAATAAAACACACAAATAATACACCCTTAATAAAACGTACATAATTTAGATAAAAAGACAAGAAACAACCGATCAAAGACAAAGTGCGAATAAATCGATAAAAACGAGATACCTCATTCAATCAATTACACATCGACAGCATATTACTCGATATATATTATATTAATATCTTAAGAATGGTATAAAATAAAACAGGCAAATAATATGTAGCTTAGCAAAATATAAAATGTGATGCAATGCTCACCTTTTCCCCACTGGAGTAAAAGAAGTATTTCAATTTGACAATGTTACAGTGCTCCAGTCGCCGCATTATTTGTAGTTCTCGATTCTGAAACATTAAGTTTATCCATTTACATACGTTTATCCAGCCAGCCAGATATTTATCTAAATCAGAATTAATGCAAAGAAAACGGAAATCAGTTTCCTAAAATCGTAAAGATAAATTTTATATTCGCTTACAGAACTCCGATAACAATAACAGACAAGTTATTCAATAATAGGATGCTGAATTTAAATTTAAGATTACACGGTGCTCTACTCTGAAGGAGAGAAGAATAGCAGCGTCTCACGTTACGTTGTTGGCGATATTTAGTTCTATACCAAATCCTCATACCAATCTAAAGACTACACAACTATACATAAAGACACTGCTAAGCCTAAAAGAAGGAATCATTTCGTCGATAGCTTCAGTATATTATTCGATAAGAAGGAATCATTTCGTCGATAGCTTCAGTATATTATTCGATGTGTAGGTACTTACATATCAACGTTTGTTTATAGTATCAATCTTTCTCACCTTAAACCGTTTGTCCTGGAGTACCTTCTTGATGGCAATGAGCTCGCCGGTGTCGCATAGCTTGGCCTGGTAGACGACGCCGAAGCTGCCGTTACCGATGAGCTTCATGTCGGCATAGCTCACCTCCTGCGGCCTGTCGGGGCCTTGCCCCGGCGTCGCTACCACAGTCGTCACCTTTGAGCCGTCCTTGCCTGTAATCGTTCCAATTCAATAGTTATTGAAAGTTTAGAATAGCAAGGAACAAAAACATGATTCTTGAACCAAATAGTTCAAACTCAAGAACAGACACTCCATAAGTTCTGGTTATTGGGTCAACCAGGACTTATGAACTTTATGCAGACTTATAAGTTGGGCGTCTTTATGGTTTAATATACCTCAAGATACCATTTCAGGTATCTTTTGAGCACGTGATTGGTCTTGGTTGCCTCAGCCGCCACCAACACAATGCCGGCAGTGTTCAAAAGCTGTTTTTTTTATTCATGAAATTAGGAACTTAAAAACCTGTAGTAGTATACGACTTAGCAGGTGCATGGTATGTCGACTATAATTTCCTATTGCGATTGCCAAGAAACGCTTGTAAGGCAGGTAACCATTCTGCAACTCTAATTATCCTGTCGTAAAGACGGTCTGGTTATCCGGTATAAATTAGCATTATTCAAACAAAGCATATCTTCTGTCCAAGAAGGTCATTTTCATTAATGGACCATTTTATTATTACAGTAAGTAGTGGAAGTTTAAACCTAGACTGTATTAGATAGCTGTTGTGATAAAAATCTTATAACCGCGTAAATAAGACATGCGTAATACAAGTACGTAAGTCCTCCTAAGATAACTGGGTTATCTGGGTTTTATAGCAAGTTCACATGTTAACTAGCATAGAAATTGATAAAAAACAACATAGCAGTTTCAATGGCCTCTCTAATGCAATTGAGTTATGACGTAAGTAAATGAATCCATTTTATAGTTGCTAGTTGCTATACTGCCTGAGCGCTATAGTACAACTGTTACAGTTGGAAAATTTTGCTTAAAAATTGTTTACCTGACTGTACAATGCAGCTATTTTTAAAGTTGTCCGAATCGTCACAACAAAAATTATTAAAATCAAAAGTGACGATTGGGAGAATTTGTCCCAAAATATTTGGTCCGAATCGTCACTAAGTCGAAATTGTAATGTAAGCCTTTCCTTAATTTCGTTTCTTTCGGTTTATGGCGTTCTCAAAAAGAGACTGTTCACCTGCAAACTTGCAAACCAATAAATGAAGCCGTTTGTTTGACTAGATAAATAATAACGAATACATAAGCAAACACAAAACAGACTTTAGAC
This sequence comes from Eulithis testata, assembly GCA_947507515.1. Taxonomy (NCBI): domain Eukaryota; kingdom Metazoa; phylum Arthropoda; class Insecta; order Lepidoptera; family Geometridae; genus Eulithis; species Eulithis testata. Next base: position 5,573,689 of record OX382207.1, read on the forward strand.
AACTAGATATAAATGATGTATGAAAGAACGGAATCGGAACGGAGTTTTGACTCTATTCCAGCTAAGGGGTTTTCAACTAACCTGTCGTATAAGTAATTTTAGTTAGGTCTGGCTTTTCAGCAGATTTGAATTGCCCCTCCATCAACCAACCAACCAATTTGAACTCAAAGCATGACTACAAAGTATTGAATACATTTATAAAAATACTGTAAAATTTTCTAACATTTTGATAGTAACTTGGCCATCTTGATTATGGCGCATTGGGAACAATATTTTTGTAGAAACCTAGAGACTAACGGTGGCCTGTGATATGAGCTCTAAAAAACTCGCTTCTCTATTACTGATACGGGTAAAGTAACTTGAGATTAAAAATGTATTTAACTGCGAAATAGTGAAGAACGTTGGGCATATCCTACCCTTTTGAAATGTAAATTATCATCGACATCGATAGCCAAACCACGCTACCAAATACCAACCACGCAGAATCAAACTCTTTCGTTGAATTTGTAGTGACTTGACTTCTAGATAACTCTATGAGGTTGTAGTAGTGTTTTTATTAGGTCTATGAATAAACGCTACATGAGAGGCGGCTGGTTATTGCGTGAAGCCTTCCCGTACGAAGCCGCATTTTTACGGTTGGGCGCCACACTTCACACGAGGTAATTTCAACGTATAAAGTTAGATGCGAGGAATAAAAACATTTCAGACTCTGAAATGTGTAGTTTTAACACAATTTGCTGCCAGAGGCTGAATCTCTACGTCCATCATAACTTATTTGTGTCTAAATTAACTATTTATTGAACACTCCTGCTTCAGTAACTGTTAAAGGTCTTGTTCCTAATGTTTCTAACCAGATTATAAACCAACTTATACCGGAAGATGACAGATAGGCTTAAAAGGCGAAAAATGCAGATGAAGTTAGAACCGCTGCTCTGATTTAGTTGGCGTATGAATACATTTGAGGGCAAAATGGCAGGCAGGTAAGTACGAAACATTTTACGTGCTACGTCGGTCACACTTTACACATATCGATGTCGTTGAAGACGCGTGACGCATAGACCTCTGAAAATATAAGTAGTTGTGCATTGGTGAGGCTTTATTTTTAATAGAGCACGCCAATTTACAACAATGACAAAAAAGTCATACACGCAACGCTATAACTGCAGTCTTGTGAGTTTTGATACATTACAATAGCGCGTGATTCATTTTGTAACTTTACACTACCGTTATACCGTTACCAACGACGACGTCTTAAAAATAGCCCTGAAAAATGATGACCAAGAAATCCAATACTAGAGATTAACAACAGAAAATTATGGAGCTACTCGAGCAAGAGTAAATTATGAAGTTAATTATTTTTACAAAATTCAGACATGACAAAGCATTTAAAACAGTACAGTAGTTATTTAAACAGTAAAATAGTTATTTAAACAATACAATACTACAACGTACTTGGTTTCCTTGGCTTTCGTTTAAACATTAAAAGCTATCTTACCATTTTTCAATAGAAATATTTTCTCTGTATCTAAACACAATGTACTGATAGTAAAACCCAAATTAGGAAGCTAATTCTAACAGATCTTTGAGCTTTCACATCAGCCTGCGTCCATAAAAGCTAATCATCTGGCTGGAGATACAAGTCCCTAGCTATAATTTCTTACAAATAATGTTTAAATGCCGCAAATCTTTAGCATTATTACCAGACTAGCGACCCGCCCCGGCTTCGCACGGGTAGAAAAGTAAAAAAAAAAGTAAAAAAGTTGCAAAAAGCTTATAATGTCGCTTTGGATTTGAACTTGCGTCGGTCCCATGGTATTTAAATTACGGCTGTCTTTTCCAAATGTCAAATTTTCAAACATTACGTTTAGCTGTTGTGTTTTGCTATACCATTTCTATTTTTTACACCTTGGGTTACATTATTGTAAATTTATCAGTGTTTCTCTACAATATTATGCATGTATTATACATATAAACCTTCCTTTTGAATCACTCTATCTATCTATCTACTGCATTAAAATCCGTTGTGTAGTTTTAAAGATCTAAGCATACTATATGGAGACAGACGCGGGAAGCGACTTTGCTTTATACTATGTAGTGATACAGTTTTTTACAAGTTCCAAAAGGTGTTGTTGTAACGCAACACTTGTCACGTCAACAAAAGATTCAACAACACTCCACTATTTAGTCCATTAGTGAATTGTTGCCCTTCCTGCCCAGAAGCGATGGACTCACGTAATCTCGTTTACCATCATGGTCAACTCTATTACAGCCTAAATTGGAAGCCGAACAATCTGTTTTGCTTACCTTCCTGCAAAAACAGACGGCTACGTGAATTCTTGAGTTTAATCTACCAGTCATTGTCAGAATTGAATAAATAACTGGATAGTCCAGAGATACGTAAATAGTTTTTGTATTTTGCATGTGTATGCTAAACGCGGCTAAGCTAAGTGCAAAGCACGTGAGGGAAGACACGAACTATGCCTCTGTAACTATCTATCGTTTGCACACAACAAAATAAGATTAGTTTTAAGCGAAAACTAAATCAACAGGATTTCTTTCTGATATTTACTATTTGTGTTGCTGGAATTATTTGTATAACCAAATAACTGGGGAGTGGAATACACATAAATCAGTCAACCGTAGAAGACCTCAGGGCTACGCTTTTCCACCACACCCTTAGCAACCCTTATTGACGCAAGCCTTAGCGCACTCCACCTTTGTTTATCAGCTTTCTATCTGAGTACTCATTTCAATTTGTATTATGATTATGTGGTTGCCGTTCCGTTATGGCACAAAGCATGCCATCTATTTTAGTATAAGACAATCGTCAAAGACCGCATTTGTTATGCGATTGTCTTTACTAATATGTAGTGTAGGTAGATTATTTATTCACTATCGTCGTCTATATGAATGTTTTTTACTATAAGGCCGACCATTTCTGATCCGCAAAGAAGGTAAAAACTTTTTGTTTAGGAGGAATTCGATGTCTTATTTTTATTTTACACCAGCATGGATTTAGCTAATTAAATTAATTATTGCAAGTTCGTGCTAAAAATATTAAAAAACCATTAGGTGCCCTTCTTTCCACTGCGTTGATTGGTGGTTGGTCGACCGACATCAACCTATTACCTAAGAATGTGATAAAAGTGCAATAATGTGTATGGGAGGGATGGGAACTAATCATCCGACAACCCGATTTTCTTGCTATTAATTTACCCGTATAATGCGAACTTAAGATTAGACATATACGAAATTTCTAATTAGAATTACATGCAAATATAGACAATGACAAATATTACAAGCTCCCATAACTTATAAATAAAATGTTGAATGTAGCACATCAATAAAACTGATAAGATTGATCCTAAAGAAGCTTGAATCGAAGCAAAGTCTTATATTTCTTAATTCGATCAGTGTCTCCAATTGATACCTGCTGCAGCTACATTGGTTCACATTCGGATAATTAAAAACAGTTAAACTAGGGCAAATTTATCACCACAAATGTAAGAGAAAACTTCTTGCTGACAATTTGAGATATTACAGAGCTAGGGTAACTATGAAACTATTGAATGTCGTAAACTCGATTTGGTGGATGGATGTTTTACTTAAGTAAATAATTAGTAAATAAATAGGTAACTAGTGAAATCATAAACATATTATCAGTATCGTAAAGTAATTAAACAAAATGAACAATGTCTAGACTTACATTTGACACAGATTAAAAGGGAGTAGACTATAAAGCTATTAAAACACCGAAGTAGACTAAAAGCAAATTAGATTAGAAATGCAATGCAGCAGGATCAAAGCTCAGTGTTATTAAAAGAAAACCGAAAACGGACTCGTAAATCAACCCAAACAAAATCTACTAATTATACTACTAGGTAGGTAGGTAGACCCTACTCGTACCAATACCGGGAAACACACACGGAAGACAGACACAATATCAATACTATGAAATGCGATGTCAGAACGTCATTGTGATATGCTACGATAATCCTCCAACCAATTAGTCCTTTAACTAGTTAACTCTACGAGATCGTGGTCTCTGAAATATATAAGTAGTTTCAATTACAGGATTGTCGCACATCTACAAGGAACGTGATGATGTCGTGAACAGAAAGAATCCACATACAGCCGAGCTATGTCGTGCGCCACATCTAGCACTTACGATGTGAGGAGGCAGCCTTCTTTTCCGGAGCAGGCTCGGTCTTTTTAGGAGTTTCCACTTCGCCTGCGTGATGCAGCAAAACACAAAAGCAGCATTAGAACATTGATGGTGAACATAACAATAAAATGTGTGATAAAAACACGAAACAGGTGATCCGTCTGTGATCGTGGGTACGAATTATCGATAGGTTATTTTGACACTCACTTATGGTACGCCGAAGTTTTTTACAGAAAGAAGAGAGTCGATCGCGGGCGCGGCTGATCTGGCCGCTTTTATCATTGTCAAGTAAACGGAGCAACGAGGGTTCGGATCGCGCGACTAGCTCTCCAACCGGGCGTATAGCGGAAGCGGGCCCGTCGGAAGCACCGTGGTTTTCGAAGCATACTACTGGCCCTGCTGAACACTCCAGTTTGGCAGAGGATCGCACGCGAGCGCGCTTAGTGGTAGACTGCCGGCCGGAATCGCGGTAGGCACCGACACCGCCCCGCCCGGTACCTCAGCCCTCGCTACATGGGTGTTAATTCAAACTTCTTGTCAATATGAAACTAACATAAACACAGCATTATTCATAACAAAAACAAAGACCAGCTACGTAAAATAACTGTAGGATAATATACGTTATCACAAACACAACCTTATCAAAACCATTTATTTAGATCATAATATTTTTCGATTTTTATTTTTTTTATTTTAATGATCTGGATAACGTTTTAGCAACTTGGTTGGCCAGGCAATAGTTTCGTATAACATAGGTATTTGTATAACATCAAACCTAACAATCCAACCGCCCAACACAATAAATAAAACTGGACTTACCAAAACTTGTATTTTCTAGTTATGTGCAGGAAAAGGAACGATGTAAGAAGATACATTATGGATGGATGTGGAGTTGTGAAGCAATGAGGAATTTGGATAATCAATTAATGCCCAATAATGCCCATGGTTTGTATCACTTAGGTATGGGCAATACATTACCGAACTGCCTGATTTTTTGCCTAGGTTTGCAAGCTCCTTTACATTATACTATCAGTATTGGATCACATGCACGCGTGTCTACCTTTTTATACAACCTGTGATAATTTTATTGTGACGTCACTGGCGGTGAACTCTAAATAATTCTCAGCTTTAAATAACTCTGTACACAATAGACAATGCCGTACTACTGTATTATGCAAAAGTTATCACTGTAAACAAGCCAGATTTGAGATTATGTTTGAGCTTAGCTGTGCTGCTTGTTGTTCGTAATTCACTTCACTGATTGATGAGTAACATTATTAAGGCGTATAGGTATATCTCAAATCGATCTTATTTGTATATATTTAGGCGAGAATCAGAATAAATATACCTACTCCATGGCATGACCATTGGCCATCTTTATTGAAACGCTCATGATCTCTTTATTGTAGGTACTTGACTAAGGATGCCTCGCCTCACTCAATGATGTATTAGTTTTTAAAGCATAACGTATTATGCGATTATAACGACTAAGTACCTGGATTTACTGCTCTTACAAAAGCGAATGTTTAATTGAATTAAGTACTCTGTTTTCATGGTCTCTAGACAATTGGATTAGAAGTTTTGGCGTTCGTTGGGTTCTCGTCACGCGAGGAGGCCCGTCGTCGCCAGTCGCCACGCACCGATATTCGATTCGCTTTCACTTGGATACGTGTATCTGTTTTATAACATAGACGCCCGATATTGCCGATCGACGCGAAATTCTATGTCGCTATATGGTCTACCATTTCTCTATTTTTTATTCAGACTAAGACTAAGTAAAGAAAAACCAGAATAAAAGAAATTAAAATGAGATGATAGTTTATTGCTATGAAGTCGCGTCATTATAAGATCAACAAAGCAACAATTCAGAGAAGGTTAATATAACTTCCGTCATGATCATGCATTATGTTGAAAATTGCTTTGAATTAGTGCCAAAACTGCGACTGTTTCTTTATACTTTGTTCTACAAATTCAAAGCTTCCGTATTAGGAACTTCTTGCACTTTTTTTATCAATTCTAACTAAATCGTACCTATTTGTTATGGTCATGCTCCATTTGATAGCCGCAGTTAATATATTGCATAATACTTCGTTGGCACTGAAATATGTACAGAGTTGGTTTGAACTTTTCACGAAGCATTTTTTAATCAAATAACGAGACGAAGAAAGAGAAATTTGGTGTCCTTTATAAATAATACAATAAAATGTTTTGTTAATGTGCATACATATCATCAAAGCAAGACTAAAGACAAAGCTAAGAGTTTTCCTTCAACTCTTGACATAAAGTAGAGTATCCAGTGCGCAGTTCCATTGTTGTCTGAAAGCGACACCGTGCACGTTGTGTACGGTTGACGAGCACGCTCGTACTCGTACACCTTTGAATTCGACCTAGGCCCTATTGTCGTAGAGACTAACCGCGGATAATGAGGGGAAACCGGTCCCGTCAGCTTCATGACGCATCGCCCACCTTAGGAAAAGTGCCTTCGTGTTGCTAAGCTCGCATCATGTGGACGTTCAATGCAATATCGTATTTGCCTACTAGGACGTAAACTATAGGACGCAGGACGTCAAAAGATGAAAATTGCAGTGTATGGGGAAATGGCCCTGCTCTGTTGTGGTCAGTGAGATATAATTGACAATCCAAATTATTCGTTTTAAGATTCGTAGATGCAAAACTTACACGAGCAAAAATGCGGTTGTATGTAATACAATGAAACAGCGTAAATAATAAAAATAATGTAGGTAATTGAGCTGAATACAATTTTTAGAAAGTGAAAGGACGGCGAAATGAATGGCCGCTAGTATTATATTAAATAGTTAACGTACTCACGGATATAATAATGCAATGCATTTTCAACATAATAGATAGGCGAACTCTTCCCGAACGAATAACATCCTAATGAATGTTTAAAACAAATATCTCAACCAAATCCAGGAGAATATTTTTGATAAAAACATATTTTGTTATAAAATGACACTTGCTGCTAATTATAGTCTTGGGTAAATACTTAAATAATTCTGGGCGTATTTCCAAGACAGGCCATGAATGTGACGCGACGCGATACATTTGCGCGTAGTAAAGGTCCGGACGTCCGTCCGTTTGTCATGTTTCTGTTTCTGAGCACGGATCATTACCAATGATCAAATAAATACACAGATTTTGTATTACTATTTTTACTATTGGCCTGAAACTCTGCGCCAAAGTCTCTTTGGATTCTCATTGTAAAACATTTATATTATAATCTCACCTAAAACTCAAATTTCTCGTGTGAGAATAATCTTATCGTTACAGTTGAAATAATATGACGTGTGCTAATATACCAATAAATCTTAACCTTCGATAATTTTATCAAGTCAAATAAATATATAATCGACCTGTGCAAGTAACTGTGAAAAATACAACGAATTAATTTAAGTAAGTGTAAGTACTTAGATAAATATAGCTACTTACATACCTCAGAAACTTTTGTAGGTAAATATTCCTAATGAACCGTTACTATCCCCTTTACTAAAAAGCCATTAACTTCTGAAGTAGACTGTACCAATACCAACAACGCTCATCTTTGTATGATTGGCTAACAATAGAGCCAAATCATAACCAGTAGGTATGACCAGTAGGCAGACCTACCAAATTTTAGGAAGATCAGATAATTGGTTCGAAATTTATGCTCTAACAAACATAACCACATGCAAAACATGCAACGCCGACTAATCGAAGTTAGCACTAAGATCTTAGTTCGCTTCGCCCATTCGATAAAAAAACGGAAACAAGTGCATAAAGAACCAAACCTTACAATATTTTAAAGAAACTGAGAACAGTTGCAAAATGTAAGAAACCTCATGTGATAAAGTATGGAATATATTCATACCAGTTTTTTTAACGGTAAAGGAAGCGTTCTCCGTCGACTTGGGTCTATCGTACCGGTTATCCGGATCAGCGTTTACCGTGTAAGTACCGCGACGTCGCAACATTATCACAGTCCAGCTGTTCTCCAAAATACACAATAACCACTGCACAGTGAAACCACCTCATAGCTTTTCACGATTCACAAAAATACACTTCTTATCATAGTGGACCACAACACACTGCAACAGTATTTTGGCAAAATGAACGTGTAACGATGCGTAACGGCAGATTGTTTTCAAATTGCTCGCGAACCGGATAGCAGCCGCGGCGGCAGCGTCGCGATACAGAACTGAGGAAGTGGGTTAACGAACCAATAGGTAATTTTGCAACATGCACCGGCTTCGTCAACGACGGGCAAGTCATGCGACTGTGACACGGGCACGGGCGAAAGGCAACTTGAAAACCGAGAGTGCGTTGGCACGGCTCTTCCGCGAATGACAGGATGGTGCGGTCACGCCGACCGCGAGATAGCGAGATCGACAACAGTCACTGATAACGTGTTACGATAACGTTGGACTATTGACTAACGCATTGAAATAGAGACTAAGGTATTGCATTGCCTCTACCTTTGTAGAGTGTAAGTAAATACACGCAATCATATCAAAATAAGACCTATAAGTTTATCTAATCAAGCCCATCACAAAGCATTTGTTGAAAGATGTTTCTTGACAGTTCGCAATTCCTTTTTATTTTTACATCACGTTTTTATCGGTCACATTTTTCTTGCATACATCAAGTAACTTAACGACGACGTCGATAGGTTAACCGACTTTACCGGAAAATATATTCAAAGTAAAGAAAAATAAAGTCGGGGACCGTAATAATATGTCATAAACGTTTGGATTAAAAATTAATTTAATTCTATTCCTATAGGTGTTTTATAACTGGTAGGTACCTAGTACCTACCTATTTTTTTTAATTTATGGGACTTCCCTCTTATTGTTATCTTTCAATGTAAAACGCATAGATTTTATATTTGGTTTAATGACACTCTAGGTTTCTTGATGGTAATTGATTATTATGATGTCGATTAATTTTTTTGCGACTCGTAGTAGTTAAGTGTTAAAGAGGAACTCTGTGACTAGTCACAGACTACAATAGATAATCTTATGATGACCGAATGATTGCGCTTCTGCCGTTGAGATGTCTGAACAAGAATAAATTAACATAATCGAGTGTGTTCCCTACGAAAGTGTATCAGGTATCAACAATCTCATTAGTAAGTCACGAATGTGGTGTCAAGGCTGTGTTGCTCCTCTATTAAAAATGCAGAGCTCGCGGTCGCTAGGTGTTTAACCGTGGAGAGCTGAGTGATGTTTTACTTATCGTCAGCTCTCGCTTCGCCTACTATTTTAAACTGTTTATACCCTGCCTTGTAGTCATTTTTCTGCAGCCTTGGGAATAAAAGGCATACCTATTAGAATACTGTTAGCATTAGCAAATCCAGTTGTACCTACAGCAAAGCTGTTTGAAGCTATTTTAATCTTGTTTGTAGGTAACTCCAGCAAGTAGGTTCTAGGTACCAATGTTGTTTTGTCAGACGATAATTACAGAACGTGCACTGCACAGTGGTGTACACCGCAGACCGTTTGAAATGTGCTATGTCTGCAAGGTATAAAGTGATTTGTCCTAGGACCAGCGTTTGCGACGTACTTACGTGACTTTGCTCTTACAATCAAGCAGGTCCACTTGACTAATGGTTACTGCTAGCACAGGGATAACCAATAATGGACAGAATATGACACGGCATGCCATAGCCATTCAGAAGATTGTAAAATTGTCATCGTTGGTTTGATGCAAGCAACTCTAGGTTGATCGCGAACTGTGAACTCGACGCAAGACGACATCGACATGGAGGCGTGACATCGTCGGCCTATTTTATCGCGGGGGCATATTTATTTATGGCGCTGACATTGCTGTGGGCCTTTTTAGCCTTCCAGCGATCGTTACGAATTTGCTTGCTAAATCTCATAAAAATGGATTATTTTGCACCGCCGCCTGTCTACCCGCAGGTACAGATCCCGTCACGATTAAATAGCGCTCGACGAAAATGAAAGCGAATTGCAAGGGAGAAACCTGAATACATTATGAAATAAATGTTTCAAACAACAATTATGCCTGAGATTCCTCAAAACTATTTTTTTCTTTCAGAGCTGATAGATATCATAAATACATGGAAACGGCTGCACCAATTTTCATCAAATGTGGCTAAGATAAAAACCTTTCTTACAAAAAGGAGGGCACATACAAACCAGCAGACAGAGACACAATGCAACAATCTTATAACACCCCTTCTGATCAGGGATTCAAAATAATTGAAATTTATAAAAAAAATTGTTCTCAAAACCATCCCTACTCGTGATAACATTCTAGTCCTAGGATACCCAGTATACAATCAACGTGCCCCTGAAAACCATTGGAAAATGTGTTTAGCCTAGCTTTTTAATACAATTTTTAGTGTTCCGGTCCAGTTTTGGAAAAACGGAACACTTATGGTCTCACTCTGGTGTCTGTCTGTCACCACCAGAGCTGAACCGTAGAAGCTAGAGAAATGAAATACTGAATAGAAATAGTTTGTTAAACGTTCATATACCCACAACCCGTGTGTGTATGTGAAAATTAGGGACAGGGACATCCAAATGCTCAATGCATCATGAAAAAAAAGATACAGTGTAGAGGGAGATTTGGTTTTAGATTAGACATTATTTACAGTCTATAATTGTAGGCTGGCTGGTGTTATCATTTATTTAAACTGACAATCATACTATCGACATAAAATATAATATCAATAAGCATGATTTTTTTGATAACCATTTAAAAATTAATAACACTCACCGATCAGCTACTGTGATGGATTGAAATTTTGATTAATTAGATTCTCATAAAGTGCTAGCAACAGAAAATTGGGTAAATTAGAATATGCACACAGGTAACTATTTTACCTACCGTAAACAACTGCCTTGGCATAAAGATTTAGAAAGGTTCTTGTACAGGAGTACCTACCAAGTGGGAAGATAATGACAGAAGTGTGGTCATCTCCACACAAAACCCTCCAAAATATTAGAGTTTTAACAACTGATCACAGATATAGTTTCCTATGAAGAATATGTGTAATTTTTGTTATAGAAAACTTTCTTGGAAGTTTAAAGATCTAATAAAATAATATTATGCAAACAGGGCTCATGAGTCTCAGGAGGTTTCGTTATTCTGAGGTATGAGAAAATAATTCGAGAATTCTGATTTTCAGTTAGAGCTTAGATTATTGTACCTCAGAATATTGCACTATTTTGATAATCTGGGTGTTTCTATGTATTATAAGTATGTATTTACAAAAAAAAATGTATGTATTCTATCAGCCATCTAGTTCCCATCGTACAAGCTTTGCTTAGTTTGGGACTAGAAGGCGTTGTGTTAAGTGTCCGTGAATATTTATTTATTTATTTATTTAATCTAAGGATTTACTTTTTTTATTTCTGTTCTATTGTTCATATAAGATTCTTTATAATTACCTGTGTATGTAGAAAACATTACAATAGTCTTGGAAGCACATTCTAGCACTCGCTATTAATAACTAGGTATAGTTTTTTGCAGTTTTAGGGTATTCGAAGGCATCCAAAGTTACAGAGGACCTAATCTCAAAGTTTTGGTAAGTTATATCTTTACTAATGATTTAGTAGTAGAGTCCCTTAATTAATTACGTCATTATTATGATAATAACCTCAAACTCAACTAGGTAGTTAAATATTAGACAACATAAAAATAGCTAGAGTTAGGTACTTTATTCTGAAGAAACGATTGCTATGCTTCAGTTCTTTACCATGCAAAGCTGCAGTAGGTAGGTACCTACCTACTAGAACTTCACCAAGTAAATGAAGTAGGTAGTAATTTGACGCGAGGTCAGCAAATCCATTGACTCGTCTTAGAGAAAACGACGCATTTCCCTAAAAAATGACTTTTGACATGATTTAGCTGTCACACGCCAGGCCTATGTGGCAGGCCAGGCGGGCAAACCTCTGGCTGTGGCCATTTTCCAAATGGTGGAGACCAAATGCCAGCGTATTGATTTATTCACCAGCCGCATGTAATAATTTACGGATAAATGAGCTGATTTGTAGCAGTTTGCAGCCATTTTTAAAATTGTCAGTATGAAGATACGTCACAGGCACAAGAAATCACGATGGCCGACAAAAGAATGGTTAGGTGGAAGGTACTTACTGCTGATTTTTACGCCTCCCAGAGGTGGTTTCGGTGGTTGATTTTCGAATGTCCTTCGAACGGATTTGCTGCCCTCGGCGAATGACGTGGTCCTAGGGCGTCCGCTCATTATTAGAGGTATAAAATAAACGGCCTAAGAATCCTGAACTTCATAGATACTTCACATTTCTCGTTACCACCCTTGCACTAACTCACTACGCCGCCGAAAATGTACAAAAAAAGGTAGAACAGTCAATTATTATCACTAGATACAATGGAAACTAAACTAGGACTATTCTAACAGGGCTTTACAATATCATTTTGTTAATTTTTCAAAATTTACATCACTAAAAAGTACGACAGATTTTATTTAGTTTCTTCAGTCAGACTTGACTTGCCCAATCGGATGATTTCGGCACTCACTCGGACTACGACGAACGTCGATCATTGACGGAACGAAGATGATGTCACAAAGCTCCACCAATGCCATCTAGGCGTTAGACATAACAGCTAATGTTAAAAAACACTGTAGGTACAGCAGTTCGCAAATAAAATGCCATTCTCGCTACGCGTTAGGTACCTATTAAATCGTCTGTGGTATCAAACGACCGAAGGGTAAGGAGCAATCAGCAAGCTTCCTAGAATATCTGTGGATTTGTCTATTATTTTATCATTTTATCTTTGTCAAAAAGAAGAAAATGAGTGAATGATAGACGCGTGAATGCACAGAAAACATAGAAAAAGTTTATACTCTTCTACGACTTCGTCTATGCGTGAATATAAATGAGTAGGTACTAGGTAAAGTAAATGCACGCCATCTATCAGTAGCTGAGTTGTATCAATCATGCACAGAGAGATTTATCTAAAATATTGTAGCTACTTATTCCTATTTGGAGTAGTAATGCATAAAATGCATTGCAATTATGCAATGAACAAAGGAAGGCGGCTGAAGTAGTTTCGACGACTGTTCAGCCGATGCTTATAAATTATGTGGTAAACTGTCGAAGACAGGCTATTACTGAGATGTTCGGTGTATTACTGACAGGATACAAAGTTGTGTCACTTGTAGGTACCATCAATGGTACTACCACGGTACTACTGACACTAAGGCGACTCGACTCCTCAGCTGTGATGCCCTGTCTCTACCCGTCTACCCGTGTTCATTACGTCCCCACTCTGTGTTGTATATTTAGTTACCTATTTTATTTTATTTTATTTATTCAATAGGCAACGCCAACAGCGCACATAGTTTACAATACAATAATCCTACTATTCTATAAAATGTGTGCCAATTACAGTTATCAATAGGTAGGTACAGTTCTGTACTAACATAGGTATAGGTAGGTACATGCCTAGGAACCTTATATAAACTTCTATAGGTACTCTAAACTATTACCTATACCTACTATAAAGACTATAATATTATAAAGAGGCAAGGTTTGTATGTAAGTATGTTTGTAAGGAATTGGCTCAAAAAGTAGGTGGGTTACTCTCGACCACAGTTCCAATCCAGATTCACGGAATTTGAAAAATGCCAGGACTTCTGTCAAAATCTATGGATCCGGATTGGAACTGTGTTCGAGAGTAACCCACCGATCTGATTTGGATGAAACTTGGAATATATATTGTCCGTGACCTGGATTAACACAAATAGGCAATTTTTTATCCCGTAAAATCAACGGGATCCTGGGACGCGAACGAAGTCGCGAGCGGAAGCTAGTCTACTATATTATTTTGGGTCCACCCTTTGTAGATTTATAAATTTTGTGCAATTAATAATAGTAGGTAGGTAGGTACCTAGGTATAGGTAGGTATAACCTACTATTCTTAGATAATTATGGCAGTCATGTTAGAAGGTAGGTACCTATATACCTACCTACTATAATACGTGGTCAGTAGGTAGGTAGTAGTTTCTTTGTGCGCGGACGGTTCTCTTGATAAGATAGTGTAATTAGGTACCTACCTACGTACCTATCTAACCACCTACCCTGGGAATATATTACTTTGGAATTGGAATCAATATCGGGTGGAGTATATATACCTATATATACTGTATAATAATGTACTTTTATAAAATATTGTGTTATTTATTGTGTTTACTACCTAGGTATAGGTAGGTAGGTACGTAGGTTATCAAATCGACTAGATTTTTTACTAAAGTACCTATATTGCATTGTTTTTAACAAAAATACAGATTTCTAAAATAAATACACCAGAATTTCCAGTGGGTAGGTAGTCAAACTTAGTTCCTACTAAAGTTTAGGAACTAAGTTTGAGGTTTTAGGTATAGTCCAAGCGTCTAGAGTCCAAACTGGCATTGCTGCTGCAACTCAAATGGTGCGTGCACACTTGCACACTCAGCCCATTCCGCTGCTGGCGTCATTGCCACCATTAATTCCAGACTTATTGCCACAGCAACATCACCTTTATTCTTTTATGGAGCAAGGACATGAACATGCCGGGACAGAGGCATGATCGTGTTTAGACTATGCTCATGCCCACTTCCCTGCCGACGACTGCAGCTGCATGTGCACGCGGTATACCGCGTTCACACTATGCCCGTGCCGCTGCCGGCATTATTGCCGCGGACATAATGCCGCCACAGCAACATCGCCTTTATTCTCATTATGGAGCAAGAACTTGAACTTAGGCCGGGATTCGGGACAGAGGCATGATCGTGTACACACTATGCTCGTGACTACTTCCCTGCCCAAGTCCCTGCCGACTGCGGCATACTGCATAGTGTGAACGCAACATACAAGAGTAAAATTAATTTCGAAGCGCTATTGGAAACAGACGCAGCAGAGCTGACAGTTGATTTGATAGTGGGATGGGGGCATGGGGGTGGGACCCAATGAAATGAACGCTACACAGGCTACACTACACTAGACTTGTCTAGTATCAGTTGCGCGTGCGTCGCGTGCCAAGCGGGCGGATCTCTCGCTGCTCGTTTTAACACGTTTAGTGTGATTTATAATGTAATTCAGCGTTAATAAAAATCATTACCAGGCATTAGCATGGAGTGTTACACATCAGATAGCTGCGACAGCGACGGCAGAGAACAAAAAACCTTGGATTTGTCCAACCAATTTCTGGAGTCTGGTGGCCTGGCTTCTGAACTAAGAAGCATTGTTGATGAAAAGGACTGCGCACAAAACTACGAGATAATACTACTCTACAACAACAGAATAGCTAAGTTACCGGACACGATAAGTAGCTTTACAAACTTGAAGATTTTGGACATAAGCAGCAACAGACTAACTACCTTGCCCGATATTTTCAAGAATTGTCCCCTGACATCACTGATAGCAAAACACAATCGGCTAACGAACGAATCACTTCCGAAGTCTTTCTTCTCTGCTAAGAGCACTTTGAGGGAGCTGAATCTAAGTGGAAATCAGCTCAACTTCTTTCCAGAGCAAGTTCTTGAACTGGCTTATCTCAGATACCTTTATCTGGGGGGAAATAATATTGTCAATATACCAAAAGATATATGGAAGTTAATCAGGTAGGTACCTATTAACCTACATAGCCTACATCTAAATAAGTACTAAACAAATCATTCGCCTAAAAAAAATCACTAGATAGTGGTAAGTGCTCATACATACCTATATACCTACTAGTTAGGTGCGGAGTTATAAAGTAATTTAGTCGTTTTATTATCAGCTACATAGGCAGGTACCTACCTACAGCCCAATTTATAAATACAATTTAGGTACCTACCTATACAATTTAGCCTATCAGTTCGTTTTTGTACGGCAATGGTTCACAAGCGAAACATTTGCCCTATTAGGTCGTAGGTAGGTACCTGTAATTACTCTACTCTAAATATTATATCCCACCCAATGTCATCCATGACTTAGGTCAGGTTCGACCAACTCCGAATTAGTTAGCCCGAATAACGCTATTCTTTAGATTAAAATATTTACGTCCTTGTTTTTGAAAAGCTTAGAGACGTTGTAGGTATGTTAGGTAGGTAGGTACTTATTTTATTTATCGTAGGTAGGTATCATTACATAAAGCGCATGGAATTGGTAGGTACCTACCGAGAACACAGCCTTATAAGACCGACTAGGTACACCGACTAGGTACCTACCTACTAAACTGTTGTTCCCGCCAGCCATTGTAGTTGGAGTTGTTGAACAAAAATTGAGCAATAATAAACAGATAACAGTGATGATGTGATGTTCAGCTGAGTCATTGTTATGCAAACAATATTTAAAAACATACAAATGTCGCATAACATCTAGGTACCTACTACCTACCTAATCATCCATCAGACTATTGTCTGTGGGCTAAACTAGCTTACCTATTGTGGGTGTAGTAGGTACCTTACCCATCTACCGAACTTATTTGTAATTTTAAAGGTGAAAAATAATCACAGAAAAGAGATGTCCTTATGTACCTATCTTAATCTAAACCATTCCCTTGAGGCTGAATTGTTTACCACACAGTATCCAACAGATATGTTATAGGTACCTATCGGTTCACGTATTCAGTCAGCGCCTGTGAAGTCACAGATGATTTGGTAGTTGTTGCAGTCCTTAGTGTGCTGAATGGTCTGTGTTAGTGCGCCGCTATTTTGTAATGTGACGTTTACTCTTGGCCCATACCGCTGCTGGCATTATTGCCACGACTAATTCCGGAATTATTGCCACAACAGCAACATCGCAGGCTACCTACGTGGGTTTACTTACATTATGTCCACGCACTTCCTTCGCGTTCAACTTCCGACAATGGCGGACGTCGAAATCATTGCGTCCACAATGCTTTGCTTTTTGAGTGAACCTACCTAGTAGGTGCCTAGTAGGTAATACTTAACCTTTTCAAGATCCAGCCGTAGAATGTCTCTTCTATATTTTGTGGTAAAACTTCTTCGAGCCGGATTGCGCAAGTTTTAGCACCAAAGGTGACCAAAGTCTCACAACAGAGTAAGCAAACAATTGCAAACGCATCGAGTAACTTCATAATCGTACCTGCTGACCCAGCCCGCAACTTTGTTTGCGAGGATCATTCTGTGAGGACGAGCATACAATAGTCTACATAGGTACGGTACGCAGTGCACGACGCCACGCGACGATAGAGTCGTTAAAGCAAAAATCTTGACGCGATTTCTCCAACTTGAATTAGGTACGAACTGAACTACACTTCGGAATAGTGTGAAATAATTTTCGAATCGAATCGGTCCTATAGTTCCAAAGATTAACTCCCTACAAAAAAAACCAATAAAACAAACAGTAAAAAGTTCTTAGTACTTAGGTACCTATAATAAAAATAAAATAAAAGCTAACTAGGTTGGTAACTAAATAATATCTTTACCTCATTATATTAGTATCGAAATGTTGATAGGGCTACGGGTTATTGACCTAACGTCTTCAATAAATAGGTCAAATCTAATTACAGATTTCCTTCGAACCATTGATTGTTAAGGTAATCAAAATAATTGCTTCCTATTAGGGAGGGTAGGTAATAAAAACGATAGAGTCCTAGTTATTCGAGTAAACAAATCTGTTTTCCTATTTATTTTTGTAAAGAAGGTCTTTAGCGTTGTAAATGAGATGTTTCGGTTATGTTAAAGTTAGATGGCGCTGTATTTATAAGCATTTAAAAGATTATTACATTTAAAAAACTAAGAACGTTATTGAAATCAGGTATAGTTTGGGATTTTCACTACTCAGCCTACCTACAATCCTACACGTATGTTTTTGTAAAATACTATACTTTATATCCCTGGCTCACTGGTACACCGAGCTGGTCTTCCATTCCAGTGTCATCCGTCCGTGACCGTATCCGTCGGCTAACTCCTCGACCCCCTCGTCTCACGTACGGGTCGACCGCCATCACGTACGGGTGACATTGACAGGTCGGGAGCTTGACACTGACAGTTACCTAACCACTCGTGCACGCGAGACAGGGTAACGCATCTACTGAATAGATGCAAACACTAGTTTTTATTTAGGAGACCACACGCCACACAAAGACATTACCAAACTACTTCGGTAGGCGGGTATGGGTAGGTAGGTACCTACCTAAAAAGAAAAGACTAAATAAAATTATTTTTCATCCCACCATCTCGGAAAGAGTATTTTTGCTCTTCACTATCTGAGTGCAAAAGCCGTTTTTATTCTCTAGAGGATAAAGTAAATTGAATTTAGAACATCGTGTGCACTAAGTTTGTGAATTAAAAAAAACATTAAACCTATTTACTGCTACCTCTATGGTGTCGAATATATGAATATATCATACAACTTTTTTTTAATTTGTTAAAAATTCAGACTCGGAACCTTCTTGGTGTTCTTTTTTCAATTTGCTAGTCATTGCCTCGCTGAGGTGGAATGAAAAGTTACGTGTTGCACTCGAGTGCAAAGATTTTTCACCTCGTGCTCTTTTGATTCCCTCGCTAACGCTCAGGATTCTAATTTTGAATCACTCGCTGCGCTCGTGATTCAATTTTAGAATCCTTCGCTTGCTCGGTCATCAAAATTGAACACGCGGAAAGCAACTTTGCACTCTTGTATAACAAATAACTTTATTTGTGTAGGTACATAATGTAGGTACCTATACTTACGAATATACCTATACCAGAATTCCTTAGTGGTATCAAATTATCTAATAGATGGTTGTGGTTATTGAGTAGGTATATTGAAGTATATTGAGCGCTCGTGGATGTTATGCGACGTTCTGCGCGGTCACTATTTGGATGGGTGACCATTTAGTGGCAATTACATCTGAGCGCTTCCGTGCTTGGTCGATCCCGGCGCCAGGTCTTTTTAGGCCTCCGTCATAGCGCCGGGTCAGAGACTCCGTCAACAGAGTTGGCCACTATACCTAACTCATGCGAGTTTGCTTGCTATTGAAATTATTATCGTTTTCAGTTTGCAAATTCTATCAGTGGGAGGCAACAACATAGCAGAGGTCCCTGAGACGGTGGGCCGCCTAACTGGGCTACAAGCTTTAGTCCTCAGCGACAATAAACTAGAGTACCTACCCGCGAGCATCGCCAACTTAAACCAGCTCCGATCTCTACTCATTCACAAAAACCGGCTTAGGACGTTGCCGACCCAGATAATCAAGTTAAGATGTCTGACAGAGGTAGGTATGATATATACCGATAACAACATTATAACTTATCGTAGGATAGATAAACTGATAAGTTCATGTTTGTAGAACGTGTAAATTAACTATGCAAACATTTATCGGTTAGGGTCATTGATTTATGGATGATATATACGGCTCGGGTAGTTGGTTACGTAGGTCATCAAGTCCAGTATTATCTGAATTGGTCGGTTGCAATTTGTATAAAACCAACATACATGTTTTTTCTGTTCATATTTTTATTGTGGTGGCTGAATAAACGTATTATTATTATTATACCTAGGTAGGTAGGTACTAGATTTTATTTTATGCTGCATAGAAACAATCGCAAATAAACTGACATGTCCTTGCAAATGAGGAGTAAGTGGTATAGCACGTGACGCAATTGCCAGTTAGAACGTGCTTGGAATTCAGTGCGATCACAACACAACTCTACGACGATCTAAGATCGGTACCAAGTGCGAGGATAACAATCGGTTCAAGACATAGGTAGGTAGGTACCCTTGTAACTTAGCGTCCCGTCTATTTTCGGGGATAAAAAGTAGCCTATGTGTTATTATTATATTATGTAAGGTTACGGAAAATATACTAGAAGTTTCATCCCAGTTGGATCACTAGTTTTTGCGTGAAAGAGGAACAAACATACATACATCCATGTAAATCTTTCGCTATTATTAGGATTACGACACAAAAGTAATAATAATAATAAATAAATAATTTATTTTCTTTCTACAAAACAAGGTAGAACAAACAGAGGCAGATAGGTAAACTTAAGTAGGTACGTATTAGGAGACAGTAGGTAAGGACATGCTATTGATTTTAAGTGAACCTGTTTTGTGAGAGACTGGTGCCTGAAATAGGTTTGATAAACCTGTGCCACAGGACACCAGTACCCCACTCCGCTGATTACTCGGATCAGATAACAATTATCTGTCTGAGACAAGTAGACTGATCACTGATGATGATATACTGAGCGTTTGCTTTAAACTTCCAGTTGAGTCTCCGAGAGAATCCACTGGTGGTAAGGTTTGTAAGAGATATGACCCTGCAGCCCCCCTCCTTGCTAGAGCTAGCAGGGCGGACAATCAAACTTCACGAAATTCCAATTAGGGAGGGAGAGGTTCCGTACACCCTGATGAAATATCTCTGTGCTGCTCAGTGCTGCGTTAATCCAAAGTGTAAAGGTTTGTTGCAATGTAGAGATAGGTAATTACTCTAGAGCAAGTCAATGATACCGTAGTCCTTCGAGCCGGATATTTAAGGCGTAGGGTAAAGG
The DNA here is from genome assembly GCA_947507515.1 of Eulithis testata. Classification (NCBI taxonomy): domain Eukaryota; kingdom Metazoa; phylum Arthropoda; class Insecta; order Lepidoptera; family Geometridae; genus Eulithis; species Eulithis testata. The sequence goes on from OX382207.1 coordinate 5,594,325, forward strand.
CAGACAACCTTCTCGCTCGCACATTCCAACATTTTCGAAGATATAATATAACTATAATATAAATGTGCACTTTAATTTATCGCATTGGTACAAGTTTTTTGGTCGGAAAACTTGTTTGGATCAATGTGATATTTTTACTGAACCTTTGCATTGTTATTCTCTCGACCATGAAGCTCTGCAATTTCACTTAGGTACCTACCTAATTACATTTAGTTATATTATATGTTCAAAAATGTTAAAATGTGCGAGCGAAAAGGTTGTTACCCTACGCCTTAAAATAAACTTTTGTACCTACCTAATAAATATTTTTTAAGTTTAAGAACCTTAAAACTTTAATTTGATACAGCTTCATCATCGGATGATGATGATGATGATGATGATGGTAGTTCATTGGGATTGTTCTATTGATCTTAAACACGATCTGGAAGTTCGGATAATTTTATTTTTTAACCAACTTCAAAAAAGGAGGAGGTTCGTTCAGAACTCCGTCATTTATGAGCCGATTTAAAAAATTCTTTTTTTATCTGAAAGGGTATGCTTCCAGATTGGTCCCATAAAAATTTTATCAAAATCAGTTCAGTAGTTTGGCAGTTAAATAAGAATAACTCGAAAAAACACGTCATTCACTTACACGACACTGCGTATTTGCTTTCCTGTGACGTTTCTGTGGTGTTTACGATCAATAAATAGAACAGTCTCAATAAACTTTTATCATCATCATCATCACTTGATGATGAATGCGTATCAAATTGAAGTCGGTTTTTCCAGTTTTTTAAACTTATAAATTATTTCAAATCAGTTCATAAAGGATGGAGGTCGTAAAAAATATTAAAAAAAATGCAACCGAATTGAGAACCTAGTCTTTTTTTAAGTCCTCCGTCAAATGTTTTTAAAAAGAAGATTATAATTTGATCCTACATCGCGAAAGTACGAGCTAACAAAGTTTTTCTGTTTGAAAGTTTTATTCATTTCAGGTGTTTTCTTCGATAATCGAGTGGAGCACATAAAGTTCGTCGATTTTTGTGGCAAGTACCGCATTCCACTACTACAGTACCTATGCAGCTCTAAATGCATTACTGGCAGTTGGGAAAGTCGTGAGGAAAATAATAATCCCCACCCTCACATGATGAGGAAGGTACTTCTTGGTTAATTTTGGAGAATGCAGATATTAGTAGCTATATTCAACCAAAATACAAGACATAGGTACATATCCATTATTCTTTAGTAAATAATGTATGTATATTTGTTATGAGAAAGAATCATGAACATTGATTTGATTAGGTAGTAGAATTTTATTGTAAAATTACATATCAGCTTGATGAAAAAAATTATACATTTGATAATCTTGGTATGTAGTTTTTGTGGACTGTGTTCACATTGTAGTCTTTACTTAGACATTTTAAATCACATAGGTATTGATTTATTAGTAGGTATCTAAAGCATTGAACATTGTTTACATAGTAAATCCTTGTTTAGAACAAAATTGTGCATGTTTTTCTATAATGTTATTGCATTTTATAACAATGTTACCTATACCACAGACCTAATACTCTATACTGACTTATTTTTAACCAAATCGGGAACTAAACCAGCATTTTTTTAACTATGCATATTCTTAATGATTTAAAATGTATGTACATAAATAAAAATTACACTATGTATGTACTAGCTAGTCTATTTTAATTTTGTTATGAATCTATTCAGCAGTTTCTTGTAAGAACTTTAACCTAGCTTCTTTACCTCTAAGAATTGCAGTTTTAAACAGCTTGCAGTAAAGTTTGATAGATACGGGGGAATCATCATTACCAGGAACTGGATATGTAATAAGATTGGGGTTGCAATTACTATCAACAATACCAATAGTAGGTATAAGCATTTTAGCGCTGTCTCGCACTGCTGTATGTTGATTTAGAATATTGTTCTGAGTGTTGAGGAAAATACACAAGTCTGGCAATCTTGTGACTGCACCAAACTGATGATTAGCATTTGTGAATATACCTCCCCTCCAAAATCGAGTGTGTGCATACTCCCCAGATTCCATAGCTGTTTTCTCTACTTCATGAGCATTTAAAGCATTTCTGTTAAAGAAACAGATAATACCTCCACGATATGCTACGTGAGCTGTAAAGTTTAGAGCTTTTCGTAAATGTTCAGCTGTAACATCTAGATCGAATATCAAATGGCCAAGTCTAGATCCGTAGATATAAGGCCTCATAAAGTCATTGAGTGATCCTTCTTTGTGACCATAGTGAACTCTGCTCTCAAACAAATCCTTGACAGTAAATGTATTGTGAACTTGAAAGAAGTCTGGGTGCTGTAGTGGATTCTTTGTCAGGACCCCATCTAAAAGTTTACATAGAATTAATTTAAGGCAGTTAATATTTATGCAAAATACCTAGATAGATTCACAAGGCTGTTAGGAAGTTGTAATCTCACTAGATTAAAAACTTGTTTTAAAAGTTTAGTTAGGTAGGTAGGTATACTTCTAGCTGTACCTATTTTTCGTTTGAAACTTATGACACTGGCAGTCTTTCTACATTGTGCATCCTTTGCTGTACTCTGCCCACCTGCCTATATAATTAGTAGATGAAAACGGAAACATGTAGGTAAATAGGTACCTACCCATATTTTATGTGTAACTTACCATCTAGTGAAGTCGGTGTTGCAACTTGAGCTGCGGTAGAGTTTCTTCGTAATAAATATATTATTCCATGCTTGAAAACAGGATGTCCTATAAATTTATAGGTAAGATAAGTCTCCCTACATGACAAATAAATAAATTTGAAAGAAGCACAAATCGTCTTAGAAGGTATCTATGTAGGTATAACAAGTAACAAGTGTTCTAATAATAAAATCAACTTACTAGTCGACGTAAAAAGCATCGCAATGCGAGTGTTTTGCACTATTCAAACAAAACCAAATCCGTAGGCACGTACAAGACGCATAGACATAGGCAAAGACTAGGTGGGAGGTTTTATCCTGCTGATTCCAGGTCCAGGCAGATCGTAGGACTCTAGGACTGTAAAGTTGACAAAACCGAAGAAAAGACCTATCCTATTGATGATGGAAAAGACTACTTATTAAATAGGTAGGTAGGTACTATTTTCATCCCGTAATCCTGTAACCCATAGAAAAAGAATACCACAAGAATACTCTTCTGTAACCGTAACACAATTTTTAGGTTATGTATATGTACTAGGGTAGGGATGTTAAAAAATAATCGATTTAACTTATTATCGATTTTTATAGTCATAGTACTTAATCGATTTTTAGTAAATCGATTATATAAATTACGTGTTTAAATCGATTTTCAGAAACAGCTCGTATCTAAGCGACGGATGAAAAGATCTTGCAAAATATGACTGGACATTTTGTGAAAATAATTTATGTAATGCTTGTATTACCTCATTTATTTTATTATCAACTAGGTTCACAAAAACGAATCCTCTAGCTTTACAAATTAACCTTCAACTGTCAAACCGATTTATTTTTATTAAAATCGATTTTTGACAAATCGATTTTTATTTAATCGATTCTGTTCTATTAATCTCACATCCCTAATATGTACCCGTACCATGTACACTCTACCCTGCATAGAAAAAAAAAATACTTTCTCTCTCTCTCTCTTTAACCAGAGATTCCCTGGGCCCCACCCACCGAACATCTATAATATCCTCCACCCATCATTTCACAACCAAAGAATGCAGTGCTCCTCTTGTTATAGAGTATTCTTTTTCTGTGCTCTTTTTTAGAAGAAGAAAAAAAATCTAAACGCATTTAGAAGCTAGTTTTGTTTGTTTGACTATGGTTTGACTGAAACTACTAAATGGTCATTTGACTGTCAGCGTTAGCAAAACTTCATTCCTTACCCTAGTGCTACCTAGTTTCAACTTTCAAAACATGGGCCGCGAAAAGCTCTCATTCCCAGGCTGTACATTCCTTGTTGGTTGTGTTTTCCATGGCTGTGAAATGAGTGCGCCATTTGCCATTTTGTTTGTATGTACAAATAGGGTAAAGGTTAGACCGCACTAGGGCGGAACTGCACTGCAGCGGAGCGTCGCGTCATTTTCAATGTAGCTCGGTATAACGCACTAGAACTGCAGCAGCGCGGCATTTTATCTCTCAGTCGGTTGGCAACCACTGGACGTGATGGATGAAATTGGTGTGAACGGTATATATATATAAAAGAAGAGGGACCTGACTTACCAATCACATTCCAGGCCAGACCGCTAAAGCTAGGGCTAAAATTTGGAATGTACTTTCTTTACATGGCATAGGCACCCGCTAAGACGGGATTTTAACAAATTTAACCCCTGACTGGGTCAAACTGGGCCTCAGCGTTAGTATGCAAAATCGTATTCCTTGAAGTTATAAATACCAAAATTGGCATGTACCTATATTCATCAAACTAAATAAATAAGATCTGTATTTAAAAAAGCTAGCTCAACACTAATTCGCTGTGCTATTAGTTGTTAAAGTTTGTATGGAAAAATTGGTTTGTTTCAAGCTTAGGTAGGTTCCTAGCATGTCCTTACAAAAAAATAAAATACCTACGAAAGGTGTAAGTAGGAAGGGAGATAGCGTACCTAGGTAAAAAAATACCAGCCTCTGAAGCCACATTTAAAGAAGTAGCTAAGTGGGTAGGTAGGTAAGTGGGTAGGTAGGTAAGTAGGTAGTAGGTACCTACTTAAGATCTCGCTATAAAGTCAACGGGAAGCATAGTTTATGTGTTGCTTTATTACTGAGTACCTACCACGCGGGCAAAGCCGCTGGCGCTACAGCTAGTATAATATAGATGGATGCCTCGCAACTGTCGCGGACGCGCCGCTTACTATAACGCACTTAGCGGCAGCGGAACTGCGCGTCGCGAGCGCGTCAACTTTGCCTAGTTGCCCAACTCTGTCGCGACGCTCCGCTGCAGTGCAGTTCCGTTGCCGCTTAGTGCGGTATGGCTAGTACATTTACTTGGAAAGAATATAGAAACTAATTGACGCGACGCTCCGCTGTAGTGCAGTTCCGCCCTAGTGCGGTCTAACCTTAAGGCGGGCTTGGCCGTAATACTTTCAGACTTTTGGAATCACAAAACATTGTAATAAATGGCGAAAACAATGAAGAATATTGATGAACTAGACTTATATGCGATACTTGACTTACAAATCACCGCTACAGAATCAGAGGTAAGGTTACGATATACTTAAATAGGTCCGACTGGTCTAACTAAGTAGGTAGGTCTTTAATCGTTTGCAGCGGTTTGTGGATAGCTCAACTGTTTCTTGTGTATTTTGTAAATATTGTGAATATTGTAAATACTGTATTAGTTGTAATTTTCTTTACGAACTAAAGAAGAGGACTAAGTAAGCCTAACTAATAGTTTTATTTTTTCTAATTACAGATAAAGAAAGCATACCGTAAAAAAGCATTACAATGCCATCCAGACAAAAATCCTGATGACCCAAAGGCTGCAGAGGCTTTTCATGAACTTTCCCAGGCTTTAGAAATTCTAACTGATACATTAGCCAGAGCTGCGTATGACAGAGTTCTCAGAGCTAAGGCAGCCGCTAAGTTACGGCATCAAGAGCTAGACAGTAAACGGCAGAAACTAAAGGAAGATCTTGAAAGGCGAGAAAGAGATGCCGCCTCAGGTAGTAATACCAACCTCACAGATGAGCAAAAGTTAGCTGCAGAAATAGCCAGGCTACAGAAAGAAGGTAGCAGCCTCCTACAACAAGAGCAGAAAAAAATGAAAGAACAAATTAAAAAAACTATGGGGCTCATCAATGAACCAGTGTGGGATTCCAGTCTAAATAGAATTAAAATAAAATGGAAGGTTGATAAAGGTGACCCTAATAGTGGTGGCTATGATGAAGCAAACCTAAGAAGGTTTTTAAAAAAGTATGGTGATATTGTTGCACTAATAATGTCCCCTAAGAAAAAAGGAAGTGCACTGGTGGAATTTACAAGTAAAGAGGCTTCAGAAATGGCTGTTGAATTAGAAAAAGGACTACCAGAAAATCCATTAGAATTGAAATGGCTAAATGAAAGGCCAGTATTGACTACAAAGAAATCAGTGGCTGGACCCACACTAATATCAGACAAAGATTATGAATCATTGGTTTTAACTAAAATGAGGCAGGCTGCAGAAAGACAAAGATTGATAGAGGAAATGATGAAAGAGGACCAAGTTTAAATATATATTTTTGTAAGATTCTAGCTCCTTCATTCATATTTGCCAGTCATATAAGTGCAGCTTTAAAAAAGGATCTGTCATTGACAGCTGATAAGAGATTTAGCAGCCATTTCAGCTCAAGGTGCTTCAGATAATCAATGCTAAAGCACATATTAAATATGTAAGAAAATATCTAAGGAACATAATTTTATTTTTTTCCTTAACCCGTCAACCGGCGGAAACGCCCCGGGGCGTTTTGTGCGGTCCAAAAACCGGTTTGCGTTCTTTGACGGGTTAAACTTAATTTAGCAGTAATAAGTAGCACTTCAATATTTTCTACTCAGGTTAGGATCAAACGGTTTCCACTCATTCACAAACTCCATGACTTTTTTCCGTTGTAAGTCACCATATTCCTTTTTAGTATTTTTCCATAATTTGTGATCCAGGTCTAATATGCCAGCAATAACTTCCTGAAAAACAAACAAGTTGAATCTTCATAATAAATATGTAGTTGTTATTGTGCATGTGCCTAATGTACTCTACTCAAAGTGCCAATTCTTGAATTGGCACTTTGAATTGTGGAAATTTGTGCTAGGACAGTTCAAGCTAGGACAGTTCTTGAACTGTCCTAGCACAAATTTCCACAATATGATATTTTGTGTTATTATTTACCTCAGCAAATGTCTTCGGAAACAGCTGTTGGTCTTCTATGACATGAGCAAAACCAGGATCCATTCCGAAATCAATCCAGAAATATGGCAGGCCTTTCGGAACACCTTTTCTTACATTCTTCCCTTTTAAGTCTACAACTTTCTTATTCATAGACCATTCTGCTTCACACTCTAACAATGCTTTCTTGAAATAGATAGCTGCCATATCTCCAACATCTCTAGGCATAGGTATACAGTTGATCACCATGTGTGGATATTTATGAAGCCTAGTGGCCGTCTCAAAGAACACCACATCTTTGTTTTGCGAGTTGTAAAACTGAGTAAGGGCTTTTCTGTAATTCTGTAAATGCAAAGAGTATTTAAGTAGAATTCTCACAAAACAATCCAATACAATTTTTTATTTTTTGTGCTTAGTTTCTGTAGTGAGCAAGAGCATACTTTAGCAGCATAACGGGTTTTGCCTAATCTTATCTCTTCAGTAGCCATAGAAAAACAGCACAGATAGACCGTCACAGATCCTAATGTGTTATGGCAAACAAAAATAACATTTTCACTCACCCCTTTGGCGGCACTTACCATTATTTCCTCCCAAACATCTTCATCCAAAGCAGTGACACATGTAGAATGCTGTATTGTAGTTATTAAACAATGGCCTTTAACAAGGGATGTCCTCGATGGAACTGCTATGTACACCTTATTTCCACAGCTCACCATTAGATGCTTTAACATGTTTTTAGAATCTAGGCAGTATTCACAGCCCTCAAGAGATCTCTCTAACTTAGCATGTTGGTTGATCACCCTTTGTTTATCTGCCTCATTGTCCTTTGCCTCATTCCTGTTCTTTGATATCTCATCCACAAATATGTCTGCAAGATCATCATTTGGATTTTTGCTTTTGCTTGCAATTCGGGCAAGTTCAGCATCTTCGTTATAGTTGTTGCCATATTTTTCATTTTCAAACTGTAATAAAATGTTAGCGTAAATCACTTGAAAAACTTTAAAATACAGGATGTAATGACATCGATTGATCCAAATGCTTCTTACTCTGGTATGCTAGAAGTGGATAACTTACCATCTGTGCCAAGTTATACTTGTCATCATTCCCAAAGTATTTGGCTCGTTCTCCTGAAATGTGAGTTTCAGCTTTCCGTTTCCCGCCTTTGCTTTTAGCATCTCCTTTAGTAGTATTTGCTAAAGGCCTGCTGTTCCCAGAGCTATTTGTTGATATTAACATGACTCTGTCATCTTTCTCTTTGCCAGCATGGGGATTCTGTTTTCTGTACTCTTTAGCTGCTTCCAACTTTGCTTTCAATTCATCAACAAGTTTCATATCGCCCATTATCTCTGCCTTTACTATCTTAGCTCCTAGTTTGTTCATTTTTTCATCACTAAGATACAAACTACTCTGTTCTTTATCTTTAGCAGGTTTTATATTGTGAACTGTGATTTCTTGTTCATAAGATTTTGAAGTATTTATTGGTTCAACATAGTCTATGCTACTTTTGAATGATTCATCAGAAGTTTTATTTCTTCCTCCATCATCTCCTTGACTTTGACTGCTGGTATTTTCATTTCTTTTCCAATTATATGTTCTTTCATTTTGTCTATAGTCACTGCGGCCTTGACTTTTATAGTCACCTTTCCCACTGTCATATTTTTTTCTATCAGTGTTTTTGGTGAGGTCATAAGTTCTGTAATTCTTAGATGTACTGGATGGTTTAGTATAGTAGTCATCATCATCAGATGGTTTGAGAAATTGTCTGGTTTTTCTAAAACTTTCAGAAGTTTGAGGTAAGCCTGCACCTCCATCTTTCCAGTATGGATTGAGCTCTCGACTGCTAGTAGCAGGATTGTATGAATCAATATGATTTTTGTCTTTCTCCTCTCTCTTCGGCCGTATATCGTCTTTAGTGTAAGTTTTAAGCATTCCTGTCATTGCCATCCAATCTTCTCTTTCAGGAGCCAGCTTACAAGTTGATTCTATCTCGACCCATTCATCAGATTCTGATCCACTAGACCTCGAAGACTGAAAGGTAAATTAGGAGCAAAGAATATTATGGACTTATACAAGTTTGAAATAATATAGTACCTATCCTTCCAAATAGCACCCATCGTCAGATTACCAAATACATTCATCCAAACTTAGTAAACTTACACTGCGCTTTCTTTTTTCATGTTTTTTTGACTTTTTGTGTGATTTGCGTTTGTCTTTTCGCTTTTCTTTCATAATATTGTTCATGATGTTCACGTACAGAAAAAAAATCGGCGCTCTAATTTCCACTAACTTTTATTTTGGTGTCATGACGTCACACTAGCAAACAACGTTAGCAAACAATCTTTGGAGTAGGCTGATGATGATAGTTAAGTATTCTTGATATGCCATCCCGGAATGCAATGCAAGATTGCAAGCATGAAATCACATGAAATACACGGCCTGGGAGTTGGACAAGCAAAAAATAAAACAATCAGATAAGTAGGTAGGTACACCTTTTTGTACATCATTTTTGAAAAACTCTATTTCAATACTGATAAAAATGTTTTCAAATTTTGCGCTAAACATTAATGCTCTGTATTTCTTACAACCAATCAGGAGTAGTATGTAATGTACAATAATTCCATGGTTGTTTGCCCAGATTGTGCATTCCATGGTTGTACAAAAACCATCCAAAGCAAGCAGCTAATCGGCTTATTGATACTTGACGGTAAAAAATGTCAGATTTGACAGTTGAAATGTCAGATTTTAGTGTTTACGCAATAAATAAAACTTACATAAAACGCCAGACGCCATTTTGTATGTGGAAATAAGGCTGGCCTACAGAAAGTGCTTGCAGTTAGTTGGCAGCGCTATACTGTGTGACGTGTGAGGAGGTGTGAGGTCTGATCACGAACAAATTTGACAGTCGTTGCGTTACGTAAACCTAATATTATATTCAAATCATATTGCGCGTGAACGCCAGTACGACCACCGAACGAACACCCTAAAGCGCCCTACTCACACATCTGCCGCAGGGGCACTCTAGGTTGTAGGAGTGGGGATGACCCTTAATTGCATCCTTAATTGTGATGTGTGTAGGCATGCAGGGGCAATTTGGAGGATTGGCCCTGCGGCAGGGCGGCAGGAGCGCGAGACCATCCTTGATCCCTAAGTCGTCCCTGCCGTCGCTGCGTGTGTAGCGCGATTGGGGCAATTTCTCAGTCAGTTTGTCAGTATACGGCATTCCGCATCAATGTATTTTTTTTTTCTATAAATGGTGCCACCATTGCAAGAAGCTCTTCAAAAGAGTCAAAATCCATCCGTAAAAAGTTATTGAAGTCATCTACTTCCAGTTCTTTTATAATATTCATGTGGCATAACTCACTTCTTTTCAGTAGCCATTTCTTCACCCAGTATCTCCTTTTCCTTTTTTTTTGAGGTAGCACCACAGAAAGCGCCAAGGCTACTCCAATCTTTTGATTGGTCGATAATACAGGTGCCATTCTCAACACGTGTGCTCAGCTCAGCTTACTCGGAAACACTGCACGGCAGGCAAGTGTGTAGAGATACTCCCGATATCGCCACAACCGCCATGCACCCTAGATTGCCCCTGCGGCAGGTGTGTGAGTGGCGCCCTTAACCTAGCAGTACGACAGCCAATCGTTGTAGCATCACCGCGCAGGGTATTTCGTATTTCTGATACGCTAGCGCTCGCTACGATACTTTTACCATTGTCGTCACATTTGTTCGTGTTTCGTGATCAACACAACAAGGCTTGATCATCATCAAGGCAGTGCGCGTGCGCGTTGTCTGGTGTTGTTTTCTAGTTTTCTGTCAGTTTTTCACGAAAATAAATATTATGAAATATTTACATAGCGAAAAACATAACGTCTTCCATTCCTACCGACCGATAGAAAAGGTATGCATGTAAATATTGCTAAACAGTAAGGTAGATAGCATAATAGCATTAGTCTAATTCAATTTGATAGTGCACCTACATTGGGTTGATCGCAAAGGAATGTCAGAATGCTTCCTGTTATTAGTATTCAGTTTGTGTTTCGTTCGTTCCAGTAAGTAGCTACTTGGAACGTACAAGCGACTGTACAAATAATCGTGGATTGTTATTGTTCTACTTCGTGAAGGTAAACGCCTGAGTTCGGAACAAATTGATCTATCAATGTTGATACGCCTTATCTTAGAAAGTGTCGTTGGGTAAGCTTTCTTTTTTCTAGTCTTGTTTCCTTTGTTGATGGTTGAGTTGATCTATTTCCTATAGGTATTAGTAGACTGTATGCTAATTTTTGCAGCAAGTGAGTGAAAATGTTCTCCAAGAAGAAAAAAAAGCCTGAAATCTCCAATCCCATAAACTTCCAACACAGACTACACACCGACTTTGATAAACGAGAAGGAAAGTTTGTTGGACTTCCACCACAATGGGCTTCCCTTGTTGGTAATAATCAGGTAATTTAATTATTATTGTAAAGCTTCAATATACTGATGTGAAAAGTTTAGTTTTTTAATATTTACTATACATCAAAAGGTTTCCCGCTAGGAGTTTTCTCACGAGTTCACTCACACAATATTAGAACATCTAATATTGTGTTGACATTTTAGGTAGCCAAATTACAGAAAGGTTCAATTTAAGTTGACTAATTTGCAACCCTATTTGAGTTAATTCCGGCAACTAGCCAGTGATTTGTTAACAAAAAAGATCATTGCAACTAGCACACCACTACTTAAATATTCTTTCTTTCTTTTACGCAATCTAAAAAAATGCTTGTATAGATAAAATAACTTTTTTTTACATAATTCCTACATAGTTTTATCCCTTTCAGATCCTAAAATCAACCAACAGGCCTATACCATTAGTAGATCCATCAGAAATTACTCCCACTGAAATCCTTGACTTGAAAACAATAGTCAGAGGAGACCACAGATTAATGCCTATTTCATCAGTGGTGTCTCGACCACTACCATCCCATATACCACAGCCTCAGACCATACAGAATGGAGTAATCTTGCCAAAGACATCAAATGTTGCAAGATCAAACTCTTTGAGGAGTTCCAGCCCACCAAATATAAGACGGGACTTGCGGAATCAAGCTAAAGTGCCACCAGCTGTTCCTGAAGAGTCACCACCTGTCCCTCCGGCACCTCAGCAGTTTCCAAGTCTAAGACGTGACCATAGTAACTATGCTCTGAACAAACCGATCCCTGAATCACCAGTGGATTGGAATCAACATGGGCATGATCCTAGTATCAGATCCATGGACATGAATGACAATCAGCAAACACTGACATATCAAAACATACAGAATGCCAATGTACCTTATCAACACATTCATCCACCTCAAACTATGCCTCATGGAGCTCACCATGGTCATAACGGAAACAATGTCAATATGGGTAAGTTTTACAATCACATTTGTTGCTTGCTTGATCACTCGTTAGGCAATGTTATGAGATATGTAAACTGGCATGGTTAAATAACAGACATGGTGCTTTTATGATGTAAAAAAGTGGCTGGTTTTTTGCTCTGTCTGTTCTGTGACTCATCCATGCCTCATTTCATCTAAGACAAATCATAATTAAAAATGCTGCTGTAAAAAACTGTAAGTATACACTTTTCGATCGTTCTCATGAAACAGAATGGCGAAAGTTTGTAAGGAAGGATGTATGTATGTATGTTTATTTCTCTTTCACCCAAAAACTACTGATCCGATTTGTATGAAACTTGTCCGTGACCTGGATTAACACAAAGGCTACTTTTTATCCCGGAAAATCAACGAGATACGAACTCTTCAGAAACGCCTAGAAAATTTCGCATAGCAAATTGCACTTCTAATCCTGCATTGACGAAGTCGGGGGCACCAGCTGGTAAAGAAATCGCACGAAATTTGTCTAGCCTAAAACTGCACCAGGATCTCTGGCCAATCTGGCTGAGCAATGGATATAGATACTTCACAGCCATAAATATCGTACTGCGAACTACCCGATGCGTCAGATGCGTGCATGAATCCTTCACTCGATGGATAGAGACAAATCTATGTTGACTCTGGCTCGGCATTTATTTTGATACTTGTTATTCTTTCTAGGCGAGTCGTATCCAAGGCATCAACACGCGATGCCCGCAGTACCAGGGACGCAGCCGCACCTGCCGCTTGCAGCTTCTAAACACGAGCTCCGACTGACGCATGAACAGGTAAATGTACTAAGGTGGTAGGTGAATCTACGATGCATCACACACACGCATGAAAGATCGCTTCATGACGTATCTAAACAAGCGCGGTACATTGTAAATACACCAGGATTTTGTGTACGCATTTAGCTAGATAGGTCTCTATTTTGATGCAGATACGGGAATACCTTATTTTGAATTGGTATTGTGGAATGAAGTAGGTTCGGTAACTAGGTCTCTGGCAGGCAGCAGATTTATCGGCTATCCGATATCCTCCAGAAAGAACCTATAACTTGCTTACACTGTCGGAGGGCTTAGTCGATCCTGTGGAGGTTCTCAATTGCGTTGTATTTTTTTGTAGCTTCTACTTCCATACTAGAATCTATTGAAGAATTCCTCTACCTTCTATTTTTAGGTTCAAAACTGTTTCGCTAAAGTTAAATTTCCAGCTAACTTTTAGATATTTGCCCTAACCTAACGAAGCATGACGGCCAATTCGCGCGTGAACAGGTAGATATCGCATTACCTAACTTGCTCGCCAATTAGTTTCGTGTTGCGTTGTCGGGTTTGGGAACTGTTAATTGTAGTGACACCATTTTATTGAAAAAAACTTATCTGAATGTTAGGTACTGATCCACTTTTGATCTGCGTGGGCTCAAGGTGTGTTCTTGATAAAGGTCTTCAGACAAATGTTGCTATACCAATTCCAGTGCGATGTAGGATTCTATGCATTTCTTGTAAATAGCACCACACTGGAATGGAACTTGCGAAGGTTGATACAAAAAAGCTCTTGGAACCAGGGCCGTAGTTTCTTGCCCGTCCTAGGCTCTGGTTGCGAGGAACTGGCACGTAGAATTATAAGACAATTCTAAGTATTTTTTGTGATTTTACTGAATAAAATATATTTTACTGTTACGTGGAGGTTTAGTGAAGCTTTTTTCGCAGTTTAGAAATCGCTCACAATTTGTTAAACCTCTATCAAAAGTTAATCAAAAGCCTAGAAGATTGAATAAAATAATGCATTAGTTGTTATTTTTGACTTTTTTACTAGCTTTAAAACGCTACCTTCGTACGTAATTAGGCGGAAAGATTAGCAGTTTGTTAATCCGAATAATTCGATTTCTTGAAACCTTTTCTTGCAAATCCACATGCCACTCGGGCTTGGCAATCCGTGGCTAAACCCCTATTAGGATTAATCAACGTGAAACAATCCATGAAATATTTAATTATTACGTGTGCGTTCAGTTTCGATCAATTTCATGAAAGTCCTTAAATTGTACGCAATCGGTAAATTGTCACTAGTTAATTTTACAAAAAATTTAAAACCCCGACCATGAAAATGTCCTTAGATCCTCTTCATCATCAGACCTTGATGTATACTGTATAGACCTTGATGTATACTGTATATTATTGACTCCAGTTTATCGACAAAAGATTTCAATATAAAGCGATGAACTAAAACCCACCTCACTAACACTTTTCTTTCTTATCCTCTAAGTCTGGTTGATTTTTTAATTTCAGTTCCGAGCAGCACTTCGCCTAGTGGTAAGCGATGGGGACCCTCGAGCTACACTTAGCGGGTTCAGCAAAATTGGCGAGGGCAGTACGGGCGTGGTATGTGCAGCGACGGATACACAGACACGGCGCCGGGTCGCTGTAAAAATGATGAATTTACGCAAACAGCAGAGGAGAGAACTACTTTTCAATGAAGTGGTAAATATTGTCTCGGTGGTGTCGCGACTCAGTTTAATAGCTCTGAGTTGAAATGGAGGAGAATTGGGGGAGTGCTTTGCGCAGCGAAAGATATGTAGATATTTCCCTCCACTTCTGCCGAGAGCTATTAAACCGTGTCTGCCGTAACCCTATACAATCGTTAATTGTGCAAAGCCTGAGAAGGAAACAAGCGGAAAAAATGGGTGATTTTGAAAGCCCTGCATATATTTCTTGTGTTGTATAAATCATATTTTTAAATTTAAAGGAGAATCAAAGTCTGTAACTTTTTGTACTATGGAACGAACCTGGCATACCGGCGATCACATACAAACTCGCCATAATGCTATCTAATATCTCAGAAGCCTACTTATAGCCTCGTATTCTGATAAAGGAATCTTTACTCAAACAGATTTCATTGAGTAGGTATTCTCATACAAAACTTAAAGAATCTATACTTACTTATGAGTCCGTCTCAGCGCTTGACCAGTGAAGGGAATACAGGCCATGGATTCTATCAAGCAAGCAAGCTTGTATGAGTTAGTGGCCTACTCTGGTGACGGAGTTTTTAGGCCGCCTCTAAGCTTCCGTCATGGCTTAGCGACTGCTAGAGCCGGGACCGACAGTTTAACATGCCCTCCGAAACACGGATTCTAGTAAATACTATTCGTTTAACAGGTTATAATGCGAGACTACCCTCACCCGAACATAGTGGAAATGCACGCTTCCTACCTCGTCGGAGACGAACTATGGGTAGTGATGGAATACATGGCCGGGGGAGCCTTGACCGACATCGTCACTCGAGCGAGGATGGACCCAGAACAGATCGCTACTGTCTGCAAGCAATGCCTCAAGGTAATGATCTTTTTCTTAAACATGTTTGGAAATTAGAGCATTATTTCGACAACCTCCTTCGAGTTAAATCGAAAATGCAGTACTGGCCCAATACATGCAAACAGCGACCAGATAAAAATGTATGAAAATCCATTGCTGGCGTGTAATTTAAAAAATGGAACGATCTTTTACTCCATAACATGGTAACGAAGGAGGTAACTTATCAAAGGTTTTATTCAAGTTTCGAACAGGCTTTCAAATAAAAAGCTGATTATTGAAAAAAAAACAAATGAACACTGTAACTTGGTTGTTCGTTATTGGTTTTGAAAAGTAATGGTGTTTTCAACTGAAATGTTTTGCCTGGGTACTTAGTTTTAATTTCCGCGCATTATTTGAGAAAAGTACTATACAAGCCTTGGCCACAACTAGGCAATGATGGACTTGCGTATGTGTGCTTCGTCGTTCTTCCCTCATTGCCTCTGTTGCGGGCCGCTGCAGTAATGTACTAATTCCACATCGTAGCGACCCTACAATAAAGTAGATATACCTAGTTACTAACCGTAGACCTATACATAGTAAAGATACAAGTATAGGTCTATACAACGACATTTTATACCATGGACAGTATTGGACATTGCATTGGCGCTCTGAAAATGGAACGGTAAAATGTTGTACAGACGACGACGCAAATGCGTGATTTTCTACGATCACTTTGAAGGGTCTAGTCAACGACATTTATACAATGGACTGCATTGGCGTTATGAAAATAGAACGGTACAATTGTGCTCAGACGACGGCGTGAGCATATTTCTACGATCACTTTGATCGGTTAGAGTGCCAATTTGTAATGCACGACAAACATTTTATTATTTCTGATAAGCGTTGAAGTGTCTAAATTTTAGCGGTTTTCATAATGAAATGAAGATTCCTTTATGTTGTAGTCACGGAGTACTATTATCTCTTCTGTGGATGTAATTCAATGGATCTAGTAAACATTAGGGATTTCTGGGCGTAGCCGGCATAATATCGCTAGCTCTGCATATCTACGAGGCCTGTGTTCAGTAATGATGGTCCTAAAAGATGGTGATGATCAGTTAGTAATCATTGCGTCAACACAACTAGGTACCTAGAACTACCTTCTAATAGCCTAAGTCCGCTATACAAAGATTTGGACCGAGCTGGATAATGGATGAAAACTATTTTATTATTAAGTAAATATGTCAATAAATATATTGCAAATGGGTTGTCTAAAAAAATTCCGTCCAGAATATAAATAAAAAAAAAATAACTCCTTTGGTTAATAGACAAATTCCATACCAATCGAATGTATGAAGCCCATAGAATATGCAAACGTCAGGTTAATTAATCATATTTGGACTGAAATTTTTTAGACAACCCATTTGAATATATTGACACATTTAATTGATAATAAAATAGTTTTCATCCATTAACCAGCTCGGTCCAAATCTTTGTATAGCGGGATCCTGTACTATAAAGGAAAGTAAATTACTGAATAGATACTAACATCCACTTTTAATAAAATCGTAGGAAACGTAAAAAATAGATTATAACTTATTAGATAAAATTACATACTCGATGGCATAGTCGCGTTACCTATTAGGGGAAAGTAGGTTACAATGCCGACGAGTCTGACTTGCACCTTCACTGTTTTTTCAAATGTAATATGTACCTACCTTGAGAAAGTTGGTTGAAGTATTTTGTGTATTTGTACATAAGGCCCATTTTGGCAAGGTTATCATAGTGTCGTGTGGCGGATTATACCGCGCGATTGAAACAGCCGCAAATATTCGCTGAAGTGCATAATTACTAGAAATATTATTGTGAAATCATTTATTTGCTCCATCCGTTTTCGGTCAATATACCAAAGAATAAAGTAAAACCAGTCATTTACGTAAGTACATCTTGAATTTTCTATTTAACAGAAGTATTATTTATTTTCCAGGCTTTGGCGTTCCTCCACAGTCAAGGTGTGATTCATAGAGATATCAAATCAGATTCCATACTCATGACTGCTGATGGACGCGTCAAGCTGTCTGACTTTGGATTTTGTGCTCAAGTGTCTCAAGTATGTAAAAAAAGACTTCACATTTTTTTTTCAGTAATAAAGCCAAACTAATAAATCTTTTTCTCCAGGAATTACCAAAACGTAAATCGTTAGTCGGAACTCCGTACTGGATGTCCCCTGAAGTGATATCGCGGTTGCCGTATGGCCCGGAAGTCGATGTGTGGTCATTAGGTATTATGCTGGTCGAAATGGTAGATGGTGAACCACCCTTCTTCAACGAGCCACCTTTGCAGGTAAATAAATAAATAAATACTCATGGACATAAACAATTGAATCAAAGTCTAGCTCTGTCACTGTTTGACATTACCTGTTAGTAGGTGACAGCAATAATTTAAACAGCTGAATAAAGTTATGGAGCGATCCTAAGTATGGGGGATCAAGAATTTATTTTACTGTGTTTCTGCAGACTTTTGATTTCTCTCGTGGTGTAGTGAAATGATGAAGACAGGATTTTCGTATTTCAATTGCGTATAATATTTGATAAAAGTACAGAGCTAAAGATAGATGTGATTCGGTTAGCGTATAGGTCAAGTGTATTAATTGAAATTAAATGAAATGAAATAGTCAAGTGATATAATTGTAATAATTTATGTCAAGTCAAGTCATTCGTCAAGTCGGCTGTTGTTTGTTTCGAAAAGAAAAAAAATTCTCTTCAAAACCTAACACGAATTTTCACATTCAGAAAAACCACTTTACACACATTTATTCCAATGGCTCACACTTTATGTTACGACCTAAGTATTATTGGTTAAAATTCCACCAAAATTAAACAACAATACTCACAATAACACAAGAAAAACTATTAAAATAAAAGTGCTATGTGTCGTTTCAAAAAATGACAAAACTCGTATCTCCAAAAACACAGACGAAGGACTGTGTCCAAAAATCTATTTAAAATTTCGAATTTGACGTTTCGCGTCCCGGTGCTTGTCAACGTCACCGGAACGTCATTCGAAACCGCAACATGCTGTAACAGCGGAACTTTTCGGGCAGGCAATGCGACGAATCCGCGACATGCCGCCACCGCGTCCGCGCGGCGCGTCGCGCTGTCCGGCCGACCTGATAGCGTTCGTGGAGTGCGCGCTAGTGCGCGACCCGGCGCAGAGGCACTCGGCACAGCGGCTGCTGCAGCACGCGTTCCTGCGGCGCGCCGGCCCGCCCGCGCTGCTCGTGCCACTCATGCCACATCCGCATCACAACGCACCGCAACCACCACCACAGGTAACCTATGTTAGCAGTGCAGCGTAGAACCAACCCCTTTGAGCTGTAAAGAGTACTGGTTCGCTCTGACCGGAGTGTTTGAAAATGGAAGACCGTGGATGACACGACGAGCGAGGGCAGCGAGACGTGTCAGTCGAAAACAATGGCAAAATAAGTGTGAATGAGGAAATACGATTTATTATGAAAAATACTGTGATTAATACACTAAAGCTCTGTTATTACTGTTGGAGCTTATACCTACTATACTAGGTGCCAAATAACACCGCAATACAGGTCATTCACCCACCTTCAACACGATGTCGCAAAATTCAATTTATGTATGGCTAATTCTGTTGCTTTCCATACAAACCTGTCGCTAAGACGGTATCGCTCGAATCTCGTTAGTACTGTTTGTTTACCAAACATAAATTGAATTTTGCGACATCGTGGTGAAGGTGGGTCGAATAACCTGTATTGCGGTGTTATTTGGCACCTACTATAGCAACCCCCTCGAATGTACCGCTGCCGGTATTAATGCCGCGCTTCCGGAGGCGTATGTAAAAGGCAGATAACCCTCTCTCGCTCGCACATTTCAACATTTTTGAAGATGTAATGTAACTAAATGTAATTATGTGAAATTGCAGAGCTTCAGGGTCGAGAGAATAACAATGCAAAGGTTCACTAAAAATATCACATTGATCCAAACAAGTTTTCCGACCAAAAATCTTATACCAATGCGATAAATTAAAGTGCACATTTTTTGGTTAGAAAACTTGCCTATGCCACACCTGCGCGCCGACGCACGTCGACGCTGCGTCGACATGCGTCGTATCGTAGCAGTGGATCACAGACCGACCGCTGTCCATCGCGCGTCGTCGCAGCGGAGCTCCGACAACGCATCACCCTTCCTCCCGCTTCGTCTCTTGTCCGTCGATCCGTTGAAACGTCGCGCGCGACGATGCAACGGTCTAGTGGGGCATGTCATTCAAAAATATATGGAAAACGTCCCAGCGACGACGCAACGCAGCGCAACGGACAAGTGGGGCCTCGCTCTTACTCCCCGCTAAAAACCCTCTGAGTAGGTCCAATAAAACAATTGTGAACTTGCGCTCGATGGCAAGAGCTCTTTTGTTTGATAAATAACGGTATTCTACACATTTGTGGGTCACACCCGAAAAGTCACGGAGCTCATAAAAGTGGTTGTTTAATTTCTTACATCTTTTCAGGCAAACCAGCAACAGTACGATTATTCGTAACTTCTACCGCGCTGAAGACACAGCCGAGGCTGGTTTATTAAACCTCATTGGAAACATGACTTTTGCGAGCTGTCTAATGGGACTAGCTTCACTTATCTTATCACCGACCTAGTTTCGAAGTCGAACATTGCCATGTTGAAACGTTATCTTAAAAACTATTTATTCCACTTTAGAATATTCCCAGTGAAATCATTCCATTTATTCTCCTCTAAGACTTGACTGTGTAGCTATTTCTGATGTGATACGAATCGCATTCCTTGAAATTTTCTATTTAAATTTTAAGATCGCCTATGTGAGCCATTGCTACTTAATTTTAAATACTTAAGATGTTATTGTCGTTTATATTTAGGTACAATCTAGTTGGTTAACAAATTAATTTTACAAAAAATTTAAAACCCCCGACCATGATCTTTTTAGATCTTCTTCATCATTGCTGGTTATCATCAGACCTTGGAGTATGGACTCCAGTTCATCAAATCTAAATATCAGGTGAATTATGCACCCATACAACTTTAAAATGTTGTACTTACCCATTTTCACCAAACATGGCTAAAAAAAAGAACCACGCGCAATCAAACGCCTTTCTTAAAAAAAAAGCTTTCAAATAGGAGCCCTGCTTTCGGAGCTACTACGAGGGCACAGACAAACAGGCAGACAGAAATAAAACACCGTAAAAACTTATAACACCCCTTCCGTTTTCGGTCGGGGGTTAAAAATGATAATGTTATATTGTCTAACTTATGATATTGTACTGAAATGGTAGTTGAATAATTTTATTGTAAAGTGAAACCTCACGAAATTTCCACCCCGTCCATCCAATGTGCTCTTATTTTAAAATTTCATTGTTAAATTGTATTTACAAAATTGTGGTTGAGTTTGGATAGTCGAACCTTTTTAGGTTAGCTATGTTGTTCGAGTAGTACATAAATATCAATGTTGTACTTTTATGTATATCCTAAAACAACGTATTGTCTCTTTATAGTGCCCTTTTACACATAAATATAATCAACAATCCATGCGAAAGCTAATTTTTTTTTATAGTATTTTTGATATTATTTATTTCGATTTGTCTTTGCCACGAAAATAAATACTTGTTTCTGAATCAGTATTAATCGTGCTATACTATGTACTTAACGTATTTACTTACATACTGCTTTACTATCAGATGATGGTGGAAACCTGTTATACATTCCTTTTAAAAATCGTCCGCCGAAATAAAAGTCACAAATATTTACTTAGGGTACATGCGTGACCCATGCCTTTAATTGAACTTACTGTGATTCCAAAACTAATGCCTATACTGTAAAGATAGTGTGTGTGTAGTATTTATTCACTACGATGCCTTTTGGTAAAGAACTTTATTAGATTTTGACAAAAAGGCGTAGAGCTAAATTATACCAACAAAATGTTTGAGTCTAATTTGTTTATGCGCAGCTATTGCCTAGTTAAATTATTATTAATGTATGAAACGATTATAATAGTTTTCAGAGCCTTAACTAGAATTAGTGCCTTATAATTAATATAGATTAGTTGTAAACTCAATGGTACCGATTCTGTTGTTAATTTTTCTCTAAACTAACCTAATTTGACAGCACTAAAAATGCAGCCTTTCTCAAGCTGAAAAGACAAAAACGGTTATAATTTTAGAGCTGTCAAATTAGGTTAGTTTCGAGAAAATGCAACAACAAAGTAGACACCAATATCGATGCACTTAATTTTATTTTTGTATATGTACCACTGATTACAAAATTATTTGATTGAAGATCAAACCGTACGATAAACTGTAACGATTACTATGTAGTCTGACCAAGCTAAGTTCGCAATTAAATAAATAGGCAACCCCATAAAGATTTGTATGTAGAATCATCTTTACATCTAGTATAACGTGGTATAACTTTCATTGATATACGGCCGAATACTCAAACGCTACTTATAGTAAGTTCATGCTTAAATTATTGTCAAACTATTGGGCGAATACTCAAACGCCACTCAATTTAAGTCCCGCTTAAATTATTGCCATCTCTTAACAATGAGTAATGTCAAACAGAGGAAGAGCAACTTTAAGTGGTGCTCAAATTTAAATGACTTTTGAGTATTTGAGCCTATTACAGATGAGTTATGTCAAACAAGGCAGAGCAATTTTAAGTGGTGTTTAAATTTGAGTGACGTTTCAGATTGGGCCCATAGATTATCAAATAGTTTTCGCGGTGTAACTGACGTGTTCCCAACTATTAGTTTCAAATTCTGCCATATTGTAAGCGCGGTAAACTTTGCTTGGTCAGAATTTAATAATAATTATTTTGTTTATACAAAGTTGTTGCACTTGACCCACCTATGCGGTTGTCTGTATGTTTTTACCTGTCGATCGTGTCGTGGATGTGAGTTTGTCTTTTAATTATTTTACATAATGCACTCAAGACTACGCAACGTATCTGTTTGCTGTACAAAACACTAACCTAATTATTTAGCTTGATCAATTTTATTGTATAGATTCCTAGCGGATTATTCATCGCATTTTCTACGATGCTCATCACCCAAATTTTTCGTTGTGACGAACGAAATATTATGTTGTTGCAATCAGTTTAATTTACACGAAGTTTTAAGGTTTATGCCAAATATATCGTATTTGTATTATAAAAAATCGCATTGTTAAAAAACTGTTATGGAAATATAGATTTTGAAATAAATACAGATTTTTAATGTTTCCACTTTCTTACTACTTTTTCAATAGGAAATTACGATATAAAACATTACAAGTAATTTTTGAAAGGATATTTTATTGATGAGTTATTAATATTACACAAAATTGAGATATTAATCTAGAGATACAATTAACTAGGTGTTTATTTGTAGAATTCGTATTCGCTTTCGTCTTTCTTGATGTTGTTCTTGTATCCCTTTTCGAAGTCTTTCGGGAGCACGATGTACCTGAAATATTTTCAAAGTGAACATTAGTGATGATGGTATAGGTAGTAGTATCGAAATTAAGGTTGAGAAATAAACTTTATTATGAATCGAGACTCCAATACAGGTCAATAAATCTATGCTTGACTCTTGATTCAGGCTAATTGCGCGCTTTGGATAATTCAATACCTATGTGTGCAATCTGCAATCTCTTCGTCTTTAGTCTCACCTATGTGTGCAATCTGCAATCTCTTCGTCTTTAGTCTCTTTTTATCTTTCTCAGATCTTTCTTAGTGTTCATATTATTGCATATTCTATCCAGGTTTAACTCTTAATCCAGTTACAAGTCATATTACTGCTGGGTATCTGCTTTGCTGCGTAATTAGGCCAGTCAGTTACATTATCACGATAGTTACCTGTTCTCCCGTACAGCTTGCATACCGGCCTCCTGACAGATGGCGTTGATATCGGCACCGGACACGCGGTCAGGCCGAGCCACAAATTCTTCAAGATCAACTTCTTCAGAGAGGTTCATTTTAGTCGTGATTGTCGAGAAGATTAGACGTTTTTGACGCCTAGAAAAAAAATCGTATGTTTCAGTGGTGTGAAGTTTTAACATGTTTATCGTGAACTACGTGAACTCTGACGCCTATCCTTATAGTACTTCTACAGTAAATATTCGTGTTTTATTGTATGTATTAAATTCTGAGATTGAATTCATTAATCAAATGAATTCAATCCTAAGTTAACTGATCAATCTTTCTAAGCCCTCACGATATTAGCTTAGCTACCCCTACACTAAACGGGTGTGTTGTGTTTTTGTTTATAGTATGTACCTGTCAGGCAGAGGGAACTCAATCTTTCTGTCCAGACGACCGGGTCTGAGCAGAGCGGGGTCCAAGGTATCAGCTCTGTTAGTCGCCATGATGACTTTCACGTTAGTTGTCTGGTCGAAACCATCCATCTGATTTAGCAGTTCAAGCAGGATTCTTTGGACCTCCCTGTCTGCGCCGGTTTGGGCGTCGAATCTGTAATAAGATTGATTATAGTTATTTTGTACAGAAACAAAAATATACAGCACCTATTTACCAGATTTAGGGAGGGGGTGTTGAAGTAAGTAAGTAAGTAAGTAAATTATTTATTTGCAACACACATAAAATTACAAGCAAGGGTTTACATAAATACAGCTCATAAAATAACTGTGCAGTGGTGCTGCAAAACGGTCCCTAGCTCAGAATATTGCGGGTTGGTAACAACCCACGCTGGTCTTCCGCTAGAACCAAAGTTGGTGTGTGTTGGTGTTGGTTGTTACGACAGTGTTCACCAAGTCAGAGGCACATTAATAAGAGATATGGTGATAGTTACAGTAACTATCACCATATCTCTTATTAATGTGCCTCTGACTACCTTCCTTAGATATTTTGTAAGGATTAAGAGTAGATGTAACATAAAGTATCAAGAGATTTGAGGGAGTGGTCTTAATATTTTCAACATTCAAGAAGTCTCCTACTCATGTTTTCCTGCTGCATCTTAAGAAACCACCTGTATATATACTCTAGTGTCAGCCTTGTCCGTGAAATACTCGCCTCTTAGTAGCAATAGCGTCGATTTCATCAATGAAGATAATAGCCGGACTGTTCTCCTTAGCTAGGCGGAACACATCGCGCACCATACGCGGCCCTTCGCCCAAATACTTCTGCACGAACTCTGAACCGACTACGCGGATAAACGCCGCTGTAAAACGTAAAATAAAATCATCATCTTCCTACCCTTGTCCCACGCTAAGTGTAACGAACAATAATAATAAAAACACTAATAGTGATTTGTTCTTTCACAGATGCGTCATGCGGTGTTATAGCTCATACTTCCTTCCCCATTCCTTTTTCTTTTCTAAAAACAAGAGTCATAAGCCTCCATAAACAATATTTTACTGCATGTTTGTAGTAAAGACTGGCTTACTTGATTCTCACAAGGGTGTAATTTAAAATTATGAGAAATCAAACACTGTTCATTAGCAGTCTTCATCTAACTAAATACATTCTTAAGAGTTATTCGTCGAGTGGAATTACAAATCGGTACTGTAATTAATAAAGCTTTCCCGTCACGAGAAGTTTGTGGGTCCGAATCCTACTCAACTCATCCTTTTAACATGTTACAAGATTATAAAACTTGTCACAAATAAACCACACGTCATCCAACTTACCAGTAGTATGATGAGCCACAGCCTTAGCCAGCATAGTCTTTCCACAGCCAGGTGGGCCATACATAAGCACACCACGTGGGGGTTCAATACCAATCTGTCGATATAGTTCAACATGTGTCAAGGGTAACTCAACCGCTTCACGTATCTCTTGTTTTTGTGTGTCCATGCCTCCAATGTCTGAGTACTGGACATCAGGTTTCTCATCTGTTGGGTAGATAAATAGTTATTGGCCCTTATTCATATTGTTTATTCCTGAATTATTTTATAGCAGCTTTATAAGCTCTTAGTTACTAGAGATGGCAACTTCAGCTAATAGAACCCTTAAAACAACTCTTCTGTAAATGTTATCTACTCCTTATATTTTAAAATAGGATTTTAAAATTATTTATCACTGTGAAAATGTGCATGAATATTTTTTATTTTACTTATTAAACATTTTTTTTATTTCTTAGCCGTTAATGTAAAACTAAAATAAAAAATTGCTATATATCAGTCTTAAAACATTTTTAATACATCATCATCTTACTATTATTTACTTATGATGTTGGTTATACAAAATACTATGTTATAAATTTTGAGTTTTTTTCTCTTCTTGGCTTAAATGGATTTTTATGATGAAATGATTCAAAATGATTCTTTGTTCATTTTTTAAAAGTATTGAGCGTACAAATAAAAAAAAACCTTACCAGCTTGTAACATAGAGATGGAACTATCCGCTTCTGGTGGCAACACATCTACCAGTGCATTTGAGTGCTTATGTAGGGCCACAGAGGCTGAAGGCTTTAGTAGCTCTCTATCTATTGTAGATAGGATCCTGACATAATAGTTGGATCCTGTAGTGCTGCCAACTGTAATATTAAAAGTACCATTATTGTTTTTTCAGTTTTAAAATCCACTAAGAGAGATAATTGAAAGAGTTATGGTCTATCTAATAAAAAAATATGGATTACATGGTAATCAAGATTTCTTGAAGTCTTGATTACCACATAATGTCAACTCTAACTAGTTAGGGTTTATTTTAATAGGTAATGGCACATAATTGTGGTGACAAAATGTATTTCAAAGGCTAACTACTAAAACTAACAGCTGCACTCAGAAACATCACATAAACTTATGTATCTTTTCACATACCTCTATGAGTGGGACCATAAATCATTCTGGTATGTTCTCTTAACTTCACAAGTATGTATATGTATTACTTTTACAAAAAAATAATGTTTATCTCACCAATTCCGGTGTTCTGATCAACAGCTTCCAAGAACTGTCCAATAACCAATGGCACAGACTGGATTCTCTTCACCTCTTCCTGTGCATGTAGATATTCCTTCTTTAGGTTTCTCTGTTCATCTTTGATGTATTCCTCCTGGACTTCCAAAAACTCTAGCATTCTTTGAAGTTTCTGAAATAGTTGAGATTAAGGTAAGATATAACTTTACCATACCTAAGTGATTTTGTTTTGTATATTTTGTAGTGTGAAATATCCACAACACCATCAGCGATGCTGGAACATTGCTACCTTCAACCCAAAGCTTTACTCTTTTACTTTAAGGAGATGGGTTGGCTGGGGTGAGGTCAGTAGCACAATGCACTGAAATGCAATGCACAATACATACATATACATACATCATAACACGGGATGTCAGTGCAGATATTGTTCTCCCAAAACAGATTAGAATTGTATGTATAAATGTTTATTTGTTTTTATGTAACAAAATGTAGGTAACCTACCTTGTACTTAGTGTATAAATCTTCGGCTTCCACCTCATCGAAGGTCTGCGGGCCGACGTAGGCCAGCCCTTTGACATCGGTGGTTTGATCATCCTGGAACGACACAAAGCAAGGGTAGGTAGGTTTATAGCATGAGTACTCAAAATACTGCGGACAAAACACATCTTGATTCCACTATAGATTCTCACTTTTTCAGGTAGAATTATACCGATTTCTTCCATTTTCGATTTTGTAGTAACAACGTTTCAAGTAATTTTTCTCACTCGAAAACAAGCGTAGTGGTTGTTTTGGTTAAAATATTGTGAGTTCAGCCAGCAGTCAACAACCACAAAATCACACAGTCATCCACTTCCCTAAAATGTACTCTGTGCACTTCCCACTTTAAAAAACTCCAAATATCAACTTGTTTTTTTTTTGACATTTGCGCAGTGCGCAGGTTAATAATGATGTGCGTGAGTGAGTGTGCGAGTCGAGGAGTCGATTCGAGTTGGGTTTTTCAAGGGTTTTTCATAACTTGAATTGACTCACTATGCGCAGCGCATGGAAGCATAATATGATGAGCAAGATCCGACGCTTATATAAGTATGTACCTACTTAAATGAAAGTCGACTTGAAGGAAAATCATCCCTAGCCATCGGTTATGTTAAATCCTGCGGTCCTCGTTGTTTGACCGAGTTGAGTCAGCTCGAGTTGAATCCCAACTCGGCCCGCGGCCCATCACTACAGATTAGTAGATTTGCGTTTGATTGACCATAGACAGTTTTTGCTGGTGAACTAGCAACTTCATGAATGAACTAGCTAGATGAACATATATACAGGATATTTTGTTCTGTGCCCTACTTCCATAGACGAACGCAGTCAACCTACGTTCACTTTGAATATGTATGTTAGAAAAAAAAACTCTAACCTAACCTCACTATTTTTATTTTGGCAGGCAATGAATGACACAAAACAATTTGCTTTGATTCCTTTGGGTTGTTTGTGAGATTTCTAATTATTTACTCTAATAAACATTTGAATTCTACTGCAAATTAAGCGTCATTTAGAATCCACGTTTACAAAGCTTCGATAAAATGGCAACGCCTGAGATTATGAGTGAAGCTGAACAAATCAAAACCGTAAGTACCTTGGTAGAGAACTAAATTATCAGACTTTTCTTTCGTTATTTTAATATAGGTAGGTAGGTGGTAGGTCCCTACAAATAATATAATATCATTCCTTCTGAAATTCCTACTACAATCACTTTGACAAAAATACAAATACCTAACTACTTACCTCTTTACCAACTTATCTAACCTCTTACAATTTTTAGGTAGGTAGGTAAAGATGATAAAATAGGTAAGTACCTAAATGTATAGAAGTAAACTGTGTCTTAGTGTTTTGCAGACGATTTTATACCCATGCTTCCCTTGGAAATGGTAGTACTAAATAGCCTTGCACAACATAATCATCACAATGAACTTATTGTTTCAGTTCAAGGATTTTCTTGTTCAGTACAACAAGCTTTCTGAGCTGTGCTTCAATGACTGCGTACATGACTTCACTTCAAGAACACTCAGAACTGCAGAGGTAATTCAAAAATGTATTTTAGGCAAAAAGATCAATATAAGTAGAGCTTCTTTATAAGGACTTGTCCAGAGAAGTGCTACCACGGCTAAGCATCAAGCATCTCTGTTTGCTTGCAAAGTTGCACTTTACACCTTTTTTCCCTTGCAAACACTGCAGGGCTACTCCACTGGTTGAAAATGTGTATGCAAAGTTAAGCATGATATCAAATTGTTTCATCTTTCTGTCTACCCTGACTCAGAGCCATATTTTTAACATGAAATATAATTTGAAAGTTATGAGGCTCAAAAGATGTGTATTTCAACACAATTTTGGTCATAAATAATAAATAAATAAAATAAATAAATACACTTAACACAACGCCTTCTAGTCCCAAACTAAGTAAAGCTTGTACGATGGAAACTAGATGGCTGATAGAATACATACATACATTTTTTTTTTGTAAATACATACTTATAATACATAGAAACACCCAGACACAGAACAAACATCTATGTTTACAACACACAAATGTTTGTTCTCGGTGGAGATCGAACCCACGACCCACAGCACGGAAGGCAGAGCTACTACCGAATGAGCCATGACGCCATAACACAAGGAGTATTACATCTCCAAAACTAAATCTGAAGCAGGGTCGCTTACTTATTTAAGATTATAAATAACATTAATTTAATCAACACATCCAGTTGTTTTTACATCTAGAGGGGTTATTCATAAACTTTTTAAATATTCAACACTTTTTATTTGCAACTAGCGACCCGCCCCGTCTTCGCACGGGTGCAATGCAGTGATGATGATGATGTATTATACATATAAACCGTCCTCTTGAATCACTCTATCTATTAAAAAAAACTACATCAAAATCCATTGTGTAGTTTTAAAGATCTAAGCATACATACCTACAGACATTAGGACAGACGCGGGAAGCGACTTTGCTTTATACTATGTAGTGATTAGTGACCGGTATTCTGTTAATAAATTATTCATTTCTATTATAGGAAAAATGTACATCAAACTGTATGGAAAAATACCTAAGAGCAAACCAGCGAGTGTCACAGAGGTTCCACGAATTCCAGATGATAGCCAACGAGAACATGCTTGCGTTAACACAGAAATCTGGCAACCCCAGCTAAGTGCATTTTCTATTAGTACAAATTATTTTATGTTGTTATTTTTATTAGTTGTTTTGCCAAATTGGCAAATAAAATATTGTTGAGATGATCACGAATTTTAATTGATAGTTAAATGGCTTAGATGGCATCAACTCAATATTGTAGGTTACTTGGCCATGTGTCCAATTTGCATTATTACAGGATTTCAATAATTTTCATAGTAGGTACAGATCATTTTGAACAGTAGATACAGACTACACTTACTAGTAACTTTTCCTGAACTGAGATTTCTCAATATTACTAAAAACGAAAATAAAGCGCAATAAAATCACAAGCAAAAGCAAATTACCTACATCAATACTGTGATATCTAGCTAGTTACCAGCTTGGATGGTTAGCAGTCATACCTGAACTACAAAATCATTAACACTATGAAATGGAATGATGCCTAATTGCTGTCCCTATATTGTGGACTTAGGAGTAAAATGAAACAAATTATGCATAATGTATAATATACTTAAATTCGTTAGTGCACTGCTCTCTGCAAAATCTGTTGTTTGAATCGATAAGTGTTGTATTTCACTAAGGTAGTGAATAAGATTACATTCATGTTGAAAGCTCAATCCAACTCCATTCAGCGTTACGTTGCTGGCCAGCTGCTTTCCACCTTACACAACATGCAAATGATGCTCTTCTTAGGGCAGGGTTTGTAGCACCTCTGTTCCGGAGGCGAGAAGTCGAGAACGAATGAAGATTGTGAACTCGTGTAGTCAAAATGGTAGTCGTTGAATTTAGCTTCGACGCTGTATTTGGCTGTGGGAGCTTGTACATCGTCGGTGTTGAGCACGTATTTGAGTGGGTAAGGTCCTGACGGGGCGTTGGACATGTTGGATGGTTTCGTGCAGATGCTGTACTGACCCGCGTGCCTGATGATTCTGATGAGGGGTTGGCCGCAGACGGGAGGCTTACAGCACGAGGGGCTGGATGGGCAGACGGCGACGCACTTGGGGGGCATACAGCAGGGCTTAGAGCAAGGAGGACGGGCACAGGCGGACGCGCAAGGGTTGCATTCGCCAGCTTTCATACAGTTGTGCCGTTCGATCTTTCTGAGCACTGGACATGCGATGTGGCCGGGGCGCCAACCGCATCGTAACTGAAAATCAAAACGCTTATTTCTCATTGAAACTTGACGCTAAAACTAAACACGTATTATTTGGTAATACATTGGTATACCTGAAATTCCGGAGCATCTTTAGCAGTGTACAGCCATCCCATATGCCTCGGCACAGGTCCTGGCTTAACGTCCTCTCTCTCCAAGCATCTGTGTTTGGGCAGGTCGCAGCGACCCAAGCAACTTGCTGAAGCTTTGGTGGCTAAAATGATATGTATCATCATTGTCTGAAATGTCAGTCTGAAGCACGGTCGTAGTGGATGGACGTGGCGATCGATTTCCAATACATTCCAATATACTTAATATTTTTAATGCTCTCACGTTCACTACTACGTATATTCCAACCCTCTAAGTCTCACTGATAAGTCCCCCATTGTAGCCTGCTACTAGACAAATCTTATATTTGAGGCTTTTGACAACTTACATTTTCCGGCTTTGCAGCAGCATGCCATTTTTATGACTCAGATGATTTATTCTGTAACAATTGTTGTCAATTTCACTTATTCATCAATCATTATTACAATACCGTGTGTGGTTATACCATACTGAATAAGCAAGACGGAAAAAATAAAGACAAGGTAGATCGTTTACCTTAGCTATTTCTTGTTATGGAAAGCACATTTTAAACTGTTATCGTCCTTAGACGCCTATAAGTGATCAGAATCATCTCGGCCGGTAATATTGTTTACAATTTCAGAATTTTCTGTTACATGACTGCGAAAGAAAGAGTTTGACAGGATGTCTTGTTTTCGTTCTTCAAATGTCTGTGCTCTATTTTTCTATCAGATACTACTTGAGCAAAAAAGGCCGGTAGGAATACTAAAAAGAGGTAGGTAAGTACTTATGCATAGATTATTTTTCAATACTTTAACAGACTTTGCACAATATGAATATAATATCTAGCGTTTATTATTGGTTTGTAATTATTACTTGCATATTCAATTAATTTTTCAGAGTTAAATTACAATAAAGAACATTCCGATAACATTACAAAAAAATTCAGGGTATACATACATACACGAGGGGAGGTCAAAAAGTCCGCGGAATGGAAATGTTAGAAGGGGGTGGGGGGAACTTTTTTACCTGGTACTCTCCAGGTACTCAACAGTACTCATAGAGTAGTATACAAAAACAAGACAGTACTCAATTCAGGTATAAATACCAAATTTCAGACAAACAAGGTCATACATAACATTTTAGTTATCACTATATTAGCAATCCAATCGGGAAAGAATCGCGAAACATGTATAAAATTGAGTTTCGTGCCGTTATAAAGTTCCTTACTAAGCCAGGAAAAACACCTCAAAATATTTTCGAAGAAATGTCATCTGTTTATAAGGACTCTTGCCGTGGTAAAACAATGATTTATAAGTGGCATGGTTTATTCAAGCAGGGCAGATATTCAGTTGAATAGGACAACCGCCCAGGTCGGCGGATCGAGGCCACATCCTCAGACATCATCGAAAAAGTAGAAAAACTTGTTCTCGAAGATGCTCGGCTAAAGAAAAAACAACTTGCAGAGATGGTTGGAGTATCATCTACAACCATTTTGAATATTCTCCAGGATCATCTTGGCAAGTCTAAGGTCAGCGCAAGATCGGTGCCGAGAATGCTCTCAGCGGTTTAGAAACAGCAACGCGTCGATTGTTCACGCGAGCCTTTGGCGCTCTGTGGCGAGATCAAGGAAGATATTTTGAGCCGGATTTTTACTGGGGATGAAACTTGGGTTCATTACTATGAGCCTGAATTGAAGCAGGAGTCAATTCAGTGGCAGAAAAAAGGCGCAGCACCCCCTAAGAAATTTAAGGTGTCACAATTGGCCCGAAAGATCATGGACTCGAGGGGTGCTGCTTTTGCACGACAACGCACCCGTTCACAAGAGCCATGTTGCAATGGCTGCAATTCTGATTATTATTTGTTTCCAAAATTAAAAAAAAACACTTCGAGGAGGAAAAATGACCGACGATGAAGAAGTTAAGTCGGCAATTTTGAAGGCCTTGAGAAAACATTTTTTTTAGAATGTATAAACAAACTTTTCGACCGATCTGAGAAATGTATTAGGCTTAAGGGAGAATATATTGAAAAGAAAAAATAATCACATGTTTAATTTGGAACTCCTTCCCCGCCATTCCGGGCTTTTTGACCTCTCTTCGTACATACCTAGGATGTAATCAAAATAGTAGGTACCTAAGTAAAGCACAGTAAAGCGACGCAGCAGATGCATTTTATCCAAAAGTATTTTTTTCTATGCATTTTATTATGTAACGTACCTAGAGGCGACCGGTAACGTTAAACAACTTTCTCGCTCGCTCATTTAATCATTTTTAAAAATATAAATTCCCTGTATTTTATTTTATTATTCAAAATCGCAAAGGTTCATGAAGAGTACCATTTTGATCCATGCAATTTTTTAGACCACATAATTTCCACTAAAAACTAAAATTATGAAACATTCTTTTACATTAGGAAATGTGAACAATGAAATGTGTGAGCGAGAAGTTGTTTGACGTTTCCCTTCGTGAATGCACAGATGCACAGTAACAGTAGGTACACTGAACAGCCTCATCTCAGTATCCTATAGCCACTTTGGCTATAGACTCGTTTCTAGAGCACTTGTTTCGAGCGTTTGTTTTAAATGAGTTTGGTAATACGAGTGTAATGGTCAGCAACTTAACGTCATTTGCTATGAAAGTTCTAATAGTAGTGATTGTGCTCTCCGTATTTGCTACACTCAGTTGTGATGGCTATAAAATACTTGCCATATTTCCATACAATGGACGTAGTCACCATATCCTTTTCTCTGCACTGGTAGAAGAGCTCGCATCAAGAAAACATGATGTTACTGTTATCAACTATTTCCCGGTCAAGAAGATGCCTAATTTGCGACAAATATCTATCCAAGATGACAACGGAGCGCATTGTAATGTAAGCATGGAAGAGAATTTAAAGAGTATTCCTGCATCGCCTTTTGTAGATTTCTATAGAGCTTATGACATGGCAATGTTTTTCAAGGCTGACGCTAACGACAATTGTAGAAGAATGATGACTAACGATGAAATAAGAAAGATAATCACTTCCGTAGATAATTACGATTTGGTAATCGTTGAGCAGTTTGTTACCGACTGTAGTCTAGCTATTGCTTATAAGTTGAATGCGCCGACAGTCGGAATAACAGCTCACGTTCTGATGCCATGGACTTACTCAAGGCTAGGCGCGCCTAACAACCCGTCTTTTGTGCCTAACCACCTATTCGCAACTGGAACGAAGCCGAGTTTGTTGAAAAAGATACAAAGCTTGGTTATCAACTTTGTTATGAATGCATACTTTACACATGTTATCCAAAGAAATGACCAGTATATTGTGAATGAGTATTATCCTGATGTTCCTGACTTAGAGAGTCTAGGACGTAACATTTCCTTGGTGATGTTGAATCAGTATTTTCCTCTGACGGGCTCTCGATTGCATGGTGCTAATATTATTGAAGTCGGCGGGATGCATGTTAAAATAGATAACGAGATTGCTGATAAGGTTTGATCTACTTTACTCCTATCATAGTTTCATTACACTATCTCACGAATTTAGTACCATGAATTATACTTTTTTCAGGAACTGAAAAGTTTTCTAGACAATGCGAAAAACGGCGTAGTTTATATTAGTTTTGGCAGCGTTGCTTCTAACTTTCCATCAGAAATATTAGAAGAGATCATTGGATTTATACAAATTAGTAAAATGAACTTTATTTGGAAAGTAGACAAGATAAATGATACTGCAGCAAATAATTTGCTTACCAGAAAGTGGCTACCGCAGCCAGCGATTTTGTGTAAGTAAATAAAAGATAAATATCACACAGGAAACGTTTTCTATCTACCTTGCAGGTAACTAATAGTGGTTTTGTTTTAGGTCATCCGAAAGTAGTAGCTTTTGTAACTCACTCAGGTATGCTGAGCACCTTGGAAGCTATGCATTGTGGAGTACCAATCGTTGGAGTGCCATTGTTTGGTGATCAGTTTTCAAATGCAGACTGCGCAACGGAAAACGGATTAGGTGTTGTTGTAGATATCTACGCTTTGAATAGGAAGGTGCTTGAGGAGTCTTTGCAGACGGTTCTTCAAGACCGGTGAGTATTCACGATAGTGATAATACTGTGGTGGAAAATAATACCGAAGAGCTTAGATCTTGAGATAGTAATAATATTATGTTTTAGGTATCAAACAAGAGCTAAGGAATTATCTAAGCTTTGGAAGGATAGACCAATATCAGCGATGGATTCTGCTGTGTTCTGGATAGAATATGTGGCGCAGCATCAAGGCCGTATCAACATGAAGCCTGCTTCAGTGAATGCCAATATCTTCCACTATTTACTACTTGATGTACTATTCATCTTCATTCTAACTGTGACAATCATGATTTTTGCAATTAACAAACTTATTTCCCTTATTTCGAACAACAACACAAAACAGAAGAAAAAATACTTCACTAAGAAAAATAAGTAGATCTTATATGTAATAATTACTTACTTTAAAAAATACATGAGTTTATTTTTTAACCTAATTCAATAACTATCTATATCTACTGACTTTTTTTGATCAAAGCCGGATTCTTAGTCCGTAAAATAAAATTAAATAACACGAACTTCATAATGCACAGTGCAAAAAATGTCAATATGATAAATATTACAGCTATATCTAAGTTCCAATATTGGTAAAGTGGGGTGTCCACTGCAGGAGTTCTAAACGTAAAATTGGCATTCCTTGCTGCGTATTCAGTCCAATATATGGCCGTGTCCAATGGCGACATCGGACGATCATGCCACGCTTTTGAAACCTTTATCGCCTGTTCACGGAACCTGAAAAAAAAACATGTTTAAATAGTACATTATGATACAAACGTGGTATATTTCATATTATGAAACGAGTTGACCTTGCAAACATTTCTAAGGTCTACAAGTTTGCAATAACCCTATGACTTTTTGTATGTCTATACTTACCCAGGATTTAGAACTTTTTTGAAAGCTTCTACAAGGGTTTGTTTATCTAAGGAGTTAAAGTCTAAAAGAACCCCAAATCCGCTTTCTTCAACTGCAGCCGCGTTCGAAGGCTGGTCTCCGAAAATTGG
Organism: Eulithis testata; assembly: GCA_947507515.1. Classification (NCBI taxonomy): domain Eukaryota; kingdom Metazoa; phylum Arthropoda; class Insecta; order Lepidoptera; family Geometridae; genus Eulithis; species Eulithis testata. Next base: position 5,630,198 of record OX382207.1, read on the forward strand.
CATAGCTACCATTGGTACTCCATAATGTATGGACTCTGTCGTTCCTCCCATGCCAGCATGCGACATAAAGGCTAAGGTTTTGGGATGCGCTAGAAAATAGTAAAAACGATACATGAACAATCAGCAGCCACGCTTAGTCCGAGTCCGAATCCAGTCGCAATCGCAATGCAAATTACACCATCCACAGCCACCGGTGGCCCACGATAGATTTTTTTTTCATTTTCATGCATTTTGTAGAGACTCACTCAACACAAATAAAATGTAGGTATACATTAGCGTAATAGTTGTCTTATCTATGCGCGTACACACAGTGACTCGACAAAAAACAGTAGGTATTTTCCTAAGTAGGTAATACAACTTACCTAAAATATCTACTTGAGGTAACCAGTTTGAAATGTAAAGTTTATTCGTATCAAAATTATGAACATTCATACTTTTGTCTTCCCATTTCCAAATAAATCTTTGTGGAAAATCGTTTATTGCATCTATTATTGCTTGCTTCTTAGAATCGGACAAAGTAGTACTTTTTATCATACTTCCGAAACTGATGTAGATCACTCCAAATTCTGCTTCCTCCACGAACTTTTTCAGGTCCTATAAAAAATATAATTATTGTACAAAGGCACCTTTTGGATAAGTATGCAAATATAAATATTTATTATGCTGATCAACTAACCCCGGTTAGCGGTTTCGCTTCTGCGACATGGTATCCACCTACTTCTATAACATTAGCAGGTAGTAACCGAGATCCCGTCAAAATCTGGTTTTGGTAAAGTAATAAAAACTTGATATCCTTAGCTAGCTGTTCCAAAGGTGGAATGTTGTCATAGTATTTTGCAAGCGTCCTTTGGTCATTCCATTGTTCGAACGTGTATATGATGTCGAACATAATTTGAAAGACAACCCTTTCCAGTCTTTGAAACAAAGATGGTTTCGTTCCTCCTTCTAGAAAATGGAATGGTACGAAAGCCGGGTTATTAGGAATGCCGAATCGACTATAGTGGAACGGCATCAAAACATGTGACGTCATTCCTACTACAGGCGCACCCAACACGTGTGCGATTCCTAAAGCGCAGTCGCTGTTAAACTGTTCCACAACCACTAGGTCAAACTTTGGCTTCTGTCTCACTAGATCTTGTACCTGTGGGCTTGCTGATAAACTTTTACAATTTTCTATCCCTAAATGTGCCAAAAGCACCATTGTACCTATTAATGTCACATAAGATTTTTGAACGGGTACTTCGTCTTCTAAAATCTTGACTTTTCCTATGTGGACATCGTTATATTTCGGCGGTGGGTTTTTATCTGGGAAATAAGATATCACCGTAACATTGTGACCTCTGTTTGTCAACTCTCGCAAATAAACTTTGAACTGGAAGAAGTGACTTTTCCCTTGATATGGAAATATTCCGAGTATATTTAGTGCACTGGATTGGGTCACGAGGAAGAGAAGTGGTATCGCGATTGAAAACTTCATATTGGCGGCCAAGGTTGCGTAAAAAGCAACAAAATAGCGGCCTCTCCGCGACAGATACCGGCTTCGACTGAGAATTCCAGTGCTGACTGCTGTGACTCGCCGAATACTATATATTTAAACTAGCTGCCTGCTCGCGACTTCGTGCGCGCATGCAAAATAAGTATGATTGTATGTTCCCTTAGAATATCTATCACAAATGTCTAAAAACCCATATGAACCCCTAAAAACTTTTATAAATTCCTACAAACCCTAAAAAACTCATACAAATACTTTTTAACAATACGCATATTTAGGTAAACTACATACTTTAATTTAACCCTCGGACTGTCATTTCGAAAAATCGGTTCGCACAGTGGACTTCTACAAATTCTACTACAAATTCTAACCTTAGCCGTCCAATGGTTATACCTACCTATATTACGGCTGTGCGTGGAGTGGGTCAGTGAAAATATTTTTTTATATATAGATTACTAGCCGGTTATAAAGCTGGTTAGTAGGCCGGCTAGTACCTACCTAGTAATCTATTTAAAAAGAGATTTATATAGATATAAATCTCTTTTTAAACAGATTACTAGGTAGATAGGTAGATTATGCATACAATATAGTATACATACATATTTACCTACTGATATATACATCATAAAATTATAGATCAGCGTTAGATGTCGAATATCTAATAATGACTACTGATTCTAAATTTCACCAAATAGGGGTCCCGGTACCTAATACTAGATAGGTAGGTAAGGTTGCTAGACCTACCTACCTATCTAAATGTTCCGTACCATTTGTCCACCTCTAGACTTTTTCATAAGAATTGCCTAACTAAATGATGCCTTTACAGGACTTGTAAACATACGATTGAAAATTAAATCAAGTTTTATTAAAATAATTCAACACCTTTACCTATGTACTTTTAATTCTTTTTCTTTTTACTTGGCTCTTTAGTGTTACACAGTAAAACTGACTTTATTAAAACTGCTACAGAAATCAGAATAGCTAAAAAGACCAGGATAATATCTAAACCCATAATTTGGTATAGTGGAGTATCAACAACTGCAGGTTTGAAGGTGATGTTCTTGTAGTTTGCTGCGTACTCTGCCCAGTAGATGGCGCTGTCCATGGGTGACTGGGGGCGATCGTGCCATGCTTTAGAGAGTTCCTTCACTTTGGTCATAAAACTGTAATAAAAGTTTATTTATTTATCGATACCATTGATCTAGAGTTGCGTAGAATTAGTTGTAAATTTCTCTCTTATGAAATACCTACTTAAAATACTAGACATTTTAATTTTTTTCTCTTGATTTTTTTTTATTATTTCATAAAATTTTGCCTGTTTTTTGAGAGTGCAAATACCTACTGATAATACAACTAACTGTTTTGTAAGAGCCAGGATTGCGTTTAGGTTCTAAACGGAAGCCTCTGGCTCCAAGATACCACTCTACTCCAAGATACAACTATCTAGATCCTAGATAGTAGTTATACTGCCTCCTAAAGTTGTTTTAATAGCACAATACCTACACCTTTATTTATATTCTCTTTGTCACATTAGCGCGGCCTAATAAATGCTCTGTCATTATCACTTGCATGACAAAAAAAAAAGATGACAACAGATTTAGCAACCATTTTAGATACATTTTAGCCAGCTTACTTTGGATCCAAAACAGTTCTAAACTTCTTCAGGAGTAACTCCTTTGTTAGATCTTTGACGTGTATTTGTACTCCTAGTCCACTCTCTTCTATATTAGCCGCGTTTCCAGGCTGGTCTCCGAATATGGGCATCCCGACCATCGGTACTCCGTGGTGCATCGCTTCTGTGGTCCCGAGCATACCGCAGTGTGAGTAGAACGCGAGTACTTTTGGATGCGCTGAAAGTTTAATTAGTTTGTAAGGTATGCAATCTGACCTTAAAAAAATACGTACGGATATTAATATTATCGTTTGCTTTCAGGGTATGATTGTGTATTATTTTAGGTCACTCGTCCTGACCCTGGTTCGTAGCGTAGATTAGATTATTAAAAATTAGGTTGGTACTGGTAACGCTATCAGAGCTGAAGGCCTTTTTGCCCCGCAAGGAATTCCGCTTTTTGTCATTTTACTTCTAGATATTTTCTTTGTTACTTTTTTTAGTACTTCCTTAAACTTTCGCTCCAAGAGCTATCGGTAATATCCGTGATGTGAATAATTCGCATCGGTAATTTAAAACAACGGTTAGAATAATTTCATTTGCAATCCTAACTTCCTAACTAATATTATAAATGCGAAAGTAACTCTGTCTGTCTGTAGCGCTTCCACGCCAAAACTAATGAACCGATTTAAATGAAATAGAGCCTGAGAAAGGACGTAGGCTACTTTTTAATGCGAAAAAAAGAAAAAAAAGTATAGTCATTTTTTAGAGCTAGAAGCTTGAAACTTTTTTTAGGCTGCTGATTGAATATAAATAAACATGACATAGAGTCATTTTCATGAAAGAAGTCCCGCGGAAATTTCCGGAACTAAACTTTAAACCTAAATTTTAAATTAGTTGTCAGGTGCTGTTAATGTGTTAATGCTAGTGCGTTTTTATTTGGTTTCTGTGATCAAAGTCTTGTTTTCAATGCCTAAAGTTGTTAAAAGTGCTGCCCGAGAAATAATACTTAAGGTCGACTACAGCGCCGCGTCTGCGGGACTTCTTTCATGGAAAGGACTCTACAAAGTTAGTAAAAGTTTTACCCTATGACACTATTCCACGCGGACGAAGTCACGGGCACAGGTTCCTCAGTGTAATGGTTAGCGAGCTAGGAGCGGTTTTAAAATTTTAATAAAAGCCTTATAAGTCGCGAATGAAGCCTTTTTTTGGAAAACAAGAGCAGGCACAAATTTCTAAATATAAGTACCTTTATACTGACCAAGTTTCATGATTGTGCGCCCAGTAGTTTCGGAGATAGCAAAACGTTACTCCAGCAAAAACTGAAATAACTCCGAAGCCCTAGGAGGCACAAATTCAGAAATTGGGGCACTAATTGGCACAAATTCTAGCCCCCTTTTAAGCTAACATTCATTCGGCTAGCTCAACCAGGAACGAAAATCGACCCAGCAAAAAACGTTACCCCAGCCACAGATTATATAATACTCCCCAGCAAAAAGTGAATTTCTTGAATAACTCCGAAACGGCTATAGGCACAAATTTAAAACTTGGGGCACAATTACAGGGCAGTAGGCACAAATTATCTGCATTTTTAGAATTTTCAGATTCAACACTTTTTTGCTGGAGTAACGCACACCACATTCTAGTGCAGCTGACTGTACTTTAATAATTTTTTTATGAATACTAACAAGTAGCTCTACCCGTGTGTCAATTTAATGTCGCCATTGTAGATACACGGTGTATATACATTTACTACCTATGTATTAACCGTTATAATTAACTTATACCTACTTAAAAAGATCAACAAGTTTTCCGCGTATTATCTACTCTTCATTGACCTTTGAGTACCTACTTTGTGCGCACAGTAGTAGATATAACTGAACCTACTGAAATATCTCTTCCAACTGTTGATTGTCATGATGACTCGAGAGATTTAGTAGGTACCTACATGGATTTTAATAAAAGCTTCTGTATTACAAATGTCAAAAATCGAAGTAAAATATAACTGGAAACATAACCTTAAGGCGTATGTAAAAGGCAGACAACCCTCTCGCTCGCAAATTTCAACATTTTTGAAAATAGATTTCAACCTCCTTTTAGAAACCCCTCAACATACTTCTTCATTTCGCGGTAACTCTTTTTCTGTCGAAGGGGTCAGGCTATGGAATGAACTGCCATACGAGATCAAAAAGGTTAAATCAAGGCAACTCTTCAAAAAATTGACCCGCGAGCTTTTTCTTAGACAGCTGTATGCATGATGTCACCTCTCACAGCATCATCTTTTGATGTAGATACCACCTTGTTTCACCATACCTACCTCTGGTTTTTTTTTTGTTTTGTTGAGTACATAAATGTTCTATTGATTTGTTATGTTATATATTATATATATATATATATATATATATATATATATATATATATTAAATTATGTAGTAGGTACACATAGATCAAAAGTTTTATTTAAGATACCTAAGTATTATTCTTTGCAATGTCGCACGCCAACCTCCTCATTACACCACCACGTTTGGGTTGGCTGGCAGACAATGCTTTTAGCATTGAGTCCACCCTTAGTAACAAATTTATAATTTTGTGCAAATAAATAAATAAATAACTAAATGTAATTAAGTGAAATTGCAGAGCTTCAGGGTCGAGAGAATAATAATGCAAAGGTTCAGTAAAAATATAACATTGATCTAAACAAGTTTTCCGACCAAAAAACTTATACCAATGCGATAAATTAAAGTGCACATTTTTTGGTTAGAAAACTTGTTTGGATAAATTTGATATTTTTACTAAACCTTTGCATTGTTATTCTCTCGACTCTGAAGCTTTACAATTTCATATAATTACATTTAGTTATATGTACTTATTATATCTTCAAAAATGTTGAAATGTGCGAGCGAGAGGGTTGTCTGCATTTTACATACGCCTTAACTCACCTAAAATGTCATTTTGCGGTAGCCAATTAGACAGATATACATCTTTAGGGTTTCCTGGTAAAGTATCCGATTCCCACTTCCAGATGACTCTCTGTGGAAGTGCTGATATAGCCGCGACAATGGCATCTAGCTTCTCTTTCGGAATCGTACTGGCCCTCAGCATGGACCCAAAGCTGATGTAAATCACACCGTGTTCAGCTTCGTCAATGAACTTCTTTAGTTTCTGAAATATATATTTTATATGCATATCAAACTAAAAGGCAACAAAATAATTGCAATATCGTATCACAAAAACTAAACAGTGACAAGTTATGCCTGACCTAGATATTGAAATATTTCAGCGATAAATAAAGATAGTACAGTGTTTATTCTTATAATAATAGTAGGTAACAGAAATATACCCGGAAAAATATAAAGTAGGAATTATATAACTTACAAGTGGTAATTCCGTTGGCTTAGCCACATGATAACCACCCACTTGCTTTATATTTTCCGGGAAGAGATTCGACCCAGTGAGCACAGGATTTTGGTACAACAGCATAAACTTTATTTCACGACCCAATTCCTCCAACGAAGGCACATCTTCGAAATGCATTGCTACAGTGTTCTCGTCTACTCTCTGGCAAAAGTACTTGTATAGTACATTTAAATAAGTATCAATAACAAATCTTTCCACTCTCTGAAATAAAGTTGGTTTTGTCCCACCTTCCAAAAACATGAATGGCATGTACGAGGGGTTGTACCGAAGTCCGAATCTGTTGTAGTGCCACGGCATGAGCATGTTTGAAGTCAACCCGACCACTGGCGCTCCCAATTTGTGCGCTAGTCCGAGGGCACAGTCACTATTAAACTGCTCCACAAGGACTACATCAAATTTAAAGTCTGACTCCCATAACTGTTGGACAGTCTCATCTTCCAGCAATAACTTGCAATTTTCGGTACCAAATTTCACTAGAAATAAGCTTATCTGGACAATAGTCCAGTAAGACCGTTCTAGCGGAAATACTGCTTCCAAAATCGGCGCTTTTCCGGCTAGGCTAATGTCGTGATAGTTTTCAATAGCCTTTTTTTGTGGGAAGTGAGATATCACAGTGACATTATGTCCTCTACTGGCTAACTCGTGGAGTAACGGTTGGAACACAAAGAAATGGCTTTTGCCCTCATAAGGGAACACACCCAAAATGTTCAAAGAGTTCACTCCATTGTAGCAGACACAACTAATAAGTATTAAATAACGCGTGAATAATCCCATTTTATCGGAGCGTATTGTATGCTCCGCGACTGTTGAACGACTGGTGAGTTTTAAAAGTGCAGCTAAATTATATGTAATAGCGCGATCACACTATGCCGAAGTGGGCAGGGACTTGGGCAGGGAAGTGGGCAGGGAAGTGGCGTGAACACGAACATGCCGCTGTCCCGTCTCCCTCCCCAAGTTCATGCCCTAGCTCCTTAGTGAGAATAAAGGCGATGTTGCTGTGGCAATCATTCCGGAATTAATCGCGGCATTCATGCCGGCAGCGGCATGGGCATAGTGTGATCGCGCTGTAACACTAAATAGATTCTTTGAAGCAAAGATAAGTGGGACCTATCTTTAGTGAATTTAAACATTAGATTATTCTACGGCTTATCTGATTGACTAGGTATATTATATATCTAATTTATAACTATAAGAGTGTTATTGATCGTTTTATAAGGCCAAGGTGAATGTCTAAAAGATGAGGTAAAGATAAGAGCTTTTCTAAAATTAAATTCCTACTCAATAATGCATAAATGAGAGGTGGCTTGCCTAATTGCACTGGGATTAGGTATGTAAACTTTTTTACATTATAAATCTTTGGGAAGTTTGTGTAAATTCACAAATCACAATGTCACATCATATTATATTTTGTAAGTAAACATAATAAAGTGTCACTAAAAATAAATTTCACGTAAGTACCCATAAACGATAAAAATATAACAACAAATTATGTACAAAACCTCAAAAACGTTTTGCACTTATTTAAAAATAGCTCACAGTATTTTAATAACAGTCAAAAACATATTAAAAGCGTTGGTAAATGCTAAATACCATCATATACTATGAATTTACTCTAATACTACAGATTTACCTACTCGAACTTGACTCGTTTACTCGGTATTTCATCGCTAATAACATCTTGAGAGTCTTGTCGACAGCAGCAGCAACATAGCACCGACAATATTTTGTAGGTAACATAGGTTAGGATGAGGAGTACGAGCAATACGAATGCCAGGACATCTATCTGCGATTGCTGGTACCAAGGTAGACTAGGCAACTTAGACTGAAGGTTTGGGGCTCCTTGGTAACGAGCTGCGTACTCTGTCCAGTAGATGGCAGTTTCTAAAGGCGACATAGGCCGGTCGTGCCACAGCCTGGAGACATGCCGGGCACGCTGTTGAATTCTAAAAAGATAAAAATTAACATCTATTCAAACTTTTTTTTTTATTATAAGAAAGATAACACAAAAGCTTCCTGCGGACTTTGCAGGCTTGCATAGCTTGACCTGGCCCACCTTGAATTAGTTGTTAACATTTCGTAAAGTAATGAAGTAACCTAAATAATAACTAAGATATGGTTGAATGACGGAAATAGCCTCGTCAAATATAAATAGACTGGTAGGTACCTAAGTAAATGTTCGATTATTATTAGAATTAGTGGCAAGGTCTGATTAGAACTGGGATGTAATTGACCTACAAGGTTGTAAATGGTGTTCGGCTTTTCAGATTTAAAAATGTATTGAAATGTTTGACATTCAGTTTTTTGGATTTATGCTATGTTGTTTATTATCTTATTTCGATATAGGTACTTTTCATTGGTTTTATGTCAGTCTATTGTCATATTAGTACAAGTAGATGCAAAAGCGTTTTAATATTACGTACACAGGATCCAGAACTTCATTGATAGCGTCCAAAAGATACTGCTTCTTCAGATCTTGATAGGATACTATAGAGGCCATTCCTGCATCTTGCATCGCAGCCGCATTACCATATTGATCTCCGAAGAGAGGGATTGCTATCACTGGCACTCCGGCATCAATCGCTTCAATGGTACTCAGTATTCCTGCATGGGATATAAATGCTTTCACGTTTTGATGTTCTGAAAATAACAATAGATTGTAAAAAGTTGATAAATTAATAAGTAGTTAAAATAAAGTAGAGTGCTTGCGCAGTTTCAATTGCTATTAGGTTTTTCACAGGTCTGTTTCGATCTCAGTTGGTATTTTACCAAAACTTGTCACACTATCCCTGTGGAGAGTTTTGAAACTCTAAAAATACTGTAGTAGGAACTCATTTAATATTTTCTTTCGTTTAATATAACATAGGTAGGTACCTAGTTGTTTAATACAGCCCAGGTAATTACTTACTCAAAATATCGTATTGCGGGAACCATTTCATAGTCATAACATTCCTGGGTAAGTCCACATTACCGCCGTCCCATTTCCACAGGATCCGAATACGCAGTTCCGTAAACGTCGCTAACAGCTCCTCCACTTTGTCCATGGCCATTGTAGAATCCTTCACAGTAGAGCCAAGGTTTACGTATATCACTCCATGTTCAGCTTCATTTATAAACCTCTCGATTTCCTGAAAAACATTTAGGTTTTTTTCAATGGAAATGCACACCTCTAAATGTCTCAAAAAAACTCTAATCGCTTGTATCGCTTTCATAGTTAACTTACCGTGGGTATTATTTTCGGAGGCGTGATATGAATGCCACCTACATCAATAACATTATCAGGCCTGGCAACACCGCCGAACACTGACTGGTGTGTGTTTACAAACATCAGACTCGCGTTCGAAGCGATGCTTTCTAATGATGGCAAGTTGTCACCTAGATATTTGTAGAGGTACACGTGGTCAGTTACTTGCGACCCCACATAGTACACCCAGTTAGCAACATGGTGTAAAACATAGCTTTTTATACGATCAAAAAACCAAGGGTTTCTGCCATAAGATAATCCAGATTGACTGACATACGCGGAGTTGAAACTGATACCCAATCTGTTGTTTTGCCACGGTTGAATTGGTTGCGTATTGAATGCTATGTACGGTGCACTCAAATTTGCGGCCAATGCAAGGCCACAGTCACTGTTATACGACTCCACTAATATGATATCATATCGAGGTTGTGAACTTATCATGTGTAGCACTTGGTGGTTGTTCATTAGAGTCTTGCAGTCGTCGTTGCCGGCTTTAGTTGCAACTAGTGTTTCAAACGGCACTCGCGATATTTCATTCACTATCACTGACTCGAACGATAGACCTTTGTACACTGGTTGGTCACTCAAAAGTATGTCTTTGTGTGTCGCTGGAGCGTTTGCCATTTGGAAATGGCTGATCAGGGTCACGTCATGGTTCCGATTCGCTAACTCTCGAAACAGGCCGCGGTACGTGAGGTAGTTGTTCCGATCCAACGATGGAAATATTCCGAGGATCTTGTAACTGTTGGTTGCTATTATGGATGCGACGAAATACAGTACGAAAACTGAGAGTTTTGTCATTTTCATCGCGGACGCGTTCGTGTGGCCGCAATGTTTGTTGGTAACTAGGGCGAAGGTATGTAGATGGAAACTGACTTGCGTAGTTATCTAATAATAGGTAACGTTATGAGGTAATCCGTGATGATGACGGCACGATGCTTTCGTAAGAATCAGAAATATTAGGTGACTAACCGAAACGTCGATGCCCGTGACCTTGATTTGCATCGCGAGGCGTGCCTCTGGCCTGGCGATGCGACGTCGACTGAATGAAGAGCATTGACTTGACGAAACTTAATACCTGTTCTGTCACATTAGAAACTAGAGAAAGTTTCTCTTGTTTTCACATTTGACTTTTATGCATCGTTGTATTGTATTATTCACCCTTTGTTATCATATCAGTCAGCTGTTTGTTATGTGATTGTGGGTACGCAATTAGGTCGATATATAAATAACTTGCCCTCTCTCACTACCTTCTTAAGATTGTGGTCAGGACTTCTCTTAAATTATTGATTAGATTATGTAAGTAGGTAAGGATATAGTGCGGTCTGAGTTAGTTAGACAAGTCTTGATTAATTGATGGATCGGGCAATAGGGTGCTTTCACTCCGATCTTCACTGATAGTTTGGAACTTCGCAGCTGATAAAGGATATAGTCCTCATAATAGTGAGGTATTTGCCCTGCCGGTGGGGTAACGTTTACGTAGGTAATAAATATGATATTAATCGATTGCTCTACTTGTCGCAGCGCCGCAGCCAAACAATATTAAAAAGGTTAAATAGCTTAGAGCAAATCAATAACTTTGAAGTCAATGAAGCATAATACCTATCCGAACATTGCCGAATATAGGGCAACACGACGAACAAACTCTGTTGTCCAATCATGTTCAGCGTCGTAATTTTATTCGGCTGTATAATTTCACTATCTCTCTGTTTGTTAGTGTGCATTTAATTAAACTAAACTAATTTGCTCACAATGGTTACGAATAAAATAATTGTGTTTGCTCATTGTTCAAATGTGGTCGATTGTACCGTGCCTACCGTACGGCTGGAGACTATTCATGAGCAGCCAAGCATGACCGACCATGCGGCGTCAGAGAGTTAAATCTAATGTAGTAGGTACCAACACACAATATGTAGACATTATGAATGCCTTTTACACTCACCTTGTTGGAGATACAGCTTTTTACTAAATCTTTGTGGTAAAGAGGAATTACAATCTCGCCAAAGAAGATAACCCGCTCTCAAAAAGTAACCGAATAATGGCCGAGCAACTGCGAAGCTTTCCCAAAACCACTTAACATTAATGTGTGTCAACAAAAGAAAACCAACTTTATTTATCTAAAAACACTATTTCGCAAGCCTCTATTTTTTGGAACGAAGTTCCTTATTGCGCGTTGCGAAAGGGGGCTAGACGGAAAAAATTAAGACCAAAAGTTGTCGCGACACTTTTTTCAAACTTTGACAACGTCATTCGAATAAATTGGCGCAGGAAGTTTTTTTTTTTAATATCGTAGGCCTGTACGTTCTCAACCGAAACAAATGAATGTAGGTATTGTTGGAAGTTTTTGTTTTTAGGGTTCGTTAAGGTTCTTATCTTATAGACAATATTATAAGAAAACAACACCTCAAGGAACTTCGTTCCATCCGGGTGTCCCTTGACACCTCACAAGTTTTTTTCATCTTAGGCGTTAGGTTGCCAGTTCGGAAAGAGTAGCTGCAACCTACCTAGGGTGGAGCACGCTTAGCTATAATCCACCTAACGAAAGTAAAGTAAAGGGTTCCACTTCTTGGGATTCGCATTACGAAAGTGGAGCCGAAGCGCTTTGTACGAACATGTGGGATGACTATACTATGAAGGGATGACATTTAAACTAAACTTATCCGAATGTAAAACGAGGTAAAAACCAAATAAAAGTGTAGCCAGTTACAAAGGTGGGTAGCGGGTTTCATGGATTCAATACGTGGTTTCGCATTGTCGCCGACACGACTAGACACAATCATACGGCTTCACAACACGGCTGCCGAACCTTTTGTTCTTCGTGAGACTTTTCATATAGAAAAATGATGCGGAAAATACAATGTTATTAAATAAATTAAGGCAAGAAAGATCACTCTTTTAAATACTTATTAAAATAGCTGTGATCAAAATTATAAATTCACTTACCTATAGGTACTAAATGAAGTAAGTATGTACCTACAGAACTTTATTTAGCTGTTACTCGAGGTTACAAAATTATCCTGTAAATCTCATAATTATTTTTTGAATTACTTTTCACACTAGCATTATTTTTTTGAGATTGAAAATCGATCTACAGAGAGTGAGATCTCAACAAAACCAAATGATACCTAACCTAAACTAGTAATTATTTATGATCTGTGCTTCAACCAATCCGATACTTAGAGAGTGAGATCCATCAACCACAGAATATTAATACAAATACCTACGTATTTCACATTTGCAAGGCGCCATTAAAACAAATCCCAGAAACAAAAATGAAAATCTCCTTAGATCATCTTCATCGTTGCTGGATCATCAGCCTTGAATTATGGACTCATCAAATCAAATAGGTACAGTGATATGAACCTAATATTTCAAACTGCAATTATACCTAAGATTCATCAAAATTGGTTTTTAGAGCTGACGAATATCCTCATAACTTGGAAACCGCTCCCCCAATTTTAAACAAACATGGCTGATAACAATGTAAAAAAAAAAACAAAGCTTTTTTAAAAAACGTGTTCAATTCAAACACCACATTCAGAGCTACGAATGCACAGAAAAACAAACAAACAAACACACACACAACGCCGTCAATCTTATAACATCTTTCCCGATTTTCGGTCGGGGCTAGTAAAAATAATTACAGAAGTGGGAAATTTGCCACTTAAATATAGATTTACCCTTTGAAGAGCTATTTGATGGGCCCGTGAGGTGTGAGATCCATCAAATCTCGATTGTACCCTCTCCTCTCAATTATTCCCTCCTCGGGGTTGATAACTTTATTTTTCAAGGGTTGTGTCGGGATGACAGGCGTAACTACGGGTAAGAACTCGTATTACTTATTTTGAATGAGTTTCGCGGAAACTGCAAATACTTAGGTAGGTACATCAATTTTTTTATGTTTGGGGTTTGTTTGTGCCAGCATCTCCATTAGGTAAGTTCTACCAGGATCTAGTTGGAATGTAACAGGGTTGAAGAAGTTGTTTTTAGTAGGGATTCACTGCTTCTATTTCTTGACCCCGACTGAAAAACTGAAAGGGGTATAGCTATTATAGGTTTTAAGTTTAACGGCTTTGTATTGCATGTCTGTTTATTTGTCTATGCCTTCGTTGTTCTGAAAGTAGGATTTGTAGCATGTTCTATGAAAATTGTTGTAGGTAGTTGTCGTTTCCAAGTTATGAACATATTTATCAGATCTAAAACCAGGTTTGAGGAATCTGAGGCATATTGCAGTTTAAAACAATTAGTTCATTTCAATGTATTAATATTTGATGAACTGGACTTAACTGGAGTCCATACCCCTAGGTCTCATAATGACCAGGAATGATGAAGAGAGTCTAACGAGATTTTCATATTATTCAAGAAGTTTAAAAAAGATTGTAAAATTAACATGTAAGTAAGTACTTAAACAAATTATTGAGTTTTTAAACGGAATAAAGCCAGCCTAAGAATGGTGTAACCCTTGTGAAGCCCGAAGGGAATCCAGCTGTGCAGCCGTTCGCAGACAAGAATGAGCTGATTCCGATCTGCAAAAACAAGCTACGTGTCACATACGAGTACCTACACTATTCACATCGATAAATAATAAATTTAAAATACTAAGTATATCTTTGATAAATGAAATGGCTACCTTTGGATTCCATGTTCCGTAACTTATACATTTTGATTAGATTGAGAATTGAGAATACAGAAAACGAAATGATAAAGTTCTATTTATGTGTCTTTTGTGTTTAGATCCTCACAAAGATTTTTATAAACCTTTAAGTAAATCGACCGTCAGTCGATTGATGTAAGATTAAGCGCATTTTAAGATAACAGTATATTAGTATGTAATAGTTCTCACCAAGACTCTTCTAGTCCAGCCGGTAGAGAGCACCATTGGGTATCGCCAGCGCATACGCCGACTCCATCAACACCAACTTGTACACAAGTGAGTGTTCTGAATTATGATAGATTCTGGCGCACTCTTCATTGGTCATCACTTGAAGGTTGTCAGAGCTGATCATTTGTAAAAGGCCGACACTGTCACCTGGAATTGTTTTGTTTTACATTCAGGTAATATTTACCAATAATATGTTCATCTTTCAAAATAAGAGATCATCACAGAGACTACAAAGATAATCAAATAAGTTATTTACCGTCATTGGTTATTCCGTATCCAGAAGCAAGTGCGGTGTAACCGGCCCAGTTGTTAGAGAGTTCACTCGAAGATAATGGTGATATAGCCCTTAAAGTAACTGTAAAAAAAACTTCATCTATTCGTTCTTAATTAAAAGAATTTTGTTACTCAACAAAACCAATTTTGCATAAATCTAGTACTCGTATAGTACAGATATTTTTTAATATTTGGAACACCATCGGTACGTAACGTACATAGAAAACAAAAGAAAGAAAAAAGAAACAAACTAAAATAGTATAATCTATTACACTCAGGAGTTAGGACTTACGTGCGAATTCGACACTGGGTTTAACAGACGACGCTGATATCATTGAGCACTAACTGGGGGACGTAATCGGGAGGAGAGCCTGATTCCTCCAGAGAAGAGGAAGTTAGAGCCGAGCACAACAGTTATGGAAGACGCAATACTGACGCCATCACTGAAGCAGTGGGCGCCTGTGAGTACAGTGTTCTGGCTGATGAGAGCGCCACCGCGTACAGAAGTGCAGATAAAAACAGTCATCATTAAACCAACCTGTAACATACCTACTAATTCAAAACACTATTAAACTACAGAAAAATTTAGAAAACGCTTTTACGTCAATAGTGAGTGTCATATCGGAGTGAAACGCGAAAAATAATACATGCATATTTTATTTTATAGGTTTTACTAAATGTACCAATACCATCTCATGTGGTTCTTCAGCCCCTCTCCTCATACCTAATGTAAAATAGGTAGGTTATACATATACGTAGTGTGGTCAATTAGCTTACCTGGTATCGAACCGAAAGTGTTGTCGTTGTGGAGCCTCCAGCAACCCTTTGTTCGCTAACGATTCCATCTTCTATTTCTTTTATTTTCTGTGCTTGAGGAATACCGAACTTGCGGTGATAATCGTAAGCTCCGTTTATTGGAGAAGCATCTAGTGCTTCTGCAACATTAATTAAGCTGTTGCTACTGTTAATAAAAGCACTCCGATGGCAGCCCTCATCGTTGACACTTTTGCAAATTCTGAGCTGATTTTGAGCTTGTTTTTTTTTAAATACCAAAGTTTAAACAATTTTACGATAGTGTAAGTTGACAAAATATCTGTCTAATTAGTTTTATCTTTAGATCTTGACGTATTTCCAACGATTTCTTATCATTTCATATTTTACATTATCAAAAAATGTTGAAACGGACACATTTTTTCTTATGCTATAGTCTGGGATGCTAGAACAAGTCATTTTGCAAGATTCACTCTATTTTAGTAGCTGTCTAAATGGCCCATCATCATCTTTCTTGGTACTTGATAGGGGGCCAGCCCGCGTGTTTGTTTATCACGTATTTTTGTTAAAAAACTATGTTTTACTCAATTCACTACCTTCTCTCTTACCCACAATCCATAATGCAGTGTATCTTCAGTAAATGCGACCAATATGAGTTTTACACATACAATTTTGATTCGCGAAAATATGTAAGATTTTCTTCCTATAAACATACCAATAGGTACCTTATATTGCAATAGTAGTTGAGCACCTAACTATAGTAAGAATATTGTAATTTTTTATACCTATTAGATATATCGTTTACCTTGGAAAATACTTTGCATAGGTAAATAGGTAATTCATGTTTAGGTACTACCCCGGAATTTGTAAGGATCCAAACTATTGGAATATTTTTTCTTCAGTTTGAATCGTGTAGGGCAGCGTTGTCTAGCTACCTACAGTGAGTGAAAAATCTCAATTAGGAAAAAGCAACAGAAAAGTTGTGTTATGCGAAGTCGGGGTTTGTAGTTCTTTTGTAAAGGTAAATGAAAATAGGTTACTATGTTGTATTGTGTGAATATATTTGTAGGGCAACCGAAGTAGAAAGTTGTTACTTTCTTAGCCGAATATCTATTAGTTTACTACTTTTAAGTTTTTAAACAGAATAAATCCATCCCAAGAAAGGTGTGACTCTTGTGAAGCCCGAAGGGAAGTTAGCTGTGCAGCCATTTACAGACAAGAATGAGCTGATTCCGATCTGTAAAACAAACTATGTGTCATAACTGCTCAATTTTGTCAAAGACTGGTTCAAGTAACAACACTTACCAAGACTCTTCTAAATATGGATACGGAGGCCACTAATGGACCGCCAGTATCGCCTGCACAGACACCGACTCCACCAGCACCGCTTGTGCACAAGTGAGTATTCTGAATAATGCCGGGATAGATTCTGGCACAATCTTCATTAGTCATCACTTCAAGGTTGACAGAGCTGATCATTTGTAAAAGACCGACACTGTCATCTGCAAAAAAAATCAACATCGATTTGCTATATGACTTTAGTGAAATTTAGACATCATCTCAGAACTGCAAGTGCATACCGTCATTGGTGATTCCATATCCAGAAGCAAGCGCGGTATGACCGGCCCAATTGTTAGAGAGTTCACCCGAAGATAGTGGAGTGTCAATTGCCTGTAAAGTAACTGTGAAAAAAAGGATAGTTCAATTCCAAATATTCATTTTTCTATTATGCTAGATTTCATACGCTAGTTACCAATTTGTTGCATATGCAAAAGTAGTGTAGGCTCAAAAGTAGGAATCAATTTACGAGCTGAAAAAGTTTAGTATATACCAACAGTATATCACAACTTACGTGTAAATTCGACTCTAGGTGTACGGATCACACAAATATCATTGAGCGCTAACTGGGGGACATAATCGGGATGAGGAGTTACAGTGACGTCTGAAAGCCTAATTCCTCCAGCGAAAAGAAAGTTGGAGCCGAGCACGACTGTCATCGACGAGGCAATGAAGTTGCCGTCGTCGTAGCAGTGGGCGGCGCTGAGAACAGTGTCGTGGCTAATAAGAGCACCACCGCACACGGAGGTGAAGATTAAAACAGTCATCACAAGACCAGCCTGTAAAGAAATATTTTATTATTTAAAACCAGAAAACAATTTGATCGCATGCAGAAGTTTATTCAAAACGTACCTATTTAATAACTAAGTAATAATATTGACGACAGAAAAGTTTTTTAATTAGATATCAAGTGGTCACCATGAAAAGGCACACCTGAAGATATTGTACGAGGTATTGATGACCGCGTGTTTTATCAGAATTCAGAACCAAGGATTGAATCAATGAAAAACACGCCTGCTGATGTCTATAGCTTACCTGGTACGGAACAGAAAGTGTTGTAGTTGTGGAGCCTCCAGCGACCCTTTGTCCGCTAGCGATTCCATCCTCAAACTCCTTTATTTTCTGTGCTTGAGGAATACCAAACTTGCGGTGATAATCATAGGCTCCGTGTATTGGAGAAGCTGAATCTAGTGTTTCAGCAGCATAAGCTACTGTCACTATAAATAAAATCACTCCAATTTCAACCTTCATCGTTGACTCTTTAGCAAGTATGTAATGAGTTGAATAAATGCTAGTTTAAGTAGGTATCGAAGCAAAAGCAAATCTCCGATAATGGAAGATAATCTCCTTTCAAGATAGGTGGTCCATTTACATATCAATTTAATTTGTGTTATCGTCGTAATTTGACGTTATTTCAATCATCGTTAGCGTTTTGTAAAAAAACAATATTGCATTTTTACGATATAATTATGAAATTTTGTAAAACAATACTTTATAGACATGATATGACTACAATTGCCCTTTACAATTCTTTTCACAATTAAACACCACTATATGATAACAATCATTTCAGATGAGATCATTTTCTTGTTTCATCTTTTTTAGTGCGTGATATTTCGTTAGTCGGGGGTTTTTATTTCAGAATTTATTTTTTAGTTAAAAAGGGACTCTATTTAGCTATCAAATATCGTACAATACCATTGTGGATACCTCTAAAGTAAATTACACAAGTCATGTGCGCTCGTAATCTTAACAGAATATAAACATCGTGGCATACATTAGATATTCTAAATGTTTAATAGAAACTACAAGGAGGTACGTTATTGGCTAATTAAGTCGTTTCACCTATCTACCGTAGGTAGTTCCCTCTAAGTGCACTGTGGTGACTGCTTTTAGTGCTATTCAGCCAATATATTATATAATGTATGCTTCTGAGACTAGGTTGCGCTGCGTATCTTAATTATTACTAACCTCTACAGTATACCAGACCCATAAGTGAATTAACTGATAACCCTCCTATTTGTTCCTCGCAGTCGAATAAAAGTAGACGCTCTTAATTTCTTTAGCGTTCTCGAGCGTTGAGTTAAATTCTACTCCGGCAATTTGAGACAGTCTTTGTGGCATTTTGGTTCCAATGGAGCCAGCTGAAAAATAACAATAAATATTAATAATCGCCACCATGCAGTTTGCGTACCTAAGTTCTACAAGTTTAAGTTTTTTTCGAAGTTAAAGAATTAAGGAGTTAAAGATTATCTTAGTAGCTAATAGGCAAGTACCTACTGTATCTATTTGGTAGGTATTTACCTACGTATTCTGTTATAATAATGTAACGTAACTTTATTAACCAGCTGAAAAATAATTTAATAGGTAGGTACGTTTATTGACTTATCCACCTGTTTTGTTAGATTTCTATGCTTTTTGGCGAAAAAAGATGTCTGTAACCATCGATTTCAAAATATATAAAACATACTTAGTAGCTATGGAGTTTGGGAGATATCAGAAGGTGAACCACCGACGATCCTCTGGTTCAAGAACTGCTCTTCGAAAGTCCTAATTTGTAGCTCTGGGGATACCGAATCGTCTGTGGTAGTCGAAGACAGGAGAGCTGGTAGGCACCTCCACGGCTGAAACCGCCACGGCCAAAGCCACAATCAGTGCCAGAATAACATATAGATTTTTTAGATTTTTTAAATGTTTCTATTCATTTTATACATTATACATGTATTATCTAATCACAGCTAATCAAAGCAAATTCAATCTTCAATAGCTATCGAGTGATAGATAATCTTATTGGGTTTTCCCTAAGAAATAACCAGCTTGAAAATGAACAAGTGCAGTGACGTGGACTCGATGTATAGGTAATAAATAACCTAACTAATTCGTTAGTTTAAAAGTGCAGCTTAAAAATATAATTTAAATATTCTTGGACATTTTAGAGTGGAAGTCATATCTGTATGCAAATAACAGGTTCTAAATATAAAATGCATAAATAATTTGCATGAAGGTACAGGTACATAGTACTACATAGGCGTAGGCAAGGTACATTAGGCATGCAAAGACGTAGGTTTGAGATTCCTGCATATATTTTGGCAGTTTCAGTGACCAATACTACCTATTTACTCTGTTTAAAGCTTACTTTCGTTGGAAACACTATTTATTAACACTTAGGTACCTATAACAAACTATTTAAGTTAGCCGAGAGCATGCGTTGCATTCCCACAAAGAGATTGAAATCAAAGTAAGTTCATTACTGTTACGAGAGGCGGCTCGCGAGCTGTGAATACAGGATTAAAGTTTTAACTCCCGACCGCTGCTTGCTGGTGGACCTTCTTTTTTTACTGTTCAAAAAGTGCGCTATTTTTATAATGAGCGTGTTTATTTTGGGCTCGTTATAAGCACACTTTTACTGAAGCAGATAAGACAATGCAAGATTTTACTCGGAAGTTCAGATACCTACTGAAATGAATTAAAAGGATCAATGATGCCGTTGTCCTCTTACTTGTGTGCCGAATACTGGATAATGCTATAAAAAATGCGTGCTATGAAAACGACATAAAAAAAGAAGAAAGAAATGTTATTGTCATGAAACCGCCTACAAAACCCGTAACCGCGTAACCGCGGGTGCTACGGAAAACAATCCAATTTGGGCCTTAGCTGCGAATTGCATTTTCAACGCGCATATGAATGGATGCGAAGTGTGAACTTGGAAATGGGTCACGAAGGCTTCTAAGGCACCCCTTGCGAGGGACGGGGTGCAAATGACTTGTGAGAACTCTTATTGTGCAAGGGGTAAGCCGTATAGTTCTCGATAGAACGTGATAGAACCACTGAATGAAAGAGCTGCTACTTAAAGTAGTTAGTTTGCAAATAAACGCGTAGGTGAGTCGGTGCGCTTAGAATTGTAACTTTGTACTGAAACCAGTTAGATTCTTAGCGTTAGCTTCGCCTTCTTTATTAGGCTTACCATGCTCACAGTGTTCACGCTTGCTTTTCTTTTATTTTAATTCGTATCAAACACGTCTCGGTGTTTGATAGCTCTTATCGGTGGTGTCTAGCTATTGGATTCTTATAAGAACACAAATTGTGATAGTGGTAGGTACTTACCTTTACTCTTAGCTTCAACGCATATAACCTACCTACCAACCAAAAACTTACAAAGAACTTGAATCAGGCCAACCGCCTGCGCTTTGAAAAACAACCAGAATCCTGTTCCTAAAAGCTCTTACTAAGCTTTGTGCATCTTCCTACCATTATCCAGACACTACTGAATAAGAAATGAACCGGCTACCACATACTTTGTATAAAACCCACCTAATTACGTTGTACAGGAAGGCTGGAAAAATGTAAAAGCTATTTAATGCAGTTTGTCTTTACTTTACAAGGAATCTAGGAAGAGATAATACAAAACGCTGGAGTCTCGTCGGTTGCGAGTGTCGGGTAAGCCCCCGGCGAATGTGGGGACGTTGCAAACGGGCTGGACAAAGAACTCTGTGGAGACTTCATATATTATTATGTCTTTGTGATAATATATAACAGTTTATTCGGGTATTATTTTCGCGACTACTCATGTAATACTCGTAGCACAGGTAAAAGTTTCAAGAATAAGCATTAGGATTTTGAATTATTTAACAACGCCTTATAAAACAGCCAAGCAATTCTTTAGATATTGCTATTCAGAACGTAATTTCCTCCACGATGGCCATGGCATAATCTTTCCTGTGCATTCAGCTGACTAATTGAAAGGCCGAGTCCATTATTCCGTCTAAAATAATACTGCCGCATTTTCTAAATAGGGGTATGGGAAAAGTTGCCCCAGACACCTATATTCGCTGACCTCTGAATTCAATAATATTAGGTACAAAATTTTATTCAGCTCTAACCTTTCCCAAACAACAGTTGGCTTTAAGGGCCTACAATTAAATATTGTATTAGGTGCTTTAGCGGGGTCATCTTATGGTCATTATATTCATGAAATATTAAATCTATCTATGTATCTACTCCACCGCTTTCATTTTTTCCGGTAACAGGTCAAGTTTAAAAGAGGTTGCACTAAATTTTCGCGTCCAGCGACAAATCCACGGCAAAATACTGGGTCACAATTGTTGGTATTGTTATAAAAGCGGGACTTCTTTAAGATCGCGACAAAGACCAACCATTATCTAACTTTTAAACTTTACAATAGAACATTTTGTGGGACAATGTCTTTGGAAATTATTTTTCGGCATCTTCTCCATTATTGCGTTGGACTGTTCATTTCTTTCACGCAACGCTTTGATTGTCTTTGAAGCTTTTCAAGTGGCTTTTTTATGGCTGGCTTTTTTTGAATATTGCACAATCGGAGCTCATTTTTCACACACCTTTGTGGGTACACATGAAACACATTTATTATTTCCACCAGAGATAACTTTAAATACTAATTACCTTATCTGAAATACTATTACGTAGTAAGTAGATACCTAAGTCTTCACTATTATTAAAGAGCTCGTGGTTCGGTGCTGTATCTGTGGTTGCAGTCCACGTGTAGTTCTACTCACGTAAATTTCTCCCTCGAGACATGTTCCATTCGGAGTGGCGGTACTCCAATATTTTACTGCTGTAAAGCAAATTTAGTGCTTAGGAAACATGGGGTGGCGTGTCGTAAAATTTCTAAACCACTATATCTCGCTAGTCCTCTAAAGTTCCTTTACGAGTAGGTAATTTGTATGCCGAAAGTTTTCAGAATCAAACCTCACACTGTCGGTCCACATTACTATGTGGACCGACAGTGTAGGTAGTAGAGTAGGTATTAGGTAGTGAATACATTTTGTTTTATATGATAGTATGAACATAGAAAGCTTTCGCTTATTTCTATAACTATCTTTTTAAGCACGAATACGTAGAATCGCGTGTTCAAAGGTCATTTAAAAGCCAGAGCATTTATCTTTCAGTTAATCTTGTGTATTGTGTAGAGAACAGAGCTCTTAGTAAGCACACAGCTATATTTTACAGAAGATTTTGTTTATGCAGCACAATTTTATGAACAAGTTTGCAAATGAAAAATACTTTGTTCTTATAAACGTACCGACTTAATCTTCAGTTTTCTTTAAACTGTTTGCATATTTTGTTAGTTTTCTCTTTTTCTTAAAGAATGCGAGCCAAATAAAACAACACGGGCTCTGACTATGATTGAGACCGCAAACTATGCTGCACGCAAGTGCTCAATGATACCATAACAAGTGTTTTGAAAAATTTTACTCTGAGAACTGAAAAGTACTGTAAACGTAGAGCAAGCGCGCGTAGATATAGTTGGAGGGCTACTATTCCATCAGAGATGTGCTACGTTGCTAAGCGGTAAACGAGGTCATAGGCTATGACCCTACATAAAATCTGTATGGTGACAAAATATATAAATAAAATCATGGTCCACCTAAGTCCTGGAACCAGCTCAGGGGGGGGGGTCATGACCCCCATGACCCCCCCTGGATCCGCCGTTGGTCATAGCTAAGCTACGTAATTAAGAGTATGAAATGAACTCCAGTTTATCTAATCTCAAAACTGTTTAACTGTTATACCTGAAATTCCTCAAAATTTCCTGGTTCTCAGGGGGCTGATACTTGAATATCCTCATAACTTGGAAACGGCTTTATTGATGTTTACCAAACATGGCTAAACCATGACATTTCATAAATGACATTTCACTATGCTCACTCGATCAACTATAAAAATAAATGATCACTATTGGTGGTATCAAACACATCCATAACTTAGCTATGGTGGCAAAGCACCCTAACCGAAATCTCTACAAAACTACCCCAGTTTCTGTAAATCAATTAAATTACCAAATCAGTTAGAGAGGCCATGTGTATAATGATTGGTTAGCCGAGGTCGTCGTGTGTCGAGTCCCACGGTTCTTAGGGCTAATCCAGGCGTAATCAAAACGAATCTCGGGAATCCGGGTCCTTTGCCGTCGGACGGTGGCGAACTTGATTAATTCCTCGATATTACGTAAGTAGCTACAGTGATATTATTATTACTACAAACATTTTAAAATGAACTGAAATGTGGTATTTAGTAGCTTAGATCTTTAAAGGTACCCACTTATCATAATGCAAGTACTCACAGACTCACAGAATTAAAAAATATGTAGATATGCAGTCTTGGTAAAACGTTACTTTTTCCCCATTTTTTTTTACATCAAAAAGTTCTATTATTTATACAACAAGAAGAATATTTACCAACTTATAACTTAGGTCCATTTAAATCATAAAGTATTCTTGAAAAATAACAGCATTTTTGTCGTGTTATTTTAGTCGAGATGTTAAATAATTGCCTAATAAATTATGTGCTCTAATCTTCTCGCTTTGTTTAGAAGTATAGGTACCTACTACGAGTAGAAGTTCCAATGGTGTTTGTTTAAAAGACGGTTTGTTATGAGTTGCTCCAACGCATTTATAATAACGATTATTATATACTTACTCGTTTAAGCGTAAGACTTATTACAATACTAACTTCCACCTGCAATGATAGTCAGTAATAAAGATTCAATAAAAACATCTCACTCTGAATCTTTTGTCTTTTTCAATCTTTTTATCAACTAGATGCAAATATGTAAGATAATAGATAGTAAAAAATGGAGCAAAGAGAAGCAGTGCTTCTCAAGGTATAATTTTTAGGCGAGACAGAACCACTTGAGTGCCTTGCGTGCGTCAAGTTTTTTGGTGTTATCCTCGCCGTCTATAAACTCGATGTGGTATGGAATATGGAATCGACCACCCGGTAACCATTCTTATATTTATACACAGTGTGATAAAAACAGTAGGCTCACGCGCAACTTCTAATAGCTTCATGTCATTTAGTTTTTTATGGAAACGGCTTGATTTTATACATCAAACAATGAACCTTTCTTGAATAGTAGAGTTTTTGAGTCTTTAAACTATTAACCAACCTTCAAGTTCCCATAAATCAAAATAGCTATCATTTGTTGAACAAGTATGAATGTAGGTACCCACTTATAGTTATAGTAATGAATGGGTACACCTGCCGTTCAGCACTTTAATTGCGTTACCATTAATACCAGCCAGGGGCAGGGGTTATAGACGGAGATGGATTGGACGTGCCCTCGATATTTTAACAAGGCATGAGTGCGGGCTGGCTAAGTTTTGACACGTTGGTCAAAATGTTTGGAATACGTAGTTGGTTGTTTAAAATATCACAAAAAAAATAAGTTAAGCCTCTACCGTTTCCGTCTATAAGCAAAACATCTTTGGCATCTATTTTTGATGACGTTGAACTGTTGCACGTCTTCACTCAGTATAGTAGGTATTATATAATCTGTGACTCAGCTGAAATAAAAATAAAATCCCCCAAGCCCCAAAACACTAGTTCTGTGATTCTAGTGCCAGTTGGTACTTCGCGGTCAAAAACTCACACTATGTTTCTTGTACATCTCTGCATTGTTTTGGGTATAATTAGTAGGTAAACGACAAGGAAAAGGCTCATTTCAAAAATGTAGGATGGTAACATAGGTAGAAGGGTGGGTAATACTCTGTGACAGACGGCCTGAATGAATTTATTACAGGTCTCCTAGTTAATTTATTTACTCCGGTAGCGGAAGTTGGGTTGGAGGGCTCTGCGAAAACGATATCAGAGGACTTAAAAATACATTTCACGACATAAATTGATTGCAATAGGTAGGTACATTTTTAGTACCTACCCAGCTGTAGAAAACAAAGATTCTCATGATGTTTTGAAGCTGTCACACTTTTTAGTGAATAAAGATGGTGAAGCTTGCATTGCTGTTGCATAAGGCTATTGCCAAGAAAATAAAATAAAGACGTAGGTAGGTAGGTACTTACTCACAGCCCTTGCTTTATAATGCACTCAGTAATTGAATTTTCAATTTTAAAACTTATTACACCATGATAAGGTTGTAAGCAAGCTGTGAAAGATATTTAGCAGACGGTGCTAACGCAGAGTTTTATGAACATTTCCGAGTTTGTTTTTGCACGTGTGCTGTGAACTCAACAAGCGTGTAATGACCCTTACATGTATTATAAACTCTTTTATCCTTTTGACGAAGAAATTACGTTCTTTTGCGTTGACGTCGAGCAGAAAAGTGCCTTTGGGTTTACAAAGATTTTTTTTTATTATCTTTAAAATAACTGGTCTTTTGAGTTGAATCAGAATAATATAGAAACTTGGTAGAAGTGCTAGTTGAGAATTATTTTCGGTCTTTATTACAAAAACTCATTAGACGAATATGCTTCGTAGATGCTTCGATAAAAAGTACGAGTGTACCTAGTATTGCCCGGTTTTATTGCTTTGAATTTTGAACTTGAAACACAAGTCTATGCTACAATCCCATCGACCAACGAGATTTTGACAATGACAACGAAAAAAAAAGACGTAGGGTACCTACATACCTACTTATCTACGTATGTATTGTTTATGACAGAAAGCAGCAAAGAGATTCAAGTTAAATACGTAGCTGACGACGACGTTCGCGAAACAATTCCCAAGATACATAGGTAATGCCGGAAGCGGTGACATGCACGAACGTCTGCTCACGACAAATAGTGCGACATGTTGATTATTTAATATACAAAAACATTGTAGACGCCACCGCGCGCCGTCCGAAAAAAATGGCAGTGCGTTTTTGTCATTTTACGGAAAAAATGTTTTATGATTCTGTCTTTGTGCGTATTGTTGACCCGCCCGCATTGATGCACCGACGGTCAGTCGAGCTCTGAAACCAGCCTTTGTCTTTAGAAAGAACTTGATCGCTGAAACAAGGCTGAAAAACATAAACGTCATAGAAGCGAAGCACGATACCCGTCTTTGTTGTTTCAGTTTATAAGAAAAGGACGTCGGCGTCGTATTTAGTGCTATCAAATTAGGTTAGTTTAGGAAAATGAAACAGCAGAATCGGCACCACTGTAGACTGGGATGATGGATGGCACAAAAATGAAACCAAACATAAAAATACTCAGAGCGAAATAAAGAAACTTTCACAAGAAGATCCAAGCCAACTGCAATGCCTTAATTTTCACAAACAACGTGTGTCGCGCGCTGAATTTTCAGATCCAGTAACAGATCCAAGTGAGATCTGGCCATAATCCAAGTGTGCGTTCTGCCAGGTGTGCCTCTTCTCGCAAATTGCATCAGAGCTTATAGAAGAACTTGATTTTATTGCATTAGCTGAGTTTATTGAAACTTTGTTTTTGACGTGTTACTTTGGGTTATCGTAGATTACTGCTTGACTTCTTCAGTTATTTAAGTTATTGGCCATAGTCAACTTTTTAAAAAACATTGCAGCAACTTACAAAAACCAGCTATTATAATCGTCTGGTATTATTTTATTCCTGTCGTCAAATCTGATTAGGTAATCTTTATTTTCATGTAACCGGACGCCAGGTTGCCTGCACTCGCTACCTACCAAAACCCTCCCAGAGATAGCCAAAACTCTAGGTAGGTACCAGAGGAAATGTCAAACAGGATTCGCCTTTAAAATACTAATCTGGAATCACGCTCTATGAAAATACGAAGCTCTAAAGAAGAATATTCATGTTTGTATGAACTTTATGTTATTCCAGGGCGTGGGTCGACTTAGGCTTTTGGAATAGCAACGTTCTACTCGGCACGCAGGTAATGCCACCTAAATCACCATGTTTTGTCCGGCCTAACCGAAAACGCAACAAAAGGACAACATGAAATGTGATTACTCAGCTCCGACTGGGGCTTGCATGTCATGACGGCAGTGAATTACTGCCCACCACCGCTCTACTATTTTTCTCGCTTTTTTCATACGAACAAAAGTGAGCAAAAAGTTATGTTGTCGCCGCACGGGCAAGCGAAGTTAAATGTTAGTTCTCGTATGTTGTAAACACACCATGACATGTGTGGAATAGAATAACCGGCAGGAATCCTTCCTTTGTCGTCTGTGAAAATAACGGCTTATTCGAAACTCAGTTTTTCTGGCTTTGGTGTAAAAGTAACAAATATATACTGGCTACTATAAATATACTGGCTATTTTAAAGGTTCGTGTCATACAAATATAACGAGCAAATATAGAAGGTACCTATAATTCAAACAAGTAACACCAAAGTTTTCTAAGTTTGACTCTGACAAAACAAACATTGCCAATCATCGAACGAAAATGCTAAACATGAGAATTTATGGTAACAATTCACAATGACATGAGAATGTATTTTAAACTTCCAGTTTCAATAGCGAGGCTCAGAAAATTCCTGTAAAACTCACAGATAATCGCAAAACACTTTGCATAACACGCCCGGATCCGATAGTTCCATAAAATCTACATAGCTAGGCTACATCCACTCGGTGGAAGTGGCACACGTGTCGTGGTGAGGTCGCAGCAGACAGGGGTGAACACTAAATTCTTTACTTTGCCAACAAATCCAACAGCGACGACGCGACGCGACGCCACGGCAAGATAGTGCGATGCTTTATTTGGGTCAGGTTCGGAACAAGAGTGCTCTCATCTGATAAGTGCCGTTTCCAGGTGTTATAAGTTCTAATGGTACATATGCTAAGTACATATGGTATTGGTTTTCGATACATCGTAAGTTATGTTGGTTATATCTAGATAGTTAATATTCAAGTGTTAGACTGAACTATGCGTTTTGAATAGATCGATTGCTGCCAGAATAAACCTTATTCATAAACTTTATTCATCTAAAAATAACTTTGGGGTTTAAGTAGCTTAACTAATTTCAAGTCTTGAAACTATAACTTGAGCCAAATAATAATGGGCTTAACAATGTTCAATTTGAAAGATGGATTACTGGACATTTTGATAAAATAAAATTATATCGATTGATCCTCTTAGTATCTACTCTTATTTTAACTATTTCTTTCCATGGAAGGGAAAAAACGATGGTAACACAACAGTAAAATAACTATATAAGTACCTCTACTACCTACCTAAATTATCAAAGGACAAAATAATAGGACCGAGAAAAACAACCGCATGAAGAAAGGGGCAAATCTCCGAACGATATGGCAAAGTTAAGATTTAAATTGGGCGAAGGAATCCGCCCTCTCTTGGGTGAAAACTTATTTTAAAGGGTTGTAAATCAAAATAATACGTTCCTTCTCAATTAACTACGGATTGTGGATAAATTTATTAGTGGTACAAACATTTGTTCAAGATTTGTGAGAAAGTTTAATGTGTTTTAACATAAAATATTAATAGCTATACCTTCCTCGGGACTGGAGACCGAGGACCCCTCTTTTAGTTGAAGCGGTTCATGTTCGAAAAGTTGTTATTGCGACGCAATTTTGTAGAATTTGTTGTAATAATACCTTCATTTTATTTTCATAAAGCAGAATAAAATGCATCGGTATAAATTGCCCAACCTACGTGATCTCTACTACAAAAACCACATGATATACAATGTTCAAACGTTCCACACGTGCGGCTTTAGTTCAACGATTCGGTACAAAATGGTAAGGTTGATTGCAACATCGGTTAGGTAGGACCTTACTTAGCTTGTAGTTTTGTTGTCAGTTATTAAGTCGGCATCACAGCATATTTCAGTTTCTTTCTTTTTAAATTCAAGCTTTACAAACATTATATTTAGAAAAATAACAATAGCTTTGCGGCTACGAGTAAGCCTTAAAAAATGTTGACACTGTCCCTTTGGTTGGTAACCAAATCCGGATTAAACGTTTCGATAGAGCCTTCACACAATGTCGAACTTTGAAAAATATCCCGTTTCACACGAAGCTGAGTCGACATCGGATTCTTTCCGTTACTGAAATTGTTGTTTTATCGAAGCAAAGTAGGTACCAGTAGGTACGTAGAATAAGCATCGTTGGTGCTAAAAAGGCGAATGGCGTAGGTGCGGATAATCTTGGTGCGCCATTGTGCGGAAAGTGGAATTTCTCTGAAAATGATGACTCTAAAGACAATGCGATGCAAACGATAAAACTCGGTACCTATTCCACGCTTACATCGAGTTTATTAGTAACGGAGTTTGTGTGTGAGTTGCTGTCTAGATGGAATACCTACTACTTTTGAAAATGATGTTGTCCTCAAAGCATCGCTTTAGATAAATAGATTGAGAAGAGTTTTATGAAAATGAGAGAAACATATTAAAATGCAATGTTGACCCAGAAAATCTTCGTTATTCACCCTTTGGGAGACTCGGTTTGTTACACAATTCGTTTCTGTTTCTTATTTAATATTGAACGTGACGTAATTTTTAACAACTTTCTTATAAGGACCTTGAAAAATAATGTCGAGGAGGAAAACAAAAACGAGGAAATGAAAGATCTTTACACAGATTTGGGTATGAACAAAGTAATGTTTGCTGTCTACAATTTTTCAATACAAGTAAGGTATGAGACTAACAATCTTCCTTGAAAACGATGGGTGTAGCGGAGCCTGACAAAATAAAAAAACATTAGCAGATGTTAGATGTAGAGTTTGTATTGAGGCAAAATATCTAATTACAAGGACACTTTGAAAATAAATTGCTGTTAGGTTTATGTTGTGCACACGACATTTTTAAAGAGCTAAAAATAGAGGCCAGCGTCACCTAGAATAAGGATCATGACTCTTCGTGTATCATTATGCAATACACTGTCGCGATGCAATGCGGAAATAGAATATGCGTCACAACGGAAGCCAACAGAAAGTGCAGCATGCAGGAAAGAAATTCCCTCCCGTCTGTTCAATACTTTTATCAAATAAAGTTACCTAGTCATAACATCGTCACGTGCGTGAAATATGAATCCACATAAAAATATTTTTACTGGGTTTCCGCTCCATATTTTGCCATCTAATTTCTTTCGAGGATAGACCATAACTCTCTCCCTTCCGTTAAATATAACGATATACCCTTGGTCTATTGCTCGGAGGTTAAAGACCTGGGTCTCATCATCTCAGAAAACTTGAGCTGGGATAACCATATCACGGAAGTCAGTAGGAAAATCTTTGCATCCATGCATGCCTTGAAGCGTATGCAGAACTTTCTTCCTTTCACAGCCAAAGTAACCCTCGTCAACTCACTGCTGCTTCCAATTATAGACTACGCCGATGTTTGTTATTCCGACGCCACGGAAGATCAGCTTAGTAAGCTGGAGCGCTTATTGAATGTCTGTATTAGGTATGTCTTCGGACTGCGTAAGTATGATCATATCTCCTTCTATCGCTCCCAGCTGAAGTGGCTTAAAATCCGTTTTCGCCGTGATACTCATATTCTCTGTCTTCTTTTCAATACTCTTCACAACCCTATGTCCCCAAACTATCTCAAAGAAAATTTTTTGCCTCTCTCTTGCTCTGACCGTCCCTCACGGTCCTCTCAACATCTTTACCTGAAAACTCCTGTTCATAAAACTTCCTTCTACACTAACTCCTTTACTGTCAGTGCGATACGCCTGTGGAATTCCCTTCCAGTGGACATCCGTGAATCTGCATCTTTGGGTATTTTTAAATCCAAATTATATCACCACTTTCTGACAATTCAGATCTCTCAACAAAATTGAGCATTATATGTATATAATTTTATATAGTAGGTATATATATGTATTCTTTTTTGAGTTAGGCATTTAGGCATGTATGTTATGTATGTATGTGTATCAGTATATTTTTTTAGGTTATTGTAGTTATAAAGGCGTTGTTGTTTCTTTTTAAAGTCTTACCTTAGAAGCACTACCATCATCTCCGCACTACACCCAGGTTAGTTGGTAGATAATGCTAAATAGCATTAAACTCGCCTCTGTACGATTTTTTAAAAGTGCAATAAAGAATTTTCTAATCTAATCTAATCTAATCTAATGAAAATATGTGACAAAACGGAACAGCGAATGAAAAAGTTAGTACTTTCTGGCACAGCTGTGAATGTAGCGAATCTAGGTTAAAATACATATTGACTAACCGGAAATTATGGACAGTACTAGGAGATAAAAGCTACGTAGGTAATACTTATTTAAGTTGTAGCGGCTGGTTTATTTTGTTACTGTGGAATGGCCTACGGCCTATTTGGATATCTGTGTATCTGTATTTATATTTATTATAGTATATGGTATTGTAAGAAATATCAGGGACTTTACTTAACTTTATCTCCAGAATGATGCATAATACTATTTTTGTTGCTATATTAAATAAATAAATAAATAAATATTCACGGACATTTAACACAACGCCTTCTAGACCCAAACTAAGCAAAGCTTGTACTATGAGAACTAAATGGCTGATAGAATACCTACATAATAATATATGCATTTTTTTTGTAAATACATATTTAGGTATAATACATAGAAACACCCAGACACAGAACAAACATCAGATCTATGTTTGCCACACAAAAATGTTTGTTCTCGGTGGCGATCGAACCCACGACCCACAGCACGGAAGGCACAGCTACTACCGACTGAGCCATGAAGCCTGTCTATGGAATGTTGTTTTTTTTTCAAGAGGAGAGTGAATAGGTATCTTCTAGCCAAATGTGCTACACCTTCGACAGCATCATCACTTAACATCAGGTGAGATTGTGGTCAAACGTTTGCCTATAGGATGTAAAAAAAATGCAGATATCAATTAAAACTATGTTTGCTTTGCCGTAGAAGATTAGAGACTGTTGAACGAACACTATAGCTCGATGGCCTCTTTTAGTAAGTTTTTAAGTAAGATTACCTATAGTAGGTGCCAAATAACACCGCAATACAGGTCATTCACCCACCTTCACCACGATGTTGCAAAATTCAATTTATATAATGGTAAACAATCAGTACTACGAGATTCGAGCGATTACCATCTTTCGAAAGCGACAGAATTAGCCATTCATAAATGGAATTTTGCGACATCGTGGTAAAGGTGGGTGAATGACCTGTATTGCGGTGTTATTTGGCACCTACTATACTTGCAAGCAAATAGGTGCTATGGCAGAGTTCCCTATAATAATGTATGTAGTTATACCATTAATAAACTACATTTTGAACAAACTAGGCTACCAATCAAATTGTTCAATCTATATTTGTGCATCCGCCGTTCGATTTGTCGTTTGTATTGTTTGTGAAATTTCTAAAACGAATTACCTTCGGCTATGTTAGCTGGAGGACAATAAATCGTGTTTTATTTCTCATTCGACTATTCGCACCTGCGACGGGAAATAATTTTTCATTGCAGTTTTGGAGTACCTTTTAGTTTTGAGGTGCAGCTGGCTTGGCTGTATGGCTTTTAGGGTATTCATTGCTACGAAATTTAAGTCGCAAAAACCCGTTGAATAAAAAGTATATAAAATGGATAAATTATAATAAAACAATGGATCTAAAAAATAGCCCTTTATTAAAAAAATACTAATTTTACTATTGTATGTCCACACTTCTATAGTATTTCTTCAAGTAATTATCTGACAAAATCCCCTGAAATAAAGTGTTTTTAGTAATAAATGAGGTTATTCGCGTGTATCCAGTAGCGTTCTGAACCAGCTTAAATTACTTAACTTGCTGTGATAAATAGCATTAAGCTTACTTTAAAATAAAAGTATGAACTCGTGATGGTACCTAAGCTTCTTGCAAACTGATTTACATAATCGCATTAACGTCGTGGTTCGCGACGTATCGGTAAAATATCAGATTGCTTGCTCACTTACAGTTTATAGGCGAATTGGAATATGTGTAAGTTCTATCTATTCAGTGGTAAAGGTATGTTCCTAATCATTTTTGTTACAGAAATAATGGCGCGTGTCGATGACAAATGCGTCAGCCGCATACGATACATTAGTCGGTACCGCATTGTACGAAACCAACCTAATGTAATCGGGCCATTAGCTGGTGACCGGAAACGGCTGCAGTCGAATACAACCAAACCAAATGTAAATACATGCACCATAGGGATATCAGTTACGCCGTAGCAGCCTACGACGTAGCTGTAGCATGCTACGGCGTAGC
Source organism: Eulithis testata (assembly GCA_947507515.1). Lineage (NCBI taxonomy): Eukaryota > Metazoa > Arthropoda > Insecta > Lepidoptera > Geometridae > Eulithis > Eulithis testata. The sequence goes on from OX382207.1 coordinate 5,664,118, forward strand.
ACTAATGATTCAAGGTTATTAAAAATATGGAGTAGGTACCTACATTATTATTTATTCTGTGCTAAAAAAATACAAGACACTTGAGCACACATAAGATCTTTGAAGCGCACCATAGTAAAATAGTAACTTCTTGGCAATGAGTAGGTAACCTTTGAGTCTGTATGACCTTGACTGACCTTTGATTTCAAGAATCTCTTGACCTGATTTTATATAAACCGAATCCACTGTGGACTAAAAAAAAATAATTAAATAAAAGCTAAATAGTTTTTAAATACTCATGACCGATTCTTGCAAAAGATTTGATCTACAAAGATAGATATAGATACGTAGTTATTTAATAGTATCTCTGTTTAGTAATTGCTCTGAGACCCGCAGCCGGCACTCATCTTGCAATCGCTGTTGCATTTTATTACTTTTCCATTTCCACTGGGGTTTCAATTTCCCTTCTCATAATTAATAGCCTTTCTGTGAGTTGACGTTTTCTATCGCCGCCGCTGAAACTTCTACGTTCAATTTGCGTGCAATCTACGATATTATTGCCCGGTTGTTTTTTCTTCTTTTTTTTATTTTACTGAAAAATGTAGGATTAACTTCATTTCATACAATAGTCAAACAATTTCTCGCTCGCACATTTAAACATTACTGAAGATATGAAACCACTGAAATAATAAAAAAAAATGCAAACAACCGTTTGCGATAACATTGTACTATGTTTAGCCTAAATATCATCTTGACCCAAACAAGTATTCGGAAAAAACAATTTTTTTTGTGTTTAGGTAACTTATTTTCTACTTTTCGTTTGGAAAACTCATTTGGATCCAAATAGTATGGTGTGCTAAAGTTGGTGCAATGTTACATTGTTGTTTGCAAAAAAAGTGTTTGACAATTGTCACTAAGGCTGTTTTTACACTGCACAAATGACACTAACACAATATGGATGGAGAGCTAAATCTCATGACGCTTTTACACCGTGTCGACGTCGACACTAATATTTTTGTTCGTACCACAATATATTATATTGGGTTCGGTCAGTATAGTTGGCGATATTGGCCAGTCTGCAAACACCTGTAGCATAATTAGCTCATGTTAAGATTCTTTATAAATTATATTTTCTTTGTCACTTTTATGTAAACGTACGAACATAGCAATACGCTTATCGAAATTGTGGAGCACTAGTATTAAATGAATTTCCTAGATTTTTTTGGTAAAACAATTGATAAATCAATTCCAGTTTTAATTGGAATTTTATCAATTATCTCGTTATCACGATTGCGCTGAAATTAAGCTCAAATGTATTGATAAATTGTGGCCGCAGGATATTATATTTCACGTTATTTACGTGACGTTAATTTATTGGCCGGTTGATTTTCTACTTTAAACAACGGACTCGCCGAAATCATTAGCATTTTTTACTTTTATTTATTGTCGTCCTAATTCAATATCGAACGTTATTATTCAATTAAATTTTACTTCTCAGATAACTAAATCCATATTTTTTTGTATAAAGTTATGTAACTAACGGTAAAAAGTTTATTCTTGGCTATACATTCGATGAATATTACTGAGATGACGAATGATAGAGAAGAATGGAAGAAAAGAACATGTTGTGCCGACCCCACCTAGGGCAGGAAGAAGAAGAGACATGAATATTGAGATTCTGATAATGCTTTGATGATTTTACTGACATTACCTTAGTTTTCCAATAATTATGGTTTTGTTATGTGTGTGTATATATTTGGTTTTACCAGTGCACAATTAGTGCGATGTGGTATTTTTATAAATAGTATGTGGTAGAGCTTTCAGAAAATTTCTAAACTTGCATAAAGTTTGCTTCAAAGAATCTTGATTGGCCTCACAAGACTTATCCATATCGAGCTGCGGCATATAACGAACAAATGTAAGAACATTATGGTATCTACATATCGTTATCAATGATTGTTACAACTTCGCTCAAAATTTAACGACAACTTCTTAATGAGGCCAAGAAAATTCGCGAGCGGTGGAACTTAAGGCGTGTAAACTTTCATTCGGCGTCATTAAAAGTTTCAAGTCCAAAGATTTGTGCCAGCACTAATTAGCTAGACACTTATGGAACATTTTTGTGCGTCGGCGTCTTAAGCGTTCTCCAAACAAAAGGAGTGATTGCAAATGTCTCTTTTTTGTAAGTTCCTCAGCAAACTGAGTTTCGCTGTTTGCAGTCTGTTTTAAGATGACTAATGAGCTGAGAACTTGGAAAATTAATGATTCTTAGCAAAGCTCTTACGGTAGAGATACTGTAGAAAGAACCAAGTAAAGCATTATAAAAGGTATGCTCTTAAAGAAAATGAAATTTGCATAGCAGTAATTTCTAAGATGTAGTTATTAAATATTGCAAAATTTATTGCGTATGCACAGACACTGGGAACACCTAATACCATAATCTAGCAGTACCTGACGATTGTCAAATCAAATCATAATGATGATAAAGTTGTGGATAACAAACGAAGAATTTCATAAAATTATGATGCTGGTATAAACATATTTAATGTATAAAACAAATGTATAAACATATTTTAAACTATATTCTGAGGGTCTACCAATGTTTGACCAAAATAAATTAGATGTTCATAATACAAGCCAGTTGCACCGAGTCTTCAAAGGTGCTAAGAGTATTATAAAGAAACACTATACTACATAGAACACTACACACTAGCTTGCTAGAACAGTACAATTTTCTTCAGCACTCCAGGTACTCTTGAGAATGTCGCAATATCTCACAATTTTCGAAGTCAGCCGGCGTATTACCGCAGGAAGTAAACACTAAAGAGCTCGCTGCGGTCCGGAGGCACGATCGGCTCATAACTCCAGCACGTGACGCGGGTGCATCCATGCACAAGCGGTGCAAACTTTAATTGTAGCACTAATACTGCGCTGTGAAAATATTCATTATACCACATATATAGAACAAAGAGTTCAATTTAAATTAAAAGGAAAAAAAGCTGATTCCTTTTTATATAATGCGTTTTTATTAGAACTCTATTTTTCGGAGATCAAAGAGTTGCATTTTGGTGCGGTATATGTATGGTAGGAACGGTACGCGTCGCATTGCGTTCGCGTTGAGGTCGCTAACGTAGGCCGCAGTGTAAACTTACCGCAAATGCGGTTGTCATGCCGCCGCCGCGCCGTGAGCCGCCAGTGCATGTGAGAAGTATTTCCTTTCTGTCAAGTGTGGTAAATGCTACGTTTGTTACACTAGTATTTTCCAACCACAATTCAAAAGAAACTTCATATCACCCTTAGAACCCTCGAAAAAGTTGAATCCGAAGTTGCACTCATCTCGAGTATTATTTCAAAATCAATACAGAAAGTGCTGGGTGAAGTAGTAAAGCGGTGTGCCAACATTATGAAATGGCTAAGAAAAGAACTTCAGTGACCTACATTTTGTTTGACCTTGTGAAGATTGACCGACTGCAATTTGAGAATTATCGACCAAAAAATTGTACTTTTGATTCTTTAAAAATCAGGCATAAATACTGTAGACACGCATCATATGAATGATTGGGCAGGGCTGCAATGTATTTATTTTATCCCGTGTTATTTTATGAGATGAACTGTAAAGTTTGTAGGACCCTATTTCAGTCATCAAAATGAGAGTATAGTGAAACAGCTGTTGATATGTATCATAACTTCGATTTAATCCTTCCAGGCGCGCGGCACCACTGTCGCTGCACAAAGTGGTTTAAAACGTAGTTTAGCCTTCTGGATGTGCAGAGGCAGGTCGTTAGCGAGCAAATGGAGCAATGCCGAAATACCACAAGAAAACAATTTATCGTTTCGAGGGGAAGTGTGGATGTCCGGAGGTGCAAAAACGCCCTGTGAATGCGACAGCTGACCCTATACTGCCAGGGGCGGATTTGGATCGCACCAAGTTTAGTGGTTACTTGGATACAAGTTTTACACGAGGTAATGGTGTAATTTGGATCTTTGAATGTTATAAAATAAGCTGATTATATCTGTTTGAGAGGATGACTGTCAAGAGAATTTGAAAGATTCGCCTTTGGTTATTAAAAATAAGGTGCTGAGGACCTTACGTTTTTAGTAGCAAATAGATGTAAGATCACTTAAAAAAAGCCTTCAAAATTACAAAGAGCATAGTAATTGTAATTGTCAAAATATTTACAAGTATTTCAATTTGATGTCGTGACCATTTATTTGAAAGCGAGTTTTAATGAGAGCTCTACCATCGTCACCACAATTAATGCTCAAATTTGTGACGTTGACATGAAATCTCATATTAGTTGACCATATTCCGTGTCTGGCCAGCCCCCGGCGGACAGGGATTAATGGCTAAAGCAATTAAAGTAGTAAACAGCAGGTGCTGTGAGACTCCGGTGCCACCCTCCGACAAACAAAATAGTGTGGGAAACAACCCGCGCTTGCTGGCTAAGTAAATGATATCACACAAGGCAATGAGGGCTGGAGAGCTGGTGGTCGCTGAAATCATAAAATCCTTGGATGTGTAGAGTAACTACAATCTTGTTTCTTGAAATATGTTTTCAGTAAAAAGAGATGTTTGTGCCATGTTTAGTGAGTTTGATTGTTTCGGGACATTGTTGAAGCGCCGCAGATTTGTTTTACAGCCCCATCCATCGACGCTACTGAAAAAAGGTACTGGTGGTGGTGAATGAGCCAGTGCGTCCTGCAAGGCCAGTCTGCGATGCTCAGGCCTGGTCGCTGTAAGGCATTGCATGGTGTAGGCATTTTGAAAAACGATGGGCACAAAACACAAAGAGATTTCTCTGATTCGTAGTGGGAAAGTGCTGCAGCATTCTGATGAAAAAAAACAATACGTAATCTATATTTTCTGTGCGTTGGGTTTTTATGTTGTGTTCAATGATTTCTGATGCCGTGTGTCACACCTATAAGAAAGTAAATGTAAACGGAGCAAGTCGGGTAATTCCACTGGGTTTCCGAACTATGTGTGCGGGCTGTAACGTGATACTGTTTGTTCAAGAAAATAATCTCTTAAAGCAAACAAGCAGTGCACTTTATTCGTACCGATGTACGTGCAACGACTGTGATAGATAAACAACAGTGTATACGTTTCAGAATAACTTTATCAAAGCGACAAGTTTGTTTGGCGAAGAAAATTAAGTACGGGTTTCAGTAGTTTTGCGGCTTCATCTTCCTATTATTTTGTTTCCATTTGAAAAGGAATAGGATTCCTATTTAAACAAATAAGGAACCTACCAATCCACTTTGAAACTCCATTATTAGACAGATAAAATTACGAGGTTTTACGTACTTAAAAGAACGCATTACATTAGTTCCCATCGTACAAGCTTTGCTTAGTTTGGGACTAGAAGGCGTTGTGTTAAGTGTCCGTGAATATTTATATTTATATTTATTTAAAAACAATGCTTATATGCATATAAAAAGAGCTAGCAGCTGTAACAGACAATCGTGTCAATAATGCAGTTTTTTTTGGTAAATTTTGTGGTAAGTATAGGCATTATCAGTGAAATTTTCCTGCAAAAATTATAATTGTTCTGTAACATTTCTTAAATGCAAATATTTCCGTGTAATCCCTCACTCGATCTCCATTTGGCTGATGATGTGCTCATGAACTAGCACCTAATTACCGTAATTGGGCTCATTCGCGCTCGACGGGGAATTCACACTAAACGCTGATATCCGTGTGAAATATTCCTCGAAGCTGGATTTTCACAGCAATATTGAAAACCGCAGAGATTTGCTATTATCGTCGATCTTATTATCAGAATACGTAACTTTAGTAAAATTAATTTTAACTGTACAACAGTTAAAATAAGGTACGAGTATCATTTTTCAATTATTATTTTGGTTAATACATATTTGCAAACGAATATTTTACATGACGAAACAGAAATGGAACGCAAACAATAACAACATAGATTACAAAAAATAAACATAATAAAACTGTATTTCATACCTTCATGTTTATAGTAAGGACTAATGTTATAGTAGTGCCAAAATAGCAATGGTAAAAGGACAAATATTTGCACGAAGTCCTCCAAAGACGACTAAAGATTTAGCATTCAGAGAGATTATAGAGATTCTATAATTAATAACTCTTTAGGTAAGTACCTAATTATTATACTTAGTTGAAAAGAGAAAACAAATATTGCAAGATTGCTTGATTTTAGTTTTAAAAAAATTTTTAAGACGCTGTCTGTGCAACTTTCATCGTTTTAAAATATACATTATTTTGTATGAGCGCTATACAAAAACTATTGCCAGCGGCTTTGCGGCAGGTAGAAACGACCACGACCCGACACATGGTAGTATCCGGCGCCGGTCGTAAGCCGGGTAACAGGGAAATTAGCACGCCGATCCGGATATTAACCGCGCTCTTATGGGACGTAAACTTCTTTTGTCGGACTTCTAAGACATGCTGTTTTACCCTTCTTAGGTAGGTACCTACTGGGTTTTACCAACCATCGAAAAGAAATACGGTTTTAATTTTTTTTACGCTATTGACGAGTAAAGAAGCACGCTCGTATGAGTTAGTGGCCAACTCTGTTGACAGAGTTTTTAGGCCGCCCTAAGGCCTCCGTCATGGCACGGGACCGACAGTTTAACGTGTCCTCCGAAGCATGGAAGCGCTCAGATGTAAATGCCACTAACGGTCACCCATCCAAATAGTGACCGCGCAGAACGGTGGACGTAAATGCCACTAACGGTCACCCATCCAAATAGTGACCGCGCAGAACGGTGGACGACGAGTGGAATCGTAGTAAGTAAGAAAACAGTGATTAAAAAATACAAATGATTGATAACTTTTAATAAGCGACGGCCAATCTTTGGTCAGAAATCCCACGAAAGTCGCAATCACTCCACAATCCACATGTAATCCTAATCTCTTTGATTACCGCTAAATGGACTTTCAGGACTGTTGCATATGTACTTTTCCTTTAGTGCACACTGCAGATAAACTAAACACTTTGTCTAAATGCAAACACAATGAAAAAACACTTGCAAAATATTTACAGCCGTTCCCGCAAATTGCTTCCATTTAAAATACTAAAGTGCTACGCAACGACGGACGCGATGGTCAGCCAAACACTTAGATTTACTTACAATTTATGGAGTGAAGTAAGTGTTCGTCCAAATATCATAACATGTAGAGGAAAATCTTCCAGAATGCATACATGTGCCATAACTGCGATTATCATCGTCCACTACTGCACGTAGATCTCTCCTGAGACAAAAGTACTTCGGGTCTCTTTTTCCGTGATCGCCAGTTACATATCGTAGATCCTCACCGTTACTTACCAGTATACTCAAGGGTATTTAAAATTACTTTGAGTAAATATAGATCAATCAAGCGAATTTTTACAATATTTTGAATTATATATGAAATCTTCAGAAAGTAAGGCCTAACACACCCGTACAATTTATTTATTGGTGTCCACACGGTCCGGATATAAATCCTAGCACGTGCCGTCTCACCGCACGAAAAATTAACTCCGGTCCGGGTTCGGCCGATTTCCCGGTTTTTACGGCGAGGCAATAATGCAGTTTAGCGTTTATTCTTCGCGCGCGTGCGGCCGTTTGAAAGGACATAATTTTATCTCTCACGTAACATCGGTTTTTGTTGGACATTCCAGTGTTGAGAAGTGGATTAGTAGAGATCTTTTGATAAATGGTGGTCACAACCTTGAATGTTAACGTTCTTTGTAGGTACTACTTATTTTTATCTACGTTGGTAAGTATTGTAGCTGTAGGCCGGTAGGCGGTACATCATACTGGTCACGGAAATGGTTTTTTTCTTCAACTGAAAAAAACTTTCCATTTATAAAGTTAAAACTACTTTAGGAAACGTGATACTACGAGGCAACCCCTGTGCATAAAGCTACGTAGGTAGGTACGTACGTTTAAGAGGATCTTCGCAACGTATGCCAATAAATTTGAATACCTCGCAATAAGAAGGTGCCGAAGACATTCCACTCGCCAACGGTAATGAAGTTAGACAGTTACACTGAAGGAGTCTTTACTACGTGCGTTTACGACCACTAAACCTGACTTGCGTGCTTGTTTCCACTGCCTGATATAGAGACGAGAGAGAGTTACAAAACGTAAAGATCCAGACAAAAAATAAGACAAAAAAAAACATTTCAAATACTAATGCGATGTTCGCTGCGTCTTGACTTCGTATCTGTCTATATCGGTAAGTGTGCAAAAGTCCATCTAATGTCTGGAAATCAGCTGAAATATGTAAATTCAAAATGTGAATTCATTTCATAAACCTACATACAACACTTGAAAATAAAAGTAAGTACAATAATTGCCTACCACAAAGTGTATTCAAATAATGGCTCTTGATAAAGCAACATAGACACTATTTCAAAACAAAATTAATTGCTGCATTTGTTTCAAACATAAAAATTTATCTATGTATTTTATTTGGGAAACAAAAAGTGTAACGATCTAGATAAAAATAAACAGAAGGATTTCTGCAGTTCTATTTTATAAGTAGGTTTATCAGTGATATCAGACCCTAAATCGTGGCAGTGGAAACAAGTTTCCCGTTTCTAAACGATTCCGGTCTGTATTCACTTCAATGATGTGCACTCAACAGTGTTTTATGTGAAAACTTCTAGCAATAAACTGACTTTTGGCAACGAGGAACTGTTGTAATTTACCGTAAAAAGTAAAGACTTTGAATTTATTGATTAAAACTGCCCATCTATTTAATTGAAACACAGTCACTCTTGTTTTGTTAATTATTTGCTAGTCCTCCAGTGGTACCTAAATGTAGGTTTTACCAGTTTTACGTACTATTGCGGTTAATTCTGCGGTTTTACTAAGATTTTTTTTACAGACTGTGAAGTTACACTTACTCTTTAGCAGAAGTTCCGGTAATAGTTCACTATCTTACAGCAACTGCGCAATTTGACCAGCACTATCGATCCTGGTAATAAGTGCTGTACATTACCGCCGCTCTCGTGGAAAACCTTCCGCATCTCCTAGGGGACCGGGTTAGTTGCATCCTTAGATATACGATACGGGTTACTCCTATCCTCCAAGCTTGTCCCACCAGTGGGGAAATACGGAATGTTTTCTACTGCGGAATGAACATCACTATATCTGATCATATAAGATAACCTACTTTGTTCAGTTTTGTAATGTTAAATGTTCGTAAAAAAATGTTTCCACCGCAAAGGGAAGATCTTCCGCGCCGAGCAACTTTTGGCTCGGAATCCGAGGACTGAATGGATGGTATTCGGTTGTATAACTTATGTTCAAACTCCGTGATATCTTCGCTTGTGCGATCTATGCTGATTTACTGCTCAAGCACTGATCCGGACTCAAGCATATATTTTTGTATGAAATCTCCACTCAAATCTATGTTTGAGTAACTATATTTTTACTAGCATACGAATACGGACCTTATTATAGATTTGTTGGTGTCAATTGGCGATTTTTTTTCGTCTTTTGTGCTAGTGGAACAAATCTCGGTGGGGATAATGTGAATAACTCTTCAATGTGGGTACTTGCTCGGCCAGACATGGTGTTAGAGCCGTTTACTATGTTATTGAATTAGATGTATGAAGTTTTTGCTGACTGAAAAGCTTGTGAACACTACTGAGTATCAACTTATTTTGCGTGACGTCACACGTTACATGCAGCGTATAGCAAGTTTGCAATGCAACGATCATTACATACATAGGTAGGAACATATACCTATATTATTTACTAGAAATAATTGATCTTAGTGACAGATTTTGTGTCGATTTGGTGTTGGTATGTGGCATAAAATAGTTTCGTTCGGATATAAATATGAGCGCTTTAAAAAGGACACAAACGTGGATAGTTCGCGCCTTTAAAATGCAATTAAAAAGATGCAACAGTTTTTTAAAACAAATTGACAGCTTTAAATTTTTTAGATTGAATACAGAAATAGGTAAAACCACAAGCTGGTCTACAATTGGCGAGTGTTTGTCGTATTGGCGCGGTGTGCCGTCGTGATCTGCACACGAATGCAATCGGAACTATGCACAATGCATACGAATGTGCCACATCGGAAGAGGTCAGTCAGCCATGACTTCTCTTCTCTTGCTGCTATTCTTTAAGATGTGGTGGATGTGACAAAGACTGATGCATTCTTAGATCTGAATTCGGCACGTGATTCTAGTTTCTTTGGAATTGGATGTCCAGGGGCGTTTCCGTAGATTGGTACAAGAAAATAAGCTTCTTTTATGATTTAAAACTGTATCTAGTTTTTAATCAGGTCAGTTGATATCTATTGGAATTTTCTCTAATAATCTAAGTAAACCTCGGAAAATAATTTTACTCCTATCGAACGCAGTGCAACTTGACCCACCCGTGAGATGAGATTAAAGTTTTCTTCGATGCTCCACTGTGCGTATAAAACCACTTTTATATAAAATGGTTTCAGATCTGAGCAAGAACGAATACTATTTCTAGGAAGTTACTAAGTAGTTATATTTACTTCGAAACTTGCTTCGTCAACTGTGTGAACACGATAAGAAAATCTATCTTTAAAATGTAAACTGATTTTTACTACCGCATTTTAATAGTTTGATTGAATATCATTTTGTCCTTTAAAAAATATTATAAAGTGAATAGCGTGTTTTAAAGTTTTTCAGATAATTTTTCAATAGCGAATGGGCATATGACTCCTGTCCGATACCGAAATGTTAGTCACTCGAACAAAAATATCTTTGTCGGTGCCGACACGTGTACTGTACCTACCAACAATGATCTTATATCTTCTTTATTCATATATCCCTGTCATTTTAGCACGTCTTTACAAACTTTTCTGTCATTGTCACTTGTATAAAAATGAAAAGAAATGACAGCAGATAATATATGTCACCAATTTTCTTTTTTGACAAGATCACGTGCTAGTCATTTTTATACCTAGTCATTATTCCTGATAGTCCTAAGTCGCCAAAAGCATTTAGCAGCCACTTTGACCAATATGAATCTACCCTTATATGAGATCTCTCCGCTACCATCGTGCAGGTGTCGTATCGGTTGGTGTGAAACAATCATTGTAGTGTTTGCAACATGCCATGGCTATGCTCTATTGTATGTATTGAAATGCCAATTACGTGATGGACTTCATTGTAGAGTGGGTATTTTATAAGTGCCTGATATTTCGAAGTGAGCGGCCACAGCTAGACCATACATAATAGGTATCTATTCTGTGACCAATATGACCATGCATGCCTAGTGCTTACCCAGTAATACCTACCTATGCTAGGCCTCATCCTTGTCCGTATTGCATTTAGATTATAACAATTATTATAATTGCAAAAATATCTTGCTGTAACAGTATTTCGTTAGTTTAGTCTGTAAAACCATAATGTTGTCTGTTACGCTCCAAATACATTCTAAATTTTTCTAAAAAAATGGTAACTTATATGAATGAATGAACAATTCTTTATTGCACACCTTACAAATTAAAAAAAGAAAAAAATAACAACTTTTTTATGGAAAATAGATTAATGAGAAGGACACGGAGGACTATTTATAATGGTTAATGCCACGTTAGACAAGGCTGTAATTTTTCTAAATTAATTGGTAGATTAGATTTGAATATGCCCATGTCCACGCATATCAAATATGAATTAAAAAACATATACATAAACGTTGCTCATTTTTTGATTTCATAAAAATCTAGGCTGGCTAAAAATCGTTGGATGGTTATAATGTTCGCTGTTGTTTTAATTTTTTGGAATAACATGCTTTTTAGCTTCAAAAGAGGCTGTTATTACCGCTTATCAGTTGGTGAGGAGGTTATAGCCAGCCAGCATTAAAGTGTGTTGAAATGAGAGCCAGCTTATGAGAACTGTCACAAAACGTTAGCGCTTATGAGTTGCAGAATAAACAGTGGCATGGTACAGCAAGAACGGCTGGTTCTTAACTATTGCGTAAAATAAACTTTTTAAAATGTAATATGGTCAACAAAATTACCTATGGCTTATCATTTATTTATTTACTGTTTTTCAATATTCACAGAAAAAAATGCTGTAACATAAAATAGCAATTTGTAATCTAAACAAGGGAAAAATTCAAAGTATAAATTCCAACAAACTGGCAGCTCAGAATTGGCAAAACTTACAACTTAAGTCTGTTGGATTGGAAGTCTACTGGGTACAAGTTTATACTAAAAGTACTTATTATCAAAAAAATTACAATCTTAAACATTGTGAATATTCACGAATAAAAATCTACTTGAGTCTTTGCAAATTATGCAACAAGGCGTTGCAAAATAATTTCTTCCAAAACAAATAAATATCGAGACCTGTTGGTTTTTTTTTTGTAGGTAAACTAGCGGTTCTGGTCGTTCAATGTCCATGGTTTTTATTAGTCGAGTTCTCAAGAGGCTAGGGAAAGAATGAATGAAATATGAAAGCAATAAAATGCTCGTTGAGAAACTGCTAAACTCTGTTATGGGAACATTGGTAATTGCGTTGTCGGCTGTTGGTTGAATTAAAACCTAATGTTTCGCGTTTTATGTTTTGTGCAGTTTTTATAAAAAATAGATGGAATGGAATTAAGTTTTTTTTCTTTTAAATTTCCTATTAAAGTACTTATTGCGTTTTTCTCTATTTATATGGATTTTTCATTTCGACTGAACGATAATTCATCGGGCCGTTGAGCTATTATCGATCAAAAAAATTCTGATATGTCCAAAATACTGTCTAGCTTTATTCAACTCGAGTATTGACAAACTTCAATGTTATAGATAAGCACAGAATTGCTCTACTCAACAGCGTAACTAAGCTTCTTGACAGGACCGACCCAGTTATCAGACTAGGAACCAATATTACGAAGTAATTTTATCGAGTTGCAATGCACTATTATTAGTTTAAGTGCGTTCACCAAATCACTGTTTTATTCTTTATCTCTCTGAGTTTGGTAGTGTCCTTGGTAAGTTTATTTTATAAGAGAATAATTGCATATGGAATATATATGGTTATACTTGTATCTCATTGAGGATATGTCCTGATCCTGCCCTGTGATCCTTGGCTTCGGGGAGGCTTTCTTGTACCTATAATTACACCGGGGTGAGGTAAGCAACCCATAATGCTTTAAACTAAAACACAGCAGTATCGGCGACAGAAGTTGGAACGGTGGTAGCCGCTTAAATACTACTATGAGTAGAGTATCACCTATACATGTGTAACTGACGGTTAAATAATCAGTGTGGTGAAAGGAGCCACGTCGTGATCGAAACAATCTGATTCGTCGTGGTCAATTTCACAAATGGACAGTTATTTTGGCAACAATCCAACAAAATTCCAAACATGTTGCCTCATTTATTTTGAATGACAGTGTTGTATAAAACAATGCAATTATTTGAACCTCAGAACGATAATACATGTGAGTACCAAAGGACTACGAAAGTAGAATATGAACAAAAACAACAGTGCTTATTCGTAATCAAGCATTCAATAGTAAAAGCCGTACCAAGTGCAAGTCAGACTTATGCACTGAGTTCAGTAGTAGGTACCTTACTTTGAAAAAATCTGTGATAAATACGTCACTCAAGCGTATAGGGAGACAAACAAATTAAAACTAGTAGTTCGCCCGAACTGAGATCTCGTGATGGTCGGAGGTTAATAAAACCCAAACAATTTTTATTGACCAATGGCTGTAATTAAATTTGCAAATCGCTTCGAAATCGCCGTCTAGCTAAGTACCAGTCTTACTTGAACTACAAAATCATTGAAACTCCAAGAAATGGTAGCTCACGTTATACCTACTGGGTTTGCAATTTTATATTTTTTCCAACAACTCAAAAACTATTAGACCTAGAGTCAAAGTAAAATCGGTTTTGGAATGACTAAGCAAAACCCTATCATATGACACCCCACTTTATATTATTGTACGACTTTTTTTTTACTTCCTTTGGACCCTTATAACTTTACGACCCCTTGACCGATTTACATCATTTAACAAACCAGACTTAAGAGTACTATCCGTATACCTACCAAATTCTGTGAAGAGCGGATAAGCGGTTCAAAAGATCTCGACGAAGAAACATACAAACATACAAAGCATTTTTGTCCAAGTTGTCACTAAGATCTCGTTCGCTTCGCTCACTCGATCAAAAAATATAAGGAGGTTTCAAAATTCCTTGTATTATTATGTTTAAAAAGCCCTGACAGGTAGACAAATGCCGTTGAATGAGATCACGTCTGCAGGTCGTGTCTGCAAGTAACTTTAGCGCGAAGTTTTTGCTCTACCAGCGCTCTACAGTTTCAACTTACAACAATGTTACGCCAATACAAACTCTATTAGTGCTTTACTCAGTCTACAAGTGCACGGTAATTTTCAAGTTTTACGTAGGTAGGTGTTTTATCACACTCAATGACCTTTTGACATTTGAATAGATTGAACACGGCAAGGATATTGTCTTGTGTCAGATATTGCTACCTAATAATTACTTACCTACTCTACAAAATACAACCTTCGAGCAGCTTTGTAGGTTTTCTGCTCCGTGGTCATACCTACCTAATTTTGTCTGGCTTGTATGACGTAGGTACATTACATACCCCGTTTCGGAACAGCACAAATTAAAATATCGATTTTCATTTCATCAATGAACGTTGGTTCATACCGCACGTTATCGACTGTGGTGTATTTAAATACCCTGAATAAACGAATACGGCTCGAAATAGTTTTGATTACTTGCGGAAATGATTGCGTAGGTATTTTAAATTTTATTCCTTACTGCCTAGACTGTCAAGGCGAACTCTACATACTTTAGCTACAATTAAAAACCCAAATAAGCAAGAATTTCTGCTAAATCTATCCCAAACCGAATCATCGATCACAAATAAACTTCAACACGTCACTAAGCATAACTAATTATCCACGAACGCCAGTACTGTAACCACTAAGTGCAAGCCTAACTCAGGTAAATGGAAAGCAAGGCGTGGCCTACAACCGGTTCTGTAGCGAAATATCCTTGTGCTGAGTAAGGTGATCTAGTTATTGGTAAGTAGGTATATGAACCTATGGTATGCGGACGCTGCCCACACCCTGCCTTTGAACTGACTAACAAGGAAGTTGGGGCAAGTTTTCTTTTACAGTCACAGTCTTTCTCATTTTTAGATGATAGGATAAGATAAAAGGACACATTGTTGCTTAGACGTATGTAATTCTATATTTACAACTCCAGCTTCAGTCGAGTGACGCGCTTTCCCGCGGTTCCTTCTCCACTATTAACAACAACAACATATTTAAACCAGACCATTAACTCACAATATCACAGCAAACAACAATCAAGAAATGCTTCGAGCGGCCGATTCGGCCACCCCTGGATGACTCGGCGAGTTGCTAATTGATGCGTGCTTTTACGTATTTTGGGACAAAACGCCGAGACATTTTTGATAAATTAGATTTAAACTTTGTGGAAGGAGTAAGTGTAGCCATCGGGTGCCCTGTTTAGGCTGAACTTTCCGGGAGGGAAGAAGTGGCTGGGCTGCGGTGTGGTCTCGTCGTAGTACTGCTGACGTGGCTGATGGCTCTGCACGGGCGCGCTGTACGACTCTGACTGCAAGCCGCTGTATTGGGCTTGCTGTGTTCCTGGGTAAATGTTATTGCTCTGGTATGATGGTTGCTGATACTGTTGCTGTTGCGGCTGAGGCTGGTACTGTGGCTGAGGCTGGTACTGTGGCTGAGGAGTCTGGTACTGAGGCTGGGCCTGGTACTGCTGGCGAGGCTGCACGTAGTTTTGTTGTTCGTATAGCTCGGGATGGTATTGACCATCGTCTTCGTTAGGCTTGCCTCCGTATGTGCGCGGGGCCTGAGGGGCAGTGTATTGCTGAGGAGCACTGTACTGCTTGTAATCCGGTGAGTTGTACTGCGGGTCGGGTGTGTATCCAGGAGTAGGCGCCACGGGCTGGGGCGCGGTCGGGATGTGGTCTCCTACGGCTTGGAATCCGTTCTTTCCCGCGATGTAGTTCACAGTTTTCCTCTGACCACTGGGGTCGATGTAAGAGTAGCTTCCTTTCCTGTTTCCGTCAGCGTCAGTTTCTTCCTTAAAGTTGATTCCATCCTCCTGCTGGTAGGCGGCACCGAAAGCTCCGTTTCCGCTCAAGTAGCGCGCCTCCTGCACGATGGCGGCAGTCTTGGGATCTCCTGCGTATTTGGGAACGCGCCGGGCGCCCTCCTGCTGGCACGTTGCGGCCGCGATCACAAAGGCGAATATCATAAGCCTGTACATTTTGACGTATCAAAATGTGCACTGCCCGCGTGAAAGTAACAAAGTGTGTCGTTGCGGGCGGGTGAACTTATTATATACGAGCGATGAAGACCTTGAGGTGTATTGGAAGGGCCCGCGGGTGCGACCGCGAAAATTTTACCCGCACATGCTCGCCCTCATCGGATGAGAAGCACACATCAGGGAAGTGGCCGTGCTATAGCGCAGGTACGATTGCTCGTCCCTGTTGGCTCTGTTCAAATGTCAACGAGTCACCAATCAACAATCATTTTAAAATATTTAAATAAAGTTTGGTACCTACATATCCTACGCTTTTACGTAAGTATTAAAGGCTTGCGGCTTTGCGTACTTATCAAAAGGTACTTCTACTAAATCTGTCAAAAAGGCTTTTAGAAACACCTACCTTGTTTTGTTATTTAGGCTTACAAGAACTGCAATTGTCCTAAATCCAAACAATTTCACAATAAAAGGTCATGAGAGTTGTCACTCGTTATGAAGGTGAAAATTCTTCCAAAAATTTTAATGAAATAAATTAGCCAGTGCAATTTCTCACACTTTGCGCAAGGTGACAGCTAGGTACCTAGTAGTCTAGTGAGTATTTCTTTATAGTGCTTTGTTCTCGATTTGTTAATTTGAAGCCCGAGTGCAGTCATAGTCACATAATTTGTATAACCAATTTCATTGTTATAATGATGAAATGAAGATAATATATTCTGTGAGCTTCCCAGTTTTTAAGTAATTGACCGAGCGAGCGAAGCGAGCGAAGCGTCTCAGTTTCCACATTGGCCAAAAATGCGTTTGTCCGGATGTCTGTCTGTCTGTCTGTCTGTCTGTCTGTTCTCCTCTACAGGTCGCATTTTTCAACCGATCTGGACGAAACTTAGTACACAGGTTATATAACTTATTAGAATTTTTTTGTCGTCGGGGATTTTTAATTGGAGGGGTACTTCCCCCAAAAAAAGGGCAAAAAGGGGGCTATTTGATATACTGGATATCTCCACCAAATGAGATCCGATTTCGATTATTCTTTTTTTATTTGAAAGGTAGTAACTATACATGTGCGTTGGTCTCATAAAAGTTTGGCGAAGATCTGATAAGGATCTTCAGCATGATGAACAGGATAGCTCATCAAACAATCGATGGTTTTCAATCAAATTTGAGAGAAACACAAAGGACCTCATTCTACACAAGATGTTGCAAAAAAAATCAAAAAGATCAAATAAATCACAAAACGGAAAATGCACTTGCACATTACATTCCTCAAAAATATACAAAATTAAATAGAAAAAACATCACATCACACACACACACACACACACACACAACATTTTGCATTATAGTTAGTTTTCAATACGTGACAGGCTGCAAGCGTTTCGTCGCTGTTAGAATACTAACTGATAATTATCCTTCACTGAATGAGAGCATGAGAATGAGAGTTTTCCTTCACTGAATGAGAGCATCAGCATAAAACGTCGCGAGGTCTACAGCTCCCAGAGCTACTAGTTATTTAGTTGTTATAGTAAATCAGCTTGTTTAGCTTGTACCTTCTTTTTTAGTAGTTTTAAGTAGGTACTACCATGATCGAAGTTCTTAAAAGTGCCAAGAAATGAAATGGCACAGGTACACCTAGAGGTTATTCATTGTGTTCACGGTCCCTAATAAGCATGTATTCAACAACATCGGAATATACTGTTGGTACCTAATCATTATTACTATAACAAGCCAAATATTATTCTATCGTAAACGCAATTCGTGGCAATAATTTTGCCTGACCCAAAACCACATTAGGTAAATCTAAAACAAAATACACCACACCAATAAAGATCGCGAGATATGCCTAAATCGCGTGATAGGCATTCTCATAACTAAATTAAAGTAACTTATGCACTACAGTTTAAAATGTGAATTAATATGGTATAATAGCACGTGGACAATGACCTTGTGCTAAATACTTACTCTAATGTTACTTACTGTTTATGTAACTAGTGCAACACGATAGCAATGATATCACATCGTAAGAGATTTGTCATTCAACCATATTTGGAATAATTTGGATCAGTAGAGTAACTGTAAATCGTTTGCAACGAAGTACTGGCTTCATTTAGCGCATAAATGTACTGTTTGGTAATCTACATCGGGGCCAGGCAATTCCAATGCTCAACTGCTTCATACGTATTTTGTAAATATTGTACCTACATACTATATTAGCCGTTTCATCGTATTTCTTCTTGGTGTCTTGCAAAGCAACGGCACTGCCGTATGGTATACAATGTAGAGCACGTAGCTATTACAAATAGTACCTATAGGTACCTACATAATATGTATGCTTTAATTAGTATCGTGTAGTTAATAGAGCATGATAATGTAGCTCTTTAGTGTCATGTCATGTCGAACTAGAAGACGCTAGACATCCATTTAATCAATATCATTAGTTATTTAGAGCAAAATTTAGATCTATAACATGTTTCCTTGTTCCTTTTCCTGTACGTTTTGAACATTTTGGACACTAAAATTGCATAGAAAATTTTAACCACGGGTTACCCTTTCATTTTCAACTTCAACTTCTTGGTTTATGGCTTTTGCAACTTGTTGTTAGAATTCTGCCAGTGTCTACTCTAGTGTCACAAACGGGATGTACCTACTGTATGATTTTCAATGGGCTTTTTTTCTGCGTTTTGTTTTTGGTATTAAAGTTCGGCATAAGCTTTCGGAACTGTATACCTTCGTGTAGTTTTCTTATGGTTGTTTTTGGCATAGCGCGACTGTCTCGATCTCGGTACCCATTACCGATCAAAGATAATATACCTCGGTACCTATACAAAACGTTGGTGTAGATCAAACGTAACACGATTAGTCGCTACTCGCGCTATCAATTAATTCTCTCTCAGGAAGTCATTAATTTATTAAACTAGTTTAATTGACATAAAATTCCACAAGTAAATCCTCCGTACGTCAGTACTAGTAGGCAAAGGTCACTGGTTGCCCGCGACCAAGGCTACTGCCGATTCGGTTATGGATATCACAAACTGTTAATATTCTGTGGCTACGTCTCAGAATGTCGGTTCTTGTCGACTTTTACGGAAACACCACGATCAAGCGGTTTATATCAAAACAGCTTATCTAGTTTTTGTTACTAGGGTGAAGGGAAATACTTTCTGAAGATGACTAACTTAACTACAGATCTTCTTTTAAATATATAAAACTCTTTTGAAGCTGACTGAGAATCAACGCACAGCCTAAACTATAAGTCCTAGAGGTATGAAATTTTGAGGGTAGTATCCTTATAATAGTGTAGGGGTGCACTAAGAAAGGAATTTTGTAGTCACACTCTAAATAAAGGGTCTAGAACGCGAGCAACGCCGCGGGCGACGGCTAGTATCTTATGAAAATTTAATCATCAAAAGGTTTTTTTGATGAAAAGAGACCATCAAAACGCCTTGCTCGTTGAATTGTTAAAGTGAAATGTCATCTATTTCTATAAACACAAGAATAATAAAATTTATCTAATATTCATGTGGCATGTCTTATCTTTATTACTTTATTTATCTATAGACAATTGTCTATAGATAAATAAAGTGCAGAAAACGTAAGGCAGTGGAACCAAGGGCGGTTCAATCATCCATATTATATCCTCATGCATATTTACTACCATTTTATATTACAGTACCTAATTAATAAGTAACCCTTAAAATATCTATTTCATTTCATTTCATTTATTTATTCAATAACAATTATTTACAATCGTATTTGAAATTAAGTAGGTACACAAGATAAGGCCCAGTTTAGAGGTGAAGTTCATGCAATAAAGTTAATTTGATATAATAATAACAATAATTGTAATAATAAATGAAATTTAGATAAAATAAAGTCAAATTAATAAATAGAATTAAAATAAGATGATATTTATGAATACATTAATGAAAAGTGCTTGTCAAAAAATCCTCTGTGGAGTAAAAGACTCCTTGGAGCAACACAATAGTTTACATTGATTGTTTTTTTTTATTTCATTGCTGATTATTGACAGAGCGAGCGAAGCGAGCGAAGCGTCTCAGTTTCCACATTGGCCAAAAATGCGTTTGTCCGGATGTCTGCGTCTGTCTGTCTGTCTGTCTGTCTGTTCTCCTCTACAGGTCGCATTTTTCAACCGATCTGGACGAAACTTGGTACACAGGTTATATGACTTATTAGATTTTTTTTGTCGTCGGAGATTTTTGATTGGAAGGGTACTTCCCCCAAAAAAAGGGCAAAAAGGAGGCTATTTGATATACTGGATATCTCCACCAAATGAGATCCGATTTCGATTATTCTTTTTTTATTTGAAAGGTAGTAACTATAAATTGGTCTCATAAAAGTTTGGCGAAGATCTGATAAGGATCTTCAGCATGATGAACAGGATAGCTCATCAAACAATCGATGGTTTTCAATCAAATTTGAGAGAAACACAAAGGACCTCATTCTACACAAGATGATGCAAAAAAAAATCAAAAAGATCAAAAAAATCACAAAACAGAAAATGCACTTGCACATTACATTCCTCGAAAATTTACGAAATTAAATAGAAAAAACATCACATCACACACACACACACAACATTTTGCATTATAGTTAGTTTTCAATACGTGATAGGCTGCAAGCGTTTCGTCGCTGTTAGAATACTAACTGATAATTATCTTCATGATGTTTTCCTTCACTGAATGAGAGCATCAGCATAATAATAAGCCTTAAATTAGAAATTAATAAAAGTGCACTTAAAGACTTTCAGAAAACACCTTACACGACATTGATGATGTTGATTGATGATGTTGAATATTGGAATATTTAGTATGCTCGCGAGGTCTACAGCTCCCAGAGCCACTAGTTATACAATTCCTAACTCACAAAACAAGCAATGGAATGCAAAGAACACTGAACCGGATTACATAAAATCTGCAACGATTTGTTTTCTGTGAGTCGAAGGCCGTTGAATTTCAACGACACGTGTTTTTACTCGAAAGCCAACGCGCTAGTTTACTGGCTGCTATTACAAAGGATTGTCCAATTTGCCTGACGTTTGAAAAATACACAAAAGAAACTCGTACACACGTAGAACACGTTCTTTTGTGAACCACGCGTTTTGCACACCTCCTGAAAGCAAGGAGTTTATTAGCAAAAGTGGAAGGGTTGCAATATCTAAGCACCGACAAGATCTAACTATACTTAAATTTCGTTTATGAGGTTGGTAATAAGAGGCAAGTAACCTACTAATTAGCTTTTTTCAAATACATTTTCTGTTAAACGGCTGCTGTCATTTGACGTTCGTCATTTTTTTTTTGACATTTGTTGACATTTGATTTAAATGCGTAGCGAGATCATCTGCTGAGCCACCTTGCTTAGGTGTTATCTTGTGATGGCTTTTGTCTTTAGTTCTAGGGAGTTCTAGGGAATTTCTGTTATAGTATAGGTACCTACTCACTGTAACTTAAGTAAAATCTATGCGGGTGACCAACCAAACTGAGTGAACGTGCTTGCTAGTTTGATTCACGTATAGCGACTTATTTTGAAAAAAGTCCCGCCTGCAGTTGGTTAGAACTCGTCTGCTAGTATCTATTGATGTTCACGTGGTCACTGTGGTCAGAAAAATGCTCTTTCAAGGCGAAGAATTAATAAAATGAGTGGCGCTAACATTAGAAGAAGTAGGTACACAAGTAAGTTACTGCCGTCCTTTGTTTTGTTTTGCCTTCTTTCTCAGCGAATGGAGATTAATTTATTACGTCACTGAGAAAACATGGAAAGCGGTAGAGCTCTCTATTAAGCTACATATTCTTGAAAAGCGGTTTCCGTTTCAAGGCGGCCGTTATGAAAGTTTTTTATTTGCTTTCTCAGCCCCACTAGACAAATTGATATTCTTTAATGGTTCAATAAAACTGGTGGCGTCAGTATTCCACTGCACTTTTATATTTAGCGATTGTAATATTACGAAGTACCCAGAGGAGGAGCTTGTGTAGGTAAATATTGATTGTAATCCTTTTTATTATATTGTCATATTCTGCAATAATAATTATCTATACTACCTGCAGCTCTGCTCACTCTTCCATATAATTTTACTGCCTATATGTGGTCACTGCAGTCGTAATATGAAGTCACTGTTTCCTTGGAACACCGAGCTGGCGAGCGGGGGGCGTGCAGCAAAACGATTAATTATGATTTCTTTTAACGCCACTGGACGAAGCTCGGCCATCACTCTGGCTTTATTGAGTGTCCTGATGGGAATTTGTAAGTTATAAGATTATGAACGGAATTTTGGGTTGTGCCACGCGTATGGACTGAAGTATGAAGCCAGGGAATGTTCGATGGAATAGTTCAGTCATATCTGTACAAAAAGGTAAGTATTGCTTTGCTGATACTGTTTAGAACGACAAAAAATTTAATGATGGTGGATGATGCATTACACATAATGACATGAAGAGCTTTTATAATCGGCTAAAATAATTTTGCGCATACTTCCTTTTAATTCCTTCATAGTCGGTCCCTTCCAAAGTCCTGTGGATGTGGATTGAGCAACTATATAGTTCAATTTGTATTTATTTACGACCAAACAATCTATGATTCTATCTGATCTCATATGTTTTGATATAGAATCGTAATACAACGCAGGGGTAATTTTGTTTCTACTTATCTTGCTTATTCACGAACTAATACAGTTGTTACTTTCTTCCACCACACCCAATCAACTCATACCCCAACTTGTCTGCGAGCCGTCACCGTCATTTCTTATAATAATTGCTCTCCTGCGTAGCCAAGATTAATGCTGACTAATTGCCTATCTATTCAGTAGTCTTCGCTTTACGAGCTCAATTAATATCTATTAGGCATTTTTGCTCGATTTCACCTTAGTTAAATTCATAAAGGATTTTTCTGTAAAGTTCGGCTGAAGAATTGGGTTCAGAAGACTTTACTTGACCGTCATTTTTAAAATGCTTCATTTTAATCTCTAGATTTGTCCGTCATATGTGATGGTGCGTAGGTATTCCAATTTTAAAACGCCTCGTTAGTCATTAATTTTACAGCGTCTCGCTTTTTGCCATCCGTCGTATATAACGGTCGCCAAGTCTTGGAAAATCTGAAGCATTCCACTCTTGCATAACAAAAAGATGAGCACCAAGAACTTCCGCACCTACGCTATTCCACTTTTGTGCACCATTATCTAGTTTCTTGTCTCTAATTATTGATTTACTAGATTGTTAATAAGAACTAAAGTAGGCCTTTTATTTATTTAGCAATTAATGCGTCGAACTCAGATTGTAATTATCATTTGCTGTACTTAGGTATCACCGAAACACTCAAGCAAGTTATTAAATCATTTCTAGGTAAGTACTTTATGCGAGCATTTTAAGAAACAAAATATAAATCGATCTCGTTACATACTAGTACCGACAAAACAGACCTAATAATTCCTCTATTTGCAATTTTAAATGCGTTCAACTATAGCTAGATAAACAGCTGACTTTACTCTACATCTATGATTAGCCAACGCGTAACAGCTTGTTGTAGGTATACTATTGGGCCATAACGATTGAATGATGAAGCAATTGTTACTTTTTATCGTGCTAATCTTTCATTTTATTTTGGGTTCGTGTTTTGTTATCGTGAAGTTATTCCATTTTACAATGATGTAATCATAGATAGTAACATTAGAGAAGTCACAGTTCAGCATGGGCTCGATACGGCGAACCCTATTGCGAACCAGTTTTGCAGTTGCGTTTACGTGCTCAGGCACGCTCAAGAAATTCAGATGTCGAGTGAACTTTTTGATACTGGAAGAGACTTTTTTTTGGTTTGATGACAATGTTGCCGATTTTTAATCATAGGTGATTCGAATTATGCCATTATTTATTTGCCACTTGAATTCGTACAAAAAAATCGATAAAATATGTCACCGGTTGGTACGAGTATGTAAGGTGCAGGGAAGAAAGATGGTGGCATCTTCCTCTATTTATCTAATTAAGCATCCCGCTTGAATGGGTCATTCCAACTTTTATCTGTGTCAAGTCAATGCGCCAAACTTGCTGGAAGCCGTAAATATTTTCGAATGAGACGGAAAAGTTTTTGAATGTTAGTTCGGGTAAATGAAGAGAAAAATTACGAGGTAATAATTTTTTTGCTATAAATACATAGCATTAGATACTTACAAAAAATATATAGGTAAATAAATATAGGTAGGTACTCGGTATTCGTAAGACCAACCAACATTGATGTGGTTAAGATAAGACCAAGATATAATAAAAATCCCATCTTTACCTTATGCCTAGACAAATGACTGTCAGTCGAAACGCAAATGACTCTAGGAAAATGTAGATACAGGTGTTTTGCTTAGGTAGGTATATGAAAATCATTTACGGCTTTGATGTATCTTGTCTTTATTATACATAACATAATATCTGAAATCTGACCTCAAGAATGTTCATCCAATGCGACAGATAAAACCCATTAGATAAAATAGTAGAGGTCCAAATCGCTACAATCTTTCCAACTACGTACGGCCACTTGTCTAGTTAAATAGGTAATTTAAGATAACGGCTATAAATGTCCCTTATAACAAAAGCCTAAAAGCCTACCTTTTTATATTGAGCACTGAAACGTGTCTGGATAAATCTGTGTAGCATAATAAAATCATGTCCGAGAGGATTTGACTTGAATCCTTTATTAATTTTATTTCTACAGATTCCCTAGGGCGCGGGCGCTTGGGTCGTGCTTGTCCAGGTTGGCAACTAAACAAATATTGCCAATACCTAACTATAGGGAATATAAAAAGTATACTTTAAGGCTGATGATTTTTTTTAATTAGATGATAACGCTTCGAAAGGACTGATGTTAGATGTTAGACTGGATCAAGGTAAACCTCTTCAGCTTGCCATTTCCTGGGTGCAGGATGACAATAATTTCTCTCTCTCTCTCTTGTTGTATCTGTTCATCTGTATCTGTTTTTGTTGTTCGAACTGCCAATAATGAAACTCTTTGCCGTCTTCTGTCTTTGTAATAATTATAAAACCACAGAATAGGTATAGTATGATTTATAGAAGGTATACATAAGGTAGACATAGGTACATAGGTACCTACAGTCATAATAACAGAACTCTGATAAAGAAGGTATTTCTTATTAACCTGCACTGTAATTAGTAAACACAGTTTTTAATGACCGCTGCAAATTACCTATAAAAATAAAACCTTCGATATTTTTGAATAAAATTTATATTCATATTTTGATAACACTCGTGTAAATCGACGATAGCACGCGAGCTCGCCTTTACTTGCCACAATTTGTTTTTATTTGAAAATACAGTGTTACGTGATACGGGGAACAGAGAATCTCAAAAATATTCTAGACACTCTTGTCAAACTTTACGTTTTACTTTTTATTCAGCGCAACAATGTTGGGTGAAAAAATGAGCACAGCAATTTGGTATTTCATGGCGTCAATTTTAAGTAGGACTCAGTAGGCTTTTGCCCAATTAAAATTTAGATTTTAGAAGGACGGCGAACCCCATAAAATACGAATACCGAAAAAATTACAAAAGTTTTATCAGTCTAAAAGTATTCAGAACTACGTACTTGCATCTAAAATATTTGCATATAATTGAACCTTTTAGTAAAAGTTTCGTTTATGTATAGTGCGGTATATGTAAGATATAGGTAGGTATATCGGCGCAAGCATTGCAACGACAATAACACGCTAGCGGGCGATGAAACATCCGACTGATGACGTCACAATCGCAACGGCGTAAACAAGCCACACCTGCGAGGCACACCTGTGTCTGACTCAGCGCTCGCCCCACTGCGCGCTGCCTATAAAACCGGGTGACGTGCTCAACGGATTCATTCGCTCGCCGGCGCTCGAAGCGAACACATCGACTAACTGAGTTTAATTATTTTGTTTCGGTTAAATTCAATGACGTGTTAGTTTAGTTTGTTTCAAAGTTAAGTGATCTTGTACTCTGTTAGTGTAGGTTGAACTGTTTGTGAATTAGTTTCAGAGATGGATTAATTTGGTTTGTTGTGGTTCTGACTGATTAAAGAGTTTGTCAGTATTAATTTAACATGTTTTTATTAGACCCAGTACCTCTTCTCTTACATCGGAAGTGGTTGGGCCAACGCCAACGACCATCGGCTCCTGCTTTTGGCATTGCTAAACCCGTGTCTATTTTGTTTCAGTGAACACTTTCGAGGACACCATGTACCATACCTGATGATGCATTTAAACCAACATCGTGAGGCTCTTAAGAATATGATCAAACTAGCGGCTTCCTGTGTGAAAGACGAGTAAAGTTAAACGCAGAACTATCACGAGAACGACTGCTTGCTGAATCGGGCCGTTTAGTCAACCCGTATTTTGGTGAGGTTTACTATGATGAAATAACGATGATGCAAAATTTATATGGTTATGTTGTATGATCCTTACTATTTTGGATTCATCATGAGACTGTAATGTAGTGATTATTCTCTTTCTCTCTTTTCCGAACGTGAACATGGGGATTACATGTGGACAAATACATTTGGGCCCCATATTGAGTAAAATTTAGTGTTGCCCTATGATATTTATTCATTGTGTATTTCTTTGAGCCAGATGCCGCATAGCTTGCCGTTGAGAAACGCATCTGAGTGTGATGTGACCGTATCGGGATGTGTAATAGTAATGAAGGTAAAAGTATTTACTGATAATTAATGAGATTCCTGTGAGGTTTGAGACCCGATTACAACGTGATGACAAATGAATTTTCACGTGTCGATTGATTATCAATGTGCAAACGGGTGTTAACGTGAAACTTAAACTGTGCTAACGTGTCTGTTGTGAAACTTAACGAGTTTATGTGGGTGACGTGAAAAACATAAACGTGTTATGAAATACGAAGCTAAATGGGCGCTGAGGCTCTGAGGCTTGACCAAAATTAGCGCTGAGGCTAAGAGGTCGCATTTTGGTACGAGTGAACAAGTTTGATTAAAATTAGCGCCCGAGGCTATGAGATCAAATGCGTTCACTGTTCTCTTTGCTGTTATAATGTGCTCATGTGTTTTTATGCAGATTCATCTTAAACGAGTCGCAGGGACGCGCCTGCGTCAGTATGGCCGTATCGGCGCAAGCATTGCAACGACAATAACACGCTACCGGGCGATGAAACATCCGACTGATGACGTCACAATCGCAACGGCGTAAACAAGCCACACCTGCGAGGCACACCTGTGTCTGACTCAGCGCTCGCCCCACTGCGCGCTGCCTATAAAACCGGGTGACGTGCTCAACGGATTCATTCGCTCGCCGGCGCTCGAAGCGAACACATCGACTAACTGAGTTTAATTATTTTGTTTCGGTTAAATTCAATGACGTGTTAGTTTAGCTTGTTTCAAAGTTAAGTGATCTTGTACTCTGTTAGTGTAGGTTGAACTGTTTGTGAATTAGTTTCAGAGATGGATTAATTTGGTTTGTTGTGGTTCTGACTGATTAAAGAGTTTGTCAGTATTAATTTAACATGTTTTTATTAGACCCAGTACCTCTTCTCTTACAGGTAGGTATAATAAATAATTTCCATGAGTACTTTAACGGACTTGAAAGTTTGCGATCGCATACCATGTTACGTGTCTAGTTCTTCATGTTTTATTGCGTATAATTTCAACATTTAAATACACATTGTCAGGCAACTGGGAAGTTTTATGACAATGGTTTTGAATGCGAAATATTCCAATGTTTATTAAAATGAGCGAAAACTGTGCTTTACAGACTATCCCACCAGGTCGGTACACATTTTTCGAACAAAATAGCTAGTTTGTCAAAATCTAACACCAAACTGGTGCCTGTTCTTTTCGAGTATTCTATGTGTGAGTTTGAATCGTGTACCTATCTATTCATTATTTATTTGACTAAATAGTCACGTGTGATATAATTAGTGAGGCGTGACGTCCAATCATCCCCCAGGATCGGCAGCTCGAAGGAGCGACGCGAAAGCGCCGCCACCAAATATTGATTTACGCCCCTCAATACAGAAATGGAATAAATTGGAATATTAATTTCGCATAACAATGGCACCAAACAAATTAAAGTGTGCCAGATGTCTTCCGCAGATTCCTTTCCTTATTTCCATTAATATAAATAGTTGATTTATTTTAATTGATGTCATTTCGCTCCCCGTTGTTGTAGGGATTTTCATGAGGTTTCAATTATTTGCTGAACCGTTTTGTAATAATTGGAATGACTAGCTTTTAGATTTTGTAATTTATCTGCAAAGGTAGGAAAATCAACGACGCTAACGATTTATTTATGCAGCATCAAGATGAAACTTTTTATTATCCACGTCTTCCCGAGCATATCGATGAGATGCTGTGTACTTTGGCAATGTCTTTTGAATCACCGCTAAAATGCTTCAAACTATAACTGATCTATACAAGAAGTAATGTGTAATTGTTTCGTTATTACTTTAATTTTATTTACCTGAAGATTCGTGCTTAACGTTGAGGTTGCTAAGATTTCCATTGCAGAAAAAAAATGCATTTCCAGATAAAAAAATTGAGTGTTAGCTGCTTAGTGCGTATATATTTTACTTAGTTTTAGTAGAAATTAGTTTTTATCGATTGTGTGTGCATAGTAAAGTCAAAGAATTAAAGATCTGCAATGTTCAAAGTTCACGTGCCTATATAAAGCCAATTTTATTATTCATGAGAATGGTATCGAAAAATCAGTGCAACTTGAAATTCGCTATTCCATTCGTGCAACTAAATCAAGCATTGCCGAAATGCGCTTATAAATCTGGCTGTATCGCCAAACTTTTTTGTACTCTGTAACTAAGGGAATAAATCTTTGCGGCAGCAAATCCGACATACTAATGGATTGTTCGCCGGCAAGTGGTGTGTGCCAGTTGGAATAGTGCCTGTACATACTAGGCTAGCCGCTAGCCAAGATAATCTACTAAACTGAACGCCCATTCTTGAGTAGATCGTAACTAACGCGGCCGGCATTAAATTATCTATGTTGCCACCGCCAACGTTTATTACTGAGACCACGCCGAGCATGAAATCTTGTGAGGCAGTCTGGTTTAGCATCAGCTCTCTCATCATTCTTTTAATTTTCTAAAAACCAAAATATTGGCAGTAAAGTGGAAAAACGAAATAAGGACATTCAATTATATAAAACTTATGTTTTACCTACTTGGACTAATTTTGCAAACATAAGAAAAGAAAACAAGAGTTAAGTCAACGGTTTCAAGCGTATTTTGTAAAATAAATAATACACTGTATTAGCTGTAATTTGCTTTGTGAATAAATACACCCTGTTCTTAAAAAAGAAATAAGTATAAGGTCTTCAAAAGCACACGGCTGCACTTTGTGGCTTATTTTATTTATTTAAATTGTGGAGGAGGACACGGTTGTGTTATGTCGTGAATCACAATAGCACGTAACTACGTTCAATGCTTCGTCGTACAATATTCACATATGAAATTATAAAAAATAGTCCTCGCCCGTGCAATGTGCATCCGACATCCGCATTTTACTTGCAAATTGCTTATATCCATCGATATACCACGTCCACCTCATAGCCGCAGACGGTAAATAACTCTGCATAATCGTAAATGTTCAAACTAGGTAATTTGATACAAAATGATGTCTAACGTCCTGAAAATCTCATTATTGGTGATGTAGTTCGGATCATGTTGTGTTTGTTTGTACCTAACTACGTTGATTGAAATCGAATAACTTCTGTGCGCCAAGTTACGGTAAGAAAAAATTGAAAGCAATTTTGAAATCCTTACCGTTTTAATCTTCTTTCTATTAAAGGAATCGCGGATTCCAACAACCTATAATTTAGATTGGATGCAAAACCGGCACTTGAAGTACATTTTAATCTAATCGACAGGTCTCTCGAGTGGGGTTGCCAATAAATCGTTTCTAGTACCCCGAGTCTGAGATTTGTATTTATTCTATTAGTTTGATTTTCCCCGCGCCGCCGTTGTCGCAGTCGAGTCGAGGACGGGCGGCGGAGGTGCAAGAGTTCGACGCGTACATAGGTACAATCCAGAGTTCTTATTCAGTTTCTTGATAAGTGTTTGGGATTTCCTTTCGGGGGGAAGTTTTAAGCCGGCAGTAAATTATTCCATCGACAGGTGAGGCCGTAAAGGCAAGATTTACGCCTACGGGCAACATCGGTTGAGCTTCCTTTTTGATAAGATGTATATTACCAAGCGAATAACGTTTCCTATAAGTATTCATCGGGGATTGACCCAATGGAAAGTTGCGCGCGATAAATTGGAAAACTTCACACTTTGCCTATCACTGACGCAGGTTCGATCCGCAATGATTGAACAAAGCTGTGTTGTTACTTCAAAAAGAAAAGTTAATGGATTACTTCACTCAGTTTGCCAACCAGACAAAAATTTTTGCGGAAACAGAACATCCCAAACAGAAAAAGCTCATGGAATAAAATATGGATGGTATTATCGGATGTCGCGACGTCAGGAATGTGGCATGCTCGCTGTGAGTGGTCGTAAGCTTTATTTCGCCAAATAAAATACGTTTAAAAGTTGGATTATGTTCAAGCTTCAGTGAACATGTTGCCAGCACAGTTTTCATCGCTTGTTAGCTGAAAGGAGATATTATTATACAGGGTGGTCCAGATAGTGACGTCTAAAAAAATCTAAATTCATCCGGGGGTATCTGAAAATGCCCCATGTATGTTTCCATATTCTTGTATTTTTTCTAGTTTTTTAACAATTTTGACAGGAACAGTAAAAATGTACTTAAATAAAAGTTTTTGGTGAACTTTTTCAAGATGGTTCTTTGCTAAATATTCTTTTTAATTTGTACCTTAATACTAATATGTCTCCAAGTTTCAAAAATAAATTACTTTCAAGAAATGATAGCATAAATAAAAGTAAAACATCTGATTACGTCGCAACGCAATTAAGTGCGCCCTATTCAGCAAGTACTTAACGCGAAAGAGGTATTCAGCTGAAGTTTAGCTGTAAAAAGCACTAGCGATAACTAGATGACGGCACCCGATACCAGCACAAGTGTAGCTCAGCTACGGGCTAAATTAGAACGCTGTGTGCCACTTTGAAAGGCAAAACTGTTAGTTAAAACTAAGGAACCGTTGAATTTTGTGAAAGGTCGTATCATTTAGGAAGCAGTCACGCTTTAAACGGGCCCTGTTTTCAATTTGCAGAGTCATTTAAGTAGGGTTCACTTATTTAAGTAACCGTATAGATCAGTAAACGTTTGAACATATTTCACAGGTTTCAAATGAGAACCTTATTTTTGAAGATTTGATAAAAAACTGAGATACACACACTTTGATTCTGGCTTTCTTCTTGGCTTCTTACAAATTTAAGTTCAGCGACAAGAGTTTCGACACTGCTGACAGCCTGCTTCATGTGAAGATACATCCTTTTGTCCCAAAGTAAACCGGGGCGGAACCAGGCCTTCGAAACACCGGAATCAAAGCTTCGCAACTTGCCCACTCGATTACCATAAACAAACGGGAAAGACGCTTCTATGTTTTAATGACACTGTTTTAAAGCTTACTGCTATTTTGGAGTTTTGGCTTTGACACAGTAAATATCTTTCTACAGTAGGTACTATGTGATACCTTGCGCCTTTTTTTAGAAGAATAAGTCGATAGCTACGCATAACAAGAGATCTTCTGAATACTAATTGCAGTTCTTGATTCTGCTCGTGTCAAATCTTTTATTTCCATCCAGATACTGTGAGGAGAATGTTTACTTTGTCTGTAGGTACTCTGTACCTCGCTTCGATAAATTAGCGATGCTGGAATTGGTGTTGCACTTTGACGTTGTTGGACGTTGTAATGAAAGTTCGGACCGTGTTCTGTATAGCGGTAGTTGATTTTCAAAACAATGAGTTCCTGGAAACTACGGGAACTAAGCTGATCGATAAATAAGTTGCAGCAATTTAGGTGGATCTGTTATGTTGAGTTCCAAGTGTTGATGTTTTGAGTAAGTATACCAACTAAGCTTGTAATACTAAAGAAAATAGTGTCACTTTCTTATCCCATCAGCAGTTGTCTATATTATTGGCGACAATTGGCAAGACAAGTTCCAAGCTTAGTGTCAAACTTGGAATGAAGAATTATTTTCACGTCAAGACAAAATTAACTACTCTATTGATATACACTTTCAAATCAGAGACGATGGAATTCTATAATTTTCTAAGAAACAAGATAGATCTAAACTGCCATAAACCATCTGATTCTCATCTTCGAGTAAAGTTCCAGCGGCCGCTGATTTACATAAGCAGATAAGGGTGTTGGTGCTAATCCACTATTGTTTCAATTGCGAGGCCATTCATTAGGAGGGCGCGCTCGTTATGCTAATCCGTGCCAATTGTACGGCGTGCTGTCATTGCCTCATGTTCGAGAGAAGGCGATTTCTGATCATTCACTCCAACAGACATAGGTCTACTCAAAAAAATAACATGATTTATGTGTTTCGGCTTGGTGGATTACGCCTGCGAAATGATTATAATATGGTTCAAAAGTAAAAGTATTTAGCTCAGAAATTGTGTTACAAATACTTACGTGAAATCTGCATTCGATTCATCGCTCCGACTCTTGCTGCAGCACTTGAATCGTCCGTGAGTTATGCCATCTTTTCTGCAGAGGGCGAAATCTTTGAGAGGAACAGCGTGCAGACAAGATCCTACATAATTATGTTACCATGTCTTCAATGCTATGAATCTAACTGGAAATTAACTTTTTTATTTATGCCATAGCTGGCAGACGAGCAGGCGGGCCACCTGATGGAAAGTGGTCACCGCCGCCCATGGACACCTGCAACTGAAATAAATTTTAATTGAGGATAAGAAGTGAAATATAATAGGCTATAGAATGTAATCCCCAGGTATTTCCCAGGCTAGGTGATTTTATGATGCTAAAGATCTTTGATTATGCCTAAAGGGTTATAGTCTTAACTTAGGAGAAGTCTAGGCAGTATAAATATTAATTTAAATTTGGCTGCTCCATTCGGTATTCATGAGAAAAGTGTTTTAAGCGAAACTAATGACTGACCCATTTACCCTTAGTCTGTAGATAGACAGAAAGAGGTATAATAAAAACGTAGGTACCCATATATTTTAAACACAGCGTGTAAGTGCTTAGAGAAAACAATATCGATATATATTCAAATTGTTCCTAAACATTATTGTTCCTGAAGTTTATCGTGGTACTCTCCGTCAGCATGGTGTTTATTACAAATTAAATCTATTTGAAATCAGACACTGCCCAAAAGGATAACTCCAATCAAACTTTTCCAATCAGACCAATTAAAGTGGGTTGATACCGCACAAATGTTTATTTAAGGGCCCTCGATTATCCAAGCCTTTGTTTCTAAGTAGTGGGTACTCATAATATTGACGTCTGTTATATAGCGGTGAGAACAGCTTTCAGCGTTACGTGAAATAAGGCTAAGGCTGAAATACTCAAACGTCATTTAAAATTTGAGCACCACTTAAAATTTTAAGTGGTGCTCTGCCTCTGTTTGCCATAACTCATTTGTAAGAGATAGCAATAATTTAAGCGGAACTTAAATTGAGTGGGGTTTGAATGGCGTTTGAGTATTCGCCCAATACTCTGTCTGCTACGCAACGTTTCGTTCGTCATAATTTAGCGGCGACAGCTTTTAAGGCAATCAAAGCTTAACGAGGATCTCTTCATGGTGGAATGGAAATTTGGTGACATGGAAAGACAATGGGTTCTCTCGATCCGCGTCTGAATGGTTGAATTTATACAAACAGTCGACTCAGTTGAAACGTGCATTTGTTTCAATTTTATCAGCTTTGCCAACAAAAGCTCTAGCTCTTTATATAAACGCTGTGAAGTCGTGTGATATTGGAAATGGGTCAGTAGTTTCAAATATTTTAATTAAATAGAATTGAGCTTTTTGTTTGGTAGTATTGTCTAGGGATTAGATTGGCTGGGGCCTGAGTATTGATTGAAAAGTGTTGAAACAAAAGCTTGATTTTAATTGATTTTATTTGGTTGGTACTGTATTTAAAAAAACACTGCACGCATGCTGTTGTTAACAGCTTCGGTAAAAATGCGGTGGTTGTGTATATTATTCATGTTTGCTGCAATGAGCAAAAGGTACACGGGAATAGCGGATGCAAAACGACAAAAACTAGTTCAATTCGGTCCATCAATTCATCAGTAAAATTTTGCAACTTAGATATCCCTGATTTATTTTCCTGTTCATGATAAATCTACAAGACATTTTTAACATTCTGGCTTTTAAATACCATTTTATAATACTTGAACCAGTTAAAAATATAAGAGAGATGGACTGGAATTCATATTACATCGCATACCTTACATAATAAGTCAAACTAGATCAAGCTGGATCCCACGCGTGAAAAAATGCAGACAATTTAATCGTGAACAGCGTTGGCAGCGGCCGCGTACTACTTCTGGATAACTACCTAAACAGAGTCGTCCGTGAAAAATATATGTCTACCGTAGGATACTGGAATCTATGCCCCGTATTTTTATATTGAATTTAGACTACTTGTAGCTAGACAACCAGCTATGAGCGAGTAGTAAATTGACAAATTTTACTAGCCCACTATGCAATTGAGTGCGCTCGATGTGAATTTTTTTTCCCATCTGGCCCACTAATGGGCCAGCCGCCGCCGGTGTGCTCGATGGGAATAACCCAGCCACTTTAGAATATGCTAGTGGTCATTTGACAGCTCTTTCAGCGCTAAAATTTACCTCCATTTTCCACTAGCATATAAATGTCATATTGTGCTGACGGCTGACGCAGACCGATTATGCAGACGATTGAGACACGCTTCTACGCACATTACGGAAATCCTTATTATTTTAGCTAAGATGTGGTTGTAGGTACGAGAGATATGGGTAAAAATAGGTTATCAGAAATGGCTCGGTTTTATTACTGAATTATGGTGACACGCTTGATGTTTTTATTTTAGGAGTGAAATCGTGAATTAAACATTTTCTTGAAATAGAAATGTTACATGGTTCGAAAAATGCTACGCGTGTTGCTACTCCCATGAGCCAGATAAATATGCACATAAACATTGTTAGATTATATTTACCTAGATGTTTTGCTGGATTTTTTCTTACGACTAAATGTGACGGAAGAATTTCCACCTGATGGCAGTTATCTCTATCTGAAACAATGCCTCTTAGCATTACTCCTTGACTGCTTGGTGGGGGCAGAAATAGTATTTTCTTGATCGAGTTTTCTCACAAAGAGCTTTAACCCTTAGTAGAGTTGGAAAAGCTCAAATAGATGGTCAGTTTATACTGATACAATAAGCATAAAGAGATTTCAGTGTAGCATTACAATAACGATCCTTTCGAGCACCCAAAAGAACGCACGATTTTGCCAATACTCCTAAACACGTCCCATAAAAGCTAATACACACTGACCCAATAAAGACAGTGTCCAATGAACTCTCTGGTTAAAAATCCAATTGTATGCGGGACGGGGTCCGGCGGCAGCTGTGACCGCATTATATCGGGAGCTGATTGGTCGGACGTTGAAAACTAAAAGCCGGAGATTTGTTCTCTATTTGAAACAATCTGAAAGTTAGTGTCTATGTACACACAGTTACAGTAAATTTTTGCTGGATTTGTATGTATGGTAGACATCCCCTGAGATATTTTCATACCTAAGCTCTATTGTGCTCATTGAGGATTTTTTGTATACATTTATGGTTATATTTTGTGTTTTATACGTAACCGGTTGCATTTGTTGCATTACTGCTGCTAGAATAATAACTAGTTTCTTCCGGATTTGTAAAGATCACAGTGTCTATAGCCGGGATATCTCCGGCTAGAACTTAATATGTAGCACCCCCATAGTGGTCATATTGGTCAGGCTTCAGCCCGGCTGAAGCGGGTCAACTGGACGGTTGATGAAATGCCTCGCTTCTCATTTTCACCGCCACATATTGTGCTAGCTGCAATATCTGATGGATTTATTGTTTGCGTCTTTATTAACGTTAGAACGTTTGATCAGTTTATATTGCTGACTGCAGGGTTAAGAAATGTGAAATGTTGACGTTTTCTTAAAATAATGTAGGGATAGGACTCTAACCGACCAAAAGAAGAAGAAGCTTCGCCGGAATTCGGAGCTTGGAATTCATAGAGCGGCTCTACTAAGTTTAGTTGAATATCACACTGACCTACCCACTCATGAAATAAATTCAACTAAGTAGGTATTTGTGTTCGTGTTCTACACATGATAAGTAAACACGAGATAGTTTGTAAATAACTGCCATTGCTGTTTAGCATGAAATTATAACATGACAGCCATAACTATTTGCCAACCTACTGTATTTACATACAAATTAGCTGGGATTAAAACGACTTATGTCAACAACGCACGAACTTCACGTTTTATGATAAAAGTTTCACTTGTACCTTTTACATTCCTATTCCAATATACATAATATTTTATAAAGTTCAACAAAAAATTTCAATGATTTATATAGATAGATAGATAGATAGATAGATCGTTTATTTGACATACTTTTTCAGAGAAGCACCGAGTTCAAGCCATATGATTTGCTTTATTTATCAACATCGTTGGTGTAAAACTAAAATTTCTCTCATCGTAGGTATTTGGACGGACTCGTATCAACACAATGACGTATGTATACTTAGATCCCTACTACTATGTTTGCAATGCCCTGTTCTCAAAACTTTGTGTTAGGCTTTTGTCACAATATTTATCTTTTTGATTTACTTCTCAGGATTTTATCGTTACTCATCAATTCAGCCGTATTTATATAGTGCGCACTTAGTACTTTTTTTATAGGAAAAAAGTGAAATTCGAAACGCTTACAAACGTATTATTGCGCTAAGTGCGTGAGGTGTATGGGCTATCTGAGGTTTGGTTGGACAGGTTTTTTTAATGTATAAGAAGGTACCCCAAGCAATCATTATTTTAAAACGTGGTCGTGAGAAACCATGGTTTAATCTACCCCAACAAGCAGACCAAATATCTCTATGACAATTGTACTGGCCCACTGGTGGGCCAGATGGGAAAAAAAATGAGCAAATGAGTGGGCTCGATGGGAATAAGCCATATTTTATAACCGGCTAACCTGCCTATGGCCTGGTGAGTTGGAGCCCTGAAAATAACTTAGCGCCTAAAGCTATATTGAGGCCTACAAAGCAGAAATTAGCATTTTAACAAATTATGAAGAAAATTGTGTGAGAATTATGAAAATAATATAATACCTACTTAAAACTAAATCTGTAAAATCGCGCCGCGAACACTGTCGACTACGATTTTGATTAGAACCCTTTATCGTTAACAAGATCCGTCTAACTTTACCAATTCGGGGGTCGACAAATCGAAATCGGTTTTAGCAAAACAAGTATTAATTTTGTATCGGGATTCCGGCACTGGGCGGGCGGCGCGCAGTCTACGAGTCGGAAAGCGCTAGGCGGCTCGCTCCCCCGCCCCGGCCAGTCGGTCTCGCGTTACCGAGGAAGCCTCACGTCTCCTTCCGATACATTCCGGCCGCACACCTTACCTCATCAATATCACGATACACGACCACAACAGGCCCCGGCACACTGCACCCGCCGCCGAGTCACGTGGTGCTCTCGCGTTCTCTCTGACCGTTCCACCGTGCCTAATGTAAATACGGCACGTAAACACAAACGGTGATTTCGTATTCCTAGTGATGTCCCTGTGTAGTTATATTACTGATATTTGATTGTCAAGTGGATTGTAATTGTGGATCTCGAGCCGTCCCAGATAATATGAGAAATATATTTTATGAAGGTACGTTTTCCGCCTGGCTCGTTTATTTTATTGTATTGGAGTCAGCTGGCAGTAATAATTGCGTCGTTCCAATGTAATTTGCGTATAATGAATATATTAGGCTTTGCTATTATTTTTCTATTTACTTACGCTTTTCTTGTTTCTTTTTTGAGGACGTATGTGTTAGAATTTCAAGTTAGTTTTTAAGAAAGTAGAGCGTGTAGAGTTCCCTTTGTTCTCATATTCTTGTTTCTGTATAATAATGAAAACCATACTTTGGTTTACTTATTCACACAGATAAATATTTACCTATCCACTTTACTTTTTATGCAATGAGATGACTTTTGAATGCATGCTATACCTAACCTAATAAGCTTTTGTATTTCTTGTTTAGGTAGGTATACAAGGATGAATGAAATGCTTCAGTGTGTTTTCACTTGTGAGCTGTTTTAGTTGCTTATAAAATATTGTATTGTGTGATTAATCTGATATACCATTACGGAATTATAACCTATTTTAGCTGGCTGTAAGACGAGGAGGAGATGTCCTATAGGTTGACTGTTATTTCTTTAGGTTTTCGAGTCATCTGCTGCATTTCGTTTCCTAACATTTGTTCTTCTCAAAACTAATCAATGAGTACAACTAATGTATATTAACTAATGAATGAAAATGAGATACCTACTATGAAATAAAAGATGTAAAAATAAAAGAACATCAAAAACCAGATATTTATATAACTACGATTCTAAGTGGTCTTCTACAGAAGATTAGATAAGTACCTACCCGAATTCGACTTACCTGCATAAAAAAGCCATGGGTAGCAGCAATCCACCTTGTCTGACTTTGGTTTCCTGATAAGGGGCTTAAATTTAGGGTTCCGAGTCCATTGAAAATGTCATTTGCACCCTAAGGATATCTTGAACTTTATTTTTTATTTGCTCTAAGTAAAATACTTACCCAAGAGGAGTAGGTAAGTAAGGGAACGAATCGTGGAATGAAATCATAACAGAGTTGTGATGATCTGGTTTGATGAAATGAAGGCTTTCCGTGACTGTTTGTCATTTAGCCCAGTCAAGTTAGCATTTCACCTCGGAACTTGAGATACCAAGCTATAAACTCGTATAAACTTGTATCTTGACATCCTAAAAGTGGTCTCAAAACCTACATTATGGTAGGGTGTCCGCAACTATTAGAATCTCAGGGTCAAAGGTCACAAAAAGCGATCTTTTGCAAATATCTCGTTTCCTATGGGTTTTTTGTTACTTGTATGTACGATCAATATTGTAGAGAATTAATTTCCCTGCAATTTTGGTTTCAATAAAATTTTATACGTTGAATCGTTTTCGAGATAGAGGGCAGAGATTGCGTTTTATAATTTTTACTGTAACTCAAAAACTATTTAAGATAAATTAAAAATAAAAACAGTTTTGGAATGTCTAAACAAAGTTCTATTCTATGACATCCAGTTTGATATTTTTGTACGACTTTTTCTTTTTTTACTCTCTTTGATTTTATTATTTTCGACGTTATGAGTTTCGGCTATGATTTTCGACGAGATCTTTCGAGCCGCTTATTCAATCTTTTCAGAATATAATAGGTCTACGGAAAGTGTTTTAAAGTTTTACTGGTTTGTTAAATAAAGTAAATCGGTCAAGGGGTTGTAAAGTTATAAGGGTCTGAAGGGAGTAAAAAAAAAAAGTTGTACAAAAATATCAAGTTGTATGTCATAGAATAGAGCTTTGTTTAGACATTCCAAAACAGTTTTTATTTTTATTCTAGCTTAAATAGTTTTTGAGTTGTAGTATTATTATGAAAAATTATAAAATACGCTCTCCGCCTCCTATCTCGAAAACGATTCAACGTATAAAATTTTTATTGATACAAAAGTTAGAGGAAAGTTAATCTTCTACAATATTGACCATACATACAAGTAGCAAAAAACCCATACGAAACGAGATATTTGCAAAAGATCGCTTTTTGTGACCTTTGACCTTGAGATTTTAATAGTCGTGGACACTCTACCATATGTAGGTTTTGAGACAACTTTTAGGATTCCAAGATACAAGTTTATACGAGTTTAATTCTGAGATTCGTACCTAATTTTAACTAATTTGACTGAAAACTAGTAAGCGAATTAAACAAACACGAAAATGTAAAAGAAATAGGTACTATAGGAAGTAAATTCTTGCGCAGGTGACTTAGGTCTGATGTTATGCCTATAAAAATGCAGATTACAAATATTTCACACAGTACGTCCACTGAGGACGTGCTCTTTAAAGTCACTGCATCCATCACTCAAGGTGACATTGCGCTGATTTGAAATGAAGAATAACCGTCGACCTATAGGTGAGTTTCCTAGTAAAATCATCAGACATTTTGAAATAGGTAATAGTAATCGCTTCATCTGGAGCAGCGCAATGCGTAACTCTAAGCGGTTTTGGATCTGCAAATCTTTTTAAATCACAAAATCCAGTCGTCAAGATCGCGTGTAGAAAGAGGAAAAGAAAATATCCTGTTGGAACAGCGCAGATGCTCGGATTTGGCGGCAACTTTCCAGCAAATCCGAAATGAAAACACACCCCGGATGTAGGCCATCCTGTCTTCGCCGCAAGATAAATTCAAAAAGGATTCGCGCCACACACGCATTACCGACTCAATAAGGATTAAAACTTCAGTTCGGGAAAGGTTCAAAACTTTACGGTAAATGAGGTTCATCCCTTTTAATTACACGGTAAAGATAGTAGGTACTCTCTTGCTCCTTCTCGAGGTTTAGTATACCCCACGCAAGTATTTTAAAGACCTATTTTTGCGTTTACAGCCTTATTAATATTTCCGACGATACATGGAGGGTATTGTCGTAACAATTTGACCTTTATTACCCCGTGATTAGGTTCAAGTGTGGATTAAGTGGGGGTCCGTCCGTCTCGCTTCCGGGTCGACCCACTTAAAATCACTTAGGTTTACGGTAACTTAGTGACCGTGGAAGATTACTATGTACACATTGCTTAATAATTAAATGTTTCTTTATACCCTTCGTACAATATTGTTTATTAATTACTCAGGTTATTCGTTTTAAATGATTAGTTTTATTTGTCAAATATAAACGAATTTTTCCATTTAGTAGTTTGTGTCACTAACACTACTAATAAAAGTTGGTTATTTTTTTATACATATTACCAATAGTTGACTGGATTGAGCGATTATATTTTAATGTAGTGAAATGATTTTAGGGCACAAAGTGAATGTCTAATAAAAAATATTACTAATCTATATTTTTGATATTCACTAGAAAATTCAAAATACCGAAATTAAATTTTGTAGCAGACTAATCGAATCAATCTCATTAAAATTTCAGACATAATTTTGTTAATCGGCACACTCCATTCGTTGGTACCTAATTATACTTAATTACGGTTATAAAACTAACATACAATTATTTTACCAGTTTTATTGTTTTTGTAGAATTAATTAACAATTAATCAACAGTCTATTTCACTATGTTTAACTATGACGTGTTGAACGGTTTTACAAAATAAGTACAATAAGAGATCCAGAGAGCTAGCCTTCCCCCTGGCTCCGGAGCTGCCTATGGGTGAACCAGAATCTGCCAAGCTGCCTATGCCTATGCCAAGCTGCCAAGCTGCCGGAGCTGCCTATGGGTGAACCAAAAAGCCGCCCCTCTCCCTAGAAGTCCGAAGTCAGCCGCTGACAATGGTAGCTAACTGCCTATTTCCTTGGTCGACTTTTCAAAGGTGTAAATTGTATCACGAGAATTGTATCTTGCATTTATAATTGCAAAAAAGTTTGGGCAGATTTTGATAACAGATATAATAAAATCCGAAATGTTTATATGAAAAGCCTGGAGTTAATTATAACTTTTCGTTTGAAACTGGCTAAAAAGCTGTTTTCTTAATTTGCTTTGGTCAGTTTGGAATTACTTTATTGCTTTTGGTTCCCATTCGGCATCGCGTTAATTTATTTTTCTGATTAACTAGAAAAAAGAATTTGCCTTGTTTTACGAGAAACGCTATAAAAACGGGATGCTCCTTTAATTCAAT
Organism: Eulithis testata; assembly: GCA_947507515.1. Lineage (NCBI taxonomy): Eukaryota > Metazoa > Arthropoda > Insecta > Lepidoptera > Geometridae > Eulithis > Eulithis testata. Next base: position 5,706,174 of record OX382207.1, read on the forward strand.
TTAAAAGTCAGCTGCGTATTTTTTATTATAATAAAAGTGTTCTTGAAATGACTGTCGCGAGTGGCTCTTGAAACAAACGGCGTTATCAAATCACTGCACCCGAGTTAAAGTACCGGTGAAATAGAAGGTGGCACTTATTGCCTCCCCCCCTTTTCTACAACCCCTAGGAAAAGGGGCGATCATTGTGCGCGTTTCACCAAAACCTTCGCGGGGTATTAGTGTGAAGCAGTTTCAACTGTAAGAACTATTTGCTGGAGGAAACAATTTTAGCATTGTTGGAGCTAAATTGCAAGTCCCGCAACGATGAAGTTCAGCGGATTATATTTTGCTGTCATTTCTGTAAGTTTTTTTTTGGTTTGACAGTGCTGTATGTCGATGAAGAAGATGTAGGTATGCCTTCCCTAATCAAGTTAAATTATATTTTCTACGCTTGCTAGACTACGCTTGATAGAAAGCTGTTCGAAATTTAAGGAAATCACATAAATGACATTCGAACGTAAAGTCCATGTGACCATTATTTTTGACATTTGAATTTTTTTAGCGACTGTAGAATGTCAGAAAGGCTGGAGTCTACTCCTTAATTTAATCGAGAATCTTACCAAAGATCGTGTTTGCTAGCACTTGAATCTGAGTTCCATTGTCATTGAAATTGGAAATTAGAACTCCATTTATTCTGAACGAATGATCGATCGTCATTAGATTCGGAACGATTCGAATGCTATTCGGAATATCGCTGAATGTTTTTTATTTTCTTTTTTATTGTAGGTACAGAATAAAATAAAACTAGCAAAAGTAGAAAATACCACTTCACTCGTTTGTACTGTTTGAATCGTTTGAATATTAAATTTTGTATATTTTATACGAAGGTAAGGTACGCATAGATATCATACCTATGCCTACTCGTAGTAACAATAGCTACAACTGTTACAGCAGTTGCTATTTTGAAAATTTAAAATATTGTCAGCTTTCATTCAACTAGTTTGTTTGAGAAAAAAACCATCAAAAATTCATTAAAATCGCACAAATGGTACGATATTGCCGTGCAAAATAGTAAATTAAGACCGGCGAGCGGCGGTTATCGAATAACTGGAAATTAACGCGTCGAGTGGAGTCAAATTAAAGTACCTAGAGTTGGGAGCATTTTTGATTTACCACCTACCTGTTTTGTGATAAGTTTTGTTCCAGTGAACTTTGGTCTACGCAGGTCATCGACGCAGGTACAGTTAAAATATAATATGACTACCATAACTGCAGTTCCATAACATTTATCTTGCATCATATCAAATTACTATGCATTCCTTTTTTGCACAAACACTTCTAAAAGCATAAAATCTTCCCAAAATGATATCTTCAAACGTGAAATCGTAGAACTCACGGAAAATGGAAAGGCAAATTTTCCCATTGTTCTTCACGCTCCGCGTATGGTAAGATGTTTGAATATTTTATGCTCGATAAATTTATTGCATGATTTAGTACAAGGGCCTACCGGAGTCTACGTGAGCTTATTGGACCTATACATTTGTAATTGCAGACCCAGTGTTTTAGAGCTGAATCTATTTTTAGATAGTGTTAAAACCACGCAAGTTGTGCTTAATTTTGATAAATATTTCGAATTTTTGTTTCCATGTTTTATGTGGCCGTAACCGTTATTGTGCCCGTAAATAGTCCATGTAGTGCAATTTAACACCCGACTTTGCTTGAAGTTCTATTGTTAGGGCATAATAGACGGAGATTTAGACCTAATGGGAGGACACACGATAAGGAGAGAAACATATTTCTCCGTCCACTATCTGGCTTGCCGTAATAACACCATTTGTGTGGAACACCTATTTAATAGCGGCATTTATAGGAAATGGGCTAACGAATAAAGTCGGCCGTCTCGACGTAAATCCTTGGAGAAGCAATAATTCAAGTTTATGGAGTTTCGGGACTTTTTTGCGATAGAATTTTAGAGGGTGTTAAAGTTTTACATCCGTTTTGTTGGATCTCTCAAGAGCTTTTGCGTATAACAAAGAATACACAGTGTTTTATAATAGGTATGCAGGAACATTACTCGCCGAAGAGTCTTGCGCGTCACTACATAATGTGTACGTGTCTCTACGACATTCAAACTATGTTCGTTCGACTATTGCTGATCTTATACGAACATAATGTTATATTGAGAGATATTACATACCTAGCACAGTTTGGTGTGTCTTAAGTAATACATGTTCTACATAGAGTGGTACAGTAAGGTAGAGAGGTCCAAAGTTTCAAGAAAGAAAACAAGTTCGTATGGAAATTGAAAAGAAGATTCTATCAGAATTCTACCCACACAACTGTCATCACAAGGAACCCTTTTGCTTACAATACATTTCTGAAAAACGTTGAATGTATTGAAGAGAATATTTATCTATAAAACATTTTGAAGCGTGACCATCTTTCGTCCATTTTTTCGTAAATCGTAATCTACTTACAGAATAACATTTTAAAAAGAAAATTCAGTCGGTACCTGTAAATACGAGTAGAGAAATGGCATCCAGTCAAAATATCTATCTTTCTACCAACATACATTTTGAAGAAAAAAATCAGAATTCAGAAGTTAATTGTTATACGTACTTACTACTTATGTAAGTACCTATTTAATAAACCAATGAATTTTTAAAATCACACGAATGTACGTACCTACCGCTGATTTTATTAAATTCGTTATCAAAAAACGATTTGGGTTACCGTGTCATGAAAGTTAAGCCAATATTTTCTTCCATTAGGGGTGACATGTTAAATACAGGGCGTACGTATACATTTTTATCGGTATACATCAAGAATGGCTTTGTAAACTTTGTCAACGAAACCAGGGCCTTTTGTGTTGAGCTTATGCTCCGTTTACAATGATTATTGAGTAAAAATATAATTTTGGGTATTGCTAAGACTTCATTGTACTCAAAACGTCAAAGAAGAAATATTTGGCTTATTAATTTTCTAAGCGTTTGCGTCGGGAAACGTTTCGTTAAACAGGAAAAGCTTACTCAAGTAATGGCATATTTTGAACTTTGTATTATTAATAATCTCAAAATATGTATACAAAACACGTATACGCTAGTTCACCTCAAATTTTTTAATATTAATCTCAAGAAACAATTACAAAACTTATAAGACGTAGCTTGCGCAATAATAGGACATCGATTTTTTAAGCAATGTAAGTAATCGCGCTTGAACAATATTGAACCTTAAGTTTGCATAGTAAAGCTTATTGTGTATTGAGAGCAAGTTTCAGTGAGGCAGGCCTCGTAGCCGCTTTACATTCGGATCGGCTCATTTCCTTCCCGGGCCTGCCATTAGCAATACAAACAGGACATGAGTTTCGGTGACACCTGCGCCTTAACATACTCAGAAACCCTTCCGGGCTTGATGTCACGTATCTTGTTTCTAAGATAATTTATTTTATGTTTGGTTATCCCATTTTGGTACAAGAAATGTAGGATGACTTTTGTTGGTAGGTTTTCTCGAGCTTTGTCACTTCCTACGAGTACATGTGTAAAGTTTCTAATTAATGTAAATAACCATTTACCTAATTATTTACCTTGAATCATGCTTAACCTAATTTTTTATTTTGATAAGTCTTGTAGTTTTGGCGAACTTGAACCAGTAAGCTCTAAGTAAGCTGTCTATATATATACCTTTACCTTATTTATTCGCTTATACTTACCTAATATCATTCGTATGCCAAACAAGCAGAACTCAAAAACTGTAAGCAGTCCACGTATCTAGTGTAGTGTATGCCCTCGTGACCTAGCCTCGTATTTCAGCGTTTATTCAAAGACATGTGCCAGTACGTAGCGCGCCTCCGACATCCGACCTCCATCAGAATTTCCTTACCAAATTTCCTTCGAGACTTGAAAACTGAGACATTTTAAGGAGCAGTATGATGCAACCTGAAGCTTCAGCATTGATAAAGATGTTTTTAGAAGCTGTTTGGATAAAAGGTATTTGAGGAGCTTGTTACCTAAGAAGAATGAGTAGAAAATTACGTAAATAAACTTGGTTCTCTGCGAAATTGGTCTTTAAAATTGTTTGCAAATAAATTGTAAAATTATGCAAGAAAGTAACATTTAAGTAAATGTTGAATCATAAAGTCAGAACATTAAAAATGAAAGATCTTTTAACTTATATTAAATTAGCGGGAGACAGGCGTGTTATTATTCCATAGTGTACCTATATAATGTTTGATCCAAACAAGCACATGTACCAACCTCTATGTAATTTACCAGGGCTATAAACCACACAGTTAAAAAAACAAATACATGCGTTGGGTAAAACAATGTTGGAGAACCTTATTTCCCAAAAACTTGAAGAGAGAAAATCTCACATTTCTTACATAACATATTATAAAAACTTCAGCATAATATTGACCTCGTGCGTTGTTCGGACCCCAGGGCTGTAAATCATTTTAATAATTGATCTCAGCTGAAATATTCATGAAGTTCCAACTGAAGGTACCCTGAGAAAAACGAATGAAAAATGTTTCGACCCACGCTAATATTTCACTACATTTGATCGTTTTTGTGAGGGATAATTTTGGCTTTGCCTAACATTTCTTGACTTTCGATGCAAGACAAATGTCTCTTAGGAGTACCTATCTTAGTACGTTTTTTCAGTTTATTAAATTTTTTGTCCATGTATCCATTTTTACCGAACATGACTTTCGTGAGAATTTTCAGATTTTCCAATGACCTATAAGGTAGTTATTATCGGTTAATTATAGTCACTGTGACAATCTTGAATCAGAATTTTCAGTAAACGAACACAAAATTAATTCTGGAGTCTCGAGCCTTGCTTCAGAATATTGTTATTGTTAGTCTGTTTTCTAGAGCGATATCATATTCCACTGACATGCACATTGAACCTAGTGTCGGTGAACCAACTTCAATTTACATGACTTTATTCAGCTGAATGGTTTTCCTATTCAGTGAGCCTAGTCACAATAGTATCGGCACCGTTTTTCTTCGCAGCAGAGTTATTGTGTTGTAAAGAAAATATTTTTGTTAGACCTAGAATGTTAAACTTGCGTCTAACCTTTTGTAAGCAGCAGCGGTAGGTTTATGTTCTAAGGCCCGCTGCCGATACATAGATCGTTACTGAAGCATAGATTCGAGTTGGAGATTTTCATACAAAAATCTGTGCTTGAGCAATAAATCAGCCCCAAGCAGTTGTTTTAGCGATGATAAATAAAGTTCTAGACCTAGAGATACAAAAGCATATATAAAATAATATCTACTTATCTAACCTTGGTGTGTCTTTATTTGTACGTAATCCTTAGTGCTCTGAAATGCTATACGGAAAACACCAGTTAGTAATTCTAAAGCAAGAAAGGGATCATCAGCAATTTATTTTGTAAGTTAGACTACGAGAAAGACTACCTTATTTTAAAAATGATGGATAAATAACACAAGTAACCCTGATATAAAAAAATACTATCCATCAAACTTCCAACGAGTACTACAAAACTTTCAACGTTAAACTTAAACTAGTTTACTATAAGATTCCGAAACTATTTACAGGCAAGGTGCTCGTTTTTACAAAGTGACGTTTACACGGGTATATTCAGGCTATTGTGTGCCTCTATAAAAGAACCGCCGGACACTCCATTCATGCACATCGCAGCAGCTATGTAAAAAACTGTCGCACGTGGCGCTACCTACATCATTTTATAAACAACTATATTTTAGTTCAGCGTATTATAATATGTTCTGTGGTTCAGCTATCAACATTATTGTAAGGGAAGTCCAAAATAAATAAAATTAACATTATCTATGGATTTAGTTGTCGCAAATAAACAATTTATTGCTTTATTTTTGTATAGAGTAAAGATTACTAGAAGCGTCAACTAGGTAGGTACTAGGTAGGTGAATTTATTTGAACTGTCCGTTTCATATTCTTCATGCATTTAAAAATAACTAATAGCTTCATTCGTTGCATTCACTCTAACTAGTAGTTCGCCTCGAACTGAGATCTCGTGATGGTCGGAGGTTAATAAAACCCAAACAATTTTTATTGACCAATGGTTGCAATAAACTTTGCAAATCGCATCGAAATTGCCGTCTAGCTAAGTACCAGTCTTACTTGAACTACAAAATCATTGAAACTCAAAGAAATGGTTGCTCACGTTATACTGGGTTTTCCAATTTTATAATTTTGACAACAACTCAAAAACTATTAGACCTAGAATCAAAATAAAAACGGTTTTAGAATCTCTAAACAAAATCAAATCATATGATACCCTACTTGATATTTTTGTACGACTTTTTTTTTTCCTCCTATTTTCCCTTCATAACTTCACGACCCCTTGACTTTACTACATTTAACAAACCAGTAAAACTTAAAAGTACTATCCATATACCTACCAAATTCTGTGAAGATCGGATAAGCGGTTCAAAAGATCTCGACGAACAAACATACAAACATACAAAGCATTTTTGTCCAAGTTGTCACTAAGATCTCGTTCGCTTCGCTCACTCGATCAATAATGCTTCTAGAACTAACTACCTACTAAGCCCACCTAGAATAACGTTTGTGTGTAGTTTTTAGTCTTAATTTATGTCAATGGTTACATTTTGGTGACTATTTCGTAGGTCATTGATCGGTTTTAAGTGTGGTATTAAACCTTACCTGTAAAGCACGCGGCTCTTGACACTTGAAATATTAAAAAGATATAGATCTGAAGATGAAAAATAACGAAATAAACTTTTCTCTTACAAAACGACTTACCCCTTATTTTCCTCAAATATTCCCGAGTTCATTTACGTATCTTGTCAAGCTATCACTCTTCATTCACCCTTTTATAGCGTTTTTTTGTATATTTGCAAGAGTCAATTGTCCGGGCTTCCTCGACTGTGGAGTGTGATAAAAGATGAAATAGGATGAAATATACGGGGTCCGAGCGTCCGTCAATGTAACTACTCGTAAAAGGGACCCTTACAGTGTCACTGGTGTTTATGTTTAACCTTTTGGATAGAAGGCACTTTTACGCGTGTTTTATCAAAGCGCCGAGTTTTTATTTTTGTTTTTAATTTTATGATTTTCTATTGTTTTTCTTTTGTTGTAAGGTTTGTAGCTTTCTACAGTTTTACGATCTTCTTTTGTCGACGTTGATCTACATCCATACAAGTTAAATTAGTTTTATTGTAGTTGTTAGATATTTTTTTAGAAAAAGACCCAACTCCCAGCTCTCAACCGGTCGGGAATTGGGAATCGTAAATCCAAAAGGTTTAACTATTTTTACGATACTAAAAATGGCAACATAGTAAAATATAAAAAATTGTAAGATAATAAACTCAATATCAACTCTTTCAATTTTTTTCATGTAACGTCACTTGAATTACGATGAAGTTAGGCTCAAAAGTTTCTTCCTAGAACTCTTTGGGGACCTTATCGCTTTACCTTTAGTCTAAATGATGATGATGATACGTAACTAATTAAAAAGAGGCACAAAAGCCTTTGAGTAGCTTTTGCTACAAGCAAACATAATTTTATTAATTTATGCCAAGACAAATCAGATTAAAATAGAACAGAAGTTTCGTAGCACATCCGTAGCGTTTGCTACGCTTGTAACTTTTCCTAAGGCAAATGATATCTTGCTTACTATTTGTCGGCAATGCGTAGAAATCATGCATAAGAAGTATTTGCTCGATATAACTACAGTCAAGAGCACAAATTCCGGTTCATCTATAAAAACTAGAATGTCGTGCAAACCATGAATGCTGGCTTAGTGAATAAAATTGCATTTGATAGACAGTTCAATACTGCTAAATAAAATAAAAAAACCTGTGCGTGCAGTCCCTACGCGCGGAAGAAGTTATACTTCGAGTGCCATGCATTCACTCTCGCTCTTAATTTAGAATTTATTTTTATGTACTTAGCCAATATGCAGTACTAAATTTTCACTTCAAAATAAAAAGTAAAAAGTTGCATGAACAGTGCCATCTGTTTATATTTTGACTGTAGCGTATTAGTCTCTTTCTATTCCCTCGCTGTCAGTTGGAAGTCGTATAACTTCAAAAACACGGGCGGTCAAATGCTGAATTGCTGAACAATGCCATCTATATTTGATTGTAGCGTATTAGTCTCTGTCTTTTTCTATTCCCCCAAATAGAGAAGAGACAGAGACTATGTCCTCTCGAATAACGCAACCTTGTTGGAAGTCGCATTAGAAGTATAACTTCAAAAAGTAATTGCAATATTAACTTGTATTAATCATGGTTATGATAGATGATCCTGTTTGTTTGCTCTCGAGTGTATTATCCATATGATGCTGGTATATCGTATCGTATAACGCATTCTTAGCTATAAATGATTTTTTATTATGAAAAGCTCTTAGAGAAAGTTCAGCGAATTCATCGCTTCACCCAATCCACGCAACGTTCATACATATTAAATGAGAAAGTTGTTATTCGGAACCCTTTCCCTATTAACCTAGTTTCTTATCGTACAGAAACATTGTAATAACGTTGATTATTTTCCTTGAAGTCTTATCTGCTCGCGACATTATATTGATGTCAGCAGATGTAGGGGCATGTTCGACTCGTGACGTCATTATCTTGCGTTTGCCTGATTCCTGATTGCTTAGTATAGGAGCCCGGAGGATTTACTCGTAGAAAACACGCATTCTATAACACATACCAGTGCTACGACTGTTACGTGTATTTATTTACAAAAAAAGTATCTAAGTATTCTATCAGTAATCTAGTACCCGTAGTAACAAGCTCTGCTTTGCTTCGTTTGGGCCTAGTTTATGTGAAATGAACATGAATGAATATTTATTGATTTATATCCCAGTTCCCTTCCCCCAAACTGGGAGTCTTTCTTAACGGACTTACGTTTGTTTTTATTATAATTGAAAGGTACTTTTTCGGCTCAGTGGGACGAGAGACTCCGAAACCAATAACCCAAACGCGCTGGCTTTAGTTTATCTGAAAATCTAAACCAATGTTTAAAGGCAACAGACTTCATTTTTTTATGACAGTTTTCTATAATAATCTCTACTTACTCTATTTTTTTGTGCGGATACCTACGGCGCTTAGTGTGAAACGTCTCCATGGACTCTCGCTCTAAAATAGGCCTGGCCTGGAGCTCTGTCTCAAGGGAGCTAACATAAATGTTAACGGTGCCGTCGTCGCATCGAAGAGGCGCTGACAGTTTGTCATTTGCTAAAGGTTTCCTTAATTTGTGCGGATGTTATTGTCGTCGTTCCGTATTTTTCCAGAAATAATAATAGCAAGCAAGCTCGTATGAGTTAATGGCCGACTCTGTTGACGGAGTTTTTAGGCCACCTTAAGGCCTCCGTCATGGCTTAACGACTGCTAGATCCGGGACAGACTGTTTAACGTGCCCTCCGAAGCACAGAAGCGCTCAGATGTAAATGCTACTAAAGGTCACCCATCCAAATAGTGACCGCGCAGAACAGTACTTAGATAATCGAAGAAGATTGACTAAGCAAGCTACGCCACGAGCACTTCGAGAGATAATAATAATAATGTTATTGGTATAACATAATTAACATTTGGTAAAATGTGATTAAATTATGATACAATATACATATCCAAAATCTTGTAGTGTATTGGACATGAAAATAAAAGCCTATGCAATGATGACACGTTTTTAAAAGGTGGGCAATGATTCATCGTCTAAATAGTTGTAGGTGCTTATAAAAAAAATTCTAACTTTTTAACGACTTTTTTTCGGTATGTAACGGTCTTTGGTTTTAGTTTTTACTCGTACCTTCAACTGTTATTCAATTAGGTAATTTTGCTGGTACATAGAACATCCAAGCGCCAGTAAAGAATCCGATTTCCTGCAGCACAGAGTAGGCCGTGATTTATAGCGTCTCTGATAATACATTATCTTCTGCACATTCAAATGCAGTTCCTGCAGCGATCGTACATCTCGTGGGTACCAAGTTCTCAATGAATATCCCCCTACTAATTTATTGCCGATCAGAGAGGGCGTTGAGTAACGGCCTCAGTACAATCCAGTTGAACATTCCTATTACGTTTTTTGCTGAGCTGCGACGTGCTGCTGCGTCTGAGCTGCAATCTTACACGTCTACGTCTTTTGAGAATTGGTTATTCCGAGTTGTACAGATCGCTGGGAGTTAGTGGAAGTAGAAATGTTCGAGAAGCCCACAAATTGTTTTTCCTTCAGTAGTAAAATTTTCAAAATAAAAATAGAAATTATTTAACTTACGTATAAAACACATAGAATAACCATACAGAAGGTCCCCACTCAACAAAAGCTAAAGGTGCAAGGTGGTTCCTAGCGCTGGTTTTCAGACTGATATAACGATGATAATGGATAAGGTCTACTGGGGATACAACAAAAATAAACGCAGCTCATACTGAAGTAAGTTAGCGTTGACAGAAAAACTAAGACCTGTTGCTTACACCCGGATGTTTGTTAATAAAATATGTTATCAAACTGATCATCACTACATAGTATATAAAGCAAAGTCGCTTTCCGCGTCTGTCCTAATGTCTGTATGTATATCCTTAGATCTTTAAAACTACACAACGGATTTTAACGCAGTTTTTTTTATAGATAGAGTGATTTAAGAGGAAGGTTTATATGTATAATACATCATCGTCATCACTGCATTGCACCCGTGCGAAGCTGGGGCGGGTCCCTAGTTGTAATCTTCTCTTATATATAAAATTCTCGTGTCACAATGTTCGTTCCCGTACTCCTCCGAAACGGCTTGACCGATTCTCATGAAATTTTGTGGGCATATTGAGTAGGTCTGAGAATCGGCCAACATCTATTTTTCATACCCCTTAGTGATAAGGGTTGCACGCGAGCAAAGCCGCGGGCGACAGCTAGTATAATATAGGATCTATGAAACTTCTATAGGTAGTTGTTTTTTTATTCAATACATCACTTCCACGATGATGTAAACCAATAAATGTCCTTGGACATTACACACAAGGCCTTCTAGTCCCAAACTATGCAGAGCTTGTACTACGGAAACTAGATGGCTGATAGAATACATACATACATTTTTTTTTTGTAAATACATACTTATAATACATAGAACACCCAGACACAGAACAAACATCTATGTTTACAACACACAAATGTTTGTTCTTGTTGGGGATCGAACCCACGACCCACAGCATGGAAGGCAGAGCTACTACCAACTGAGCCATGACGCCTGTCAATGTCGATAAAATACCAGATTTTTCATATTAGCTACAATAAAAGTAATATTGCTAAACTGTCTTTTACTTCCCGTAAGCAAAATAAGGGGAAATCGCTACGAGGAGTTCTTTTTCAAGTAGCATTATTATACTCGCAATACTTACCATCCGATTTTACTGTTATTGATGGAATGACCCGTCGGCATCCCCTTACCAAACTTGTGGAACTGTGTACTATATAATAAACTGCAAAGCTTGTGATAAAATTCCCCCAGTAAGTACAATGATGCTTTTCCACCAGAGTTAAGGATGTGTCTGAAATCGACCAATACAAAACGTTTAATATGAAAATAAACGATCCCTATTGGTGAAAAAGCACCCTAAGTCCTCAATCGTTCGTAGCTGATAGGTAGGTACTTATTTTGTGACGAATATAATTTAATAATATATTTATTTGTAAGAGCGCGGTGATGAAGACTTTAAAAATCCAGCCCAAAAGTATTATTTAGAAGACAAACAAGCTTGAAAAGAACTAGCTCCAAAAAAAATTAATCATACCTAATTATTCAAAACCTAATTACGATTCAAAGTGGTTGGTATTGAATAAAAGCTTTAAACAAAAAAGAAAAAAAACGAAAAATTGAATTCTTATTATTCCATTTTACTGCTAACTTACAGGTCAAACAATATCTTGCAATCCCTAGGAGGTCCTGTTTCTAGGTCCATGTATTTTTCTAATGCCGTTGTAATGTTTGCGTGCTCACACCAATTTGCGTCGGCGCCTTATCGGCGAAGCTAATGTTCAGTGTAATACCGCTTCCGACATGAAAACTGTTCTGAACTCATTGTTCCCTATACTGCCTCTTTAAAATACTGTGTGAGTAAACAACGCTGGGTAGGAAGTGACTCGTTTCCGCTGTTTTGGATTAGGATTTTATGACATCGCATTGTTTTCGTGTCGCTTTGTTTCCGAAATTAACGTGCATTGCAACCATTGCAACTCACCTTGATTGTGCAATTTGTGTATGTTTTGTATCTTTTGGATATTCGAAATTCAAATGTCTGGGTTTGAAAAGAATGGGATGTTCGTGTTCGATATGAAAACAACATTGGTTCCTGTTAATTACTTTGTCCTATAATTGGAGTTTCAAGAGTTACATACACATCCAGTGGTATTCATAGACACGCTTTACGATCTTTTTATATGTACTGGGTTTAAGTAATAAATTACGTAGCATTCCATCTCGGGACAATAACCAGGTGCTCATGGTGTTTTGTCCCGTCAGCAAACATAACCAGCCATTATTAGGCCTCGGTCACACGAAAAATGACACGACAATGTGTCGTGTAGATAAAAAAGCGTGTTAGCTGTTGGAGCTGGGAAAATGATACGACAAGCAAAATTTATGTGACGAGGACCTATACTTAAAATGCAAACAACAGGTTTGGTATAGGTTTGGTTAGGTTATGTATTATCCAAACTTATTATTAACCTATTGGAATAAGTACCTACTACTTTTTTGTTCTTTGGTGGTAGTAGAATCGTTTGACTTCGGTTTTCGCCTTTAGGTATTAATGTCGGAGTAAATAAGTCCTTACGTGCATCCCCTTCCGAGTCGCGGTAGATCTTGATATATTGGCGATCTGAGACACGAAAGAAAACAGTTTTTCATTGATTCAGTGCCACATCTGGCGACAAAACGCCTCGAGACTTCCGCTCTGATGACCTGACTTGACATTTTTATTGCACACCATATTTTCACAGCCTCCGAGGCATTTGGATAAAACCCAGGGTAAAATATTGTGAAACTTGAAGGAGGACAGAACAGTTATGATATTACTGACACGATATATTGAACAAGTTTCAACGTTAATGGGACGCTTGGCCGGTCCGTTTTTTACATCTCGTGTTTTATCTTCTGTAGCGAAATTATGTCTATCACAAGGACTAGCCTCTATCTATACTATTATAAAACTGTAAAAAAGCCAAAAACTAAAATTAAAGATATGAATAAACTAAATATGCAGATCTACTAAATAAACGATTCTGATTCCGAAAATCGAGTTTGTCTGTTTATCTGTTTGTCTGTTTATTTGTTCGTGGATCACGCCTTAACTACTGGACCAATTTCAATGAAACTTATACTTAACTTAAGACGAGTACTACCTCGTTCTAAATTTTCAAGCAACTAAAAACAGGTAAAACGCTTGATGGTGTTATGTCAATACGAAAGCTCTCAAGTGAGATGACTTTCCAAAAATCGTAGAAGAGAAAAGAAAGACATCTAATTGTCTGTATTCGAACGAGGTTTCCATCGTTGGTAATTCACTGACACCAACAACATTGTTTGCTTCTAATTGCCCGGAGCCTTTAAACATGATGGATTTATACCCTCAACGGCTAATTGTAACTTACTCGTCTCGCCTGTTTCCACAAAAGAAAACTTTCGGTAGAGAACTGTCAAACTTCGTCACGCGGTGCTCTTATAACAAAACACAATTTGTCATGATTGATCAACGAAGTTTCCCAAAACAAAGACAAGAGGAACAAAGACCCGTCTTTTGTATGAAAACATTTTTCGGACAACTGTATTTGCCATTGATGGTCATACTTCCGAATCAATTATATTTACTGTTGGCTTAGGAATTAGATTCCTAATTCTTAATAATTGATTGAGTGAGCGAAGCAAACGAAGATCTTGGATCAATCGGCATTGTAGGTTTGTTAGGGCGTAGCTTTCGAATCCTTTGTCTGATCTTCATAGAAGTTAATAAATCTACATCTTATGTTTTACTGGTAGGAACAAGTCGCATAAACAAATTACGTGGGCTGTCATATTATGATAAGAATTAATTCACTCAATCTGCTCTCATAAAATTTACCATTCAGCAAAACCCAGAAAGAAGAAAGAAAATAAATAATCACAAAATTGGTCCAATAAAATGCATTAAATTTATTGTCTTTTCCTTGAACCCTTTGAAACGGCACCCAGAAGTAATTTAGCAATCATAACTAAACGGTTTGGTAGGTACTGAACATAAGACCTGACATTATTTAACGTTGAAAAGAAATGATTAGGTATGACTGTAGTCGACTTTTTCTGCAGATAAGCAAGGAGGCGCAAAGAAATAAAATATCAAAACATTCACATTGAAAATCACGAGAATCAAGTCGCGGACATTTCACCAATGCTATTTTGAAATATAGAAGACTTTTTAAGGATTTTTTAGTTATTTTTGGGACCTAATTTTGCTTGGCCAAATTTTATGAAGTTCTGCGAATAAACAGAGTGATAAATATTCATAAGAAAAGTAAGCCTTCTTGTCATAGGCCCCGAGAGCCTGATAGATGGCTCCGCGTGCTTTGCCATCTTGCTTTAGAACTTTTATTTTAGGTTTTCTTTATTATTTGCGAGACTGTTTCTTTGAAGTTAGTAAGTTTATTTTCTCGACGCCTAGACTTAAAAATACTATGTGCGTAATTCAGAGTTTTTGTAGTCTTATTGTATCTATTTTATTAGCTGTTATTGTTATTAATTAAATATAATTATAAAAACAATCAAATAATAAACGCAAGCAGAACACACCTCAGCATCACCCAAAGTGAAGATTTCCGTGAAAATTTCCTGCATTCCACACGTAATACAGAACCCAGGATGAGAACGCAAGGCGTTGCGAAAACACCTTTGATAGCCAAGAATTTCCCACCAGGGATATTCTCACATCTAGATAATACGGGGATTCTTAACGCGAATATCCAAGCTTTTATATCCAAAAATAAAATATCAACGTTTAATTGTATTTGAGTTACTTGATCAAAAGAAGTTCTACGTACTCGTAAACACCCATAAGTACAAGACTGTCTCATACAAAGTCGTGTCGTTAAGCGGGTATTCAGTGTTTTTGAAGAAAAAGATAATCTGCACGATTCCGGATTATATAAGAACTCAAAGAAAATATTTCTGTTTATGAGGACGAGATATATATAAGAGTTTTTCTCGGAAAACACGTCCATTTGAGTCGCATTCGCGTAGAGAGCGTAAATAAGCCACTGATCTTGGTAGTATTTACAAAATCTCGTACTTATAAGGCAAAACATCTCAACATTATCACATTTATACAGGTTGCTATATAAATGTGATAGTACTGGGGCATTTATCTTGGCTTCCCCTCGCCATATTAAGATAGTTAAATGGTTAACATCATGCGTATCCGTTTTGAGCCGATGCCAGGAGTTGATAGATTTTCCTGCACATTCTTGCTATGAAGTTGTTTATTGTACACCAAAAAGACAAATATATGACATAATATATCAAAGAGTTTTCTTCCAGCAAACCGATGCAATGAGGATAGAGAAAGGTGACTGTATTAGAGGTAGGTCCGTGTACTATTTACCTAGATTATAACAAAAATTTAATGATTCATGTTACATTGAAAATAAAGTATTCAAAACTTATGTACCTACCTATACATCATATTTAGTATGTACTTTGTTTCCACAATACCAGCAACATTATAAATCTTTAAAATAAGATTTATTTGTGGCAAAATTGCTGTCAAACTCACCACAGATTAATCTCATTTCAAAGTTCTTTTCTCATTCAGTTTATAATCCAGTATTTATAGGACCGGATCCCGCGCGTGTGAAATTGTGGTTTCATATTTGTGAGGTAAACTGCGATGTCATTTTCAATGAACGCTATAAATTGGGTACTATTGCTAAAGCAATTTAGTCCAGTTTTGCCATCTTCCTTTAGGCATGCTGAAATCCAAAAGGGTTGCTCATAAAGCATTCAATAATAAAATATAAATGATGAGGGAATGGGTCCGTGTGATCCATTGCAGGCCTGCGTAGATTTATGATAAAACCCCAACTTTTGCTTGTCGCCACCCACAGAGCATCTTCAAGAGCGATGTCCGCTGAATCGTGACTCAGAAGGTCACTTGGCATTGTCATTTTTACTTTATTAAGCAATGTTTCTTTTCTATCAGCCAAAGTCAAGTCATACCGCATTATAACTTATCTCTTTGGTGGTTGCTTATACATGGCTAGTGCTCAATCTGTAGGGACCTTACTAGATTGGTGTTTCAGATATCAATTTAGCCATTCTTGTTCATGTCCAATCATTTTGTCTGAAACAGATAAATTCTAAGGTAAGCGTAAGAAACTATTTTGTCAGATTTGATTAGGTTTCTGAGAAAACTACCAAAACTATTAACCCAAAACCAAATTTCAAATAAAAGGACAATACTATAATTTCATAAAAAATGGTAGGCCAACCCTAAAACTAATGTAAAAATAAAGAAAGCAGAAAACATAAACTCTGCGAACTGAAATAATGGATGTTCGATTTGTATTTACAGTACGTGTACCTATACCAACTAGAGACGCAACACGGGCTCGGACAATGCTTTCCTCGCGAGCACGGATAAACTTCCAAACAGACTGGATAACACACTCGAAAATAAACTCAAGCACTAAAACTTAAAGGTGAAAATTGCCTGCAACATTAAACATGTCTAAATAATCATTCATGTAAATGCCATGCCTTGGAATCGACGTTACGTAGTTTGCCTTCAATACGAGAGGCAAGTGAGGATGAATGGATTAACCGAACTCTGAAATTATTAATGTGATTTTTAATTCATATTTTGGGGTAGCTTTTATTACTCTATTGAGAATTGAGTCTCCCAATCGAGAAGCTATTTAAAAGTAGATGACACGTGTTTCAATCCGAAAGTATTTTCATATTTCTATACCTGCCTCTTATTATCTTATATATAAAATTCTCGTGTCACAATGTTCGTTCCCGTACTCCTCCGAAACGGCTTGACCGATTCTCATGAAATTTTGTGGGCATATTGAGTAGGTCTGAGAATCGGCCAACATCTATTTTTCATCCTGTTCCCGGGGAAAAGATGAACATCAAAACATCAGTCCAGGTTAGAAATGGTAGGTATAGCAAAACACAACTGACATAGAACAACTGACAGCTTGAATAAAACCTTTATATGTTGGTGGGTACACAACCTGGCCGTAAATAATCAAATTAAGAAAACAATATTTGTCCGTGACTTGGATTAACACATAGACTAGGCACTTTTTATCCCGAAAAATCAACGGGATCCAACGGGACGCGAACGAATAGACTAGGTACTTTTTGTCCCGAAAAATCAACGGGATCCAACGGGACGCGAACGAAGTCGCGGGCGGCCTCTAGTGACAGAGTAAAATCTACGAATTATTTACGTAAGTAACCTCAATGCGTAACATAGACTGCAGGATGTGGGTCGTAACGTAAATTTAAGCACACGTCACAAAAAGGACGACTGTCATAGCATAGCTCAAATATTTTGCTGAAAATGTTCACTTTGTATGGACAAATTTTATTTCGGTAATGTTGTTTGACATTCCATTAACATAGCGCTAGGGATGGCTCTTTCAACTTATTTTACGTAATATTTTTATTATATTAATTTTTTCATTCGTTATACTTAGCTATATTCATTCGGCTGCTATGTTATTGCGGAAACGAAAAGGAGTAGGTACTATTTTTTTTGTAGTTTGTTCATTTACAACGTGATTGTTTTTGTCAAGTACTTTTTCATTTAGGTTTTTGCCCTAAAATCAGTCGCCATGACGAAGTTTATCCCTCAAAACAAAATGTTGTTTGTTTAGTTACGTGCTGTATTCTATCAAGGATGGACTTCAGTAATAAAGTTGTAATTATTACCGGCGCTAGTTCTGGAATTGGAGCATCTGCAGCTGTTTTGTACGCCAAACAATCTGCCAAACTCGTACTAACTGGGAGGAATGAACAATCGCTGAACATCGTAGCAAAACAATGCGAAGACGCAAACGGGGTCAAACCATTAATAATCAAAGCTGATGTTACTATTGATGATGACATCAAAAAAATTGTATCAAATACAATAGAACACTTTGGTCGCATTGACGTGTTGGTGAACAATGCAGGTATCGGTGTGCGCGCGAGTATTCTCGACGGTGTGGTTCCGTTTGATAAAGCGTTAGCTTCCAACATCCGCTCCGCATACCTCCTCACTAGTTTGGCAACGCCTTATCTAATTGAATCAAAAGGGAACGTGATAAACGTATCCAGCGTAGCCGCGTTCGGCCCGATCAAGGAGGCAGATTACCTGCCGTACTGCATTTCGAAGGCAGCAATGGATCAGTTCACAAAATGCGTTGCTTTGGAACTAGGCCCTCGAGGAGTGCGCGTGAATTCAGTGAATCCAGGCTGCACTAGAACGCCGTTTGCCGAGACCGCTGGCTTCACAAAGGAACAAGTGACCCAACTATACAACCTGCGTGGAGGCTACTACCCGCTTCGCAAAGTGGCTGAAAGCGATGAGGTGGCCGACCTAATTCTTTATCTATCAAGCGATCGCGCCCGCAGTATCACGGGGAGCGTATACGTTATAGATAACGGTGAAATGTTAGTGTAAACCCACATTATGTAGAAATGTTGCTTTATGAGGGTAATAAAATTGTGTTGTGCATGTAATATCGTACCTAATGCTTAATCTAAACTTAGTACTTTCAGTTATAATAATACAGAATAATTAGGTTACCCACTTAAATACAGTAAAAACCTAAACGTTATTATTGTGCAAGTACATAAAAACCAAGAGAATGCTTTAGAAGTAAATGCGCATCAACCACACAGGACATTAACAAGAATGTATTAGCAGCATGTATGTACGTACCTAGTGTTAGATGAGATATATAGAGACCTTAATAAACAGGTCAGCCTGTAAGACGACAAGCTAATATGGCTTGTGTATTCTCTTCCATTACTCTTCATTTCGCATGCACTGTACTAGATCGTGGGCGGCGTAAAGCAAAACTTATAGTGGACACAAATGAGGAATAGTAAATTGAAATATATCCCTAGAAATAGAACTGATGGGCTACTGTGTTATATTTGAATTTACTCCTAGTTGCAAAGTGAAAGTTACAATAATGTATTTTGTTCAAACAAAGCTGGCTGCTTTTTGTACACTACCATAATGTGTTTATGTTGACAGGTTTTATGGAATCGTGTGCCAGACTTAATACCAATGTATAGGATGTCTTATGAAAAAAGTCTGATAATCCCAATGTTTATTATCGATGATTAAGCAACTAAGTTAGTAAGTATGCATGAGTTTTAGGCCGCCTTAAGGCCTCCATTTGGCAAACACTAGATGAGAAAAGCCAAAGAACGGGCTCAGTGGCGTTTCTTGGGAGAGATCTACGTCTATCAATGGACTAATATAGGTTGCTGATGAAGGCCTCCGTCGTATTATAGTCACTTATAAATTTGTACATATACACCACCTAAACAGTCATATTCTAAGTCGTATTACCTACGAGTGTAAGCAGGTCTTTGCTCCCAAGTCCTCGTCGCCTACTTGTTTACAAGTACAATGTGGCACTACAGAAAGTTTAAAGCAAATGTAATTCTGCACTCTTTGTGTGGGGAGACATCGGTGCGTGTGAAACGTGCGAACGGGAACCCTCAGGGGATTTGCGAGATTTTTCAATTTTTATTTGCGACTGTAAGTGCCGACGACAGAGTATTGAGTGAACAGTGAATGTGCATTCACTGTTTTTACCGAATCTATACGCGAAGCCATTCCAACGTGTTTGCATACTTTTTTTTGGTTACAGCGTTTAGCCTCGCGATATATTTTTTACAAAGCGTCCGCGTGGTGCTAATTGGCGGATAGCTGACTCACTCAGCGGAATAGGCTTTGAACGGTGGTCTAGTAAGTGATTCGCAATAGCTCAAAGGAACTACCTATTTTTAGCTACCTAACTTTGGTACTAGGTAACTTAAATATTTTACTCTGATAAGGTGACGTCAAATTGACGTTGAAAACTCGTTTTCGAAACGAGTTTTCAGCCGAGATGACGTCGTCGTAGATTAAAATCTATGTCGAACATAAAACGAGGGTAAATTATTTTTAGGAATTATAACACACTGTGTCCTGATGCAGTATCTGTCACGTTTACCATTGCACTTGCTCTACTTTAAATTGCTTTTTAGGTAAAGAGAACTCCGACCTTCTTCATAAATAACATTTTCTCCGAAGTGAAAATGCCGATCTTGACAAGGAAAGAATTTCATGCAACATTTTGTTCAGTCGACTGCCTTAACGGCAGTATGATGTAAATGTAATAAACCAAATGGCCCTCTTCCACTCGCATGCGATGGCACTCCATGCTTCGCTGTAAAATATTTTTATGCTTTATTACGTTAATGCCGTGTGTACTTTTTATAAATAATTTTGTTGTCACCAGGAGTAATCACATTTTAGACAGAGAAGGTGGTGTTTTAATCAACGGGGTTTTTAATTATCATAAATCATTCTCCATTTTAGGTGCATCATATTTTTACGTAGAGTAAACCTGTACTACAGAGTCAGTTTATCTATGCCGAAGTTAAAATAAAATCTCGTGACTTTGCTTTTTTAATTATAGCTCATCGAGTGTAAGGTTGTTATAAAAAGGAAAATGTTTTACACTTTCTGAAACTCTCAAAGATTGCTCAGGAGATTAAACTTCGAACAATTAGGTCAACCTCCGGATCAGCTGCCAAACATCAATTCACTGAAAAAATATCGGATTCCACAAGCAAACTGTCAAGACTCGATCGACAATAATTAGTTCGAGTGTAGAGTGAAGGAAGCCCAAGATTGATGGGGAAGGCACAAAGGTCTGGCGGTGATAAATTGCTCGATATTAGGTCATGATTTTGGAGGGTATTTGCCTATCGCTTCGATCAAACATGCATTTTTTACCATGGATGCGGAACCAAAATCTTTTCCTCGAGATCACAGAAATCTTTTTTAAAAACTAGCAGTAGACTCCACGGATTGTGTACATCAAAAGCAAAACAGAGGTTTTATCTAGCTAAGTAAATAATGCCTTTAACGTATTCAAATGCCTATGAATCAGCGAGTACGTGCATATGTGGGAATTGATCAGACGTGCAAATTCGGTCAGCCCGGCTTATGCAAAGTGGGCCTTACGTAACCTAAGTTATGGTTCGAGTTCGGTCAATGCTGAGATATGGAACACTTAGTTCAGTTATTATGCAAATCATGCGCGGGAAGCGCTACGACATTAGACATGACTTGAAAAGCAAATGATTGTGAACTATACAGAGTTATAAAAACATATTCAAACGTTTATGGAACATGAACAGCTATGTCTTCAGGGACTAGGTAATTAATACATAAAACTAGTATTATTACCTGAGCTATCTTTCATGATAGACCGTAACAGCTGGTGAAAGATATTTTAGTTTCTACGACGACACAGGTATTTAACACAAAATATATATAAGCTAAAAACCTTTTTATAAATTGAAAACAAAATAGCAAAAAAGTTCTTAATTTGTACGTTTGTTGGACCTCTCGATCCACACGTTGAACACCAATTAGTTCATTGAAAAAATGATTGAAGCTTGACTTTTTCTTCCTGCAAGACCAATCAATTCGGTTCTAGGCTGATGCCTCCGTTCTACAAAAAATCGCTCGGAGCAAATGCAGGAGGCAACTCAGACAGCGAACTAACTTATACCTGTCCGAAACCCCATTACCCCAGCACAAGGCAGTTCGTTTGCAACTGCAAACATCGGCCGAAATTTCGGCAGTCTATGACACAGTTTGTGTTTCATCAGGCCCTGAAAGAGACGGGCCTATTCAAGGTAGAGGACGCGCAAACACCGCTTCAGATCGCGTGTGTTTACGATCCTCTAATTTCATCCAATCACACTCAAGGTACAGGCTTTGAAGAGTTACGTAATTGAGGATTGTGATAAGGCTTAGCGCTGGATGGATTCTTAGTTTTGTTATTATGACGTAGGTTACAGATAAAAAGTATTGTTAATAACTTTACAAAGTTTGTTATCATGTTTACGAAATAGAATCAATGAATGAATGATTTATTTGCGTGAAGAGTGGTACATATTAGGTCTTAAATAAATTATTGATTCTCACACTTCGCCAGAGAAACCCAGCATGCAAAATTAAGATTACGCTTATGTATTAGAGTAACGAATATTTCTCTGAGTTGTGTTATCTCCGACTGAAGGAAGGTACTATTCAAAACATATTTCGGCCAGTTCATTATATTTCCGACAGATTCGTGAGTTCCGTTCCATCAATCTAATTATGAGAAGAATCGGAAAAATCTTTTGAGGCGCAAAAAGCTTTACTGTTGTTTCGAATAGGTTTCATTATAAAAAGCACCCGGCGAAAGAAACATCATTTTCTTTGGGCCCGAAGTCAGTCGCGGGGAATTTCCCTCTATTACGTACAAATGGAGATCAAAGCTAATGTGATGTGGGACATCTGTTTACTGGTAGAAATAAACTCGCTTCCTGTGCCATCTGCATTTTTGCTCATAACGCTTCACAACCCAACTTACATAATAAATGAGGGTAGCTCGCCAAAAACAGAAGTAATGGTGCGTACTCAAACTTACACGAAAAAATACTCACGTCTTCCATTAATTTTCATTTCGTAGTATGGTGTCTTAAGGAAAGTGCGAGCCAGACTCAATTTTGGACGGGAAATAGTTTTTCTCTAGCAGAGATTTTCTCATCGTGATGAATAAATTGCGTGTCATTTCACTTTATTAAGCTAGGTACTTAATCAAAATGAAATAACTGGAATAAGTACTCGTCGGATTAAATGAATAAGAATCTTAGTAGAAATGCTGCAGAATAGAAAAGACAACAGCGAGCTGGCAGTACTAAAAACACTCTCGTTACGCAAATAATTGAATAGCTTCTGGCTCTTAGATTATTTGCTCTAGGAAAAAATTTAAACATTTATATTTAGTACGAATATACTGTTAATTAATTTAGTCATGTAGATAAAATAAAAAGTTGTAAAACATTTAGAGGTAACCTTATATAGAAAAAGTGCAAAACCTACTACACTAACAAAATCTAGGCATCTGCAAATGATTGGTCAAAGCGACAATGTTAAACAAAGTTGCATACAGTTCGCGGAAAACTATTTTCAATATTATCTATTTGTTTAACACGATATTACCTGTTCAATTGAATAATTACGTAATGTTTGTATGCAAACTGGGATTGTATTTACACGCCTCGGGCGCATGAGGACAATGATGTTGCATTGCTGATGTATTGTAACATAACTAATATGTATATTTGCACACATAAGACCTCGGGTAGAGGACATAGCTAGCGGGAATGTAGTAGCTCCGTGGACTCATGACTAAGTGAGCAAGATCGGTGAATACATTACATTTTCCAAAAAAGTTTGTTAAAAACCGGTGGTAAAATTAGGACTAACCAGTTCCAAATTAAACTGGTTTGAAATATGAAACTCAAAAATTTCACTTATCAACGCAGGTAGAGTACTTCAGTGCTGTTGTTTAAGTAAGTTAGAGTAAAATTAGTTGTACACGTGTGTTCATTAGCTTCCTACATCAAATTATCCGCGATTTCGAACAACTATTTAACTAAATACATATTTGCTTCAACTTCGCAAAACAGAGTAACTTCTCAACGCCCTTGAAACTCTACCGTTTATCATTAAAGTTAATTACCATGAACGCTTCAGTCCATCCACCTAATTAGACCTCTCGAAAAAAATCGAGGGTAATTGCGAGGAGCGATTGCCCAGATTCTTCCGAGGCCACTCCTTGATAAATGATAATCTTTGATAATGAAGTCCTTTGTGAGGCAAGAGCTGCTTGCAAGAGCCATTTGCTTGAAAGCAAAAAGAAAAGTTTGATTTTCAAGTACGCTTATTTTAGCATTTATGCTAAAAGTAACGTAAGGTAGGTTACTTGACCGTTTGAAATAGATTAGAGTTAAAACAATGCGGAAGGTACTAAGTATATCCTTGCGTATAACATACATATTATAGCTAAAACAGCATGCAATCGTATCTGTAACTTTGTGACTAGCCACGGAACGAGCGACTGCGCCTCCGTCCTTGTAGGTGTACGTATTTAATTAGCTATTAGGCTATTGATTTGCAATTCATAATGTATGTATCTCTGGTGGATTCAGTTTCATAGCAATCAATAATAATGAGGGTGAATAAAATCCGTGATTCGATCTGCTACGCGCCGCCTGACAATCGGATTAAACACGTGCACAAAATGGTTACGCGGCCGGATAGACCACATTTCAATTTATTTACACATTTGATAGATAATTTACTGCTTCAATGCTACAGATAAAATGTTTGTTACATTGCTTGTAACATAAATAGGTGAAGTTAGAAACCCAAAAAAAATAGCTTGGCTTTAATTTTGATGATGATGATAGTCAGTCAATAAAATTATCCTAGGGAAGTTGTTGCTCACTATGTTGAAATTTAAATAATACCTAATTTGCAGCTATCTGAGCCAACATACAAATCAAGCAACTTTGGTCCTTTCATTTTGATATACTAGAGCTCTTTTCAGTTAAAAAATACTGAAACATTATATTTATCAAGATTTGCGTATTTCTTAAGTAGGTTTTTTCATGGAAAGTGTCTACAGATTTATTTGAAAACCTTCCCTATTCCGTTTCTTGTTTCTTCCAGCGGTAATACTGTTTGTGAATACCAATAAAAGCTTCATCAATTAAACAAAATGTATTGCTTCATGTTCGATGGTCCGCTTATAAAATAAAATCTTGAGTTCAAAAAATGTTCACTGTAGATTTTTCTTTGCGATTTTCTTTTGTGTAAAAACGCTCACGTAGGGCGGTTGCAATGAGAAAAAAGGTATTCCTATTAGAACCACATTGCTCGTTCATCTCTAAGTGTTCAATACATTCGCTACATGCGGAACCCGCTCTAGTCTTCAACCCGCTTGATTGAGTGGATCGAGTGGACTCCACAGATTGAGTTATTAGAAACATTTACAGAATAGCTTCACTGTAACTGTGTTTTTAAAACTCCATCGGCGCAGCTCGAAATTATGAAAACTGGATAAACTCCGCAGCCGTTAGTGGAATCGGTTGAGATTCGAGTTTCAACTTTTTTTAAACAAAGAAATATTGTTCGGAACATTAAAAAATTTGCCGAGATCATGTTTCACAAATTCAACTTTACTAGGAAGTTAAAAGTACCTCTCTTCTTAAAAAGATGGTTGTGAATCCAATAACATGCCTACGAGACTACGAGTATTATGTCACAATTTAAAAACGTTTAATTTAAGTAGATAAAGATAAAGATTATTGGCGATACTTTTCGATACTTTTATGTTTTGTCAACTGAAAGCAAAATAACGCAATCCCGTGACAGGGAACAGCAAAAGCAACCAACACCTGTAACAAATAATGTCCAAATATTTTCAGCAATTTTTTTGAAATGCCATTACATGCCAAACCGGGTTAGTTATTTTGCCAGAGGCGTAAAGCAACGGTAAGAGCACGACAAACCTCGCTCCCGTTCAGTTTCTAAAATAGAAAGCTGGTACAATGTTGAAGATTGATGGAGCTATCTGAAACGAGATCTGGGACTCCATGGTGCCATCGCCCGGCCATTTGCAGCAATGCAGGCCCAGATGGTATTAAAGTCGAATAAAATACGTGTTTCGGAAGTGCTCCGTGAATTCAATTTGCAGCAGATGGCTTGGGGTTTGGGTGCTGTTAAGTTTTTATTTTCAAATAATCAAAGATTCAACAATTACTTAGTCAAAAGTCAAAAGTCGCTCGTTGGAAAGACTTCCCTTTTCGATGAAGAACGCATTTCTACTGTATTATTATCATAAGGTAAAAATATCTTGGTTTTACACATGGATTTATTGATTTACCTATTGAAAATTATGATTAAAATTAATCAAATTGACATTATAACGAGTGGTTTACTTCTTACCTCACCAGTAAGTATATTTAGCACCCAGGCTTTGCATATGTAAGTATGTCAGAATTCTTTACCTTTTCAACTGAGAAAGGGCTACGTCTTTATTAATTTATGACAAGTTTAGGGCCATTTATTCAAAATCGGGACATAACTAATCTCGTATAAGTAGGTGTGAATGAAAATAAATGAGTTTGTGTTTCTCACGTTTTCCTGCTCAAATCTACCAGGCGTGTAGATCTGACAAGGAGATATGAATGAACTCGTTAGTGCCCGGCTTACATTTAATATATTGCAACATTGCTCAAGGTGTCGCCTGCGACGAGTGAGCATCAAGTCACAATCTTACAGCACTCAACAGGTTTCCTTGGCATGGTTATTTTTGGCTAACGTTTTAATTAAAAATAAACTACCAAAATCGTGCCAAGCTAGGCTAAGTTATAGTGTCGCACAGTGTCGTCCATATTTTAACAAACTTTACCTTTCAAGCCTGTTCAAGTTATTTTTGGGGAAATTCTCAGATGCTAATCACTTTGTAAAAATCTAAGAAAATAAAGTAAAATTTTAAAAGCTGCTAACTTAAATTTTCGTACTAAAACCGAATTATACTATGCAAATAACCCTCTCAAAACTCAGTTTAATTTAAGTTTAAGTTAATATTTATAACGGTAAAATTGCGATGAATTTACAACCAAGATAACCATTTTAGAACTGGTAAAAGCAATACCGAATATACAATTTCAAACATATTTTACCCTTCCGGGTCTCCGATGATTACTCCTGTTGACCTTTACCAATAACCTACCTAATTGGATCTATCGGAGCATATGTTTGAAATGAAGATGCCGATCCCTGGTATTGTGTTTGTATTTGAGACTAATTAGTGAAGCCTTGAAACATGCAGAAGGTTGAAGTTGATTGGAAGTAACAAACTAAACGCATATTAACTCGTCTATGGGTGTTCGCGTCAAACTACACTAGAAGGCAAGACGTCGCGTCGTGTAGCTAGGGAAAGAAAAGAAATATTTTTTTGAAAATCCGGCTTTTTTTAGAGCCGGATTACGTCACAATATAAAGCATATTGTGACGTAAGCCGGCTAAAATATAACATATAAAATTGGACGGCATAAATAGGACTTTGTTTAGCCATTCTAAAACCGTTTTTATTTTTATTCTAGCTTAAACAGTTTTTGATTGTAGATCATAAAATTATCTATAAAATATGTTTCAATACTTTTTTTCTTACGAGCCACCGATTCTGAGATATTACGAGATACATACGATTCGAAAAGTTTTATAATTATTACTACAACTCACACTGTTTAGCCATTCTAAAACAGTTTTTATTTTTATTCTAGTTGAAATAGTTTTTGATCGTCCGATTTTATATTTTAGTCGGATTACGTCACAATATGCTTTATATTATGACGTAATCCGGCTCTAAAAAAAATCGGATTTTCAAAAAAATATTTCTTTTCTCTTCCTAGCTACACGACGCGACGTCTTGTCGTCAAGTGGCCTTAGTGTCGGTAGTACCATTGATTTGTACCATTGATGGTACAAGTGACACAACTTTGTATCTCTAGTACCATTAATGGTACTAGTGACAATTATTGTACTAGTGACAATTATTTTGGATCAGTAGTACCATCATAAATATTTTGCTAGAACTTATAAAGTCAGAAGTCCCAGAATACGAGCCACCTAAATTTATTACTGACTAGCCGTCTCCCGCGGCGTTGCTCGCGTTAGGGTGTGACTTTTCAAAATTCCATTTTCCCGCTTTTCTGTTGAAATTTTTCCTGAATTTTCTTTGCTATAAACCTCACGGAGCCCGAGACCTTTCCAACGAATGCAAAACCGTGTAAATCGGTTCGTGCGTTCTGGAGTTATAGCGTCAGGAAGGAAAACCCGACTTGTTTTTATATAGTAGAGATTTTGAACAGGCTATTATCAGTGCTATAAAATTTGTCTTTCCCAACGTTGAACACCACGGATTTTATTTTAATTTCAAGGATAGATTGACCAGAAAAGCAAAGAAGCTAAACATACAAACAAAAAACAAAAAAAAAACAACAACTCAAATTTGAACAAAATTACTGGGTTGTGCATTGTGCTACCACTTCTGCCAGAACGAGATATTGAGGAAGGCTGGAATTGTGTGATGCCGAAGAAAGCAATGTGGTGTTGTTTTGACGAAAGACATAGAACAAATAAAATAACGCATGCGAAGGGTGGAATGGGCAATTCAACAAAAGTTTTAAGAGAAGACCAACAACAATAAGCCATCTTTTGAAAACCCTTAAGGAAGATGCAGCATTCTCCGCTGTAAGAGCGATAACAACAACGCCGTTTTAAAAAACGGTCAAAACCCGTCATCGGGCGAAGTGCATATAAACAGCATATTCAAATGCAGCTCATTAATGGTGAAATTAATGTGCCACTAACTATTTCTAGAAAAAATACGTCGGTAGTTGTGTAGTTTTATTTTAGAAGTTTCAGTTTTATTTTTTCATTTTATATCTTTGTGACAATACAAAATAAATGCATGTCAAAAATGAAATTACGTGGAATATCTTTACTTTTCTTTAATGGTACTTGAGATACAAAGTTGTATCACTAGTTCCATAGGTATTACGGGGGAATATCCTCATTTTTCTTTAATGGTACTAAGGATACAAAGTTGTGTCACTTGTACCATCAATGGTACAAATCAATTGTACTACTGACACTAAGGCGTCAAGTGTGCGCCAACGCTTATTATGTAAAAAAATATTATTGTAATATACTAGCAGCGAGATGGGCAGACGATGTTGCGAACATCGCGGGCAGGACATGGATGAGATCAGCACAGGACTGTGAGGAGTGGCACAGACAAAGAGAGGCCTATACCCAGCAGTGGGTGAAGTCGGGCTGTGGATGAAGATGTTGATGATGATATCTTTAAATATTGAAAATAAAATAATAATAATAATACAAAAAGGTGAACTCTAGCCTAGTTATGAAAAACACTTATAACGCTTATATATCTATTTGATGCTAGGTATTCCTATTTCAAATAAAAAATAGTATAATTAGCGGAATAGTTCACACGCCATGTTTGCTATCCGAGCAATGTTCACCAATGTTCGGCTGTTTTTGCTAGAGCATTATTTGAATTTTGGACGACTCTAATAGTTTCTGTTAGAATTACACTAAAATTTTGTCAAAAATTATGCAGACGACAAAGAGAAAGGTCACAACTCGTACCAAAATGGACGAATTCTAAAATTCTCTCCGAAACTTATCATAAATTCTTTATAGTTTTTGAATTTGGTATCTGTGATACCTTTGTGTTTACTCAGATGGAAGGCTCTTTTATAAAAAAGGGGTTAGTGCGTATGGGTCTAATTTGTAGGCCCAAAAGTAGTTACGCATGTTACTCTCTCAAAACATGATTGCTGTTAAAGTTAGCACTCGTATGTAGTCGGTAATCCTGTACATAATTAAATTTGTGCTCGCTTCAAACTAGGAACCTCTGTGCGGCTTAACAGAATTAAACTGTGCTGTAGCAACATTTTAGATAGTTGCCTACATTGGCTTATTTTACGAGAAGGTATAGGGTCTTTCAATAAGAGCTTCCTAACTTTAAATCTAAATAAAAAAACGTGTGTGTGAGATATCATAGATTTTTTTTATTTGTTTGAAAGCCCTATCTATGCCATTATGTGTGGGATATAATATCGTTTGAATGTCCGCCGCGGCTTCTCTGGGTGGCGCGCATCCTAAATGTCCAATTTTCCATGTCTTTAGCGCATAAATCAGGATGAATTTGACCGATGGCGTTGGTTATTTTGGTTTTGAGAGCCGCTGTGGTTTTCTGGCTTATTCGCATAGACCTGCAACTTAAGAAAACTCCACGAAAATAAGTCTAATTGGGTCAAATCACACGATCTCGGATGCCAGTTCACATTACCTCCAAGTGAGATGTCCAATGTTGCATGAACTGTGTGGCACGTAGCGCCGTCCTACTAAAACCAGATGTCGTTGGTGTCCATATCATCCAATTCAGGCCAAAAGAAGTTGGTAATCATCGACCGGTAGGACGATTATGGCGACTGTAAAATGGGCGAAACGCGCGGCGAACGTTGCCCGAACAGAACACCCATTTTGATAAAACAATTTTATAATTTCCCCTTGTTGTGGAAGGCTACATTTGTCCATGGTGATTTGGCAAAATAGGCTGAATAAATGACAAATTTGACAGCTGTAGCTTTAACAAGATGGCCGCCATCAACGGTCAAAGTTCGGAAGTCCCTATTGGAAGACCCATTAGCTTTGGGAAATGTTTTAAGGTAACTTAGCCCACGGGAGTTTTAATCCCGTGTCTCTAGAATAAAATCTATTTACGCGTGAAGGGTTAACGGTTAGAAACTGTTTCATTATAACCATGTTATTACTAGTAGTTCGCCCCGAACTGATTGACCAATGGTTGTAATAAACTTTGGAAATCGCTTCGAAATCGCCGTCTACCTAAGTACCAGTCTTACTTGAACTATAAAATTATTGAAACTCCAAGAAATGGTAGCTCACGTTGTACTAGGTTTGCCAATTTTATAATTTTTACAACAACTCAAAAATTATTAGACCCAGAATCAAAATAAAAACGGTTTTGGAATGTCTACGCAAAGCCCCACTTGATATTTTGGTACGACTTTTTTTTTTACTCCCTTTGGAACCTCATAACTTTCCAACGCCTTGACCAGTTTACTTTATTTTACAAACCAGTAAAACTTAAGAGTAATATCCGTATACTTACCAAATTCTGTGAAGATCGGATAAGCGGTTCAAAAGATTTCGACGAACAAACATACAAAGCATTTTTGTCCAAGTTGTCACTAAGATCTCGTTCGCTTCGCTCACTCGATCAATTACTATAGACAAAAACATAAATAGAAGACATGTACCTTTTATTTTTTTTATTTTTTATTTTATTTATTTATCACACAAAACACATTACAACCAGAAACAAAATTAGAAAAAATTAAAAACTAAATACTAAAAGTACTAACAGTTTTGAGCTTGGTTGAAACGTAACAACATGTGCGTACAACTAGTTAGGTATGTAGGTATGTATGTACGAGCAAAGCGTAATGAGTAGCAGGCAAGCAAGAACTTTGTTTGTTACAATACTATTACGATGCAGTTTTTTCATTATAAAGCATCGGAAATCATTAGTTATTAGACATTTTATCGTATTTACAGGTGTTTACGTCAAAATAATTACTTTAATATTCGTTTACGTGACTGCTGCTCACTGCTGTTGCATAATAGATAATATAATAATAAAACCAACAGAAGTTATGAATAACAAAATGAATCTAAAAATTAATTAAATGCAACTAAACGAAAAACGCTGATAAAACTTATAAGTATTAAGTATACATGCCAGTCAGCCTAAACGATACAAGTAGGATGATCGGGTGGCAGGCATGCATATACACTAAACTAAATAACGACTAAATTAACAACTAACAGGTGTTCAAGACACCTGTATTTGGAGAGCAATTCAAATAGAGGATGTCCTTAACGATTTTACTGAATTGGCTCAATTTAGGGACAAATATGTCAAGTTTAGTATTAGTTTTTGCTAGCTCATTGTACTGGCGAGCCATTCTAGTTAAAGGATTGAAGTAGGAAATGTTATTTTTATAGGTTTGCAAACTAAATATATTAACCTTGTTAGAGTTGCGCGCTCTAAATTTGATATTAAATGATATTACCGACAGCAACAAGGGAGAATCGATTACAAAGTGTATAATTTTATAGAGATAAATTAAATCAAAATATATACGTCGTACTTCTAATGATTGGACATGGAACCAAGATAATCTCTCTTCGTAACTTAGACTGGAACGACCTGGCTGGATGCGATATATTAACATTTTGAGACATTTTCTCTGAGTTCTCTCTATACTGTCACAGTGAACCTTATAGTTAGGAGACCATATCGGGCTACCATACTCCAAAACAGTTCTTACAAGGGTATTAAACAGGTATGTAATACTACGAGGCTTTTTAAAACCTTTCGTAGATCTTAAAACAAACCCTAGGAGTTTGTTAGCTTTTGATGTAATATGCTGGTAGTGCGCACGAAATGTGAGTTTATCATCAAATAAAATGCCCAAGTCTTTGGCAACGTAGGACCGGTGCAGCACCTGACCATCTATGCAATAATCATGTACGATTTTGTGGCGCTTATTTGTAAATGATATAATGAAACACTTATCGATGTTCAAATACATGAAGTTTTGTTTACACCATAGGGAGACTGTATCAAGGTCACGCTGTAGCGTCTCACAGTCATCATCCCCAGAAATAACGTTGAAGATCTTTAAGTCATCTGCATATAAGAGACAATTACAGGTCAAGCGTTCAATCAGGTCATTTATAAATATCACGAAGAGAAGTGGCCCCAAATGAGACCCTTGTGGGACCCCTGATGTCACCACCACTGGCGACGAAACGAAGCCTTTTAATGCCACCAGCTGACTTCTGTTATCGAGGTATGAACATATCCAGCGATATAAGCTACCATGGACGCCGTATAAAGCGAGTTTGCCACAAAGCAATTTGTGACTAACTTTGTCAAAAGCTTTGGAAAAATCTGTATATATTGAGTCGACTTGTCCACTCTTAGCAAAAGCTTGACAAAGATAGTTTTTATACTCAAGTAAATTACTTACTGTCGATCTATTCCTCACGAAACCGTGTTGCTTATCAGAAAGAAGTGGTTTGATGTGGCTGTAGAGATGGTTGTACACTAGAGATTCCAGTAATTTGGCGAAGCAAGACAAAATACTAATAGGACGATAATTTTCGCAACGGGACTTGTCACCACTCTTATAAATTGGATGATATGAGCTGTTTTCCATCTCTTCGGGAAAACGCCACTACTTAGTGACTTATTAAATATAATGCAAAGTGGAACTGCAAGCTCTTTACCACAAGACTTAACAAATGATGCAGGAAGTAGATCCGGCCCTGGTCCCTTATTTTTATCTAACTGTTTGATTTTCAACAAAACATCCGTTTCGGATAATAGGACCTGTGATAGAGAGCTTGATACGTAATTGTCGACGGGGACCGAGCGGCTTTCATCATCCGAGTCACCCTCGAACACCGAGCCGAAATAGCGCGCAAAAAGCTCACATACCCCATAACCATCAGAAGAAGAAGCATTACCGAAAGTCATGGTGTTAGGTATCGATACTTGACCCCTCCTGTTATTTACAAATCTCCAAAATGATTTAATATCCTTCTCTATTGCATCTTCAGTTGACGAGAGATACCTATTATAACATTCCTCAGCAAGATCCTTACATCTACTACGAAGCAGCGAAAAGGTATCATAGTCACGGGGGTTTCCAAATGTTTTATATAACTTATGAAACTTATTTTTTTCCTCGTTACATTTAATTAAAGGCTTGCTATACCAAATAGGATATGAAGAATATTTCAGAGATACTAATGGTGTGTGTTTGTAGATTATTTCAAATAGAATATCATAAAAAGTTTGTGTACAAAGATCCACATCCGTCAATGATAAAACGTCATGCCAATTAATAGAGACTAGATCAGATTTCGTATTATCAATATTGCATTTAGAAAAATTTAAGACTTTTGTACTACGACGTTTAAGACATTTGGAAACCTTGAATGCGGGTATTTCAACTACAATAGCAGGGTGATGTTTATCTAAGCGACTCAGACAAGGTGTCTCACTGACGGTAATACCGTCAACTTCAGAAAGAACTAAATCCAATATGCGACCATTAGCATTTGTGACATTATTATATTGTTTTAAATTACAAAGAGACATTAGCTCATTCAGGAGGTCACATTTTCTACTAGGTGTTGGAACATCTGTAGAAAGATGAGTAGACAAAGCAGCGTTCAAAGAAACTGAAAGATAGTCAGGGGTGTTAAAGTCTCCTATTAAAAGAAAGTTATCGTCTGGGAAATCACTTAATATCAATTTCTGGCAGTGGGCATAAAACTCCTCTAACTTGACGTAGCTTAAATCAGGAGGTAAGTAGCAAACGCAAATGTTTAAACGAGGCGAGTCACGAGAGTCAGGAATAATAGTAAACCAGACATCCTCCATGTTGCTGTCCCAAGATGCCTGACGGACAACTTCATACTTTTTAAGCACGGCCAGTAAGACGCCACCGCCTTCACGTTTATGAGAACAGGTATCTGTACGATCCCTTCTAAATACATTGTATCGATTATCAATAATCTCTCCGTCAAAAACACTTTTATTCAGATTTGTTTCAGTCAGGCATACAATGTCAAAGCTGGAATTTAAGAGATTTAAGTAAAATTCTAACAACTTACTTCGGATGCCATTAACATTTTGATAAAAAATTGAAAGCATTATGTATAATATAAAATAAAAACAAGAAGGTAAGGAAGTACACAAAATTATATAGCGGCAAGTGAGTAACAACAAACGTATTACTAGGTGCACTCACTTAATAGGTAGCGATAAAAATAGTATCTTACTCGCGGCTTAGACTTATTATCTTTTCTTGATTTTTAATTAAAATGGCAGGACTCTTCTCATCCTTACGTACATAAATTTGACCGAAACGCACCCAAACAAATTTGTAATTATGATCTTTACAAAACTTTCTAGCTAAGCTATGAAGCTCTTTTGCTACAGGCGACAAATGTTCAGACACGTAGATCCTGGAAGACGCGCCACTGATGCCGATGTGGGAGAGGCAGAGTTTATCGCCTGAGTGAGCCTTATTGAAACGAGTGGTGGCGGAGAGGAGCATATCACGCAGACGTTGCGAAGAGAGCGTCACGAGGATATTACGCGGTCTCTTTGAATTAGAGTTCATCTTTGCGACTCGACGACATGCCCTGATGTCACCTTCGGAAACTACAACTTGCAAACAGTCACATAGCTTCCTAAATAATGCAACAAGGTCCTCATTTTGACTTTCTGGCACCTCATGTATTTCTATGTTTAGATCCCGCGAAAGCTTCTCTACTATAGATATGCGATTTTGTAGTCTGCTGAGTACTTCTTGAGCCTGCGAGACTTCAGACTCAAGCTCTTTTATGCGGCCATCTTTCTTGGCAATTTCCGCCTTCATGTCTTTTTGCTCCGCAGAGATGAAGTCCGTAGTGCTCGAAAAATCAGCCTTCAGATTTTTTTGTTCTGCAGAGATGAAGTCCGTAGTGCTCGTAAAATCAACCTTAAGCTTCTCAACAGCACGGTTCACTTCCACGGATACCATTTCTTCCATATCTTTCTTTAACGCAGAGCGCAAGTTGGTCATGAAAACAGAATCTGGGGATAGCTTATAATCAAATAACTTGCTAATGCTTTCCATGGTGACAGGCTCTTCTTGCCTGGAGAAGCTGGTAGACGCCACTTGTGAATGTGAGTCAATTGATACTTGACTAAACGACACGTTCATTGTTTCATTCAACGATTGATTACTGTTTTTTACCGGAGTATTGTCGTTTATTTTACGTCTAGTAACGTTTTGGCAGAAAGGGCAGCTAAGAGAAGCCAACTGCTCAGCGTTCAAATGCTTAATAGACTCTGCACTTATGTTGAGGCACAAGTAGCAATAAACAGAAGTACAATTATTGCATTTCAAAAATTCTTTATTTTCCACTCCTGACCTGCATCCGTAACAATTCATTGTTTAACAGAATTAACTTCTGTTCAAAAATCGCAACAGCAAAAAGTGCACAGCAACAAAGTGTATTCAACTGGTTCTTCACAATATCAAACAAAACAGTTGCACACGAATAAAGTCCCTCGAGTGGAGCGATGCAAACGCGTTTCGCTCACGAACACACTCGGTAGCCGGCCGGTTAAAAATTACTTGCGGGTAGTGATATATTTTACACTGTGAGTTTAGATTTTAGATGTATCTAAATGCGATTTAAACACTTGCATTGTCAAAGTACATAATCACACATAGCGGGCAAAGTCGGCCCTGTCCCCGTCCACAACTCAATCACCTCACTTCAACGTAAAACACAGTTTATTCAATTAAAACTTTGTACCTACTTGTACAAAGGCGAGCCTTTGGATTATAGTTTATGTTTTTCTTAACATTTTTTTTCTTTATCTTCATATTTGCACCGATTCGATGGGAATAGATTATACTTATTGCATATTACTTAATAATAAGACTTTTATTATTAGAACCATGAGCTTTTGTTGTTCTACTGGTTGCATATCATATAAGAGCACAGTTAGGCCTCCACTCTTTCCTTTCACGCTTTGCGATCTTACACTGTAATACGACTTTTTTTTCTTTTTTTCAGGTAATAATGCATCATAGCTACTGCATAAAACTCTTTATCATCACGAAGTAAATCTAAGCCTTGATTTGCTTAAACAAACCGTCAGTCTACATTTCGGACTTGGAAAAGTGAGTAAAAAACCATACGAAATTGCCAATTATAAACTAGACCTTATAAACTTGCTGATACGAATCATAGTAGAATGTTGCAACTTGGTAGTGGTTATCAAAAGGGTATTCTAAGCATCGCAGTCCGTCGGGCTGTAATTAAAAGTGTATTCTCTAGCGTTGTTTTACAACGACCCGACGCGACGGCCGTCTCGAGGCGTG
This sequence comes from Eulithis testata, assembly GCA_947507515.1. Taxonomy (NCBI): domain Eukaryota; kingdom Metazoa; phylum Arthropoda; class Insecta; order Lepidoptera; family Geometridae; genus Eulithis; species Eulithis testata. The sequence continues at coordinate 5,742,841 of OX382207.1, forward strand.
TAGTGAACACAATGAATATGTATACCCATAGACCTGTGCTATGGTAAAAGTGAGATCCAGTGCTTTTAGACGTGCATTTTACAGTACACACACTAAGCCAGACTAGCACTAGCCAGTATGTAAACGTCGATACGTTTCTTCTTTACTGTGCTACGACGTAGGCGAATCACCAAATGTCAAGAGTTTTGTACTGCGTGTACAAAACTCTTGACATTTTTCCCTAGTAAAATGGTGACTAATCTTTACACACTAAATTACGTTTGTCTGAGCTCTCTTGTACGAGTTTTAATGATGGCTTGAAAAATAATGATTCTGTGATGCATCAGCATCTATTGAATGAAATAGCAATTACCGTCAGTTATTGAATGGCAGGCATTTCATGTTATACTATACTAGCAGCGCCTCGCGGTTTCACCCGCGTAATTCCCGTTCCCGTGGGAATTCCGGGATAAAATATAGCCTATGTTCATCAGGGATAATGTAGGATTCTAATGGTAAAAGAATTTTTTTAATCGGTCCAGTAGTTTCGGAGCCTATTCAATTCATACAAACAAACAAACAAACAAAAAATCAAACCTTTCCTCTTTATAATATTTGTATAGACATACCAATTAACCGTTCCATTTAACCGTCTTAGTATTTAGTAACAACCTTATTACGGAGTCGCTTTTGATCGCATAAAATGGCTGCTTTTCCACCGCTAAAGGAACGTTTTTTAACGAACAAGTTAAAGGCTGAAAAGGCCTTACATTCACTTACATTCATCCGTTAATGCTAAGCACCTTGTTAGAATCGCTCTATATATCTTAAATACTTAGTTATGAATGCAACGCGTTTGATTCGTAAACCTTATAATAAAGAACATAATTGTTATGGATTTTGTTGTAGTTAGGATCTTGAAAAATAATTTGTTAACGCTGTGGGTTTTCTTCCCACAGCGTTAACAAATTATGTGTATATTCCGTGTGGATAAGGCTAACTAGGCTGAGAGGGTGGTATAGGTGCTTTGCAAGCCTACTTCATCTTAAAACATGTCTCAGGCACTGCAAGCAGTATTCTGTTCGTAAGAGCATGGCTAAAAAGTAGCCTTTCTATCATCTAGATAAGATGCAAAGGCACTTTTTGATGTACATATCTATGAGCGTAGTCATTTTTGGGGGAATTTCGTTTCATCTATCTAATTCTCAAATTTTATGCAATACGTTTTCCAGACAAAAATTCTCACCGACACATATTATATCAAAGAATACAAATCAAGAATGAACATAAAATTTTCTGTAACTTACGCTATTTACACAAATTCAATACACATTTTATCCAAATGGTTCCATTATAAAAGAAAGTTGAATAGCTACGGCGGACAGCGTTCAGACAGCCCCTTGTCTCCGTAATGGTCAGTCTAAAGGCGGCCTCCTGCCTCATTAAATTTGCATCAAAACGGCGAGTCCACAGAATGAAAATATACTGTAGGGCGCGAGGTCTTTCAATGTCCAGCGGTCTGATCGCCAAGTGTAATGGTACTGAAAATCAACAACTTTACAATATTAGTGAACTAATATTGTTAAATTAATTAAATTGCAACTTACAATGTTCTATAAATCCACAGTGTTTTTAACTTGTAATATTAAAACCAACTGCTAATAGCTACCTCCTACTTCAGTTTCAGATTATTTGGTTAATACGAAGGTTGTACAAGTTACGACCAACATTTTAGAGCTCCTTTAGGAAGTTCTCGGTAAGGCTGCAGCTAGGTAGGTAATGTCTTTCCATTCATAGCTACATGCTACCACCACCTTCTTTTTGACGAATGTCTGTATTATGTCCAGATAAGGGCATGTTTGTTCCTGCTCACTCTTAAGTAATTTTATCTCTAAGAACTACCTATCCTCCCTTCTTACCTGCACAATCACTACTCTATGGTAATATTATGGTAAATGGAATTGTTACTGTGGGTCCATATTATATTGCCCGTATGTTATTTTTATTCGACTTAAAAATAAAGAAATTTTCTGGAATATGGAGCGTTTTTGGTCTATTTATTTTGATAGAATCTAGTAGCTATAGATTGAATTATTTTTTGTTTACAAATGAAATATTACTGGAATATTATTCGTTTATGATAAAAGTAAATATTGAATGTTGATCATACAAAATATAGACCTTTTGGTCTTCTTGTCAGTAAATTATTGCAAATAGGTATGTACAAGTATAATAATAAGAGTGACTTTCTAGTGAAAATTATACAAACAAGACAAAATACGTTTACTTTATAACAAATAAAGGCATTCTACACAGTTATTACCTACAGGTTATCCCAGTTAGGGTACCAATGTTGTAAATTTTTCATTCTGTATTATAATATATTGTGGTATTTCCATGTTTAAATTTAATTTCATTCTAGATTGACAATGATTCTTACATTAACAGACTTTTCGTATTTATAATCATTACAAGCGTCATAATTGCATATGCATTTATGCAAGATTATCATATTCAAATAGTCCGTTTAATATTAACACAACTCAAAACATGATTTACGTTTTCCCGGAACTCCGAAGACGAAAGAGTAACTTTTTATTACCTACATCCAAAACATGATGAAAATTGAGCGTTTAGGAACTTGAAGCTAAATAAAATTCATTTCCTCTTACTTCGCACATAGGTACACACTTTTGAATAGAAACGAAAATTCTTCAACCGAGAAAATATTGGAAATACTTTTCATTTTTCCAATCGGAGGATGCTTCAAAGTCAGGCGTGAGGGAAATAAGCTTTCGCTTATTTGGGAACGCGAGCGTTCCGTGTTGTACTGTGTGAAATAAATTAAAAATTCTACAAGCTAGCTCTATACTCGAAATTGGACGGTGAAACTGTTTGAGCGATAGATTCAGTTCGGGAAATCTGGAAATAGATTGCATATACAGGTTGAACTTGGTCTTTTTGTAAGCGGAAGCACACGTTCATTTAAGTTAAAACCTTGGTGGTTAGCGCTAGATAAAAATACTGCATAAATGTAGTGATTTCGACAAGTAATAGCGATTGTAACCTAACGTAAAAGTAATCTACGATTCGGTTTTATTACGCTTCTATCGTAAAGTGCAAGTTTTTTACGGGCTCTCGTTTTTACAGAGGCAAAGAGAATTACAGTCTACAGTCTATTTGAACGGTTTAACATTACTCAAAGAACCTGCCAATTAATTAAAACATTAGGGTTCCTTTGATTCAGCTTATTTGCTTCTACAAAACTGCACTGTTAGCTTGTTCTCTTCTAAAGTAAATCGAGAGATAAAATAAAATTCGAACTCTTACAACTTATCTTATTAATCTGTTTTTTTTTAATGAATCGACTCAGTATTATTTCGAAGAACAGTTATAATAGTAGGTACCTATAATTTTATTAACTACAAAACCATACTGTTGTATAAAACTCGTTGATATTATAAGGAAGGTACCTACTTAATGCCGGCCACCCACGCTGGGTTTTGCATGATGGTTATGACCTTACATGCATAACCAACATGCAAACCCTAGCGTGTATGGCCGAAAACTTTATGTACAGTTAAACGTGTATGTGTAATATGTAGCTCGGTTATAACTTTCGGTTGTGCATGCAAGGTTTTTAACCATCATGCACAACCTAGCGTGGGTAGCCGGCATATAAGCGTGGGTTTAGATTTTGGTATAAGAAAATAGTTTTTGTTTATAGTTTAGTGTATATTGTATTGGCTGAGTTCAGACAGGTAGGTGGTTTTGGGTAAGGTCACATGGGCGTACAGGTGACTTTCTTGTCCTCTAAAAAATGTATTCGCATCTCTGGACAATTTGTCTTTGAAATCATAAATATCAGACAAATAAATAAACGCTGCGAAGAATAATAAATATTGAATGTCAATACTCCTCTTTTTCATAACAATTTTATTTATTATTTTTTTCTACTTCGAACATTGATGGTTTTGCATGATCATAAAAATCTTGCAAAAAAGTTTTAAATGAGTACTTACTTATACCCTAATAATGATATTTTACTGTATAAAATAATATCCATAATTTTCTAATCTAATCCAACTTTGAAGCTAAAAATTGGTAGCAAGGTGTAGGCAAATGGGGGAGTTTCAGAAGGAAATTTGCAAATATATTATCTGGAAAGTGTTATTACTCAGCTCTCGTGCATAGCAAGTTCCAGCATATTGCGAAAGTTTTTATTTTTCTCTAACCCAGTTATGACGTCACGATTCGCAGCGGGACGGTGTCAACTTGCCAACCTTTTGGAGTTTTATTTTGATCTACAATTTCAACGATATCAAAAAAAGTTCCACAGTGCCTGAGAAATTGGCAACCATAAAACCGTATTTAATTTGGTTACTTTTTTTAAATTTAAGACTTAGATTATCAACTTTGGTGCACTAATAACTGCCAAAACTTTTCACATTCTCGGAAATTACGTCTATTGCGGGAACTAAGCACCTTTCGGAATAAGAAACTTCTTGAGATCATAAACTCCAAAGCACTCGTGCTCTATTTACGACGTCGCACAAGTACAATGCTAATGCCCATCTGCATAGAGGTTTCATGTCGTAAGTAAAACATTAGGTACACTACACAACAGTCATAAAGTGCGTATCTGTTGCATACGGAATTATGGCTTTTTTATGGCGTGGCATCCCGTAGGAGGCACCTCGTAAACCTAGCAAATTCAATTCAATATTAGATGGTTTATGACCGTCGTTTGCATAAATAGACCTTCAGTAACTTTACGAAGATAATTTGATGCTCGCGGATAGACTACGTGCACAGTGATCAATGAAGTTATTATATTAGAAGGAAAAGCAGCGGTAGAAATCTCGTTTTAAAATTATTACAAGAATTGGCTGAAATAAAAATAAGTTGGCACAAAACTACAAGAAAGATCATTTCAAGTTTAAAATATTATTGCACTTTCGCAAAACTTTTAAAAACAGCTTCTTACCCTGTTCTATTTTAATCAGCGTAAAACACGAAAACACCCGTTTGGTGTGAACTACGTGTGAAGTTTGTTGGTGAAAGTTACGTCTTTTTTTCCATGAAGACATTTTGCAATATGAAATGCATATTTCATATTGCAAAATGTTTTCATGGAAGATATTTTAGAAAGTTCACGATATCACGTTTAGAAAGTTCACGATGACCCGGTCAAAGGAGTTCAAAGAATGTGGAAGTTCGCTATTCAGCCCACATCGCTTTCACGATATGAGTTACTGGCACAGTGAACAGTGCATGCACCGTTCAATATTAGACCCTATTGCAATAGCCGTAAGGTTAACGTTCTAGCGTGACATCGCTTTTGGAACTTATTGTTTTATAAGACAATTTCATAATTTCCCTCTGAAATATTGAAATATTTTTCAGTAGTTGCAATAAAAGTGGGTCAGATGGTTGTTTGTGGATATATTTAGTTAGCATAAAATTATTTTTCATACACTACCTACACACTAGGCACACAGTAGTAACAGTGGATGAGAAAATAAGCGCTAAGAATCTGGTTCCTGACAAGTACTCCAGTTTAACATAACAATTTTTTTATTTCCTTGTCTCTTGGTCACCTTAGTTTCTGCAATTTTCAAATGGTAGAAGTGAAACTTTTATGTGTTTTGATTAGCTGAGCATTATACTATCAGCTAATATAACCTCACCAGGGCTTCGGTGGGCATATAAATCTCTTCAAAATGTTTCTAGACCTTTTATGTTGACCTATTTCTCGCGATTTCAAAAATATCGTCGTTTTATAGGCTGAGGGCTATTCTACGCTTGACCACGCTGGACCAGTTCTAGGCCCCATCCTCAAGCTCTAGAAAGGGGCAATCACTGGATGACAAGTATTAGTATTTCAGATATACGATGCACAAACTCACCTCTCTGAGCGACCACGTACAGCGTACAAATCGGATACTAAGTGGCACGTATCCGGGTAATTCGTAGAATCTCCAAAGATAGTTGTAGCAACTTTCCAAGCAATGTCTAGGAAATAACTAGAATTGCTTAGAACTGCAATGCAGCTCTGTAATTAGCGAAACGTTTTGGTACAAGAGTTTACAAAATTGTGAATACAATTTTATTTGCAATAACTATAATTCTTGCGTATGTTTTCTCTTGCTTGCTAGGTACTTATATAACGCTCAATCAGAAAAAAACGTGCACTATAATTTAGGAATTCTTGCCTGCGTAAACATTTTTGGTTGGCAATTGGGCGTAAGCCTTGTTCCTTACTTTGTCAATAAAGTCTATTTTGGAATGACCAATCATGCTGATAGTCTTTATAATTGTAATCTTTTGTTCAGTAGGTATTTAAATATTCAGTGCTAGCATTTTCAGACCGAAAAAGAAAATGGCCTGGCTTAATTCTATTGTATAAGGAAAAGAGTTTCACTGAAAAAGAAACAGTAGCACTGAAAGCTTTTGTAATTTGAGTGTTTAATCAAATAAGCATCATTTGGTGAATCTTTTCCAGTGCCGTTGTTTATTCATTTGGTCTGTCTGTAATTCACTAGACGTAGAGCGGCCAAAAGGCTAGAGACAATTAGGACAGGTTATATTATTAAACTCTTCTACGAGTACCAATCCTGAATTATGGCTCTGTTTTTATTTTACCTGTATTGTAAGCATGTTAATTATATTATATCATAGTATGTACTCGTAAGTAGGTATAACATTTTTCTTTGCACGTTAAGTTTAGGAACGCATTGTATTTGGAGGTAGTAGGTAAGAAATATCTCCATGGTGCGGTATGTAGGTAACTAATAGTTAATAATTTATAAATCGTTTGTAAGGTGTGTAAAAAGCTCAACTGTTTCATGTATATTTTGTAAATATTGTGAATATTATAAATACTGTATTAGTTGTAACTTTCTTTGTGAATAAATTATTATAGGTTTACTAATAGGCTTTATCACCAAAGATATTGAGTATCGTGGGTTTGATTCTTGGTATTATTGAGGTATTTACAAGACGACGTATAGTATGTATAAACATTATGCATGTGTGTGGATATTTATTTATTAATGCGTCCATCAAGCTATAAATTATTAATAATGAAAAGATCAATAGAAGTACTCGTATTCCAGCATTTATAATTTTGCAACTATAACAGACCCAATTAGTAGGCTTTGTATTCGAAAATAACAAAGCTACTGTAATTTGTTGTAATCAGCGTTCGGAACAGCAGTTTAATCAAAGGGAATCAATGATTGGCTGAGTCAACTGGGTGGAAAGCACGCACGTCTGTTTCTAACATTACTTTATGGCAAGAAGCTTTCTTTGCTGATAGCGGAACCCTATTTTAGCAGCTATATCGATTTATTGACAGCTTATTTTCTGATTTTACTGTTCATGCATGAATTTTGCAAACTACAATTTCTGAATGTATACTGAACTCTCAAACGGTGAAGGAAAACATCGTACATAAGGAAACTCGCGGCTTAGCCAGCACAGCTCGATGAATACATCTTTTCCGTCCTGGGCAAAGTCATACAACTGGAAGTAAGTACTGTAGTAAAAACGTATTTGACCCTGTACACTGCATGAAATAAAATAGGACGACTGCCATTCTCAGAAACAGTTGCTATAATGTAACATTGTAATACGCTGTGAAATGATTTAGAAAAGATTACTACGTGAAGATAAATCATTTAAGAATTCACCACAGTCATAATATATTTACTTAAAATCCTGTGGAGCCTCGATGTGGGCACAGTATTTATTATTTAAGCATCATCCGTCTTCTAGGGCTTTGATTTTAAGAGCCGCTTAAAGACCTAAAAAGAAAATTTAAAAGTTCCTTACTTATGCCAGTATTATATAATCTGTGCTTATGCACACTGTTCTATGTTATACCACAGATTATATAGTACTATAGTTATACTTATGAACGTTGAACTCACTTGATTATCTATTTCGAACGAAGACGAAGATGAACGAAGTTAGTAGGTAATGCTAAAAAGTTACAGGCACTCATATAGGCTCAAGCAGATATAAAACAAAAAGTTTTCGAATTAATTTCAGGTTCATAACTCTGCATACATATGAATATACTCATTTTCACTCAAAATAAATAAACAGGCGTACGCCTTGCCAATTTGATTGTTGAATAATTCATGATATCTCACGTGAGCCTACCTGCTCAGGGAGGTACTCTAAATACAACTTGCATCTCGCTAAGGGGAACGAAATGGGCAACGAGACACAGCCTCATTTAAGGTACAAAAAAAAAATCCTGAACTTAATACCGTGCCTTTCTGGAGTGTCGTTATGATTAAGTGGTACGGGAAGTAAAATAAAGCAGGAAGGTACATAAGGCGGCTCTGTGGTACATACAAGGGATGACGTCATTGTGTAGGAACTTAATCTTTTTGTTTTAAGCTTTTAGTTTTGGGGTCTCTTTTGAAGGCGTTTTATAAATTGAAGTATTGAACTTTGAATAAGTGTTAGTAAAATGGTACGATAAGATTGTGCTTAAAAACATTTTTAAACAGTGAGGGAGGCCGCGCTCGAGCAACTTTTGTCTCCGCAACTTATAATATTTTTAATACCATTCTCCCTCTAAAAAGCTTATTTTATTCACTGAAAACAGTGAATAAAAAGTACTTTTACTCACTGTTTTGGTGTTAGAATTTAGAACACACTAATATTATTATTTGACCTCCATCTAATTATTGTTTTTGCACTTTCTTATTTTTCTCGTAGTCATGGTATAAAGTATAGTATGCAACTCTTGAATAAAACAGATTTATACCGAGGGCCATGAACCACTCACGTCGTTTAGGATTCTAACACTTGAATCACTCGCTACGCTCGTGATTCAATCATCATGAACCACTCCCTACGGTCGTGATTCAGTCGTTAGAATCCTTCACTTGCTTGTGTTTCATTTATGGCCCTCGCTTTAAATCCGTCTTTTATTCACTAGTTGCATAATATACTATTCTCTCATATCAAGTCTATGGGCTTGTATGAAAGTGCGCACCGTGCCACGTAGCGGTAGATGCCAGAAATCGACAAAGACAAAAAAAATTATGGGCAAGGGATCTCTTATATATTTTGGGTGAATTGTAATTCCCCTACATAGCTGTTGGGTTTAGAATTCACAATCATTACTTTTTATTATTTTATATATTACGTTTCGGTATATAACGACCTCTTTCGAGTCCTAAAATCATATTTATGCAAAGCTTATCTTAATTTTTTAGCATATAATACCTGTAATGGCTTTTAGGCTTATGTAAGGGCTCGGTGTGAGAGCTTATACTGTGACTGTACGTCTTTTACAGAAACCACGAACAAAAACGTTCTTCTTCTTCTTCTTTTTATGGCCTCTGTCCGTCATTTCGACAGACAGTCAACTGGTTGACTTGTGTCAACATTGATTTATTTATGACATGCGAAAAGCTTACATAGACATACTTTTACTGTTTGTTCTTGTCATTCGAAAACGTCAAAAATTAGCAATCTGAATATTTTTCAGAGAAATTCAAATAAAGTCAACGTAAATAAATGGCTACAGTACATCGCCTTTTACCTACCGCCAATGAGTTCTACTCCGAGCTTCAAGAAAGAACAGATCTTGCTGAAGCACGTCGGCACAAACGGTTCCTAGCTGTCCTTCTTCTCCAACGAATGACCCGAGGCTACTTGATAAGGAAACATGTAGCTTGGCTCTCGTACAACGCTACTATAATACAGTGCGCCTTCAGAGTGCATCAGGCAAGAAAAGCTTACAGAGCTGCACTGCGAAGAGCCGTCCGAAACAAACATGCAAAGCATTATGCTATAGCCTCGCGGAGAATCCAGGTAAATCCCGCTTATCGACTGCACAAAATAAGTAGGCCCTCCGTTGAAACGATTTGTTTTGGTTTGAGCTTATCGATCGCGTTATAAAAAACTAGATAAATAGGTATAGATGTCTAGTGTTTCTGCAAACTGAAGCACCATTTTACGAAGATATACATATACATACAATAGAGGAGAGTCTAATGCATTTAGTAATCGCTACTTGCGGGCATCTGGGTCTGGGTTTCCCAATAGTTTGGAGATCAATTCCAAGTCGTTGAACTGTAGTTACGGCTAAGAGCTTAGTTATCCCAGTGCACCGATTGTCAAACTAATGAAGGTTTAGCATGGCCATAATATGGTACTATCTGATTCTTCATAGTTTATTTTGAGGATTAAGCTCAGGCTTATAATAATTAATTTTGCAGGCATTATGGCGAGGTCATTTCTCAAGGCGTTCAAAATTCTGCTACCGCCGCTATCGTCGCTGGCTGGCAACCGTTAAAGAACGCGGTGAAAGACGTGCTGCTGAAGCTGCTGAGTTTGGAATAAGAAGCAGAGCCGATGATCTGAGGATCCTAGAGGAGGAAGCTCGACAATGGCTGGCTTTCGTTGTTTTTAAACTTCACCATTTACTGAGAACTTACGTCTGTGCTGGAGTCTATTCAGAGCCAGTAACTTGCGAGCTCTCTGAATTCGAGAAACTGTTGAAATCTATCCATTACACGGAGTACATGAAGAGGTTGAGGCGCAAATACGATGAGTTTGTCAGGAAACATCGCCCGAGATTTTCTAACAAGAGACTGTTCCCGATAATAGGAGACGGCGTTGACTACTGGTACTTATCGCTGGCGGAAATGTATGAGTTGACCGCTCCAAGTGCAAAAAAACCCGATATACGGCACATGGATACTCACCATGGATCGCAGCACAAGGAACCGTTTTTATGGAAAAAAGTAAGGCCACCTCAACAGAAAGGCAGAGGGCCGTTTACTCCTCTGATGTCACCGAAAGTGTTGCAAACTCCACCGCCGTCACCACCACCACCGGCTCCAACGCCTAGTGGACGCGCTTCCAGTGGAGACCATAGAGCTCCAAAGGATCCCCGGTTTCACCTTTACGTAAAACACTATAAACCCGAGCCAGCGCTCTTTGACTACGTTGACTTCCACATAAACGTGCTCCTCACAAGAAAATGTTCTGTTGAAAATATCAACAGAGACTGATACGATTTCAAAATAATTGCACGTCAATTTTGTTCTGACTATTTCTAATTTGATATTATGCAGTACAAGAGCAGTTGTTGAAAACACTTGGCTTACGTGGCCGCGTATTATTTCTCCCTTTATTTTTTCTTGCTCGGATATCCGTAATCAGGCTGCTAAGTTTGGAAGGGTCGTCCGGATGTTGCGAGCCGCGAGCCTTTTGTTGTAAAGCTTTTGTTGTTGTGAATTTTACACTCGTAATTTATTTCAGGAAACGCCTTGGTGAGAAAGAAATTATGTTGAAATCTCCAAGGAAAATGTGTTTTTTTCAAATTAACGTACCGTTTGTATAGGTTTTGGGGTCAGCAGGATTTATGTTTTCCGAATCAATCAAATCTAACTTTTCACCTTTTGGGGAAAAAGAAAAAACAAATATGAATGTTTTATCGAAGTAGAACGAAGTGCTTTGAAAGTATTGAAACAACATTTTTTACCAAATGAAACATTGATAAAAAACGGTATTACAATTTCATCACGAATACTTACCTTAATTTATAAATTAAACTTTATTAAGTACTGCAATAAGTTGCTTTGTAGGTTTTCAAACTCATTTATCGGACAATATCTACCCGTTCGACTCGGCAAATTTATGAGGGTCAGAATAATGCAGGTTGTGGGTTTCTGAACCGACTCCTTATTGCACAGCCCGACTTAGACAGGATCCATTTGTTAGATGTATAATGGTTGACCCACTTTACTTATATGGTACTAAGAAGATAGAACAGCTTGTGATATGCAATGCCAAAGACAGAACCTTATCACGACTACAATGGAAGCTATTGTTATACGGTCTAGACTGATAATCGCTTGACGGGCGGAGTTGATTCAATTCAAGGTTACGGTAAAATGTTGTGGAAATATAGGTTTATTTATCTTGAAATTTGCGTCAACTGTGACTGTCGGCCTCTCGCTGTGAGGGTGTTTGGCATATGAATAATGTATGGGGTAAATTTGCAAGTGTTTCAATTTACACCCGCCGACACTCCATGCCTCGGATACGCACAGGAGTAGTTGAAGTGCGAAAAAGAAAACAACAAGTATGAGAGCGAACGTGGCGGGGACGCAGCTTAGGAGCTTACTAGATATTTTTATTTTACGTGAGAGCTTGCAGGTTGCTGGCTCATGGCACGAAACGATTTTACGCACTTGGCAGGTTTTGTAGTTTATTGGCCTTTGATGAAAAGAAAGAACTCATGGTTTCGTGATGCTGCTTAGTAACTAGAGCTAGGTTAGATACTCTTTTGTACTCTAATTTTAATAGTATTCTTATGCTAGAGAGGTATTCGTGTAATACTGATTACATACAATATATTTGGAGCTTTTTCTGACTTTGAATATAATCTTGAAATTTTCAGAAGTTTCGACTGAAGATAATGTTCGTGTCTTTTCAGACATTGTTGTCTAATCTTACACTTTCATTATTATTCCATTATAATAAAAATTTGCTTTGCTGAGCACAGAACGTGCTAGCAATTGTTTAGTTACGTAATTACAGGATACTCCTGCAGAGGAAAAAAGAGTACTGCATTCCGGAAATACCTCGGTGCCACTAGTGATTCCGATGGACGTGAATCGATACCCGTTCCGTGATCTGTATGAAAAATTGGTGACTACTAGTGTTGGGAAAAGTGGAAATACAGATAGACTTTTGACAACAAAACGTTTGCTGAAGTTGGATACATAGGTAATTGGGTCAATTGCGGTTTCGGTCTGTAGTTGAAATGCTCTAGAGTCTAGTTGTACAGAAATGCACAAAAGAATCGCTATCACATTGATAATGTAACATTTGCTCGTTTCAGAATCATAGATTTACAACTGTTTGCGTACGGAATACAAATCGAGCATGAATGTGAGCTTGAGATTTTTATGATTTACGGCTGAATTCTTGTGCGTAACTTTTGCTGAGATTGTCGTTTCAAATGAGTACACGCATAGTCAGTTTTGTTAGGGCAAAACATATTTTTTGGTGTTCAAATATTGCAGTCTGCTTTATCATCATCATCATCATCATCATCATCATGAACCTATATAAGTCCACTGCTGGACGTAGGTCTCTCCCAAGACGCGCCACTGAGCCCGGTCTTGGGCTCTTCTCATCCAGTGTTTGCCAGCTACATTTCTCAGATCGTCGCCCCACCTTGCCGGAGGGCGTCCTACATACACTACGCTTGCCTAAGTCCTTGCAGTCTGGTTACAAAACTCTTCTTTATGGTACAACTCATCTCTGCTGAGCCCGTCACTATTTTGGACTGCTACCACAGATCAATCCATAGCAGCTACGCAGGTTCGCAGTAATTAGTGGTTCGAAGACGCTCGGGCTCGCAGGGGTGGCACGTGATGCATTGCGCCCTCAATTTGCGATTATGTTGAATGACGGGGAAAATTGTTGAAGATGTTTTACCCACGCACTTCGATTTGTTATGCTCAAGTTGATATTTTTAACTTCGGTCGATTTTCTTTTCTAATACGAAGATGAAGTGCTGTAATACCCCAATAACTCTTGCGTCAGCTTCTGTTTTCACACGTACATAATGATTAATTGGGGACGTCCTGGGACCAATAAAAAGGGAACATCCAATAAGGAAGGAGCGATAAAGTCGACTATCAGGATTGTTCGGACCTATCTAAGTTAAGTACCTATCTCTTTAGGAATTCAGGGGTTACGACTAACGTGTTGGAGTAGATGATAAAATATGATAATAAATTGATCTTTAGATGACTGAGCAAAGTGAAATGTAATTAGGTCAAGAGGTAAATTGAAAGCCGAAACACGCAACAAGCCAACCAAATTTTGTTTACAACAGTATTAGAATGCTCTCACGGCAAATCAAACACCGCCGATTGGACGCGGCTTGAACAAATAAACACTGGAACTTTTTGATTGAAAATACCTACCTGTCAGGATACGGAACAATTTCCATGAAACGCACCAAACGCGACGCTAAGCGTTGAGTTTCAATTTGATGAGAGTGGTATGTTTGGATGTGATTTATTGTTTTGAAGGTAAAGTGCAGTGCGTGGTTGTTCTGTATTTATTAGGACACGGAACTTATTTATGTTTCACCATGTGCTAAGTTATAATATTCTTGTATCGAATTAAATTTTTAGAGTAGTCTTTCTTATTATAAATGGGCTAAGGGCTAATGGGCTTAGGTAGGGAAGAGCTTGGAGTACGCGTTAATGTGCAAGAGCTGTTGAATTTTACGGTCAGTCTGCCCAATATTCGTTTTGCTGTGCCGATGAAAAGCACGGCGTTGTTTTTTTTTGCCCGACACTTTTTCCGTGAATATAAAACCACAGGATACAACGCGTATAGAATTTGTGAGACACGTTTGATAGTTTGTTGCTCTATTTACATGAAGTGAATAAAGTAAATCAGACCGAAGACTTTACTAAACTATGTTTATTCGGAAACTATAACGTATTTGTTCTGTGATCAACCTTCTTTGTACTTACAATTGTTATCCTAGTAATAAATATATAGTGAAGTGCTAACCTTTCCTGTTTTTGGCATGACAACACATCTCGGGAAATCAATAATGGTACATACGTGGTAAGAAAAAAATTAACTTTGCTTACACAGTGCCATACAAAAATCACCAAATATTTAATAGGTATTCCACAGTACAACTTCAAGTTTTATTCACATCGGTAATTAAACTACAGTCACACATGCTTCGCAACCGAACGAACTAAAAACCGATCCTTTATCACTCGAGAGCCGGAACGGTACTCGTTTCAGTACGTGTGAAACCTATAAACAAACACGCAGTCGTCGGTGAGGTGTGAGAGTGGCTGAGATTTGAAAGGAGCTGGCTTAAAAAGCTAGTGCTGTGTGATGGCATTTCCGTGTTCTGATTTGAAAATGTACATGTTTTGATTTTAAGTTTTAAGTTAAGTATCTCTGTGTACAATAAAGAATAAAGAATAAAAAAAACGAGTTGCGGTAATTGTTGTATCTTGATTATATAAAGAGATTTGAGAAAATGTCTAAAATCCTTGGGGATAAAATCGTCACTTTATTAACTTTGCCAGCCAGTGCAATATACTTACCTTTCTAGTTGTAAGTGAATGTATAATTTGTAGTGATATCCTAGGCATGAACAAAAAATAGGTACCAATACTAATTCTTTTGTGATAAAAAGTGATGCCTTAGCCCACCTGTTATTATTAGCAATCTAGTACAAGCTTTGCTTAGTTTGGGACTAGAAGGCGTTGTGTGTAGAATATTTACTAAGTTGTAAGCTAAAATTTTATTTTCGTTTTTTTATGGAATATACCATCTTTTGACTTCAATCTCACTTGATGGTAAGCGACGATGAAGCCAAAGATGAAGCAAGACGGTTTAAAAGACACTTATTCACTCTTGCCTTGAAGACATTAAGATTATAGTGATCGAAAGACCCCGGTGGTGACTTTTACACAAGTATTTTGTTTTACTAAAAAAACAACGAAGAAAACAACGTCTTTATTTCTATAGCTACCAATCTAGATTCTGATCATTCCTCTAATAAAATTAATCACATGATGATGTCACATAAAATATAAACCGTGTAAAAACATCGGTATTCCCCATGTCTTGAGAGTCCCGGCACGTGACAGCACTAGTTGTCATTCAGTTCCTTTGGCGTTGGCTTGTAGCCTGCGGTACTAAACGCGTTGCGATTATATGACTGTGGAATCCCTTCTATGCAATGTTATAAGGAGTAAAGGCGCTTATTAGTAAGTAGGTACTAAATACTATGTTACGCAATTTTTATACTCGGACGTTTTTCAAATTGAGCTTTTTTATAGTTGGATATTATTATGCTCTTGGACATTTTTTTTTTGACATTATTAGTCGTGCAGATTTTGTGCTGGTCTTTTCGTTTGTATTGGATTTTGTACCAGTATTGGTTACAAAGATATGCTATCCACTTCCTAAATATATTTGTTGTCCTCGGAGAACGTGGTCAGTGAGACCATTGCTTCACTGAGTATATTGTTGATCGAGTGAGCGAAACGAACGAGATCTTAGTGACAACTTGGACAAAAATGCTTTGTATGTTTGTATGTTTGTATGTTGAGCCCTTATGAGGGTTATTGAAAACCGGAGAGGAAAAATGATAGGACACCTCATACGACATGACAGTTTGATTAAAAATATCATTGAAGGAAAGGTAGAAGGAAAGAGAGGAAGGGGAAGACCGCGTAAAAGCTATACGAGCCAGCTGAAGGAAAAGATCGCTGTCATGTCGTATAAGGACGTCAAGGAAACTGCACTGGAAAGGAACAAATGGCGAGAACTGCATAATTACACCGACAAGAGCTGAGCTCTTAAGTTAGAAGAAGATGTTTGTATGTGCTTTGTTCTTCGAGATCTTTTGAACCGCTTATCCGATCTTCACAGAATTTGGTAGGTATGCGGATAGTACTCTTAAGTTTTATTGGTTTGTTAAATGAAGTAAATCGGTTAAGGGGTCGTGAAGTAATGAGGGTAAAAAAAAAAGACGTACAAAAATATCAAATGAGGTGTCATATGATAGGGGTTTGTTTAGACATTCCAAACCCGTTTTTATTTTGATTCTAGGTCTAATAGTTTTTGAGTTGTTGTAAAAATTATAAAATTGAAATACCCAGTAAAACGTGAGCTAACATTCCTTGGAGTTTCAATGATTTTGTAGTTCAAGTAAGACTGGTACATAGCTAGACGGCGATTTCTTTTTATTTTTTTTAGTTAATAAAAATTGATTGAGTTTTATTAACCTCCGACCATCACTAGATCTCAGTTTGGGGCGAACTACTAGTTATAGGCAGTGGTTACCCTTTAACATCAGGTGAGACATCGGCTTGTTTCATGATACAATTGTATAAAAAAACTTGGCATGTAATTTTTTTCAAATGTCATTTATATATGACTGGTATTTTACCAGAGCCACTCTAGTGATAATAAGACCGTGCTCATTTTGGACACGAAAATGTTCGTACGTAAACGTACGAGTACTGTTCGTACGAATTGAGTGCTCATACTGAATACGTTTTTCTCCGTCAAATAGGCACCGGTGATACAGCATAACTGAACGTACGGCAGCGTGATAAATCCCAACAAGTTCGGATTGTATTCGGACGTCGTAAGTAAACGTACGTATACGTACGACTGATCGCATGCCGTGTGAGCGCTCTCATAGTCCTTGGAATTCGTGCGTAGTCGTACGTTTACGTGCGAATCAAATTCGGATGAAATCGTATCCAAAGTGAGCACGGCCTAACGCTAGTGAACATAAATAACCATCAATCAATGCTATCAAACGGTAAACTAGAACAACGTGGGACGTACCTACGACCTCGATTGTAATACTAACAGGGCATTGGTTTTTCAGAACAAATGGAACAAATGATTTTAGACCGTATTTGTATAAAGTATATAGGGTCAGAGTGAGTTAGAGCTTAAATGTACCCACGCTTTTATTTAAAGAACTCAGAAAATTATTTAAAAGATCTTTGTAATGGATTAGTCAAACAGCTACGAGTCTACGGCGTAGTTGCGTAGCACGCCTACGAATTTCGTGATAAAGCAGGATCTTATTCTGGGAAGTTTTTTTTTTGGCGCATATTAATCTCTAGCCAGTCTGTATTACATTTAAACTGAACTTAAAAAGTCTTATAGAGTGACTTGTAATTCAAAACCCTTGCATAGTTATAAGACGAAAAATATCAGGAAGACATCAAAACTTTCTTTATTCACTGAAATTCAATTGCTGTTACTATATTTTATTCGGTGACGTCAGTCTCCTAAGTACATTTCACATCCAAGATATCTATTACAAAAAAGAGTAGCAAAAGATTCGCTACTAACATTTGATTTACACTGCACTGCTGCTTGCAAATTGTGCGCGGCCACGCGAAGTGTTACGCAAGTTGCAACGCAGTGTAACCTAAAATATTACAAGTGAACATAGCTCAAACCTTCACTTAACGCTTTGGCAAGTAGATATCCAGTACAGCATCAGTGTCAACGTGTGACGTCACTAATCCGTATCGCATGTTATTAATGACGCTGTAATTATCTTTGAACATGAGCTCGCACGTACGATTCTAAATACGTGTTTTAAACATGATTTATCATCGTTAAAACTTCTTGGTGATAAACGGGTTTTGAGCTTTGTGGTTCATCATCATATCAGCGTGAACAAGTCGCCTGCAAAACAAAATTAAAAAAAAAAACCGTAAACTGATGTCATACCGACCAAAATGATTTTGGACCATTTTCATGCATCGACCAAAATCAAAGTCATATATCGTTTACTAAGTAAAATCACAATTTGATTTAGACTTGGGGTTCTAGGTGTTCGTTCTTTACGACTATCGCTTATTTTGGACCCTTTTCATGCATCAACCAAAGCCAAAGTCAAAGTAAAATATCTTTTACTAAGTACATATAGAATCCTGATTCTATGTGCCTGCTCTTCGCTACCAGAGCTTAAACCATGATAATCTATGTTTATCATAAGAAGTTCGCTTTTAGTGGGAGAACCCACAACCCTATGGCTCAGAAGGCAGACCAACTGGAGTATGAGACCCATCAAGATCATGATCATCATCATCTCAGCCCGGTGTCACCCACTGCTGGGCATAGACCTCCTTCATGTTATGCCAGCCTCCTCTGACTTGTGCGTGCCGTCCATCAAGATAAAATAAAAAAATAATTTGCAATCTACACGTGTCCCGGCAATATTTCACAAAGGTTTCATAGGCCACCTGAACTCATAAAATATTTTGTGACACATTCTTTCTATAAATTCATCTCAGACACCGTAACTCATGCGACGGCTATAAACAAGTCAGGAGAGGATATAGGTTGTATGCAGGCAAGTGACGTAAAACACACAGGCATGACCGCATGACGTCATTTGTCACTGTCATTCAGATGTTGGCGTAAATCAGTCTGGATTTTGTCGCTTTTTTAGTGGCATTGACGAGCTGCAAATTTTGCAATGAAGTTCATTTACAAAATAGACAAAAACGGACATAATTTTTTTTACATTTTATCAACTTGAAATAAGGTAACAACAATGTATGAAATTACTTCGGCTTGCGGTTACTTAAAAACACTTTCCAAATATTTGTCCAGGTTAAAAATAGAAGGACAATCATATAAAGTAGTTCCAATAATAAATGCAATTGTTTATTGCAATTTTACTGTACCGTGAAAGTTAACCAATCCCAAGAAAACAATAAAAAAACTGAATACAAACCCGCAATTTCATGTCTCCCTATTTTATGACGTCATAAACAGGTTCTCGCCGGAAAACCCTGAAACTTTTAATATATATCTTAGGAGTTGGCATCTCTTTTAATTTCCCTTTTCACTTGGGATATTTTTTGGCACATCAATCTTGGTAGCACGAGTAGGCTGCGGTAGCTTTATTAAATTTCTGAAGCGCAAGCTGTCATGTATTGGATGACGTCACGTCTGAGATTAATTTTAAGTCATGTCAAAACTGAGCTGGATGTGTCGCGATAATTAGAACTCCTATATTAGGTAGGTGTATGGTTTTACTGTAATATCGAGGTAAGGCAGCATTGATTTAATAACATTGAGTTTATTTTTATTATTTTTATTAGTGTTAGCCGCTGTTTTTAATATTTTCTTTGTACTTGCTTTTTTTTATGGATTAGATTTTATCAGTGTTTTAAGTTTTAGTTATGTTATAGGTTTTAATGTGTATTTATTTATATTACTTTAGTCAGTGTTAGCCGCTGTTTTTATTTTTTATGTATTTTTTAGTATACTTTTATACATATTTATAGTTTCTAAGTTTACGTACGCACACCAAATTTGGTTCTAGCGGAAGACCAGCGTGGGTTGTTACCAACCCGCAATATGCTGAGCTAGGGACCGTTTTGCAGCACCACTGCACAGTTATTTTATGAGCTGTATTTATGTAAACCCTTGCTTGTAATTTTATGTGTGTTGCAAATAAATAATTTACTTACTTACTTACTTTAATAATTTAGGGCTAGAACTTTATTCATAAGCCAAATAGACATAAGTAGCTAATTCGAACCACCTTAATGTCACCACACGCTCGCAAAGCAAGTGAAATAGCTACATCATATTTTGCTTCAAAATTGTTTACCTGACTGTACTCAACAGCTTCCATTTGATTTTGTCCGAAACGTCAGTAACAAAAATATTAAAATCAAAAGTGACATTTGGGAGAACTTGTCCCAAAATATTTTCTCCGAAACGTCAGCAAGTCGAATTTAAATGGGTTGCTTGCAACTGTATGCAATAAGCACTTTATTTTCAGAATCTATTTTGCTTTGTTTATTTATTTATTTATTGATCACCTAGTAGTACATCACATACATCATTATAATTAAAAAGATAAAGTTGAAAAGGTATCAGATCAAATGCCACCACAATTACAGGCGAAGACAGCTTAGTATAAAAAATGTTTTGAGCGAGATCGAATAATAATACTTAATCAAATTAATAAAACATACAAAAGCATTAAATGACAATTATACAAAACAAGTCTTAAAAAATAAAATAATAATTATTATTATTATTATGAGCCAGTAGTGTCCCACTGCAGGGCAAAGGCCTAAAAATAATATAAATAATATAATTACTTTGAAAAAAAAAACAATTAAAATATTAAAATTGTAGTTAAGTTAAGTTAAGTGTCACCAATTAATTGACAAAATGAGTTGTCACGTTTGAAATATGTTAAAATAATTTAGACATTGGTATCGATTCGCTTGTTGCCTTTTTCTAAACTAACCTAATTAGACAGGACTAAAAATGCCGTCCTTTTCTCATAAACTGAAACGACAAGGACGGCTATAATTTTAGAGCTGTCAAATTAGGTTAGTTTAGAAAAATGCAACAAGCGAATTGATACCATTATTTTCTAAAACTAATGTACAGAGGTACAGGTATAACTAAGTACGGTAAAATAATTATGTTTATGTAGGAAAAACATTATTACATCTGAAATGTTACACAATTATTTGTAGAACTTGGTCATACACTAGTTTCGTGCTGAGTCCATGTAAGCAAATTTTTAGCATAAAAAAAACATTGGATATTACTACTATCTTGAAATAGTCAGTAGTCAGTCAAGCACTTCATGCATCAAGAGATTAATTTCAAGCCATGTCAAAACCAGGATGTACGTTGCATAATTATTACCCCCGTCTCGGATCGCACACATTAGTGTCACCACGTGACGTATACGTTTGATCTCGACGTGCTTGGTAATGAAGCAACGGATTCTAGCTGTTCACTAGCAATCAATTTGCAATGGAAGCGCAAATTAGAACTCGTAACATGATCAGAGTAAACGCTCAGATTACCAAAATAATAATTTGAGAGTTACATAGTTAACTTAAATTTTTTTAGTAACCTAAAAAATTAAAATATTCGGTATCTGTACTATCGTGAAAAAACGTATATCATAAGAAATTTTATACTATATAGTAGTATAAAATATATATATAAATAAATCTTATACTGTATACTAGTATATTAGTATAAACAATAAAATACATAAAATAAACATACACTGGTCCCTACACTCATTGATTGACATCTTTTCTATACTTTAACAAACTAACTGCGCAAACATTCCGATGCAGTCAAATGCAAATCTACAATAAACAAATTCTCGTTCTAAAACCACTAATCTATGGATGCAGTGGCATTTCCCACTAAACTCTGATTCTACCCGGTGAATATTTAAATCGAGCGTGGGACAAAAAATGTTTTTATAGGTCCCCCTAACAATGCCGAAGCATGCAGATTGCAAGTACGTGATCTGAAAGTCAATGTCCGCGACCTGCGACTGACAAGCCGATTAGTGGCTTTGGTTTGGCTGCATTAATACGTATGGAGGTGTACTTTACGTTGTCTAATATTTTTTTTTAATTAATCAAAATCGTACCACTGCTGGGCTGGGCCACCATCCACTTTCGAACGCGTCAAGTTCGTAATATGTTTTTTATCTGGGTGATAAGGCCTATAGTGGTAGTATATTCCTAGGGTATTACCGATGCAAAGCGGGTGAGTGTACGTGTGGAGTAGGTACGCCACAGGCCGTTTGTTGTTCCTATGTGTTAGTATCTAATAGAGCATTTGCATTTGTTGCTTAATTTTTATGTAGGTTGTATTTTATTTAAGAATAAAAAAACACAAAAAGCATACAAAAAAAGTGTGTAACTTTAACCAAGTTTGTCTCAGTGCCAGCAGACACTCAAGCTGTTACACTAAATACGGAGTTACATACTGAGGTCTAACACAGTTTTTATTTAAAAAAAATTAAAATGCAATCATTCCTTGCGTGGCTCATGTACAGAAATTTATTTACGGCCAGAGAAAAATACAACCTATAAAAAAACGGTTTATCTGTTTATTTATTATCATACAGCCCTCTATTACGTCCGATGATGATTATAGAAGCTATCTTATTCAACTTATTATAAATCCATACACCTGTAAATGCGAAAGTGCGAGTTGGAGATATCCGTTGGATGTATGCGATTGAATGCGTGCATGTGTCGATCGACCAATCCCTAATGTAACTTACTACGGTTGCCGATACTTTGTATGCAAGTACACACTTTTTCAAACCTTTCAGTGAATAATTGAATTTTTAGAAACATCGATGGTATTGTTTAGGGGTGAGATTCTATCAGATTACAATTAATTTAATAATCAGTCAACACTAAAATTACCACATACAAGTCGAAATATAAAAAAAAAATTGAATCTTAGCCTACGTGTCCCTCAGTAGGGTCGGTAAAGTGTAGATAAATCACATTTTTTTTTACCGAACAACGTCTACTCCTAAGAACTTAGTAAAGTTCAATTGAATCACGGCTCTACCAAATTCTATTGATTTACCAAAATATGCTAGTATTTTTATATTTGATAACATTTAGAGCAGGAGTCAGCGAGAATGTTCTTACAACATACTATATTTTTAACCGACTTCAAAAAAGGAGGAGGTTCTCAATTCGGTTGTATTTTTTTATTTTAGTTACCTCAGAACTCCGTTATTTATGAACCGATTTGAAAAATTCTTTTTTTATCTGAAAGGGTATGCTTCCAGATTGGTCCCGAACTGCCATCATCATCATCATCATTTGATGATGAAGGCGTATCAAATTGAAGTCGGTTTTTCCAGTTTTTTACACTTATAAATTATTTATACTATTGTGATAATACCTCGTAACTACTGAATAATGACTTTGAATTTACAGATTTGGTTTTTGTTTGAATGAATCCGAATAAATTTAAAAGCTCTGACTATTTTGATATTAGTTAACTTCTTTTCCCGTTTAATAATGAGTTGGTAACATGTTCTCTCGCTGGAATAAATAAAAGTTTTATTTAAAAAAGGTACTGAGTAAAAGTATCACCACCAGCTTTTATTACTTGATTATAGTCAGGCAAATTTGTTCGGTGACAAGTATTAATTGAAATATATGACGGCAGTGCCATCTGTTGGGGTTTAATTAAGGAGCTAATGTACTGCCCTGAACGTGATTGATGAGCTATGGATGTGGTACCTATCACAAAACTGGTGATAAATAATTATTTTCGGTTTATTTGTGTCTATTGCTAATGGATTCATTTGGGAGATAGTCCTTTGATCTGTTGTAGAAAATAATAGTATTTTATCTACAATCGGAGTCCTAATAAAGATCTTTGATATTCTTAATTTTTTTACATCGGTCTCTTAAGGCGTATGTATAAGGCAGACAACCCTCTCGCTCGCACATTTCCACATTTTTGATGATATAATATAACTAAATGTAATTATGTGAAATTGCAGACCTTCAGGGTCGAGAGAATAACAATGCAAAGGTTCAGTAAAAATATCACATTGATCTAAACAAGTTTTTCGACCAAAAAACTTATACCAATGCAAATTTTTTGGTTAGAAAACTTGGTTGTATCAATGTGATATTTTTACTGAACCTTTGCATTGTTATTCTCTCGACCCTGAAGGTCTGCAATTTCACATAATTACATTTAGTTATATTATATCTTCAAAAATGTTGAAATGTGCGAGCGAGAGGGTTGTCTGCCTTAAACTTAACATACGCCTTAAACTATGTCAAGAGTTGAAGTCGAATTCAGCCCAACGCAACTCTTGAACTAGACTCAAAGTCAAAAAACTACACAAATTTTAAAGTGGGTTGGTACTTACCTAAATGCATTTACATACGAGATTTACGTTAGAGTCGTTTACTGGTAGAGTCTAAGAACAAAGTGCTTGTCTTCTTTGGCCGAATGCATATACCACCATTTTGGAATGTATTTTGTCACACTTTTACATCATTTAGTAGCTGCCTAATGTACACGTTCACACCAAAACATTAGTGGTTATATCTGTCGGGTGCTTTCTGTAAAATAAACGAATGTGATTCGGCTTTAGATCAGACTGAGGTAACGCAAACTAAAACGATCTCAACACCACTGTAATAAAGCCCATTTGACATTGCAAATTATCTTGCACCTACACAACCCTGACCCAGCCCTGCATACCTCAATGACGTCAAGGCTGGTCACATCCTGTGACGTCATAACTCATGTCACACAGACCCCGCATCCTGCCCATACGATGAGTTATGCTGCTCATGCATTTGCATGGAGGCTATGCCAATTTTGAAGGGGTGATGGAGCACTTGGATTTGCATGTAGGAGTTTGGGACAATGGACTTTAAGATTAATCTTGAATTGACTTTTGCACTGATGAACATTTTCCTTCATAGAACATCACGAATGGATGCTGTACGTAAGACAAAAACATTTTTTAATCTGATTTACATGCAGATAAATCAAATATTATTTATTTTCTTTTAGGATTAGTAGTTATAGACCATTTTTAGTTCTTTCATGATCAGACACAATATGTTTCACAAATTACCTAGCTGGAAGATACTGAATACTTGGGAGTCAAAAACTCACACATCTTTTATATAAACATAATTCATTAGAGTTAAACGACAGTAAAAACCTTGAACATTGAAAATACGAAATCACAACATAATACAAAATATGATTACCTACTAAGTTTCTTCTTTCCTATTAATTTATCAGCCAGCTACATTTATCCCGATATGATTGAGCCCAGATCAAATAAACCAGTACTTTCACGTTAAATTAGCTGGCGCCACCTCTATTAAGATGCGATGAACCGCCTAATCCGAGGAGTAGAACGTCTTGCCAGTAACGAAGACAAATTAAGCTTACCTCTTAGAGTAGTACAAAGAGCATAAACGTAAAATACAGGTGTGAACAATGTATGAACAGTAAGCAAGCGTGTGTCAGTTGGTGAATTCGGAGACTGATGGCGTAGCGGCTTTCGTAGCATCGTAGCAGCTTGCTACAAAACTGTAGCTTCTATTAAATAAGTTATATTTTGTACTTTTTGCGTATCAAAATTTGATATTTGTACGTATAAAAATACGGTTTTGGCTAGTTAGCTTTAAAAATCCTTTTATTTAACAAAATAACTTATAATGCAGTCAACTAATAAAATTAAGTTCAAAACTGTCCAAAAAGTACCTCCTAAAACTTGACTGTATTACCAATTATGGTATTTTTTGTTATTTTGTTTACATTATGAGTGGTAAGAATATTCTATCTATCTGCCACAAGTTAATAAAGAATAACCTTAACGAGAAAGCTACATTGCAACTTACGCTCAGATATTTTTACATCAGCCCAGACGCTGCCTTATCTATAGCTTGGTCAACATCTCTCTTTGGCTTACCTGCTTTGAAGTACTGGGATTACAGGCTGAGACATTAGTAGAGATTATTCATACGAGTTAATGATGTTGGAAAATGTGTGGGTGGAAAACTGAGCATTATCTACAGTAGAAATGTTAGGATGAGGCAAATTATTATTTAAATACGTTGCGTAATCATTAAGCACTGGTGTAAGTAAATTGGAAATGTGGGTAAAATTACAGTAAATTGGCAATTGGAAGGTAAACTGAGCCACTTTTGTCTCCTGTACAAGGATATAAAGATCATTAATTTTTAAATATGCATAAATGTGCATAAGAACGCGTGAAAGGAGTGTTCAGTTTAGGATAAAGCGCTAGATGATTTTTTCATGATTATTTTTACCTTACACAGAATAGAATACAAACAAAACTTACGGGATCTGATGATACGTTACTAGCGTACATAGAAGACCGTTTGGTGTCGTACCTTCTTCGGTAGGTGTGTCCAGCACTAACTTTTCTTTCATGAAAAACCCTCTGGTTATATTAATGCATTAACTTACAGATAAGTCCAATGAGGACATGTTCTGTGGTCATACGTAATCTGCCTGTAATTACATCGCAATGGGAGCATTACTATATGGCGGTAGAATATAGCACATACACTTTACCTTAATAGATTCTACGGTCTGTATCAAAGTATAGGATGTAGAGTAGAGCTACTTAGACAAATTTACGGAGAGCAAAATACTTCCTAATTCAATTTCAATTCAGTACCTTGGTATTGTAGTACTTAGTAGTGGACGATGCAGTCATGCCCTAACCTAACCTATCTAATTTGAATATTTTCACCTCTAGATTGTTTTGTTTTCTCTCGTCGTACCTACATAGAGTGTAGGAGTATAAATCAAACCTAAGTCTCGTATGCTTTAAAACTCAGACTCAATAGGTAGGTATTCAAGCATAGATTTTAGACATTTCACACTGGAGGTCTGTAAAAATATTCTCTCTCTGGGAATTAAATCTCATCCGCTGACGTGGACACTGTTCCCAAATACGAGCCTAAGTTTTCACATTCTACACGAATAAACGTGATTATCATTTATACCACTAAATGTTTATTTTGTAATGTGTATCTTAGTAGAAGGTACCTAAATAGGGAGACTCAATCAATAACACGTGAAAACGCTTTTGCTAAAATGTGGAACAGCGCCATCTATTGACAGTAAGTAATCTCTCAATTAGTACTGCTGAATGCCGCAGTGGAGCGCTACTGTGCGAGGTTCTCTCAAGAAGCGCTTGAACATTAAGTTCGGACAAGTGTTGATAGATGGCGCTGAGGCAAAATAAACGAAATGCTGAAAATGGCTGCTTGCTGGCTTGGTGCTGACTCACTATGGCGGGACCACAAGCGTACAGTAACTTTTAGTTGGTATCACGATATAAAACCTGTATTTTAGGTTGATTTTGATACAAAAAAGAAGCGAAGTTTTATCTGATTTCAAGCTTTTCTTTGGTCAGTCAGCCGGACAAACGTAATAGTAGTTAATTTGATCACCATCACAAAAAAAATCGATCATTTATTTATAACACAACAATTTCGTGTCGATAGAGTACACGATAGACGATAGTAGGTAGGTAATCAGAAAAATGTAGGTTAGACCGCAGGTGCTTTCGGAACTACCTACACAAGCCTTTCGCAGCTATAGTAGGTATCGCATTCAGTTTACGTAGGTATAAATAATATACATTTTTAGGAACATGTAGATAGGTAAGTTCCACAAGAACAAGACATTAGATTAGTAGATTATTTAACAAGGGGATAAAGCAGTGTCTTCTGTCGCGGGTGATGATTTAAATCGCGAGCGTAACGAAGGACTCGAAGTTTACTCCCGAGCGTAGCGAGGGTGTTAAAAACTTAAATCACGAGCGAAGCGAGGGATTTAAGACGAGTCCTGAGAGTAGCGAGGGATTTAAGTTCACCCAAGACTAAGACAGCTTTATCAACGAGGAAAATACTCTACTTTTCGTACCATTTGCGAAAAAATTAACACAATAATAATATGAGATAGCATTTTAGAACATTAACTTATTTATAAAAATAAATTAAAATAAACTTAACGTTTATGTATTTGAAGAAAACAAAAACGCGGCATTTTCCTAGACTAATATTTTTTTGTCGGAAAAGCAAAGGCATCAAGCTCATACGGCCTGCATAATAAATGCGTATTCCTTTTTCAAAAAGATATATAATGCTTTATATACAAACTCAATGGTGTAAGCACAGATGTAGTTCAGTATAAATTGTATTCCAAATTTAAATCACTTTCTCCCCCTAGAGGATGAAAGAAATCAAGTACAATTTTCTCTCCCTGTTTTTAACAGATTAAAAATGACTATTGTTATGTTCGCTTTTTGTGGCATAGAATGTCACTTTTTTGAGCAAGTGTACGAAAAAGTACATTATGTTGAAATTTCGTCCAAAAAAAGTGTTTTGCTTATTCCCACCTCCAGCGGTTGCCTTCTGCTGGCATGATGATGATAATGAAATGTTTATTCGGTTCGGTTACGTAATCCTGAAGAAACTGTTCATAATATAACATTGTCACGGGTTTCCTGAAGCAGTACTGCAATATCTAGACGCTGAAACGGGATTACAAAGTAATTTCATCATAAGATTGCATTAATCTTCTCTTCGAACCAACGAGTGCTCTCAAGACTTATCGATGCGAGTAATGTTTCCAGGATTTTCTAAGAAATACTTTTTCAATTCCTTTTAGAAAATTATGAAAGTAACTCATTTTTAATACTTTTTTAACAGTAAAAGCTAACGAAAAAAGTGTTTGGTTTTTGCCTATAGGTACTTTCATTTACTTGACTTCAGCGAATCCTCTCAATAATTTTTAATTAGCTAATATCGATTTTTTTTATGTAGATTTTAAATTTTGTACTTGGATAGACAGTGGCCTTCAGCCATATTAATATTGTAGTACAATCACTAGAGAATACAAAATTATCAAAATGTATGAAAATGAACTCAGTAGTAACCTCACCATTTTTGACGAAAGCGATTGTGAATGGAGGGGCTAGTCATAATCTTCCTTCAAAACAGACAAATTTATATTAGACTAGCTGATACCCGCGACTTCGTACGCGTGCTAAACTTTCCACCAAAATATCTGACAACCAGCTTCGTGCCACAGGCGGCTTTTAGTTTAGAGAGGTCAAGCTGTATCTACGAATCCACGTCTTTCATTTCAATAAAACCTATGTTTCAAATTTTGAAAAAGGGCTTCTGAATGGTATGAGTTTCATTGAAATTGGTCCAGTACCTAGCTTAGTCGTGATCCGCGAACAAATAAACAAACAGTTAAACAGACAAATAGACAAACTCGATTTTCGGAATCACAATGGTTTATTTAGTAGATCTGCATATTTAGTTTATCTTTAATTTTAGTTTTTGGCTTTTTTACAGTTTTATAATAGTATAATAGATAGATTTTGTTCAAATAAACTCCATGATCTATTATTTTTTTACTAAAATGGGCTGTGGCTATGGCTAGGTTGGTTGTTCAGCGACGGCGAACTTTACCGTAACTGCAGTGAAATCAAGCAATTACATGCAAGCACTCAAACATTACAGGAAACAGAGCAAAACACAAAACATTTAATTTCTTGAATTTGCAATTTAATGGGTTTGGCTGTTTTATAAATACATCTTCAAGCCCTATTTCTGTATAAATGTTTTCATGATACCTGCTTAGACTCAAAATTGTTTTGCAGTTATTTGTAGGTACCACGCAAGCCCTCAAAGTTTATTAGTCTATTTAGAGTAAATTTTATAGGCGCTGTTGATTTGAAACGGTCTTTTTACCTAGCACAACGTTGGTTGACAGAAATTGCATACATATAGAAACTTCTGGGTAACTGACTGAACAAAACTTTCCAACTTATCTACTGCCTATAACATTGCAGAGCCTCGTTGAGCATCGGTCACTCAGGACGTGTCCTTTAATGCATCGCACTGCATGTAGTTCCACCGGCACCCATACCCTTCAAGCCCATAAGTAATACTTTTGTCTCCTATAGTACCTACCGTCCATTGATGACGTAGTAACTATTCGGTAATCAACATCGGGGACAGGCCAGTATGGGGTCAGATCAAACTAACCCTACCCTTCAATCCGGAAACCAGAACACATCAATGCGAGCATCACTGATTGCAATGTGGCAGAAACAGTTGTAGTAGGTACTTCTCCGGACGAACTCTACTACTGCACCTACGTACATTCTATATACTTACTTTGTCTGTAGGTTTATGAACTCAACCAACCCTCTAGCATTTGCAAATTGCAGAACGTCATGTTTGCATTCCGTACGATTCACCTCGATTCACAATCAAATCTCAACTGTAACTAGTTTCCACATTGACAGGAATCTACAATTTAGCTTTAAGAGGCCTTGTGGTCATTGTTATAAAGTATTTTATTGCTTGTCTCGTTAGTGTCTTCAAATGCTGTGTTCACATGATGTAAAACAAAAGAACACCATTCGCATCTAAAAACATTATTTCGAGAGGTATTCGTCAACTCGCGACCGTATTTTTTCAATAACTAACTGCTTGATAATCTCTACGTTTTAGAGAAACATAAAATAGATGTCTACTTATGCATTATATGCACAAATATTGCAGGCACAAATATCGTATTATTAGCATATACTATAACTAAGCCGTAGTGGGATTTCTAACGTTCTTTGTTCACTTATCCTGAAAGTTACGTTGTGTAATTTCTGAAATAAAATTGATACAGATAGATAGATAGAAATTTATTCCAAACCACCACAAATTGATAGAATAGTTAAGGATGATTTAGACAATAAAATTTTAGTATTTTCCACTAAACTCCTCAGTAATTCCATTAAATTAACCTTGACAATGAACAAGCGCTTAGCACCTGCGTTTATTAACCGAGGCATCTGCGGATTGCGGCGCATCTGATGCCGTTTGCGTTCCAATTGTACCTACGGAGTACGGCATAGAATAAGCTTACGTAGAATCGAAACTAGTTTTCTGAGCCCCGAGTCTGTGCATTTGTTTTGACTTTCGATTCAAGTATAGCACACGCAAAAGCATTCGCAAAACGAGAAATTTTGTTGGGAACTGCACAATTCCCAAATCTCCTGCTAGAGGCGCTTATCCGGGTTTCATACAAAATTTCTTGCTTTACGAATGCGTTTGCGTGTGCTATTACTTATGTGCCTTGATCACGAATAAATGTGGCAATCACAAACGTATCGTAACGCTAGCGTGTCCGAGATACACTGCGCGGTGACACTAAAACGGCTGGCAGTCGAGCTGGCTTTGACGCGCAATATAACTTAAATACGCTAACACGGCGCCTGTCAGATTTTTCATGATAGAGTGAGCTTGAAGTACTTCGTAGCTTCGAGGTCAACCAGCGCGAACTACTGCTTGTTGGAAACATCTGCAAGATATAGGCGGAGAGCTCTCATACAACATTTATTTACTTACACAATTTTTATTCAAGCGATGTCGTGTAACACCCGGCCCATGTAAAATAATAGTTTCCTAACTACCTACTTAGTATCATTAAAAATAAGAATACCTACTTTTAAAAAGAACTCTAGCTCACTAAGAAAACTGGTCATCAATGAATATGATAAATTCACGTACACGACGCGGCGGAGCATACCAAAAAATATTGTTATTGTCAAACACGCGGTTTTACCAATTTTTATAAAGAATCAGGTATTCCCGTCAGTTGCACTTCTAGGAGGCTAGATATTCTATGCCAATACGGCTCCGCAATTAGATCCCAGCCATTGTTTCCCTTTCTGTTACCAATTCCAGTTTCAATTCGGAGGCTGCATTCTCCTGCAACCGCTTCGAAGCCTCGGTTTGAATTAACTGAAGTTATGATTTGTGAACTGCATTTCTATGGGTTGGGAGAGTTAGGGGAACAAAGAGCAGATCCACCGACTTTTGTTCAGCTGATTTTTTGAAACTGATTAGTTTTATGCCGTATAATTTTCTAACTTTTCTTTTTAAAAGCAATGGTAGCAATGGTAAATATTATACCTATCCAACATAATATAGCAGGTATTCTTCGTTAGGGAATATAAAATGGTGCTTGTATAAAAAAATATACAATCCTAGAACTTATTATTGCGTGCTGAAAATATTTCCATGTTCCGTGTGTGGAATGGCTTCAAGAACATTCAAGAACAAATTATTCCCAGTTTTTCGAATATTGGTACCCTTTATGAAGTCATTCGATACTGGATTTAAAAAGGTCTGCTTGCATAATAATTTATTCAAACAATACTAGTTCTTATTATTGCGTGCTGAAATAAAATATTTCCATGCTCCGTGTGCTGTACCGTTAGGTACATGCAAAAACAAAATTATTCCCAGTTTTTCGAATGTTAGTATGCAGAACCCGCGCCGGACACTCGTTACAAACTCATTTTGGCAAAGTTTTGCCTGTGTCGCCGTATTTACATAAAACCACAACGCAGTACAAAATGCAAACAAAAACTCTTGCTATTAATATTTCGACTTCGTATGTAATTTTCTTTTTTGATAGATATATCGAATAAATAAAATTATGGCACTACTTGTACTAACCGGAAGTGGTTTCCAATACATAATTCTTTTTATTTGGAATTTTTGAAATGAGAAATGATCAAATAGCAACAAAAAAACCTATTTATTGATCTATGAAACATAATCGCATTAAATGATAAACTTTCTAGGTGATACGCAATTTTTTTTATTAAGTTTGCATAGGCTATAAGTGCGCTCCCGAAAACTTTGTAGGTCGTTAACCTCGTAGGGGGAATTATTTTTTGTACTATGACAATAATTTAAGCTTATTCCAATTTGCATGAAATTAACACAAAATAACCGTTTGAAATACAACGTGACCACATATTAATTCACGTTAAATCACAATACGAGTGTTTCTGCAATTAATAGCGGCCGCTATCGGCTTACTGGCACACTATGTAATGTTTGTAAGCAATCATGTACCATAAACAATCAAGGGGGTATAGTTCTGAAACTCACTAGAGCACCAGCAATCGTCGTCATCATCGTCCACAGCCCGACTTCACCCACTGCTGGGTATAGACCTCTCTCTGTTCGTGCCATTCCTCACGGTCCTGTGCTTATCTCATCCAGATAGATACCTACTTATTATTAGTACTAGCTGATACCCGCGACTTCCACCAAAACCAACCACCAAAATATCTGCCAACCAGTATACGATGAACCTCGTGTCAAAGGCTGCTTTTGGTTTAGACAGGTCAAGCTGTATCTAAGAATCCACGTCTTTGATTTCAATAAAATGTAGCCTATGTTTCAATGCGGAAAAAAGGCTTCTGAATGGTATAAGTTTCATTGAAATTGATCCAGTAGTTTAGGCGTGATCCGCGAACAAACAAACAAAGACAAACAGATAGACAGACAAACAGACAAACTCGATTTTCGGAATAAGAATTGTTTATTTAGTAGATTTGCATATTTAGTTTATCGATATCTTTAATTTTAGTTTTTGGTTTTTTTACAGTTTTATATTAGTATAGATTATTATTGAATGACATACATGTTATGCATGACGTTCCTATTCAGGAGCGGCAGTACCAATCGTAGATACTTATTATTATTTAAGCTATGCATGCCCTATCCTTTTCTTGGAGCGCCACCACCTTCACCAAAATGTTAGTTCTTAGTGGAGATCGAACCAACAACCCACAGCGCGACAGGCAAAGCTAAAACTGACGAAGCTGTGCTGTTTTGATTATATAATAACGCTTCTATACGCAAGTTTTATTATACTTTACATGTACCACATAAATAACGGACACTAAGCTGATTAGCATAAAACCACGACATCCACCAAATTACCCTAAAATCTGTTAACAAATGGTAGCTTTGCATAATTGAATGAGACCAACGCAAACTCCAACATATGGACCAGAAAATATTCCCGTTTTTAAACCAATTTAAATTTTTTTTTTAAACCAAAAATGAATCGAAAAATGTCGTTAGATCGAACATTGGATTTCAATGTTTTCACGAGACAAATCATTTGAATTCTTTATTGATATGAATTGCAAACAGAGTAACACCTCGCCTTGAATACTTTATTATATTTGTCTTTCTTGGCTTGAATGGTATTCGATGGTGAATTTAAGAAATAAACGTTTCTTCGAAAACAAAAAAGGTTTTCTCTGAAACTGGTTTCATTAAATATTCCTAGTTAGTATGAAGATATGAAACACGCAAAGCATTTTGAACTTAATAGACAAAGCTTCGCACAAAGTACCTAGTCTTACTTCGAAAATGTTCTCTACGAGTGCTACGAGATCTCTACGAAAATTGCTACGACTGTCTACGCGGATTACTACGAAGTCTAGTATACATGCTCCCTCATTTAGTGTTTATATTTTTTTGAATATATTTACAATCAACACTGTTAATTTTCAAGAGTTCAGTTTATTGAGTTTATCAGTAAATCAGTCAATTTTCAGTGTTATCGCTTGTATAAATTGAATGTCAGGGCTCGGATTATTTCCATATTTATTGGTAGTATTGTGGCTATTACGTACAGCGACATTGTCCAATAAGTCACCTTACTGCTGGAGTCAATTTAAATTGGTTTTGTTGAAAATGGTTATTGTAAGGAAAAAAAATACTTTCTATAATTAAATGCACCACACTTAAACTAAAACAAAAGCTCTCAAAAAAAAAAAAAAAATCTTTGGACATTACCAAACTAAGCAGAGAACTACTATGGGAACTAGATTGCTTAATATAATACTTATATACATTTTTTTTGTAAATACATACTTATAATACATAGTAACACCCAGAGACAGAACAAACATTTATGTTTGCCACACACAAATGTTTGTTCTCGGTGGGGATTGAACCCACGACCCACAGCACGGAAGGCAGAGCAACTACCGACTGAGCCATGACGCCTGTCTGTAAAAATATCAAATTAAGGAAGAAATACTTTTTTAAATAGTACGTACGTAGCTGCTGTAAACGGCTTCTATGCTAAGTGAGTAAATATAACAGAAATAAAAACCGCAGATAGTAAAAATATTTGAAAATTACAGGAACAAGCAACTGCATAATTTTCCTTAAAAAAACCCAAGCGAAGTAATAAAGAGCTCCACGTAAACCGACTTATTGGACAGTCTGTAGTGGTTTCATTACAGTCACGACAGAGGGCGCTTCCGCGTCGAGTCGTCGCCACAAAAACTGAAAGATGACTCTACAAAACGGTAAACAAATTTCGTATTGACACTTTGATTTACATTGCGCGTCGACGTAACACTCAAACGCTTCAAAGGCCAAGCATTGCCATGCATGCCACGCATTGTACCAAAAAATAAAAATAAGTACATTTGCTTATTTTTGTGCGGAATACACCCTTGGCAATTTTCTGATAGACATCTGACACGAAAATGGTTACTTTGGACATGCTATTTATACTTCAATTTGTCAAAATACGCGGTGTCGGTTGCCTATCGCGCCGATGGAGATTGCGAAGCTAATTATTTTAATGCGTGTGTATTATTTGAATTGCCAGGAAATTGTATTGTGTAGCCACTTCCAAACTACTTATAATGGTATGTTTTGGAACCTCCATCATTTTAATATCTGGTTTATACTTTTACATTGTATAAATATGTATTATTGTGTACGTAACAGTACTTCCCACTGTCTACTAATTTCTGAAGTAATACTGAGAGGACGTAATGTAAATTTGAGACTATCCAATAAACATTTTTATCTTTAATTATCAACGGTATGTGAAAAAAGGCACAAGTCAAAGTCAAAAATCTTTTATTCAATAAAATCTCACTGATCACTTTGAATCGTCATTACGTTTTGTATGATTAGTTATGATTTTTTTTATTGGATGAGTTGGAGCTAGTTTGTCCCAAGCTTGTTTGTCTTCTAAATAATCAGATATTTTATAGTATGCTTTTAACACTTGAAATTTTGTCTTTATTTCTAGTATTAACATTATGATTATCACTTTTTTTGTTGAATAGATTGATATTTTTTTGAACATACAATAAGTTTTCATAGATGTACTGGCAAGGTACTGTCATTATATTTATTTCCTTAAACTTATTTCTTAGTGATTCTCTGGGACCCATGTTATAAATTGCATGAATAGCCCTCTTCTGCAACACAAATATGGTGTTTATGTCTGCAGCACTCCCCCACAACAAAATGCCGTACGACATTCGTGGTCATTGTCTCAAGAGCGTTACGACCAAGACATCGTCAACACCTTAGTCTAGCTCCATGATTTTCTATTGTGTAGTTTACTACCTTCAACATCATCACTATATCGAGTTCATGTCTCTTTCTGGTATTTGGTTGATACTCACAGTTCAGTGTCATTAACTCCTATAATTGTGGTTTGAAAATTATTTCTACATAGGTATAAGATAAGTAAATAAGTCTAAAATCTAAATAAATCTTTGTCTCAGATGTCGAATGAAACTAATATCGACCTAAAAAGGTACGTACATTTACCTTAATACCTGTTACTATAGGTATCTACCAAGAAACAGAACGCTCGAAGAAAATTGCTCATAAATTATTAACAGCGAAAACTACCGCTTTGGTATCGCACGCCGTAAACTGTAATTTCAGTGTAGTTGCGACTGCATCAAATCAAATGCAATTATAATAAAGAATTTGGAATACGTAAGCATAACTTCAATTCTATTTTAAGTTGTTATGCTACGGTGGTGACTTTGGTCATGTAGTACGAGAATCATTTTTGTACATTTATAAACATCAAGTTGCACTTATTATGTTTTTTAGGATTCCGATCTCGTAGGGTTTCAACATCCTATGGCTTAATCATTATCATCATCATCATCAACCTATATCAGTCCACTGCTGGACGTAACTTACCATAGGGTTCATCACCGGACCACTAGGCGTACGGAAACGAGACACCCGTTCATGGTTGATATGCCACCAATCTGCACTAAACGCTTTGCGACTACATTTATTATGCGGACAGCCAAAGAGTGGAACTCGTTGCCGGCGTCTGTGTTCCCGAATGACTATAATTTGGAAGTTTTCAAGAGTAGAGTGAATAGGTATCTTCTAGGTAACCGTGCTACATCGTCGACCACATCATTGCTTAACATCAGGTGAGATTGTGGTCAAACGGTTGCCGATATTGTATAAAAAAATGGGTTCCGAAATCCTGAAACGAATGATCTTAATCATAGAAAATATTGTTATGCAGTTTTTTCATCACATTAACAAGTTTGGAGTGTAAGTGTACCGGTGGTAAATATTTATACCCATCGAGCCCACTGGCTACTCACAGATGGGAGAGAAATAGTTTAAAATGAAAATACTCTGTGTCTACGAATTATAGTGCAAAAAACTGGAAGAAATTAAGTTATGCTTCGTTAAGTACCCTCTACATATAAATCACTTTATCAGACTAGTATTTCCCAATAAAGGGCGTCTTTATCTATGTGCAAGGGGGATCGATTTTGATTAGTTATAGTTACACAGTTTAATACCTTCGACCCCTTCTACGAGAAGATTAAGGTGTCTACACACCCTTAACACTTTAATTAAAACAATGATTACAGGACGGCAGTACTAATTTTATATCAGTTGTTCTTGAGGGCTCTTTGTGTCCGTTTCGTGTGAGCTTCAAAGGGATCAGTGGGGGGCCAGGGTTTTGTATGAGGTTTGTTCCACTACGAGCGAAATTATTTAAAGCCAACATATCTGTAAAGATCATAAAGGCAATTGACATTTTAGCAAAAACATCTGTAAATAGGAAATAATAAATTTCACTTTTTTTGAAAAATAAAAAAAAATTAAAAGGAAACTTTTGTAAGTAGATTTGTTTCTAAATATTTTGTCTGTGCTATAATTTTCACCTCATTTGAGTTTTGGTTGTGACGAAGTATAGCACGATTTAAAATATATCAACATATTTAACCACGAAAATAACTAGAAAAAAATCCCTATCGGAAAATCGTGACAATTTTGTTCACGCTATTATCTCCAACAGTGTGCTCTACCCCAAAACTCATATGTTTAAATCGATGGCGTGGAAAACCTTTATTGATTTTAAAGTACCTTTATGCTGCAGTTTGTTATACTTATATTGTTATTGGCCAAAGCTCTTCGTTTCTTGAGAACGCTTTATGTCTGTTCGTGGAGTTCTATCGAGTGTACCGTTTTGATGTCTTTCGATGGAGCCCATATTTTGTGTTGTTTGTACATTTTGTACAATACACTTTGGCTTTGACTTCTTTTAACAACCAGTGGCTTAAGATAATCTATTATCTTTTACTTTAATATTATTATTTTATTATTTTATAGAGCATTATTCAGTATCATTTAAGTAGAGACATGTACTAGTACCTACTCGTAGAAATACAACATTTTATATGGTTTAGGCTTGTCAAAACAAAATTAATTTAATTAATACTAGATAGGTTTTAAACTAGGTTTCAATTTCAATTTACGTAGTTTGAAATCTTTTCTAAAGCTTTCATGATTCAATGAAATCTACAATACCTTATAAGCCGTCGCAACGAGCTTAACATTTAATTACGTACCCCATAATAACTGACGCGATTGCGTTTCCTGCAACTGACGTACCGGTTTATTATTTTGCCAATTTGAAACTTAATTATATGAAATTCTTTAAAGAAGTGGGGTGTTACTAAGCGATGTATTTGTTTGTTGTTATTAAGTATGTCATTGTGCTCTAGGACAAATAATACATTTTGAAACAAAGAGACAAGCCACGGACATAAACTAAATAATAATGAATAAATTTTTCCTTGTTGGGAGGGGAAACCCTGTTAGTAATATTTTTTGAAGCAGGTAGTTATAATCTTTGATAAGAAGCACAATAAAAACGACGAATACATTTAAAAAAAACTTATTGACTAATACAGTATTTACAATATGTACAAAATACTCATGAAACGGTTCTGCAAAATGTCTGCAAACCGTTGCAATAAAAATAGTTTTGGTCAAATCCCTTTTTTCAATATTGACACTATGCAGACTTGCATCGAAGCTATTTTCATAATACATTTCTTCTGGCAAGACGTCAACCCTACCAGTTAGAAGGTGCTGAAGTCTCGCACAGTCTCTCATGCACAAATCCCTTTAACTCGTCCGACTTTGTTATCTTATTCACTTACGAAGTTTTCTATTCCCCATGAACTCGCGCCAACACGGTTTCAATAATGGCGCAAGTGTAGCAGACGTCAAACTTAGTCCAACTCGGCTTCGTTGCTGGGAAATTATGACGAAAATCGTTGAGAACTCTTAAATTTATTTTCTCGTACAGAAGATACGATTATTGATAGAAAATTATGCTGAATCGTGTAAACTTCAAACGCATGCTGTCTCGCATGTTAATGAGCAATAGTCTAGTAATGATTTGAATATTGGAAGTTTATGATTTGGAACTCATACATAGACATTAACATAATGCAACAGTTATTCCGAAATGTATAACTATGTTTAACTCATCATCACTGAAAACAGTGGACTTCTGCCAAACTCCCCGGCCCGAAAATGTTCACTGTGCGCGAGTGTGCGGTAGCGACCCCCCACCTTTTGGTTATCACCTTTTGGTTATCTTCTTTTGGTTATCTTCTTCAGAATAACAATATCACAGCTTGAAATCCATTACATGGACATTAGTCTCGCTCATACTTCCAAAAGTAACCGAAGATGAGATCCTCACTCTATGTAAAGGAGATTTTAAATCATAAAGATCCAGGTGCATGGATTGAGACCCTTCAAGCTCTCGACAAACTTTCCCGATGACCGGATTCAAATATTTTCACTAAGTGCAGATCCGCTTCGAGCGCTCTTTTGATCCGAGCACATCTTTGTGCTCTCTTTGGCCCGATTTTTCGGTGAGTTTGTATGATCCGTCGTTAAGTCAAAGCTTTGCGGAAAATAAGGATTTAGTTATGCAGTTCAAAGTTTGACATACGCTTGATGTTTTTTGAGGAAAGTTGTACTAAGTCAACCGTGCCTCTAGTGGGTTTATTGTCATTTATCCATTTTAAATTACCCGATAAAAAAACACGCTACCTACTAATTAGCCCCTTGAATATTTTTTTGGTTTATAAATATATTTTGTAAGATATTTGCCAGTAAATTAAGTCAGTATGTACCTACATTTTTAAAATATGCATTTTGACCATAGGTAAACTAAGTAAGATTTTCTCAGTACAGAACAACAGCTACATGCAACTAAAATGACCATTTTAGCCATTTTAGCAAAAGAAACTAAAGTAACCAATATAAATAAGACCACAAAGGTCAAAGGTGTATCGCTAATTTAAAATAAAAAAATAAAAATCTAAACCAACGAAGAAACAAAGGGTTAAAAATTTAAAACTTAAAAGTTTCAAGCTATAATTTGGTAAATCCAAGTTGAACACGCTATAAAGTGTTGAAATAATTACAAGGAACAATTACCAAAGTGGCAGCGAAGTGAGAACGTCAGCTGTTGCGAGTGGAATGTCACTTCTTTTTAAACGTCACTTTTGCTTCCAAGTGGGGTATTCTCGGTATTCTTGTTGTCAGTAGGAAAACTTTCGACATTTAGAC
Source organism: Eulithis testata (assembly GCA_947507515.1). Classification (NCBI taxonomy): domain Eukaryota; kingdom Metazoa; phylum Arthropoda; class Insecta; order Lepidoptera; family Geometridae; genus Eulithis; species Eulithis testata. The sequence goes on from OX382207.1 coordinate 5,783,319, forward strand.
GTTTATAGGCCATCCTGCCGTCATGATTGTGGCATTTTCTTGAGCTTTTTGATATTCTTTGCGCAATTTGTTGAAACTTGGCCAGAAAATTAATACGAAAGCTTTTTTGATTGTGTTTCAAACAGTACCTAATTAGGTGATTTTTATACCTACTGAAAAAGTAGGCTATAGTTTTTGAATACCTTATCCTTAAAGTTATTAGAACATTGATAAGTTTTAGTGTACTTAGGTACCTACGGCAACTTTTATTTCTTGAATAGAAACAAAAAAGAGTATGTGCAAAAACCGGTGGTTTAATCGTTATTGTTAATAAAAAAGACTCCAAATCGTTAGTTTTTAGAATGTAGGCAACTGGTAGTAGATTTTTTTCAGGCTGATGATAGTTGATAGTTGATATGATAATGCACGTTTCATACTATTTGGTAACCGTTGGTAATGTCAAATCCCGCAGTGTAAGCCCTAAAACGTATTTTATTTATATTATTTATTTAAAAAAATGCATCGTTTGAATGCACTAGAATCAAACTTAGGTATTTAAAAATCGTCATTACTGTAATAATAATTGCGGCCATTTGAGATACAGAACTTCAAAGACAAATACTTCAAACGCCTTTATTAACATAAATTAGTAGCCGAATTCATTTACAAACAATACCTGCCTAATTTAAGAATAAGTCTTTTTAATTTTTAATTTGAGCACTTTTAATATTAATTTAAATATCTAATTTATTAGACTTTGTAAACAAAAGTGTTCGTGAGAAATTATTGCCTATTTTATACTTTTCTGTAACTTTACCAAAAGATTTGCTATGTAAATTAGTTTGGTAACTTACAATCAATACTGTTAGGAATAACTTTTGCAAAATCTGATTTTGCTAGTCAAATAATAATATCTTCGAAATATTCTCAATATTCTGGAATATTATTCAAACTGAGTTGAAATTTGACGAGACGCCCGTATTAATTAATATCGTCCATTAGCATCGCGTGCTCCGTCAGAGCTCTACCTACTTACTGTGAGAGTACTCTATCGCTCTAAATGCAATTAGTTTACGCTAAGGCAGACACCGCGCGACACCGCTCCTCAACCTAAATATAATTCGGGATCTAATAAGATTATGCGGGAGTATATATAAGAAAATATTGTGCAGAAGTGTCTAATGAAATGAAATTAAAACTTTTTATATCTCAGAGATGAGATTTAAAACGAGGATTTTGACAGTTTTTATTTCGCAATAAAGCAATATTTAAAAAAAAATTGTATTAAGTTTTAACAAAAATATGAAATACCTTGGTGCGAGTATATAATATTTGTGCTTTTCTGGGAATTTTGACTCCTCAAAATATTTTTGAAACAGATTTAAGTATAAATAGCTGATACCCGCGACTTCGTGCACGTGCGAAACTTTCCACCAAAATATCTACCAACCAGTATACGATGAACCTCGTAGCAAATGGCTGCGCTTGGTTCAGAGAGTTCAAGCTGTATCAAAGAATCCACGTTTTTGATTTAAATAAAATACAGCCTATGTTTCAATCCGGAAAAGGGCTTTCGAATGGTATAAGTTTCATTGAACTTGGTCCAGTAATTAAGGCGTGATCCGCGAACAAACAGACAGACAAACTTAATTTTCGGAATCAGAATCGTTTATTTAGTAGTTCTGCATATTTAGATTATCCTTATGTTTAATATTAGTTTTTGACTTTTTTACACTTTTATAATAGTATAGACAGATAGATTACGCTCTCATAGTTTCCAAATCTTAAGAAAATGGAAGATTAATTTTATGTTTCGACAATTGCAATAAACGCGTCTGAAAGTTCGGGCAAGAGCAAATGGCATTAGGCTTCTCTCCAGCTCAATGACTCGTGCTGAGAGTCGGCTGTTAACTAGTGATGGGATCAAGAACTGGATAATATATTATACAAAATATATTTAGAAAAATAATATACTTGTATAAAAACTTGTAAAAAACTGTGACAGTGCTTTGAATTGTGAATTCAAAAAATACAACAAAGACAGCAGGGTTTTGAAGTAGAGCTAAATAAAAATCTTCAATAATCGATTAATGTTCTAAGGGCTTTATGATGTAGCAAACGGTGCCAGAAACCCGAATATTCTTCAGCGATCGATAAGAACAAAGTTAAGCTAGGCAAACAAAATAGTCGGAGACAATCTCAACCCAACACTTCAGTGTTCCGCGCCGGGTCTAACGCAAATTATTAGCGCAACTTTAACCCCCTTCCTACCTTTCTTTCGTCCGGCTCGCTCGACCTACCCTCAATAGATTCATTAAGACTCTAACGAGATCTTCCCGGCAAAATCACGAGTGCTTTGTTTCATTTAATGCGATTTGTTTTATTTGTAGCAATATTTCAATGAAGATCCAGAGAAAACTTTTAAAACTAAATAAGACCAATTCAAAATAGATTTAAATAAAAGTTTGATCAACTGAAGTAATTTAGTGTTTTCAAAACTTTAGTTCTTTTTTTTATCACAGCGAATGTTGCAATGCCTTTTTTTTTTAAGTCGTTATCTTTTACTTTTACAAAAAATAATGTAGAATTATTTCGAAGACGATTCAGTAGTAGTATCTGGGGCAACATTTAAGTCTGAAATGCTTAACTTACTCTGAACTTGACTGCTAAGTTCATGTGTAACGTATAAAAATAGTAACTATCAACAGAAGAGATTAGTGTCAACTTAGAAGTTTTCAATTTGTAGTGCTAAACGGGCATAATGCATGAAATTTAACATCCTTATATTATAATCGGCAATTGAATCAATACAATTGCAACGCATTTTGATATAAATTCGTCATGCTACCAAAATAGAAGGCATATTAAAAAATTACTTAGTTGACGATATCGGCCAGAGTATAAAAACGCCCTAGGTGTAGATAGCATGTTTACCAACTGCTTTGATAATTAGGTGCATTTACCACTGCTAGAATATTAAATAAGCTAATTTGAAGTTCCTTGAATGTCGTCCAATTGAATTAGGAATGATTTTGTCATAGGGTTGTAATTTTTAACCGACTTCAAAAAAGGAGGAGGTTCTCAATTCGGTTGTATTTTTTTGATTTTTTTTATGTTTGTTATTTCAGAACTCCGTCATTTATGAAAAATTCTTTTTTTATCTGAAATATGCTTCCAGATTGGTCCCATAAATTTTTTATCAAAATCGGTTTAGTAATTAGGCAGTTAAATAAGAATAACTGGAAAAAACACGTCACACGCGTACACGATATTGCATATTTTGCTTTTCTGTGACTTTTCTGTGACGTTTACGAGCAATAGAACAGTCTCAATGAACTGCCAATAATTGCCATCATCATCATCATCATTTGATGATGAAGGCGTATCAAATTGAAGTCGGTTTTTCCAGTTTTTTAAACTTATAAATTATGTAATACGTGAACCGTGTGTAGATTCACTACTGTTTGACATGCCTGCCTGTATGTATACCTATTGTATACTAATGCCTGAAAATAGTTTGACGGAGTGAGCTAAGCAATTATAATAAATCTTTAGGTTATAAAATAGATTATTTGAGCGTTGTCAATATTGCTCTACACTCCATTATACAAAAATGTCCAAAGTTCCCCCATTTTATTCAAAATACTCGTTCATCAAAGGCATGCAACAAGCTCCGTCGAAATATTTACGCTACGAAAAATTACTTCCCGTTTAACATTGCAAATTTAGTATGCAAATGTCGACATTAAACACCTTTATTGTAGCACTAAACGCAAATCGATCGGAAGCGAGACGAGACGGGACTCGTTTCGGGAGTATTTTTCAAGTCGACTGCAGAAACGCGATAAGCGCCTCTCGAAATGTGACCGAATTTCAATCAAATTTATGAGTTATAATAATGATTATAGGTACTTTATCTGCGCCCCGCATAAAATTTTGCGATTTCACTGAAAAGGTGAACTCTACTGTAACAAATTTAAGCGCAATCGTAAGGCGTCGATAACGATTCGGAGAATTAATCTCAGTGCGAAAAAAGCGAATCTGCTGGGGTGCTGAAATGAGACGAAACGCGGCAGATAGATTGCCAACAGTTTGTCACTGTTCATATTTATTAGTTACGTTTCGGGAACGATTTAGATATGAAATAATTGATAGCTGTTCTGTTAAACACTGGACGACGACGTTACTCCAGCAAGATTTCTTTGTTTTCTTGACAAAATGTAAGCAATGCGAGTTTGAAAAAAGATGTACCTGAGGTATTGTTTGAGTAATAAATCATTTAAGTTCTCCTAAATTAAACAGCAAAACCGTAAAAATAAAATAGTGCAGAAAAACTTCAAGAAAAACTACAGTGACATTTGGCTTATTTGCATAATTATTCAGATATAATAAGTCATTACGACACTTAGCAAAAGTCACAGAGTGAAATCTTTGTTCTTTGCCACCCCGGGGAGAAGAGCTGGACCGCTCGCAGCGATTGAAATTTAAAATATTGTACCCTTTGCCATTATGCGAGCTTATTCACCCTTGAAATATCCCTGGGGGCGCCAGGTACAACGATTGGGGAAAATATTTTACACTTGTTACTAAGGATGTCGCTTTCAAGTCTGCCGTCGCCATTCTAATTGCATTACACGTTTATGAGGCGTATTTCCAGCACGCTACAGCGTAAAGTCGCACGCAGCCTTTGTGAACATTTATGAAATGTACTTAATTAGTGTGTCGAGGATGAAAAATTGTTATTGAAACCTGGTTGATTGAACTGGCGATTCATAACTATGTCATTTTGGATGCAATGGTAATGAAAACGCGATTCATCACGGGCGCACTCTCGGCGCGAAATTTTTCAATGAAATGGACTTGACGCATGATTTTGCAGTCCGTGCAGTGCACCTCACTATATTTTTATTATCACCCATTTATTCGGGCGATGGTTCATTTTGTAATGGTGTTCTGTGCGGCTTGAAAAGAGTTTTATATAGATTGAGAGCTAAAATAACGACTACCTACCTACCGTAATTGAATATATTAATAACGCTAAAAATCAACCAATAATAATAATTCTGGTAATCACACTCTATATTATTCTGTAAATTACGTGTAAAACCATAAACAAAAATAAACGTTGTTATAATTGAGCAAATAACTTTCCTCATTACCGCGAGCATCAAATACCTATTTTGTGCGTCGATATATGGGGTTCGGTGCCCGCATTACTGCACATTAAGCTCGGCTCACTGAGCGGAAGGCCAACGTTTACTTGATAAAATAAATTTGAACAAAACAAACGCATCCGTTGCGCCAATATGAATCCTCTCTGAAGTCGTGCTAAGCGGAATGGAAGCGGAAAAATGGACGGCTAATATGCGGATACCTCGCGTGCCGGCAGGGTTAGTCAAGATTGCCGAAATTCAAACCGACTGTTTCGGTAAAGGTATGCAATGCGACATGCAATTTCGAATTGCACCGTTTGAAAAATCGAGGAGTCACAGAAAGAGAGTCTTTGACCAATTGTTTGAAAGCGTACTCGTATATCGCAAATGTATTCACTCTTTTCTCCGATAATCAACATGACCCAAACTCGATATTGTCGAATTTAAACGCGCAACTAAGCCGAATTGAAGTGTCAAGCGTAACGAGACGCGGACTGTAGGGCAGCCATTCGTTAGTCTAACTCTTTTGGTAAAACGACCCTTGGATAAGCCCGGTGCACTGTTAACATTCTTTTCAATAATGATGGGAGGGGAGATGTGAGTACCTTATGTCTTGTTTATTGGATTTTTTGTTGCAATCTACATATGAATGGGAACAGTAATCTGTTGGACATTGGACTCCATTGAGTTGCATTTTATTTATTGTGTACTTAATCTCATTAAAGCCATATTTTGGCGATGCTTTGTAATGTAATTAAAGCATCAATGTAAATATTTTTTTAGTAGTAATGCAAATCGATTTTTACGTTGCTAAAGTATGCTGTGTGTGATCAAATATTAACTTGCAAACTTATAAAATTTGGAATAACTTAAAAGTATCGTCTCCAAGTTTTCCTAGCCAACTTTAAAGTTAAGCCGTAGTAACACGCGTGTTGGTCGCTTTAATAAGTCCCGCGAATGATAAATAGGATCAAGTGCGGGGTCTTTGCAAGTGTTTTATCCCGCTCTGTGGGGTTTAAAAAGATATTTTGTCCTTGTTTCTCTCAAGGGCGTTTTACAAGGTTTGTCAACTAGAAAACTTAATGAAACTGTGGCTGCAGTGAGCATCATTATCGGCGGCTTTTTATCCAAACGCAAAGCTTTGGATAAAAACCTTTTTGGAACGTTATTAAAACGTATGCCTCTTTGGGGTTGAATCAAGCCAAGTGGAATAATTCGGATAAAAGTTCGATGGGTTTTGTTTCAATGCGCAGTCGGGAAAGGATTTGTTTTTCATTTCCTGGTTGACCTAAGTTTTTTTGTGGAAATGGGATTTCAATTGGTACGCTTTGGCCATAGTCTTGTTTTACCTATCAATTCCAATCGATGCAAGAATTCACTGTTTTGTCATCGAAATATTTGACTATCGCAGGTGGATTATGTGGAAGGACCACTGACATGACAGTCATAGCCGCAAAAATGAAATTCTAACAACCATGCGATGGCATAAATTATTTCGCATTAAAAAAATGGTAGTTTCTCTATGTTGCGTTTCGAATCAATAAACTCAACCAAGTTCGTGCTACACTAAACAGCCTTGGAGTCTTGAAGCGGATATTTTTTCCACCACTGTAACAACATTATACAGTGTCAACAAAGCGTGACGCACGTGGCATCCAAAGGGACCGTTGCTAGGACAGTAGAATGAACCATATTTTAGCTGCAGTTAAACTTCATTACAACCCAAACCTTTGCAAAATTGAACTTTATATCAACTCACATAAGACTTATCACTCGCAGAAACGACTTGGTAGAACAGGAATTAGTTACGCACACATGCACCTCTTTAATAGGGGTTGGCATAGAAACCAGTAAATGTATCGTCTTAATTAGAATTTCGCCGTCCGACGAGCAGTTTTGAAGTATTCTGTAAACATTACAATCATTGAAATTGTTTGTAAATGAACGTGTCAGTAGGTATCAAGGGTTCTATATTCAATTTTAATTAATCTGCATAGATTATTTCCGCTGTTTCGTAGGTTTTATGAAAATAGCACATCATAGTAGCCGGGTAGTTATTGCAAAATCAAAGTCCCAAAAACTCACCGATCACTTTAAATCGTCAAAAATTTTTGTATGATATTTTTTTTTATTAAATGAGTAGTAGCTTATTCGTCCTAAGTTTTTCTTCTAAATAATCAGATGAGGAAGTAAACAAGTACGACACATCTGTTTGTATTGATCAATCAAAAAGCCACACTTCCATTCAACTCTGTTTCCAAAAGCCCAATAAATAGTTATAAATTGCTAGTGATATACGACTTCCAACATTACCAAGATCGTACTGAATGGCCAAGACCCTCGGAATGGTTGAAAAGGTCGTGTTTGGAACAACACGTTAGTAACTTAGGAACGAGCACTCGACTGAGATAAAGCGCAGTCATCAATATGGTGGAGGTAGCCCAAGGGTACACTACATTAGCAGCAGATTAATACATCTATTGGAACCTATTGGCAGTGTTGTGTAGCGGGAATAGTTCTGTCACAGATTATCAAAATATCCAGAGAAAGATCTGGAAGAATTTCGCGAGCGTATTTCTGCTGGCTGGAAAAGTATGGCCAAGAAGAGCCACGAAATGGTCAAGAAGTAGAAATAAGTGTCTTATCCAGTTTTGGTTCAGGTAAAATTTATTTTTCCTGCATGAAAATTATGACTTATACAAAAGTATTTACAAAATACATTATGAAACAGTTGAGGTCTCGATAATGGCTAGCGTCCACAGGCCTGCATCGCAGGCATCGGACGCATCGCACGCAACGGATTTTAGTTTGCCTTGTATAAAAACTCGTCCGTACGGTGCGGATCAGTTGTCGCAGTTGTATGAGTTTCTATGCAAGGCAAACTAAAATCCGTTGCGTGCGATGCGTCCGATGCGTGCGATGCGCAGGCCTGTGGACGCTTGCCTTAAACCGTCAGTTCAGTTTGCTGTATATATACCTTGCCCGAGCGTTGGACGTGCTAGTATTTTGTCCAAAAAAATCTGTATAGATGAGCTGTTATCTTTAAGCTATATTGGTTGTTATTGCAAATCATCCGATACGCGCTATGTTCATTTGACTCGGATCACTAAGCCAATTCGATTATGATTTAGCCGCAGATTGATATTTTTTAATGAGATTCGGATTCACTGTAGGTGTATAAAGTTTAACTCATTACGGACCTACTGATATTTACTTGTAAATTATACATACGGTTTGTTTATCTTTATTAATTAAAATATTACGATGCATATCATCGCACTTCCAATCAGAACTTTATACAAGCATTTAAACCGGTTAATATTATCACATCCAACGCCTGATTAAGTCCATTACATGTGAGTTATTGTTTGTTACAATTTAACTCAAATTGATATCAGGATTTGAAATGTATTATCTCTGTAAATTAGGGAATTAAATTGTTAGTGTCCTGTGGGACTAAATAAACTACGTCATTTAGAGAACATATGACATGACTGCATTTCGCAACTAAGTAGACAAACAAGCGTACGGTCCTCCTGATGGGAAGCGGTTATCGTATATGGACGCCTGCAATACCAGAGGTGTCACACGCGCCTGTCTTTCACTGGATCTCATGCACGTTATTTTACGTAGGATAGCTAAAAAAAATCTGATTTTATCTGTCGGACGCCAAGCGTAGACTCTATGTAAAAAAAAGCTAAGAAAACGTCTAACTGACCTCACTAGAAGAATATGTGATGTATTTCAGTGTGGCAATAGATGTGTTTTTATTTTGACCCTGCAGCTACACAAGCCAAAACATCAGAAGACCCTGTTTCAAAAAAAGATTTTCTCACATTCCAGCTACGTACCAACCAATGACGTCAATCACATAAGAAGTAACGTTTATTTCTTGCAAAGATAGAAGTTTTCAAGATCGGTGCTCTCTTCACACTATGAAAATAAAGTGGAGTCGTTTAACTGGCTCTAACTAACCTCAGCACGTTTTGCAGTTCAATTTGTCTGAGTAGTTGTTAATGGATATTAAATGATTATTGCTGACCCATTACAGGCAAAAAATCTCTTTGAATTCGTCTGGAACTTAAATGAAGATGATTGAAAGGGGTTCAAATAAACTCAATGTAGGCACGCCAAAAATATATGTAGATAAAGAAAAAAACCAGCTTATTGCACAATTTTTAAGTTACCTTTCCTTCTGCCTTACGTACGAGTAACAGTGGTTGTGGCTGTGGCAGTGGCAGGGGCCATTTTATAAGTAGGCACCTACGTAATGCTTGTATGTTACCCACTTTTTCAGAAATTAATTTTTTTTTACAAAATATTCGCAACTTTTAATACTTCAATTTTGTAGATTACAATCATTGTGTTTAGGAAAAAACTTGAAAAAATATTAAACTACATTTTCCAACCTCTCATCCGGCTAACGAATTTGGGGTAACGCGATTATGATCTGAATCTAAGCTCTTGCCACACTGTAAGCTAAACTAAGCTAACTTAGCATAGCTTAGCTCACGTCGCGTCGTTTTGTATTTATTGATGTTATACTTCTAATACGACTTCCAACAACGTTGCGTTACGGGATGACATAGTCTCTGTCTCTTTCTATTCCCCCCGAATAGAAAGAGACAGAGGCTAATACACTACAAATGCTACAATCAAATATAGATGGCAGTGTTCAGCAAAACAGCATTTGACCGAAGATAAACGACTTCCAACTGACAGCGGGGGAAATAGAATGAGACTATAATACGCTACAATCAAAATATAATAGATGGCAGTGTTTTAAAACAAAAAAAAACAAATATATACAATAACATAAATTGGTTGCCACAGCAGCAAATGGGTCTTAGCTCAGCAAATTGCCTACTGTTTTAGCAGTAGGTGCTGTTATTCTGCTAAGACCGTGACTGTCATAAGACCCTGTGAGAATGATGATGTCTTCCTGGCCTGTTTCGGCTACGGCGACATTGTTGCTGCATGATGCCTATGATGGGCTCTAAGGTGACTTGAATAACCAATTTTGGCTTTAAAGGTTCTTGCACACAATGTGCATGTAAGAGCGCCGTTAACGAATAATAAGAAATATATAAGAATATATAAGTTATAATATATAAGTATATAAGTATAATATATTAGTATAATAGCCTGTGAGAATATATAAGTTATAGTAGGTTAGCTTAGCTCATTGTGTGACTAGTACTTTACACTTTTACACGGAGCGCCCGTCTCTATCGCCAACTTAATGAGACCCCAACGAAGAAAGTATTCAAAGAAATTAGACGGTAATTCAAGTTATGATACTGAGGGTAATATAATTAATAACTTTCTAGTTTTGGCTCCTGGTAATTCACAGTGGTTCTCATAGAACTTTTTAGAGTATGGTTGAGTAAATTTACAAGGTTGAGAGCAAATCTGGCTAAAATTGAGCGGAAAAGTGGCAGAATCACACATCCACCAAGGGATCGCAACGGGGGCACAACAGGGCAGTCCTTTTATTCATTAGTAATCAGTGCTAAGAAAGAGATCGCTTGTGGTGATAAAACTGCCTGTTATTATCCCAACGTGGTTATGACGTTTCTTTCATTTGTAAAATTATGTATACGGCATATAATAGTCTGTGTTTTCTAATTAATCTAGGGCTCCTTGATAAATGTGCTAAATGTGATAACTAGCTCTTGTATATTTATCTATTACCATATTCATTTTGAGTCTATATTTTTTTCATTTTACTGTGGACTTCTGTAAAGCGATGATGATGTAGCTAATATTATACTAGCGTAAAGGTAAGTTTCTGTGGTAAGAGCTTATTTCTATATCACTCGAGTTAGCTGAGTTGAGTAACTCCATGTTTCGTTTAGTTAGGTACTCGTACCTCGCAACTGATGAAATTATTTCTGTGATTAATTTGAGTCTAACTTTTGTGAGGGTGAATTTAATCGTGTTAGTTTAACTCATAGGGCAATTTTAGTTCAAAGTTTTAATTATTTCTTTACTTATTAAACTTGAGAGGGGAAAAAGATGACCAACAGTCAGACAGGATATTATAGCTAAAATCTTCTAAATATATAAAACTCTTTTGTAGCTGACTGGCAATCAACGCACAGCCTAAACTATAAGTCCTAGAGGTATGAAATTTGGAGAGTTGTATCCTTATATAGTGTAGGAGTGCACTAAGAAAGGAATTTTGAAAAATCGCACCCTAAATGTTTTTAAATTATGATCAAAGATTTTAACCAAATAATGCGTATGCTGCCACCACGCGAGCAAAGCCGCGGGCGACAGGTAGTATTTTATTATATAGCGTTAAAAAACGGCTGTTAAATACATGAAAGTAAATGCTAACGGAAGTTTTGTTTCTCATACAAAACTAAGGTAATTTTCAGGACGATAAACTAAAAATAAGTAGAGCTCAAATTCTGGCATAGGCAAGGCAACTTTTTCTCTTACGTGCATTTGAATGGACTGAGCCCGTAGTCTGAGTTTTGTTTTGTTGATCGAAACGCGTATCGAGAAGCGACTTGCGAGATATTTTGTATGAAAATCCGATAAGCGCCTGTAGCAGGAGATTCTAGCAAACTATTTTTCTCCATACAAAAACTGCGAGTTTCTCCATTCTCGCTTGTCGCAAGTCAACATAACAAAACTCAGACTACGGCTCTTGTGCCAAAGATCGCGGAAAGTTGGTAGAAGAAGGCCTAAAATAGTTCTCTACGCCCAGGTGTTTCGTGTAATTTTACTAAATAAATAGTCACTAACTATGACACTTCGAGCATTAGACTACAGTCTGTTATGATGATGATGCGAACGCAGCTGTTGAAGTAATTGATGATGATGATGATGAAATACTTCTAATTAAATGTCCTAAAGTTGAAGTAACTTGGAACTAGGTTGTCAGTAATTTTGTTCCGGAGTTTCCAGTAGGTAACAGAAAAGTCCGTAATGGCAATGAATAAGTTATTAGATACGCGGGATGACTACAACATTTTTCACAGACTGTTGTAGTTGTAAATTATAAACAAAATGCATTTTTTGTGTAAATATCGTCTAGAGTCAAAACATTTGGAAAAATATATTCGAGGAATTGACGGTTTACCAACCTTTCTGGTTTATTAGCGTTTAAAGAAGGTTAGGTAAGCGTCCACAGGCCCACATCGCATGTATCGGACGCATCGAACGTAACGGATTTTAGTTTGCCTTGTATAAAAACTCATACAACAGAGTCCACTGATCCGTACGGACGAGTTTTTATACAAGGCAAACTAAAATCCGTTACGTGCGATGCGGGCCTGTGGACGCTTACCTATAAGTAACACCTGCGTTGGCTTATAAAAAAATTTGATATAGGTAAGTAAACGTGAAAAATCAATAAATAAACATTCGTGGGCATTCCGCTCAACCCATCTAGCCCTGAGCTAACTGAAGCTTATACTATGGCAACTATGGGAACAGACTTCGAATGTAAGTATATTTTAAAGCTACATACTTATAAAATGTATTTTATAAACCTTATTGTATTGTATACATTACTTTGTTACTAATATTAAAGAGACTCATCTGCTAAAGTAAAACAGTGATGAAACTCCATAACTTTGCCTTTAAGCAGTGGCCGAGCTGTTTTAACATCACATAATCTCGTAAACTTGTAATTACCTATAGTTTGGATGTTCGGTACTCTAATTTTAGAGGTAAATGTAGCCTAGTTTAGAAGTTTTAAGGATGCCTTTGTAATGTTATCGTGTAAATGTTTGTCAAGAGGTTCGGGCAGTTAGGTTAGTTTGTTCAAAGAACTGTCCGCAAAATACGATAATGCTTCTCACTTATACTTGAAAGAAAATACTTCTAGCGTTGGCTATGAATTTTAGTATTAAAATTTGTAATTTTTATTATTTGGATCAGTCTTAATACTTTTTTGATACCATTGTCCTTACTCTATGAGAGCTCTTTATCTACTATACTATTTTGCTATTTGTCAAAATTATTTTCATGTGGTTTTATTGAATGGATTACTTTATTCAAAAGATATTTGTATTAGTCCTCAATAAAATTAAAACAAAATGGCTATGTTCTACTTTCAATGAGACCATTCACCTAACAATTAACCCCTGAAAACTTTTAATGAAATAGCTTAACTACAACTTCCTGCTTATTTATTAATATAATTAACTGTGAACGTATCGGACTTTCTACTTAGAGGTTGTTTAAAAATTTAGCTCCTCCTCGTAGAGTTGTTGGCCCGCGAGCCTTCATTCTTAATTATACTTTGGCAAAATTAAGACTGTCGCTTAGTTCGGAGTGGAGTGCCCGGCTAAAGGCTCCTCTTCCATTTATCTAAATGTACTTTATCTCGCCGAGGGCGCGTGCTTGGGTGCCGTGGAGACGCTGTACTAAAAATGCCTTTTGGAATTATTAGTACTCGTGTTGTCAGATCTGCTCTAATTTTTTCCTTCGTAAGCTAATTTTTTTAAAGAAATAACTACGTGTTTGTTAGAATATCCTGTATAAAAAACACTGTTTTATGTGTGAACTAGCCGTCGCCCGTGGCGTTGCTTGCGTTCTGGACCCTTTAAAGTGTTACTTTTCAAAATTCCTTTTTTAGTGCACCCTTACACTATTTAAGGATATTACCCTCAAAATTTCATAAGTCTAGGACTTATAGTGTAGGCTGTGCTTTGATTATCAGTCAGCTTCTAAAGAGTTTTATATATTTAGATGAAGAAGATAATTTTACAACGCCACTCCACACTTTTCCCTTCCTCATTGAGGCCTCAAAGTAATGACGATACTAGCAGTGTCGAGCGTTAAGTACATTACCTATTGTAAGTGTTCCTTGCCTAGTACCTCGCGGATGTATGAGCTGCTTTTACTCTAATTATGAGCTTACCACTTTAATGTTATTACAGAGTAGGGACTTCTTACCCTTTATAAATAATTGAGCTTGAACTTCACTGAACACGTTCAAAGGCGTTAGTTTCTTCCAAGCAACAGTGAATTTTAAATTATTAAACATTTTAACATTGCCTACCTAACTATTAGAAATATTACACTAGGAAATCTAACCAATCTTCGTAAGTGGCATGACTTTTCTTCGTGGCTAAAATAACAAGTTATTTATACAAAATCTATTAATAAGTAGTTATAATCTAATAAATCATTAATCTATCCATCTATAGTTGTGAAAGTTTCTATGACAATTATATTTTATAGAACCGCTTTAGCATAAAAAGAGATATTTAGTCCAAAAAAAAGCCATGACAAGTTATTGCACTGAAAATACTTTGTGAATGAGTTTCAAAATAAGTCTGCAATTAATGGTAAACCAATTTGGTGAAGATTTTCATTTGCAACGTAGATTGTGGTTACCTCTCATTTACAGTGCAGGTGGAAATAACATTTTAATCCTGTGGTAGACTGGATTATTGCTAAGCGCGGTTAATTATATTACTGGTGCACAGATGTGTGACTACAGTTATCGTTAAGTGTTTGAAAATATTAATTCTGGTTATTTTGAAAACCTCTTCTGTCGACCAAGGGGCATTGTTATTGCACTTTAATTTATCGCATTGGTATAAGTTTTTTGGTCGGAAAACTGGTTTGGATCAATGTGATATTTTTACTGAACCTTTGCATTGTTATCCTCTCGACCCTGACGGTCTGCAATTTCACATAATTACATTTAGTTATATTATATCTTCAAATATGTTGAAATGTGCGAGCGAGAGGGTTGTCTGCCTTATACCACAGATTATATAATACTACCTTATACATACGCCTTAAAGAAATACGACATAAATTCAAAATTATGAATTCGCGATCTATCACTTTGTTTCATTATTAAACTTATTAAAGAAAACTCATTAATCTCCGAGATTATAAAGAAACATAAATAAAACGGACATGCTTTCACTAGGTACACCATTTTTACGACTTCAACAAACTTTTCTCATCAAAAACCTAAACCAGCTGGTAATAGAGCTTTTTAATATGTTTTCTAATAAAAGTATTTTATGATCTTATTCTCTCGTGGAAAACGTACCTAAAGTATAAACTACCTACTTACCAACCATGAATTTTATATCTTCAAAATAAGAAGTACCTAGACACTCTTCTTAAACTTTTGAAGATTTTAAATCAGGTGCCGTCCTGCCCCGTATAGTTTTTTTTTTGAGTTATTATTACTATTATATTATTGTTATATTTTGAGTTATCATACGTCGTAAGCTAAAAGTGACACAGTGGGCTACGGATGTTGGATTTAGCTTGGAGTTTCACTACGTTATAAAATCCGAAAGAAGATCTGAAGAACCAAGGTCACTGACGTAACTCTCAGAATTTGCAAGTTGTACTGGCAATGGGCAGGTCATATAGCTCGAAGAACTCACAACCAACGGGTATTAAAAGTTTTCAAATGGCGACCATGAATTGGAAGACGTAGCGTCGGTCTCCATTGGACTAAATAATAAAATTATCAATAAAAAATAAAGTACTTCGTAGTTTTGTAAAAAGGCCAATTATGTAAACCCTTAAAAGTAAGGCTTAAAAACTTTTTTTTCCTTGTTTCTAATGTCAACGGCAAATTGTTTTTTTTTTTACTCGCTATAAAAATTTTCGCCCTCGTTAATCTCGATGTGAATAAAGATTAGCGTTGCATCTTTAATTAAACTCCGTTTTACGCCCTGACTTGTTTTATGTAGGTACTTGTTTTATGTACTAAAGTTATCTCACTTATTTTGTTTATGAGTATAAAAAAAACTAAAACAATTGTAGTAAGACCTCGTTTCTTTTTCATCTCAACAAACATGGTATTTTTTCAAGACAATTCTTGCATGTCAAAATGTCTACCACAACAGTACAGGCAGTGGAACACGCAAAGATAAAGCTGGGCTTACTTAAAATAGATTTTATTTTGTTTTCTACGTTTCAGAGTGGTTGTCACATGGCGTCGTTCTTAAATATATTTTGAAAAGAGAACATAAATATGTATGAGGACGAATTAAATTCTGCCTTCTTTTACGACGTCGTATTGTTTGTTCCACAGGCGTATATGTACCCTTAGCATTAGTTACTAACCAATGCAAAGTAACGAAATAAACAGGCAACCCCAAAAATATTTGTATATGAACGTCTTCATAGTTGTCGAATCGTTTTCGCAGTACAGACGGTGTTTCCAACTAGGTTTTCAAAAACTACCCTGCATACTTGCGTGGCCAGCAGCCCTCCGAAGCACGGAAACTGTCAGGTGTAAATGCCACTAAAGGTCACCCCTCCAAATAGTGACCGCGCAGAACGTCGCTTAACTTAGATAATCGGTGAAGATTGACTAAGCAAACCTAGCCACATCCTAGCATTTCGCGCATTTGATTCGATTAAAATGATATTTGCGACGAATTCACTAAAGAATCGATAGCACTAAAGCCCGTGCTAAGGGTTATGACCAATAAACGTTACGTACTCAGTCGTCAACGTTGAATGATTAATGGTTTAGTTCCAGTCAGCTTAACGCTATAAAATAACTGCCGAACGGTAGGTAGTAAAATAAGAAATTGCATTTTAAATGCGTCCCAATTTTACTGGACAAATCGAAAAGTATCTACATATAAAGTAAATAATAAAAATTAGACCTTTGCATCTATCTCTAAATATATAAAACTCTTTTGATGCTGACTGACAATCAACGCACAGGCTAAACTATAAGTCATAGAGGTATGAAATTTGGAGCGGAGGAACATTATATAGTGTAGAGGTGCACTAAGAAAGGAAGTTAGAAAAGCTGCAAAGTTTTTAACCAAATAATGCGTCTGCTGTTACCATGCGAGCAAAGCCGCGGGCGACATCTAGCCTAGGTAATATACTTATTTGTATACATTGAAATTGATTTACAGAGTTAGGGGCCACTTTTTCCTCATGCACCACGGGACTCTAAATTTATGAATCCAAATAACATCTATACAAACGGTTTCAAATGCTGTAAAACCGATTTCATGTAAATTGTTAAAACTGTAACAATAACAAAAAAATACAACTGAACTGTAAACCTCCTTGTTAAAAAAGGTTTTTTTTTATATTTTTATTGAGTAAGGTACGAATTGAAATAAAAGTAGCCTAGTGCTATCTTATTTGTATATCCTTATCAACATGTTCATACTGAGATATCTATCGCACGTGAACTGGTTATTGGGTTATTTATTCCCCATAGGCTGACATAGAGTAACCGAGAAATCAATAACCCCACAATACTATCCTTCAAAATCCATTTATGATATATCGCATAAAATGATCTTAGAGGGTTTTATTTATTCTCCGAGATCAAACACCCAAATAGCCTTTGTCCTTACCCCCTGTTTACTTATTCAAACAAAATTACATATGCCTGTTTCTGGATCGCCAATGCCCGAATTTTTACGCTTAGGAGATAGTGTCATGAATATAAATCTATCGTAAAGGACACCGAGGAGAGGTTAGCCGAGTTTACTGCGTATCTCACTTTGCATTCTTTGTAGCGTGCCTTTATAGCCTCTTTATGGAGTTAGCTCTTTTTGCATAAAGCCCGCGTGTGGCTTGGCATCAGATCAAGAAAGGAAGCTTTCATCAGGATTGAAAAACATACATTACTTTTTTAGTGTTCTTTTTATGAAACTGCAAGGACGTGACAGAACGACAAAGGGCCTGATGTTCATTACTTACTTTATGTAGAGCAAAGAGAGACGTACGATTTCTCTCTATTTTGCAATATGTTTAACTTGAGTCAATTCCTCCACTCAAAGCTGAGAAACGTTTATTTTCCTTTAGATATAACATTAATATAAAATGCCTGAGATTGTGTTTTGTAGTTTATCATTTTAAATACGTATATTTTTTAGTAAGAAAATTTTACCATTCAGAATACCAGAGGGCTTCTTGATATTTTATTCCCTAAAGCTACCTATGTACATCTTTTTTTACATTCCGGGTAAAACAAAGAAAATTACAGCATTTTCTCATGTCTGTACCTTGTAGGGAATTTAGTTGCCCTTTGCTATGACCGCCGTACTTCCTGGGTCCTGAATTTTTGATGATATTGCGGTTCTTGGCGTTCTTGCAATAGTCTGCGGAAACTAAAGCTTCAGTGGATGAGGTACATTGCTAAGCTATAATTAGAACTGAATAGAAAGGTTTTGCGAAGAGAAAATAAAATGCAAGAGTGGATGGACGATATTCGCAAAACCAAAATGGTCGACTAGCGGTAGATGGAAGGAGGGTAGATGGTATAAGTTCTTATACACGGTGTAACATAAATACCCTATAAGTCCGAAAGGTGGGTATTTTACAGGTCATGGCGAACAGTGTTTGTTCTACGACTTTTGAGATTTCGAAGTTTTTCATTCATGAAATGAGCTCGTAACTTTTACTTATAATGTACCTACACACAGCTAGCGTGTGCGTGCGACGCGGTAGGAGGGTACCTACGTGTGCATGCGTGTGTACGGGTTTACGCAACTAGTAAACAAACACGTAGGGTGGTCGCAAATTTCTAAAATAATAAAAGTTGTACTTTTGTATGAAAATTTCAATTACGATTTATTGACGCTTTGCATATGTCCAAGCACTCAGGTGGTCGGTCTGATTACACTCTCTTCGGACTTATAGGGTATTTATGTTACACCTTGTATAATGTAGGTAGCATTGAAATCGTGTATATTTATAGATACAATATTTTATTTACCGTTATTTTACATGAAAATCGTAAAATGTGGTAGCGCCAGGCCAAGTCGAGCCTTTTCCCGAAGCAACTCAGGTAATTTTCATACAATTTTTACCTAACTAAAAAGAAATAACAAAGAACTTCATAAACAAATTAGTTCTAGAAATAACAAGTCTTGTACTCTACTAGCGTTTAATTTCGTGTCAATTTATAAGAAACTAAATGAATGTTTTTACAAGTGCTTAGGTAATGTTCTAACGAGTTTAATAAATGTGTTTTTTTTTACTAAATGTATTTATCTCTGGCACAATCGGTCGTTTACATGCTGCCACCGACACCTAACACGATACCGATATGTCAGTAGCTCGTACAGAAATATCGTCGGCGTCGATACGGTGTGAAAGCTCTCCGACGATATCGTGTGAAGGAGTCGGCGTGTGAAGGAGTCGGCGTGTCGCCGGCGCAGCGGTGTGTAACCAGCAATAAATTTTTTATACATAGCGTAATAGACGTGTTACCGACGGCAACGATATTGTTGCTCAAAAAACTGACATGACAATCGATGTCATGTAGATGTCGTGCCAGTGTGCAAACACTCATTCTCTGCTAACTATATTAATTCCATTTTCTTTCGAGATAACGAAACTCGTTTAAGATATCTTGCGAACGCCTTTCAGATGTTTTGGGGTGCAGCTGAATAGAACAGAGCTTTCTGTGGAGTCGAATTAGATGTTTTTGTACTTACGTTGGTTTCTTGGGGATTAGCTGATGGGGACAAACATCTACTGAAGATTTCAGTGTTTTGGGAAAATGGAACGTTAACGCTCTCATTTCAAAGTGTGTTCGTCCACTGTCAAAGCTGAAATATAAAAGGTATCGAATTTTGTTACTGGGTTACTATAGTGTGAGATGTTTTTTAACCTTCCAATCGGAAGATTGTCTTAAAAATGGTTTCTATATTTTTACTACAGAAATAAACAAAAATGTTAAATATCTAGCAGTAGGTAGGTAAACCTCCTCAGTCCTTATTTTATATGCCATTTTATAAACACTTTAATCATAAACTGATTCAGGGTTTTTCCGTAATTAAAATGGGTTAATTAAATAAGGCGGCTCTTTCCTCTGTCCTGTGCTAAACGTGTTTTGTCAGAGACCAAAGGTTTCACTTTGTGTCTAGTAAAATTTACTTCATAGTATCCTTAATTGAAAATTCAAATTTATGCATAAGCTCTGATTGTGACAGCGCAGAGGAAAGGTCTAAGATACCATTTCGCTGCATTCACTTAGGAAAACAGTTTTTAGTATGGACTTAGCATTATAATTCCCTTATCTTCAAAGGAGCCGAGCCATTTTGGAAAAATAAAGAGACTCCGTAGAGTATCTCCTTAGACATGACAGACTGTTATTCTTGGTTCATCAACTGATTTAAATCCGTTGTTGAAGACGGAAACACTACAAGTTGGTCGGTAGTAGGACGGTCCTAGTGGGTTCGGTAGTACCTACGATTATGACAGTTTTTTATACTTATCCCGAGATAAGTTCTTAGGACATTTTCTTATTGCATAGCGTTGCGTTGGTTTCAATACCAACACCAGCTTTCGGTGTTAGTAACAGTCTGAAGATTCAAGCCTTTCAGATTTTCCAAGCGGGATTGCCACCAAATTGCGTTGATGAAAATTACGCTGCAGATTAAAAGGAAACCCATTTAATTAATTCACAGTTAATCCGTACGAATGACACAGAATTGCGTCAGTGTACAAATTAGGCCGGTTTTCGGTCATTGAATCAGTGCTTTCAATTCGAAGGTAAAGCTTCGATTTCGATTAATTCGAATACTTCTGAGAAGGGATTATGCAATTTGTCAGGTGTCTATAAAAAAACCTATTTAGCAAAATACTATAGCCAGGCTTTCAAAGTTTTACCCTGTCGATAAACAAATTAAGTTATTTATAACCTGGTAATTCAATTCTCAAAGCTTTTATTGGATATCCACCTACTTACTTTTCAAGTTGGAAGCGAGATCAATACTAGGAGACCGCCCGTGTGCCACTGACTTTTGCAAGTGGTTTTTTTCAAGTTTCACCAATATTATTGCCCGCGCCGTAGAATCACTAATCCCCAGACAGTTAACCATTGTTATTTGAGCTTAGTAGGTTGACAGGTAAGTCCTGTAAGGTCATTAAAAGAAACCTACTACTAAAAGTCAAGGTTTAAAGGGCTACCATATCACAAATCAATATATTCGGTTAGATTAATCATCAAAGAGTTTTCAAATTGCCTATAATTACGAAACCAACATTATCTATGGCGACGCTTTGAAAATTGTTTCTTTAGTCATTATTTTTAGTGATGTCGAAAGTATGAGTGAGTAGGTTAAATTGTGTACTTGAGTGTTACGATTCCCACGAGCTTATTTACTAAAGAGGCATTAAAAAAAACTGCCTTCTTATGGTGAATAAATAAAACTGGAGCAAGTTATATAGCAAAAAACATGAAGAAACGTACTAAAAATACTTTTATAAAAATATTGCAAATAAAAAATGACTAAAAAGTACTTTCACATTCACTCAGTATTTATTTCATAGTAAAATTTCAACGACTAAGACTTAGAGAAGCTTAAACCTTTTTTTTTACTTCACCTTCTTGCTAAGAACAGTGTTCAGTTGCTACAATAAACTACAATAGTTATTGTGACAGTAATACTTTAATTTCTAGTAGGTAGGTAATCTACTCTGTGCTGTTGTATTGTGTAAGTGACGTGAGTGACGCAGCAGCGATCCACAGTCGAAATACCGTCGAATGCGTTACCAATGCGGTACGATAACAATTGTCTTTATCTGTACTAAATTTTCTGATAAATACTGCGTGCCGATATAGGTACTCCTCATCAGGGCTTGTAGCTTTTAGAATCAATAGATTCTGGTCCAGACTTCGGTATACCGCTATGGTACATTAAATTGATGTTCAAAATATTGTTTCACTAGGGTGTTGAAATCGGATGCGCAATCTAGCACAGCGCCCTCTTCCGGGCATAAATAAAATCAGACGTTTATTTCATAGCGACGGAACTACGATAAGGTAACATGGCTTCCGTGAAGTCACTTATCTGTTCTATTCATGCTTAAGTAGATAGCTTGCTCTGAAATTATCTGCTTCATGATATCAGTTTTAAAGCTTAAAATTTTACGACAGTAGATTCCTATTTATTTAGAGTTCGTTTTGTTGGCTAAAAGACTCGATTATTTAAAAACAAAGAATACCAGGGTCAGATGTGGCCAATGACTATGAAACAAAACCAAATAGGGGTAAAAATGTAAAATTAGTTCACTAAGAGGTCAATATATATTTTTTTATGGTCCAAGGGACAACTATTTTATTTGGCAAAGCAGGTAGCATGAAAATATCTTGTCTTTTACACATTGTGGCAGGTGTCAAGTGTGACATTCGCCTAGGCTTCGAAGCACGCCTAATCTCTTTAGCGTCTATTGTCGCAATTTTTATACCAAACCGCCCGTAGCGGTTACTTATAAAAGCTGAAATAATTTAATAAAAGCGTTATATCTTTCTCGGGTCACGTAAGAGGGCGGTTCGGGGAAAATTACATTTTGTTTGGCCACGTCCACGGCGGCGACATGGGACAACTGAGTTAACGAGTGTTCAGGATTCTTCATTCTTTCATATCTGGACAATCTCTTTACAGATATACAACTTTGATAAATCTCATGATGTAAAAAGGTTCCTACACTTTGCCCTAGAGAATAACATCCTAATTACTTAAATTGAAAACTCTGGTTTAGTTTTTCAGTTAGGTCTCGCTGAACAAATTAGGCTTAATCTAAGTTTGTTTGCCTAAACTAGTCCCGAAACCTTAAATGGTCTAGGAAATATAAAACTGCGTTTTCTGTAAATTTTTTTGGAGGTGATTAAAAAAGCAACTTGTTAATCAAAAAATAAATTAAGTTTCTCAACTTGGCAACCACAAAGATAGAACTTTACCCGACTGCGTTTTTACTTTGTGTCCTTTATGTATCCGTAGCTTATTTAAGTATGTTTTTCAGTACGAAGACCTTTTTAAAAGTTTAAGTCGTTTCAGTTTCGTTAATTAAGTTTTTTTTACAAATCTTGTCCTAAAGAAGACCTTTGTTCAGACGTAGTTCGATCATAAATACTAATCTTGAAAATTGGTCCCATGTAGTTTCGAATCCAGTAAAAAAGAGCTAGTATTTTTTTGCATATTATCAAAAGTATTACATTTGTTTGAGTACATACATTTGAATTAATTATAATATCTGCGTACATTATTTCGACATTAACAAAGTTTTGACCATCCGCGCCCCAAAACTTTCCGACGTGGGATTTACGAGGATAAAACGCCACAACAAAATGTTAATTCAACCCTTTTTGCGACGAATGGGAAAAAGTATTTACGAACTTATGATACCTGAAGCCTTTTAAGCTGAAAAAATGCAGACACACAATATTATTGTTGAGAAAATATTAGAGTACCTACGTATATTTAAAAAAAAATGCGTGCAAAAAGGTTTATCGCATCTATCACTAGACCGTTGTTGTTACTCTAGTAGCACATTGTTTTTTTCCCGGTGGTATTTTAATCATCAATCTTTATTCTTTATTGTACACAAAAGTAGTGAATTAAAAGGGAACTTAAAGATAGGTCATGTACAAAGGTGAGCTTAACCCTAAAAAGAGTTCTCATCAATGGCTGTTTTCACACTGCCAATGATACAAAATCTACACAATATTGTCGGAGAGCTAATGTCATACATTTAATAACGTACTATTTTATTTACTGTCAGTGTCAAACATATTTTTGTTCAAGCATCTGCGACATATTGTTATCGGCGTCGGGTAACGCCAATAAGCTGTTCGATTGATTTCTGGGTTTTGGAAGTTATACTTCTATTGCGACTTCCAACGAGGTTGCGTTAAACGGGAAGCGTTAGTCTCTGTCTAGATAGAGACTAGCGAGAGTGATCACATACGGAGACCACCAAAAAACGCAAAACACTCCGATAGCGCGTTCTAGGATCCTACCAAACTTAGCAGCGCCATCTAGTTCTGATTTCAGGCAACATGAGCATAGAACCTTTTCTAACTAAATAAGTACTGCATATTGGTTAAGTACATAAAAATTTATACTAAATTAATTTCACATTAAACACAGAGCGAGAGTGAATGCGTGGCACTCGAAGTATAACTTCTTCCCCGTGGAGGGACTCCACGCACTGGTTTTTTTGTATGTAAATGCTCTCAAAATAACTTTAATCCTGGCTATATAAAATCATGTTTTAGTCAATGAAGTCTGTCTGGCAAATGTATCCTTGGAAAAGTCAAAATAATACTCACTTGGACTTTGCACTTTCACCTCTGTTCAGCATTATTTGGCTCCACCTTATTCCATTAATCATATTTTCTTACCTAGAGAGACAAGAAACTAGTTTTTTGTGCCTACAATATTTCATAAAAAGATCAAGTTTGTTACTCAGACATTCCAAGATAACTTTTCAGCGTGCGTGCGCTTCTCTAAAGTATTTAGTGGTGAAACAAAATATTTAGTAATGCTTTGATGTGGCTACAACATCGAAAACAGTTGTAAAATTATAAATATTCGAAATGGAATGTTTTGTGAAGGAAAACAGTATGCCCTCGTACACGCCCTTAGAGTTTTATCAATTTGAAGGGAAAGTCACATTCCCTGTGTTATTAAGTAATTTGGAAACTATAATGAGGGTAAATTGGATAAGTAGTATCGTACACAAATGACCCTTCTTTAAGAATATATGTAAATAAAATGGAGAGTTTCTAGGGTATAGGATGGTGGAGTTTTTGGTGCTATTAGAAGACAATAAGTAAGCGTTAGTCACGTCCCTTGTAACGCGAGTTGCGCGAGTTGTTGTTTTAAAGAGGGGAAAAGTAATCTTCTATAATGCCTTGTTTTAATTTTCAACCGTAAATAATAATTTGGTCAATTTTCCACAATTTCGGTTGCGTGTACAAAGTTTTTATTACAATTTTATTGTTATTTAGGCGTGTTTGTTCCTTGTTTCAGATTACATCGGAGGTTTTAAAGGAGCCGGGCGCTAATGTGAGTTTCCGAATTTCACTTTTGTTTATTATACTAAAGCGTAATTGAATTCGGTCCGTTTTCTTAGTAAGTTGAACATGAACGCAAAATTACGAAGGTACATGGACGTAAATAAGAAAGTTTCGTGTCCAGCAAGTGTAACTGAGGGTTACTGGTGAGCGCTGCAATAAAACCCGAAGCAAATACACATATAGGCCCACGTAATGCGAGACGAAAACTAGTGGCCGGACGGCGCGTTACTTTTAGAGAGGGAAATTTTAGTCAACAGGAAGGTAGCCCGAAACTATAAGCGTTAAGAAACTTTTATGAGCGGGCGCCCCATTTAACCGCGAGTCAAGAGCTAATCCCACTAGCCGGCCCGCGGCCAACAACGCACCTGAGACCGGCTTTTTATTTCCGTTTCACATTTCCACCTAATTTCAGCCCACAGAGGCTGCGAGGTGGGCTGAACTTTGTCGGGCGTCATAAATTTATTTAACGGCCCGAAGGCAATAAGAGCCGGAGTGTAAAAAGAAAAATACGATACCAACGTGCCTAGCCGTTATTGCAATTAAACAGAGGAAGTAAATCTTTCAATACGAGCAGCGAGCGTTCGCCTCCCGTTTCCTGCTTTAATTTATCGCTTTGTTTTAGTCAGTGGCGCGTCCCATTGACGGATTGCGATGTGTTTGATTAAAAAACGCAACTTGATCTTGCCACCCCTTTTGGCTCAAGTGCAGAATACTAATCCGCTGGCACTCACTTCACGAAGTTCAATAAAATGTTCCCCTTTTGGCAGTGTTTTATCACTACTTATTTAGTCTCGGTGATACATACGGTACGTTTGTGAAATTGAGTCGCGTTATTTGAGAATAATAAATCAGTATTCAACAGTAACAAAAGAATTCACGAACATCCAAGCGAAAGCTAAAAGAAGCTGAGCACTTATATCTTTATAAAATCCCGACAATTAAATTATAACATCTGCGATCGAGCGCTCGAGCAGCACTCGTATTATGCCGTTGATTTTCTTTTTTGATTTTTTTCATTTCCGCGAAGAAGTTCCGATATAGCGTAGCGGATTGGCTCACATCCTCCTGCCGGCTCAATTGCTCTACACACGTATTTAATTTGTTCTGTGTTGATTTATTCCACTCCGACTACTTTAGATTTCTCTTTGATGCAGACGTTTGAAAACCAATTTTTCCTTTACAGCGCGAAATAATTTCGATAATGTAAGCTCGTATCGTTTCCTTCATTATCTTTTGACTGGAATCGTTTAAAGAAGCAAGTGAAAGTGTACTTTTTGCAAAAACAAAAAGGAACCACAAAATTGTGAACCATAGGTGTTCCAATTGTTGCAGTTACTACACGATATTCTCCACCAAACAGATGCGACTTTTTTTACCACCACTTAAAACAGCGTTAAAAATGTAAAGATTTTCAAGCATATGACTGCTCCTAGCTCGCTCCTCACTTTCTGTGGTAATAGGAAAATGAAGGGACGAGTGTTAAATTCAAATTGTTTAATGGTTCGGAAGCAGGCATTTCATTTTCCATTCCAATTGTTGCGTAATTTACTACAGCGTGCGTAAACGACGCGAGACTTCTTTTGTTTGTAAAACCTGAAAAATTGTGAGAAAATATTCTTTAAACATTTATGCGAGGGAAATTATCGGTGTACTTATGTTCAGTCATTTAGGTAAAGTTTATACCTTCCAAGTTGAAGGTGCACTTGTGGCCATGGCCGCGATGATCAGCTTATATTTTCATTCAATTTTCAAACAGAACATGTAAATTTCATAATCGACCCATCGTTGCCGGCCACTTGCTTGGCTGCTAAGTGCGCGTATTGTATCAAGTTTATAATAAAATTAAGTCAAATAATTTAAAAAAAGAACAGTGTACACAAGTGTGATGATTAGCTAACGATTTATTTAATAATTAAATGTTGCATTTTGATCATTTGTCATGGGAACGTTTTTCATAATTCCCACATATTTGATTTTAATGTTCTAATCTCAATCACAAATCAAAGCGATGCAAAGCCGATAAGCCAAAGCTAAATCAATTAATATCCGTTGGCTAATAGAGTATGAATTATTGCGATAGCTCTACGGCGTAGAGTTTTTCGTAGCAACTGGCGTAGCGCGTAGCATGTATGAACGGACTGCACGCAACTTACCTGACACAATGACAAGGGCGCTGACACCGTTGTCATCGTCACTGTAATACCGCGTGCACACTATGGGCGTTTGTGCACTACAAGGAATTTTACTGTCCGGCAGTCCGATTTTTCACGGTCCAGTGTGGCATAAAAAAAACGGATGTTTGGCTTGTGCACTGCAAGGAATTTTACTGTCTGGCAGTCAACGCCACTGCCAGAATGTATGGCGGCATCAATGCCGCGGACTTATTGCAACATCCCGGCAGTGGCATGGGCATAGTGTGCTCGCGGTATAAATGGTTCAGTTCTTTGTCTTTGTCATGTCTTTGTTTCGGGGCTTCATCTCGGGTCAGGGAAGTTTGTGGCACTTTGTAGCTATTGGCTTCAAACTGAGGTTTTCTATACAGGATGAAATATTTACAGCTATATACCTTTTAAGTTTGATACTATGCTTAAATTCTTACTTTAAATTATGTTAAATAGTTAGCTGTAGTCTTTATTGTAGTTATAAAAGAAGCGGGCATTGAATTGGTTTTTTGGTACTCATGTGCAGAGTTTCTAACCATAGAATTTCATAATGACTGCACATTCTGCGCAATGAGTAGTTTTAAGTGCCTCTATCTGTACTTATATTATAAATTTAAAATAATAACTTATTAAAGCAAAAACGATGACGTATCATAAATACTACTTAGATTTTGATACTTTACAAGGGTCTCTATAGTAAAATACTACTCCATAACCAGGACAAAAACCGTTCAAATATTCATGGTTACCGGTATCGATTTCTGACCAAGGCTGGCTCGTCATAGACCCCAATGAAAGATGCTATCGGTCCAACCGCACCCGTGTACATAGAAATTATACGTACAATTTCAACCCTCTGAATAAGCACTGTCACGATAAAATGATAGCTATTCATATAATGTAATTCATATAAAGTAACTTTGTCATTCATGTTGTCTCTATGCTAAAGTAGGTCTAAGCATACTTCATTAGACTACCTCGCTAGAAGACCGTAGATTTCAATCGATAAATCGATCGATTGATGTCTTATAAGATCACAAAAATTGTTAAGTAAAACAAAATTTAGTTATTTTATGTAAATTACATAGTGTAATTGAAAATTTTATAAAAAATAAAATAATAATAATAAAGTTTCCAGTACTGTCGTTTTTATAAAGATGTTTAACATACATCTACAAGTCTGGTAGCATTATTTAACTTGTATTTCTTAATTTAAGCTGCAGCTACAGCGTTGGTTCTATTAAATTGACTGAAACGGTTCCAGTGAATTCAAATTTATGTGAATCCCGGGGGCGCCGTTTATGAAACCAATTATTTAAAGATACAACCTTGTACAAATTAAACGGCAAATAAACGTAACTAGACGTGGGTTGTCGATTCTACCTGTTTTACTTGGACTAGACATGTACTTTATTATTTAAACCAACTTTGTATTGTCATTCAAAGTCAAAGTCAAAAATCTTTTATTCAATAAAATCTCACTGATCACTTTGAATCGTCATTACGTTCTGTATGATTAAGGATGATTACATTTTTTTTTTTGGACGAGTAGGAGCTTTGGAGCTAGTTCGTCCCAAGCTTGTTTGTCTTCTTTCATTTCCATGGATGTTTTGAAAGTAGTACCTAGATGTTTTTCTTTTTAGTTTGGTTCATGATATTGATATATTCTATAAATCCCCACTAAGAAATCCTTACCTTTTTGTAGTTATTTTCAATAAGTACTAAAAACCAACTAAGTAAAAAGAACCTTATCTAGAAACACAATAGGTACTTCCAGATAGCCACACAGATATTTAGATAAAACTAAAGTAATTAAAAATATTAACTTATATAGGTACCTAGTCAAATTAGCCATAATAAATTTAAGTACATAATTAGTAAAAAGTATACCTACCCTAAGTAAGAACTAGTCAAGTAGTAGATAAGGAAAAATGTTTTAAAATTTAGCGCATGCCCAAAGGTATGTACCTACCCAAAATTAATGTTATAAATTACCTACCTAAGTTTAAGCGCCCAAAACATTTACGATACCTGGAAAAGGTGAATAAGTTGAAAAGTGCCTCCTACATATAAGACCAAATTGTAACACTTATTTATGCAAATAAACATCTTGTATCTTGTATCTAATTTACCTATAGCATATAGGTATTAGGTATACATTATTATAAATACGTAAATCAGAATAATGCAATCAGTATCAGATAGGTTCGACTTAATTATGACGTCACAGCCTATTATTGCTGATATACGGGCAGATTGCCCACTGTTGTCTCCTTTACTGCAAGCAATTGTCTTTGAACTACACTTTGGATTATCTGATATAGATAGCTTCTGGCGCGATAAGAGTTGACGACAATTTTCTATTATAATAGGTATTACAAACAGTAAACTCAGTTCATACGATAAAGAAAATCCTGTCTATTTCACTCTTTAGTACTCGATATAGCGGATATGTGATTTTTTCGTCTAGATTTTATCATGAAAAACTTATTTAGTATTATGAAACTTATAAAATAACGTACAAACTCGAAAAATACTAACTTTTTCAAAATAAAACTAATCATTGACTGGTGTTACTGTATTTGACATTTTAATTTAAGTGTCAACTAAACTAAAACATTTTTACACGTGCAAAATTCAAAGTGGTATTCACGAATTTCCAAGAATATCATTTCATTTCGTCCTGAAAGATCGGCGTACCACAGGGAGGCGCATCTGGGACCACTATTCTAAACGTTGTGTTGACAGTTGTCAACGGCAGTAATGAAATTTTCTTTCGGTTATTCTTCGCACAGACAGTTTGATATTGTGTTTATTGTGACTTCATCTACCAAGTTTAGAAACAAGATAG
The DNA here is from genome assembly GCA_947507515.1 of Eulithis testata. Taxonomy (NCBI): domain Eukaryota; kingdom Metazoa; phylum Arthropoda; class Insecta; order Lepidoptera; family Geometridae; genus Eulithis; species Eulithis testata. The sequence goes on from OX382207.1 coordinate 5,813,259, forward strand.
ACTTGAAACTTATATACTTAAAGAGTTAAATTTTAAAATGAAGCAAACACTAGGACATCGGAATAAGTTTATTGTTGGTAAAGTTGTCGAAAAAAAATCTAAATTTTTGAAGCAATATCGATGAACAAATTAGATAATACGGTACGTACTCTTTTTTAACTAGAAATTTTGATAAGTTTTTTATGGTGGCCTTCTCTGCCTATTCTAATGAATTTTTTTTGTATCAAGTGCGTTCACATGCTTTGTATATATGATGTTACGGTGGAAGCTTCACTGGTTTCTTTGCTATTTTAAGTTTTATATTTTTTATTATTATTGTACTGTTTGTTTCCCTAATAAAATAAAATAAAATAAAAATGGCCTCACCGAGCACATCACACACCGATGAGGTACCATAAACCCATACCTACTGCAAACGGTGGTCTATAAAACCAAATAATTTCCTGATTCTGCCAACGCTTGGCTTAATCAAACAGCACTGAATCCACTTGCCGAATCACAACCAAGAGCACTAAAGCAATTGGATCGCCGCACCCCTCATCAACGCATCCACACGACAACTATGCAAAAACTAACCTGTAGGGGTCAGCACAAACAATACCGACAAACATCCGATTTACACTGCGCGGTGAAGCTGCAAGGTTTTGTAGTCCAGCTGTAGTTGACGCGCAGTATACGTTAGGTTTACGTAACGTGACGATTGTCAGATCTATACCTATTCGTGCTTCCCCCTTGACTGCATTAATCTGCCCGGATCCGGGCGCTATGATTTAATTTAAGTTTCTGAAATTATTTCACAATTATTATTCACAAAAGAAATCAATAATATTTTAAAACATTGTTACAAGCATCATTGATCACATCAAGCACCACATAATATTAGTAGATAGAAGCACTATTGACATTTTTTTGTTTACAGTGGTAGTAAACAGGTAACCGTAAAAACGGTATTAACAGAAAAAAACGGTAATCCAGCCCTGAATTTTACACACTAGCTCTGCCGATGATGCGTTTGCGGTCGCAGACAGGGTCATTATCATTATCGCCGCTCGGAATCCATTAATCACGTTGGTATTCCTCCCCCCTTTCACCCCTATCAAACTACCCCAAGGTACCTGAACGCACTCGTGCATTCACCCTTCTCTTATCAGCTCTGATGCGACTCGCGAACAGAGAAGCACTCGGAAGGAAGACCTTTGACATACTGTTTCGACCGTTTCGAAATACGTGTCTAATTTTTGTAATGATCATTTTTGGCACGTTTTTAACTGCGTTTTTTAGGGGAGGGTTTGAAGGTGATGAAACCCAAACAGGGAGATAAAAAAACATTTTCCTAAAACAATAAATCTGCAAATATAACTTTCGAAAGCCAAATAATGCTATTTCACCAATCTGAAAAAATACAATTGCAATTATCGCTTTAAAAATGGATTAGTTAGTACGCTGTTGTTTTAATCAAAATTCAACTGGTACCAGGAAGTACCTACCCTACTAAAAGTCTGAATAATTATTAATTGGAAGTAAATAATAATTGACCACTCAATTCAGCCCTGCGCTATTTGCTATCTGTCTATTCCACTAATGCGTTGTAACAGAGCATTGACATTCCACAGTGGTACGAGTATGCGGTGGTATCCTGTATTATCCATCTCATTGACAGCCGACGTATTGCGCGTCGGATGGTAATAAAAAAAGCTGTAAAACTAAAGTACACATTGGCAGTATGTCAACTAAGTTTAGAAACGATTTTTTAATCTTTTTGAGAAGTGGTGCAAAATTTGAATTTGAATTCAGGAGTTCTTCTGGACAGATCTTTTAAATTCGCATTCAACCTCAAAAAAGTTTTCTAAAATTGTAAAAATGTTGTCAACGTTTCGCGCTTACGCTTAAAGGCCAAAGCACACAGAAGACGATGGCGAGTCGGGCTCATGTCTATTCCATGGCGGTTACAAGAACGACAACATAAAGAACGGGTGCGCTAGTCAGGTTCGGGTCGGGTGATTTCTATACAAATTCTCGAGCCAAACCCGCGCCCGACCTGCACCCGTTCTCTGTGCTTTAGCCTGTAGTTAATTCACCGAGACGAGCCCGATCATTAAATCAGTTGGATAAACAAACACCTGTGCTTCCATACGGACTATCATTTGCATGATTATGAACGCGAGGATCTCATTTGCTGATGTATTGATGTTTCATAATGATCTAAAGGGGTGTTTGCATCATTCTCTCGAGAGGTTTGTTTGCAAGTTCGAAAAGGCAGATCAATGTGCGAAGCCGGTTTTTACTTGCCGGTAGATACAACTGTCTAAAAAATTATATTAATACTAGGTGCCGCTCACGACTTCGTTTGCGTCCCGTTGGATGCCGTTATTTTTTCGGGATAAAAGGTAGCCTATGTGTTAATCCAGGTCACGGTCAATATAATATATTCCATGTTCCATCCAAATCGGATCAGTAGTTTTTACGTGAAAGAGTAATAAACATCCATCCATCCATCAATCAATTCATACTTACAAACTTTCGCGTTTATAATATTAAGTAGGATAGGATGCTTACGCCTAGTTCAAAGAAGGTAGTTTTAGAAAAAAAAAATTAAACGTGAACGGAATGTCACGTGACCATTTCTATAAAGGTGGCTTTAATTCTAGCTATAGTAAGAAGAAAGTAAAAAAAAAGGATCAAAAAAGTCAGTGACTTACTTAAAAAAGCTGTCACGCTCAAAAGAATTTTATGCAATTTTTTGCAACAAAAAAAGAACTACACCGTCGTGATATCGCCCAACCACCACTTTACTTCCACTTTCTTACATGAATATTTAAATAAACAAAAGGCCAAAGCACTTTGCCGGTTTTTTGAATGCACAGTTCCATTATCGAGGCTGCGGTGGAGCGCATCCCCGTCCTCAAAATAAAACAAATCCTATGCGCAAAATCATTCTGTATGTGCGCGGTTCAGTGCACACTGTGGTGTCACGTGTTGAGACAAACCAGTAGGGTATCTTCGTACTACTACGGTTAGCCATTGACTCATTGCCGTTGTCAGAGGGGAAATGTGTATTGATACTCTTGGGAAAATGTTTTGTAATGAGTGTAATTCGTATTGGAGGTAGAGGGCACAATATTGAGTAGGAGCTTCTCTAAATGGGAGTGATTTTTTATGCAACACAAATATAGACTGTATCACTATTTTATTTTTAAATTTTTTAGAAGTTATACTTCTAATGCGACTTCCAACAGCGTTAAACGTTAAACGCTAAACGAAGGAGGAATAGAAAAAGACATAACGAGAGTGATCACATACGGAGACCCCCACAAAACGCAAATGGCACTCGAAGTATAACTTCTTCCGCGCGGAAGGACTCTACGCACTGGTTTTTTTTAAATAAATAAATTAATATTCATGGACATTTAACTAACTTACTAAGCATAGCTCTGGGAACTAGATTGCTGATAGAGTAATTAGATTTTTTTTTTGTATATACATACTATCACCCAGATACAGAACAAACATCTATGTTTGCCACACACAAATGTTTGTTCTTGGTGAGGATCGAACGCACGACCTATAGCACGGAAGGTGGAGCTACTACCAATTGAGCTGCGACGCCTGACTAATAGGTAGAAGTATTTTATAAATATTGTTAGATACGTCTATAACGAAAAAAATGTTTTTACTCTTACAGTAAAAACATTTTTTTTAAAAACAAAAATAGCATGCTAAAAAGCGTGCTAATTAGCATGCTCAATATGAGTAGCATGTTATAATTAGCATGCCAATTATTAGCAAGGTTTCGATACACATGCTAAATGAGCACTTGCTCACTAAAAGCATGCTTTATTAGCATGTGTAACAGTACCGTATGTATGCTGAATTACTGCTCAAACACTGATCCGGACTGAAGCATAGATTTTTGTATGAAAATCTCTGATTTCTGTATATCTTTTGGGCTACGAAAAGTCAAGAGATTCTAGCACATTAGTATAATCTGGATCTAATCAGCTTTTGCAACATACTAATACTATTATAATATCTACCACCTAATACTAATATCTATATTACCCAAAGGCATTGAATTACTGCCGTTCAATATCTGTTTTCTGTGGCACAGAGCTCGTTGAATCTCGTGTGTAGATTAAATTTTGACAGTCGACTTATCAAAGATAATACTACCAACGATGCGTTGGCGTCGAAGGGTTGGGTTTATCGGTTTCAGTTGGCACGAACTGAACGTAGATTGAAATCACTACTGAAATCTGAAATCACAGAGGAGCTGTACCTATAGATAAACATGAATTTAGGTAGGATTAGAGTAAGTGTACAGAAACCTCCTTTCTTAAGTAGATACTTGTTTTGGATAAGCCTTGAGACATTTTCAGCTTCAAGCTCAAATATCGGATAAAATATATAATCTTTTATTACTGTTGTAAAATAAAACTTATAAAATTTAGTGGCTTACACAATATTATATAAAAAAATATGGATAAAAAAATTATTGTAATCTATATTAATATATTTTTATTATAAAACAAAGACGTTCTCCAAGTCGGACAACAGTTTTCCGATGATATCGTGCAAGTGTTGTCTCTTTGGCAGTAATCTTGCCATTCTCACAAACCTACTTGCAGCATAAAAGCGTGTTATGAATGAAATCAGGGGCCTTATGCTCACTTCGGCAGAGATTTTACTTTACGTCAAAATGTCGATAGCTCGGTTCATAAAAAAAGTAAAGTAAAGTAAGTTCATAAGTATCGGTTAAAAGAGTTTTCGTCCGATATTTGACGTCATCCGTATTACAGTAAAATCTCTACCGAAGTGAGCGTAAGGTCCCTGCAGCTACAGCTGAGAAAAGAAGTAGAAAAATTGAGGTCGCTACTGTCTTTGTAATAAATCAAATCAAAAATCAAACGAACAAAATATTTAGTTCCGTTTTTGCCAAGCTGTAAAGGTGATCTAGTATTTCATAAAGCCATACTTTCATGCATGAAAGATCAAAGAATGCCGCTTAAAAGAAGCATTTCATTATAGTTCGCCCTACATGGCTCCCTTTACTTTGAAGATTTCTCTCGATGTTTGCTTCCAACAAGGTCGAGGCCGATCTCAAGTCGATTACGGGGTTTCGTTTACACTATAAGTAGGTCACATCTATTTGACTTCGAAAAAGACGTCTTATCGACTAGTTTAATACTCGTAAACCGATAAAATAGAGAGATCGTACGTACTTATTGTTGCTATCAAACCTATGTTTATGTCTACTAAAGTCTTATTATATTTTGCAATACCTAGTTGTTATGTGATCATCAAAATCATCATCATCTGAATAACTCGACTGGAGGAAACAATTAAACAAATTGATTTAGTAGATTATTAACTATCTTAAATTCTAGAAATCTATATGGAGGAGGCCTATGTCTTGCAGCGGACACAAGCTGTTTTGATCATGACAATAATGATGATGACGTTCTGAGTTATGACAATCAGTCTGAAAAATTTCGTATGATTTGCGTTTCAAGACATTGGATTCTAACTTTTCAATACAATTTTTACGCACCCCTATTCAAACAGTTATCCCCTAATAATACCTATCACCACGTTTCCATGTTGCATAGCTATATCGGTTCAATACCAACACGATTAACAGTATAAATGTCCTATTGATAAATCGGCATGCCGGTAACGGCTAAATAGCGTGTGAGTAACGACTGCATTGTTTGATGCAACTCTCGTAGATGGCAAAGTTACTAATTGCAGTGAAAAGAGTTTTGTCTAGTTGAAAAAACAAAATACGATTTTATAGTGCGAATATAAATAAAGAATAAGAACAAAATACATTTATTTGTGACAAATAAGGTAGAGTACAAAGAGATCACACTACAAAGAAGAGGTAAAGAGTAGTAGAAATAGCACAGTAACATGTAGGGGAGATAAGAGATGAGCAATAAAAATGATAACAGATAAAACGGAAAAAAAGATTGAATAAAACTAATGCTACGAGTATGTGACTCGACCAAACGCTGGTTTCATTTGCAACTTTGTAATGTTCTTGTGGCTTATTCATAATTTGTTTAGCATGAATGAAATTTTATATTGGCAATTTCAATTGAACAATTTTCATACAGGCGCAAACAGTCCCTTTTTTCCATCGTCTGAAAATCTGAAATGTAAACACTCGTAAACTTGAAGATTAACAAACGGAAAAGAAACATTTTGGGGTCCGTCCAATTTCCATATCATACATTATCATCGGTTTTATCTATTTTTGTTTATAAGATCCCACAAATGGGCAAGTATTCATAGTATTACGGAGTTTTGGTGCGATTATGGGCTGTTTACATGCAAGCTTAACTGCGCTACGTAGTTATATTTCTTTTAGGAAACCTCCCCATAAATTGATGGGTTTGTTGTCTACTGAAATTGTTGTGGATCGGAAAATAATAGGTTAAGAGATTGGAAAATGTAAAGTACAGATAAGTATACAGTTTTCGATGAACTTGATATTGCACGCAATTTACAACTTCGCCGTCTAGTCCAAATGTAAAATCACGCGCAACACACATAAAAAAAATTAAGTACAAAAAACAATGACCGATGGATATAGCAAAACTGTACGATTTATCAGCTCTCTGTTGGACTTCGATTACTCATATTATACTTAGAGTTTTGGGAAGTTATGATATAATTAGTATCAACACAAACCTATATTTTATAAGCTGTAAGACCTATCTTGGCAGGAGACACGTAAAGAAGAAAAAAATCCGAGCCTTAAAAAAATATTTCTAGAAAACAAAATATATTTGTTTAGCATCAAGAAAATAACATAAACATTAATAACATTGTAAATAAAGAGATATACCCCTGTGGAATATACCTACTTACCTTTCATAAAATGAAATCATCCCTAGAGCACAGATTTGTATCAACAAAATAAGCTTATGACACGAGTTATATATGTATAGTACACACCTAACCTTCATAAAAACGCCTAAAGCTTCACACATGCGTAAAACAATTTCGTAGACATTACCTGAGCCGTTACAGCATACGCAATAATGAGTGTTTTCACATGAGCCGACTTTCACATACCTGCTCGATATTGAAATGTCAGTGGTTATACGAAAATCGGCACCGACATGAATACGATATCCAACTTCATAGGTCGTGTCGGTGTGAAAACAGCCACCCTAGAGCTAAATAACAGTTATTTATAAAAAATAAGCTTAGAATACGATTCAAATATTATTATAGGTACACCTAAAAGCCTCAGCTTTACAAACAAACGATTTTCACATGTGTGAAACAGTTTCGTAGAAATACTAACCTAAGCCTATGGCTGTTTGCACACTACCACCGACACGACAGTTACAACGATATTATTATAGGTGAAGAGCTAATCTCATACGACTGAAATGTTTGCGAGAACATGAAAATGTAGGAAAACACTGATTCTTCAAAAGTTAGCGACTCCGTAAAATTAAATTGTGAGAAGTCACTAACCTTTGACTTCCGTGACTTTCGCGACTCCGCGTGCCTGAGACGCCGGCTGCAGATGACGTCCAGTGCACTGATCACTCCGATGAAGCTAGGGGTATTGCCGATAGATTTGAATCCACACCGACCGAAAAAAAGCCGAATTTAACCAAATAAAATTGAATGAAAGTTTCCTCAGATTCAGTCACTTTCACATCGTTAGCGCTGAAACCAATATTTTTGTTGCAGCCACTGACATGTCTATGATATCGTATTGATATCGGTGTCGGCTAGTGTAAACACAGACATTAGAGCATAGCACACATAATTCTCTACTTGGTGTTGCTAATCTCATTAGTGAGTGTACACACAGATGCTCCCGTGTAATCCTTTCCTGAGCTGGATTTGCATAAAGAGTTCATGATTTGTGGGGCCTTTTAGCTTTTTTCTTTGATGGTATTATGTAAAGTTGATTTTGGTTAATATCTTCTTCAATGGCAGCGTTTGTTTTTGATTAGTAAGTTGGAGACATTTGTTTTAACAAAGTACTCACGTATAATTATTTCACATTCTCGATATACAAGGTGTAACATAAATACCCTATAAGTCCGAAGAGGGCGTAATCAGACCGACCACCTGAGTGCTTGGACATGTGCAAAGGATCAATACATCGTAATTGAAATTTTCATACAAAAGTACAACTTTTATTATTTTAGAAATTTGCGACAGCGCGCTAAGTGTTTGTTTACTATTTGCGTAAACCCGTACACACGCATGCACACGTAGGTACCCTCCTACCGCGTCGTATGCACACGCATGCTGTGTGTAGGTACATTTTAAGTAAAAGTTACGAGCTCATTTCATATATGAATAACTTCGAAATCTCAAAAGTCGTAGAACAAACACTGTTCGCCATGACCTGTAAAATACCCTCCTTTCGGACTTATAAGGTGTTACACCGTGTATAGATGACTAGTTGTGCCCGCGACCTCGTCCGCGTGAAATAGTGTGTTTGGGTAGCATCTTAAATTATTGAGGCTAATTATTTTACAAATAAAGCGAAACAGAGTTACTTTCGCATTTATAATATTAGTATGGATGTCTATTTCTCAGAATCTATTCGATTTTATGACTATTTTGTGTATATTAAGTATCTAGGCCCTAGATAATGTTGTAACATTGCAAAATTATAGGGTTCAGTCACAAACTTCACGGATTTCAAACACTCCCTCGAAACTCTTGTTACTATCAAACTGCTATCGAATAGACAGTACTAATATTATATTTATGCGCATTGTATGGCTAAACAATTTTATTCTATTAAATATCAATCGCACCATTTAAATAAATTATATCGATCAGCGAAACTCCCCGAGGCTAAAACAAACAACAAAATCACTGCAGGAATAACCGACGCTCAGCATAATACTCCAATAGGGATGTTACGAAAAGTATCCCGATTAGATGCAATATAGGATTGATAGTCTTCATAATATGATAGGCATTTAGACAGACATCCCTTCAAATTAAGTACCTAACTCACCTAATTGATTCCTTAACCTTGGAAGAGACACTAACAGATTATGTAGAACGCATTCTGATGTGAAGAAAACATGGTTCCAGCACAGTTTTAAATTAGATGAACTTTCGTGTTAATTGGCTTTATATTGTTCGTGATATTAACTAATCAATTAACCGATCTTTCAACAGCGTGGGAGGTTACAGACTAACAGCATATGTTGCTAATATATTCACTGGCAAAACACACAGCACTCATATCGATATCGATAAATTAAATTGCACCACCCTGCTAGAGCCGTACACCATGTTAATAGGTAAATAATCGCGTGTACGCATCTAACGTGCACAGGCCGTACCTATATGATAGTAGGTACACCCCTAATAGATCTAATTCCGATGGACACGTTGGCTTGCTGTTCTGAAGTGCGATGGTAATTGATTTCTGTCTAGGCTTGTACCATGTTATATCGTCATGATAGCAGGTGTTTTGTGTACCTATCTAAAGACTGTTAATGGCTAAGCTTGACTTACGATATTAGTATAGCGACTAGAAATGTGAAACTGAAAAATTACGTAATGTGAATGTTCAAATGAGTAAAATTAGATTTCTGAAAACCTGATAGAAATCGATTGTAAGATTTTGATACAAGGATTTCATTAAATATTATAATGTGATTGGCAAGTATAATATAATACGCAGCAAAACAATTACGTTTTGTGATAACAGAAACACGAACGTAATTATTTTGTTTTGTTGGAGACGCGATAACATTCAATGTTAGGCACAAAGAAGAGTTCCTATTTCTACTTGCTCACATGAGTTTATTCAAAGTTCAATTCAACCCCTCAGCAAACCAGTTCGAATCTACTTGTATTTACAAAGATCGGAAGCTCACCGACCGATGCAAGTTTATCCGGCAAATCCAAAGCAAACAGTAGCTACTTTAATAAACTGTACTGAACAAAAGCAGACGACCACTTGTTAGCGTTCAAATAGTAGAAAAGAGCAAAGCTTTGAGGTAATGTGTAAACAGAAAAGCCGGACAAGATATTTGAAAATAAACGGTCTTTTCAAAATTCTGTTGGTTATTGACTCTTTTAATACTGACTCTACATTTTAGTTCGCCGTATTTAGTAATGAATTATGCTTAGTTTTGTTCTCGTTTTCATTAGATAAATCTAACTGCTCAATATTATCATAGCTTTACTTTAGTTTGTTTTTAATTGTTACACACCTTAAACTAAAGCAACACTGAACGTATATACTTCGAATAGTTTTGCGAAAAGTCGGACGCAGGGTTGCCAGTGAGTTTTGTAAAACTTGCAACCCTACCCCCAAGTGAATCAGAGTGCGGACAAACATCGCGAGTTGCGAATCGATTGCACGGGACAACCCCTTATCTCAGCGGTGCGCACGTGTGAACCCGCTCAATTTTAATTTCATGCTCAAACAATGACGCTATCTAGCCAGCTATTATTTCGCATAGTCGCCAAGGGTTCAGTTCATCTAAATCCGAGAGATAAGCGCCGCTCTTTGTCGCCGTCTGCTCTGATAGCTAATTTGGGAGCTTTTGGGAGCTCGAACAATCCAAGTCTCGGCATTCTCTTCAAATCCGTCATTATAGTATCGAATCTCGTAAGCCCATCTCGTTTTACGATTTATTTAATTTGATAACTCTAACTCTGTATCTCTGTTATTTTTTATTCAAATTAAATTTGGTGTAAATTGAACTCTTTGAGCTTTTGAAGCATACTTACAATAAGTTGGCCGTAGTTTTATGTTCCAATTATTGTGAAATGAACAAGTATGCATCAAATTTGAATTAAAATTTATTGTCATTTGAACAAATACACATCGAATAAATTTGTCTTAGCTTGCTATGTTCATGAGGCGATAGTCAATTGGTTCATACTGGTCCGTCATATTTATCACTTCCTTTTTACTACTCTTAGGTGTTTCCCTATCGGCAATGATTTACAAAATTCCCTCTCGAATCGCATCATCGTTAAACCCCTGTCAGTGTTTATCAAAACACTTAACGATTTAATATGTTCTCTGAACTCAACCCCTTTCCTGGGTACAACGAACGTACCCACTGTCGAATATTCTCTTGAAATTTTTTTAAACCAAGATTTTAGTAGGGTTCTAGTAAATTCTTTCATGGTTAAACTTTATCGGTCAATATTAATAACAATAAAGTGGAAATGTCACGTGGCATAATATCGGTTTAACACGATCGATGAAGATTATGCAAAATCATGCAGAACATAAAAACGATAGAAACTTGGGCTTACGTTTCTTGTCCGTTCTTCTAGGCTCTGGTCGCGAGGAACATGACATGAGCGATGACACCTAGAATTAAAAAAAATACCATTTTAGCCAGATTATGACAGTGTCAATATAAAAATGCCCATGAATATGCGATTTAATTTGCAAATCCTGCTAAAAATTCAGTGTCATTTTTCATTAATGATCGTTTTGGCGCTTCTATCCCATTTCACGGTTCGCAAAACTTTAGAGAGATCGTTAAACCAAACGCATAAACGCCTATCTACAAGTTTAAACAGATTTAGTATCAAGTTTTATACACAGTTTTGAAGCATTTTTTAGTATTACACTAGCTTTTTTATTTGAAAAAATTAAACAATCTGAACCTAAAAGGTAGCCTCTATACTACTAATAGAAGTACCTTATGAGGCATCGAATTACGTCCATCACTCTGAGACGTTTATGAATCTCATGTGCCTGTAATTGCACCGGCATGGCACCCATATTCTTCAAACCGAAATACAACAGCTTGAGCGTTACTGCTTGGTAGCACAAATAAGCATGGTGGTAGTGCTTGCCCTGAAGAGCTCTATCACAAAACGCCCTACGACCAAAATCTTCTTAACGATTTTGTTGTCTATAGTGTTACATGTGAATGTGAGTGTGAGTGTGATTTTTATAAGTGTGGGTTTTGTAGTTCTTGAGTGGTAGAGCAACTTCTAATAAGAAAACTTTTAGTAGATCGTTTAATAAGTTCACGATTTACGCGATATCAGACTAATGAGTTACGTGCTACTTTGCAACTTTGGTTGACTGCATTTGATTGTGGTTTTAGATTTATGATTTTACTTTGTATTCGCTAAGTGTAAGTGACTGTACTTGACAAACTTTTTGCTTCTTAGACATACTGCTTTATAGGTCGTTTTGCTAACAAGCCTTTTTGCTACAGAGTCAATTTCCTTTAAGTACTATTCCAACTTAAGTCAGCTGAGATACCACAGTGTCTGAAGACCCGCCTTTATAACCAGTGTGTTCTGCCTACCATGACTTACGGTGCCGAGACGTGGACGCTCACGCAGGAGGCTGTGTACAGGATGAGAGTTGCACAGAGAGCCATGGAGCGTGCCATGCTCAACATCAAGCTTATAAACCGTGTTCCCAATGTTGAGATCCGAAGTCGAACAAAGGCCAAAGACGTTGGGAATCGCATAACGGAACTAAAATGGAATTGGGCAGGACACCTGGCAAGGCGAGGGGACGACAGGTGGAATAAGGCGCTAACTGAATGGCGTCCAAGAACCGGTCACAGAAACGTCGGTCGACCAGTAGCAAGATAGGCAGACGATGTTGCGAACATCGCGGGCAGAACATGAATGAGATCAGCACAGGACCGTGAGGAGTGGCACAAACAAAGAGAGGCCTATACCCAGCAGTGGGTGAAGTGGATGATGATGATGATGACTATTCCAATACAAAGTATTTCTCTTGGAAAATTATAAATAGAACAAAAAACCCTCATTATTTTTGACTACTGCCTTTTTCCAAATTTTATCGGTATGCGACATTGTAAATTGTACCAACCACTTGTGATTTACTTCTTTACATCTTACCGGTAGTACGACGGACCTCGTAAATGGTATTATGACTAATAAAAGTTCTTGTAAATCTATGAAATAAAAGAAAATCGATCATAGACAGCCATCCACACCACAGCATAAACAAAACAATGCAGGCAGCGTCTGTTGGTTATTCTTTGTTTACATTATCTCAATTAAGTCTACGTTTTGTTTACGATTCCTGTTTGCAGAGCAGCACTTTAGAAACGTTTGTTTGACTGATGCTTCAAGCTGTTTGTGGTTCTTTGGATTATGCGGTTGCTAAAGTTTTATAAAAGAACTGGATAAGTAAAGCTTAATCTTATGTTTACTAGCGTACCGAGTTAGCATGTGAAAAGTCAAAAATATTTGAGTCAAAATATATTAGGAATAACTACTAAACATACCTACTATGGTGTAAGGTAGTTTCAATACCTACAGCATATTCATGATGAGAGCTTTTTTACTGACTTGGCTCGCAGCAGAAACGGCTGCAGCCAACACGCCAACACGACAAATTTACAAAAAGCTTAGTCAGTCTCTAGTCATAATCTGGCGGCTTGAACAAAGCCGCGGGTGGAAGATAGTTTCAAAGTCAAAGTCAAAGTCAAAAATCTTTTATTCAATAAAATCTCACTGATCACTTTGAATCGTCATTACGTTTTGTATGATTAGGTATGACAATTTTTTTTTTATTGGATGAGTTGGAGCTATTTCGTCCCAAGCTTGTTTGTCTTCTAAATAATCAGATATTTTATAGTATGCTTTTAAAAGAAGTCTCTGTTTTATTACGTTTTTGAACTTGCCAATCGACAACTGAGACACATCACTTGGGATTTTGTTAAAGAAGCGTACACATTGCCCTTTGAAAGATTTACTAATTTTTGTGAGCCTAGTGGTGGGAACAGCGAGTTTGTCTTTATTTCTAGTGTTAACATTATGATTATCACTTTTTTTGTTGAATAGATTGATATTTTTTTGAACATACAATAAGTTTTCATAGATGTACTGGCAAGGTACTGTCATTATATTTATTTCCTTAAACTTATTTCTTAGTGATTCTCTGGGACCCATGTTATAAATTGCACGAATAGCCCTCTTCTGCAACACAAATATGGTGTTTATGTCTGCAGCACTCCCCCACAACAAAATGCCGTACGACATAATGCTATGAAAGTAGCTGAAATAGACTAGTCTTGCGGTTTCCACATCTGTAAGGAAGCGGATCTTCTTGACTGCATATGCTGCAGAACTAAGTCTCTTCGACAATTTATCTATGTGTGGGCCCCATTGAAGTTTATTATCTAGAGTTATGCCTAAAAATACTGTGGTGTCCACGAGAACTATATTATCTTCTTTGATTTTTACATTGGCATTTATTTGTTTGACGTTTGGTAGAATAAACCGAATACATTTAGTTTTCTTTTCAATTAGTAATAAATTGTTTACATTAAACCAGTTTACAACCTTAGAGATTGCATTATTTACATCGTCATAATTAGTTTGTCGTCGTTTCACTTTAAATACAAGTGAAGTGTCATCTGCAAACAGTACAATCTCATGATCGTTTCTAACCACTCGTGGTAGATCGTTAATGTAAATTAAAAACAAGAACGGTCCTAGTATTGATCCTTGTGGTACACCCATTTTTACCACTGACCCCGGAGAACGTTTTCCATTAACATCAACTCTTTGAATTCTGTTACTTAAGTAAGAATTAAGAAGTTCAAGAGCAATCCCTTTCACACCATAGTGGTTTAGTTTCCTGACTAACGTTTCATGGTGCACACAATCAAACGCCTTAGATAGGTCACAAAAAATGCCTAAGGCGTCATGTGACTGTTCCCAATTTTCAAAAATATGTGATATTAACTCAACACCCGCGTCGGTGGTTGAGCGACCTTTTGTAAAACCGAATTGTTTATTGTCTAGTAAGTTGTTTATTTCAAAATGTCTTTGCAGCTGATTAAGCATAAGTTTTTCAAAGATTTTACTAAATGTAGGTAGCACTGATATCGGTCGAAAGTTAGTAGGGTCAGAATGACTACCTGATTTAAATAAAGGTGTTATTTTACTATGTTTCATTAAGTCAGGGAACTCACCACAGTCAATGCATTGGTTGAATATAAAAGCTAGATCTGGTGCGATAAGATCAATTACGGATTTTACAACGGCAACAGAAATGCCCCAGAGGTCGGTGGTTTTTTTTACATTTATCATTTTAAAAGCTTTGACAATGTCATTTGGTTGCACATAATCGAAATTAAACAATGTTTTGAACTCAGGTACATTTTCTTTAAGTAGTGACTCTGCGATTATGTGCGAAGAGTTCAAAGACTTTGTAGTAGAGACTGGAATGTCGGTAAAAAATGTTTCAAATGCTTTGACCACATCATCATCTTGGTTAATGATTGTGTCGTTAACATTTAGATTGAATACATTGTTATGTGTTTTGACTCTTCCGGTCTCACTATTAATTACTTTCCAAGTTGCTTTGATTTTGTCTTGACTAATTTTGATTTTTGAGCTTATATATTGGGATTTAGCAATACGACAGACTTTTTTGAAAATTTTCGAGTATTTTCTAACTTTTTCGTTGAACTCTTCACTGAAGTTATATTGTTTTTCACTATAAAGATCGTACAATGTTTGCCTGCTTTTATGAATACCCGCTGTTGCCCACTCACTGAATTTAGAACTGCCAGAGACCATAATCGACTTGGATGTAAAAATAGAATTGAAGATGTTATTGAATTTATAGAAAAAAGTTTCATACAAGTTATTTGAATTACAGTTACTGTAAGTTAATGTGGAAAGCTTGGAGTTAAGGTCCAGCTTCAGCTTATCCAGGCGATGCATGGTCAATGGGACAAAAGTAATTTTTCTTGTTTCATTATTTCTAGTTTGAGCTTCTATTTTAATAAGTTGACCAAGGTGGTCCGATGAGATGTGACTAATTACATTTTTATTTATTATTTTTACGTTGGTAAAGATGTTATCTAAACATGTAGCCGAGGTGGCTGTTATCCTAGTTGGTTCCAGAAATACATTTTCGAGATCAAATGATTTAAATAAAGGTATTAGTCTGGTATTTAAGGAACATTGAACAAGTAGATTTAATTTGCTTATTGGTTTTACTTATTTTATACAAGATCTCTTCCATTGCTTTTTCAAAAATATCAAATGAGGCGGATGGTGGGCTGTAAGCGCTTATAACAATGAACTGCTCCAACTCTACGCATGCTACTTCAATGTGCCTTTCTACAGAGTGGTGGACAATATCTTTGCGTTCTTTAAATTTTATTTGTTTATTTAGTAATATTAATGAGCCACCTCGAATAAAGCGTTCTCTGCAGAAAGCACTACAGTTTAAAATAAACTATTCGAAAAAAGTAAGTATAAATATAAAGTTGAAGAATAATTAATTCCAAGAGCGACCAAATGTGGCCAACATTTCTTATAATCCATTCTTCGATTTCTCAGTTCTTTTTGTACAAAATTGACTCATTTGAGTAACTTAATTTAAGGAAAAGCTTTTAAAAAGATATGCCGGCGAAGCCTTCCGTTTGTTGATTAAGTGAGTTGTGTGCCAACAAATGCTTTGTTGTGGGAAGAGAAATAGTTTGTGGGGAAAAAGTTGTACAAACTTGCATCTGTTTTGCTAATTTATCTCTGGCTTTTTTACTTCTTTTATGATTCACTCCGACTGTCTGTCTTGTACCGTTTCATAAGAACGCAAAAAGTTTTTATCACTTTTTTCTTTATCACTTTTTGATAAAAAGCAATGTTTCCGATTTCATGTTTGGAAGTAATGTCTGAGTAGTACACATTGTAATTTGTCGCAATTATGCAGTTTTGGTGAGGTTTGGTTGCCTTGATAAGGTTAAATCTACTTTAACTCGACAGCATGACACAAAAGTGTATAGATTCAGTTTTTACCCATGCGTCTGCTTTTGAGGTCAAGAACCGACAGTCAAACTCAACGATAGCAGAAATAAAAAAATTGGCAATTATCTGAGGGTTACCCTCAGATTTCTATAAATCATTCGAATATAATCCACGGAACATTTAAATCGAGATAGGTTCTTGCGATACAGACTGATCCGTCTGCAATCGTGAGCTAATCTTTGTATGATTTCAATTAACGCTCGCTGCACTGCCACTGCTCATTTTTTGTTTTTTTTTGTGCGGGATGATGGAAAATGTATGAGCAAGGCAAATACTTGAAATTAATATTTAATCGAGTTAAAAAAGGTAACTCCGTTCCGGCTTTTTTTTTTGTAAAAAAAGGACGTTTTGGACTTAATAGTGTATTTTTGTGACTCAATACATAAACGGTACTGCAATGTGCTATTCAATTTTGCCGAAATATTAGTAGGTACTTACCTACTGAAAAGAGAGAAATATTTATTGTTTAACCAGATAAATTACCTATGGAATGGGTGTTTCAGAAGTCGCGTTTTTAGTAGAAAAAATCCTATTCGTTTCACTGTTTTTTTGCTAGTGAAAATCAAATTGATCAAAATTATATCTTGCAAAAAATTATTGTTCATTTAGAATCACGAAAACAGTTTATGTTTATTCCTGATTGTCTTGGATGAAATAGTTAGCCAAGTGCAAGTCGATTAGTGCGATGGCAAATGAATATTCCACCACTACGTAAACATCATGCGTTTTAGGAATAATAAAGTTATTTTGACTATCAGTCAAATTAGTTTAGTTTAGAAAATGTACAAATAGAATCGCGTCCATTATCTTATTGTCTTTAAACATATTTAATGAAAAAGTATATAAAACAAAAAATACTTGGAATTGACATTTTATTCACTTTTATTTTATTCACTTATTCACTTTACTTATACAAAAAAGAATCCTTAAAGAATTTCTACCCTGATTAGAATGTTATGAGGTTTATATACTTATACTTACCTACTACTCTATTATTTTGTTATGAGCTGCTCAAATAATATGACGTGAGCAATTTATTACTGGCACAGAAGGGTCCGTAAATTGATGGCGATCTGCATATTAGAATACCTTAGAATTCAATGATATTCAAGCAATTCCGCTGCCATGGAATAACTATGGATGATAAACAAGCAAATAACTGTAGGAAACCTACTCACCTACCGAATGTTTGATTTAATTTATCAGTTAGTTACATTATATTTTTGACTAGGTATAATATTTTTTTAAATAAATTAATTCACGGATGAGAGATTGATACTGACAATAATATTGGACAGTTATTCTATTATTACATAATACCATAAACAAATAATCTATTTTATTATGTAACCCTAACCTAACCTTTTCTGTAAATAAATTTATTTTAATTTATTTTTCATTTATTTATTGTATTTACAAAAAAGTATATATTTCAGTGTTTTACTAGCAATCTAGTACCCGCATAGTACAAGCTTTGCTTATTTTAGGATTAGAGGGCCGCTGTGTGAGATTTCCAAGAATATTTATTATTTTATCAATTTCCTTATGGTAATAGCTACTGCATTCATGCCCATAAATAAACCAACATACTCGTACCTCACGTGGTATTCATAATGGCTACCCCTCGCAATAACGTGTCAATGTATTGAATTTCAAAGATAATTAATGAGATTATTTGAATTCTTGGTCCAAAACATGATTCTATTCGATTCATTGTTTAGGTGTATTGGAGCTTGATTGAAACAAATGAACGCAAACTATTGTTGTTTAGTTTCTATTGTTCATTTTCACCCACACAAAAGTTGGACAGATTGATTTTTGATTTCTCAATAATACGTTGTTGAGAAATCAAAAATCAATGCGTGACCTACAAAGTTTTACTTTCCAACTGATTAACATTAACTAATCAATGGTCAAATCTCTAATCAAATGTCATTTGGGTTGCACGAACGTTGATTACGTACTTTAATTTTGAACAGAGATTAGTTGACTAGCCTGTCAAATCCCTATAGAAAATCTCTTGTCAAACATAAAAATGGGTTTCTCGAACGCTAATTAGGCGTTTTTCGTTGGTCAAGCTCTTGTCAAATCAATGATTAACTAATCGGTGATTTTGCTCTAATTAGCTGAAATAAATACTACAATTTACTATGTTTTGCTAGGTTCTAAACCAGATAAATCTTAAAAACCACCAGGTTGGTACTCCAGAAGTGGTTTTGTTATATTTTACAATACGTATGGATCGTTTTACCAATAAAAAATATACTTGTAAAATAAAATAACATCTAATATTTTAGGGTGTCGCTTTCGGATGTAACAATTAGCAGCAGCAGTGAATCAGACGAGGTATACAATACACCTGGACCCTCAAGAATGTTTAGAGCTAGAGTAGAGCCACATTTCATAAGTTTTCAGAAGCGGAATTCAATAGATGATATTCCGTATTTATTGGGGGTCTATAAAACCACATAAGTTGGGGAATAAATCAATAAGTTGTAATGTAACAAGGGAGGTCCTGTAACACCTTGCACGGCTGCTAAAGTATCTACTTTTAGTAGTAGAT
The DNA here is from genome assembly GCA_947507515.1 of Eulithis testata. Lineage (NCBI taxonomy): Eukaryota > Metazoa > Arthropoda > Insecta > Lepidoptera > Geometridae > Eulithis > Eulithis testata. The sequence goes on from OX382207.1 coordinate 5,832,619, forward strand.
AGTAGTTAGGTAGGTACCTACCTACTTACTAACACTGTTTGGATATAAAATGTACTGATCACATAGTATGTAAGCACTTTATTTTCATACATAAAGCAGCCTTATCAACATAGGTAGCTAGTTATTTATTTCTAATACTGTCTGTATCTACCTAGCAATCTAGGTATACTTCTGAAATAAATCAAGGAAATACAGTTTAAAGGTACAAGTATTTAATTGTTTAAAATTGTATTAGTCACAAAACACTGTTAGATGTGAAACACGGTTTGGAGAACTGTAGAGGTGAGGTGGGCTGGCACCCTTTGAAGACTTTGTAGAGGTGAGACGGGTTTGGAGTTGCTAGCGAGTTGCCTCGGCTGGTCCAGAGGTATCAAGGCGCAGCGCTGGCCGCGACGGAGGTAAGGCGAGGCACGATGCTGGCCGCGGCCTCCGGCGAGTTGTCTTCGGTATGTACAACGAGAAGTGGAGAAGGTTTTGAAAACTTTATAGTATCACGAGATGACCACGAGATGACAAAAGTTCCCGGGCCTGCCTGGCCCAGGAATGGCCTTAGTATTCAGTTTGAATTTCTGTTTAAGTTTTAATTTCTAAAATTATTTTACCAACAATAGTCAAATGTAAACAAAGATACGTGAAACATGACACAAAAATATGACATTTTTGATGTTTAGGAGTGAATGATGGAACTGAAGGATTGATTCAATTATGTGTGACCCTATGAAAATATACACTGATTTGACAATCGTAAAATGATCATTGATTACTTAATTATGGTCTGATCAGCGTTCGTGCAACCCGATTTGATTTGACCAGTGTGTTAAGTTAATTGCTTTGTCAACTGATCTGCGATTTGATTAGCGTTCGAGAAACCGGCTGTGAGTGTTATGTCTAAGTTATCCTATAGAATTATGATCATTTTTCAATGTTTAAAGTTCAAGTTTTGATATACAAGAAGCAACGTTATGCCGAAAGCAGTAAAAACCAACTGCGAAAAAAACCATTATGTTACTTGAGTCATTAGTAAAAAGCACCACGCCGCCGTCTTTTTTGCCTGAGAAGCTTTACATAAAGCCTACTAAATCGAGGAATAAAATGAGAAGATACTAAAATAACACTTCATAACATACATGGCACACCGTTTCATCCGAGAGAATAATAAAAAATCCATATCAAATAATAAAAAGTTATGTTCTCACCGTGCCAGCAGATTTCGCAAAAATGAGCCGCGGAATATGTAGAAATGAATAACAGTATTTTTACAATGACTTATTTCATAACATTTTTCTGAACAAAAACCTTATTTCACACTGTGTGCACATGGTTGTATGTCTTGTCTGATTCCTCAGAGTGCTGAGCATATCAAAAAAATATACCCACCTACTTACCAGTATTTTTACGGAAAGCTAGAAAGAATAATGTTTTTGCATTTGTTCTTCACTCGTTGATATTTATTTATTTATTACACAATGTATAAGGCAGACAACCCTCTCGCTCGCATATTTCAAAATTTTTTAAGACATAATTTAGCTAAATGTAATTATGTGAAATTGCAGACCTTCAGGTTCGAGAGAATAACAATGCAAAGGTTTAGTAAACATATCAAATTTATCCAAACAAGTTTTCTAACCAAAAAATGTGCACTTTAATTTATCGCATTGGTATAAGTTTTTTGGTCGGAAAACTTGTTTGGATCAATGTGATATTTTAACTAAACCTAAGCCATAAGAGCATTTTCGTACCACTTGCTCAAAAAAGTGACATTCTATGCCACAAAAAGCGAACATAACAATAGTCATTTTTAATCTGTTAAAAACAGGGAGAGAAAATTGTACTGGATTTTTTTCATCCTCTAGGGGGAGAAAGTGATTTAAATTTGGAATACAATTTATACTGAACTACATCTGTGTTTACACCATTGAGTTTGTATACAAAGCATTATACATCTTTTTGAAAAAGGAATACGCATTTATTATGCAGGCCGTATGAGCTTGATGCCTTTGCTTTTCCGACAAAAAAATATTAGTCTAGGAAAATGACGCGTTTTTGTTTTCTTCAAATACATAAACGTTAAGTTTATTTTAATTTATTTTTCCTCGGTGATAAAGCTGTCTTAGTCTTGGGTGAACTTAAATCCCTCGCTACGCTCAGGACTCGTCTTAAATCTCTCGCTTCGCTCGTGATTTAAGTTTTTGACACCCTCGCTACGCTCGGGAGTAAACTTCGAGTCCTTCGTTACGCTCGCGATTTAAATCGTCACCCGCGACAGAAGACACTGCTTTATCCCCTTGTATAATAATCTACTATTAGATGCTTAAATATTATAAAAAGTCATAGGTGTCTGTGGGGATACAGTGGGGATACACGTCTGACTCTATCTCAGCGACTTAGGTTTTCATATATTGAATTAAAATTATGCCTGTGCTTTTATGGCACTTATATACGCACAAAATTCCTGAACAGAGGTGTCATGAGTGCCATCATTATACATCCGCTCCGCTGTGAAAATGCTCAAAAACTACACGAGATAAAGCTTCAGCCTACTTATCTAATGTAAATGTCGTCAGTGCCTATCATAAACTTTTTGAAAACGTGTAATTTTCTCACAATATCCCCTCTGCTCCGGTTTCCTAAAGTGTAAAATCGTGTAGGACGACCGGGGGAATCCAAAAGGGGAATGTGTCCCACATGGCAAGCTAGCCTCGGGCTGTGCTGCTTTTTACAGGTAACCCTTGCAATCGTGTGTGGACTTAATTGGTACTTTCATTAACTAGCCATGTCGGTGCAAAGTTTAATTGAATTATCAGAAATAAACTTTGTTGCGATGTAGAATACATTTTAAGGGTGAGGTATAAGAGGCAATTTGCTGGTCAGAAATTACTTAAATACTGCGTTCTTTTCTATGAGAAAACTGCACTTTTAAATTGCCACATAGTAAGGCTTCTATGCTCTCCAACTTCATATATCATACTTAGACGGAGAATGTGTGGCATGCGACGTCTACGTCAGGAATGGTCACCGCAGGTACCCGACTAGCTTCATTATTATTTTATCGAAATATGTCCGGAATATCGAACTTTCCCGCCTGCCGCCGACGCCGGCCATAAAACACGAGACCAAGTTTCAAAATACTTCTCGTGCCGGTGTTACTTTTCTGTCCATTTCAGTAAAAGTTTAATTAAAGTATAAAACTTCCCCAAATAGTTCATCAAATATGTACTCGTTCATAATAAATCAGATGCGAGAGACGCACGTTGTAATTTAAAACCACTAACTCGTCAGCATCTATATGGTATTTTCATAAAGTGTGAAAAAAGTAAGGCTCTGTTTGGAGGTGCGAACTTAGTTTCGTATTACCGATAGACAAAGCGATCCGACATCTACAGCTGTCCAACGACGACAGCCCCATCCACCATTACACAGTGACCTATTATAAGATTTAGTACGATGGCATACGGTTTCATTTCGAATATAGGTCGAGAAAGTTAAGCTGAATTACTGTTCGCGCAAATTATATCCTCAAAGATTCAGAATAGACAAAAGTCACCCTGCTCAGGGCATGTCAACCTTTGAATTCCAACTTTATTATCAAGGGAGAAGGTGTCATTTATAAATAGAAGGTATTTTTTTCACTTCCATTGGAAAAAGTCATCGCGACAGGACAAGGCGTAAGTGAACGCGTCAAAGTGTAAAATGAGGGGTTTTGCGCCGTGTCAGTGAAAGTCATTAGGAATGGAATGGATGAAAATTGCGTACATATTTAGGCACCTTTCGAAGTTAATACGAACGACGTGATGAAATGAAAATTTCCCAGATTTTTTCGAGGGTGGTATCCGTGATCACTTCGACGGACATTTTCAATAGGGCACGGGGGCAGGGACAATATTTTGATGGCTATCATTATTGCTAACGATTACTGACATGACAATTCTGCTCGTAGGTTTTCTAGTGCCATCCAGTTTTATTAATACGAGTTCACACTGGCTGGACTCACTAGAAGTCAGGTCAAAGGAGGCTAGTCATTCTTTTCACCGATTATGGTTAGAATACTTGTTTAAAACGAGGTTGTCTGTCCAGCAGCGTGCAGAATGCAGCAGTGGGTAAATCAAAGACAACAATGGTTGGGTCGGATTGTCTGCCTGTGAGCCCTTCGCGCCACTTTCGCTACTTTGTGGATTGTGGAGAGGTGCCTTGGAGCCGCCTCGTGAAATTAGACCGTACTGGTGGAAAAAATAGTTTATAGTGATAAAACCTAATTTTTAAATGAATATCTAAAAAATTCTATGCTATTTAAACAATATCCCTTTGATACGGCATCTATTGCATTACAATTAAATCTCATAAAAAAAGGCATAGTTTGTACTAAGTACCTATATCTCATAATTTTTAAGATAAGTTACTTACTTGGACTGTTTTTTGTGTTTATTATCATCATGATACGCAGTTAATTTTATTATTGTTTGTGGTTTTATTTGTTAAAATCCAAACAATAAAACAACCTGCCATACTTAGATCTGCTGTAATACGAGTAGGCATACCTAATACTCTGTCATAGCTTTTTTGCAGTCAGTATTTGCTAACCAGACCATTAAAAGCGAGGGTGTGAAAATTCGCTGCTTATTTTCACCGTAGGTACGTCAGTGTACAAATCTACGTACTCGTATACTACTGGCTGGTAAATTGGTGCGCACAGCATCTCATATCTGAGTCTAGAGCTTATTGGACTCTGTGTTGTGGGTTTCAGTTCGCACTGATTAGTTTCGGGCGTTTTTGTACCACTCAGTTTATTACCCTCTACAATTCTAAATACAGGTTAAAACACAAAATATAAAAAATGAAATTCGGGTAATTTTATTTTTAATATTTAGGCGGACTCTTAAAGTCAGTTACTCAGAAGCGCACAATATTAACAAGCAGACGAAAACTTAAAGGATTCGTAATTAGAAATCTCATAATTAGGAGAACACATTTCAATTTAAACAAAGAATACCTACCTACTGAAACTATTCAACTTTTTTTTAATTCATCTATCTTTTACCAGTGTATAATTTGTTCGTTAAAGATTTTGCTCACGTTCCATTGTCATATCAAGCATTTTGATGGCGTCATTTTAATTGAAAACGGGGAACAAAACAATTCAGCGCGACTTGAAGCGGGAGACTGAAGCAAATTAAAATGCAAAAATATTAGGACTGCAACCGCTCCATGCTTTATGTCTTCCGTTCTATCTCCTGGCATACTCTTATCGACCAGTTTGCGAGTTGGCAGTATGGGGGGAAAAACACTGCCAAAGATGCAGTTCCGAATGAGGAAAGAATGTGTCCGGTGGTTTCCTGTTATACCAAACCAGAATTTGTACCTAATTGAAATTACGACTTACAGGAAGAATTTCTTGTTTCATAAATGCGATTCTTGTAAGAATATAGGTACTCGTAAAAGACCACAGTTAACATAATGTTAACATAATATTCTAGATCGACGCGGAATAAAAATGTAATAGTCATTACAATATTATTAATAGTGATTAATTCTACTCCTATCATATAACGATCGATACAATGTTTTCCTTATTGAATAAAATAGGCAATATCCTCTTGTGAGCCACAGACAGCCCAATATAGTAAACGCTAATATTTTGCTTCTTACATTATGCTACATGTGTTTTCTATCTGCGATATCATAATCCGTTTACTGGTCAGCTCAGCGGTCTTGTGCCCGTTCTTTCTTGACCTAGTTTGAGTTTTTGCTGATTTCTTTTTGTTTTAAAATATAAACATATTTTTTTATAAGTTGTATATAAAAAAGATAAGATAATAAAGTAAAATTAAACGTGGTCATTATTATTGTTGTGTGTTTACAATATTTGCGACCTCTGAAATAAGGAACTTTTTAATTTTATCGATATTAAAACAAGTTTGTTTTGTTTTAATAATTCAAGAAATAAATGAGATTAAATAACTACTCAGCTTTATAAAGTAAGGAGCCTTTCAAAAACGAAACTCTACAAAACACTTCGTAATATCCAGTGCTAATCTTTTTTGCTACTTCTAGCAGTATGTTCAAAAACCACTTTGTTGCTGCCACCAGGCCGGTCTGAATTTCTTTGCACAAAAGCCACGTCAATTCCATGCCGCTTGCAGTACCTACGAGCCACCTTTGTGCATACCCGTACCACCTCTAATGAAATCTGTTCACTTAACTCCGAGACTTTACTTGGTTTATTATTGGGATGCCGGTTTGGCCAGCTTTTTTAGTTTTAATAATTTTTTATACTTGCAATTTTTCAGAAAAACATTTCTATGATAATTTTAAAATGATGGTACTCAGTAATATTATAATCATAATTCATTGAGTTGCCATATTTTAATTTTCGTTTATGAATTTTATGTTTGGTGAATAGAGCGAGTTTTAAATAATAAGCACTTTATTTTATTACTTTATCACATTTCTTTAAATTTAAATTTAAGATTGACTTTTGCATTTAAAATTTATTTATCACTACTTTTTGTGTTAAAATAGATGTAGTGAAAGTTATAATGAAAGTTAGTATGCAAAATTTTACAAAAAAACTATTGCAAATAGCTGAATATGAACTGGGAAAAGAAGAAGAAGAATCTTGAGTTAAATGCTAAGTCTATAAAATGCTAATACTGAAAAGGAGGCTGAATAAAATAACACAATTTTACCAGTACAAACCAAAATATAGCCTTTCTCTAGTAAGACAAAAAACAAGCTGCGTTATCCTATAATACGTCACTAAGAAAATGACAAAATAACACGGCTTCACAAACCAGCAGCCCACGAAGAAGCAATTAAAATAAGACAGCGAAGTAGTCCATTGTCTTCCTTCTCGCCGCCTATAATTTTGATAATAGGCTAGAAAATATTATTTTGTCTCCTTCAGACTATCTGGTACTAAGACGTTCGATTTATTTACAAAAAAAATCTGTGAACAGACGGCTCGATTAGTAAGGGTAGTGAATTCAAGAAAATTATTTATTTAGCAAAATATAAGTAAGTCAAAAAAGTAAGGTAAATATGACATGTAAAGTCGCAGGGGTCGCTAAGGGAATTATTGGACAAAGTTCCAGAAATCCATCAATAGAGTTAGCGATGATGATTATAGTCAATATGGTCACAGAAGTGGTTTATTTGCTAGTGAGGTCTGTAACGTAGCGATAAGTTGGGTCAAGTATGTTGTATCATCCACGTTCACTACTAGAAAAAATCGTAACCATAGCGACGAAAACATAATTTCCCTTACTGTTTCATAACCAACAGTCGCAGTTTCATTTTCAGAAAGTTTGATACAATCTGATTGGGCTATAAGTTGGATGCAAAGCAAGAAAGTCTGTATAAAAGATAAGGCTTGCTATCGGGCGCCTTTACTTTACGACGTCAATGAGTTGACAATGGAGCTGGTCCTTGCATTTAACTGTGGACTGTGGATTAAATATCTTCAGATTATTGTTGCTTTGTTCCTGACAGACTCTGTTTTCAGAGCTTTTGAAAAATATCGGCTTTGTCTTTGGTTGTAGCTTTATCAGTGTCTGAAAAATCATTAGAGATATTAAAAAGTCATCGAATGTTTTGATAGCCGTAAAATGGATAAGAGGATCTAACTTGGACGAAATCTTGGGCATCTAATATAACACTGGTTCAAACTTTTGTGTAATTCCTTATTTTTTTCTGCTTAATTCTTCTGTTTTTTTATTTCAAAGTGCCAACACTATACGCTTGAAAAAGGGTGAGATTTCAAACAAAAATGTACAAATTTCTATCCGTTCCCTCAGTAACTTTCGCACGTCGCTAGTGGCGCGCTAACTATTGTTAATGACCTGCCGAGGGCATAATTACATTTTTTTTCACACCCCGCTAATAGTCTTACCTCTAATTTCGTAGGTTACGGAACGGAATCACCCTGTAGTGGAAATTATGTATTTTACTTTTTTCAAGCATTGCAATTGTTATTTAGAAGAAAAAAAACTTATTATAATGTCAATAAAAAGCGGGTTATATGGACGATCATTAATTATAATTATGTCATATATTAATAGTTAAATGTTTTTAAACGTCACATTTTCTACAGTAATATGGCTGGAAAACTATCAATAAAGCACTTCATTACGTTCCGTTTTATACCAAACTGCCCGGAGCTTATTTAAGAATTCTCTTAGCTAACGAGTCTCATAATAACTGTACGTACAGACTGGAGTAGAGTAAAGTAGTAAACGCTTCAAAGGAACTAAGGCCAAATAATTACTATGACTCGCAGTGGAATCGTTGATGCCTTAATCAGGTGACAACCAAGCTAGAGTAGCTCGGAGTCTACTAGATAAATCCGAAAAAACAATATAATGTTTTTCTAAAGTATGCATGTGGAAACGTTCAAAAGTATGGGTATAACTATGTATTATAAGTAGGTATTTACAAAAAAAATGTATATATGTGTTCTATCAGCCATCTAGTTCCCTTATTTAGCTTTGCTTAGTCTGGGACTAGAAGGCGTTGTGTTAAATGTCCGGGAATATTTATTTATTTTATTTTATTTATTAGTAAGAACCTCTGCTAAGGTACTAGTATAGCGTACACTGGATGAGAAGAGTCCGAGAGCTTAGTGGCGCGTTTTTGGAATGACATAGTACGTCTACCAGTGGACTGATACCTATAGGTTTAAGATGGTTATGTTTTTTTATCAGGCGTGAATTCAATATGAAATATATTTTTACATGTCTTTTCATTATAAAAGTTTTAATGTAGAAAAAATAAGGTCAACGTGCATATACTTCAACTTTTTTGCATGACTCTGTCCGGCTTTTTTAGTTCAACTTCGTCTCCGGCCTTCTGGCGTTTTCCAAAAGCAGATTATCTAGCACGGCTACGGCCACGCCCTCTGCAGTAATTATAATGTCTCTTGTATAGCACCTTCACACGAAAGTGCCTCGGAACTCAGTTTCCTATCAAAGTCTGAAAGGTGCACCTTGTTTTTTTTTAATTACGAAGCGTCTGATGCCCCCTCGTCCAACGCATCTTGCATAATCAGGACAGAATAAATACCTAGTTCGGAATCAAAGCATTTTATGAACTAAAAATTCTTTTTTAATTTAAAATGAACAAAGTAGGTTTTCTTACTTTGAGAAAATCTTAAACTAAAGTAAATAGGTACTGACGCAGTAAAGCACTTAAACAATTTTTTTTTTATAATACTTCGTATTATAAGCGAAGTATCGGAAAACTGTGTTTTTATAGCTCACGTACTACAGCGTAATTTGAGTAAAAACGCAATTTTTTGCAAACAAACCTAACGATCCTATAAAAAAGTTAATGCTCAGCTCAATGAATAAAAGAACAATTATACCACAAGACCATTATTTCGCAAAAGCTTAACTTAGAAAAAGCATTACAAGGAATGACCTGAGCTTAGATGAAACACGGAGGAGAGAGACGGATAATGTCTTCCACCTTACACTAATGATGCACCTTGCAATAATTACTGCAGCTCACTCCTACAGTCGGCTAAGACAACAGCAAGTACAGTGTGATTTTAACCACGATGGTTTTGTAAAAGCACTATGTCTATCTAATACCTCTAGTATTTAAATTATCTACATGAAAAGAGCTTACAATTTTAGGCACGTTACAAAGTAGGTTTCTTCTTTGATTTATTGTTATTGATTACGCAGTAATAAAATTGGAATAATTTGACAGAAAATGTGAACATTATAATCCCGTTTGTTTGTCCGCGTGTAGTCTAAGAGAATATTTTAGAATTTCAAGAGCAACACTGTGCTAGCTGTTCTGCATAGACTGTTAGGTCAAACAATTACACTCTCATCTATTATTATCACCAACACATTTGCTTAATTTTAGCTCTTGTGTTGTGAATCTCAACAGGAGTTCAAGGTATGTTAGTACTACCTACTTAAAGAAAATTAAAACTAATACAGTATTTACAGTAATACAGTATTTGTTAGTACTTAGCTTAGCTCCTTGCAGGTTTCGCATTTAAAATAAGTATTTAATCATTTTCTAAAAAAAAAAAAAGTATTTTAGTTTATTTTTAGTATAATAATTTATCGTTAAAATGTTTGATATTTACTGACTAGGTATAACTTGAGCTATTTAGTGTGAAAATTAATTTAGACAATTTACATAAAAGAATTAAAAAATAAAAATCTCAAACTCATCTCAATATCAATTTCAGTTTTACATAAAAATGCTAAAACCGCAAACGCAGGCAAATAAAGCTTTTTCCCCCTTAGCGAGTTATCTTTGAAATTCTTACGATATTCAGCTTGAGATGGTTTGAGAGTTAACTTTTTTCAGTTATTATTCATAAATGCAAAGGCGCTAGATATTAGACGAACTCACTTAGAAACTTGAATGATTGAATTTGGAAAGAGGATTGGATGCCGATGTACTCACCGTATATGACGTCGTCTTTACCACGGTTAAGAATTTATTTATGTAGGTAATGTTCAATTCAATTTCACACCCGCGATCAAACGAAATTTTCGTTTCGATCCCTTAGGTTAGGTATCAAAATGTAAATTGGTACTTTAGCAGTAAAAAGTTCAGGGGTAAGACTAGAAAACTATAAAATTATGTCAATAATTTAAGCTATTTATCGAACCCTTCTCAATCAATAACTGTCAAGATCCTCTCAAGTAGAAAAAGTTACTTCTCAAAATAATAGATATATGTACTTACATGCTCCCATAAAGTATACGAGGTTTACTCGTTCCCTACCAAATGCAATACAGTTGCACACAAATAATGTAACTAGTCACTGTTTTCTAATATTTTTTTCTATTTTTGCAGATACTACGTGGGTAGAGTAATGTGACAAAATGGAAGAGTTTGAACGTCCGCGGTCCTTCCGAAATACCATGGCTTTCCTATGGGTCCTCGTGGGGATCACGGCGGTGGGTGCCATCAAGGTTGTCATAGAACCATTACCTAAAGGTAAGTTTAAACACATTAGAATAGTATTTTATCCAAGTCATTTGATGAGGCCAATAAGAGTTGCTTTTTACTGGAACGCAATAATTTGAGGATTCCCAACATCTTGAAATTAAAAAACAACGTTTATTATTATAACAAGAACTTAAAAGTTCCTGGGTAAAGAAGAGATTGCAGTGAGAAAATTAGAACTGAAACCGGTTTCATTAAAAAGTCGAAACCTTGTCGAAATGCATTTAAACAGTATCTCCAACCTGTCGCTCACAGCAAAGCAAATAGAATCGGGCTCCCGGTCTTAATTTAGTTTTTTTTTAAGAGTCGAAGCGTCCCAAACTTCCCTCCCCAGATGTTGGCACGACCGACTCCGCTTTAGTTTCGTTTAATTTCCTATCTCTCTTCCCGTGACGTTTATTACGGACGCTCCGAGGTCCCACCGACGCAACCCACTTTTGTTCAAGGCACTAATAACCAAAGAATAAAATTATTCCTCGTCGTCTATTTTCGGACCGCGATCGCTTTATTGTTTTCGCATTAATTTACAGTCCACAGCTGCTAACGCGGATTTCTAAGGATGCTTTTTATCTTTGGTATTTTTTCTTTTGAAAGTGAGCTCCTATTAATATTAATTAAAAGTTTGAATAATTGAATGGATTCAGAACTGTCGTCCGTTTGTCGGGAGCCACTGACAGTGAATCACGGCAATAATTAAAACTTGGGAGTTCATTATTTAATGTTTGTAAATGACAGATTCTGTCACCAAAAAAATTTAAAGATCTCACCTTTTATCTTCGTTTATTATGTTTTCCTTCCTAGTTCCTATGCAAAAATGTTTATTATATAGAATGTATTCATAATCTTTAGAAAAAGTATGGAAATGAATCAAGCAAAGTGACGCCAACCTATAAACAAGTTACAACTCAAGTCACGAAGTCTTGCTACAATTAAGAGCTCGCCAACTGCATATAAAGCACGAAGAGACATTCCAACTGAATTGTTTAAGGTGGAATTGTACTAAAAACAGCGCATAAGTGCCTTATTGATTGTACTAATTTATTCAATGTAGGAAGGAAACAAAAAATGGACTGCTAAGTTGTAACTCAAATTGATTTTCCAGTTGAAAGTAGACAATAAAAACAAAAATTATTGACCAAAAACCGATTCGATGCAAACTTTTGACCTAGTCGCGCTCTATATAAAATTCATGACATAGGAACAAACCTATAGCTAAATTCATAACAAAATATTTCACGTGTGTTTTGAAACAGCCACATTCAAAACATACCCCAGTAAAATATCATCCGTTCATACGGAATTGTCCCACACATCAACATGTCTAGTGCCCGCGGGCAAATCTACTGCCAATTAAAAGTATAGATGGTAACATGTCGAGGACGAATGGCCGACTCATGCAGACGTGCACGACGCTTTATGCACTCCGCACCCGAAATCTGCCTACAGGATGTTCGGGAAATGTGGCTGGCCAAAATGAAATAAGGTATCAGGATTGAGAATCGATTTCGGAACAGACTTTTCCATCTATTTTGTAAGGACGCTATTCAGTGCTAATGTAAAACAGTCAAAACTTAGTGAAGCTGATTTATTTACTTCTAATAAAAATACGTAGCTCGTTGAAAATAAACCATTAAGAAAATACTTTTTTGTTCATCTTTTATCGTAAAGAAACCTCAGAAAATAAGTTTATCATTACATAAAGTTATTAAATTACTCTCGGTTTCGTTCTTTCTGAAGCATAAAACGTAAATCTAACAAAGATTCTGCAGAGCTTTTACTTAAGTTTTACGACAATGCCTGAGTTTAACGGCAACGTTTAATTGCATTTGTACTGTTTCAGGGT